>OX465565.1:4039800-5386400 GCA_950022955.1 Xestia ashworthii | reverse complement strand
TCTAATTAAGCTGTTCCCAGCCATTTTAGCATGCTCTTCTATGAATCAATTATTTTAAAAACAGTACCTAATCAAAATACTTTGTTTTTTTTTTTGGACTTCCAAATTAGGATGTTGTACAATTTACATATCTACTTTTACATTCTTAAAGAAATACGAAAAATAGTTTCAGTACACTCTGTAATGAAAACGTGCGCATGCAAACTCAACAGAAATTCAATTTCAGTGTCCCAAATTGAACTTTTTATTAGAAAATTTTCCTTTGTTTCTCTCATATTATTTGTACATAAATTCAAGTCATATCATATGAGCTACATTAATAAGGTTTCAGAGTCCATTATCCTTTGTAACGCCAGACACTGTCTTCTATTTGTAGCTTGGCTTTCCCATTAGTTATAGGTCACCCACCTTTTTACTGAGACTGAATGCAGACGTCTGAACGAGCCTCGGAGCTGATATTAGATAAATGAAGTGCCGCGTTCCTCTGACTAAAGCGTCTGTCGTATTCATCGAATCATAGAATTATTTATGCCTCTCGCTGTTTTTGCTGGCTGTTCTTACAGGAATAGATCTCTCTTGCTTTATCGTTCGTAGACCGCTACTAAAAATCTTTTTGAGTTAATTTTACAATTTATTTGGCAAGTGAAAGAAAAGGTTAGTTTATTTAATGTTGTGTGGGCGGTGTAGTTTAGTATTTTGTGTTTATTTTTAGACGACATTCATTTTGTTTTAATCTCAAAAGCTTTGGACCTAATACAGGAAGAGACATCGACACTCGACCTCATAGATATTTTTTTTTCATCAGTGATTTTGTATAAAATCAGTTGTTCCATACGTTTTGGCCCTTTAAGGTATTGCATCTTTGTAGGTAACACCTGACTTTTTTAAATTACCAGTTGTAATGATGTTCTGAATATGTGGTAACCATTTTTGTCTCGATGTCCCATTCCACCCTGTATACCAATGTTCAACCGTGCTCTATAAACAGCTCGCTTAGTTGAAGCACTTAAAGCCACACTTCAGGTGTGTTTTCTCTTAGCCATTTTGAGAATATTACTCATGTTAAGAAGTATTGGTAGCTAGCTGTATTGTTATCTTTCTCTGACGGATGGCGGAGATACTTAGTGTAAACAAACAGTTTGTAAAATACTTAGTGAGTCATATTTTACTTACTGCACTTGCTTTGAATCCATTTATATCAGTATTCGCTAAGATATAGGTATGAAGTTTTTATGATTTATTTAATTGGTAGGCTTTTGGGAAGTGAAACCATTGTCCTAAAGTGGAACAATATTTTAAATTGCATTAGTTGTAGATTTATTTAGAAGAAGATCATTATCATTTGCATTTCCCAATTGAATTAGGGTCGACACATACTCTCTATTAGCCGTCATCTCAGCAATAACCCGCTTTCTAGCCATATCATAATTCTTTTACATTTCCATGAAGTGGATCAAAGAAGACATGGAATCAATTATTCATAAAACATCTTTCAATGTAGTTTCTAGGAACACGTGCACAAGCCTAGTTAGTTTTATAGAATAGAATAGAATCGATTATTACCTTGAACGTAACTCTGCAATTTTAATGGTGTTAGAAAAATGTGGATTGTGAAAAAAATATCGGTCAAGTACAAGTCGATCAATGAACGTTGCTACCATGTACCAATGTAGTTGCTTAATTTTACGAAATGTTGCAAATATAATATGCCTAAAATTGTAACAATTGGTTATGCTCAAGCTGTGTGCTGAGAAACCGATCCGATCCTTGCCTATTCCAGAAAATACCCCCCTTTGCCATTCAGTAGTAACTAAGTATCCGTAAGTCCTCAGTCTCCTTACTTTTTTTTCCTTATCGTGTGGTGAGTGCATAATGTGCCTAACCTGGTGTCCAGAGTTTGTATGCCGCCCGTAGCCCTCTGTCTTGGCTTCACCTAAGTTCTACTTAGTTTAAAATAGACTTTTAAAATAATCTACCATTCGTGCATTGTTTTATTAACCGGTAGAACTCATCATCATTTCAATGAAGAAATAATTAAAATATTCGCTCTATTACAACGACAACAGCGCCTTTTTCCAATTAAATATTCTGTTTTTGTTGTCCAAACCGCGCGTATGACCACTAAATAACTACAATATGTGGTCAGCACCACTAGTACTAATATTGACCTTAACGTATTCTATATCCATTAAGTTGATTAATTGTACACAATTAATTTTGTATCATCGTACACGACCATGAGAGATAGAATCGAAGAACACCTACGACTAGATTAATGAGCTTAATGAGCAGAAGTGGCAAGGACAATAGGAATTACATTCATTAACTTTGAAGAGGCGTACGTTTCATATGAAATTACACTGTAATTGGACCTGGTTTAAAATTCATAGCAATATATCTTTAATGGAACCAACGCAACACGTGCCCATTAATTACTTCAGAACGAAGCGAAGGGTGAAATACTGAAAAATAAAAATACCAAAACCTGATAGGCTGATACAAAAAATTCGGGCTTACTGACATCAGGCAAGCGTGATTCTAGAAAGAGTAAAGTATAAAAATGTTTAAGCGAATGAATGTCGATTTTTCCGGAATCATTGCACATCCTATGTCAGTCAGTCTCATGCTCGACGCAAAAACAAACAGTTGTGGCACACCCACTGCCATCCAATATCAATCTATGTAATCTGATGTGAAGTATCACGAGGATTTGACAAGCTGCGGAATTAATCCAATACGTTCTACTGTCGCTATGATATTCTCTTCATTTCGGTGCCAGTGAACTGACGCTGGATCTAAATTAATGGGATTAGCGAATAGCCTGTTTGGCTGTACGATAATTAGATGTGAATGAAGGACCAGTGGAATTTCGATGCAAATACGTTAAATCTAATTCGAAACCGTAATTTCCTAGTCGACAAAGGACCTCCTTTGATCTATGTATGCTCCCGAATGCAGTACTTCATCCGGTCCTTTCTATAGGACATCCCAACATCGATTTCTTTGTGTATTTGAAAATATTTCGACTTGTTTTTGTTCTCAACATGTCTGTTTATTTCAAAAGGGAAAAGAGGGTTTACGATGAATACAATATACAGCTGAATTTATATGGAAATAACCCATGTAGGTATTGGTAGCTTTATACTTCGCACGTTCACCTCAACGCTTCTCGTATACGTTCCGAGGCAATCGGATCTCGTGTCGGTTGGCATGGACTCTAATCTCGGCCGGTTGTATTGGGGCTGTATTACTATCATGTGCATATTGAACGACCGTCGGGTTTCCCCGGGATTTATCGGACCCTCTCGGAGTATACCGATTGGTGTATATGTATCATGCAGGATGTTCAGCGCTTATTGGATAGGGTAACGTACACGAGTGCTTACATGGTTTTAATAAGAGTAGCAGCATTGAAGATTAAAAAGTACGGTCCTCTTAATTTGAGACAACTATCAGTGAGCCTATAAAGAGCAAGGTGTATTGTTGTTACCAGGTGTAATAAATTGATGACTCGACATTTGCTTTCTCAACTTGTTAGTGAAAACCGCATATCAAGTTCCAATATCTTCACATACGAACCTAATGCACATTAATTTCGCTTTGTATGGATAATTGAGCAAGCGATATAATTTAGTGTAACGTTCGGAAATGCGCGGTCGGGTATGTGGTACAGACGTCATGATTCGTTTTCGCGTCACCTCACGTCCCTAATTCACGAGTGTTTCAATCAAGTTATGATTATATAACTTGATACGATGCTTCTCTTAAATCAATTTTCGATTTAGACTAACAAAATGCGTATTGAAAGACATGCCTATGAAATACAACAAATAGCTGTGAGCTAGGAATCGGAATCGAGTTAGTTATAAAGATGTTTATTATTATCATAAATGTGGCTCTTAAAATGTTCTTACTTAGTCACAGCACTTGGGAATTAATCAACTCAGCGTATCGCAGTCCAATGGGCCCCTCCCAAACTGCATCGCAACAGACTGTCCTCCACTATCGTATCCAGTCAATCCCAGCCACCTTTTCGAAGTCTTAATTTGTTCCATCTACGAGTATCTCGGAATGTCTCACGCTACATTTTGTCGATGCGATCGCCACTCCAGGAGTCGTTTGTTCAAACAACCATCGGTGCTTTAACAAACAGGGTCAACCCTTTGCCATTTCAGCGTGCTTACTTTGCAAGTTATGTTCGTAACTCCAGTTATTTTCAAATCTTTCTAATTTCCGAGTATATCCCGCTCCAGAGCGCTGAGCGACCACGTCAGCAAACAACGCGATCATCATTAAGTAAGACACCCACGGTTAATATAAGGATGGTTTAATTCACAAGCAATTCCACAGCTATTTAAAGCTCAAACATAAGTCAATGTACGTTATATAAATCACGTACGATTGAGACAAGTGGTCCCAATCTGTTCTAGCAGTAATTCGTTGCGTGCCTGTGTGAGGCGACATCGAAACCAATTACTCGACACTTGTTATGTTAATTACTAGTCAACGTTAATATAGTACTTGAGCATCTGTATGACGCTGGTAAATTAATATATGGTGTGTATTGTATGTCGTACGTTCACACCTAGGGCTTACACGAGGAATGTATGAACACTGAATTTGAAATGCCTGGATTTTAATTGGTGCAAAAATATATTCCCTGTAAATTTTTAATAGGTGCCCTATTAAAAAGTTAAACAGAAGACAAAAATTTCTACGAGAATTCAGGTGAGAAGTCGATCATCTTATTCAGTACATACTGAAATACTTTAATTTCCCAGGAGACGTTTCTTAAATACTTAGATTAGACATTTGCATACTCAATGCCCATTTTTAGTTTCAAGATCCACTCAATTAGTAATAATGTGCATCAATACTAATTTCCAATTCAAACGTGGCTGCAATTGCTGTTTTGAACATTAGGGTAAGTAAACGGCCTATATAGCCAGCCCTGAGCCCCACAATCAGCGGAGTAGAAGTAATTACATGTTCATTACCGCCATTGGGACGACACGCCACATCGCGTGACAACGTACAAGGCACATCCGACTTGTACTTGTTACCAAATAATTATATACTTACTTCAATTTGATATGATAGATGAGAGTAGAAGGGGAGAAGCGGACTTGTTAAAGGGCTTCTAACAAATAATTAACGAGGAGTCTTGTTGCCCCTTTAATGGTCTGCAACATTTCAGAGTCAGACGAAAGCAGTTGTAGTTGCCAATTGGTGCTTTAAATCCAGTTCTCATACTTCCAAGTTCACGGTTTTCAGTAATATATGTGATTTTGTTAGGGCGAACTAACCTGAAAATCTCAGAAACCTGATACATCGGGCTATCTTAAAAAATGATGTTACGAAAACAGAGGTTGTTCCAAAAAATTGCAAGCCGATATCCAATCTGGACAAACTCCCGATCCTTCAAGCGCAACCGGAACGAACATCGCTTATAAATATGCACTTAAATCTGAACAGCCGAACATTGGGAACAGCTATTGTTTACGCGGCCCGTTCGTCCATGACGCCCCGAATGAGAATTGACGGCGCGCGTGTGACGTAAGCAAATGACGCTGTACGAGTATTTCGTTCGGCGTGTTTGGTCGAACGTAATTACGTTTGTTTTCCAATAAGCTGCACTCTGATACGCTACGATTGGTTGGAATTGATAGTCAAATACATTCTGTGTGGAGTACGGAATATGCTGATGAAAAATTCTGTTTGGTTCGGATGCGATACGTTTCTTCGGCGTGTAGCTTATTTGCATGTGAACTGGAATGAACTGAGTCATCGGAAAACAGGAAATTTGGGACAAATAAGCATTACTCTACTCATAATCAACCTATAACATTCCCACCGCAGGCCGCATGGACACAGTACTCCACTATGTGAGACAGAGTAGGCCATAATCTACTAAATATTGTCCTACAATTTTTGGTTCTAGACGTGCCTATATGCCTACTGATTTTGTTCTTAGCTCTGCCAACGTTAACTCATAATAAATCATTTAAAGGCCAATTTATGAAACGTTTCTTGTCTGACCATTATACCAATTCGTATCCCACATGGGCCACATGTGATCCTCTTATTTAATACAAAGGGAAACATATAACACACGACGTTAAAGTACGAGTACCTTTTTCTCGTAGACCCATATGATTTCGGTCGTAATTGGAACATGCCAAACGTAATAAAATAGGGCGGAATAAGCTCATTTTCTTCTTGACCTATCCATGTTTGTACCAATCATGGTCAAGTAGGGAACTAGTGACGTCAGTGTATTGAGTGATGGATCGGGCCATGAAATATGCGGTTATATGCGGCCAGGTATTATGACTGATTAAAATCTCTTCTGATTTCACTTCCATTGTATTTTTAAATGCAACTGTTCCAATATCACTTTCACCACAATACATGAATTTATATGAATTAAAAATTATTGACAGCCAGCATTAATTAAGCGAAATAAAACCGTTGTATCTAGTCTCAAATTGATTGCCTCTTGGTCATTTGCATGCGCAAAATCGTTGATTGATTTTAAACTATAAAAACTGCAATTAAGTTTTTCAGACAAAACGGTATCACATCGAGATAGCGGAACGAAAACGGTATTCTTTTTCGACACTAATTACCTCCATAGCGGCTTCTAAATCTTATTCCTAATCCCGAACCGCGGGTTCATTACACTCCACACCAGAAAAACTGACCCATGTCTAGACGTACAATTGTTGCTAAATAACTACACTGGCTCTGTTAACATTAGATGAATAGCAATATTATTTTCTTAGTATCCATTACCTTCCATCGTAATTCACGTAGTTTTAACCTGAAATAGGGCTTTGATATTTGATATTGGATTAGTAACACGATCTTGTTGTTTATTCAGAGAAATATGAATTAGTAAGACATTTATGAATGCTTCAGAGTCTTATGTTGTTGATACTGATCACTGTTAGGAAATGTGTTGTCAAGTAGATTTTTTACCCTGCTATTGATTTATTACTTTTCCTTAATTATCAGTTTTTTTTCGTTTTTAAGTATGCAAAAGATCATTTTCAGTAGTATTTTTTTCCGGACAACTATTTTGACCCATCGTAGTCTGCTCCATCTAACACCACCGGTATTCAATATCAAAACAAGGATGCATTTTCAGGCTTTTTCACTGCTTTTTCTACAACCCAACCCCGATGTTCTGACATTTAAATATTTAAATAATCATAGTCTTACATTTGTTCTATAACTTTTATGCAATCCCTGAACTTGTTTTAATGTTATCCAGTGTAATGCTCGCTGTTACCCGTTGCATGTTTGTAAATTCTCTGTTGTGAAGTAAAACTTTTCGTACATCATTTGTATTTAGTGTTTCTGATGGCCCTTTGTTGTAAAATAAATTGGACTCCTGAAGATTTTTTGAATGTTTGATGATCATGAATTAGCTATTGTATTTTTTGGAACTAGCGTAACGGTAAATAAAGAAATTTTTGTTATATAACGGCTGTCTTCGAATGTTAAATGAACTATATTAGAGACTAGTTTAGGCCCGCGGCTTCCTTTGCGCCGACTTCGGTAATTATCCCACGGGATAAAAAAAAACAATACGTTAATCCAGGTTATAAAGTATAAGTGTGCCAAATTTCACCTAAATCCGTCCAACCGTTTTAGCGTGAAACAGGAACAATCATTCATCCATCCATTCATCCCACAAACTTTCGCGTTTATGCGTAGGACATAATAATGACTAGTATAGTTTTCCTGATATTACAGGTGAATAAAGGCTAAATGAATTCTACAGACTTGTATCTATTTCATTTCACAACTTTGTTTCTTTTATATCCTTCATAGTCGAGAGTTTGCACCTTCCATTGCAGTAAAATTAAACAATGTTCCGCCCTGATTACCCATTAAATCTGCACATTTCAACTTTTTCCTTGCAAAACGTAGTAGAAGGTAAATACCGCACATTTTACTCGCGCAGTTGTATCTTATATTTACTGACGCATGTAAGCACGACTCTGCTATTTCCCTAAATCGAATATCCAAGTGTGACGGTTGTTTGCCTACGTCGGTGAAAATGGGATCCCTCAACACTTTTACTGAACATGTAGCACTTTTATTTCCCTCCACCAACATTGTAGTTTCTTCCTCAAATTCTACGTGCGACAATGTAAAACAAGATTTCAGTATCGCTTTATTTATGAGTTTACGGACCTTGGTAGCACTTGGTACAAGTCAAATGTATGCCAAAGATAAACAATCTTGTGTACCTTTGCTGAGGGTTGCCGAAGTTGCTCACAGTTGCTCTAAATATTTAAGTACGAATTTGGACCGCTTCGAATCCCCCAAATGTTCTAGGTGAGACGTAAGGGTTACCTACGCATTGCTGATACTTGAAATAGGTATCAATGTAAAAGAGAGAAAAATGCTTGAGCGTATATCGATAGTACGTACTACGTATAATTGGAATATATTTTTCTTTCGCTTTAAAAGGATAACAATAACGATAAAAGAAAGAAAGCAATACTTACGTTTCAATATTAGCATATGTATCGGCACTTTTCCATATTATATTGCAAAAATTGTCTGCCAACATTTCTGGAGACGATACTGCGTAAAAATATATACCTATACCATATATTGTTTATCCTCGGAAAGGGGTATATTTGATATCAATCCTTTATGCTGATTTCAATATTAAAATGCTTTCTTTTATTCTTATTCGGAATATTCCGTTGTTGGAATATGTCAAATAGTGCTCTTTATTCGAATACTTATACGGTGGTGCCCCTTTTATAATACCTATACCTCAGTTACAGAAAATATTTCATAAATTTAATCCTTCGACTTCAGTGCCAGAAAAACTGTAATATGCTTGAAAAGTATTGTATAGAGCATGTAGGTATTAGCTAAAAGGCTGCTGACCTAAAATAGTGGAAATGTCTGGACATAAGGGGCGAAGCAACGTATAAACTATGTCCTTACGTGTTCAAAGCTTCCTATGCTTGTTTCGAAAAACTAAAAGTGCGAGCGGAGGAATTTTATTTTGAGTGTTCGAATTCCTTTTAGGATTAGTTGACAAGCTAGCTTGGCCAACTGCTAACAACAAGTTGCAACTGTGTCAGTCTTTTGTAGTTTTTAAGATGTACTACTGTAACAGACTACAAATTTGTATTACAAAATTAAAGTAAATATACACAAACAAGATATAAAATTGCATGTAAGGACGTAGACATCGCATATTACACGAACATTTAAATATTGATAAACCATTTTGAAAGGCATTAATCTTGACTATCGTGACCCACCCATTCAATCGGCTGGTTATATTTCAAAGATCTGTTATCAAAAAAATACATTTTTAATATATGACCAATTACTTTTACTAAAACGATTATTACAGATATTTACTTATTTCTTATATTGAATGGTCACGTGTCACCTTTACACAAATTACTAATTCCTTATCATCATGAGGTTGTTCTTCGAATGGAAGAAGAAAACTTGTTGCGCCGACTCCAAATAGGACACGCGTAGGAAGTTGATGATGAGGATCTTCTTGGCGTGTCGATGGCGGACTAAATTGCTTCTGCCTAGAACTGATATACTGTATTAAATAGATTGTAATTCAAGTTACATAAGTCTTAGCAAACGTTATAATTATATATTTTTGCACGCCGCTAATGTTTTCGCGCCAGTTTCCATTTCTCGCATATCATCATTGTTAAAGTTCAGAAGTTGCTTCACAGTGATGCCCTAGCGGTTAGAAGCCATAATTAAAAGTTGCCGGCTAGTTTCAGCTTAAACTTCTCTCATTAAAACTTAGCACCTGAAAGGAACAAACATTCTTCTCATGTACCGTTCACGAAATCCCAAACCGCTAAATGAAGTTATTTGGTTTTACTGCATTTATTTAGAAGAAAAGAACCTTTGTTGTGCCGAAATTTTACGTTACCTCTTAAGTAAAATGTCACTATGTAATTATACAGACATATGTGTGTCATCATCTTCATCATCATCATCTGCCGAGCCTTTTGCTAACTATGTCGGGGTCGGCTTCCCGTCTAACCGGGTGCAGCTGAATACCAGTATTTTACATGGAGCGACTGCCTATCTGACCTCCACAACCCAGTTAGTATGTGTGTATCATATTAAAATGATAATATTTACAGAAATTCTCTACCGAAATAGAACGATAAGTTTTCATATAAGTACATAGTACTATTTTTGTGATAGGTAATAATGGATTTGTACATCAAAATTTTCTCGTAACACGTCTACATGTGAGACACGGCGGCGGAATAATAAATGCCGACATTATTTTGGTACGGGGCGAGGGTGGGTCGGGCTCAGCCGGGGGGTTCCATTCTTCACATTTTTGCGGCGTCTTTGCTGTCGCGAAAGGAAATACTCACGAATTTTCAGTCTCAGTTTCTGTAAAAAGGTGCGCTTTGTGTTCTGGCACGTTCCGAGCTGGTTGTATTCCGATTCTTCTACAGGTGGCCCGGGCCCTTTTAGCGAGCGCTGGTGGAAAAGGCCTCCCAAATTGTACGATCTCAAATTGCTCCGGGTAAATGTTGTTCTAACGTTTTTGGCACTGTTTGCTGGGGTTTACATAGTTTTAGGAACATTTAATTGCCTGTTCCATTTTCATTTATGTTAGTGTTTTATTCCATGGAAACTGTCTTTATAAAAGCAACAGTTTTGAATTGGTATATTTATTCCGTATAGAAATTGTATACAACATCATTATAAAGTAACAACGCCAACATTCGCTCCAATTTTCCTCCAATTAAGTAAAAATACACGGTAGCGCCAGTATTTGTTCTCGATTCGTAACTAACGTTTGTATACCACATCGATGCGAGTGATCAGCGCATGAAACGTGTTTGCACAAACTTCCCCGTCCTATTTTACGCTATATGTTTGGACAAGCCCCGACACTAGCCCAAACCCCGAGAATTATAGAGGTCAGGTTGTTTTTGGCACAAGCTGTGAGGATTTATGCTTGGGAGAGACATCAACTGCACTCATAAACAGTGCATGTGCGCTCAGAGCTGCCTGATTCATGGCTACTCTTGTTTTGAATACACAGTTTATTGTACGTCTCGGCGACATTGTGTGATATGTTTGCTGTTTCAGATTTGATAGCTGAGTTATTATTACTTTTGTGCAAGATAGTTTTGAAAAGAAAGCATTTTGGTGACTCGAACGAGTGTCTTTGATTACACAGAAGTGTGCAAAAGCACTTTCAGGCTGCAGAGAATACTGATGTAAATTTTATGCGTTTGTTGACCACTACTGATTTATTGCGATTTCCTTTAGCTTTTAAACGTAAAATATCATAATGATTTTAATTCTTCCCAAATATCAAATCCTTTGATACTCGAGTCGTAATAACAGTCCAACCTTTTCAAAAGCACACTCACACCCACACGCAGTTCCTAACAAAATGTCAAAGAGTTTTCCTCAATACCGAAATAATTAACCCTCATTGTTGTATGGCACAGCTAGCAGTACTCTATTGGGGGCAGTATTCTGGACTCCGAAGTCACTAAGTCACGTAATTGGCCGGAAATGGTACCGCGCCGCTCGAGATTACATTCGATCACGTCCCTGTAAACAGTTTAGCGCAGATTTTTTATACGACGATCTTTGTTGGGCTCCGATGGATGGTATCGAGTTAATTTTACTGGGAAATTGGTGAATTGCTATCGAGATGGCTGATGAAATATGTACTAAAGTAAAATTGATAGGCACATTATGATCGCTTCAAAACTAGTATACGCATTCTAAAGAAGATAAAACAACAGAATTTAGTTTTAGTTCATCCGATAGCCGTAGTTATAAAGGGTAGGAGATAAACCCTCGCCACATTTTGGACATCTGTCGAGGAAAATATGACATTAATAACTAAGTCAATTTCCAGTAGAGCCGGCCATTCGGGTACCGGCTAATAAATTAATCTGGCGTCGGATCAACGTCAATGTTACATTAGGGTCAGTGACAGAGTTCGTAAGGCGCGAGATAAAGCTGTCTAGCAATTAATGAAAAGCTGATTTTGGGGAATGTCTCGCCAGATAACGACTCCTTACAGGGAACTGTTATTGGATCAAAAGAGATATTGGCCTCTGCCCTCTTCGTTCCGTTGTACCACATTAATTTAATTATAATCAAAAGATCGTCGCACCAAATTCAGTTAATGAACGCGCTCGTTTATCGCTGGCGTTTTGTTGTGTTTGTTTTGTAGTTCGGGACAAGATAGTGTATTATTACGTTTCCACAAACGTTACTCCCGGAAGCACATGTATTTTCCGGTAGTAAATATTACCTTTACGCTCACCTTTACACACATACTTTTCATTAATCGTGTTTTCCCGTACACATTGCGGAAACAATAGAAAGTGATATTTATATGTTAAGTTCGCAACTCACGTTTCGAATAAATAAATTAAATGCTTAATTACGAAATTCCGTCTGGAACAGTCTTAATTTGCGCTTAATTTCGTTTCGTTTTCAATCTCAACTTTCGTCGAAACTTTTGCATTGTTCGGAACGCGGTAGTTGCACGGAAAAAATTTGAAGTCAACCAAGGACCTTTTTGGCTCGGTTAACTGCATATTATTTAATATTGACAAAGACATTATTAAAAAGCTTGAAGTACTTTTGGTAATTAACAACCACGAGAACATTGTTAATTCGTGTTGTTTATTAACAACACTTAACTCAGTAAATTGAAAATGAGATAATCGGTTAATTTTATAGTTTTTAAATTTCATTAAAAATAACCAAGTTCACTTAGTAAGCTGTAGCAACAGATTTGTGTAAATTTTACCCATTAAACACAGTTTTAAAAATAATTAAGTAACTGAATCACTATTAATCGACTAACTTTGCTAAATACAACAGAACATCTTGTTAGTTGTTAACCGACAATACTATCTATTAGTATCTGTTATTTTTAGATGTATGATGGTTTATTTATAGCTGTGTGTTTATTTAGTGCTTGTTCAGTATCCAATATCAAATCATCTTATACTAATCAAGTGAGATTGTTGATGTTTAAATCTATAATACATCTAATACTAACCAAGTGAGATTGTTGATGTTTAAATCTATAATACATCTAATACTAACCAAGTGAGATTGTTGATGTTTAAGTCTATAATACATCTAATACTAACCAAGTGAGATTGTTGATGTTTAAGTCTATATGAGTAATAAACAACCACGAGAACATTGCTAATGCGTGTTGTTTACCCAATAAAAACAGTGTTAAAAATAATTAAGTAACTGAATCACTATTAATCACTAACTTTGCTAAATACAACAGAACATCTTGCTAGTTGCTAACCGACAATATTATTATTAGTGTCTGTTATTTTTTGATGTTTGATGGTTTATTTATAGCTGTGTGTTTATTTAGTACTTGTTCAGTATCCAATATCAAGTCATCTAATACTAACCAAGTGAGATTGTTGATGTTTAAATCTATAATACATCTAATATTAACCAAGTGAGATTGTTGATGTTTAAGTCTATATGAGTAATAAACAACCACGAGAACATTGCTAATTTGTGTTGTTTACCCAATCAAAACAGTGTTAAAAATAATTAAGTAACTGAATCACTATTAATCGACTAACTTTGCTAAATACAACAGAACGTCTTGCTAGTTGCTAACTGACAATATAATTATTAGTGTCTGTTATTTTTAGATGTTTGATGGTTTATTTATAGCTGTGTGTTTATTAAGTACTTGTTCAGTATCCAATATCAAGTCATCTAATACTAACCAAGTGAGATTGTTGATGTTTAAATCTATAATACATCTAATATTAACCAATACTAAACCAATAATATTGTCGGTTAGCAACTAGCAAGATGTTCTGTTGTATTTAGCAAAGTTAGTCGATTAATAGTGATTCAGTTACATAATTATTTTTAACACTGTTTTGATTGGGTAAACAACACGAATTAGCAATGTTCTCGTGGTTGTTTATTACTCATATAGACTTAAACATCAACAATCTCACTTGGTTAATATTAGATGTATTATAGATTTAAACATCAACAATCTCACTTGGTTAGTATTAGATGACTTGATATTGGATACTGAACAAGTACTAAATAAACACACAGCTATAAACAAACCATCAAACATCAAAAAATAACAGACACTAATAATAATATTGTCGGTTAGCAACTAGCAAGATGTTCTGTTGTATTTAGCAAAGTTAGTCGATTAATAGTGATTCAGTTACTTAATTATTTTTAACACTGTTTTGATTGGGTAAACAACAGGAATTAGCAATGTTCTCGTGGTTGTTTATTACTCATATAGACTTAAACATCAACAATCACACTTGGTTAATATTAGATGTATTATAGATTTAAACATCAACAATCTCACTTGGTTAGTATTAGATGACTTGATATTGGATACTGAATAAGCACTAAATAAACACACAACTATAAATAAACCATCGAACATCTAAAAATAACAGATTATTTTAGTTACCTACTTAAATAGGTAAGTACTAACCTATTTAAGTAGGTAACTGAATCACTATTAATCGACTAACTTTGCTAAAAACAACAGAATATCTTGTTATTTGCTAACCGACAATACTATTTATTAGTATCTGTGTGAAGTTTGTTATTTTTAGAAGTTTAATGGTTTAATAATAGCTGTGTGTTTATTTAGTGCTTGTTCAGAGACAACCAAGCCAAATCATCTAATAATAACCAAGTAAACTATTTATTAAGCGATAGCCAATTTACTTGTTTAGCCATACATAACAACTCGGTTATTATTACCTACATTTTGAACCGCGCACCGGGCGCGGTGCGGCGCGGCGGCAACAGTCGTGCGACAGTTGCCGTACCCGTTAGTTGTGGTCAAATTACTCTGTGGTTGTGGTCAGTCAGACTCAGAAAGTCAGCAGAATCAGTGATCAGTGTTCAAAACGATTAGGTTATTGTACATTCATGGACGAAGAAGTGCAAAACCTTCTAAAAGCGTGGGAGCTTGAGGAGTACATAGATGTTTTCAAAGGTGAGTTTTCAAGCTGTTTTATTTATTCTGTCTGTTACAAGTGTGGATAAGTGGTACCCAATAGGTACTTAATATGGGACCACGAGTTCCATAAACCCTTTTTGTAAGTAATTGTATGTAGTGTTAATCCGTGTAGTGTACCTTACCTACCTATCTTATAAAATAAACAGCGCGTGGCGCAAGTGCAGCGCAGACGCTTCTTTCATATTTTGTACAAAACGAATGGAAATAAAGTCGCCATTTTGAACACCGAATCCTTTGGACGCGGCTGTCGACTTGTCTTTCGACTTTATTTACATCCGTTTTGTAGGTTCGAGACGCCCCGCTCCGCCGCTCCGCCGCCGCTTGTAGTAGGTACCTACCTGAGTATAATAGTAGGTATGTCCCGCGCCTAAACAGGAGGTAAGCACGTGGTCTGTGCTGTGATAACCAACCATCCATGTCCATCGGCGCCGGCGCCGGCTGCGGCGGCGGCGCGGCGGCGACGGCACGGCATCGGCTGATCCTGTGGCTCATCGGCATGGCAATCCGAGTATCCAACGAATAGTAGGTAGGTACAATATATGACAAAAACATGTTGCTTATGCATTGGCGAGGGAGTGCTTGACCCATCAGACTTGGTAGCGCCTCCCGGCTCGGATGCCTCCTTCCCCCTTCGGTACGCGCATGCATCTCTTGGCTAGGTACTCTAACAATCCAATGTACCTACAATCCGTTCAAAGAAAGAAGAGACCTCGAGAGTGCAGGAAATTGCTCTCTTCTCACAAAATAAAAATGTCGGTTTTAATAATAAAAATAATTTTGCCACTTCGTTAATAGGTATTTGTTGTTGTAGTGGCAATAGAAAAACATATCAAAAAAATTCAACTGTCTTCCAATTACGGGTCGTGAGATAAACAGCCTGGTGACAAAAAGACAAACAAACAGCGGAGGCTTAGTAGTAGGGTCCCGTTGGCACCCTTTGGGTACGGATATACCTACTTTGGTTTCATGATTATTTAGTTGTTGCCCTGTAAATGTCCATTTCAAATTTCAATACTACGAACGACGACACCCCGCCGCCCCGCCCCGCCATGCGCCATGGTGAAAACGAATTGATTACATTTTATTGCAACCGACTGTACCTACCTCTTGTTTTTTTGCAGTGATATCGCCTTTTGTTCGCACGGAAAAAATGACATTAGTAATGGACTGACACAACGAACACACGTTTAAACATAAATCTAAGAACATGCTAATATCTGAATATTTCAATGAATACCCTGCTCTACAGAAGCCGACGGGATACCTTTTGGTAAGTACCTACTAGTTTCTAGTAGGAGTTTGGCGTGACAAACATCCATCCATACATCTAAACTTTCGCATTTATAATATTAGTGTGAAGTAATACCTGTAACCAATCATTTTTAACTTACTCGTTTTTTTTGTTGTTTACAGCTAGAAAAAGACTTTGATAATTTATAAAACGGGCAGTACTCTGAGCTTTTTGAAAACCTCCCTACATTAAAAGAAAGGCTTAATAATCTAGCGAAAAAAAAGTTGAGCAATAATAATAAGGATAAAAACTTGGTTACCTTGGTCGCTTTGCAAGATTGTGAGTACCTATACCTACTTAAGTACCTACCTACCTATGATAAGTATGTTTAACACTATCTACACTCTCGCAGGCACACCTCGGGGTAGTGTTCATGTGACGCTGCAAGCGGTGGCTGCATGACTGTATTCCATTCTCAATTTATCTCCACTTCTCCTATTATCCAGATTGCTGGAAGTCGGTGGATAGAGAGGGATTAGAATAGTTCTTTCTGGCAATGTCTATATCCAGCAATGGACCTACTAGTGATGATGATGACTGACTTCTACTTGCTTATCCGTACTTCCAAATAAATAAGTACCTAAGTAAAATGAAATGGGTGGGGGGATTCGGACCAATTAATAAGTTAAGTTAGTAATATTACGAACCAGCCTATCAAGAACCAGCCTTCCGGATCAAACCAACTTTCAACTTTAGGTTACCTACCTACTGTTAGTAGGATCGTATTAAAATTTTGCTATTTTATATTGTTTCAGCATCGGAAGAAAACGCCAATATTGGAACTTTGCTGCTCATACGTTCAGTTTTATCAGTGACAAGCATTCGTTTGAAGGGAAAACAAAAGAAAGTGTGGCGTCCTTCTAAAACAGAGGTGCGGGAAGGGTTCATTACGCATGTTAGGGATGACTCTGACATAATATCAGTGATAAATATAAGGCGCGAGAAGTTCACCGATTTTAGTCTGACCCTACAACCGTTTGTAATTATTGTGGGCCCATCTCTGGAAGAGATTAAATCGTATTATGTAATAATCGATAAGGTATGGTACATTGTTCCTGATATTATGTCAGCAGTCAATGCTTGTTTCAAAATAATATGGGTAGTCAATGCTCAATACCCCATGGAATGTCATAGCACATGGATGTTCATTCAGCATGCAATTTACAAATTCAAAACATCATTTGATAAATCTTCCACGTCTAGTCATACCTTAATGGGAGAATTGGGCATTCATTAAGTTTTAAGGTGCCTGTATTTAAGTTTTAAGGTGCCTGTATGCGTGAAACTAGCGCCGCCGCCTATTTTATCTTATTATTACGTTGAACAAAGGAATTAAAAAATATATATTGTTCCGTTTGTGAAACCTATCATAAGCTTTTTTTAATACCTCTGTAATAGTTTTATTTTTTATAGTTTAGGAAGAGTAGCGAAAACAGAGGTTGGTGGCCAGCAAGTGCAACTTCGCTACTCCTCTTATACTATACCAAATAAAACTAAAGTATTTTTAGTTATTCGTACCCTCAGTGTATCTACATTAGATACTATAGGTACGATTGTACAGTTACTAGGAGTAGGTTACCTATCTCATAGTGGTTAGTTGAATTCAGTTTTGATGGCAATGTTTTTATTTTATTTTTGGATAGATTTATTTTTAAATTACGGATACTTCAGCGCGTTAAGCTACTTACACTATGGTTATTTGTTTTTTATGTAAGGACTCAGTGCAATTAAAAGCACTTCAATATCATTTTAATTTTAAACACAACGGATACGAGATAGAACAATACAAATGCTGCTAAGATAACTGTAAGCGGTCATTTCAATTATTGTGTAGTTTTAAAAGACATATACGAAAATTTCATATACCAGAGGCTGAATCTTTCTCCATAGATATTGTACAAAACAGTGATATTTATATTATATTGTCCCGACGTTTCAACTGGATTGCACTAGCCGTGGTCGCGGGTACACTGAAGTAATGGAGATTCCGCAGCAAAGGCGTTTCTTGAATTACCTTCACTTGATGTGTACGTTACCCCAGCAGGAAAGTGTCTCCTAGAGTTATATGAGAGGAACGTTTACTTTGTGCCTTATCTGCTGTAAATGTGCCACATAAAAATGTGTGCCCCCTGTCGTTTTGGAAAATAACGGAAAAAACGATTCCTGCTGGGGTAACGTTTTTCCAGCAGGAAAATTTTAAACGAATGATCGGAGAGAGAAACATTTTGCATGGCCTTGTAGCTTATATTAGTGCCTTAATGTGCCCCCAAAAATAAATTCTGTGCCCATCAGGTTTTTTTAATTTTCCTGCTGGAAAAATGTTACCCCAGCATGAATCGTTTTTTTTTTAAACGACAGGGGGCACAAATTTTTATGTGGGGGCACATTTACAGCAGATAAGGCACAAAATAAACGTTCCACTCATATAACTCTCAAGAGACACTTTCCTGCTGGGGTAACACTCACTTGATTGTCAGAAATTATCATTAGGGCCGGTTCACAGGTGCCTTCGCTTTGCTGCGGAATCTCCATTACTTCAGTTTCTGGATACTGTTGAAACGTCGGGACAAAATAATAGGTATCGTGATCAATACCCGTACTTACATAAATATGGGTTTATAATAAGCATACAACATGTTAAACATGTAAAATCCAAAATAATGAATGACGTAGAACAAAAGCTGTTCACATAGATGATATGGAGAATGAACCCTCACCTTTTCATCGATGTGAGCAGCGTTTCTTCTACGTCATTATTTTGGATTTTATCATGTTCGTTTTTTTTTCGGTCTTACATTTCAACATTTTTGAAGATATAAAATCACTGAATTAAAAATTTAGTCTCAAAATTTAAAATTAAATATTTTTTTTTTATTTTAAAATTTAGATTTTCCATACTTACAGTGATTTTAAATCTTAAAAAAATTTGAAATGTGTCGTGTCATTAAATTGTTACATAATACATAATAAATATATTAAAATGTCTAATTACAGTTGTTTTCCATACAGTGATTTTAAATCTTAAAAAAAATTAAAATGTGTCGTCTCATTAAATTGATACATAATAAATATATTAAAATGTCTAATTATAGTTGTTTTTAATGCTAGCTGTTAATGTACCTACTCCCAATTGCAGATAGGTATTTAGGTAGCAAAGTTTGTGTTAGTTCTTGTACATTTTACGTTGGCTTTAAGTAAGCACAACCAACCTAGCATGCGTTTAGCGTATTCTTGGTGAATTGACTTAGTGGTTATTATTATAAAGTCAATTCGCCAATAATACGCTAAAACTACATGGTAGATTGGTTGTGGTTACCTATAGCTAAGGTAAAATGTTGGCTCAAAGTATCGAGAGAGTCGGTTGTGGCTACAAAGTAAATTCACTAATACTACAGAGTAGGTTGGCTGTGGTTACCTAGTAAACTAGCTCAAAGTATCGAGAGAGTCGGTTGTGGCAACAAAGTAGGTTGGCTGCGGTTACCTAGTAAACTAGCTCAAAGTACCGAGAGGGTCGGTTGTGGCAACAAAGTAGGTTGGCTGTGGTTACCTAGTAAACTAGCTCAAAGTATCGAGAGAGTCGGTTGTGGCTACAAAGTAGGTTGGCTGTGGTTGCCTAGTAAACTAGCTCAAAGTACCGAGAGAGTCGGTTGTGGCAACAAAGTAGGTTGGCTGTGGTTACCTATTAAACTAGCTCAAAGTATCGAGAGAGTCGGTTGTGGCTACAAAGTAGGTTGGCTGTGGTTACCTAGTAAACTAGCTCAAAGTATCGAGAGAGTCGGTTGTGGCTACAAAGTAGGTTGGCTGTGGTTACCTAGTAAACTAGCTCAAAGTACCGAGAAAGTTGGTTATGGCTACAAAGTAAATTCACTCATACTACAGAGTAGGTTGGCTGTGGTTACCTAGTAAACTAGCTCAAAGTACCGAGAGAGTCGATTGTGGCTACAGAGTAAATTCACTAATACTACAGAGTAGGTTGACTGTGGTTACCTAGTAAATAGGGTTATTTTTTAATAAACAATTCTAACCATTTAATCATGTTAATATTGATCAAGTAAAGTTAGCAAACTTGACTTGTTTATTTTTAACTATAAACTTTGCAGGCGCTATATTGATCAACCTGCTTAGTAATTTTCTGCCAAGAGTTGGTTATTTTTACACGTAGAATTTTTTCCGTGTGCCAACTATACCGACCGCTAGAACAAAGACTCAAAAGCGCTAAATAAACTCTCGCTTGACGAGTTTTTGTGCTAGTAGCGAGTGGGATTATAACACAGGTATTACTGCCGATGTCGTGAGCGGAACATAAAAACTGTACCTCCTCCTGTCCCGGGTGTTCAAACTTACCTCAGCCAGTACTCGTGCAAGTTGTTCTTTGACAAGCCAAGTTCCTTTTGTGGGCGCCACAGTAATTAATGTTGGACGACAACGCTCATTCTGTTCCGAGTTTTCTTATCGCATTTCGGATATTCGTGTTTTGCTATTTTATACGCAACTTTTTTCACGAATCCCAGTTTGTTAGAACATTGTCGTAAATAATGACGTACATTGGTTTTTGCTCGAGATTCGATGTTCTCAGATTACGTTTTTCCCATTTTCTTGAAGTTGGAAAAGTAGTTACTTTCTTGTTTATCGTAACGATGTTGCTTTTGGTAATTTGTAGTTAGATACGATACTGTCAACGTACATTTACAATGCGCCTGTTATCGTATTTCTTTAACAAGATTTTGTTCACAATGTAGGTTGGAATTGGAAGGAAATTAGAAGCTTATTGAGTCTTTAATGTGTTTTATCTTAGGCGCTGTTATTGGAGCTCATTTGCTGCCTGATTGAAGTTTTGTACATCATCATTCTCTTGACTTTATCTCAATTCATTTGGGGTTGCCGCAGCATGACTTTTTCTGCCATGCTTCTCTGTTACTCGTCATCTCTTCAGACATTTTATACTTACATAAAAAATGTAAATTTTGTGAAAACATTATTGTAATAACACTATTTAACTATTGTAAATAGGATTATCGACAACAATGCCTCGCAATTTCGCACGTTTAAATGTGTATTGCACCAACAATGCAATTATTCTCAGCCGACTTTTTTCCCGGCGACAATTACAGAGATGTTATCGCGACTTATTTCGACACGAAAACGAAACTAGCGACGAAAACGAAACTAGCGACTATCCGCAACACGTAATTGACTTGTCGCCATGTCTAATTGTTAACCTTAATAAAACAACAGTGTTCATGTCCTGACTTATTAGCTACACCTTTACATTATCTTGAAATAAATGCCTCGCTCGTTTGCTGCTTAGTCGCTGTAATACTCGTAATTATACAGTTCTGTTAGTTTCAAACTGATGTATTTGACCTTACGGCCTGTACGAGAGGTCTATTCAAACCCCACTGTTAGCCGAAGTACATTTCCATCGACGTCAATCATCTCCCCCAACGTACACGAGCTATATCAAACGTTTCCACGAGAATCGAGTCCAGTTTGGCTTTTGCCAAAGCGTTCTGACTAGAGATGGGCAGAGGGTTTAAACCCAATGGACGGAAACGGGTTTATACCGGGTTTTTGGGTTTGAAGCGGGTTTAAACCCGAGTAAAAACCCAAACAGTGGGTCTAAATTACTTTCACTAATATCTTGGACCGTGGTTATAACACAATTTAGGTATGTATTTATAACACCTATGTTAACAAATAAATAAATGATAATATTTATGATTAGGTACTTCTAGTGTTTTTTGGAGTATAAATATCACTAATAGTGGTACAATCAACAGTAGGTACATGAAGTTTCACAACTTACTCTTCGAACATGAGATTTTAACAGTTATATTATAATTTATGCAAGTATTTCACCACAGCTTAATAGCATGACCTTGCAGATTTCAAATAGGTAATAGCCACAGTATTTACTTTTAAATAAAACAAATGGGTAAGTGATTGTATTTTTTATAAAATTAAACAAATAACACAATCAATATTTACAATCATTTAGAGTCAGTGTCATACCCAGAATTATCATTATCAGGTGATCAATTTACAATCATTCAGAGTCAATGTCAGTCCCAGAATTATCACTATCAGATTGTCCACAATCAACGAATACCAACTCATTTGATGTCGTTGCTTCCGATTGAGATGGGGCGAATACTTCGTCCTCAATAGCATTTGTATCGGTTTGCGGTGAACTTTCATGTGGTGTTGGAGTTTTCATCGCTTGATAGAAAGAGAGCATACACGAGCGACATAAGTGCGACAAAGAGCGGCATATTTCTTTCTCTAACTCGTCGTCTACCTGCCGCGCCGTTTGTTTAATTTGAAGAAAATTTATCAAAAAGATGATTTAAAAACGACAACTATGGTAAATACTACTAAAATATTCACAATAATTTACGTTTACCACGTTTAAATTGATAAATTTCACCAAACCAATAAACTCCCGAATAAAAACCCCGTGGGAGGGAATAAATGGGTTTTTATTGGGTTTAAACCCAGTAAACGGGTTAAAACCCGGTTGATTGCCCATCCCTAGTTCTGACAGCCTGTTACGACCAAAAGGAAGTGAACAATTCATACCAGTTGCGTACAATGGATGCCACGCGAAACAAAAGCCTAACTGCTGGGAGTCAACGTCCATTGACAATTTTTAATTGAACCGATCCAGTGTTAGTTCTAACATCGCGAGCATCGGATGTGCAAATGGTCCGTAAATCATTCCTCTAGTCAGTCCGTCGAGTCGGCTATCTCGTTCTGCGCCAACTAACGACCCCGCATTCGGAAATTGCAATACTCATATGTCACTAACTGTAGTAGAGGAGCGCTTGTATTGATGCGGAATGCATTGCTCTCAGCGAGCCGACCAGCATTCTTCGAGCCCCGCCTCCTCCACCAACACTTTGAAGCACAAATCGAGGCGGGGTGTATCCTTTTATGTCCATGTGTCAATCGTAATTGGTCGGATTGAGTCGCCGGACATACGGAATGCCGTCCCGATGACCGTTTAATATTTCAAATGTAACCCAGATTCCGATGTCCAGTCTGTTGCTCAAAATAATCGGCTAGATGCTTCGTGACGCATTCCAGAACGTGGTTGGACTCACGCTCAAGACTGGTGTGTGTATTACAATCCTTACCACTGCATCCCTTTATTGATGAATGGAAATAAGTCTAGCACTATGAGTTGAGTTGGGCCACTTTAAAAGACAGTCATTCAATGTAGTCGTCAAGAAAGTTGAGCCTCCAGGTGTAAAGCAACCTTAAAAGATTTCCAGAAAAGAAATCAGAGTTTATCCAACATTTCTCGTGAAAAGCTGAAAATTAATTAGTTGAACTAGAATTATTTATATTTAACTAACCTAACAGAAAATTGCCTTTTGGAAGCTTAAATACAATTAATGTTCAGAAATAAAAGAAACTGGGAGTATTTGTCACGGGTACACGACTAAATAAATAGGCCCATTGAGGTTAATTTAGGACCCCAACGAATTCTTTTGTGGCCTGTATTTATACACGTGCTTCATTTTTTACCGAAACATTTTCTGTTACGTTTTTTTTAAAACGTCGACTCTGTAGTCTGAGTACTGTGAGTAAATTGCGGAAGCCATGTAATTCTTTTACAGGATAATAATAATCATCGAATTACTCAAAGTAGTTCGAGGAACCAAAGACTTATGCCCTGATTTCTAAACCCAAACTTATACCTGAAATTGATATTATCTTCATCTACCAATAGTTCGTGACGTACGCACTACGCAGCTTCCCTTGTCATGTTACCTTCAGCTTAACAACCATCAGAACATGGCCACACTATAGATTACGTTATGTATTTACATATAATGTGGGTACCGTTGGCTTCCACTCTATTATTATTCAACCGCCCGCAATAATGTTGCCATCTCCAGACATTTCATTGTTATCAGCCTGCATGCGTAATGTGACATATTATGTAGTTGACATAATTACCGATTTTGTCGGCCATGTTATATTATATTATGCTATATTCGTATCGGGCTCTCAATGGCACTTGATTGTGTCCGTATCTGATGTCAACGATTAATCTGGAATGTTATATATTAGGTCTAATAGAACACAGGCCGATTTAGATGCACATTATGCATTTGTCGCTTGTTAATAATAGATGCAAAACTAGCTTTAAAATGCGATATTTTGTTTGTTTAGAGACCATACCTGGGAACCTTCTAGTTACGAAGATATTCAGTCAAAGTTTATAATGTTATTGTCTTTATTTTAAATACCTCCACGACCCTTTACTATCCAATTCATCCAACATCATAATGTTATGAGTGCGTTACATTGAGAAAAGTCTTTTCCTAGCAATATTTTTTGCGTAGAGTTACTTAGTTTGATTTACAGAATGCTTGGTTGACGGCTTTGTGATGAGTCTGTTTACACTCTGTATTAATGTAATAAGTAGGTACATCCTCTGTAATACGTCGCATTCTCCCAGAAAACAACTCCACCCGTGTGCAAGTGAAACAATTCAATTTAAAAAGCATGTTCACGTGAAGGCCAAGAATTTGAACTAAGTATTCAAATTGTGCAAATGGAAAACGAACCTGCTGTTTCCAGCACTACTCGTATCTATTCTGGTATTCTACTTAGTTCGCTTTATTCCCGACATTTTAAAATTTCAGTTGGTCTAGCAAGTCGATTTGCGTCGTACGTCCTCCTACGTTTAATTTCTGCTTAAAAGAATATCACCGTTCCTTGTTCCTCCTCATGTTTTAGGTTCAGATGGACCCTTTTCGCTAAACTTTACCTTCCATGTGCTTCTAATAAATGAACCTTCTATATAACCCTTTTGTCGCTATCTCCAATTTTCTTCGGGCTGGTCACAATTTTCTGAAAGGGATACCTTATTATCTTATTATTGAAAGTCCACGTGAATTTCAGGCCCGTTTATCATAGTAGGTACTATGTTATTGAACCGTAGAAACGAGAACAATGTGTCAATCCATCCAAATTTAAGGCGCACAAGCGTAATCGATGAGCTTTTAAATGACCATGCATCTAAAAGCAAATGTGCAGGCTAAATTTCGAACCAACCAGTTTCATCAACTTATGAATTCGGGCATCAGTATTATGGTGTTTATTTGTATTTAGTACTCAACGGGAAGCATTGGGCACACAAACGTTTCCGGTTATTCTGAAATGTTCAGTGCGAAAATTCATTAAACTCTAACACGAATTTTCGCACAGTATGAACTGTATAACCGGGAGCCGCAATTAAAAGTTTGCTTAGAGAATATACGCCAACATTTTGATTTAAAGTTAGAGGTTTCGCTCGACACCCATACCACTGCGAGAGAGCTCACTTTTTACATGCCATTTCAAACGTTTTGTACCATGCACATTGCTGTTATGTATTGTAAATATGCCTAAAGTTGAAAAGTTGCAATGAACATAAAACTAGTTTTAAGTTCGAATAGATTGAGTTTTTTGCAGCAGTTTGTGAATCTGCTGGAATTCGCCCAAAGTTGGATGACCAGCTCTCAACTCAATTAAGTTCAATGGGCTTTGTTTATTAGTGGTTAAGAGCATTAAAGACGATGTTTAGTTGAAGTGCGGTTTGTGGTTTTTAACCTTCCCTAATAGCTTTGTCATTAGGGATCGTGACACAATCTTCACTTAAGATTAACTCGTTGGAATTCTTACCATTTCTTTATAGAGGTTTTTTATAAGCAATTCTGGTTGGGTTTCCCAGCAGCCGAGGTAAAGTAAAACTTATTTATTTACAATTTTTATAAACATACTAAGTTCTAGAAAAAACAGAGCTTATCCTCGTTGCAAATATAAAATACTGAGAACCAGTTTCATACATATTCATCTCGACTTGCAAAATAAATGAACTACGAATGAAAAAATGAATAAAACTTTGTTGTAGTTAACAACAAAGTTTTATTCAGGTGTTTATAAACTAAAATGCAGCGAACAGGTAATTTTGTTTATAATTGTATTTTCCATGAAGTAACACAAAGTTTTAATTGTAAAAACCCAGTGTTTACCTTTTTTATTAATCCACACTTTCTAAACAAGTGTCAGAACCTATTCTGTACCGCGCAACCCCAGCCCAGTTCCGAATTCGAACTTACGTGTTGGGTACATTTACATTTCCTTTTGTGCCGAACAATATGAAGTTTTGTTTGTTGGAAAAGTTGGCAATGGACAGCATCCATTCCATTAGTATGGAACGGAAAGTTTGTGGTTATTTTTAATTAATACCGGGGTTGGAGTTGCGCCGGCGGCGGCGACGAGGGAATTCGTTGCGAGTAATATCAGGTTTAGTGGATTAAGCAGCTACTAAGTACTGGCAACCTTACCGTTCTCTTTATTGTGTTAGCTTAGCTCTAGCTTGTGTTTATGATGTACGGTACGCCTTTTCTTTCTTTCTTTCAGAAATGAGGCCAAGGAATTTGACGGCCTTCTTGGCACAGGTTTTGCGGTTTTGAAATTTGTGTTATTGCAGTTTCAATGCGCCAATTGATTTGTATTTGTGCGGTCACTGAAGAATTGGAAATGTGTCAGAAAACAAATAAAACCGCAGACTTCTCACCATTAAACTTGTCATTTTGACTGTTTATTTCTCTAATAGACTTAAATTACAAGTATTGTTTATACTTAAACTTATTTAAATGTCGTATTTTGCAAGCGACCTCTCAAGTTACAAACATTAATCAAATTACCGTATTCGTGTTCAACAACATCAGCTTTCCGTCCGTTATCATAATGCTCGTCAAAATTAATTTGTCAATCGTGTCCTCTCATGGCGGTAATAATTCAACAGGAATTCCGTACACGCTCATTAGTGCTTACAGCTTAATTGGAACCCGTTACAGCATCACGCTCGCAGGTAACACGCTGATGCGCGAATTATTGAAGTTTTCATTGCGTCTGAACGAACGTACGTTCGCAACGTGTTCGGTTCATTAGTATTGAAAGGGAATACAGCTTGCACGCCTGTTCGACTTTGTTGAGAGCTATTTTATCAGGCTCATTATGCTCGTATGCTGGATGCGGACGGAAAAGTTATGACTTTATGACCGTAATTTGGACTTAAAATGATGCGAAGACTTTATGGTGTAACTAGCAGAAGTTCTACAATTAAGCAAAATGGTAGCGGAACGTTACTCAGGTCTTTATCTGCAAACCTATATTTATTAACCCCCGACGCAAAAACGACGGGGTATTATAAGTTTGACGTGTCTTTGTGTGTGTGTGTGTCTGTCTGTCTGTGGCATCGCAGCTGCCAAACGGATGAACCGATTTTGATTTTGATGTTTTTGTTTGAAAGTTAATTAGTCGGGAGTGTTCTTAGCTATGTTTGATGAAAATCGGTCCAAGATGGCCGCCGCCACAAAATGGCGGATTACATATGTTTTCACAATTCTCTCAATATGGGTATCAAATGAAACGGCTTGACTAGTAAAATACTGTACAAAAAAATGTAATTCGCCATTTTGTGGTGTGTGGTGTGGACCACACACCACAAAATGGCGAATTACATTTTTTTCACAATTTCTTTAATATGAGCATCAAATGAAAGGGCTTGACTAGTACAATAATATACATAATCACTATATTGAAAGGGAATAAGGAATAATAATAACTAACGAAATGAGATGAGGAGAGTGGAGTGACTTATTTTCTATTTAACTTTCTTTTTACTTTATGTGTCGGGGGTTATTTTATTTTTTTTTATTTTTTATTTTTTTTAATGTTTTAATTTTTTATTTATTTAATTTGACTTGTTTTGCACAGTCATTGTCCTGACCTTATACTAATTAATTTTTAGTCGGCGCAGCATGTCTTCTTGCATACTTCTTTCTTACTTTCATCTTAGTATCTCATATCTATACTCACGGTTAATAATGTAATTCTGTATCAAACCGCCTCGTTAGTCAAGTGATGTTTCAAGTGGTTCGATACCCAGGTCGGGCAAAGTGTTATTGGGTTTTTTCCATTAGCAATTTCTCAGTAGCAGCCACGGAGTCTGGATTTGTGCCCGATTGATGGCAATGGGCTCGCACCCTATTACATGAGACTTAAAACATAACTACCTCATAGTTTTGATGTAAGTAACCTCATTTCAAACAAACGTTTTGTTAATACACATCACAAGATCGACTCCGGAACTAATTTCGTATGAACGCTACAAGTTGCAAATGTTAATCGAATCTGTTTGCAAGGACGAGATGCGTTTCGCAAGTGATCGCGACTGGAGCGTTCGAGACTAGTCAGTTAGTAAAGATGGTTGCTTAACTTGCATGGGTGATGGGAACGCAAATGGCTAAGTGGTTCGTGCTTTGGATGATGTCCAATGTTTGTAATGCATACGTAAAGTTTGTTCTGTAAGGAAATAAATTGTAATCAGGATGTGCATGTGCTGCTAAATTGTGAAGGTTCTTGTATAAAGGAAAATCTTAAACTATAATCTTTAACCGCGAGCACAATGAAACAACAGAGCTGCTCACAATATTACCAGTTTCTTTGGTAATATTTCGGTAACTTACGATATTCCTTTGTTAAATTTTATCTCGCTTGTAAAATAGTTTTGAATACAAACTTTGCAGTTCCAAAGTAGATTCTGTGTAGGTCGGTTGCGATGCGCCGAGCCGCTAATATTGCAAGTGGCGTGGAATGCTCCAACCTCCCAACTTCTCTTAATCAGCAGAGGAGATGTCGCTTACAATAGGGAGACGGCAAAGTCGCGCTGACAAGGACAAATATTCGACAAATTTATCTCCAGCAAAGGTTCAGAGTAAACGGAAGATATTTTTTTCACCGGGACTGCAATAAAGGACAATGAAAGAAAAACAAAAGTGGGTGATGAAGCTGAGTGTCGACAATTAATGATTTGTCTACAGCGCTACTCTCGTTTTTCTTTTTCAAAGGTATTTCTTTCTTGTAAGCATAATTTGTTAATGAAGGCTTTGCCATTCCATTACGCGTGATCTAATTGAGCTGTTTGCAGCTTCATATCTTAGTCAGACGTTATACGATCAAGTCAACAAGCCGTTCATAAGTAATGTTCTCCAAGGCCCAGTGAAGCAATCGCCGCAGGTGAATGTAATTCGATTAATATTAAACACGTACATTTGCAAATTCGTGTTAAAATATTTAAAATAAAAACTGTACCTTGATATACGTCGTGTATTTATAAGAATTACACATTGCAAACCACAAGCGGATCTAAAACCAGGTAGAAGTCACGCACTTAAATAATGTTGAGTGTTAAGTTCAGTGTGACTTATGTTATGAATAGTGGCGCACGTTCTACAAGTATATTATACACCGATAGTCGGCCAAAATTACCATTTATACTTTTATGGGGTGGCTTGATATCCATTTGAACTCCGACTTAAAGTGCACTTCCTGACACTCATAGCCATCGTAATCCCTTTTCTGAGGCGAAATGACAACGTGCGCCGGATAATGAGTAGCTAAGACATAATATATCACTCCCCCACATACACGAGCGCACAGATTCAACAAAGTTGAGAATATTTTAATATCCAGGACTTATCTTAAAATATTAGTGACGCGTTGCGACGCTAGTGTTCATAAAAGCTACATTTGGGATTACCGTAGCGCCAGGCGGAACTTAGTGTAATATGGAATATTGTGCTGGTGTCACAATCCGACTAAGTTTTCACTTGGTATTCAGCTAGTTTTAGTTACAGACAACGACTAACCGATACGGACTGCCGACCGAGGACGTGTGTATTGTTGCTAAGGAAATTATGGGGCTCTAGTTTACTGTGAGTTGTGGACGCTTGTTGGAACTGCTCGCATATGGGCGTAACTTAGTGCTTCTTTAAGTGCTTTGCCAGGGGAATGTTATAAGAAGAAATAGCCATTACAAATCTTGAGTGTGACATGTAACTTTTATTGTTATTTTTTTAAGTACAAGGTTTACATTGCAATGATTGGCGTGCATTCGTGAAATGCGACAACCATATACATACCTTCATTATAAACTTATATAGTCACTTACGGGATATCTTCCGTGATTATTTTTTATTTTGAGCTCCCATTATTTTGTCGCTGTTGCAAGCGCCATGATCGCGGGTTGACTCGAGAATACGGGTGGAAGGAAAATAAATTGGTGGAGCAGAAAAAAGAATCACAAATAATCACGGAAGATATCTCGTTAGTGACAATATAGGTAAAGTTTTAAACCGTGAAAGCTTAAAACAGTTTTTACCTTCATTATGTTCTTATTCCAGAGATCTTCTCGTAAATTTTAATTGAAGAAGTCGAATAACGAATCTAATACTGGAAGTATAACTTCAATTGGAACAAAACACTTGCTTCAAACACAAACCAAAACTGAATTACTGTAGTTTTGCACTCAGTGTAAGAGCTTTATTGAAATATGGCGTGTTCGTGTTTGTTCTGCCTGTCAGTATTCCAATGTTACGTACGTTACCGGCTTACTTGAATGCAGTCGTGGGTTTATTTTAAACCTAGAAAATAAAAGAGTCCCGTGCGTGGCTTGACTAGATTTATTTTTCAACAGTTTAGTTTAATATTTTAAGGGGTAACGTGTTTACCCGTATCTGGGTTGTGGAGGTCAGATAGGCAGCAGCTTGATGACTAGCTGCATCTGGTTACATTGGAAGCTGACCCCAAATTAGTACGTAAATGGCTGGGTTGATATTAATAGATCATTAATTACCTGTCTAACCTTAGTTTAGAAAGATGCTTCCAGTCGAATCGGATTTAGCTGAATACCAGTATTTTACATGAAGCGTCTGCCTATCTGACCTCCACAACCCATTTTGACAAGGTAATACGATACCCCTTGGTAAGACTGGTTGTCAGTCTTCCGGCCCACTGACTTGTTGAGCCAATGGATTACTTGTAACGACTGTCAAAGATCTACAAATGACAGCCGGGACCAACAGCTTAACGTGCTTTCCGAGGTTTTTATTAATAGATCAAATACCTAATTAGAAGTTGGTATTTTAGGTTGCCATTGGACTGTTAACGTAAACATTTGACTTGATGGAAATGAAATAAATGAGATTTCATTGTTCAATCAATTAAGTCACTCCTCCTCAAGGTTTCTGCCTGTTCCAATTAGTAGTCATAAAATCGCCTAATTGCCGAAAGTAAGGTTGAATACGTAAAGAGTCGTTCGCACTGACTTGACGCGATTTGGATGAAGGAGTTTGAGGGTTTCCAAGAGCGCTAGGGGTCTTCTTGAGGACCATTCAATATAATTGTATGCGTCTTTTTCCAGCGGACCATCAGTAATCTTGTTTTAATTAAAGCTAAGCTGAAGTTACAGTATTATTGTAGGTAGTCCAGCAACAGATGTTACCAGTCCTATGTTTTCACTGTTTCTTTTTGTACTTGCGTCGGTCGCGCCAGTCTAACCTCACCTTTAACATTTATTTACGTCATCGAAGAAACGGAAAAGAAAATAAATTGTGTTTTCAAGTTACGCCAATTAAACAACATGGCGGCTATCACGAACAAGTACTCGGAGACTTTGTGTTAGTTTAGTGGGTCTTAATTGAAATAATATTCCTTTGTCTCCGAGCCAAAGGAGATTGAGGGCGGGACGTGCGGTATTTTCGTTGTTTTTCCTCTCTCTCGAGCAAATGAGAAATACTTTTCTCTTTTGTGACATACGACGCCGACTGGCCGCCGCGACGGCTAAGTACCGACAAAATAGAAAAAGCTCCTCACACGTAACACTGGCATTAAACTTCTTCACAACATAATATTTACTCTGTTGCTCTGCAGTCATTAGCCTTGCAAGAGATGTGATTAAATTCCCGGCATTTACGGGAGCAGCGTTTTGGGGGGCTACTCTCTAAGTCCGTCAACGAAGATAGTAGCTTTATACTTTGAAGTGAACCTACTCCCTAATATTTTCGAATCCGTGAGTTTCATTTTTAGTTCGGGCCCCTAACGAATCTCATGTCCATAACTGATACGGAGTAGGAAACGCCCGTAACTTCGGCCGAAACTACGGGTTTCGTGCTTAGAGAGTAGACCCCCTGAAAGCAGATTCTATTTATTTAGTCTCACGTCACCTTATATGATTTGTTGTTGTTATTTTGGTTAACCGAATCACAAGAGCAATCAAAAGGCTGCCGCCAGATTTACTGATTGAGTAGACTTCTGATTAGGCTTTTAGTATAGGGGTTACATTTCCAGATTTATGACTAAAGCTGTTGCAATACTTACGTCTTAAATAAAGTAGTAATATCAACCTGACCCGACCTGACCTGGTTTGACCTTAAAATCTTGATATTGAATAGAAATAATGAAATTAAACTTGTTTGCATGTGTTAATACAATTAGATGGTACTCTAATAATTTTATAATTTTATTTTACTTTAATTTAATGTAATAATTTAGTGTACTTACTTATCATAATTATTATAGTTGTTATTTTTTTGTCAAAATAATGTGTATGTCAATTGGCAAAACATAGCGCACTACCTAATTTTTAAGATCTTGTTGTAATTCTTACATAAGTTTACGAATAAATGATTCTGATTCTGAACGAGTTTGGGATTATTGATGTTTAGGGAACACATGTCAAAAGATACTTCCGTTTTTTCTTTTGTTAATTTCATAATTTTCGTCGCTTTTCATCTAAGTTCAGAAGTTGCAAAACTAAAAGTAGACCCAATTCCCAACCGTAGTCGGTAGGTGCTGAAAATCGAGTTCAATCATTCTGAGCGAACATAAATTAAAAACGCTGAACAAAAGTTTATTTACAAACGAATTATTTAACGGCTATAAACAGCTTTCAAGCTATTATGCTAATTATTTGGTGTATTAGCTCTGATTGTTTGGAGCGGTTTTCGGTTAAATTTTACTCATATCTTGCAGCATCATCATCCCGTAAATGTCCGGTAATTTACATAGGCCGCCATAGTTCCGCTTTGCAGGTTCGTCCGAGGGTAATTTTACCACTAATCTGTAGTTCGGTTAGTCAACATCAAATAGATTGGACATCATGACACGTATATTTACAACGGGTGACGAACATTATTATTATTAATACTTCATCCTGTAGCTGCAGGCAATGTTGTAACCAACTAAATATAAGAAATGCTACTGATTTATAGACTCTTGTGAAAAGTGAAAACTTCTTAAGGCGCATTGTGCACTTTTTGAGTGAACAAAAATCATGGAACCCGCGTGACCGTCACCTAACGCTTCGTAGCACTCGTAGCCGATCCGCTACGGCGTAGCACCAATAAGACGTGCGCGGGGCACAACCCGTAGCAGATATAGATTATTTAGTTTTCACTTCAATCGGCAGTCCCCAAAGACTGGCCTGAATATTTTTTTCAGGATCAATAACTGGTTTTGGTTTTTCTTTACATTTTCGGAGGTCACCCGGCCAGTATACAGTTGATAGGCTCCCCTAATTTCAAATAACAGGGCACGCCACGATAGTGGCGGTAAGTCCCCTCTTTGAGGAGTGGCTAGAGAGGCGCCACGGCGTCCTCACCTTCCGCCTGACGCAGGTCCTCACCGGACACGGATGTTTCGGGAGGTACCTGCACCGAATCGGGCGGGAGGAAACGCCCGGGTGTCTCCACTGCGAGGATCGACCGGAGGACACGGTGGAGCACACGGTGGAGGTCTGCCCTGCGTGGGCGGAGCACCGCCGTGTCCTCGTAGCGGCGATCGGCGGCGGCGACCTCTCGCGTCCGGCCCTGGTTCATTCCATGGTCCGGAGCGAGACGGAATGGGAAGCCGTCACCTCCTTCTGCGAAGCAGTCATGCTGGCGAAGGAGGTGGCGGAGCGAGAGAGGGAGAGAGCCTCTCTTCCCGGCCGCCGCGGGAGACGCACCGGGCGTCGGGGGCCACGTGGTGGCTACCGGCCACCGTAGATGCGGGCCTGTGGACGGTTAGCTATGGGCTAGCTAGCCGTCCGTCCGTCTAGTGACGACAGGCCGTGTCGACGGCGCGTTCGTGTTCCACGCGCGCCTCAAAGAGATGTCAGCAGCAGAGAGGGGCCCGCAAGGGCCGAAGCCTGCCGGGGTTGCGGGACTGTTCGAAAGAGATACCGCGGCCCCGGAACGTAAAGGGCGAGGAAGGAACATGGATGGGTTTTAGTCAGTAAGAGTCTGACACTCCCTCCCGCTCCGCCCAGAGTGGGAGAAGTCATTTGATGATTTCCCATCCCAAAAAAAAAAAAAAGCACTTGTATTAGTATAATACAGTTGTATATAATCAGGATCGCGCTCTCTCCAGTCACGTGCGCTTCGTCCGGTGAATATTACGACAAATGGAAGCGGACACCCCGGATAGTTTATTACTGCAGATAACATTAATGTTAAGGATATGACCTACGGCCGTTCGACCTCTGATGTTATAATTTATGATGTTAACTGCGCGGTTTATCGCCTCACATTATGTCTCGACCCGATTTATGTTGAACTTTGACAGCAGCTTATTTGGACGGTCATTCCACTTGATTGGCTTAATATTTATGCCCCAGTCTATTTTCTCGGCATTGTCGTACTCCTTGAGTTGCTTTCAGCGACTCCAAAACACCATTAATAAATTAACAACGAGAGTTTATTACTGAGCCTAAAAATAAAACACAATACCGTCTGTTTAAGCATTCTCTTTAGATGTAGTGTTCCTAGTTTCTGGTTAGTTTACTTTACAATGCTCGTTAAAAGCTTTGTCAGGAAAACCGTTTGACGCGATAACCGTCACTGCTCGGAAAACATTTTGCTGAAATATCATATTAATGTGGCGAATAGTTTTGTTATCAACCGTTCTTGACAAGACCTTCACATGAACAATGAAAATTGTATAGATATTCTCGGCAAAAAAAATATAGTCAGCTAAAAATTGATATATGAATCGTGCATGAAAATTATTCACGGCGCTAAGCATTGTAAATATAAGCTAGATGTGGCTTCCGCAGCTGACCGCAGCCGTCACGGTGACAGGCGAGTCCGCACGACAAGGGGTGACGACGCGTGACGCGACGCCCCGCCACGCCCGTCAGATTGCATCTCACACCGTCAACGTGACCACACGTAAATCGCACACCGACCTCGCACCATTACCTACCATTCCACACACAGAAATTGAATTAAACGAAGCCCCGGATTTTATATCTATTAGGAAAACGCTCAACGGTCCCCAGGGTGAGGATTTAGATACCGATAACTTTCTCATTTCCTTCGGGCAGCACCAACCGTTACTTAGACGTATAAAGCTCGATCCCTCGTGACAAAAAAGGCCGTACGGTACAGCGTGACTTTGAATTAAGCTATCCATCTCTCACCTGACAATCTTTTTACACGTTATTGGGTCATATTTTTGTGCCGCTTATATGGACAGAAATATATCAGATTTATCCGTCGACCGGCACTTCCGTTTTTCCCAATGGACCGGATAATAAATTACCATCGATATCATACCGATATAAACATCCATTGATAAACACTTAAGCTAGGGTTACCAAAGCTCCGTAATCCTTTGACTTGGTGAGAAACGTTGTGTAACACGAATAATGTGTGTGACGTTGATCTACTGAGCTGCAGGATTCCAAAGAGGCGAAGCTCCAAAGCGTTGATTAGCGCAGCGTTCTCAAGTTTCTGGTGCTTGTTCACACCTACAACAAACAACCACCAAGTATAGAGAGAATAGCTAATAAGGTTGTGGGAAGCTTAATCAAAATAATTATTTACTACAAGCATGCAGGTAAGCTTATCATCGCTATCTTATAAACGCTTGCATCGGATGCGTTGTGACGGCAAATATTTTTGTATCTAGTAAGATACAGGCGGTAGTTGCACTGTGAATTATAATGATGTTTTAAATCGAGCGCGCTGGTGGCGGAGCGATGGTGAGGCGCGCGATGGTGAAGCGTACGTCTAATCCGCGGGAGCTTCGGAACGTGTTTGTGTAAAGTTTTCCATTACATTAGAGTGAGCTGCCTGCAGCGCACCGCCTCCGGAACTAGAACAAATGGACGCCAGAGCGCGCTCGGATATCGTAACTGCGACTGTTATTGTAACGGATGTAACTTTGGATAAATGTCAACTGTTCTCGAATTTACTGCGCCACCGGGGCGACTTGCGTTTTATTAGCTCGCTTTGCATACATTACACAAAGTGAGCCGATACATGAGCGGACGTGAATAGCTACGACAAGAATTCTCCTCGCTCGACGAAATATATTTTGAATTTGGGACCACTTTCCGTCTATTTCTCTGCAATTTCGCAAATAAAAGCTTTAAAGTCTATTCAGTAAATTATATTCAAAGTTTAACGCTGAAGAATGAAAATTGGCTTCAGTGTAGTTCACGCGAGTGAGGTAACAACTTTTCCACTGTCCAATTTGCAAGAAATTCTGCCCATTTGGCGTAACCGAAGTAAAGAAATAGGATTTGCGGAAGATCCCCTCATTTCTTCTGCATTATTCTGGATTTTGACTAACATAATTTGCGATTACTTAAATGATCTCGGAAACCTTTCACCCTGAAAAGAGCATCGGAAGCGTTACGTATGTTTAATTTATGTTATACATCTCCATAATCTAAGTCTAAGAGATCCTCTTTTAAAGATTTCAATATCGTCACCGTTACTTACATCTCATTCTATCCAGAAAATCGGTTGAGGTACTGAGAATCAAGCTAACTCAATTACTGTCTATGTGTAGAGTGGTCTAGGCTGTATTCAAAGGCGGCACGGTTACCTCCTGTCGGAGCGTCTAATTCGAATTGATCGGTAAGTGCAGACAGACGTCCACATTTAGACGTCGACGTCTACCACGTCAGCATGATGCTAAAGTTTAGTGCTTCGAGCCAGAGCTTTGATCTAGGTTGAATTATCTTGAATAGTCTCTCAATAATGAAGGTCTTGGATTTTGACATGTTGAGTCAAGATTACTCTCGTGTCAACTTTGTATGCACTCATTTGATGTTGCGAACGATGTCTTCAATGAAATGATCGATGTAAAAACGAGTAACGGAATAAACGGTCTGTTTACCCCGTTTATTCCATAATTCGTTTCTTGTTTTTGTTGATTCATGGTCAGCATAACCCAATAGAACCCACATTCGCTCGATGATTACTCGCGTGCCCACCTAATAGACAAACGTGAACAAACATCTTTCTCATCTGCTCCAATTGAGTTCCATTCAGCCTTCTTTGTCCCTTAATTGTTTGATCGAAACCAAATACCTACCTACGATCAAATACAATTAGAGTTCACCTTCAAAATTTCATTCATAATAAACCTATTATCTTACAGACCATTCTAGCATTAACTAGGATTTCCGCCTAATTAGTCATTCATAACCAATTTAGTGGCTAAGGACCGAACAATACAGTGTAGTAAGCTCCCGTTTGCATCGCGTTCGATAGGAAATGTTTGCTCAATATACCTAGAGGTGATTATTACCAAGTAATGTTCGCTACTGTTATTAATTATAATATTATCCTGCCCTCTAGGAACATCCCTTAATTATGATTATAAGAGGAAATTAAATTCCATTATCTCAACCTCAATGAAAATTAAATATGGAGGGTATTATTTTGTGGGTGTGTTTGTTCAACAATGTTTTAGAGGGAAAATTAAATATGGAAAATCGGTTTACCATTGGGTCGTTACTCGTATTATACATTAATATTTCACGGGGCCACCCGAAATGTTTCCATTTAGGGTGAACTTGATGCATCAACCCTATTAGATACTAACTCTAGATGTATTTTTACTACTTTCCTATTTAAAGCCTCTCATTTCCTGAGACCAGGAAGAAGATTGTTTGTAGTACGTGTTGTTCTGAGCTGCAATATTACTGTTGCACTGCAATGTTATTTCTACTGAGAACCGCTCCACTTTACGCCAAAGCGTAGGAAACAGTAACACTCCATTGATATATTAGCCTTTTAAATGGTAATTTGTGAAGGGAATGTATTTTTTTCCAGTACAAACATTATCTGACGGGTATTTTGTCAGGCGGAGCGCTTATATCGAGTCTCCCCGAGACAAATTAAGGCGCTGCTCGAACATTACGGTGTAATCGCAGCAATTTGCGAAAAGATCACGTCGCCATTGTATTTTTACACTGGTCGTTTAAAAAAATGGTCACGATAATATATTTTTTGTGTACTGTTTTTTTTTTCTAGAACTAGTTGTATTAGTATGTACTCAGTTTGATGAGATTTTTTCTTCAATATCAATTTTGTTAAGTGTTTCTTTTATGCTTTGAGTCGAAAAGTTTTTAATGGAACTTGAATGTTTGCATTTTCTTAATATTCTATTATTTTTTCTATTTGTGCTTTTTTTAGCTTATCTGTCTGACTTTGTTCATTTTTAAGCTGAATTACCCTCAAATAGAACAAAGTATTCATAGAGCTCCTATTGGCTGGAATACTAACATGAAGTATTAGTACTAGCCGAACCCAATTTGAAAAACCGTATAAACAAACTTTGCATAAATACATATTGCCAAAAAATATACGGACAAATCGCACTAATATACAAAAATGCAAATCTCACACAAAACCAAACACATCGGATTGGAGCTTTACCAAATAAATTGAAGCTTGAATTGTGATTTTTCATCAAACAAATGCGAAGCAAAATAAAGCATTAAAAAAATTCAAATTTGTGTAAACAAGTTGAGCAATATCTATTGACGTACGTTATAGCGTTCGCTTGTTTGCGCCCATGCTTATTGAATTTTGTTTCGTATTTAGTTTCTGCGAACGTCGGTTTAAAGTGTTTGATTGTTGTTAACCTTTTGACCGCCACAGCATTAACGCTCGCGCGTGCCCTCCACGCCAAGCCACAATTTCTACTACTATTTTGTCACGTATTTGTGTCGTTTGGCGTACAGGGCACGCGCTTGCTTGTCACGCATGTGTGACAATGGCGTCCAAAAGGTTAAAATAGTAATTTCAGCGTGAAACATTTCCAGGAATACGAAACTGGATTTGCTTTAATCGATATTTATTAGTAAAACTATCGCCTTTTGTTAATACCTCGAATATGTACTAATCTAAAGTTGTTTCTCCCCCTTCCTTTAATCCATACAAAGGTTGTCTTTAAAAGATTGACTCTGACCCTATGTGAAATGTATTCTTTTATCTGAATTGAAATTTGTATTGTGTACAATAATGAAGATGAAGAATCTTCTATGTATCTATGTAGAACTAAAAAGATTCGGAGCCCTTGGCAAGTGCTATTCTAGTAGTACAAAACTAATATTAAACCGCAAATTAATTAAAAGGATTTAATTCAAATTCGGTCCTAATTAACAAAACAGCCTTTACCAATATCTAAGTCTTAAAATTAAATAAACTAATTCATAGTCGCTTGGAAAGCTTTTTGTAAATGACATTTCAAAGTTTCTTTGATTAGAGTAAATCATTTGAACTAATCCTGAAGGCTTTAGGACTGACAAATGTCACCGCAATGAAATAAAGTTCAGTGTAGAGAAAAAAAACAGTCTATAATTTAACTACGAAATTAATTGAAATTCAGTGTATCTATGAGAAAAGCTAAAAGAAGCGTTTTTAATTTTAGGATACTCAATTTTAATAGAGTTTTATTAAAACGAAACGTGATTAAAAAATTTGTTCTTCAATTATACGGACTGTCAAGAGTCTCAAGAACAGGCAATTAATTTCTTTTCTCTTTTATTCCAATTCATTTACAAAAAATACGAGTATTGGCCTCCTTATAAGCCGGCGAGGCTTATTATTTTGCGGTAACATCGTATTATTAAAAGTTTTTTTACTGTTACCTCTAACAAAATTATAATTTTACAAGAGTTTTAGGTACAAAGTAAAAAAAATCTAGCTATTTAACAGAATTCAATAGGAGGCCTCGCTGACATGTCCCCCTTCATAAATGTCATATCATAGCATCCCACGATTACAGGTACGTATTGTACGCGGGAGACGATGAAAGGGCCCTGCAGGCACTTGCACGAGCGTGGAGCGGGCCCCTCAAGCCGATACAATAGGGGGCCCTCGACCGACGACCCACTCCGCAGTTGTGGTCTATCTCGCATGATATAGCTCCGATCATCGGTCGGTGAGCGATCGCCGATCGATATTCGATTAATAACGACTTGTTGGTTAACTTGCTGATGTGTGCGCATATGTAATCGGTGGTTGCACTGTCAGACACACAGACGGAATGTCTTGTCACGTATATGTATATTGAAGGATAGAATTGTAAAACAAATTAATTACCAGCTTAAATTGTCCATGTCTGTAATTTTAATCACTGAAGTCACTCTTTCATAGTTATACAGGGTGTAAACCAGCTCATCACAAAGCCGTTAACCAAGCATTCTGTACATCACACTAAGGTCCATGTTCACCGAGAAGATAACAGTCTGATTATCTAAAACAGCTGTTTAAAACACATTTTTGTATGGGAACATGTCACATTGACAGCTGTTTTTCGATAATCAGGCTGTTATCTTCTCGGTGAACACGGACCTAAGTAACTTTACGCAAAAAATTTTGCTGGGAAACAACTTTTTTTTTTGAGGTTATAAATCATGTTTTGTGGTTGAACTCAATGTAACGCACTTAAAACATTGTGCTGATGGATGGATTGAATAGTACGGGGGTCGTGGAGGTGTTAAAAGTCAAAGTTTTACAAAAAAAACTTGTATTTAAAAAAAAAAACTTGTCAAAAACTTGTAACTTTGACCCCCCATGTCTCCGTAACTAGAAGGTATGGTGTAGAACAAAAAAATGATCGCAGTGTTGAGGAGAACAAGTGCCTTTCGGCTTCGTGAAGAGGTGTTTTACACCTTTTATGAAATGTCTATAACACGGCAAATAAAAACAATATATGCAATATTGTCACATGTTATTCTTATCTAATTCAAATGTGTGTATATTCATTACTTGTCTACATAAACTCAGATCATTTAATTAATAAATTAGTATTTCATGTCATTCCGTATTTTATATTTCCAAAAGCAACTTAGTATGCAAGTCTTGTAAGCGGTTTACGGACTTTGTTATCGAAACAGTTTGGTACTGATACCAGTCTTAACTAATAACTAGGTATATTAAATGCAACAACGTTGTATTTTGTATATATAATTCACTATTCTCGTGAATAGTTGTCTACACTAGTATTATAAAGAGGAATAATGTTTGTAAGTTTGTATGTGGTTGACGGGAGCGAAGCGGCGAGCCAAAGCATGCAGAAGAGGAAAGATTTGATTTTTGTCTGTTTGTTTGTTTGTAACGATTTAACTCTAGAAGTACTCAACCGATTTAAAAATTTCGTTCACTCTTTGTAAGCTACATCTTTACCGAGTAACATCCTACTTCCTACTAATATTATAAATGCGAAAGTTTGTGAGTATGTCTATGTATGTATGGATGGATGGATGGATGTTTGTTTGTTACTCTTTCACGCAAAATTTCATCTAAATCCGTTCAGTAGTGAACGGATTTAGATGAAATTTTGCACACAGATAGTTTATAACCTGGATTAACACATAGGATACTTTTTATCCCGGTAGTAAGATCCCATGGGACAATTATCTTCCCATGATCTAATTAACTTCACGCGCGCGAAGCCGCTGGCAGAAGTTAGTGGGCTATAAATTTATATTGATATCATGCAATTTAGGTGAGCTATCACAATTTACGTGGACGAAGTGCTAGTCTATAATATAAAAATGAATCGCAAAATGTGTTGGTAAGCGCATAACTCAACAACGGCTGGACCGATTTCACTCATTCTTTTTTTGTTGTGTTTGTTATTGTCAGGACTTCTCCTAAGAACCTTCGTTCTTATGAAAAAAAAATGTAGTAGTAGGTAGGTAGTAGTAGGTAGGTAGGTAGTAGTAGGTAGGTAGGTAGGTAGTAGTAGGTAGGTAGTAATAGGTAGGTAGTAGTAGGTAGCTTTTTCCCTCTTATGTGACGCAGGCGAAGTTGCGTGGGTCAGCTAGTAATAAATAAAGCAATGCTCTGCTCTAACATTTCGAAGACCTGTGATCTACCAAGTCGCACTGGGCCTGCGTGGTGGGTTTCAACCTATCCCGTCTCATAGAGCGGAGGATGCTGATTCCCAGCTGTGGGAACACAATAGGCATATTATGCTTATCTTCTGTCATAAAATCTCTTGACTTCAATAATTATTAATTTATGGATTATTCACTAGGTACTAATTACTATTTGATTACCTGTGTCTGCTTAGATATTCCCATTAATGATTAATACCAAGATAATTATTTGACTAGTTAGATATTAACAGGTTAATTAATCAATTGAAATTGTCATCGACACGCTATGAAGAAGATTATACAGGCGGTACCAGAAAGGTGTGGTCATGTTTCAGGGTGTTTCAGACCATCATCATCAAGCATAGGCATACAACTACAGTTACACAAAGAGCTGCTAATTATATTCGAAATTAGTCCGAGGTATATATACTAGCAGCAGCCGTCTTCTGTTGCTCTTCGACGCGATTTTAGAGGAAAAAAATAAAATAAAAATGCGGCACCTGGCAACACTGCTGTTACTTGTCATTCGTTTTCTTCGCGCTCGCATGACGCTTCGTAAAATTTTTAAATTTCCAAAAAACTTTAATTTAAGCTTATTTCAGTAGTGTGAAGTGATTATTACTAACCAAAGATGCCAAAAAACAGGGAAGATAAGGAAAATAAGAAAAGGAGGAAGTTGGCAAAAAAGATCGAAAAATATAAAGCCAAAATGGCGGAGCTTGATGGTAAGACGACCCACTGACCATTTCAGTAAATTAAGGTACTATGTGTTACATATTACCTACTTCTCGTTGAGAAGTTCATACTCACACTGTTTTTGAGTTTTAATCCTTATTTTACTTGAGTTTTTACATCCTCAAGGTAGAGCATGTCCTCGCATTGCAGGACGGAAAATAATGGCATTATGTGTTACGTTTTGCCTCCTTCTCGGTGAGAAGGTTATGCTCTGGATAGTCTAAAGTACAAGGCTTCAAACAAAGATTCTACAGTTCAATCGTAGATCATAGATCAAAAGGTAATTTGTGTTACATTTTACCTACCTCTCGTTGAGAGGGTTGCATTCACTAGGGGCCTACACTATTTTTGAGTTATGGGACAGATTCCCACTCATTTCAGTTGTCATAGTCCGATATATTAGGAACATATTCCTTTACCTACTTACTCTGAACGGTTGGGGTATCAGAGAGGTACCTACTAAGTTTTTGGGTCAGTTATGATAACAACACCAAAATTTTTGCTCTAGCACAAGAACCCGAGCAACAGAGTGAAGAAGAGAATATAGAAGAGGAAGAAGAGGATATGGAGCTACCCAGTGACATTGTTTCTGCATTAGGGGAGGTCATTGGTACCCAAAAAGACTATGGTGATGATATACACCCTAACATATTAAAAATTATTGAAAACATTTTAACCGAGGGACTGACAAAGGAGCAGAGAGAGACCTTGCACAAATCTGCACTCATTCCAGCTAATGCAAAATTACTTGAAGCACCAAAGCTTAACCCGGAGATAATCGGACTCGTTAATTTTTCTACCAGGACCAGAGATACCCTCATGGTAGCAAGGCAGCAAGATTTAGGTCTAGCCATAGGCATTATTTGCCAAACAATCCATGACATGACCAAAACTGATTTAGACAAAATTACCATCATAAAAAAGCTTGGAGAAAGTGCCCGGCTATTATCAAATTTACATTACCAATACAGTAATATCAGGAAAAAATTCATATCACCATTCCTAGACAAGGCTTTACAGCTTAACCTAAAGGACAACAAACGGACTGAATACTTATATTCAAAATTAGAAGAGACAGTGAAGACTACCTCAGCCATGAAGAGAGCGGCCAATGTGCTCAAACCAAAGAACAATGCAGGAAATACAAATATGTCAATGCCAAAAAACTACCAGCAGTTCAGACGTCCCAACCCACCTCCACCAAACAGAGGAAACAACACACATCGAGGGAGAAGCCAACAACATCCACACAACAGGAGATACCAGCCCTACCAGCCACAGAAGTACCACAAGAGACAACAGTCAGCCTCCGGCCGACCCCAAGCCAAGTACCCTTAGAGGTAAAGTTTGCTGCTCGCCTTGAACATTTTTATTCTCATTGGGAATCTTTTACCAAAGACCCTGTTATATTAGACTGGGTAAGAGGATACTCTATCCCATTTTTCTGTCAACCTGTGCAAGGCAAGATTCCATATAATAATTCTTTCAATAGGACAGAGAGACAGATTCTTATACAAGAAGTAAATAAACTGTCAGATCTAGGTGCTATCAGTCTGTGTCAACCTACAACTGGTCAATTTCTATCTACAATATTCTCAATACCTAAAAGTGATGGATCACACAGATTTATTCTAAATCTTAAAAACTTAAATAGATTCATTACAACCAACCATTTTAAACTGGAGGATATTAGGACTTTATGTAAATTAGTCATAAAGGGAGACTTCATGTGCACAATAGATCTCAAGAATGCATACTATTTAGTATCAATTAAAGAAAATGACAAGAAATATCTGCGGTTCGCATTTAATAACAGATTATACGAATTCAATTGCTTACCTTTTGGTCTGTCCACTGCCCCCTTTGTACTTACTAAACTGTTAAAGCCAGTAGTTGAGTATCTCAGAAATCAAGGGATAAGAATGGTAATCTACCTTGATGACATAATTTGTCTTGGGACAAGTTATGAAGAATGTCTTAATGTCTCAAAAGTAGTAAGAAAATTATTAGAAAATTTAGGCTTTGTTATTAACAAAGAAAAGAGCTCAAATGTCCCTTCACAATGTTGTGAATATTTAGGATTTGTAATGAATTCTGAAGATATGACTTTAAGCCCTACTATAAAGAAAAGAGAAAAGATTCTATCTATGATAAATAAATACTTAAAATTAAAGTCATGCTCAATTAGAGATTTTGCTATGTTATTAGGAAATTTAGTATCAATTTGCATGGCCATATCATATGGCTTTGTCTACACAAAAACTTTGGAAAGGGAAAAATTTTTAGCCCTTGAAGCTTCAAATGGAAACTATGATCATGTATTAGAGATAAATAGTGAAATAAAGACAGAATTACAGTGGTGGAAAAAGAATATTTCCAATAGAAGTGCCAACATTAAACAATATAACTTCATTCTTGAAATTTTTTCTGATGCATCACTAAGTGGTTGGGGAGCACATTGTGATGGAGAGAGCACTGGTGGTAGTTGCTCAGACTGGGAAAAACAACAACATATTAACTATTTAGAATTGTTAGCTGCATATTTCGCGTTGCGAAGTTTTGCTAGTACAGTAGAAAATTGTGAGGTATTACTCAGGATCGACAATACTACGGCCATAGCATATATAAACCGCATGGGAGGAGTACAATATCCCAAACTAAATAAGATTGCAAAACAAATTTGGCAATGGTGTGAGAAGAAAAACATTTGGATTTTTGCTTCTTACATCAAATCTAAAGACAATAAAGAAGCTGATTTTGAGTCTCGTAATTTCAATGTGGATACAGAATGGGAACTTTCACATAAGTTTTTTAATTCCATAGTTAACCAATTCGGCCAACCGGTTATAGATCTTTTCGCATCACGTTTAAATCATAAGTGTCCAAAGTATGTATCTTGGCATAGGGACCCCTATGCCTGGAACATAGATGCCTTTACAATTAAATGGAACCATTTATTTTTCTATGCCTTCCCCCCCTTTAGTATGCTGCTTAAAGTTTTACATAAAATTAGAATAGACAAGGCTACAGGAATTATAGTCTTTCCTATATGGCCATCACAACCATGGTACCCGGTCTTGAAATCTCTATTAGTCTCAGATATTATGACAATAGGACCATCTGACGATATTTTAACATCTCCTTTCAGAACCCCTCATCCTCTACACCTTACCCTGGGGGCGTGCATATTGTCAGGCAAGCCTTCAAGAGGAGAATGATATCAGAAAAAGCAACAGACATTATGATTGCCTCATTATCACAGAATTCACTGAAACAATACAACAGTTGTCTGCGACAATGGTGGTCCTATACAAAGGAATTCAATATAGATATGTATAACGCATCAATTCCTATAATAATTTCTTATCTCACTAATATGTTCGAAAAGGGATCATCTTATCAATCTTTAAACTGTCACAGATCGGCGCTCTCTCTCATAATAGGTAGCCATGTAGGTTCAGACGATAGAATTAAACGTTTGTTTAGAGGATTTTTCAAATTACGCCCAACTAAAGCAAAATACAATAATGTCTGGGATCCCAGCAAAGTGTTGCAACATTTAAAATCTTGGTATCCTCTTGATAGCTTAAGTTTAGAAAATCTCACAAAGAAGCTAGCTATGCTGATTGCGTTAGCCACAGGACAGCGTGTCCAAACCTTGTTCTACATAAATGTCAGTAATATAAAGATTAATAATGAGGGTGTTATGATAATGATTACAGATATTTTGAAAACTTCATGTCCAAGTAGAAGGGGCCTCAGATTAATGTTACCTTTTTTAAGTGATAAACCTGAAATATGTCCAGCCAAAACTCTCATAGTATATTTAGAAAAAACTAAGGTATTCAGACAAGAAGATAAGTCTTTAACAAGATTATTCCTCACTTTTCGTAGACCACACAAACATGCAACTACTCAAACTATTAGTAGGTGGCTTAGACAGACAATGCACGAAAGTGGTATTGATACATCCGTATTCTCTGCACATTCTACCAGACATGCATCTTCCTCAAGAGCACACAGACAGGGCCTAACTGTGGACTCCATACTGCAGGCAGTAGGGTGGTCTTCGAGATCATCCACCTTTGCAAATCATTATAATAGACCTCTACAGAATGATAATGACACTCAAATAACTTTGCTAGGGCAGTTTTAGCTGATTAAACTGCTCTATGTTATAATACAAGTAGCTAATTAATACTACGATTTCTATGCTCACAATGATATTAATAGTGATTATTTATCTGATTTAAGTATGTTGATTATCTTTAAATGCTGTGATTATTTGACTTTGATAGTCTCTAAATAAGAAGAATTTTAAGTTTTTGTTTACCAATCTCATAATATATGGAGTTTGACTCCAGACCTTTATTCTTAAATATTGTATTTTAAGTTTAAAATATTTAAATATGATTGTATAAGATTATTGAGTAAGTACCTAAGTCTGATTAAAAAACGTTCCTATCTAGATATCTATTCTATTAAGAAAGAAATGTAAGAAGCTTGTCTGGATTAATAAAAAATTAAACAGCTTGTTTCTAACAGAAAAGTTTATTAATTCATGTTCTCTAAACATCTGCTAGTATATATACCTCGGACTAATTTCGAATATAATAAATGGATTAAACGAACTTACCTAGTGAAGTTCTATCCATATTATATGAAGAAATTAGTCCGAGGTACGAGACTCCCACCCCCCCCCCCCAAGATTAATCCTTGATTAACTCTTCCCATAGGTGGGTACCTTGTACCACTGCTCTAAACTGAATGACAAGTAACAGCAGTGTTGCCAGGTGCCGCATTTTTATTTTATTTTTTTCCTCTAAAATCGCGTCGAAGAGCAACAGAAGACGGCTGCTGCTAGTATATATACCTCGGACTAATTTCTTCATATAATATGGATAGAACTTCACTAGGTAAGTTCGTTTAATCCATTTATTAGTTTATAAGTCACTAGCGGACGTCCCGCGGTTTCACCCGCATAGTTCCCGTTCCCGTGGGAGTACGGGGATAAAATATATCCTATGTTACTCGTGGATAATGTAGCTTTCGAATGGTGAAAGAATTTTTAAAAACGGTCCAGTAGTTTTTAAGCCTATTCATTACAACCAAACAAACAAACAAACAAAGTTTTCCTCTTTATAATATTAGTGTAGATTAGTGTAGATTAACTGTCTTGTTTTTTTTTTTAATTTTGCCTGAATTGTCCCACTGCTGGGCAAAGGCCTCCCCCAATTCCTTCCATGTGCTCTTTTCCTGTGCCGCCTCGGACCAACCCTCGTGATGCGCGTCCAAATCGTCTCGCCACCTTTTTCTGGGTCGGCCTCGGTGGCGCTGTCCGTCTTCCGGCAACCATCGTGGGGAGACCTTTGCCCAGCGGTCATCGTGCATGCGACTGACGTGACCCGCCCAATCCCATTTTAGCCTAGCAGCCTTCATGCCAACGTCCACTATGCCCGTTTTGGAACACAGCGTGGTGTTTCGAACCCTATCTTGTCTTTTGACACCCAAAATGCTGCGTTCCATTGCTCTTTGGCAAACTCCAAGGCGGAGCTTCTGAGACTCGGTGAGCGACCAGGTCTGAGCACCGTTCATTTCTAAATTTAATTTTTAGTCTGTTTGTCAGACTTCCGTGCAACCGGGAGCAACTGTCAAAGATCTACAAATGACAGCCGGGGTCGCTTTCCGAGGCACGGAGGCAAATCGGTATGTAAAGCGCGGCTTAACCTGTAGATTGATCTGAACTGCTGTTAGTATTTAGCCACGAGCTTTGGATTCAAACCATCAAACTGAATAACTTTCTCCATGCGACCACCATCGAAATCGCGAAAAAAAAATCAGCTATACCATACATTTGGGTTCAAGTAGGTTATAGGTAGGTTATTAAGGTCCATGTTCACCGAAAAGATAACCGTCTGATTATCTAAAGACAGCTGTCACTGTGACATGTTCCCATACAAAACAGCGTGTTAAACAGATGTTTTAGATAATCAGACCGTCATCTTTTAGGTGAATATGATGGACCTAAGTCTTGTACTAGACAGCTTCTAGGACACGCTGTTTAATAAGTGTGTACATATTTATGCAAAGCTAACCCGTTGGTTATCTTACACAAGAAATAATAATTTCTAACAACAAGACCTTCTTTATATTCATTACTTGTGCTAATTATTCTCTGATTTACATAATAGGCTTGTGTCCTAAAAAAATCTAATTAGTCCGTCAGTTAGATTACTTATAAAAAAATATTTGACCCGTATTTTTTCTTTTGTTACATAAACCAAAATTGACGAAGATACGACGCTTTTAAAATTCGCAATACGTCATGCCGTGCTATAGTTTTTAGTGCGTTGTGACGTCACGAGCCCCCACTCCCGAGTTTTGATGCGTTTTATCTTTGTCAGTACTCAGTGATTTACAAAAACAAAAAATACGTGTCCATTATTTTACAATATTCTAACTGACGGACTAATTACTTTTGCAATTTATTGATGGTGGAAACTAGCCTATTACGGTGGTTACCTACAGCTATTTACTGTTCTAATGTCTTTTCTGTTCTTGTCAACTTCTTTTTCAAGGTGCAAAGGCGTTTTTGCGTTGTCTTGTTATTTTTTTTACATGTCTATGATACTATTAATTTGCATCATTAGAATTTTGAGTAAAAGCCTCTCCCCATGGCTGCCAGTTCTTTCGGCAAAATGTAGTGGCAAAATGTATGCCACCTAATACTACTGAAAAATAAACAAAGAACTGGTAAATAACCATCATTTACTTAAAATATTATGACACATTGATAGTTTACCCACATATTTTCCGTGTCTCCTCATTACTCTTATTTCTACGCATCTTACGTGTTTTCTTTAACTGCGCCTTGCATCTGATGGGTGTATCTAAGTCGATGTCTACGAATGCCGTAGAAACATGATTTTCTCCGCAAGACCGCGTCCCATGTTTTCCCCTTTTGCCCACAATTGGGTCACGTGGCCAACGATCTACGTCACTAGCGCGCTAGTGCTGTACCGCACACATTAATAGTTGACCGAACTATTAATTTTTAATGCCCCTCTTTATTGCTGCTGTGGTACGAACGTTTGTGGTTGATATGGCCAGTTTGATGACGAAACAAAATAAGCTGGAACGGTTGGAGATATTTTTATGTAATTTTTCATTACGAAAATGGTGAAATACATTTTATTTCCTATCTTCAACGTAACTGAGTATTATTAAGAATCCGGATTATTTTAGCCCGTAAAATATAATAAACAACAGAATTATCACTACCATTTTCCATATAAATTAACTGAAAGCCAACCGTCTACCTTCATTGTTGTGGAATCAAAGTTTCGTAGAGCTTCTGAATGTCGTAGACTGAAGTCCGTAGCGTTAACTGAGCGTAGCGCGTCGTAGCCGGGCCGTAGCATATTGTGCTACGTCGACCGCACTCCGTGCCACGTGCCTCGGCATAATAAGCCGACTTGATAATTCCTATTGTTTAAAGTGAACTAGCTTATTTATTTGTTGTTTACTGTTATGCACTGAAAGTAGGCATGAGTTTTAAGGGCATTACATTGCCCAATGACCTTGAATACCGTGTGTTTAAAGAAGTTTGTAGATGAATCCACTTGTGCGTTTTCAATATAAAAGATGTATGTTAAACTAAAGGTACTATAAAATACATTGTGTTGTTTAAAATTTTAATAAACTTACTCAAATTTTATCAAAAAATCGTACCAAATAGGTCCTTTTCAACCTAAATTGAAAATTTTCTCTATAACGGCTCAATAACTCGGCATGAATTTTATACCAAAAAATACGTAATGACGTATTTAACAATGTGTGTTGATTTTTTTCTCTTATTTCTTTTTATATTTAAAAATATTTTATAAAAACCCGAAATTACGCGAAAAGCACTTTGTCACTCCCGCACTCGTCCCTCTCTCTCTCGTCGTTTCGTCGTAAGTTAGTACGGGGCAGCATGCTCAAGGTCATTGGGCAATGTAATGCCCTTAATGAATAAATGTTGAGTAAAGGACAAAGGTAAGCTGATTTTTCATTGAGTATGGCTGTAAGATTTAGGTAAAACCAAAGAAACGATAGGTGAACTTTGTAAAAGGTGATATGGCTTAAAAGAGCACGACTGCTAAGAAGACAAGTAATAGAGGAGTGTGCAACAAGAAGACATGCTTTGTGTATTAATTTATGAGGTTATCGGAGTAACACGTAATTAGGATATTCACTTTGTACGTATAAACGTTTAATAATCCTTTACATTTTATTTGGAAGCAATGCGTCTAGTTCCTACTATAATAATAATAATTATAAACCATTTATTTCAGATAACAAAGACCCATACATAAATACCTTAACCTAAATATACATACTAATAACATTTTTTGTTAGTATAGTAACTTAAAAACTATGTTATTACACGATGCACTTACCTTGCACGATCTTTTGTGCGTTCTTGTGGAATCTGTCCGCGGAAACGACGGAATACCACATCCTGCGGCCAAAAACTTTCTTCCATCACCAAATGTAGCATACACGTTGGGATACGCACCACAAACGCCTTGAAATTGACGTTGCGGCGCGACTCCAGTAGTTGTACTCTTGGCGTGTACTTCAACCTTCGGCGCACGTACTCTTCGATGTCCTCAGCCTCCGTGGTGTAGTGTAGGCGAGAGATGTACACGGGGGTGGTTGGCTTCGCTGCGCGCAGTTTTACGTTGGGCTCTGCAGGAGCCTTGCCGGAGCGGTTCTTGAACGGGACGAAAGGGAATGGGGAGAGCGATAGAGGGCAGGCGCTTATAAAGCTCCGTTGTTTAGAAACAGATTAGTTTTTGTAACTGATTTATGAAGGAATTCAACATTGTGGACCTCAAAAAAATTGAGATCAGGGCAAAAGAATGAAGACGATGTGTGTGGTGATGATGTTATGTTCAGAAGCAAGGCATGCGTTACTCGATCACTCATTTTAATGATCAAAGGTTACTGATGAAGTTTGTTTTGAATAAGGTCCATGTTCACCGAAAATATAACAGTCTTATTATCTAAAACAGCTGTTTAAAACACATTTTTGTATGGGAACATGCCAAAATGACAGCTGTTTTTAGATAATCAGACTGTTATCTTTTCGGTGAACATGGATGGACCTAAGGCATTCAAATTACCGATTAGGCTGTATGCTGACTGCGCACAGTATTGGTAAAGTTAATCATTTAAATGGAGGAACTATTTTGTAGGAGCATGTTTAAGTGTTATTATTTATCACTATGCTTTAACTTTTATTATCAAAGAATTAAATGTGCTTAAACTTTTACGAATTTAATTCCAGAATTAAGCACGAAACTGATAATGAAATCAACACAAGCTATTTTAACGAAAAGTTCATTTATAGCACAGTACTAAAATAACATTCTAATTCCGCAACCGATTACAATTTCACACGAATCGCAAGTTACTTGAAGCAGAGAACTAACTTGCATATTTCACATACATACACAAAAGCTGGGCGTTTCGCGTTGGCTTCGGGGCGCGATACATTCGCCTCGGAAAGAGCCGATACAGCGAAACTTTATCGATAATATACAGCGCTTTTACGTACAACCAGCTCAAATGAGAAGTTTACAATTAGCGCACGCGAACTATTGAGTTTAGCTAAACATTTGCTAGGATTGAAGCGGAACTTACGAATTTGCTCATGTTATATGCTAATGTATAATTATCTTGACTGAGGTAATGCGTTATGGTTATACCCTACATTACTCGTTTTGTGCATTTCTCCATTGGTCTCCGTTGGTCTCCTATCACATGAAGGATTTGATGATGCAAATATTGGCAAAACAGTCCTGATTCCTTCTTTAAATAGTGTATTTCTACAAATTAGTGGTGATGTTGACCTAAAAGCGATGAATATTCTAACATCAGATTGCATTAACAGCTAAACGTAAACTGCATTAAAGAACCATGCCTGCGGCTTAGCTACACAAACGAGCAATGCATTGTAATTAATCCCATTATCGGTAATAGCGGTCGATGTTAGCCACGTCACCGTTTATTTGCACGGTGCCTGTTTGATTTGGCCCGTGCACTCGAAGGCCCCGTAAATCAATACCAAATTAACCTGACCTGCCAATATTACCCCGCCTCCCCTTCACATCCTCCACATCGTCGTCACAAGAAAGGGGGCGGAGGATCAAGTTGGATTGGACGTTATAATGGCACTTGTGTTTCGCAAACGATGTTTTATTCATGCCGCGATGCTCGACTGCTGCGAATAACCGGCTAATTATTGAGGTGTTCGGCGGCAAGATTTAGGCGCCCGGAGGAATCCATCGGCACAGCTTATTATGAATGTGCCGCTTCACTTGTCGAGTTAATAAACTCACGAAAATACATCTCGCGAATGTATTTTCAATATGCTTGCTCAAGGAGTTGCTTCTCACTGAATTGATTATGGTAATCTCTTTGACTTATCTGATTTCTGTTAACGCTACTGCGCGTGGGAGCGCAGATCTGTATCTCTCGCTGTGTCGCTAATTTTTGTTTCGTTTGAAACCGGGTTTCCCGGCAAATACAGCAGGAAAAATTGGATCACGAAAAACGACTGGGTACGACTTTTTCTGGTTAAGGAAAATGGTGGTTCTTAATTCCGTATTCTACTTTTATTATTTAACGTTATAGAAACCGTGAAAGCATAAACCTATTTACAAAAATTAGTTACGTTAAACAATTTTGCACGAGACAATTTGCTTTTAATGTTAAATATCTGCGTTATAGCACTGCGAAAGTATGTTCGTACAGCTTTTTGACGCAGTTAACGTTACTTGATGGCACTAGTCATTATAGCAGATGAGACGGCCAGATGAGTTTCACGAAAATGAGATGAAAAGGATAATGTTATAGCAACTGGGGGTCACAACCCATATCAGAAAATGTGCCAAAACTCCAAGAAAATGTCTCGTACTTAAATAAAGCTTATAAAACAGAATAGAACAAATATATTATCTGAATAAATACGTCCGTGCGATATTAAGTCGTAAATATCTGGGTTCTCCGCGACCCGCAATGTACCGATTACGTAGGCTACTGAAATTATCCTGGCTATAGCCGAAATTAATTCGAACGACCCCGAGACCTTTTAAATATTACCCCGAAGGGTGAACGCGTGATGCGATAAAAATACAACTTAACACCCTTCCAGTGATGTCGTGTTGATGTGGAATTTGAGATTTTGTGGACCGCAATCCGTAATAACCTCCACTTGGCTGTTTAAAACCAGCAGGATCACTGAGTGCTGTGGTTTCATTTATTATGTTTTAATGGCTGGAAACCAGGGCCGTCAAAAAGCGTGTTGGGTTGACGATATCGTCAAGATCGCGCGAAACGCACCTTTCTCGACGTTTTATAAGTGCCAATCTAGGCTTATGTGAAATAAAATATTTTGATGTTGATTTTGAAACGAATGGATAAGGGACGCTCATAACAGAGAGCAGTGATGGCAGAAGAAAAGGGAGGCCTGTACCTAACAGTGGGTGATTCCGAGCTGAAATAATAAATAATAACAATAAATATCGCTGGACATTACACACAGCGCCGTCTAGTGCCACACAAAGCAAGGCTTGTGTCGTGGACACCAGATAGTTGATATACTACATGTATAGTTTTTGTTTGTATATAACTTACTTAATGTACATATAAATATCCATGGCTCGGAAACAAATGTCCATGCTCATCACACAAACATTTGCTCCTACCAGGATTCGAACCCGGGACTCTAAGAATGTAAGGCAGCCTCACTACCGCTGCGCCATTCGGGTCGTCAAAATGGCTGATAGTGCCAAATCTATCCTAGATTCCTGACAGACCGATCCTGGTTTATTCACATGTTCATTCAATACCACCGCAGCACCTCGAGGTATCTACAGATGTCTATATTTTTCATTGTTTTGTATACGCACGAAGACATTATGCTGCTTTACACAAGTCAGGAATTCCAATATCCTGTTGGAGCATATCACCGTAAACTTCTCGATAATATCTTTAGTAGGTAATATTTTTGTGCGAAATCCCAAGCAGAAAAGTATATTGCACATATTATTTAGTGTTTCCTGCCAGTAAAAGGTGCATGAAGAAGTACAAGTTTGCTTTGATTGAATTGCTTTTACAGTACTTTCGAGCAAGGTCTGGTGTGGTACGAGTATGCAGCGAGCATTTTACGAGATTCCCATCTTGTAAAACGCTTACAGCATACCACAATATTTTTATCAAACATTTCTTCTGATGACCACAGCTTTTCTTTTATGTTTTTCCGATTCAGAATTTTTCACATTTTCCGTGAGCCTTAAATAAATTGTTTGTATACTTAATTGAAAATCGTTAAACCCTCGTCACGATACTGAATGTACGGTTACAAAATGTTATACAATTAATAACTTACCAAATTGAAACGTTTCACGTCAAAGGTAACAAATTTCATTACATTTAAACATGGCGGGCGTATGTGTGATGTATAAATAACGAGATCCGCGTTACGGTGCATGGAGCTGTGCTTTCCGAATAACTTCCATGTTTCATAACGGTTATATGATATCAAAATAAACTCCCAATTAACGTGTTATTGATATGTTATGATGAATGAGTAATTGACTCGGTGAGTGTGTTGATTTATTTCACGTTTCACTTGCGTTGCGTTTATATGGGTTCAAGTTTACTGCTTTTCTAAATAGCTCGAGGTGGCAGGATGGCTATTTGTTTTAGAGCATGACCAAATTTGTGCTAATCACTATCGACTGTGTGAAAATGTATAATTCTTACTTGTGTTGGTAGTCCAACATCTGACATCAATGAATAACTTATGCTTTTGCATGTTCCGTGGATAATTCGAAATAAGATGCGCCGCTCAAGCTGATGACACCCACATGGTTAAGTTTTTATCTTTATCACGATGAATATATGGACTTAATTTTGGTAAAAATGCTGTATTCATGTAGTGTAGTAGATTTGATTTACTGTAAAAGGCATGATGAAGCGTGATTTTATAAAGTTTGCGCTGATTAACAATTGTTATCAAGCAGAGATTTCAAAAACTTTTCGTAAATATTAAACCATCCAAATCAAAGCATCTAACTACCAACTTATTAAAACGTCAGTTTTAGTTTAAAACTACTACTTCAAACAAAAACTTTACATTGAATATAATTTTAGTGAACATTTTAGAGCAAGTATTGTCTCACGAGACTGTTTTTTGCCTGCTTCGAAGTCAGGAGGCAAACAAGTTAAATTGTTTTTATTGCACCCTCGGGCAATTGTGAAAACACACGTGAGAAAAAAGCTTGCTTAGCTCTGAGTGGAATTACTTGTTGCCTCACAGAGCTATTACTAAGTTGGCGCGCTCTTATTAACAGTGTTTCAACAAATACCAGTTTCTGTTACAGAGACTAACCTACTTACTGCTATAACGAGCTGCCGTAATGAATCAACTAATTGCTCGAAATAAGGCGTTTATTAAACGATTGTTAAACGAATAACCGGTTCTCGATTTTATCTCTGCAGCGCCCTTTAATTTATTCATAAAGACTGCTATAAAATAAAAAGACAGGCTGACAAAGCCAAACCGGTGCTGGTCGGGGACACAAAGAATTTTGTTCAAAGGTTTTACTTTCACTCGTAGCGGACGTCAGATAAATTTCCAAATAAAATTTCATAAATATTTTTGATATATTCACGGTCAGGCTTTTCATACTTTGCCAGCGTGGCTTATCTGGATTATCTCGGGATTTCCCACGGATTTTTTTTAACTTGTCCGCGTTTGTGCGTCCGCTTATTGCGTTTTATCTGGCGCGTGATTTGCCGCGGTGCCGCCCGCGCTCTGCCAAATATGTTTATCGCACCCTAAATTCCCCTTTATGTTTATGGAGTTCGTTCGAACGTAAAAAATAATGCTAAATGAAGGGCGGAGCCTCCGCCGCGGGAGTTACTCTTTATTAAAATTTAATATCTCTCAAGCACCTTTTGTGTTCGAGACCGGATACACGTAACAATTACAGAGATCCTTTTAATTAAGTCTTTCGACGTGAAAGCCTAATTTGAACGTTTTTGTTGCAGGTAGTACGAGGGGGGATGAAAACGTGTTTGATCGGGTCAACATTGGCGACCGAGAAATATTAGTTTGAGTGTGTGTTGAGCAAAAAGTGTGTGGGTGGTCCTTATGTCAAGGGTTGTTAGTAGTTGAAACGGTTGGTTGGTACTGTGTCGGTGGGTCGCAGATGCGGTTGTGATTGTGCAGTGTTGTGCTCATTGTCATGGTGACGTCATGGCGCGTGTTGGCGCTGCTGACGGCGCTGTGCGCCTGCGCCGCGCTGCCCGAGCCTGTGTACCACGACCAGTTCGCGGTGCACGTGCCCGCTGGGCCCGAGCACGTCGATGACATCGCCAGGAGGCACGGCTTCGTCAACCATGGACAGGTATGTTATCTATCTTACATTTCCATTTGGTCTTGGACTGCGTTAAGGAATAAGGAATACAACTCCACTGGATGAGCGTTCTTATAGACGAGCGAGCGACACGTTACCAACGGCAGATAAACAGTCGCCACCTGTCGACGTCACGTCGACGGCAACCGCCGAAGCGACGACGACTGACGTCGACGGGTGGCGACGCTTGCAGTTGTGGCATGCCGCGTAAATGTGTGTCGATGACTACCGTCGACGTGTCGGCGGCTGCCGCCAACGCCACGGGTACGGGGACGCACATGTCCGAAAGTTGTAGAATAAGTAGGTACTAAAAGTAAATGTCCTAAACGTGGTAGGTAATGTGCGTAGTTCCGTACAAGTCATGCTGGGCAGGCAACCGTGTATTATATGCTCTTATGTTATTACATAAGACACATTATTGCAAAGTTTTCGAGCGTAACCAATTAGAACGCAATTACGTTTCTTTTTGGGCATTTTTGTTTTTACTGTAGCGAATAAGATTTAGGTGACATGAAGTTTCTTACGCTACGGGGCGTTGCGTTGCAAAAACGATTCATTATAATTAGTTTTGTCTTCTATTTATTATACTTATTTTATAATTAGCTGTTTGGCATTGTCTAGTCTGAAGACTGTTAAGGTCTCTAGAGTAAACCAAGGTTCTAATTGAGATTTAATTTTTTCGCAATTTGTGATCAATGTTCATAAAAAATGCAAGCATTTTATCAGCAAGTTAATGTTTAATACCAAACCTTACTACAAAAACGTAATATAATCAGATTAACTATGAAATCCATTTTCAATAAACAAAGTTTCATATAACAAAAACACATTAACAACTGAAAGAAACAATTAAAATAATAGTCTGTAAAACGATTATTTTAACGATATTGTCATGTCAATTAATTCATTGGTATTTAACCAATTAGTGATGACTGCTTTAAACAACTTAATGAAAAGCGCTGAAGTGAAATACTTATGGCGGAAATTCGTCAAGCTAGAGTCGTATTTTTGCATTTGTCTTATAAATGGCATTAGTTAGCGGTGCAATCATAGTTATTACATACATATTTGGAACTGGAAGAGGATGCGTTGGTGGACCTGGTGAAGTTTGCGGGATTCCATTGGATTCGAAACGCACGGAACCGGTCAATGTGGCGACACTTGTGGGAGGCCTATGTCCAGCAGTGGACGTCTTTCCGCTGAAATGATGATCATTTATATTCGGAGCCCATCATCATCATAACCTGCCTCTTCCCTTTTTTCCCACCCTTACCCAATTTTGTTAGGGTCGGCTTCCAGTATTTTACATAGAACGACTGCCTTACTGGTCAAAAATCTTCATTGTGAAAATTGCCGAATACATCAGATTAAACACCAAAAACTGTTTAGCAGAAATTGCTATTTTACTGTAATTCAAATAAAACTTTTAGGTCAACAGGTATTTAATTACCAATTTACGATATAATAGCAAAATGTCCATTCCGGTCAATTGGTGCCCGAAGCTTTTATTACAAAGCCCTGATGTCCCTTGTTTCATTTACACAGGGTGGATTTTTGAGATGGAATTTCAAGGAGGAAACGGATACATGAATTCGGTACCTGATAAAATATAAACTGGATTTTTCGATTTCTGTAAAGTCTTCTTGTTTAGTGTGTAACCAATCATGTTTTTAACGCCCGACGCAAAAACAACGGAGTGTTATAAGTTTGACGTGTCTCTGTGTGTGTGTGTCTGTGGCATCGGAGCTCCCGAACGGATGCATCGATTTTGATTTTGTTTTTTTTTTATTTGAAAGGTGAATTAGTCGGGAGTCTTCTTTGATAAAAATCAGTCCAAGATGGCCGCCGCCACAAAATGGCGGATTATATATTTTTTCACAGTTCCCTCAGTATGGGTATCAAATGAAACGGCTTGACTAGTAGATTACTATACACTATTATAAATTAAAAATCCAAGATGGCCGCCACCACAAAATGGCGAATTAACGAATTGTTTTCCATTTGACTTTTAGTACATTATGTGTCGGGGTTTTTTTGAATTTTTAATTTAATTTCACTTGTTCAAAAGTACCGCTCTTTATTTTCGACCTGAGCGACAATGTTGCTCAAATATACGGGTTTTTTTTTTTGAAGATAACTCAAGCCAGCTTTTCTAAATGTTATTACCTACATACAGATGTAATTACTTGACTTGTCACCAAAGATTCCTTCTATATCGTGTGGTTAGTACCTAAATATATTTATTTTATGCCACCCATGGGCCCCTGACTTGGCCTAACAACAATGATCCTATCCTACCAACCACCTATCCACCCTGTATATCAGCTAATGTTTATGTCGTCCTTATTACACCCAAGTTCTTTGCGTGACTGTCTGTCACACGGACGTCCAATTAAGTTTTCTCCTGTGATTAATGGCCCTAACTCTATACCTAAGGTTTTATGTAATGTCCAGCCTTTTTTGTTCCCGACAACGTTCAAGTTTTTATATTGTGTTACAAACGTGTCAAGCGCCCTGTTCAATTAGTGTAAGATAGATTGGTTGTCGCTTCATTAAGGTGATGTTTGACTACTTAATTGCTTGGTGTTGTTAGTTATTATGTCGTTTCGCATTTATTATGATGTGTTAATTGGTGTAAGATAACTTCAAGGCAATTTTTAAGTCTTTGTGCATAAAATTCGCATCGTTTAGTCAGAATAGCAGTTGATAGTTATAACGAAAAATGAGTGTTCATTTTATCGTGTAAGTACTAGCATTTTGTCCGCGACATCGTCCGCAAGAATTGTGACAGCTCCCTAATATGCATGATATAAATTTAATTTATAGCCTATAGCACTCACTTTGACACGAATTTGATCATTAATTTCGGAGGTTACCCCCAACATACGAACTCACAAACAAAAACCTCTTTAATATTAGTATAGATTATAACATCCAAACTTTATTAACAGCACCTTAATTAAAATCTACACCACCACATCGCTGTATAACTCTAGTAATAAACAGTATTTTAGGATGTTTAATAAACCTAGTAGAAGGTAATTCTTTACGTAATATTCTAATATTGAGTCGGGTGTTATTTATGGCGTAGCTGCCAACGCTATCCTGTTAATTATGTTTTTTATCTACCCACTGGTTCTAATTTATCAGCACGGTACAAGGTAAGGTTTCAATTAGGTACAAGTAATATTTAGGTGGGTTCTAAATCTGGTCGGTGACAAAGGACCTGACGAAATTAGCCAGGTATTGCGAGATAAATTGCAGAAGTACGGCCGTAATGAAAGGGAATGGAATGTCTGGTGAAGTGTTTCGAGGGAGTTATAGTACCTATTCCAAGTCGAAGTAAATCCGCCTTAAATACTGATGAATCTTGTCTGGGGTTTTATGATTTTGCTTCATTTGTTTTTAGATTGTGTTTTGTTGCCTGTCCCTGTTTCGTAATCGGTGCTACAAACATATATGTGCTGGTATAAATGAAAGCAGAAAACACAATTGTGAGGAATCTTTTATAAAGTAAATACAAATTTTAGGAACATTATAGTGTGTGCCTTAATTTTCTTGGGTAAGCCGTCGTACCAATTAGTGTTTGTTGCTCTAGGTATACTTTTTTCTTCTTACATTTTGGTGTACTTTTCCGTAACGATGTTGTATTGTAAGAACGTTATTAGAAATGACATTTCCTCCTCAGCGTTTTCTCCTTTTCCTCGTGTCACATAATGTCTGGAACCTAATAAATGATGTCGCTAATGCATGATTATTTTATGATTTATCTACTTATATCTACCATTCCAGGATAACCCGATGCGATAAATAGAATTAGCCTACCTATTGCCCATTAAATATTAAGTTTTCTTCGACCTTTCTGAAGATATAATGTAGTCCGTCCTATAAATAAACTGGTTAGCCAAATGATCAAACAGTTTGCTAAAAGTCTGAACTCGACGGACACAATTTACGTTCGTAATATCCATCAATTAATTTCCACTCGAACACAATTCCGACAATCTGTTAATGATTTATAGCGACAACGGCCTTCAAACTGCGGGGCTCCTAGCTGAAAATTAGACAGTCTGCTACTTATTCAGGTTATTAGAAGACCTTTCAGTTATTCGCAGAACTTGAATCCTACGAACTTGGAAGTTGAGAGTATACACGAAAGACTACTTGGTGTTTGTCTTAGTTCTCGTGTCCGTATAAAATGGACCTCCTCGGAGATTTAAAGTATTCATTCGTGTCTCGTGCAACATGAACAGCATCCTGTAACTTTTTATGACAGCCGGACGGTTTACTAACTTTTCCGTATACCCATTTCAATGTCCATACTCGTTTCAGTCTTTGAACGTTACACGGTACACCGCTGCGATCGCGCCGACCGATCTCAAATGTCATGCGCTGTCCAAAAACTGTTGACGCCAACGCTTTCCCAAATTAGATTTTTATCTCCAATGCGAACCGATGATCGGAACGAATGGAATTGAATTCGAAACCGGGAAACGTATCGCGGAGCAGGTTGAGTGCTTACTCCGGACTCAGCTGGGAATAACCGGCGACTGTTCCATGAAGCACATTGAAACATTTCCTGTCGCATTATCGACTGTTTGACTCATACGAGGAACACACGTGTAGAGATACGCAGAACATGTCTGGGGAAAACGTTGTAAACCTTCATTGGGCCTCTGATTTTCGGCATCGTGCATTATTAATTTCCGGCTACTAAACTACAAGACTGATGATGGAACTATTAAATGGCGGCTGACGGTTGTTTGATATGTAATCCAGCTTCCACGTATTTCTGCTTAGTACCTATAGGCACCAATGATAGGCTTCCATTTATATCTCATAGAACTGATTCTTAGCCTACTCAGTCGAATATAAATAAATGATAAATGAAAATTACTTTAGTGTAAGTATGTACATTTAGTACCAGCTTCATATGAAATACCCATGTTGTAAGCAAAAACTACTAATAAGCTTATCATATGTACGCCCAAAACAGTAGTGAAGGGACCGTTTTTGTTCACGAAGCAACTGTTTGTCGTACCTTGACTTGTGTATAAAACACAGGATTTATAACCTGACCAAAACAGGGTCGGGAAGCTAATTCCCTTCGTGGCAAGCAAAAAGATTCGTTACTAGATGAGTAGATGTCTAATTTACTCCAGACACAAAAGCGTTTCTTGTCTCTTGACTCGAACAAGTCGTTAGCGGAGGAAAAACTCAGTAGAAACTTTAATTTGGATCGTAAAAAGTGTCCATGATGCGAAAATAATAGTTTTCACTTAGTCGCTTTTTTATTAGCGCCCGCGCTGAAATGTGACGATGAGGCTATCTTTTTGCAATGGCGTCGGAGTTGTTAAATTGATTGCACGACAGTTTAGTATGCCCAGTGCAGCGCATGCCCATAATGACAATGACCATCAGACTTTTATTTTATTTGGAGTACTCTCTATCACGTCAGCACTTAGTGTGAGTGTTATTTTACATTTGAGACACATTTAACGTTACCTTAGCCAAACTCACTCCTTTAGTAAGAACTAAGACCATGTTATGCGAGTAAATCTTAGTAAGCAAGTGTGTGTGCAAACTCGACGCGGTCTGGCGTGCACAAACACTTGAGTGTGCTGTCATTGTCGAGTAAGTGTCGCCAAACACTCGCTCTATTCCGCGAGACGTCCTGAACCGCCTGTGTTTGACATGCTCCACCAAATCGACCCACAAGAGCCCTCGACGTGTGTGCGACTACATTCACGACACACCACGACACTGTGCCGTAATGTGCCATCCATCACTAACGCAATTCTTAAGCGACACGTAATTTTGTTACGTAGTTGGAATACTTGGGAGCGTGTGCGCGCACACGTCATAAGTTAAGGAATGATTAAGGAGGTTCTGATCAAATTATTGTAAGACAAGTGTTTCGTTTATGATCGGAATATTCTATGTCATTGAGTTTGCTTTGTGCTCCAGGCTGTAATTTATTTAGATTATAAATTCAGTCTGCTAGTTTCTTAAGGCGCCTGCGGAGCATGCGTATTTCATACAAACGTAATACCAAAATAATTTGTAAATTAAACATATTCCTAAGGTAGTGTGTATTTATTTCGATTGAATTACAGAATATCTAGGTTCGCAAATATATATTTTGATTGGACACTGATTTTAACAAGAGTTATAAGAAAAACAAGTTTTCCATAGAAAATTTAAATTCCTCATACCTCGTCTTTGCATCACTATTCTCTCAAAAAACATATTTGGGAACATAGATATTCTGTAATTCAATCGAAATAAATACAGACTTCCTTAACAATATGTTTGATTTACAAATAATTTTGGTATTACGTTTGTATGAAATACGCATCCTCCGCCGGCCCCTTAATGACAGTGTTGATGTGAACGTTCGTATTTATTTTTAGTAAATTATATATGAGGTCGATTACCCTTTAAAATCTATGTATAAAACTCGAGTCTGTCATTAATATTCATATTTTTTGTAAGTCTGTCCATTTGCCATTCAAGTGGTGGAGCAACATTGGCAAACACTAAAACGGGACTGTAAAAAGTGGAGGCACAAAAATTGCAAAAACAAACTTCTTTTTTTTTCGGTTTTATTAAGGCACTTGTACCTACGTTTGAAGGTTAGATCACAAGAAGTTCCAGTAAGGCTATTAGTGTTTGGTTCAAATTGTAGATGAATTGGCGGTACTTCAAAATTCGCTAATGCCTCTCGTAACTCAGATTCTGTCATGAAAGAATAAAACGGCTTTTATTATTTCATTCTAGCCACATATATCGTTAAGATTGTTCTGATGGCAATTTTCATCATGAACCCTAGAAAATTATGTGGTATAGGTACTAGTTGTGTTTTTCCTGTTATCCAGAAGCTTTTGTATTTGCAAAGGGACTCTCTGTTCAAAACTTGGTAGATTTTCTCTGACAGAAAATTGATGACTTAATTCCGTTCCAAATTCGTGTACAACCCCTTCTAACTCGTACCATAACCCAAAACCGCCGCTAAACGTTGCGCGTTCGGTTAACTTTACGTTTCGCGTCACGTACTTCTCGTCGATGGCTCTCAGAGGAGGCCCATTCTTCCCATTCGTTTTATAAGTATTCAATAGTGTTCACAGTTTGTACGTATTCGCTGTCGTTCGTGACTAGATTGGTTGTTTACTCGACGATTCAGACGTGTCTACAATGTTCGTTTTGGAGATGGTGTGCTGGGATAATTTTTATTGTCTTAGAAAAACGAGGCATTAAGTAAACATATGCACCTACTTATAGTGGAGCTGTTTTAATATCATGTCCTACTGAGGTTCATGATTCCGTGTTGTTCAAATAACGAAGGGAAAAGCTGTCAAAATCCCTTTGGATTTTTTTGGAAAAGTTTTTGGCGGTGATCTCAATTTATGTGTACCATCGTCCCTTCTCTTGCTGGTATCCCATTCTGTTTTCTGATCCCATTAAAATATTTATATTCGACCTTCTTGTTACTATCAATAACCACCATATTACACGCAAAAAACATCCTAAAAGGAAGGGAAATGGTTAATCCAATACGAAATATCGCATGATGTTACTGAAGAAGCTCGCTCGAACCGATAAACACTTGGATTAGCGAACGTATGCTCTCGAGGGTTTGTATTGAGTTGACCCTTCTGACTCTTATATATATTGGGTCGTGACAGATGCACGGCTCTATTCGGTCTTAGGGTCGGATGCTCCAAATTGTTTGACCCTGAACCAAGTGGTCGGTTCGTTCTTACTTTAGGTAGTGTTGGTGGTTTGTAGTAGAATTAAAGTGATTAGGAATTTTAGTACGTTATCCAAATTCCTTTGAAGTGTACGTATTTAGGTGCCTTGGCGCTTTTGAAATCATGTTTTTCGCATCGTCTATTCATCTTTACCTAGAGCCAAGAGGTGTTCTCTTTGGTATGGAAGGGGAATTAAAATATTTTTTAAATTGAAAACTTCTTTAGGCGCTTTGAACATTTTTTGGGTGAACAAAAATCATTGAACTCTCGTGACGCTTCGTAGCACTCGTAGCCGATCCGCTACGGCATAGCACTACTTAGGCGTGCGCGGGACACAACCCGTAGCAGTGGTACGACCAATTCACAAGTTACTTAGTTTTCGCTTCTATCGGCAGTCCCCAAAGACTGCCACGCATGTTTTTTAACCCTCACCGAAAAAACGACGGAGTCTTATAGTTTGACGTGTCTGTGTGTGTGTGTGTGTCTGTGGCATCGTAGCGCCCGAACGGATGAACCGATTTTGTTTTTTTTTTTTTTGACATGTGAATTAGTCGGGAGTGTTCTTAGCTATGTTTGATATAAACTAGTCCAAGATGGCCGCCGCCACAAGATGGTGGATTACATTTTTATTCAACAAGTCCCTCAATATGGGTATCAAATGAAAGCGCTTGACTAGTACAATACTATACTCTATCATAAATAAAAAATTCGAGATGGCCGCCACCACAAAATGGCGAATTAACGAATTATTTTCTATAAAACTCTCAGTACATTGTGTCGGGGGTTTTCAAAATTTTAAATTTAATTTGTTTTATCTTATGTTGTTTTAGTTTGATTTCAACCTTGAAATAATTTCAAACGTCTAGCCAGTTAAATGATTGATGAAACACTGCTTATCATGTTATAGTTATGCACTACATTTCCACGAAAGTGTGCCTAACATTCAAGACGATTATCGGGTTGGCAATGCAACGATCGATAACAGAGCTATTGACCTGTTTTATCAACAACGATACACGACTAATTACGTAGTTAACGACAATTTCTTCGAATTGGTGTTAAATGTTGCTTTAGAAACGTCGTTTTATTAAGAATAGACTTAATAGCCGTGATTTTTTTGAGCTGTAATGTAATTTGGCTATAAATCTCGTTTTTTCAGGGATTTCGTCAATGCCAATAGAGAACACTATCGTCACAGTCATCAAAACGATACACGGAAATTTTGTTAGTTTTCCTTTTTTGAGGTCACAACTCACTAGCTTTTGTGTGTTTTGTGTCAGAGATAAGGATAAAGGTGTTTTTTTTCTGTATGTAAATGACGTAGTAGCAAAGGGCAATGCATCATGAGCTCGACGTAGAAATAATAAAACCGAAAAAAATCTAAATTCGAGACAATAGAAATGAATAATTATAAATTGTGGAAGGTAGTTTTGAAGGGAATAATCTCTCCCTTCAAAAAGTAGCCTATTTGTTCAGTTTAGTTCCACCCAAAGTAATCTTGATATGATAACCGAATAACCGGGCACAACTTCTGTTTACTTTTGTCAAACTGATTTTATCGCATTAAAACTTGGATAAAGGTATAAATTGATTTAGACCTATTTTCTCTTGTTTGGAACCTACATTTTCTGAGACCTGGGTCCTAAAGTCTGACTTAATACTACATATTTCGTTGTGTTCACGGTCTAAATAGGTTTAGTACAAATAAACTTAAATACTGTTAAACATTAACTTAGTGTCCGGGTTTTAATAATGGAGTTTTTCTAATCCTGATAATATTTTATTAATTTAAACATACTCGTAACTAAGAGTTAAATTAGGAATTGAGCGCCAGAATAACGTCTCTTTTGGAACTAGTATGCAGCGTACATGTACAAGGTCGTTCAAAAACTATAAAGTAACTTATTCACATAATCGCTACAACATGACTGGTTTATTACTTGGCGCACTAAAGTGTAAAGCTATGAAGTTATTAATTATACTCGCTAATTGCGTTCAAAACTTGGGGCTAATGTGTTGTTCAAGTTATTTATGTAGTGGTAAACTTGCACGATTGATGGGAACCCCGCAAATAAACTGCTGTTAGAAATGCTTTTACACTTTAATTAGGTTTAAGTTTTTGCTTCGTTTGATAAAGGTTAAGTTACTAAAGTGTTGTAGAACTACCTATGTATTTCTGAGATAGTTCTTAAGTCCATCTGAAAATATCAGTAGGGACCTATTTTGTACGAAGGACGGTCCTTGACGAAATATTAAGGACAGTTTTGTAACGAAGGCTCGCCTGTATCTCAATATTTTGCGTAATGGGTGTTTAGTTCCTGCCTTTTGACATTTGCATAACATGTATTTAAGTATAAGACGTGATTACTGAAAATATGTTTTAAAATAGTAGTATCCCTAAGCACATCAAAGCTCCAATATTTTCCTAGCCAAACACCGCATGAACCACGGTAGTATCTTTTTTTTATTTTCACAAAAACAATGTGTGTGAAATTAATTATAATGGAAGTACGAAGAACGGTCCATTGTGGCGTCGCCTTAATTTGTAGTTACGTTTAGTGACTCTTAGCCTCGGCTGTTCTCGCGATAATTACATTATAACGCACCACAATATGGCGTAAATGGTTGCATCCAAGATATTTGTATTGTAAGTGTTTTTGGAAATCTCTATAGTACCTACTTGGTCTATCTTATAACAGTGCGCAGCATACGCACTTATTTTTGTTTTGCGGTTGCCTAAATTAGGTGATATTATCGTTGTGTCAAAAATGTAGTCATGATTAATACTACTGTCATGTTAATTACGGCTTTCCCTCTGTTTGTTAATCGCTGCCATTTGTCGGACAACAACAAAAGGCCAAAATGATTTCATGCATAACAAAGAGAAGCCGAAATGTAGTTTTTGAGTTTGTGCAATTTGTAATTATTTAAAAAACCACATATTTGACGCAACGTGTCACGGTCCAGGCTATGAAAACACAATGTGCTATTATTTGATATTATCTGCATTTTACCGTCACATTACCCAAGCAGCGGCATGTCATTACAATCGACGTGACGCTTTGACAGCGCGACTGTGGAACGCGACGGCGTCGTTTGCGTCGGCTCGAAGCCGCGCCGCCCGCCGCCGCCGCATCGCCGACGCTCCTTTGAAAGACATAATGTAATATTCCTTTCTGAAAAGGGAACTGTGACAGGTGTGCGGAGCGTACACTTGAAATCTCGCTATGAAAAATGCGCCCAGCTCTCAGCTGAATAACGTAATGCAAGAACGTGTCAACTCGTCGCCCATAGACGCCGCAAGACGCGGCGCGGCGCGACACGGCATACAGCTTTGAGATTCTTTGTGTTCGTAATAAGCAGCAGACGTACGTCAAATGCTCGTGGGGTAGAGCGAGAGGGTTGTCCCAAAAATTTCATATAAAAGAAGAGCGTGCCCGCCATACTTCACGCGCATGTGTTTATTATGACTTCTTCTATCTCAGTAAATATGATTTTCATTGTACGTAATAAAGTCGTAATAAAGGCGGTCCCGGGGAGGGACGGAAGGAAGCCTCGACCTTTCCTGTGGGACACGGACCGCCGGTATATCGCCACGAATGCGGTTAATATTCGACCACCCCAACGACAATACGATGCCTTCGTTAAAAATTATATATTACAATTGTTTGGAACTAAGTTATTTGGGAGCTATATGTTGAAGAAATACTTTTAACGAAGCATTTTGATACAAATTCGTCGGTCCTAAGCAAACTTACTGACAATAACGATTGATCTAAATATGAGATGAAAAACCCGTATACATACGAATATAGGTGTTCCCTATACAAGCTTATGCTTCATTAATCTAGTGTCAATGTACGTGTATTTGGAAAGCCGTCGCAGGCAGTCTGTGCTCAAACGTGAAACATTGGCAGACAGCACATATGCCTAAAGCCGGTGCCAGCATATCAGAGCATTATGTGCGTTTGATGAGAGCCCATTGCATCCAACATACTTAGGCACACGAACAAAAGGATACCCATGCATAGATCTCATTGATTTAAAGTCCTTTGATTGGCTAATCGAGCCTTAAATAGAGTTTAAAAGACAATCGTTCGGTGATATGGTGCCTTATAATCATTATTCGATCTTACGTAAATAGAGTTTTTCATGTTCAGATTGTCAAAACTTTCAGTTTATCAGTTCAGGTAGTTGTTAGAGAGCCAAACATTATGAGTTTATTAAAAGTTTAGCTTCAGCGAAACAACAAAATGCTTCTAGCAAACAGTTAAGTGCAATGAAATTATTTTGGATTCGGTCACAGTTTTGAGTGATGTGGAGTTCAAGTGCCATTCCTTTTGAACAGAGTGACAGATTATAAGCTTAAGGCTACTTTCACACGTTCAGTATATGAAAGCTTTGACAGCACACCAACTGGCAGATTTCAACGTGTTTCCTATTCAGACGCTGCTAACATACGGTAAGCGGTTGCGGCTACCCAGTAGTCTTAAATTCTTAATGTGTGAAAAGAACCTAGCACAAATTTCAGTATTATCTAAATCTCTTTCTTTCTAAAGTATCGATTGATATAATAATATGTTACAGGATCTTGGAATCCATGCTATTATAAGATTATAAGACCTCAAAGTTTCAATCATTACTTCAGTAGAAAATAACCTTTTAACTTTGCTATGTACATACGAGTACATATTAATCCTCGTGACTGAACTAATTCGAAAAATATACCTATCTATAAATTACTGAAGTATTATCGTATATGTAATTTCACTCAGGGACTTTTGAAACCCAAGTAGGTATTACCAACAAGTGCGGACAGTATTGAGGAGCGCCGTACAAGTTTTACCTAAATCAAAGAGAACCCTTTTGTAAGTGAAGAATTGAGAGGAACCCTCAATTTGATCCTTACAATTTACGCGGGAATTGGCACACTTGTAGGTCTTTCATTCTTAAGGGTGTAAAGGATCTGATCGTGAGAGATAAAGGGATACCTAGGTATACCTAAGCTTCATACAGTTTTTCATTTCGTACTGAATGTGAACAAAAGAAAAGATGTTTTAAGCTTTCACGGTTTAAAAAAATCACGGAAGATATCTAAGTGACAATATAAGTTTAGAAAAGATGTAGGTATGGATTGTGTGAGGAAATCTCATAGTTCTTGGTCAACGGGAAGTACCCTATGAATTTGGATTCCCTGAGAGTTTTGAAATATTAGTTTTTTGCGACATACACGCCCGTATCTTTTTTAACGTTAACTTTTGTTTTTTTTTTCACAGCTATACATAGACTTGAGAATATAGTTTTAATTTCATTCTCGATACCACCACGTAATTTCAATCCCGAGATAAAGGGTCTTCTTGACAGACAAATGACATAAAGGGTGTTAAAAACCTCTTAACGAAGCCGAAAGGCAGTTGTTCTCACATGGGAACCCTAGCGGAGATTTTTGGGGGAAAAGTTCCAACGTTTTGTCAAGTTTTTTTTTTATACAAGTTTTTATTTAAAGATGTTTACTTTAACACCTCTACGACCCCCGTACTAGTCAATCCATCCACCAGCACAATGTTTTAATTAAGTGAGTTCATTGAGTTCTACCACAAAATATGATAATTCACCTTAAAAGGAAAAGTCGTTTCCCAGCAAACAAATATGAAAATGCGTAAAGTTTAATGTACAGAATGATTGGTTGACGGCTTCGTGATGAGGTTGTTTACACTCTGTATATCATAACCTCCAGAAAAATAAACATGGAAAATAGCTCCCCATACCTTTTCAATTTGTAATTGCCAGTAATTATACCCCCTCACAGGAGTAATGCCCCCATTGGACGTTAATAGTTCTGGTAACAAAGTTGAACACGAAAAAGTTTTGCTTTGCCGCTTACAGTTTCTGGAAACTTTGTAGGCATCGCGTAAAAGGAAAACACGTTGTATAATATTCTTGTGGCCTTTATCAAATGTTTTGACTAGGTAGTAGGAGAATATTTTATTAAGGTATCCAGTTCTCGTAAATAGATCTTTATTTACATGTAGGCTAATTTTGCCTTTCGTTAGCAAACAACAACAACCTGTATATTAACCTCGGTTTCTGAAAGCTTTGATTAAGTCTATTGACAAACAAAACTTGCGGAACGTATATTTTATTTTTCAGTCACATAACATTAGCAGGTTTAATCACGCCTTATGAAAAACTGTGGTCGTTAAGAGCTCAATTTAATCTTATTTTGAGTTTTCCTTACTGAAATTTATTTTTCAGGACTGCTAACTTAAATGAGTAACATGGCAGAGCTTATAAATAAATCACTAATTTGTTCCAGTGTTCGAAATTATCATGATTACTATTTTCTTTGATAATAATCTGATAGTTGTCAGATCATATATTATCATCCATGCAGATTCATAACTCTTTAATATTTGACTGAAACTTTTATTGTTTTGAACGCACTCTAATTCAGTCCAAATAGGGTGTTTATTTTTCTGTATTTTAAAAGGAACTGACATTCTGACTTTTTTCATTTGGCACTGAACTCGTTTGGATACGCGTGTCAGCAGCAGATCGCGTTCGGATAAACGTGAAGTAACATTAATAATTAATTATTTTGTTATTATCAATGATATTTACCACTTCGAACCCTGATTTGTTCTGATAAAAACAAATTCAAAATTAAACACCCAATCCATTATAAAAACCAGCACAACAAATTTAACCCTCAAAAGGCGGCGGTCAGTTTACACACCAAAACACGCACCTTCAAACGGCGCGCGCTTTTCAAACGGCTTCCAAACCAAGTAGTAGTCCATCTGTTACGTACAAAACTAGTGACTAATTGAATTAGGCGGCCCTTCTGTTCCGAGACGATCGGCCCTCGACATCCCTTGGCGAAAAAAGGCCCATTTATTACCGTATGGTATAGGCAGTGGCACTGGTTGGAACGAAGACTTATTGCGATCACGCAGGCATTTTTCCTGGATTGGTCGCGCGGTTATTTCTATTGATTGATGAAGATGAAACCGAATACAACTAGGCGTATTAGGTATGTGATTTATAGGGTTAAATTGTGTTTAAAGTGTTGCTGAAGATTGTTATTCTGATAATTATCTTAAAATGAATATTCGAAGACATGTGACATCTACCAATTCGCACAGGACCCGCGTGGTGGATTACCAGTAAATGCTGATGATGATGATCTTAAAATGGAAATAGAAATCACTTTATTTGCATGAAATTAATGTACAGGTTTAAAACATACAAACTAATCACTCGTGTTTGTGCTAGTATCCCTTTCCCTTATCCCTTACGAAATGCTTGCATTAAAAGCAGTTATTGCGTGTTTTTCTGGACCTGTAAGAAAAGTATAAATAAAGTCGTTAATTTATTTAATGCCCTACACCTGATTTTAGAATTAGCCATAAAATGGAATTATTTACATCACGACTGAAAACTACAAATTAGGTTTTAATTACTAATAAAAACGTTACCTAAGTAATAAAACCTAAATTCATGGATATATTGAGTACTTAATAAAATGCTAATCACATAGTATACACGATAAAGAAAGCCATTAAACACTAGTTAACCGACTTCCAAAAAGGAGGAGGTTCTCTATTCGACTGTATGTATTTTTTTTTTTTTTTTTTTTTTTTTTATATGTATGTTACCCGATTACTCGAAGACGCCTAAACCGATTTGAAAAATTCTTTTTTTATTTGAAAGGGTATACTTCCAAGTTGGTCCCATAGTCGCCAAGTCGGGATCTGATGATGGAATCTTGGCGAAATCGAGGGAACTCTTCAAATTTTATAGGATAACGTACAGCAATTTTTATATTTTCTACAACAAGTGAAGCATTTGCGTTTGATAAGAACCATTCTACCATCAGATCTGATGATGAAGCCAAGAGTCACGGAACTCCATAATGAGACAATGTATCCTAGTCGTGTTTGGGCTTGTTGTAATTGTAACGGTATGCACTTTCCATGTGAACCACTAAAAAGTGAAAAATAAAAACTTTTTTGCAAAAAATAAAACCGACTTCAAAAAGAAAAAGTGAAAAATAACGCTTTAGCTTCTGAAGTCGGTGACAAAAAAATTAAATCAATCATACAAACGTCACCGACTTCAGAAGCTAAAGTTATTTTTCACTTTTTCTTTTTGAAGTCGGTTTTATTTTTTGCAAAAAAGTTTTTTTTAGGTATGTTTATTCACAAACAATAAATAAAGTACTTCGAGGTTTACCCAACGATGTATCTACACGTAACGAGTATGAACAAGGCAACAAGGCCTAGCTGTTTCAGATTAGCGTATTTTGTAGTGCGTATAATCTCGTATCGGCTTACGCGCGTACACGCGCTTCAAGAAATCTAACGCCCGTACGTGACACGCGCTTATTTCGGGACTTTCGTTTGATTAAAGTGACAGCTGTCAGTAAAAATAGCATAGCATATCCGCGCGTCAACGCCTTACTGCGTTTTGTAAAAGGCGCGCGTTTACGCGCCGAAAATACGCGTAACTGAAACCGCCCTTAGTCAGATTTTATATCCGTATACAAACAGGAAGGTTAAATACGTGCATCGTGCTTGTAAGGAATTCCTTCAGGTTCAACGAGAATTAAATTGACCTAATTTTCCTTTGACCTTCTTGTTGAAGAGAACTGGCCTGATGAAACGTGTGCGTTCAACTTGTTGTGGAACTCGGCTTTGTGATTAGTGGGTATCAAATAAGTGGGGAATCTTATTGATATGTGAAGTGTCTTGAGAGGATTTGGGTATCTATTGAAATGCTCTCGTGCAATATTTTGGTAATGACTGACGATATTAGGATAGCAAAAACAGTCAAACTTTTATAAAATCGAATAATCACGGAAGATATCCCGTAAGTGACAATATAAGTTTAGTTTTTAACCGTGAAAGCTTAAAACAGTGTTAGAGGATTTGATAAACATATGTATACTGATTACAGGCTTGACAAACTGAGCAAGTCGAGGTGTAGAATTACAGGAATTTTTTGGACGGAAAAGTGTTCAGTTTATTTCATGTGGTTTTCGTAACTTACACGAGTTTCACGGAAATGGAAAGAAAACAGCGGATTTAAAATGCAGATAAAATAAATAGAAACCGGACCGAATTCTAAAGATCGATACGCAGTAAACCATGAATACCTAATAGATACGTTTTACATATTAAATGCGCCCTACAAAACAGGTCTCCAATAATTGAATAGAGTGAAATTGAAAGGGTTTTGTAATACAGGAGTACCTACCCATCATGAGGACACAATGTGGTTCGCTTGTATGGAGGAGCCCTTATTGAAAACTGTATAACCCAGAATAATATAATACATAGTCGCTACCCACCACCGTGTGAACCAACAGTTGTTCTTTATTCTCAATATAGAAGGTATGTGAAGGTACACTAACACGCTATTGCAAGTCCCATTATGTGTTGGCATTTGGCAAAGTTATTTGGTATTGAAGCTTTGTACACGTAATACGAGAATGGAATCTGCCTCTTAAAATGACGTCAAATATATGAAATGACAAAACACGAAAAACTTGTTTGAAAAGGAACTGAAAAGTATGTAACGTGAAAATATTTTTATCTGGAATTCTAGGTGAAAGTATGGCGTATGGCGTCAAATATAATGCTAACATGACCTAGAACTACCCAATTCTTGTAGTTGTCTTGTAACAAATCCCGAAGAAGCATAATGACCCCCAGATTTACTCATGAGGACCACACAACAAGAAGGGAAACTACATAAAGCAAGCAGGATGCTGTTGAACCTTTAAACCTCCTTTAGGCGGGATAGATTTCTAATTTTCCATAGCTATCGTGGTTACGAAGGCGTTAACCAAACATTCTGTTCATCAACTTGAGTAAAACTTCGCAAATTGGGGTGAAAACCCACAGTTTACGGTAGCGTTCATGTAACGCACTCAAAACACCGTTGAATAGTACAGGGTTTCTTGGAGGTATATAAGTACAGTCAACGTAATAAAACATAATTTAAAGAAAACATGAAAATTTTGGAACTTTAAATTCTCTGTTCCCAGGTATGAGTCCAGAAAAAAAATCATAATGACGAAAAGAACAATCTCTTGGGTTCAGCCCGTTATGGGACGGAGCCCCGTTATGTATAAGTCTCGTAGACTAATAATAAGAATGAGCGTCTTCCATCGCGTTGACATTGCACACACTTAGAGTACGTACTTTAGTTGTCTTTTACGGCACCCATGAGATGGAAGAGAATGGGCCATTCTTTACCAGGAACGACGGCGATAAAACCAAGCATTGATAAAATCAGTGGCCTATAGCAGTGACAATAGAATCGCGATAATAAGCCGTTCCATTGAAAACCGTATTGTATAGATGTGATGTCAGGCGAAATCACGTTCCATACATTTGTCAATCACGGAAAACATCACGTCTTTAGTTTTCTGAGGTTAGACAGAGCTGCGTAGTAAGCTTGCAGTTCAGTTAGGGTACATATCCAGACTTTTAAAAACACTTATGTCATTATAATCTTCTGCCTAGCCTTTTCCCAACTATGTTGGGATCGGCTTCCAGTCTAACCGGATACAGCTGAATACCTGTATTTTACATGGAGCGACAGCCTATCTGAACCAACCCAGTTAGTGCTGGATAGTTAGTGCCCCTTGGTAAGACTGGTTGTCTATCTTTTTAGGCCACTGACTACCTGTGACGACTGTCAAAGATCTGTAAATGACAGCCGGGATCAAAAAATAAACACTCACATAAAAGCCAAAAAACATTTATTGCCAGAACTTCAGGATCTGGGGTCTCGAGCCCAGCAAAAGCCACACCTCAACCAATGAAGCAGTCGATATTTTTGAATATCGTTACTCTTGCAACCCAAGACCAAAGAAATGCAGGACTGTTTATAAGGTGACATGGTTAGAAAGGAAGTGGGTGACGAGTAATATAGAGGTATGGAAGAAGACCACGAACCGGAAGATGATACGTTGGAAGATCTCCCACTAGGTGGACCGATGACCTGGGGAAGGTTGCGGGAATCCGTTGGATGCGAGTCCCACGGGACCGGTCAATGTGGCGACACTTGGGGGAGGCCTATGTCCAGCTGTGGACGTCTTTCGGCTGAAATGATGATGATGATGATGATGTAAGAAGAAGACATGCTGCACCGACTCCAAATGAATTCGGATAACTGCAAGAGATTGATGATGATGACTCTTGCAACTTCTACTAAGGCCCCGTTCTCACTGTGTCGTGACGACAGAAAAACGTATAATTTAAGTGTCGTGGCTTGTGTGTGTCGTGGAGGTGTTCACATATTGGATGACGCCATTACTCTCGACATCTACCAACTAAAATCTAACGACTTTATCGTCATGACATAGTGGGAACAGGGCCATAGACAAACCACTCTAACAAGACAGTTTTTCAACAATTAACTAAAACAATTTCGACGTTATTTCAACGTAGATGAAACGTGATGGCATTACACAGGATTACGGAATTACAAATTTCTCTCATCAAGTAACGTGTGCCGAATATAAATTTCTGTGTCTGACGTTGAATCTAATGCGTATCTGGGTTGACCTCGTTAAAAACCTTTAAAATGTAATATCATGTCAAAATGTTGTTATAATATACGAACTTTTAGCTGTAACCTTTATTTATGAATGCCGTGGTTTGTGCCCAAAACCTAATACTTTCCACATACAGTCGTAATGACTAAAGCCTTTTGCAAAAATGTGAATTGTGTAACATACAAATTGCTCATAGTATTTTTGTATTGTCAAAAGTTAAGGAGTTAATTTATCATTCAGTGTTACCCCAAAAAATTGAGATGGTTTAAAATCAAATCAAATCAAAACATTTATTTGCTAGAACATGGTACATATGGTGTTACAGTAGGTTTGTTTCAGCATATCCTGCCATAACATGGCGTGCAAATTATATATTCACAGTCAGTGATGTCAATTATTCTAACATGCAAATTACAGGTTCTATTGACTTGTCTTCTAAATATTCCATAACCAGTGTAATATTTTTTATTAAGTAGCAATTTGAAAAGTATTTTTATAAACAATGTCAGTGGTAAGTCTTGTAAATTATTTGGTAAATGATTGTAAATAATAATCGACATGCAGTAAGTATTCATTTTTCATAAATAATTTTAGTTTAATTCGTGGCAACCGAAGTGTCTTTATGCCGTGTTCGGCTATTTGGCCTGTCAGTGTTCGTTTCGAATAAATTGTAATTTCGCTTTCAAAAATAAATATAAGCATGGCAAAGGTAGAACTCTTAAGTTTTAGAAAGAGTGGCTTACAGCTGTCTAAAAAGTGAGCTCCACAAATTGCTCGAATACATTTTTTTTGAGCTTTAAAAACTCTGTCAATATCCACTGAGTTACCCCATAACTAGTAATAGATCTACTTTATCGAAACACAAGTCATGGTTAAATATTATTTAATTCTAATAAGGGTCGTCCTTTAATCACGTGAGGATCAAATACGGGGAGTGAGGGTCAGAAAAAAGTCACGATGGAGGGGGGTTCTGAGAGGGCGGAGGAGGGGTAACCTGAGACCTCACGACGTATCACCCAAGGAGAGAAGAAATTGGAGAGGGGATTATAAAAGTGGCCTAAAAAAACACGTGATTAAAGGATGGCCCCTAATAAGAAGAGTAAATGAACCGTTAGTTGCAAACGGATTCGTTGATTGATTGATAACTATTAACTTGATGATATAGCGTTATTCTACGCTGTTTAATTTTTATATTGCTGGTATCTGCAGTTTCATTTTAATGCTGGTGGCGGATACATCATGCAGTTAATTTAGCTTAATTGCTTAACTGTTATGTTATAACGTTATGAATAATGCTATAACTGTTCTTCATAAATCATACTGTAAACTTTCTTCATATTTTAAGTTTTAATTAATTTATAAAACGGTTTAGAAGCAACTAATGTTACCTACTAAAATAATTTCACCTTACCTCGTCGCTTACAACACAACTCGTAATTTCATATGAAGGAAAATACCAAACTGCGAAAGATTTAGTTACGTACATTAAATAACACCATAATATCAGTCTTGTATTATAATTCACGTCGTTTACTACCAACAAAAGTCGCGTGCCTAAAATAATGTTCCGTGACATAAACCCATTTGACACAGACTTGGGTAAATATCCGCCATTGAACACTGATCTTTTTACTTAAATTACTGTACTGATAAATGAAATGAATACCACGTTTAATAAAATATTCATTATTGCACTGTAATTTTGTCCTTTGACATTTAAATAAAATTGTAGCATGCTGAAGTGTATAGTGTATTTACTAGATCACAAATTTGCGTGCTGTTGATAAACAAAATAAGCGGGTAGTTGATTAATAGATTCATGCAGCCATAATTTCATACAGTATGCGCAGAAAATTTAAAAATTCAGTTACAAAAAAATTAAAAAAACGTACGACTGCATCGTAAAAACAAGGAAATGTTACCCTCAAATGTAGGATATTCCTTTTTTCCCCAACTTCATAACGGTAAACTGCACGGCTTCCCAACACGGAAATCGTAATCAATGTATTGAGAGGCTGCACTCATCCGCGATTCGTACCGGGTATTCGTTATTTTTACTGTAGAATACGGTTTGTATTTTTACTGGTGTGTTTGCTGTTTACATTGCACGCACGACGGATTGGTCGAATGTGCATCCGTCATAGGGTTGTGTCTTAATAGTTTTCTATTTTTGAAGCTCAATATTTCGTCGTCTGCACTCGTTTCATCAGGGGTGTTGTCGACTTCCTGAAAAATGCCAACTTGTCAAAACATTCATGTCATTTTGTCAGCCTGAAATGTCACTGACGAGCGTGAACTGACGAACAGATGGATGGAAAAATGTTGTTTGATAAAAAGTCAGCAAAATTACAATACTTCTAAGCCGAAGCTATAAAAATGCAGACTAAATATTTGCGCAAGACTGCGGTTTATTGAATCGGATGTATATGTTTAGATTTAAAGTTTTGCGTCACATAATAAATTGCGGAATGGCGAATTGCGTAATTCGGTTTTATAAAGTATCTAAACATTTCAATTTATCATGCAATCTTTACAACACAACGCAACGTTTTAGAAATGTTTCCCAACATTGCCTTGATAACAGGCAACTGTTTATTAAAAAAAGCACCTGCCCCCAAAATTAAATCACAACAATTGTACATCATGTTTGCGAAAACAAATAAATATGTCTGTTCCAGGTGTCTTGATATAATTTAGTTGATACAACACTTTCAAAACTTATCGGGGTTTCCGCGTAATCGCTGCAAAAAGTGACACCCCTACAATCCAATGAATATTCACAGAACCCATCCTGTATTGATATGTTTGGCCTGAAGTGTACTTTTGGGATTATATAAGGTAGCGTATGTAACAAGCCGCTCGGGAAATAAGAGAGTTGTTTTTCACTGTGTGTACTTTGTACTAAATACGTGTAAACTCATTCGTTACTGATCCGGTCATGTAGTTTAATTACTTATTGCATTCGATAGTATATCGTCCATCGAATGTTTTATTAATTGGATCTGTTTTCAAATTGATATTTGGATATCTTAAGTACCAAATACATAGTTTACTGCATTTAAAACTTAGAATATGCCAGACTACATATCCTTGGGAATTTGCCCTGTTAAATCTGGAACCCGCATGATTGCTCTGCAAAAACGGCATGGATGCGATAGCCGTCCGTTTGTTACTGGCACGATTCTACGTTCCTATTATTTATGCAACTCTGGTATAACTTGCACTTACACTGACAGGCAACTCTCTGTTATGCGTTTTACGTAAGGCGCTTGGCATTCCTGAAAAAGGCACTATATTTTAAACAAAAAGAGCAAAAAATTGTGATTGTACAACTAGAATATTGAGAACAAGTAGGCAAAGTTGTGGTTTTATGTTTCTAGGTCAGTATTTGCAACACGCAATGGAGTTCGAAAACTGTTTTGATGAAGCTGTAGTACGAATTAAGATGTAAATAGAAACATTACAACGGAACCTTGCCTTTTACCTAATTTACCTTCAAAGATTCAAACAATTTTAAAATCCACTTAGTTACGCCTGCTAAACAAAGAGCATCAGTTAACATCGTGAACTCAGTTTTAAACAACACAACTCATTACGTCTCGCGAACGTAGATACGAACGAAATTTACCTCAATTTAATTTCACGAGACAAGGCTTTTATAGAGTTTGGCGTCTGTTACATCTGAGAAGGTTATTTTTATTTTCAATCCCCCTCCCTTCACTCTTATAATGTGATATTCATTTATTTTATTTCCCGGCGGATGGGCGCGCGCCTGTGGCTCGGCGGAGGAAACAAAGCCATTTCCTAGACGTCGCCAATCCGTGCCTGTGTGGCCACTAGAGATGCGGCTACGTACGTCGTGCGCCTCACACGGAGGGGCCCGCGCCCGCTCGGGCCCCGACACTGACGGCTGACACAACACGTTATTAAATCTCGCTTTTTATTCTTGTCGCCTTTTTTCTTTGTTTTCCTTTGACGGGTTAGGGTTTAAGCTAATTGGCTGATGTGCCTTTTTTCTTCAAATATATCCCAAGTCACTGTGAGGTCAGACAAACAACAATAATCTTATCAAATACATTTCGAATTCACAACTGCTGTTCAAATTAGTTCCGCGAGTTAACATCATGATTAATTGATTGCCTTTTATTGAAAGAGAAAATGCGGCCACAGCTTTATTGAAGTCAGAAAACAGCGCGCTACTATTTTATAGAAAGCCGATTTTCTGTGTAGACTCTATTAATTTTCAAATTTATTCGATTTTGCAATAAGATTTATGTGAATTGTTGATTTTCATCCCGCTTTCCCCTTCACGTAAGTATTAGATATTAAAATTTTAGACTATGCCTATAATGTTAATTCGACTGTCGAATATTGTGATAACTTAATAAGTAAAAGTAGAAACAATACAAATTGACTGAATTTTCGGAGATACATAACATTTCACAAACATTAGATTACTTCCATCTCAGATACGACCTAATTCGATTCGCACAACAAAAGCTTGTTAGTCTGCCATTTTGTTCTTATTTATATAGCCATGCTTTCTTAGAGATTCACACAAAGCTGTTACGTTGAGCACAAAGAAATATCAAACAAAAATGTATGGCATTAATACAAAAGATTATGTAAGATATATTTTTTTACATGAGGACGTTAAAAGTCGGGCACCCTGTTTTCGTAATGTCTCCCACAGAGGGATGCGCTGTTTAAGACGTCGATTTAGCATTCCGACTGAATTTGACATTCGCAATGTTTATTGCCATCCCATTTGGCGGGCCTCCTTTGTGTGAATCTTTTTGTGGCATAATTTATCTAATTTGGAACAAAGCGGATTATATGCGGGGATGTTCAGTCAATTCACGCTAGAGCTAGTCTTGAATTTTTATTAGAAGATTGAGTTTTCTGTTTTGCGGTGAATTTTTAAAAATCCGGTCTCAGAGTTTTTTATCGTCGTCCTACGTAAAAATTCAGAATCATTAACTTGCCTAATGAAAAAATATTAGGCGTTTTTTGCCGGAATCTAGGTTGTGAAGCTTTATTTATTAATTACGAAATCCATTTTCAGAGACTTAATTAAGGTCGAGCTCGGATAACCTGGGGAGCGGACGAACATTGGTTGTTTTCAGAATAAATATTTTATGTTTAAAAAAGTCCGACGAGGATGGGATTCGAACCCACGCGTGCAGAGCACATTGGATTAGCAGTCCAACGCCTTAACCACTCGGCCACCTCGTCATGTGAGACGACCGTAAAATAGCGATCTGGTTTCTTTTGTAACTAAGCAATATTTGTTTACCCAGTTGTTCTTTGGTCGATTGTAGATAGGTACAACTGTTTTCATAATCCATTGAAAACCCCATGGAATGAAGCTGTTGTTTTGCAGCCCTTACTTTTTGCTGTAATTTATTCAGGTTGTAATTATGTATTTGAGCCGTTTGGGGTTGAAACATTAGGGTCATGGGGTCCGAGTGCCCACCTAGTATTTTGGGAAATCTCCAAGCGATTGGTCGACTCTTCACGTGATCAGAAGGCAGGCCTATGTTTTGGCCAAAGAATCAGCATTGATATCCAGCGTGGTAATGCTGCCAGTCTTCTGGGCACTTTTCCTATTGACAGCGATGTGGACGAATTTCTTGACGCCCTGTAAACCTTCATGATACTTGTACATATTTTATATTAATATGGAGTTATGATAGTGTGTAAATAACACTGTTTAGTTGTAAAAAAAAAGTTGTTGTTCGGAACTACTATTTTACTAATATTTAATTAGGCTAATGAATAGGTACATCTGCAGGAAACAATAACCTCAATATTGATGGTTTTTGTAATAGTTTACTGTACAAACAAAGAATGAGATTGTTATGAATTTATGATGTTTTCTACTTAAATGTAGTTTTTATCGAGTTTTTAAGAGAGCACTCGACTTCAGGTCTTTGAATTGAGTTAAATATGCAAATAACACATAAAAAGGTGATTTATGATTGTAGAAACTTGTTTTTTCTTTCATTGGTATTTACATAAACTGGCAACTGCTGACTTGATTTATTACTTTCTAAAGTAAATTTAATATTAGGGATGTACGAAAATATCAGCCTCGTGTTACGGTAAAAATGTATGTAAGGTTAATCTGCCATTATAACTCTATGTAACTGCTCTATAATGTTAGTAAATAGAAAATCCGAATCCATTTCGATCATCGACGAAAATGGGAAAACCTCAAAATAACCAACTAAGGTCCATGTTCACCGAAAAGATAACAGCCTGATTATCTAAAACAGCTGTTTAAAACACATTTTGGTATGGTAATATGTCACAGTGACAGCTGTTTTTAGCTAATCAGGCTGTTATCTTTTCGGTGAACATGGACCTAAGTGCTCCCGAACTAACCTTAAAGTTCAATTAGGCCAGACCACACAATCGGAACGTGCCCGTTTCAAAAATAGAATGTCAATAAGACAACAGTAACGGTCCGCTTGTGTCCACTTACCGTCGCTCCAGTGTACGACACTAACGCGGCCCGTCCCCATGTGGGGCCACTAGTGTCCCTCGCAACTAAACCCGGGCATAAAGCCGTAGGATTTGCCCGAAGCGCTCGGCCAAATACGGAATGCACCTGGACCGATTTAACTTAGCTTGTTCTTTGTATTATTTACTTTTTAGGACTTACGGTAGAGCTTATATTGGCTCGGCAGATCCCTGGATGGGGACGCTGACATATTTCATGAAGGTGGTCCTCGAAGGGCCTATATGAGTCATACTAAAGAAAAGGTCGTGCAGCATGGCTAATGAATGCCTCACCTGTCATGTCGATCACGAAGAGACATCAAGACACATGCACGCGATATGAAACATTCATCACGATAATTGATACTCAATTAAGGCAAGGCAAGAATTCAGTGGCAGAAGAACCGATAATGCTATTGAATATTTAACCGTAAACCCGTGTATCATTACCCTACCCGAGGTACACTGCCACTAACTCGTAATGTAAGCGAATGATCTACTACATTTAATTTAGGCAAAGTCAACTATCTGAATACATTGTTTCCGACATCATGGCCGCCGCTCATTAAGTATTATAACTTAAACGTCACAGCGCCGACCCATGTAGCAAATTGTGCTCGTAGAATTAATTCAGCTTACATAGAAGCTATAACAATAACTGGATATATCATTATTATTCGCACAGGGCAGGGCTGCCAGTAGGAAATGAATATTCCATTCGTAATGGACCTGTACTTTCTTTCATTAAAACTTACATTATGTGCCCCACTCCGCTGTTGAATAATTACTACACTTCTTCGGAATTTGAATGAGCCGACTTGTCGGTAATGAATCGAGAATTTCATCGCTATCGTTGCAGTCGGCTTGTTCACTCTGAATTATTCATTTTTCTGTAGTGACTGTCGCGAGTCTGTCCTGGGCTTTTATACATATAAGAATGTTTCCGAGATATGGGCCGGACGTGGTGCTTCGTGTCAAACTCCTATCGTTTAATGGTTTCCTAGTAAGGAAAGCTTGAAGCATGTAGGACGCATGTTCGAAGCTTTTGAAGTCACGTGCAGGTAAAAGGTTCAAAGTATCCTGTTCGAAGTGCAAGTAGTGACAGATTGCTAGCACGTAGCACGTAGCCTGGATGGCTGGGTATCTGAGACTTGCACGTAGTTTCTTTGAAGATCGAAGATATTAAACTTTATTCACATTATTTTGTGTAGCATGTTTTACACGTGTATCAAATCTTCCGTGACATAGGTACTCGTAATCTTGAACAGACCTATATCGTAGGTTCTCATCGAAATACCTGTACATTATTGATTTATAGGATTGAGACGCTAGTAACTGAATTATTTCGATTACTATAGTTGGAAATTTCCTTTGGTTGTTGGAAATGTTGGTAGAGCTTGAATATATGATGTTTGGGTTTTAACCTGAATGAGAATTTGATTGTTTAAGTACAATACTGTATTAATACTATAAGACTGTATCGTCGAATCCGACTCGGCTGGACAGCGTTCGGGAAGCTGCGCGGTATCTTCTCGTCCGACTTACCGCAGTGTCACAAGACGAAAGTCTATGACCAGTGTGTGTTGCCGGTTATACTTACGGGACCGAAACGTGGTCGCTCACAATGGGCCTTAAAGTCACCCAAACGGTATAATGGAGAGGCATATGCTCGGAGTTTCCTTGCGCGATCGAATCAGACATGAAGACATCCGCAAGAGAATCAAGATCACCGACGTCGCCCGAAGAATTGCAAAACCTAAGTGGCAGTGGGCAGGGCACATTGCTCGCAGAACGGATACCCGATGGGTCCGAAAAGTTCTGGAGTGGCGACCGCGAACCGGAAGACGATGCGTTGGAAGACCTCCCACTAGGTGGACCGATGACTTGGTGAAGGTAGAAATAAATAAATATCGCTGGACATTACAAACAGCGCCGTCTAGTGCCACACTAAGCAAGGCTTATGTCGTGGTCACCAGACAGTTGATATACTACATAATATACTTTTGTTTGTAAATACATATTTAGTATACATAAACATCCATGACTCAGAAACAAATGTCCGTGCTCATCACACAAACATTTGCTCCTACCGGGATTCGAACCCGGGAACCTAAGAACGTAAGGCAGCCTCACTACCGCTGCGCCATTCAGGTCGTCAAAGAAAGGAGGTGACTAATGGTAACTAGGTGGTCATAGAGAAGTATGGTATGGATAAAGTCAAGCTGATGATGATTGTATTACTATTATCTTCTGTGTTCGCTGTGAAGTGCCTCTACCTAACTACAGCAAATAGACACAAGGTTTCAAATCTCATGTAACTGAATTCTGCTTCTACTCGTATTTCAAACGTTAGCCAAGTTCAACACAAATAAGCGATAATACCAAAAACCCGTTTCAGTATTATTTAAACTTTGTTTTTGTTGGAACTAAACGTGATTCCCGGAATGAAACTCCCTTACGCGCAACCAAAAGCTTACTCAAAAGTTTATCAATATATTCACCATTATACGACAATGGTGTATTATTATGCGCGTTTTACTCCCTGAGACAGTCTTTTGCTCCGAAAACAGAGTAATGTTATTTCCATGACTTCTATTAAAACTTTTTAAGCCTAACAAAATATTGGTGTTCTTCCAATGTTGTCCCACGCAGGCTTGCTTGTTATTACTGCCGACATATTGACGTCCGCGTACGGGACCCAAGTTAACATAAACAGTTTTAAACAACGCCCTTGTTTTTCTTGCACTGGGTATGTGTAGCATAGTGATAGTATTATCATTTTATGCTGAACGAAATAAGTGTACCGCGAGTATTGATATACAAACGTAAATTAAATAGTTGTAGGTACTTGTTAGGCTTTTTCACCTCTTTTTACCCGATTACGGCGAAGCCAAAAGGAAAGGTTATGATTTGAGCAGTCCATGTTCACTTATGTATGTTTGTATTAAGCAAAGAGAATTTTCCTCCGTAGCGCCTTAACTATTCATCCGATTTTGATGAATGAGGTGTCAATCCATTCGTTACTATGGCCCAGGGCCAATAGGAGGAGTCGATTTTATCTTGTAAACACCAAATTTAATTAGCGCGTGATTCTGTAGTAGTCGGATTTTTTTTTTGTTACACAATTTTTTTTTTAATATTATGGAATGCTATACTTAGCCTCAAACGATATTGTTTGTGTTATCTTTCTTCAAAGAAAACGTTAACACATTTTCTTTTTCTCATGTTTCTGCGTATGACAGGTACTAAGGCTTTCAGTAGCTGCATTTTCCGCCGTATTTTATACATTGTATGAGGCAGCTCATAAATATAAATTGCTTCTGAAATATTATTAAATAATTTACATTAAATGATTGAAATGGCCGAATCATTTGTAATGTTAATTAAAGTTATTTCGTACACACTCACTGAAAAAAGTACTCTTGAAATAACGCAATTCGGTAAGTTTAATGTACTTAATTAAAATGTATGTGAGTGCTCTCAAGTTAATCATAACAATGATAATGAATGAGCCGCTGATATTTTCTGTAATAATTTTATCGTGAAATATGTACTGATTAACAGAATTCATTGGGGAATCCAGAATGATAAGAATATGATAATATAATTAATCAAGTTATACAAAACATGTTTCTAGTCTGGAATTCTAGATTGCAGTCATGGCTGATGATAAAAACGTATAAAAGATGATAAAGTAATTAGATGACATAATAATCTCCTTGGGCCCCGTTCTTACTATGGCTTGTGTATTTAAATGTACGATTACTGTCGTTTACGGGTTTTGCCAACTAAAAAGCAACGATAAATTAATCGTCACGACATCGTGGGAACGGGGCTTTAAACTTTTGGAACTAACGCGGTACTGTTACAAAAAAAACATACCTTGAACAACTTCGAACGGTAAGGACCTTCAGGACATTGAAAGGTGAATATTCTGACGTTCCCAACGCACACGCACGAACTTCTGATCATCAGCGTGGTGTGGTGTGCAAATTATCGATTCTGTTTGCCGTCACGTCTGTCAATGTGCCGTTTACATGTGCACGGATGGCGGCTGATTGGCCTCTCATTTGGCCCGATTGTGCCTCACGCATACATAATTTGTGTTCTGCGTCGTCGCCATTAAGATAATCTCTCGTTCGGCCTGGGTCTGCCGTCCTCATTGATTACCACGGTGTTCGATTTGCCCGCAGACGATTATATCGGTCTGTTTGTGTTTTTGGGGCTTAATTAAAAGGTTTAGACTAGTTAGGTCTGAGGTTTGATGCGCATGTAACAAAGTGGAAGTATTGTGGGTGAATCATTGTTGTGGTTTTTTGCATGATTGTCGTTTAAAGCCGCGGCAGAAGATAGTTTATATACTGTCAGTATTACACATTGTATTGTTTGGTTTGTCAAGAGTCAAGGTTATCGACTTAGACCGAAAAATTGCGAAACTTAAGTGGCGGTGGGCAGGGCACATTGCTCGCAGAACGGATGGCCGATGGGGCCGAAAAGTTCTGGAGTGGCGACCGCGAACCGAAAGACGATGCGTTAGAAGGCCTCCCACTAGGTGGACCGATGACCTGGTGAAAGTTGCGGGGATTCGCTGGATGCGACACGTACAGGACCGGTCAATGTGGCGACACTTGGGGGAGGCCTATGTCCAGCTGTGGACATCTTTCGGCTCAAATAATAATTATGATGTACATTATGGCCTATACAGTTAAACTACTGTCATGCATTAACGTATGTACGAGAAAACTGTACAGTTGTCCTCGAACTTGGTTTTGCACTTGGTTTTTCTAGATGGCTTCCTTTAGAGTAGTTTCAGGAAATAATATTGTATGTAATTTACGCACAGCAAGGCTGGTTTTTTAAAGTAAATGATTAAAACTAATTTATAGGCTCATTAAACTTCAGGAAATATCAATACAACATTGTACGAAAACTTCCGCCAACCGTGCAACAGTCTCTAATACCGCAATTTTGAATAATAAAAGTGTGAGGTTGGTTAGTGGCACGCTGCGCTGCGCCCGCATCTCGGTGCTTAAAAACCACGTAACTCTGTGAGCCGACAAGTGCCAGCCACCATTAAAACTTAGTTCAAGGCGACACAGCGCGACACATAGTCGGTGCGGGCGGCGCCGATGTGAAAGTAATCTCACTGAGGCCGAGAAAATCGCTTTTAAAAGTTTACCTTATTGCTGAATGCTGGATAAGTAAGCGAGTGAAGAAACGTCACGACACTTTTATAATGATTTATGACCACCAACGCCATGAAATTAGCGTTAACTTTGTATAAAACTACGCTTTTCCATCGTCAAATCACGAATACGTGGAACTTCGTTATGTAGGTAAGTTATCATAGAGGAGGATACTAAATTAATAGCTGCAGGCTATCGGAGCTGTTATTGTCGAAGTAACTCGTCGTACGACACCTTAGGGATGCACATTTTGCTACCTGGCAACACCAACGTAGCTGCCATAGATTCTTGCCATCATTTCAAAGGAACAAGCTCTATGCTAGGTTTCCAGACACGAATGATAAACTAACTTAGGACATTGCAGTTAAAATATAACTGTGCGAATTTATTGTTATTTTTGTAACAATAGAAACGTTAAATTTAATGCTGTCTAGGCGGGTTCTGCGAAACAATTCTCCACACATTCATCCTTTTTCATATCACGCAGGTGTTAAGTTCCAATAAAACACGGTAGGTAGCGGGGGCCAGGAGGTCGCCCTCCTAGCCCCCCGGGTTGTTACTAATGCAGATTGCGTTCAGAAGGTCATATCTAAATCACGGGATAGAGCATAACGTCAGTACTTTATCTCAACTCCGCACCTGACGCCCCCCTCCGCTTGAGTTATAACGTCGGTTCTCCTTTTGTTGTTTACGAATGAGTTTTTCACGCTTTTCTTAGGCCGCGGACCGGTTCTTCGACACACCTGCTATTCTCCCCCGGTGTTATATTTATTGTACTCATTCTATGTATATTGTGAGGGAATGCCGAATAGTACGCGAGGTTGGGAACTTATCGCGTTTATATATTTTTTCTCGCCTTCCCCCAAAACTCAGGATGATGTTTTTATTATAAACACGTGTCAGGACTTGGAAATATTTGCGCATGTTACCGCCGTAGTGATGTGCGTCGTTTACGCAGGAAAACTCCTATTGTACGTACATTATGTTCCGTGTGAAATGTTTGATTGATGAAATACGGTGTTATTATATTTACTATTGTGTTACAATTCTATGGAAACGGTACCTCTATTAAATTCAATGTAAGGGCACCAACTTTAAGTGATGTCTTTATTCTTTGTATTTGTGGAGTAAACAGTGTGTAGTAAATTCAATTGTTGGTGAACCAAATAAATAGAAATGATATATTATAAAATCACAGTTTGCCAAAATTGATTTTGTAATTTCCCAAGAATCCACTTTTAATATAATTTCATCAAACAAACATTTTTTTTTATGTTTTCAGTAAAACAAAAAAATACTGTACAAACATGACTTGTTGCCGGGAGAACACAAAACATACCTACATGACCAAATTAAATACTTAATACCTTTTGATTATGATTTATTTATGTACGTGAATCATTAAATCTGTCATAACAATGACACGTTATTCGTGGAAGTATTTGCAAATTAATTATTTCATCATAGTTGCGTGTTAATAAACTGTCACCCACCATTCACGTATAGTAATTATTAGAGACCGGATTATACGCAAATTCAAACACTTGATTAATTTAAACATTACACATACAAAAATAAAAGCGTATAAAATGAATCCCATAGATTGCGTTTTTTAATTCATTTTGTAATTGGTGTGTTTTGTATGAATCACTATTTATTTATTTACGATTATGTCAGATACATCGTTCGACTATAACAGTTCATCTCAGTATTCCACTACGCTAATGTTCGTTGAATACATAATAATAAATGTGGGGAAAAACAAACGAATACATTACATAGGTCATTACTACGTCAGCTTTTTGTCCAAATAAATAATTTACGAATGGTAACCCCAGCGGATTTTTTCGGTAAGGCAAGTTACACACTGCGGTTTGAGTGAGGGTAAACCAGACTATATTTTATTTAGTAGTGCCCAGAGCTTTTTCAGTAGTACAAACATCTGAGCAAAGGATCCTTTATTTATGAAATAAATAAAAACATTTAAGTATAAAATAATGAAGCTTCAACCTCCATCATCAGCCTTCAGAGGAACCATTAACAAAATGTAAAATGGCCGCCATGTCAGAGGGCGCTTTGATTGAATTCTGACGTCCTGTATTGAGCTATTGGCAGCTGGCCAATTGGGGACATAGCTTCGAGTCGCCGCGCCTCGCTTCTGCGAACGACGCGTGTTCATTCCCTGTATGCAAATGAGCGATTTTATTGAAAATTTAATAAGCGGTTTGTATGGGAATGAAAACCTGGAAAACGTGATAGGTAAATTGTTGTTTCTGTTTGCTTCGTGGCTTTAGAGTGAAGCTTTTTGTCGGCTTTGTAGCCGTTGCATGTTGTTTTTAATGTGAGCGGGAAAAGTTCATGCAGATTAGCCTGTATATAAAATTAACCATAGAAATGGTAGTTCATGAAAACTATTGTGCTAATTATTTTTCGATCATGTCCCAAGATCGAAATCTCAGAATATTTTTGAGTCATTGCAATTTTTTAAACAATCTCGTATAAAATTTGATAAACCTGCACTTAAATCACATCAATACATTTCCACACATTTATTGATATTTTGGCACCCGGCAAACGCAGTATAAAACGTCGGTACACCGCAGTCGCATTAAAATAAACAGCGAAGCCATTCCAAAAACTCAGCAACTTCTTATTAGCAATCAGCAAATACTGTCATTTGTATTCCGAGCAAAAATTTTTATTAACCACTCTGTATAGCAAAAGCAATAACACTTATTTATTTCACCGCAATGCTTACATCATTTTATATTGTCCAAGTTTAGTTCTCGTATTGTTGCTATACCCGTTTTAGGATATTAGAGTTGGCAATTTGCGGGATCGTAATAGTTTTCATTCCACTAAGTACGGGCGTTAACTAGCAGAGTACTGAGTAGTTAGTACTTGCATACAGTAAATAAATGAATATTTGTGCGGGCTGTGGAGCCACGAGTGAACACAATATCACTCAGCACCGGAGCTCGCTTTGTTTGTACCGCGTTCATTAATTTAATTATTGCACTTTATTTTAGAAATCGGACTGAAGTTAATCTTGTTTCGGTGTCTGCCCTCTGCTGTTTGCTTTCTCTTGTGTTTGTTTGTCATGTAAGGTAAAAGTATTGTCTGAAATAAGTGGGCACTTTTTGCTCGTTTGTTGATTAAGGCGCTACCCCAAGCAAAAGCCGTTTTTTGTGCAGTTTTTTGGAGCCAACTCCTCTTTATCCAAAAGAAATACCAAGTAATAAAAATACATTAAATTTCTACATATTCTTAGACTGCAAAGTGGTAGTTTTATTTTTTATTTTAAGTCTCATAATGTGTAATAAATCCCCTCACAATGAAACCACAAAAATGAGAAAAAAATATTTATAACATGCTTCTTCTCGTAAAGTTAACATTATTTTGATTTGCTTCTTTACTAATGGATAGACAATTTAATAATGAACATAATGCTAGTTTTTTTTTTTTCAAAAGACGGAAATTTGATTTTATAAAGAATAAAAATCACTAATTTCGCACTATTCGACCCGCAGTGACTGACGTAAAAACCACTTTGTAGTGCAAGCTGATTAGAACTTTATTCTAATAGTATTTCAAACGAAGTTTGAATCACCACAAATAGAGTTGCTAATTTTGCCTGGGGTAGCGCCTTAAACCGCGCTCCGTTCTAAGTAGTTTAAGACGTTCCAAGTTCTCGAAGAGACAAGAGAGGTATTCCTCAGAGCGCACCTATTTCTAAGCGCAACTAAATCATTCCTCAGAGCGCAACCATGATTACAAATAGAGAAGGGTTTATTCATTATATCGATAGACAGTTTTAAAGAATCATTCAATGGTGTCGATTCTGTTGTGCACAAACTAAACTTAATTGAGGCTATTACTATCTTTTTCTCACTGATTAAACGAGAAAGAGACGGACGTAATTTAGAGCTGTCAAATTTAATTCGAACTAATATTTCCATACAAATGAAGGGTGCACGTAAAAACATGTCGACTAAAAACACGGTGAAGCGCAAGGCATAAACTAGTTTGACATTTCTAACTTAGTGCATAGCTATAGCCGTCCTTTTCTCGCACTGCCTTTTAGTAAAAAGATATAGATAGAGTTAGTTTAAAGATAGCAATAGGTAGTCTATATTATGTTTAGTTTGTGCACAACAGAATCGACACCATTGTGAATCATTTTTTTAAGAGCATTATAAAAAATTGACAATCTGACTGAAGCTCCGGGCACTATACAGATGAGAAAGTATGTAATTCCGTGAAATGTTGACACCCTGTCACACTGCAATGTCTGCAATGTATAAATATTTGCCCCGTTCTCAAATTTGCGTTCGTATTTTGTCAAAACACAGCAAAATGTGTAATTAGCTTGTTGGAACTTTTATTAACAGTTTCCTCGTTCTGTCACATAATTACACGTGCGTCTGAACCCGAGCTGCCGGCGTCCAGAAAAGTATTTCACGAGTTTATACGAACTGACGAAAAAGTTCACTGTCCAAAATCCTATTTTCGCATAAATTTAAATAATATTAGTCACACAAACATCCCTTTTTGTTTTACTGGGGTAAATAACAAAATGAGTGCTAAAATTTGAGTTGAAATTAATTTACTCGATGAAAATATATCTGCTCTGAAATTATGTGTCGAGAATTACCTAAATACCTAGAGATGGAAATTATCCAGCGAGCTGATGTTATTACACAGTCACACTGATATAATTTTGTTACTAACTTCATTGTAGCTCACCTTGATTAGTGCTGACTTCTAACAAGGGAAGTTCATTCATTTTCTGTGTTAAAAATCTCAGTGCGTACCCAAAATTCCTTCCTAAAGTGGGAACACACATAAGTAGCTTCTGCGGTTTACCAGCCAGAACTTTTTGCCCCTCGCAATTTTAAAAGCGGCCGTAAAAAGCGTATTAACGAAAGTGGCACACCATTAACACAAGTAGTGCACACAGCACGGTGCTGGTGCAATTTGTGGCGATATTGTCGCCGGAATGTTCGCTAATGCCCTCCAACATTAAGCCTGCAGATTATCTGGGCAAAGCCCTAAAGTCTCACTGTTCCAATAGTCCTTAGGGTTGGCAACACAATCTTTTTTAAAGAGAGTTCTTGACGTCTCACGAAAATAGACAGATTTCAGCACATACTGACGTTGTATCATTCTACACACCACATAATCTTGGCTAACACAGAATCGATACCCCGAGTCCTTAAACCAAACCAACGTCCTTAAAGCTTAAAGCGCATAGTGATTGCGCCATTCAGCTATTAATGTATCATCCAGCGCTTTTCGTTTACGGCTAATAGAAAATAAAGAGCATACGGTGCAAAATGCACTTTACGTTGTGCGTCGCTTCATAGCTGCGGTTAGCTGCGATCACACAGCGGCAAGCGATGTCGCGTCGGCGAGAAAATCTTTTGACCACGACACAATAAGCGAAAAAAGAATACCACATTCGCAGACTCCTAAAGTGATGGATGGTACCGCAGTACACTCATAATTTTCACTAGGATTCGGTCTTCATATTATCTATGTTCACTAGCAAAGATACGAATAATGGAAATAAAGTTTTTCATTTGAATCGCTGTTGGAAAACAGTTTACTCAGTAAGAGATAAACGGAGCTCAGGAAAATGGTTACCCACTTATTGTTTTCAACGATATTATTTTCAGAATCCTTTGTCTAATTTATAAATTTAAAATGCAATTTAGGTAATTATGGGAAATGTTCGCTGATTAAAGTTAGGCTTATCCACGATAATGAGCAGTTTTCCTATTGAATGTATACCTCCAGGTTCCTGTATATCTGGTGGTATATATTTATACCATTTCCCTCTTTGTCGACGGACAATCGAAATTGTAGTGAAAATAAAGGGCGAACGGTGTGGAATGCACTTTGCGTCCTCCATCCCCCGTAGCTGCGGTTAAGCTACGAGATCAGAGGACGTGTGCAAGCGAGAAATTCTCGTCGCCTCCATTGGAATAAACAATATATTTTATGTGCACGATGTCAAAAATCCGGCCTACAAAGGAATTACAAAATATTCGGCGTAACGTCGAATGTTCGAAAAAATAACACTGTTAAAAAATTGATGAAAATAAAAAAAAATTGGTTGATACAAAATGCAGTTAAACAGTTTGTATTTCTACAACTAATTCACAAATACTATTAGATTCCAAAAAATGATACCTTAAATGTAAAAAAACACCATGCGCGGTAAAAAATATTATTTATTACCGCGCATGGTGGCAACCCTGTTAATGTTCCGCCAGGTGAGGATTAGTGGATTAGAGGTGGAAGTGAAGACGATCCACATCTTGAAAGAATTCACCTAGTCGACTTTTAGCTCCTATATTTTTAGCGTCTCTATTGAAAAGTCTATATTCTTAAAATGAAATGTTTAAATCTAAAAAAAAATTGAGAAAAATAAAATTGTAATGAAATACAAAATGATTAAAAAAAAAATCTAATATCAAAAAGAGGTTGCATCGACCGGGAATCGAACCCGGGCCGCCCGCGTGGCAGGCGAGCATTCTACCACTGAACCATCGATGCTTGTATTAGTACTACGAATTTAATATCTAGATAGATGTCATTTACGTAACATACGTAACAAACTGAGTAAATTGATGTAACATTTATTGCTGGTTCTGAATAACGAGGCAGGTTTTGCTAACACGTCGGAATATGTGTTTAGCTGTGAATAAATAGGTAAGTATGCAAATCAACGTATTTACGAGGGTCCACAGATTATGTGAATACCACCGCCTAGGATTTTACGAGTATATTGGAATTCATTATTCTTTAAGGGTTTCTGTTATATGTACCTCAACCGTTAATTTTAGGGTTCATGAATTTGTGATAATTTTTGTTTACCGAGATTTTACTCAGCACTTTAGAGTGTTTATAAATTCAGTACAGTTTTAAATTTTGACTGAAATATTAGTTACTTAGTAACTAAACACAAAGTCAAAAAGTTACTAACTTTGAACTTGCCGCAATTTCAAGCTAAACCTTTTTAAATGACATTAGAAAAGTAAAAGGGCCACAATTTTTCAAATATTCCTGAATATTTAAATGTACGTTGGCAGTAACGAAATACAGTAACATTTCACCTTCAGCTCTCGAGTTGGGCAAAAAAACTTTGGTACTAACGTTACTGTCGGACAAAAAAGCGGCTTTAACGATTTTACGTATAAAACGAGAAGAGCTTGCTCTTTTATTTCTGTTTGTAGCCAATACAATCGGATTTCGTTACGCGCGCGCCGCGGACCGATTTTACAATATCACGAATCCCCAGTTGCATGTCGCACCTGGTTTTTGAGGTAGAAAGTGGATTTTTAGGGTTCTAAAACCCTTTAAAAATTCTCGCTTATCTTTATTTGATACGATTTTTACTATGGCAGCTTTTGGTAACTGGCAGACGACGCGCGACGCCTAAATTTGCTTCATCTACATATGTTTTTTCTTAAGGCGCTACCCCACGCGAAATTAGCAACTCTATTTGTGGTGATTCAAACGAACACTGTTAGAATACAGTTCTGATCAGCTTGCACTACGAAGTGGTTTTTACGTCAGTCACTGCGGGTCGAATAGTGCGAAATTAGTGGTTTTTATTCTTTATAAAATCAAATTTCCGTCTTTAAGAAAAAAAAAAAACTAGCATTATGTTCATTATTAAGTTGCCTATCCATTAGTATAAGAAGGAAATCAAAATAATGTTAACTTTACGAGAAGAAGCATGTTATAAATATATTTTTCTCATTTTTGTCGTTTCATTGTGAGGGGATGGATTTATTAAAATTATTATAAGACTTAAAAAAAAACTACCATTTTGCAGTCAAGAATATGTAGAAATTGAATGTATTTGTTATTACTTGGTATTTCTTTTGGTTATAGAGTAGTTGGCTCCAAAAAAAGCACAAAAAACGGCTTTTGCTCGGGGACGCGCCTTAAACATAACCTTATTTCAAACCAAGAGTTCTTTTAAAACATCCATCGCATTTTCTATTCGATGTATTTTACGTAACATTAGTTTCATTTAACCTAGAAGTGAGCTGATTCAAAAACAACTAACGTAAAGAATTCAGTTACAAAAGTCAGTAGTCTTTTCACCGTTCTTATTCGTCATGACTTCAGTTATTCATCCAACGCCGGCTAATGCGGAGAGCTCTTCTCGCGAGGGTGCCTTTGAATTCGTCTCACTCACGGCCTCTTTGCTACTATAAAGTAAATGACGTTGTGCAGCCTAGAGCCTAGGCCTTGCATTCACACGGGCCGAGCCAAACGACCTATTTTTGTCGCCTCCCGCCGTAGCTTGATTGGCTCAATCATCAGATTCTGTTCAAATGGCTCCCGACGGCACGGCGACTTTAAGTGCATCGTTATTTTTAGTGGCGATTTAAATTTTTAATTTTCCTTTTTTGCTAATTAGTATCTTTGCAAATTGGACTGCAGCCATTTCGTTCATTAAACTTTTATAATTTGTTTATCATTCTTGATTAAACTCGTTTTCTGTTTGAATAATTTCACAAAGAGCGAAACGGAAGTTCAATATATCAATCAACATCTCAAATGCGTTTTTAATTCACGATATTTTCAATATAAATTCGTCATTGGGTGTCAGGCAATGTTTATATTAAAGAATCGCTTGTCAATACCATTCGTGTCGCCAACATTGCCGAATGGAATAAACGTTGGATTCCAGATATACGTTTTATTTATTGACAGCTGGCTTTTTCCACGCATCTCGGGATCAGCCACCTTGCTTTACTTCAATCCCATGCCAATATTGCGATACCCCAAATATTACTTACCTACATTCTTATTTCATGCTTCCGGTGATCTCTTCAAAAAGGTTTTTCCTTTTTATTATGCTCTTTAACATTTACTTTCCCAATAAAGATGTTTCAGTGGTGTGTAGTTTGCAACCGATCTTCTATGTGATATGACTAGCTGCAGTGTAGTTGACGTCCTTGTAGGAAAATTCTTGTTGAAAAATGTAAGCAATTTTCAAGGAGATAAATCATATGCATAAAGTGGCGTAATAGAAAAGACATCCTTTTAGAAGATGAAATTTAAGAATCTTCCATTACTAAAACACTTTGCAGAAAAAGCCTCTCGATTTAGAAATAGTTTTGTTCCGTTTTCAAATGGAAATGCGTAGTGCATGTCCGTAACGAAAAGTTTATTTTTGTATAGCTTTTAGCGCGGCGCGATCCAATGAAACTGTAAGGTATCATGTCTATCACATCGAAGTGAGCATTGAACGAGTTCAGATATCGGAAATAAAACGTTGTCGGATACGCCGAGCGGTTTCCGTTACCGGGCGATGCGTCATACAGGCGCACATTTGTAATGTATTCATCGGAACGAATGGTAGTACAACGGTTCTGCGAACAAAACTCGATTATGATTGCATTTTGTAGTGCGGAAATTCGGGGGTTCCAGAGCGTTAATTGGTAGTTTTGGAAGGACCCCAGAAAGAATTTCGGCTTTTGTTTTCATATCCTTTTCTAAATGCATCTGGACTTACATGGAAACACACTTTATTAAAAGATCTTATGTTGTTCTTAGTTCGACAGTTAATTAGGTTTAGACGACTGGAGTTAGGAAATTCTCACATAAATAGTCTAACCCTTGACATGATTTGGGGGTTATAGCAGAATGTAATTTGACAGCTGATATTATAACAACATTAATTGGACATCTAATCAACTGCCGAATTTGTATTAGGATATTAATATGTGTTGTTATTATTGACACATAGTTTAAAGCTCTTGGAATCTGGCCAGTATAAGGTATTAGCACATAATGTTCTCCTAAATTGGAAATGAAAGCTTCATTAATTCGAGGCATGGGCAGGTTGGACTCGTAATAACCTTACGCTTGTTGAAAGGAGGAACGTTGACTCTCTGTGTTAAATTTATGACCTAGTCCATCTCATCGGCATGGAACATTGATAAAACAGTTTATGTTGAATTGATTCATGACCATATATATAGAATCATGATTCTTTCTATTACCACATACATTTATATCACTTTTACCACATTTACTTCGCTGTCTACATCAAGTATTGCGATCATACAAGTATTGCACTCGCGTCGCCTTACGCCGATGCAAACGAGCGAATTGCATACATATGGAGGTGGTGTTACATGCTCTCTTTATTTTACTCGCCCGTGCCCGTTGCGTCACTCACCTGAGCCAGTAAGTGAATGCGCCGTTGGAATACGAATGGAAAGATGATAATGCAGTTTCTTGTGGAAATGTGTTCTGAAGTGGGTGTGAGACAACTGGTGTTTCTGTTTTCGAGTACCTAGTGTACTTTTGACGAATAGTAAGTTGTTTTACTAAATTACCCTTTAGGAATGGCATAACATAATTGACTTGAGTTCTGTTGTCAGTAATTGAAATTCGCAGACAATTTGGACTTACCTAAATATGTTAGACTAAAGGATTTTCATGTAGGTTTCGTTCGATAAACATCTGAACTACAGATGACTCCGACTTTCACAAAACTTTGTTAACGGCTGTAGTACAAAGTTCTAAACAAGAGCGTGTTCACCAATAGCGATTCCATAAACTGAAAGCACCACAAATTCAGTCTCGCTACATACATTCCAGTAGTTATAGTTACTATCTCTCGGACTGAAGTACCTACGTGTTTGAATATGTTGTGTATTTGTACTATTTGCGATATCCGACCGAATATAGTCGGGGTTTTATGGCCGTTTCTTGTATGAGCATACTTTTTACGGAAACGGCTTGCATTTACTGGGATTTCTATGCTGAATGTATGAAACATGTTGCTTAGGTGCGTAATTTTTAAAATTTCCTCTTTCATATTACCTGTTTTGTTAGCTTTTATGGCGGTTTCCCCGAAAATGTTTTAGATTTTAAACTACGAAGGCAAGGTTCTGAATTTAAGTGAGGATTTGCAATGGAATTTAACAAAATGTAATATTTTATTGGAATAAAAAGCAAAAAGAGGTTGCATCGACCGGGAATCGAACCCGGGCCGCCCGCGTGGCAGGCGAGCATTCTACCACTGAACCATCGATGCTTATGAATGCCAATTTAAATTGCGCGATTACTCACATTCTGTCACATCAAATCGCAAACTATTCAGAGAATTCAGTGGATTAAAAAAAAAATGGCAGCTGCTTCGTTAAAATGTTGATCAAAGCAATTTCGCTATGCAAATAGTGCTGAGTCCGACTAACATAATTTGCTGGCGTAATCGTTAGTAATCCCTTCTATGGAATTTGCTGATTTATACATTTAGAAAAAAATAACCTCAGCAGTTTAAATTTTAGTTTAATTACGAGTATCTACGTCATTCTTTAATATTGCGTCATACAAAGACACTGGCATGTAATGGTAGTAGTTATGTACTTTCCCAGCAGTTTCGACACAGTTATGACGCCAGCCAGTTTGAGTTCTCGTTATATTCAACACCGACGCTATAAATTCAACGATAAGTGAGAAAACATGAACAAAACGAGCGTGCTTCCTAGACAGACACGTACGTAATGCAAGATTCCTTTTAAATATTTCCAGTTGAGTATGAATAAGACTAGCTTGAGAACTCGCAAACTTGGGCGTGGATAGAATGATGGACTACGAATATAAAACAATGAGAAGTTACCAGTGCAGTGGCGAGGGGCTCATACAACTCGAAACCTACCGGCTTCCCTCGGAACAACCATTGTACTGGAGTCTACTATTGACAAAAGTAAAACAATGTGGGTAATTCAGTTAGGACGTGATTGCCCAAACATGACTAAAACTACAAATGGTTCAATCTATGGTTTTTCAAACATTATTAATAATATGCACCGGACCAGCTTACCGGTAACCTTCGCTACTGTAAGTTAGTACTGGTAGCGGTGGGTATCAGCCAATGTTCTTTATTTTTGACTGAGTAGTTACAACTACGCTAGAAAAGTACTGAAGACCATGTGGTAGAAATCGCTTTGCACTTATCAAACAAAAGGGAGTAATATTGCAGAAACCTGTAAATTTGGATAAAGAGGGAGAGGGACGCCAAAGAAAAGGGATGGATTATGAGAGGAATGATAAGAAAAAGAAAGGAGTAAATGATGCCGTGACTTCGGACAGGGGAGAATGGCAGAAGAAAACGTGTTGCGCTGACCCCCAATAGAAAGGGACAACGGCAGGAAGACAGACAAAACAGTCTATAATGTTCCCAGTGGTGGACTCAGAAAGAGACAACGCTAACCCAATTATCAGAATCCATGTGAACATCTTGGCGCAGAAAAGAGAAGAAACCCGACCCTATATAATGGGACCCGGAAAGGAAGAAGATGAAGAACTGCGCTCTATACCGTCTTCCATACTTTGTTTTAAGCTATCTCAGTGTAATAGCCGCGTTATTACTCCCGATTCGTTGATATTTGTCTTGTAGCAAGCGGCATGCCATTCGTCACAGGGCAAATATTAAAGCTAGAACATTCCAGCAGAGATTAATATGTCGTCACTCGTACTTTACGAATGCGACGCGCCAAATGTCATAGGGGATACGGTATAGGCGTCAGCGGGTGTGATAAGAGTGGCATTGGAGGTGTGGGAATTTTAGTTTGATAACGAAGATAATTTATTAGGTATTTTTGCGCTAGTAGAGATAACAGTATAATTATGTCGTGTTCAGGGACTTAAAAACACCTCCATAAAGGTTACAGAATTATAAGTGTTACATGTTAAATTGGTAACAGAATCAAATATGTAACACTTATAAATGTGTTTTCAATGTGTTAACCCAAAACACTTACAAAAGTGTAACCGTAACATATCTGTAACAGATATAATAGGTTTAACAGTGTTAATAAGTGTTTAACAGATAAACTCGGCGTTGCCATTAGAAAACCGAAATCTAGTCGCAGTCTGTTATAAAACAGATTATTTCAGTTACACATATTAACACTTATTAACACATATAAAAGGTTACAGTGTGATTATGTAACATTATTGTATCTGTTACATCTAAAAGTGTTTTTCTGTTGAAACTGTTTTAAAAACAGTGTTAAAAACACATTATTACGGTTACAGTTTGAGTCCCTGGTCGTGTTTAATTAGGTACTCGCTATACTTAAGTATGTTTTACTAGCACTTCGCCCGCGACTTCGTCCGCGAAAATTGTGATAGCTCGGTTAATTTGCATGATATCAATATAATTTTTAGCTTATGTTACTTGCTAAAGATATAGCTTTCTAATGGTGAAGATTTCTTTTTAATATCTTGAGTAGTTCTTGAGTTAAATCGTAACAAACAAACAAAAAAAATCAAATCTTTCCTCTTCATAATATAAATGTAGACGATTGGTCTGCTCGATCTTTTAAAGATACTTATCTTATTGTTGTAATTGTTGATCAGTTTCACGGAAGTGACAGTAAGTAATTTGATTATTGTTTAGGTTTTCGTCGCTAGTTTTATAACTATACCATACACCATAAGGCATAGTAGTAAAGCAGATGGCCCTTACCGCGAAAATGTGCTCTCTTAAATATCTTGATGACTTGAAGTAGCAACTCCTCACAATTCCATGGAACAAAGCTGTCTACATCCCACAATTTTGGATCCCATAATAGCATGAAGCATGGCGCTCGCATCTTGCGGCATCCCCCAAACACGGGTAGGGTCTTCGTCGTTGGCCCCCGCTGACAAGGGTCCAAATCAGAGATATTAATTTGTTGGGCGCGCTGTAAATTAACGGTCGCGAGTTCGTGTAACCGAGTTACCCCGGAGTCCACATGGGGAGGGATAATTTGTAACACGAACGAGTAATAATTTCCGCTGGCTGTCCCTTAACTACGACGTGTGCGGGATTAGACGTTAAGAAGGGTAAATGTGTTCCCTGTAAGGCATCGCAGCTATATGTACGTTTAGATATCGAGTTTCGGGATCTTCAGGGAATATTCGTCAGCAGCTACTTAGATCTCAGTAACTGAATTTCTCCTTCCTGAATGTCAATGTTTTTCTATCTCAGTTATTATCTGTCCCTAGACAGTGATGCCACCATTAAGGGGGCCCGGTGCATCCATTTATTTAAATTATGGTGTACTTTTTTTCTTAATGGAAATAATTCCCTAGAATGGAGGCGGATATTTTTATGAAAGGGGAAGGAAAGCGAAGAATTTATGGTGATATTTTGTCGTGCAAGTTTGTTAGGAGTTTAAATTAAAACTGCTTTTTATGCGAAGTTTTATAGGTTCATTCATACGTCATACGTATCTGCCAAATACGGTTTTAATGAAAATACTTTCATAAAAATTTTAATGACTTTTCAACTTGCTCTGAATAAATACTAGTGTTATTTTGAATACAGATCGCTACCTCAAAATATTCCAATCCCAGAATTATTCAAAACGAAATCAGATATTCCATTTTAATTGAAATATAATTTCTTTAAATCAAACATCAAAGCTGTATAAAGTTCCATCGCGTTGTTTTGCCAGCGAACAATTTTAGTTATGCTCAGTGACTTGAAATTCTTGGAATGTAATGCGAATGCCCCCCTACTTTAGTCTCGAACTTAGACAATTAATTAAAAGTTTTAAGAATGGCCCCCGCCCCTTGTCTTGTGACTGATGGCTTACATTGCCAACTATCTACGGTTAATTTCTTCGACATTATGTATTTATGAGAAGAAGTTTAATGGGGGGGTTAAAAGGTTTCAGGAATCGGTTTTTATTTATAGAATCGTACTTAAAGTTCATCTTTTACTGATAGATAGTTAGTTTTTCAACCACCTCTACGCTTAGGCTCGGCTTCATCAATCAAATATCAAATAGTATATGACAATTAGTAAGGCATCGTCCACTTGATGGAAACACTAAACAATTCCTCCAGAATCGAGAGGCCTAAGCTACTCAAACGTTTGAACAGTCCATTTATTAGCGAATGATTTACGATAAATACACAGGCCCTTGTAGCAAGTGCTTCCAAAAGTTCAAAGGTCCAATATTTCAACTCAATACAGTCGATATTAATTTCTAATTTTGATTACAAGTTGAAACGAGAGGGTACTTGAGCCAAGAAACGACCACTTCAGATATGGCTCGATCACATTTATAAGGTCTCCACGATTTTAATTAGCCTTTAACCTCTTTTAGAGCTGAGGGACACCAGATGTCACAGTAATTACTGAGACCGAAAATGTACCCTTTAAAACTGTACAGTTTATTAATAAAACTGGCTAAAAAGAAGAAATTAGTTAAATCGTAAACTACGCTACAAATGCTACAAAGACTTATTAGCAAATGCGTTGTGAATTAACTCCCTTTTTAATTCAGCACTATATTTTCAGTTTTAAGCTCTCCTGGACGCGGCACAAAATGTATATCACTGGCAACATAAGAGCCACAAACCCATTTTCTTGATAAAAACATATTTTTACAAAAACAGGTCGCATAACCGCACCGCAAGTAGTTTCTGGCTGTATTCCATCTTGCATATTCACCGAGTAATCTCTATGTAGAAGGCTTAACTGTAATCAAACTTTAGTTGCGTTTAAGCACAGAACAGATGACAACGCTACAGCAGCTTTAAGCAGATAATAAGTTAATTTTGCATCATATATTCGCTGCGGCGCTTTCAAACGAGCCACATAAATTGTGGGCGATGTGAAAAATAGACCTGACTCCGGTGGCTCGGGCGGCGCGTGGAGCCGGCACGAATATATGATCTTGAATTTTACAGGTAAACTAGACCGGGAACTATGTTATATTTAGTAGGTTTTAATACGATTGGATAAGCTCCACTCGTTGGAGACCTAAGTGTATTCAATATTTTACGATGTACGCAGGCAATTCGATTCGGGGTTTCCAGCAGTTTGAGCTAGAAACACATTTTAGCAATTTTATTTTCATCGCCTCTAAATTCTGACTGACTGTGTTTTAGCAGTTTACTGCGGAAAGTTAATTTGATTTATTGACAGCCAAGGCAATTCTTTTCCCTCTCATTTGCCAAATTGTGAACAACTTCAAATTATTTTACCTCGATGTTTTTTCGTGTCTGTTCGTACAAAGTTTTTGTTTGAACAACGAATATATTCATGAAGCTATTGTTCGTAGTTTTACTGCTCATATTATATTGGTTTAAGTTGGCTAACAAATCTAGCATAAACTTTATGAGTACATAAAGTATATCAACAATGGTTGTTACGTTCCATATTAAATATCGCTCGAATCTCCCTTCAAGTAATAAACGTTTGAATATGAATCGTAAAATTGTGTTATCTTGTGGTGGTTAACATAAAATTTTGTCTCCAGAGTAATCTATAAGTGGACGTGCTCGTTATAGCCTCGGTTTCCTGAGATGATGTAACGTCGTATAATATCACTCGTGTATAGAAGAACAGTCAGAAGGATAGTGAAAACAGGGCATAAGACATTCTTTTACATGTTAGTGTCGCTTAGGATTACGGTACTAGAGGCATTGGAGCATAATGCCTCGTAAACGTCCGGTACTGACGACATGAGCCTCTTCCGGAACCCGTTACTACAAAGGAGCATTATTGTTGCATCTGGCCTATGATGTGGAAACTTCCACGCGCTTAGGTTGATCAGTATGATGTTATTAACGTAACTTAATGCTGATGCCTTGTCTTTTTTCATTTTCAAACCTATTGCTCCTCATGAAAAAATGACTAAAGATTGATGATTTACTATTACTAGTGTTAATTAGTTATTTCTTGACAGTAAAGCCGAGTCAGAGGCCTTATGGGTGGAATAAAAACTCTGACACCAGGTTAGGCGCTAACCACACTATAACAAAAGATCCTTACCGAAATATTTTAACATCTAGTAACAGTGAACATAATGTTTATGCTACAAAAGCAGCTCCATTTTAACAGACTTCTACCATATCGCTAGAGTTTATTCTAAACACAGTGTAGGGCTGAAAAATTGCAGTAGTGTGCAAGTAGTGACAGTTTGCTAGATCGTAGCCCCGACGCCATTACATGGACCGTATCGACTTGCGCGGAATTGTAAGCAGCTGGAGCACTTAGATATTTTCTTTCTATTGTTGACTGGAGCGGGCGATTTATTTTAATAGAACAATATATCGGGGTTGTTTTGTATTAATCGGATGTTTTACATGCATAGATTAGTCTTTGTTATCTTGAGAATTCACTGCCTTTTTTTCTTTTTGCCAATATTTCTGAGAATTAAGCAGATTTGGTAAATATACTTCAACGATTACGTTCAAATTGAAACTGATTTCTTTCCTGACCTGCTTATTTAAAATAGTTTTGCAACTGAATCTTTTAGAGGAAACAAAAGCTACGCCTCATCGTTGAAAAAGTAAGGAAAGATATCGCAAGTTCGCAACATTCGCAGTCTCTTATTAGAAAATAAAAGTGTCACAGCAATTCCACGATTGTTTTCATTGCTAGTGATACATCAAAGTGAATTGAACGCGTACTTGCTGGCAACACGTGGCGGGCGGACTCTCCCGATTCTTACGGCACTACCACCACCTCAAAACTATTCAACACAAAATGTACGAAGCACGTTTCACACTCCACTACCTTATTTCTACAACTACCGTCAACGGGATGGGAACTAAAAACGCAATGGAATGTAAAAAGGTAACAGGAACCGTGTTTCGCGCATTCGAAGAAGATATCGGAATCCTGCCGGTATATTCAGTTCAATAAGAATTTATGCCCTCATATTTCGTATCATCAATACCGTTTATTTTCCACACGTTTTCCTTGTCGGTTCAGTCGGGCGGCGGGAATACATTTCAGGGAATTTTTCTCTTGCAAGAGATAGAGTTAATTTTGCATAGGTGTTCCTTCAATCTTATGATATTCATATTAAATTCTCGGCGACGGAAATATTTGTTTCGATATATTGTTTTCTCTTTTTGATTTTATTGGAAAAGTCGAGTGTTTTGGGTATTGTGTTTTGATATATTATTTAAATAAACGAAGCGTCTTTACAGGCCTTAAGAAAAATTTTGGGTTTTATGTTCGTTTTGAAAGAAAAAATTCCGAGCTAATTCGTTTACTTTATGAGATGTTTGGTGTTCCTTGTGCCAATTATGCTAAATATTTCACTTACATTTCATCAGATATCCTCATATTTCCTGACCACGCCAAGTTTAAATTAAAAATAACAAATGCCTGCTACTAAATGACCCCTGTATTACCCGTAAAACCCTTGTAAATTCACAGGCAAAATGAAAAGCAAGTGCAATACATGGCAAGCGTGTAACAACGACTTTATACTTTATAGTCATAGTTACGACCCAATAAAGGTAATTTAATACTATTTTTCCACGCGAAAGTAAGGATGTTAGTAAGGACTTTCACGTAACAGAGTTTGAATTCATGGGCAACCTCCTCCTCGCATCGTGTTCCTCATTTCTGAGGGTTGTAATTCCTCCGAAGTGAAACAATCTGTGCCTATTCGGTTAGAGCCAGGGTCTGTATATTGATACACTAAAAATCTGACTTTGAACAGATCCATGGCATTTTTTATTAGAAATCGTGCTAAAATGAGCTGTTGTACATAATAATATGGGTGCTATGGATCTGTAGTAGCTCATTTTCAACTCGCTCGCTAGCTGGAGGTATGGAAAGCCCAACAAATAGCCTGTTAGCCGTTAAAAAATGCATAAAAATAAGAGCTAAGTTAAGTTTTTATACAATTTGTTTATAAATTGCAGCCTAAACATTATTCTAATAATTATAAGCTACATTATTGCTGTCAAGTTTTATCAAAATCTGTTCTGTAGTGTCTGATAGAGGAACAAACATCAATCAACTCTTACAAAGATAGTAAGATTGATTGTTGAACACGCTCTTGTTAGATATTTACAACTTTTAAATGAAAAAAAGAAGATATACTTCTTCCCAATACGTAATAACGAGAGGCACTTCAGCGATGAGCTAATTTGGTCCATCCATCTAAGTGGAGTACGACCCCTCGGAGGCTTGCCATCGACCATGATTTCTTGCAATGTGACCGAAATATTCCAAAACTCTTTTTAGACATGTTGTAAAAGCTTGGGTTCACCTCACGATTAGTTGTCCTCACCTAATAAGTATCACCTACCTACACTGTTTGGAAAATGGCAGCGTTTTTAAGGCGCAGACACATGACTTTTAGTGATTTTAAATTGATCATCACGTCTAAACTTCTAGTCTGATTTCTTTAAAAAAAATATATGTTATACTAGACCATTTTTTTCATAATTTGATCTGTGAAAATGTGGAAAAATATTTTTATAATTTAGTGTAATTAATTTGTAAAGTAATGGTGTCGATTCTGTTGTGCACAAACTAAACTTAATTTAGGCTATTACTATCTTTTTCTCACCAATAAATCGAGAAAGAGACGGACGTAATTTAGAGCTGTCAAATTTAATTCGAACTAATATTTCCATACAAATGAAGGGTGCACGTAAAAACATGTCGACTAAAAACACGGTGAAGCGCAAGGCATAAACTAGTTTGACATTTCTAACTTAGTGCATAGCTATAGCCGTCCTTTTCTCGCCCTGCCTTTTAGTAAAAGATAGCAATAGTCTAAATTAAGTTTAGTTTGTACACAACAGAATCGACACCAATGTCTAACGCGGCAAAAAAACGATCATCACGCAAAAACTATCGGGCGTATTTGCATGAAACTTAGATCATCTCAAAGACAATTTAATGCCCTTTAAATTAGTATACGGGTTTTATCCGTATTGTGTTTGATAAATCAATGTGGGTTATTTTTTCGAATAATCTTGGTGCGCATTGAAGCGGGGCTCCTCGGGGCGACGGGCGGCAGTGTATCGCTGACCACTCTCACGCACGGGTATACGCTATTGCTAAACTTCTCCCACTCGCTCAAGGTCGTTGGCGTTAGGTAGCCCCTTAAGAGCAATTAATATTACCGCTACCACCTATTGAAAAAGAAAACTTTTCTGAGGTGTTTGCCCCATCTTTTCATAATCTAGCAACTATTTTAGCAACACAAGTGTATAATATCTCCGCAATTATAACGCCCTAGTGTGAATAAGACTTCAGTTTTTATTAGTGTAGGCAAAGGATTATGGTAACTGCCATTAAGAATATTGTTGCAAATGGTACTTATGGTTAATGTCGGCAGGATTTAAAATCCCGTCGGATATAATGTAAGCAGTTTAATGCCGTAAAATAAACGGTAAAGCCCGCGAGTGCGGTAAGGCCGGACATAGCGTCATGAGTAATTATTATGTCTGCGTTGCCACTTTTGTTTTTATTTTGTGTAAAGGAGAATGATCAGAACTCGCAAGGACATTAGGCTATGAGTGTTTATGGGCTTCTGTAGACAGGTTTGCGCGTTTCTGAATACTTGAAACATTTGATTAGGAAACCATAAAAAACTTGGTCAAAATGGACGTAAATCTAACAGAATTAAAAATGTAATTATCTAAAATCGTAGCTCATAATAAGTTCTTCAATTCATAGTATCGCCTAGAGAGACTAAAGCTATAGCCAATTTACCTAGGCCGCCCGGTGTGATGAGATTTATTTAAATACATTTTGGTGTTACGCTAAGAGTTTCTAGAAAATGCCCGCACTCCTTTATTGTACATTCGACAGCTAAAACTGCGATACAAAGGGTTCGAATATTTTGTAGAACAGTGATGTATTTTATTTATGAGGAAAAATCGCTGAGTCGTCAGTCAAACATGCAACCCCAAATCCGGATAAAAAATATGTTAAATAAAAATTCAAAAACCAGTCTCGGCAGAGGTTCTTGACGATAACACGTTAAAGATGACACGTTTATGTTTCAGTACTAGTTAATGGAAAACGTTAGACTTAGGTCCATGTTCACCGAAAAGATAACAGTCTGATTATCTAAAAACAACTGTCACTGTGACAAGTTCCGGCGTGGCATGTTCCTATACAAAAATGTGTTTTAAACAGCTGTTTTTAGATAATCAGAGCGTCATCTTTTTGGTGAACATGGACCTTAGTGCTACCGCCGACCATCGTAAACCATCGGCACGTGAGCTGCCAAATAATTTAATTCCACTTCTATTTTGGCCAGGTACTGCTTAGAGATGGATATTCTGCCTCAATATAAATAATATGGAGAATAAAGAAAGTTCAATTCTAAATTCAATGCGGTTGCTTAGGCCAATTAGATTTGGTAACATCTAAGATTAAATATTTCTGGTTTAAAGCCTGAGTTAGATCCCGAGGGATGCGGAGATAAAGAAACCTAAAATTGTACGCTGTTTGATGGAAAGCAAGTCACATAAATAAAAGTCTTAAAGCAAAGACCTACCTCAAATCCCAACTCGTCTCGGTCGCGTGGCGGCACAATGCAGGAGTCCTGGATGGGACCCAAGACGTCACAGGAAGCTAATCTGAAGTCCTTAATGATCACAAGTGCGGGGGCGATCGCGGCACGCGGGTTTTTGAAAAGACTCAAAGATTTGCCTTTGCGGACGCGCTTCACGTCTGTCTCTGATTTGCGTGTATCGTAGACTACTGGTCCGCACAAGATGGTCGCTCCTATAGAAACCCTGGCGTGAGGGTATGCGAACATTGCGAACCTTTGACTCCTCGGTCATTTCGATAGGCAATTGCAATAAGACATTTTTGGATATGTGAAATACCAACCAAAAACAAAACAGCGTAGATTACAAATATTTATATTGTTCAGAAACGAGCGCAACCATTTTCCCCCGGCTTGAAAGTTCCTACTTTCGAAACACAGAAGAAAGAGGATAAGAATGTGAAATTGAAAACTAAGAATAATAATAATCCTGAACGGAAACAGGCAAACTAAACCTAGTTGCATATCGTCATAAACTCTATTCTAAAGTCACGAACATGCTCTTGCTCTACTAATAGAGGAACTAAGAATTTCTAAACCTAATTAACCCTACAGTCTATACAGCGATGCGATGTAAGACCTTAATCTTAAACTAAGTGCAAGATAAAACTAACTGTTAGAACCTTACTGAGTTGGCAGAGGGCACAACTTCACAACCGGTCGTCTTTGCAAAAGTCCACTTTTAGTCTGTACAGAAGCGACTCGAACTACCCCGGTTTTGTCCGGAAAGATTTCAGTGACTAAACCTAACGGCCAATGCAGCGGCATAACATTGTCCTGCATGGAAACAACTACCATGCCTAATTTGATGGGATTAGCTGGTGTGTTCCATTTTTGTCTGGATTGTAAGGTGTGCAAGTATTCTTTACGCCACCGATTCCAAAAAGAGTGGACAAGTTTATCGGTCAATTCATATCGCGAAATAAGATGTGAGCGAGTTTCATTAACATCACGAGTGGGAAGAAACACAAGTGGTTTCGAATGCAAGAAGTGCGCCGGCGTCAGTGCAGACGGTTCCGAAGGGTCGGAGCTTAGTGAATAAAGGGGTCTTGAATTCAACAAGGCCTCCACCTGAGCCAACACTGTGTTAAGCTCGTCAAAGGTGAGGATTTGTTGACCGATCACCTTGAAGAGATGCGTTTTGACGCTCTTGACTTCACTCTCCCAACATCCGCCGAAGTGGGGAGCTCGGCAAGGTATATTTTTAAGCGTTATGCGATGATGGGCCAGTTCCTGTTCCCATAAGGGCTGATACTCATTGGCTAAGAACTGATATAGTTCGCGGAGGTATGACCTAGCACCAATAAAGTTAGTACCATTATCAGTGTATAGACACTCCACCGGGCCTCTACGCGATAGAAACCGCTTGAATGCCAACAAGAAACTTGCCGTACTAAGATCAGAGGCGACCTCAAGATGGAGCGCTCTCGTAGTCATACAAGTAAAAAGGCAAATGTATGCCTTGCGGGATCTTTGGCCTCTACCACGAACTGACGTGATTGGCAGAGGTCCCGCAAAGTCGCAACCAGTGTGAGAGAAAGCTTTAGGAGCAGTCTCTACACGAGAGCGTGGGAGATCAGCCATAACCGGGAAAACGGGGCGCGGTTTTGCTCTAAAGCAAGTGTTACAATTAAAAGTCACGTGACGTGCGATTCGTCGAGCGGACATGATCCAGTAGCGCTGTCGTAACAGAGACACGAGCAAGTTGGGGCCTGTGTGGAAGTTGGTGGTATGATAATGCGAAACCAACAGCTCCACAGTACGATCTTGTCGTGGGAGAAGAATTTGATGCCGAGAGTCAAAATCTAATTCCGAATTCGCTAGGCGGCCTCCGACATGAATGAGTCCCTTGTGAAGGAACGGACTCAGTTTTTGAATTGGTTTTGAACACAATTGCTTGCGCGACAGTCGATCCAGGTCGGGTTCGAAATGTATTTTCTGGACGGTAAGCCAAACCCTACTTTCTGCGAAAGTTAGATCCGAAGCGGTAATAGGTCCCTTGGGGAGCCGTTTCAAAAATTTATAAATAAAACATACTGTTTTCAAATATTTTAACCAATTAGAAATTCTAGAGGCCAGGTCATGCAAGATATTACACGAAAGAGAAGAGTTCAAATCATCCTGGGTGACTACCGGAAGCGCAATTGATTTCATCTCCGGAAGTTCTTCAGACTCACCGGAACGAAACGGTTTGACGGGCCATTCAGATCGCGGCAACATAAGCCAGGGTGGCCCTGCTAGCCACAACGGATGATCCCGTAGTTGAGCCGGCGTCAAGCCACGCGAGAGACAGTCACTCGGATTTTCTAAACCCTTGACATGGTAAAACGATTCAGCCGAAAGGTTTTCGTGAATCTTGGCAATGCGGTTGGCCACAAAGGTGTGCCAGCGGTGCGGTTCAGAATGTATCCAACTCAACGTTACTGTTGAGTCGGAGAAAGCTACGACAGCCTCAATGGCATGGCGAGCTGCGTACAAGGAATAAACTCGTCTAATCAGAGTTGATAAGAGGAGTGCGGCGCATAATTCAAGACGGGCTAGTGAAATAACCTTTAGGGGTGCGACCTTTGATTTCGCACACACCAGCGAAACGACGATATCCCCTTGGGGTCTGACCACGTGGGCGTAAACTGCTCCACCGTAGGCCTTCTCACTCGCGTCTGCGAAGCCCACGAGGGTGATCTTACAGCGATCTACGACACCGACGTGTCGTGCGAATTTAATTTCTGAAATAAGAGGCAGCTCGGCCTGAAATTGTTCCCAGGCACGAACAATGCGGGTTGGCGGGACATCATCCCAGCCAAGTTTTACTAGCCAAAGCTCCTTTATGAGCAGCTTGGCGTAAAGAATCATAGGAGCAACAAGGCCTAAAACGTCAAAAAGACGTGCGATGGACGATAAAATATTTCGCTTCGTACACGGGCGGTTATCCGGATTTACCTGGAATCCGAAGTAATCCTCATCTGGATACCAACGAAGGCCTAGTATTTTCGGAGTTAGATCATTGCTAAAATCTAAGCTTTGCGAGAGTCGCAATGACTCCGGGATCGCCTGAAGCACCTGAGAACTATTACTCAACCATTTAGTTAGCTGGAAGTTGCCAAGCGAAAATATTTTAATCAGCTGATGAGCGGATTCTATGGCCAGCTCGGTGCTCGGAATTGAGCTGACTATGTCGTCCATGTAAATATCCCGCTGTAATATTTCGCCAGCCAGAGGAAACGGCTGACCCTCGTCGTGACACAGCTGTTGAACTGTGCGAATAGCGATGAACGGAGAGCACTTCAAACCGAATGGTAGTACTGAGAACTGATAGGTTTGGAGCTCTTCGTCCTCGTGAAAGCGATATAAAATGCGTTGAAGCGAGCGATCGCTCTGACGTATACCTATGCGAAGGTACATGGCCTTTACATCTGCTGACACAGCGACACGGAAAAGTCTAAAATTCAACAAGATGTTGAAAAGGTCAGCTTGAAGCACTGGACCTGTGTATAGGATGTCGTTGAGTGAAACCCCATTGTCTGTACTCGCGCTGGCATCTAATACTACGCGTAACTTGGTAGTCGTTTTGTCCTCGCGAATGACTGCGTGGTGGGGAATATAATAGGCGACCTGTCGCTCAGGCACCTCCCGTGTATGCGAAACATTCGGAAGATTATCGTTCTTCAGAAGCGAAATATAATTGTTAGCTAAATAAACCTTGATAACGTCATCGTACAGGAGCTTAACGTTGGGTTGCTTCTTAAGTCTACGCTCTAGGCTATAAAACCTCCGACGAGCAATGTCGAAAGAGCTTCCCAATGCCGACGCGTCCGTTTTGAGCGGCAAGGCAGCCACATACTTGCCATCCGGAGTGCGAGTGATGGTGGACCGGTAGAACTCCTCACAATGTTTATCGTCTATGTTTACGACCGTAGAGGCTGAGATATCCTCAATCTCCCAAAATTTGCGCAGGTCGTAACCATCAAAGCATGAAGTTGAGAAGAACGAAAACGTGTCGGTAGGGGGGTCCAATATCGGTGCATCTCCCATAAAGATGTAGCCTAACACCGTCTCTAAAGCGTCCGGGTACCCGGGTGTACTGGTCACGCAACCTGGTCGCAACAACTTAGCGAACAGTTTGACGCCGAGTAATACGTCAATATTACCAGGTACCCCCCAAGTATCGTCAGCGCTTAATTTTGGATCAATCTGATTTAATTCAGCCACATTTATACCGCACAGCGGAAGTTCGCCAGTGATTTGATCCAATACCAACGCGTCAATATGGTACTTGGGTAATGAACGAAACCGCGAGCTAAACGTGAGATCGACTGAACCTCGAACAGGTTGAGATGAACCGCCGATACCTCTAACTGTATTTATAGACTCCGCGCGAATAGGTAAACCTAACATGCGACAACAACGCGTAGTGATATAGTTTTTCTGCGAACCGGGATCTAGCAAACATCTTATCATTACATCCCTACCCTTTTTGTTCACTGCTACTACCTTAGCGGTAGCCAAAACCTCGGTAGTCCGTTTGGTTCCTTGTACCGCTGAATGTGTACATAAAGCGACCCGTTCTGGGGCAACTGAAGAAACTTCAACAGGGCCCGCGGAAGGATTAGATGGGGGCGTAACATCAGGGGGTACAGGGGTAGAAACCGTCGCGGTGGTTTGCAAGCGCGGCGATTGTTCAAAATGAAGCAAGGTATGATGCTTGCCATTACATTTTTTGCAACCGGTTTTCGATTGGCATTTCAGGGTGGTGTGCTGCTGACTTAAACAATTGACACACATTTTGTGGTCTTTAATAAATTTAAATCGGTCAGTTGCCTGCAATTTTTGGAACCCAGAGCATTTGAATAGATGATCATGGGTATTGCTACACAGAGAGCATTTATTAGCGACGCCTACGTAGACCTGCGACACCTTTGCAGAAGGGGAGGAGGAGCTACTGACTGCGGGAGCGCGCGCGGGCGCTGTAGTGCGGTGTATAATTTTAATTTGTTCGCGTACAAATTTTACGAAATAGTCGTAGTTAACAACATCTTGATCCTTTTCATTCCGCAAGGACATTTCATAATGTTTTGCTACATCTGAATCTATTAATTTAAGGCCCAGATGGGTAAAAATAAAATCATCGAGTTTCTCTATTTTTAATTGCTTGATTCCCGCGATAATTGCCGTAAATTTATCAAACACCTTTTCCAAGTTAGCGGGGGAAGATGTACCGGCTGACTTTAAGGCAAACAGCTGATTTAAGTAATTAACTGCGAGCGCGCGAGTATCTAAATATTTTGCGATGAGCGCATTCCAAACGACTCGATAATTTTCCGCAGAGGGGCACAAACCTGCCGACACATTCCTTGCCTTGCCTTTGAGGCAGTTTAACAAGTAATGTATGCGATCCGAATCCGATAGGTCCGAGTTTGTGTGGATCACCCTTTTAAAGGTTTCATAAAAGAACGGAAAACTTTGTATGTCACCGTCAAACGTAGGAAGTTCGATTTTCGGTACCTTAATATGGTAGGCACTCTTGCCACCCGAGCCCATGGTTGCAGAAGGCGATGATACCGGCGGTGGTTCTAATAAAGCGCTTAATGCGTCCTTTATTTCGCAGACCAAGTCATCAAATGAGTTCAAGCTATTGTAGCTGACTTCGTACTTGTCGTCCAGTTTCATAGATAAAACATTGACCCCATCTAGGATTTCGTTGAACTCGCGGCGCAACGCATCCATTTGCTTGGCCTGCGCAATAAATGCTTTACGGGCGCGCTCGGTTGTCAACACCTTTGATGACTCATAAATGGCCTGAACGCGAGCGAAACATGCGTCGCGTTTTCCGACATAAAGTTTTAATTGAATTTCATCTCCCATGTTATAGGGAATTACAATAAAAAAAAAAAAAAAACAAAAAAAACAACCCCCAAACTTCAAGCGGAACTCTAATTCGACGGGTAAAGAGGGCGCGTTATTTTTCCGATAAATTAACAGCAAACAACTTATAAATCTCAAAAAAGATGCGAGAAAAATATCACGATGTGTGCGCGTGAACAAAGTTCATGCGATCCGTAACAAGCGAGTAAATAAATACCTACCTATACCATAAGGCAGTTAAGGAGGTACCTACTTATAAAAATGCGGATAAATAATGAGCGATAGTCGAACCTTTCGTTCGTAATAAATAACTTAAAACTGTAGGCAAGGTAGGTACCTAACCTTGGAAACAAATTAGCATCCAGATAAGTACCCACTCACTACCGCTACAGCCTAGCGATAAAAAGCAGTAAGTATTTATTTTATACCAATCAATATTACATAGGTACGTAAATAAGTTTATGATAACCACTTGGCAGCGGCCGGTCCTTTTAGCGGGCGAAAGCAGCCCCACCTTGAGTGGCTAAGTTTCCTATCATTGAATTCCTGTCAAAAAATCAAGGTAGTTTCAACGTAGGTATTACAAAATAACATAAACTAATATGCGGCGTAAGATGAGTGAATTAATATATAATCAATTCACTCAAATGCGAGATAAGATAACAATGCGATGCGAGCGTACCTGCCTTATCACCGTATCTATTTATAGATTCCCGTCAAAAAATCGAGGACGCCCTATAATTAACGATACGGACAGGTAACGAAGTAAACAACGTAAGATGAATGTATTGTAGATATCTACCTACGAACTCATTCAAATACAATGCGATGCGAACGTGTTAATTATTACGTTTAAGTAATGATTAAATTTTATTTATTTAATCAAAATGCGGTTGGAGCCTACGATTTTAATTTAAATGCCTCGTATAACAATAGGATATTCTGACGAGACGACAAAATACCTATAGATTATGCATTTATGCCTAACCACCTACTTACTGAAGACACACCCAGTTACAATAAGTTCCTAGGTACCTAGTTAACTTATTCGAATAAGCTTTCAAGGTTAGCGTGAGATGTGTGGACTTCCGACAGTTCGTATTACGAGTACCCTCCGTACTGCACTTGCGGAGAAATGTTAATGCAATTTAGCGAAATACAAATGAATTTAAAACAATAACTTATTTTGCGATATAAATTAACTATTCTTTCCTTGGAATTAAACAACTTATTACGAAAAAATGCGAATTAGCGAAGATAGAAAGTTATTATTTTTTTTTTTCTTATCTGCCGGTAGGTACGGATGGTTATACACGAATATAGACCTTAATTACTATGCAATAGAGGTAAGAATTGCGTGACGATATGCAACAAAGAAGTTAATTACGAGTTTAAATTCTTAATTTCTTAACTACAATTTAGGCTTTTAGGACCCATATAAGACCTATATCCAGCGTCGAAGGACCAAATGGAGAATAAAGAAAGTTCAATTCTAAATTCAATGCGGTTGCTTAGGCCAATTAGATTTGGTAACATCTAAGATTAAATATTTCTGGTTTAAAGCCTGAGTTAGATCCCGAGGGATGCGGAGATAAAGAAACCTAAAATTGTACGCTGTTTGATGGAAAGCAAGTCACATAAATAAAAGTCTTAAAGCAAAGACCTACCTCAAATCCCAACTCGTCTCGGTCGCGTGGCGGCACAATGCAGGAGTCCTGGATGGGACCCAAGACGTCACAGGAAGCTAATCTGAAGTCCTTAATGATCACAAGTGCGGGGGCGATCGCGGCACGCGGGTTTTTGAAAAGACTCAAAGATTTGCCTTTGCGGACGCGCTTCACGTCTGTCTCTGATTTGCGTGTATCGTAGACTACTGGTCCGCACAAGATGGTCGCTCCTATAGAAACCCTGGCGTGAGGGTATGCGAACATTGCGAACCTTTGACTCCTCGGTCATTTCGATAGGCAATTGCAATAAGACATTTTTGGATATGTGAAATACCAACCAAAAACAAAACAGCGTAGATTACAAATATTTATATTGTTCAGAAACGAGCGCAACCATAATATGTAGAATAACTCGGTATTAGACCTCGAAGATTGATTGGATACTAAGTTTTAGGATCAAGTCTATTTATTTTATTTAGGTTAAAGCGCCTCGTGAAACGAACCTCATCATGTTTATTAGAGGCATAGAATAAGTAGATAGATGAAGTTAAATAAAGGCTAACGAATATAAATCTGAAGTTTATGAAAGAATAGTAATGAATTGAAAGAACGAATGTGTAATAAAAACCCTAGTTTCTGATGCGAATAATTTATTTGTAAGATCTTATCTCGAATAAAAATAAACGTAAATAAAATTTGTAACAATGGCTGCCAGAACTACAATAATTTCTATAATTTAACACTTGCGTTTAGGGCAGAGTGGAGATCGCGTGCTCTCGATTTATTAGAGCCCACCGAAATATACTAAAAAAATAGTTCGCGCCAACGTACTAATTCCATACGGAAAGCAATAGGAATAAATTACTGTAGCTAATGTTTTTATAGTACGTAATCGAGAACATTTTGAACGGCCTCTGATTGTTGTGAAGAAAATAAAGTCGCCGATAAGCCTCGGATAGTTGGGCTAGCCCGTTAGGAAACTCGTATAGCCTTGCTGTAAGTGTCGTTTAGGGCGGGCTACATTTGATGCCGTGTGGAAAATAGCCATTTAAATACTGAAGGGCCAGCGGAAATAGAATATATTTGCCGAATATTGTGGAATACGTTTTTTTTTTCTCCGGACATTATGCCCGTCAGTGGTAGAATTTTGATTTCTGGTCCGTAATGTATAAAACTAATTGATGCTGTTTATTTGTTACAGATTGGTTCACTGAAGCACTTCTATTTGTTATCACATCACGAGGTTAAGAAGCGATCTGTAGAACCGAGCCAAGAGCACCATAAAAAGCTTAATGATGAGCCACAGGTAAGCAGATAGATTTAATTAGAACTATGAAGATTATAATCTTCTATAGAAGATTAGATTAGAACTATGATTATCAGGTTCATGGTTGTTGACATTTTTATGCATGCTTTACCTTCCGGGGCCGCGGTATCTCTTTCGAACAGGCCCGCAACCCCGGCAGGCTTCGGCCCTTCAATGTGCTGACATCTCTTTGAGGCGCGCGCGGAACACGAACGCGCCGACGGACGGACGGCTAGCTAGCCCATAGCTAACCTTACGTACCGTAACGCCCGATTTTTGCAAAATTCTAGGTCTTTCTAACCATTTACAGAAACTGCTGGTCATTGTGAGTTGTCCTACAAACATTGTTCATCTTCCTCACGATCCACAGCCCCACTTCACCCACTGCTGGGTATAGGCCTCTCTTGGCTTGTGCCAAGCTCCACGCTCTTCTGCGAGCCCCATCAAGGATATTCCCGCAATGAAATCAATGTTGTCTGCCCATGTCGCCGCCTGACAACCAAGACTTCTCTTTCCATTCCTTGCTCATCTTAACGTTTCCCAACTATCTTGAAAATGCACATTTCCACCTTGAATCATTACGATTGACCTCATAAATTCTCCCACACCTCATAGAATATTCCCTGGCAGTCTTCCTACTCTAAAATGCTTCAATTAAAGCTCCGTTCACGCCGCGTGTTAAGTATTCATTTCCTTTTACGTGTTAATCCGGATTTTTCTTTATTGAGCAATCTCGGTGACAGACTCGCGACATTGTTCCCCGAATTTGTGAATTATACGGAATGTGTTATTTAATTCGTGTGTCTCGTAGTCTCTCGAGATTTTGGGGTAGAGTTGGTAAAGTGGGAGTGCAAAGTGTTCAAAAGATGCTTTTCTTTAATTCTAAGGCTTGGTATCTACAAACATAATCCTATCCTTTTTCAACCGACTTCTAAAAAGAGGAGGTTCTCAATTCGTCTGTATGTTTTTTTTTTTTTTTTTTTGTGTTTGTTATCTCAGAACTTTCGACTGGGTGAACCGATTTTGATGATTCTTTTTTTATTTGAAAGCTGGTGCTTCCCGTTGCGTCCCATTTTAATTTGTTGAAGATCTGATGCTGATCTTCGGAGATATACAATGGAACTCTTCAAAAATAGACGGCAAATCTGCAGTGATTGCTGCATTCGCTTGTAGGTTCATTGTTTATACTACATCATGACGTAACATCACGCCTGTATGCTCTGAGGGGGTACGCAGATGTGTACAATATACCCAGATTTCGACAATGTTTGTTACCTCAGAACTTTCGACTGGGTGAACCGATTTTTATGATTCTTCTTTTATTTGAAAGCTGGTGCTTTCCGTGTGGTTCCATGTCAATTTGGTTAAGATCTTACCCTGATCTTCGGAGATATAAATGGAACTCTTCAAAAATACACGGCAAAGCTGCAGTAATTGCTGCAATCGCTTGGTTGTTTATTGTTTATAGAACATCATGACGTAACATCACACCTGTATGCTCTGAGGGAGTACGCAGAAGTATACAATACACCCAGATTTCGACAGTTAGACGTGTAAAGTTCCATTCAATGGGATCCCGGAGACATAGAGGTAACTCCTTAACTTTATAGGCACACCTGAAGCGGTTTGGGTAGTTTTAGGCAGAGTATTTTCTCGGAGTGATCCCATTTCGATTTGATAAAGATCTGGTGACTTCGGAAGATAGGCAACTGAACTCCTTAATAAATGATAGCAAATGTACTGGGATCGCTGAAGACTCACGTCTGTCTATTGTTTACACCAGTTCATAACAAAAAATCACACCGATACGCTGTGAAAGGGTAAGCATATGTGAACCACTAAAAAGTGAAAAATAAAAACTTTTTTGCAAAAAATATAACCGACTTCACACAAAAAAGTGAAAAATAACTTTAGCTTCAGAAGTCGGTGACAAAAAAACTAAATCAATCAAACAAAGGTCACCTACTTCTGAAGCTAAAGTTATTTTTCACTTTTTTGTGTGAAGTCGGTTATATTTTTTGCAGAAAAGTTTTTTTACTTGTTCGACCCAATTTCTATACATATAGGGTGTACAATCCCTCGTAACGAATCCGAAAGGCACTTGTTCTCCCCATCATTGCGATATTTTTTTTGTTCTACACCATACCTGGGAACCTTCTAGTTACGGAGATATTGGTGGTCAAAGTTGCAACTGTTTCGTCCCGCGCGGACTATGGAACGCGCTGACTGTCATGGCGGCCGTCACTTTGGTTTGACGTGACCTGTCATCTAGTTGTCATTGATCACTTGTCTTTAAAATTGCTTGTGAACTCGCCGGCTATTGTTTGTTGGGCGTAATATTGATAAATCCCTTTGAATCCCGTATAAACAGGGACCATTTGGTTGAAATAAATTGACTAAAGCCTCGCCATTGATTTGGGAACCGAGTAATTGTGTATATTTTGTGAACGTTGAAGCACCCACGCGCCCTTTGAGGTTAGGTCGAACCCGTCGCGTGCCGTGTGAACAATTGAACAGACTGGAACTATTGTGTTGTTGTGACCTGCTAACGCGTTGGAACCTGTCGCCAGTTGATAGCCGGTCAGGTTTGAAATCGACTACAAAATCATAACACTATTCACGTACACACACACATACCTACAGACACCCATCAAACCTGGACCTGAATCATGGCCTCGGAGCAGGACTTCACCAGCGCCTAGGTGAGTTGATATATTTATAATTAAAGGGCATCTTGATTGAATTGTCTCCGCGGATCGCGGACATCTCGTCCCAAACTTCCCCTTGGTTTGGGAGCGAACAATGGTAGCAGAGCGTGGTTAAAATTGAAAAAACAACTTACTTAGTGCCTGGTCAATTGGAAGTTTGAACAAGAGCTAATTTGTTATTTGTCAGCCGGGCTCAAGTTGGAACATAATTGTTTGATTGGAATTAATTGCATCATATGTCCCCTTGTCGATTGTACTTGCAGTGTGAAATATTGTATTGTGTATTGGACACATGTGTGATTGAAATTATTGTTGTCATTTAATTGTAACTTGATATTAATTGATATTTACTGATATTGAGTGGTATTTGTTGGTTAACTAGAGGTTTATGTAAATTGTTCTAGGTTCTAATTGAGATTTATTTATGGGTTATTTGTTGAAACAGTTTATTGATTTGATTTGTTTGATTTGTTTCTTTTTGACATACAGTGTTATTGTTGAATTTGGTTGCAATGGCCTCACTGAAGGCTGTAAAGGAGGCGGCCGCTGGTTTGGTCTCACAACTAAGATGGTTCACCTCAGCTGCGGCCACGGTTGAGCGCTTGGATTTGGAGGAGATCACACTTGCTCGGTCCGAACAATTGGATGTAAGACTCGGTGATGTGGATAAGTTGTTCACCCGGTTCAACGAGTTTGTTGTTGATTTGGAATTGGAAGCTTGGGGCCAGGCAGCTCGAGATAAGGTCGTTGCCGACTACGACCAGATTTTGGAATTGGGGGACGCAGTCAGTCAGCGAGCCCGGGAGATTTTGAGGAGCCGAGCGCCTGACCAGGTCAAGCCGGAGACCTCGGTTGTTTCAGGCCCCGGTCTATTGAGTAGGCTTCCCACGTTGGAACTTCCACACTTTGATGGTCGCTTGGACCACTGGCTGAGTTTCCTAAACCAATTTGAGAGTCTGGTTGACTCCCGCTCGGACCTCGGACCCGCCCAAAAGTTGGCCTACCTATTGTCGGTCCTGGATGGTGAGGCCCGAGCCTTGGTGCAGCACTTGCCTGTGACGGACTCCGCCTACCCTACCGCTATGGAACTCCTATCCCGACGGTATCAGAATAAGCGCTGCTTGGCTGATGTTCACATCGGCCAGATTTTGGGGTTACCGGCCATTGAGAACACGTCGGCGTTGCGCACTAATCTGCTGAACCCGTTGGTTTCAGCAACCAACGCTTTGCGACGTTTGGAGTTGCCGGTGGACCATTGGTCCTACTTGTTGGTGCACATTGTACTGCAGTTGCTCCCCGCGGACTTGAGGTCCCGCTTCGAGCAGAGGTATGGTGGGGACAGTGCCACCCACCTTCCCCCCTTTGACGACCTCATCAAATTTTTGGAGGATGAGTGTCGCCTTTTGGACAACACTTGTGGCGCAATGGGGTCGCGCCCACCACCTTCTCGGCCAAGAGACCAGGGACGGACTAGGGCTAAGGGGCCGGTTGATAGTCGCCCCGCCCCCCGTTTTGCGGGCACCCAGAATAGTCCTGATTGCGTTTTTTGTAAGGCCACGGGGCATAGCATGGCAAGTTGCACGGCTTTTTTGGAGTTGCACGTTAGTGCCCGCCGCCGAATTGCCAACGCACGCCGCCTATGCTTCTCTTGTTTGGGGGCTCACTTTCACCGGGACTGCCCCAAGCCCCGCCCGTGTGGAATTTGTGAAGGGGCTCATCTTGAGATTTTGTGCGCCAACGCGAACCGCTCTGGCAGATCAGCTTCTGATGAGGGTTCGCGCAGGGGGGGGTACCACGGAGACGAGCACCGGGCCTCTGGTACGCCGGTCGAGAACCGGGTAGAGGCCCGCAATTTTGATGGCTGCACTCCACCCCCCGCGCAAGTTGAACGGGAGCCGCGCGCGCGCCAGTTGGTCTCCCCTCGTAATGGTAAACGGGAGCCGCGTGCGCGCCATTTGGCCTCCCCTCGTATGAACAATTGTACGGCGGCTGCTGGGCAACAATGGCCAGATCAGCACCGCTACCTTTCACCTCCGCTGGCGGAACGCCCCCGGTTGGAGTCGCGCCCTCCGCCATTCAGGCATCCGGTGGGATATGCCCTTCCAGCGATGGCGAGCGGCCCGGGACACCGCGCGGACGAAGCATTTGAGTGCTACCCTCGTCGTGAACGACGGCAGCCTGGATGCGGCGATCAGTCGCCGCCCAGGCATTGTTAGAAAATTGGCGTCTGCCCCGCTACAGGCCCCCTGGGTGACTCTGTTGTGGTCCGTGCTATTTTGGACACGGCGTCCAGAGTTGCCTTTTGTCGTCTTGGTTAGCGGGTTAAGTGGGCCTGAAGGTGAATGACCTTTCAGGCAAGTTTCGAGGATGGTTGGCCTCGAACGCCAGTCTTGATGTCGGTCCTTTTGCCCGGGCTTGAGGTGCTCGCTGTTGGGACAAAGGACCCTCCGTTTGATTTGTTTGTTGAACAGATACAGCTCCCTCGACAATTGTTGAACGTTACCTCGTGGATCAGGCGTCTTGGTCACAATTCTAGGAATCCAGGGGACAAGCGCCTATCACCGATTCTCTCTCCTCAAGAGCAACAGGAGTCACTCCTCATTGGGTCCGCTCTGTGCAGGCTGGGCACTTTGAAAAGGAGATCGAGATCTTGAAGTCTGGCAGGGTTAAGCTCGGGAGCTGTGAGTAAGTTGAGCCCCTTCTTGGATAATGCGGGTCTTTTGCTTGTTGGAGGACGGTTGAGGCACTCTAGCCTTCCTATGGGACTCGTCACCCCCCTTATTGCCCAAAGAGGGCCATTTGATTTGATTTGTTGGTGACCGATCGTCACATTGGGAACTCGCATGCCGGTTGCAATGCGCTGTTGGCCATTCTAAAATTGTCAAGGCTTACTTGTGTATGTGTCTGTCTGTCAATGAAGGCAGTGCACTTGGAACTGTTAACCTCCCTCTCGACAGAGGCCTTTGTAGCGACCTTGGATAGATTTGTCTCGCCTAGGGTTACCTTCTTTGATCAGTTTGATTGCGGTACCAACTACAAGGGTACAAGTAACTATTTGAAGGAAGTATACGCCTTCCTTAATGAGAGCCAGGTTGACATTGGTAACAAATTGGCTCGCCGAGGAGTCACTTGGTTGTTTGACTCACCAGCCCGCCCCCATTGGGGGGGTATTTTGAGACTGCCAATTGATTAGCGGACGGGTAGGCCCGTCCGGGGGGGGTAGATGTTTCGTCCCGCGCGGACTATGGAACGCGCTGACTGTCATGGCGGCCGTCACTTTGGTTTGACGTGACCTGTCATCTAGTTGTCATTGATCACTTGTCTTTAAAATTGCTTGTGAACTCGCCGGCTATTGTTTGTTGGGCGTAATATTGATAAATCCCTTTGAATCCCGTATAAACAGGGACCATTTGGTTGAAATAAATTGACTAAAGCCTCGCCATTGATTTGGGAACCGAGTAATTGTGTATATTTTGTGAACGTTGAAGCACCCACGCGCCCTTTGAGGTTAGGTCGAACCCGTCGCGTGCCGTGTGAACAATTGAACAGACTGGAACTATTGTGTTGTTGTGACCTGCTAACGCGTTGGAACCTGTCGCCAGTTGATAGCCGGTCAGGTTTGAAATCGACTACAAAATCATAACACTATTCACGTACACACACACATACCTACAGACACCCATCAAACCTGGACCTGAATCATGGCCTCGGAGCAGGACTTCACCAGCGCCTAGGTGAGTTGATATATTTATAATTAAAGGGCATCTTGATTGAATTGTCTCCGCGGATCGCGGACATCTCGTCCCAAACTTCCCCTTGGTTTGGGAGCGAACAGCAACGTATTGACAATTTTTTGTTTTAAATACAAGTTTTTATTGTAAGATTTTTACTTTAAACACCTCTAGGACCCCGTAATATTCAATCCATCCATTAGCACGTTTTAAGTGCGTTACATTGAGTTCTACTACAAACCATGATTTTCACCCCCAAAAAAAAAAGTCGTTTCCCAGCAATATGTTTTGCGTAAAGTTACTTAGTTTGACGTACAGAATGCTTGGTTGACGGCTTCGTGATGAGGTTTTTTACACCCTGTATAGGAATAATGAAAATCTACCAACTAACTGTTGAAGTAGTTCTGGGAAACATGCACGAACAAGAACAAAATCAGTGCGAACTGATTTTGATGATGGCAATGAAGGCGACTTCATTCATTCAATTCATGGCGAGATGTGATAAACGAGTAATTTATTGTTACTCAAATATTTATAATGATAATGTGTAATGATTTGTCATTTTGCCATTTTGACGCAGTGGTTTGAATTAACTTTGACTTGAGTGTCAATGAAACGCCATTATAATTGTGTAAGCTCGATTTTCTCGCTTTGTTTTCTCAGTATATCACTCTTTCGGTCGACTAAGTACGGTAAGGGAAATCTGACGATGTTAATCATTGGTGTTGCAAGCATTTGGTGTATCGTTGAAGATTCACAATTAAGGGTAGGGCCCTTCAGCTAATCCACGTTCCAGCTTAATCTCTGTGTCATCTGACACGCGCCTCCTGCATTCTCCTCATTTTTTCTTGCTTCTCTCACACAATATATCGACGTTTCCTAAATTCCATCTTCCTTCTATATATAAGTAGCTTTTGTACTCGGCTTTGTCCGCGTCGAGGTCAAGAATTATTCCACGAGGTCGTAAAACTGGGACAAAAAGTCCTAGGTCATGTCAATCCGTGTACCTAATTTCATGCAAACCCGTTCAGCTGTTAAGGCGTCAAAAGGTAACGGACAGACAGACTTACTGTGGTATTTATAATATTAATACCATCGTTAAGGGTCTTCACATAACAAAAAAAAAAACAATTTGTAATACAATTTCTGGACGACACGACAATGTGACAGTCACAAAGTCCTCAGTACTTACTGTCGTAACGTTTTTATGTCTTGCTTTGTGAAAGACAACTGTGTTTTTCTCGGGCTTTTACTTTTTATCCATGAATAGAACAAGGGTTTAGGTTTGTCGTTTCCCAAGTAATGTTACGTTGTCTCTATAAAAACTGTAAGTACATCATATTATTCAGATGTCGACGTGTTTAACCGAATCGTTACGATGTATTTTTACTAAGTTTATGAACATGAAATTATAGAATACTAGCTAACCCGCGCAAAATCGTCTGCGTCATATATAGACATAATGCAATATCGCTCACCCCCGTAACTTATTAGCGTGATAATATATAGCCTATGTTCTTCCCCAGGGTCAAATATGTCTCCTCGCCAAATTTCATTACAATCCAATCAGCCATTTAGTCGTGGAAAAGTAGCAAACAGACAGACAGACAGACAGAGTTACTTTCGAATTTATAATATTAGTATGGAAGTATGGATTATGTAGATTTATTAACAATCTCTTACCTTTAAATATTAATCAAGACATTCTTTGTGTAGAAGATACTCGAAATTCAGTTTTGTATTTTCTATTACTTCTATTAGTCTTGTTTTCCTAATTAATTCCTGTAGTGAAATTTAATCATTATAGTTATTTGTTTGTGTTCGTGCCGTGCCTACGATCATTCCGTACCGTGCTCTCTTTGGTACAAAGTTAGTTTCATCTGAACTACTTAAATTTTACATTCAGTTTAATGGATACTACATTTAAATTTTCAACTGTTTTTGGAAGCTTTCAGCGCTTAAGTAACCTATTTAGGATATTTCTCATTCTAGAAGTTCGTTCTCCGTCAAGAATTCAGGAAAGTATAAATTAGTCTACTCATTTTCTATTATTAAGTTGGACAAGCTATCTGAGTAATATCACCAGTAAACGTCAATTTATGACTGATATCTGTAACTTCAGTTTTTCTCAACAAAACTTTCCGAAAGCAACTGTATTGACCCAAAAAATCTTCAGTGTAACAGATAAACTTGCGGATTGTGGAGATAACGCATCAAAAACTTATTACTTAGTCCCATTCGGATTATAGGCTTTTTTCTTTGATGTAGTCCCGTAGTGCGTGACAAAGCAAAGAGGGCGAAATATCAGCCATCTACATTAGTGGGCGGCACACGATGTTTCAGTATTTTTCTTATAGAAACACAGTGTTTATTGCAGAACCTCATGGCTAAATATGTAACAAGAGCCGCACGTGTCGATCTTCAAGGTTAAGTACAGCTTTCTTGGGTTGGTCCGTGGATTGGTGAGCATCCATTACATACTGAGTTTCCTATATATGTCTCGGAAAACACGTTATGCCGTTGGTTCTGGCTGTCATTTGTTGATCTCTGACAGTCGTATCAGGGTAGCCAGTGGCCCGAAAGTCTGACCACCAAGTGGTATCGTATTTCCCAATATTAACTGGGTTGTGGAGGTCAGATAGGCAGTCGCTCCATGTAAAATACTGGTATACATACAGCTGCATCCGGTTAGAATGTAACCCGACCCAAATAGTCAGGAAAACGCTAGATTTATGAAACAGTGTTCAATGCAAGTAAGTCAATGCCACGAGATTCGTGAATTCTCTCGACGTCACCTAAGAAATGTGACATTTATTACTATTATACTTTTGAAAGTAGGTACGTACCCGTTGGTGCTCCGAGAATATGCAAGCTGTATTCAAGAATGTCTAGAACGAAATATCTAAGAGCATGTGGCGTTTCGTTTCCTGCTCGCGTTGCAACTGAGTTGAGCATTTTTCAGCTGTATGAAATTAGTCTATGTTCCACAGAAAATACAACGTTGCTTAGAAAAATTATCGCTTTTGTTACTAACGGTAAATATAGCTCCATTTAATACAAATGTCACCTTTTTTTTTTAAACATTCTGGACAGTGTTTTTTTACTTATTCATAATTTTATTATTTATGCTATAAATTTTCATGTTTTCTTTGTACTACATTTTCTTGAAATCTATCTGTTGTAAGAAGTAGAAAATGTTTGTTCTTTCCAGGAAATATCTAATTCAAAGAGACATAGTTGGAAACCTTAGATCCCGCAGCGTATCGGGGTGGCAAAAATACCTTAATAAATATGACCAGGCTGTGTGCACTGAACCTTACATTGATAGGAAAAGATGACCTTCCGACCGGAAAGTTACTTTTCCTCATAACAGTACCTAATAAAGCGAAACAAAAGACGGTCTATTTTCTTTTTATAAAGATAGTATTAGGCGCTGGGATACGAAAGTATTACCCGAAATAAGGCGGAAAACTCCAGTAGTCCTGGCCATGTAGGTATTAGGGACAGAATCAATACCTTTCGGGCTTTTTATATTAGATCTTGTTTTAGCGACCCTTGATAAATGTAGACAGGCACTCAGTCCAACGCAAAGGCTATTGAACTCCCGCAAAAGTGAAAACATTCACTGAAACGATAGACACGTACCTTTCTGGGCCCACATACGTATATTTGATATTTTTACATATCGTACGCTGCGACTTTACACCGTAACTGGGGTTATCCTTAAGGGTACGAGTCAGGAATACTAATGCAATCCATTGTTGGTACAGCGGGGCGCAGAACGCCTTCTGCAAAAGTAAAGACATTGTAGCAATTTTTATTCGAAGTTTTAAGGGGAAGCTACGATTTTCTTTCAGACGTTTTTGTATTATTCAGTGCTGTTTTTTCCTAATTGATTAATGTCCATGTTCACCGAAAAGATAACGGTTTGCTTATCTAAAAACAGCTGTTTAAGGGACATGTTCCCTACAAAAATGTTTTTTAAACAGCTGTTTTCAGATAATCAGACCGTCATCTTTTTGGTGGACTAGGTCCTAAATACTTTGTCTCGTAGTTTTGCTCTAAATTTTGCCCAGAAGTGGGGCCGTAATAGGCTGGTATTATTATTATTTTATGTTTAACTTCTAGGTACAGAACATGGTTTACACTTGATAGTATAGGTAAGTGTGCCCACTACAGTACCTATTAATGTCTTCAAATCATCTCGTCCCTTGGCTAAAAGGTTCCCGAATCGCATGACTTATAGAAATGATGATTATCTAACACTTCAATACGTGACATCCAATTTTTTTATTAGAAACTAGCTGACCCACGCAACTTCGTCTGCGTCACATAAGAGGGAAAAAGCTACCTACTACTACCTACCTACTACTACATTTTTTTCATAAGAACCTTCTCCTGAGAATAAAAAACACAACAAAAATGAATTAGTGAAATCGGTCCAGGCGTTGTTGAGTTATGCGCTTACCAACACATTTTGCGATTCATTTTTATATTATAGATACTGTGTTTACTAAAGAACTAAGTGCAATAAGAATTTCTTCGTCTCATTCCAAACGTAAGAGTAAAACCAACTATATTTGTGATCTTAATAAGAAAGCAAATCTCAACCTATTTCCATGCATGTATCGCGACCATTTACCGTTCTAACAGTTAGAGTTGAGCTTCAAGCGCTGCTCTTATTGTCTCGATAGCGCTTGACGCTTTCAAGGTATTTGCGAGGTGTAAAGAGTTCTATGCCCCATTTGATGAGAATATAAAGTATTAACATAAACGTTACACAAACACACGTGGGACATCATTTCGAGTATCATATTTAGCTTCCGCTGAACGAGCTGCAATAATAACGAGATTTCTCTTCGGGAATGGCCCTTTTAACCTTTTTTCTGGGGGAAATGACATCATTCCGTCGGATGGCTTATATTGTTATAAGCTTCTGTATGTTTTGCCCGTGAATCTGTTGAAATTGTACCCACATGTCATTTTCATTTTTGGCAATACGCATGGAACGAATTTTCTCCTAAACGATGTTATTTTCATTTGTTTTGTTATGTTTTATTTATTTAGAGCTTATCAGCGGAAACGTAAGAATGTTATGTTCCATAAGAGTCACGAGTCAAAACCAATTTCACATTGGGTACCAGAAAATAGAGCTTATTTTTAGAAAGCACAACACCCACACAATTTTGTCACATCTGTCCGCATCGGTTTACCTCAAGATTCAATACGACTACCTATAGAATCTATAAAATTTAGATTCCTAGCATATCGAATCAGTTTCATAACACATCTTCGATTTAGAAATAAAAATACTTCTGTTTCTACCTTTTCGTGTCTTATCCACATGAGAAGAAAATGCTAGTAATCTCCGTTTCGATGGTTTTCGATCCCTAACTGGCCTACTAGGAAAAATATCATTTTCTATCTTACGATTAACAATTTGTCTCCACATGTCCGCAAACACGAATCAATAGGCCCAAAATTCTGTATTACAAAGCAACAAAGCATTTACTTCAATATTAACTCGGCATGTGCCGAATACGTGACCAGCTGTGCCATTTACATGGGGCAAATATTAGCCGAGGCCATTTGTATCGCACTGGTCAGATTTATTGTGAACTAAGTTTTCCTTCAGCAACGTACCGTGAAGGTTTTGTGTCTTTGTGGCCGTAACAAGCGGAGTTGGGGTCGACTTGGGAGGAGTGGATCGTGGACTAATAAAACTCCGGGGCGTGCCGGCCCCAGCGACCGGTCTTTCTCATGTTGATGAGACCAACGCCAACATAGATAACCTACAAAACGTCCCTTATCAATATAGTTTGCTAATTTCTTAAAACTTAAAAGGTCAAGTCCTTCTTGTCACATATTTTTTGCCCTTTTAAAAGGTTTGCGGTTAATTAAAGAAAGTCATATTTATTTAACGCACTGTTTAGACTCTGCCTTTTTTCAAGACATTTTTTGTTCTTCCGGAGGCTTTTTATTTATAAGGGTAACCGCGTTTAGATGTAGATGACACAGATTTGTATTATGATTTGTTGGCGTGATGCGGTTACATAAAGACAAAAAGCTTCGCTTTCATTAAATGACCAAAGTCTTTGTAGGAAAGTCCATTGCTATTTGTACATTGATTGTATAGTATAATAGATGATCAAGATCATTATAATTTAAGGCTTACCTTATTATAGAGGTTTTTATATATAATATTTTACCAAATTCCCTAGTTTAGGTTTTATTATTATTTCTCCATTATAATGAATAATACAAAAACGGTTCTCGAAATTCGAGTCCTCGGGGAATACACGTCGCACCGGCCTTCCGCTTACATTATACAACAAAAAGCCTTTTCATAAAGCCTGTCTACATCATAATGAACTACAAGAAAGAATTTTAATTAGACTCAAAACAAATACGTTCACCGGAGCGCAAATTGGGTCGCGCAACAAAAGACAAGGGTCAACCGCGTAGATGAAGTGCGTTTCTTTTAGGGCGTAAATCTGTTTAAACCCGTTCGTGCCGTAGACTTGCGGCGCCGTAATAGACCCCTTTGCTCTATTAGTTTAGGACCCTATTACGTTACGGTGTGTTACTACAAAGGAGCTTTATTAAACCTCATTCGGTATGTTCGGCCCCCGTGTCGACTTTTTGCCCGTCCCAAGTCGAAGGATAACTATGTTTGGTTTGCGCGACATCTGCTGTTTGCTCAGCTGAATGTGCGCGCAAAAACAATATGCGAGGCACGAATGTTTGGATGAAGCAAAAACTGATTTTTATCAACGTCAGCTGAATAAAAATATTGTTTACCTCACGACTAGAAGTTTCCGTGCCTATGTAGACACATCTCTTGTTACTGTAACGTGTTGATATGAAGATAAAAACTTTACTTAATGTGGAAAGAAGAAAAATACAAACTTTTCTTATTAGATTTAGAGCTCGTTCCACTGTGACTCTGCGGATGGCTGCGATAAGATTATAAAAATAACTGCTTGTTTTCTTTGTCAGCAAATATTGTTGGGCTTTTGAATTTTTTACACACACATAAAACGCTGCAGTTAAGACCACAAAAACGTTATCCCGTTCTTCCTGTTTCATAAGCATGCATTATATAAAAAAGAGTAGAGCGGAAATTTTTTTTATTAAATTACTCGAGCTGCGGTGCTGTGACAAACAGTGGACGTTTGCTCCTGAGTCGTTCATATGCTGCGGCGACCGCGCCAATAAAATACGTGTGACATTCCGCCCCACACTCCCCCGGCACCGGCCACAAACCACGTAATGCTTTTTGTACCATTTCAATTGTGTGCAAACGCTTTATCCTCGTATTTTGCTTGAAGTAATAAACAAGGATTTAAACAAGCATGTTAATATGAAAATTGTCGTTTGGCTGCACCATACACGGTACTTTTTATGATGGGTTTATTTACGACTCGTCGTCTTGTTTTATTTAGCAAATGTGATTTTTGCCGTATACTTCAAGAAAAAGTATGAATAAGTTCATGAAATCTAGAGCTTGAAGTTATCACAAGGAATATCTTATTCATATTCTGCGCAAAAATAAGTTATATCCGGCTTATAAGACGTCTCCCACAAAAAGTTTACAAGCTGCATTTTAAGAAATTCCACAAAAATAAACGAAATTTCCTTGAAATTTGAATTTTTGCCTTGCGTAAGTAATTCCATTTTCCTCCAACTATTACGTGGCTTATGGCCGCTCCTCCAACGTTTGCTCTCACCACAGTTGCTAATGAAATTAGAGTACCGCAGCTAAGACAACACAATTTACAACAGCGGAGAATATTTTTAAAAAGGTACATTTTGTTCGACTTTTTTGCTGTTAAGTTTAGCGTCAGACGAATTGTGTCGTTTCGTCTCGACCTCGGCACTTGTGAAAAAGCAATGAAACTCGGTCCCGGCGCCCCGGGCTTTCTCATGCTAATACACTGGTGCTAGCTGCCCCACCCTCCTCTGTCCGTCGCGTTCCGACAACTGTGAAATTGCACCTTCTAAATGTTAGATTTTGCTAGTCTTTATTTTGGGGCCGTTAACAAATTTTAAACAGTTTTGTTTTTGCTTTGGCAAAAACAAAACTGTTTAAAATTGAAAAAGGCAAAAAAAATAACTCTTACTTTTACGGCTATGCATGTTTACAGAGATTTACGAAGATACTCAGAACACTAAGTTTACTGATGGCTAACTATTCAATGCGAATAATGTCAGACTTGCTTGTTATTGTTTTTGCGATAAACTATCGACAAAGTAGTAACCGCTACAACCAATAATGAGAATTGCAATTAAATTCTTTTACACTATCTTTTTTCGACCTTTTCTTATATAAAATAGCATTTTTTCTTTCCTCCAAGCTTATAATCAGTCTCCTTCACCAAAACATCGTACCCACCCGGCCAATTATTGTGTTTCTCATTCATTAATTAGTCTGGATACAGTGACCACAGGTCGCCAACAATAAAATCTAACAACACTCCAGATCTAATTACTTTTCTATCTGCTTTCTTTATTTGTGTCTTCTCTAATTAAACACTAATTTCATTATTACCATGGTCCTTTGCTAAGAATAGGTTACCCTTATTCTTTGTAATCGTATTTACTACAATATAACAGAATCTTATTCTCTGGTGCATAAATAATTGACATTGGTACATTATGGTGTACAAATAGTTGACTATCCAGGCTGCGCTAGGAACAGTTGTCGGGTCGGCATGATTCGTAAAAACCGTGCGGCAAAATTTTATCATATTGATCTAAACGATTGTCATCATCATTCTACTGGCATTATTTCAATTTATTCATTTCCTATTCCCCATACTTACTTCTTTATTACTTACTCTTTATTACTCGTCATCTCATCAGACACCTCCTTTCATCGTGTCGGGAAAAGCCGACTTAACTCGGAATTGTGCCGAGCCGCCCGAACGGAAATTGAGGATCGGCACAAGCCATATGTGTCATGCTTCTGGTCGAGTTGGTTGTTCAACAAATACTGCCGAATCAAACAAAACAATCAAGTGCCAACCCCTCATAATGGTGCAGGCGCCTTTATATTTGAAACTTAGCATTGAAAATTCTAATAATTACATACGGGACCGAAATGTGGTCGCTCACAATGGGTCTTATCTGAATGCTTAAAGTCACCCAAAGGGCAATGGAGACGGCTATGCTCGGAGTTTCCTTGCGTGATCGAATCAGAAATGAAGACATCTGCAAGAGAACCAAGGTCACCGACGTAGCCCGAAGAATTGCCAAACTTAAGTGGCAGTGGGCAGGGCACATTGCTCGCAGAACGGATGGCCGAAAAGTTCTGGAGTGGCGACCGCGAACCGGAAGACAATGCGTTGGAAGACCTCCCACTAGGTGGACCGATGACCTGGTGAAGGTTGCGGGAATCCGTTGGATGCGAGTCGCACGGGACCGGTCAATGTGGCGACACTTAGGGGAGGCCTATGTCCAGCAGTGGACGTCTTTCGGCTGAAATGATGATGATGATGATTGAAAATTCTGCACTCACCTGCCGCTAAAAATATTTAACATATTAGAAAATTTTACTGATCGTACTGCTAATGAGTACTCATTTTTATCCTTTATGCAGAGCTTATCCGATCCATTAATTAGTCCGTAAAGAGTGTTGGCAAACGGTTTCCCGTCTCTCACATTTAATTCTATATGAAAGTCTAAAACTAGATCCAGAATATGTTTGTCGGACCTTTGTCTTTTTGCTTGGCCGCCATCCAGAGCTAAGAGTGTTGTAATTACGTCTTATGGCTCGCTAAATGTTTTGTATCCAATCTAACACATCTTAACAGCCGTGAAAGAGATTGTTTCAACTCCTGGCTTATCTCTCATTATTTCCCAAGAAAAGTATTTAATGTGCTAACAATGTTTCTTCTTGGTTGATGCTTGTTACAGTTTGGTTGAAAAAGAGAACAATGTGTCGTTTAGAAAACTAGCTTTATCAAGTTCCGAATGAAAACGGAACCTCCGCTGTTAATGCGTCTGTCCGTTTGTCCATCTGTAACGGGGCTGATCTTTTGAACCGGAAAATTAAAATTTTCAATGTGTGCTGCCATGGCCGCTGATCCAACAAGTAAAAAGATAATGAAGAACCCTCCGTGTGCGAATCCGACTCGTTCTTGGTCGGTTTTTCATTGTTGACCTTACTTTGATTTCTACAAGGGTTCTTAGTCTTGTTTTAATATTAATTTTATCTTTATTTCTCGTTTGTTTTAGTTTACATTGGTCTAATAATTTGTTTGATTACGTAAAAAATCTCAATTAACAATTTATAAGATCAAGTTTTTTATTCATAGGCACTTTACTTGTGGAATTGAGCTCTGTATTCATCGTGTAAGTCTTTCCTCACGTGATGGCTTTAGCATAATCAGCACACAATGTTCCCAATGTTGAGACACACGGCCTCCTCTCTATAAAAGGGAATGGGGTATATTCTTCCACACGGGCTCTGTGTGGATTGGTAGATATTACATGCCTTCGGATTTTTGGTTCTAGGACATGCCATGATGTTTTTCTTCGCCGTTTTAAGAGCAGTGGTGAAGGAATAAATTTTACAAAGTAATGCGCCTGCCTGGGTTCGAACTTACTGTTTGTAAGTGGGCCACCGCTGCTCTGGTGACTATGCCTCCCAAAATTCTTCAGTTTTTTTCGTCTACAATTTAACTAACCAACCTCTCTTCTCCAGGTCCGATGGTTCGAGCAACAGCGCGAAAAGCGTCGTATGAAGCGCGACTACTCTCCGTACGACCGCGCCGCGTTCTCTCAACTCTCGCGCCGGTTGCAGCCACACCGGCCGCACTATCGCGCGCTCGCATCGTCACCCTTCTTTCCAGACCCACTGTTCAAGGAGCAGTGGTACTTGGTACGTATGGTAATGGTACTTATAGAAGTTATAATCGCATTGCATAAAGCGGTTTTTAGGGTTTTTAGGTGTTCGTAACGGTGAAGAACTGTCCCTATCGTTGATCAGCCTCTGTACTTAAATTGTTAGATAGATCATTGTAAAAGTATAGATCACCTATTTGTTCCTTTTTGTGTCGAAACTGCAAAGAGGAAAGTCAAGACAAAAGGTAAACGATTATGGGCATTCTCCTTTGAGCCGCTATATGTATAGTGACTGCAATCAATCGTCTATTGTCAGTGCCCTGCAGCATTACTTGACAAAGAAGAGAGAAAGAAGAGGAAGAAAGAGGTTAGCTTAGACGATGCAGGCACGACATGGTTTTTTTGTAAAGAATTTAATATGTTTAATTTTTTTATATGGCACTCAATTACTCGTACATTGATAGGTTAGATACTAAGTTAGTACAATTAGTTGCTTATAAATATTATTTAAAGTTTTTTATTTTTTCACTAGCAATTTAATTTAGTTCAACGTAAGTATAAAAGTATCTCATGATGATTCCCAAGAAGTGTTTTGTGTTTTTATTGATTCGCTTTTAAATTGTTAATTATTTGTCCTAGTGGATAAGCTAAACAAAACATCTGTAAATAAACCGGTAAGAGCTTAATGCGATTCAAATTCCAACAATATTTTTAAGTTTTGTACCTATCTATTTTGTACATATCTTCATCTTTTCTATAAGGACAGGCAGAAACTACAGACCGACACCAGCTACGATCCGTGCATTCTCCTTTGTTTTGTCTTTTATTAAAGTGATTGCACAAAAATATATTCCATTCTCGCCATATTATATCCACAAATTGTGTCCTACATAAGATACTTAGCATCTCAGAAATAAATGTAAATTATCAGCCCGGAGAAACGGCCAAGCTACCGAATAGCTTGGCCGTTCCTCCTGGCATTCGCTGTGAAAATGTTCTGAAATTTTATACTTATTTTTATATTTAGAACGGCGGTGCCAAGGACGGGCTGGACATGAATGTGGCGCCTGCGTGGCAGAAAGGCTACACCGGCAAGGGTATAGTCGTGTCCATCCTGGATGACGGCATCCAGACCAACCATCCAGATTTGGCGCAAAACTACGTAAGTAGAACCTTTTTTGGTACTCTGTCTACGAAAAAGCCGTATATGCTTGATAGCTCGTAGGGTTTCCCATTGAGAATAATAATTACAAATTTTCATCCCCTATTCATCCATAAATAACTAAATAGTAATCAACAACAAATTCAAAAAAGTCGAAGACGTTTGTCATCTACCAATTCGCACTGGGCCTGCGTGGTGGATTATAGCCCATTCCCTCTCATAGAGAGGAGGCTTGTGTCCCAGCAGTGGGAACATTAATAGGCTGATGATAATGATGAATCCATAAATCCATTTAGAACATTCTAGGCAGTGAATTAATTTAAGATTATTATTCGACAATGCATACGGATACGTAAAAAATAATTAAAATTTATCCTGGCAACATGAGCTTTTATTACAGGCATGTTTCTGATGTACCTACGTCATAAAAGCCTAGATGAAAAATATATTCACTGGAACTTAGTTGAAAACATTTCGATGTCGTTATGCGCGGTCTTATAGTCTGTGACAGAAACAGTGTCCGTAAAACATAATATTTAATCCAATTTGGTAACATGAGAGTCGGTTTTAAAGCTATTAAGAGCTTTTAACGAAACCTTTCAATAAATGGACTGAACAAGGCAACGCTAAAAGGCTTATACGCAGAGAAGTACAGGATGAGAAATAAAAAAATGCCTACTTTTTTATCTCTCTGTTCTCAGTGGTGTCTGATTATGATACTTTGTAGAGACCACTATTATTCGGATTGTATGTTATTTTGTCGAGTTCCCAAAAAGCATGCCAAATAGGAGTCAAAAACTGGTGCCAGTCATATATTTTATAGTCATAATTATGTACGAGTATAACCATCACCATTGACGAATTTTGCTTTATCGGGTATTCGCTGAATGTATGTGTCTATTTCAGAATATCGGTAAAAAGTTGCACATCTTATAATATGTCAGTGATATTCTTGTCCGTGTAATTCAGAGATTTGAAATCAAAACTCAAAAATAGTATCAGTAGACACACGCTCATATCGACATACGTGCCAAAATTCAGAACAACACTATTCCAACTGTATCTGTGACATATCGATAAGTTACACAGCACTTGTTCCATAGTGAGCCGTTAATATACCCTGATAGTACTATCAGTTGAACTATCTGTTGGTGTACCTAAAGGTCTAGCACTAAAGATAAGGTGCCCGCATATTAACTTACGAAGTTAGGCTTTGGAACTGAGTTAGGTAGTGTTCATGTTTTACAAAAACCTGTAACTTGTACCGGGTTTACACCTATCTATACCAGACCTTTCATTAATCTCAAATGTTGTGGTTTAGTAGGGTGTTTGTTGTTGAAAAGATTAGTTTTATTAGCAGTTGTTTCTTAAAAAATAATTCGGTTTTGTTTTTATATTAGTTTCGAGTTAAGTGTTATAAAAATGCTCCAACATAATGCAAGTCTCACAGCTTTTGTTAATGAACAATTTCAATGCCATTATAGCGATGCTCAGAAAGTTACGCAATAATGAATACCTTCAACGGTATTCGTTTCATTAGGGGAAATTGCAAGTATGAGTTAGAGAGGGTCAAATGAGGGTTAATTAATTTCCCAAAAGTGCCTTGAATTTTGTAAATTCATCAGTCCAATTCAGGAAACAAGATTTTTGTAATACAATTTCTGTTTTGTTTTGACTGAATTATACTACTGGCCAAGATGTCGGTTGTATTAATGATGTTTTTCTGTAGGATCCCAACGCGTCGACAGACATCAATGGCAACGATGATGACCCGATGCCTCAGGACAATGGCGACAATAAGCACGGCACGCGTTGTGCCGGCGAGGTTGCCGGAGTCGCCTTCAACCAGTATTGCGGCGTCGGCATCGCTTACAACGCTAGTATTGGTGGCGTAAGGATGTTGGACGGAGTCGTCAACGATGCTGTTGAAGCTAGAGCCTTAGGTCTTAACCCAGACCACATCGATATCTACAGCGCTTCGTGGGGACCTGAGGATGATGGCAAAACTGTTGATGGTCCTGGACCTCTTGCTAGGAGGTAGGATATTAGACTAACTACTTTAGTGATGTAGTAAGAAAATGTAATGAGATAAGTTGAAATTCATTCTCGCATTTTTCTTCAGGGCATTCATCTACGGAGTCACAAGTGGTCGTCGCGGGAAGGGTTCCATCTTCGTGTGGGCTTCAGGAAACGGTGGGAGACATACAGACTCTTGTAACTGTGACGGTTATACGAACAGTATATTTACTTTGTCAATTTCTAGTGCAACACAAGGTGGTTATAAACCGTGGTATCTTGAAGAATGCTCTTCTACTTTAGCTTCTACATACAGTTCAGGAACTCCAGGACATGACAAGAGTGTCGCCACTGTTGACATGGACGGCAGATTGCGAGCCGATCATATTTGTACTGTAGAACACACGGGAACCTCTGCGTCCGCTCCCCTCGCGGCCGGTATATGTGCTTTAGCTCTAGAAGCAAACTCAGAGCTCACATGGAGGGATATGCAATACTTAGTTGTAATGACGTCACGACCACAGCCTCTCGAGAAAGAAGGAGGCTGGATCATAAACGGAGTCAAGAGGAAAGTAAGTCACAAATTCGGGTACGGCTTGATGGACGCATCCGAAATGGTCAGCTTAGCAGAACAATGGGTCACCGTCCCGCCACAACATATTTGCAAGTCACAAGAAATTAACGAAGACAAACAGATAGAATCAACATTTGGTTACACTTTATCAACGCACATGGACGTTAATGGTTGCAGTAACACAGTAAACGAAGTGCGTCATCTTGAACATGTTCAATGTAAAATATCGTTAAGGTTCTTCCCTAGAGGTAATCTACGTATACTTTTAACATCTCCAATGGGCACTGTTTCAACGTTATTATTTGAGAGGCCACGTGATGTAGTTAGTTCTAACTTTGATGACTGGCCTTTCTTAAGTGTTCACTTCTGGGGAGAACACGCTGAAGGTAGATGGACGCTACAAATAGTAAATGCCGGCAACAGACATGTCAATCAAGCTGGTATACTTAAGAAGTGGCAACTGATATTCTATGGAACATCAGTTGATCCAGTACGATTAAAAACAAAAAGGCCGTCGCCAGTAGCGCCGCCTTTTGCATTCCCCACCGCCGTGGACGGCTATGAAACTATCGGGGATTCTTTTTACAACACTGACGCGTTTGCCAACTATCAAAATTTTCCAAATCTATTCGCCGCCGGGTCCAACCCGGAAAAGGCGGTAGCTCGGCTCGATGGACATAACGTCCCTTCTCCGCATGGGGAGAATGTCCTCGCTGATAGTAATGATAAGCGCGTCATGCATGACTGTGATCCCGAATGCGATTCTCAAGGATGCTATGGAAAAGGACCGATTCAATGCATCGCGTGCAAACACTACAGACTAGATGACTCATGTGTTTCCCGGTGCCCTCCAAGAAGTTACGCGAATCAAGGCGGAGTGTGTTGGCCGTGTCACGAGTCTTGTGAGACTTGCGTCGGACCGGGTCAAGACTCATGTCTGACATGTGCCCCGGCACACTTACTAGTTGCAGACCTGGCCGTGTGCCTCCAACAATGCCCAGATGGTTACTGGGAAGATAGCGAGGCTTCCGTTTGCCGGCCGTGTGCTGCCCACTGCGCCACTTGTTCCGAACGAGCTGATGGTTGTACATCTTGTGAACACCATCTAGTTCTTCACGATGGAACATGTTTGGCGTCATGTCCGTCTTCGCACTACGAAACCGAAGATTATATGTGCGCGAAATGTCACGAATCTTGCGACACTTGCGAAGGGCCCGGAGAAGCGCAGTGTGTGACTTGTCACCCGTCGACTTATGCATTAGACGGGCGATGTGTTACGTCATGTCCTCCTCCTTATTATGCTGACAAAAAGAGGAAAGAATGTATGAGGTTCGTATCATATTATATTTCCGTGTTATTTTAATCTGAGCTTTGATGTGACCACGTTTTCATGTTTTTGTTTTTTTTTAGGTGTCCCGTCGGTTGTTTAACATGCACGAGTGCGTTCTGCCTCTCATGTGAACCGAACTGGGAACTGAATAAAAAAGGAAAATGTATGCCCGCGGGAACTGAGAAGTGCAGTTCAGGCGAATTTGCTGCAGTAGACCAGAAATGCAAGAGATGTAACGAAGCTTGTGACTCGTGTTACGGAGAGAACGATGGAACTTGTCTTACTTGTCAGAACTCTAACTTACTTGAGGATTACAAGTGAGTAAAGTTCATAGATATTTTGCTCTTCGAATCAGCCTAATTAAATTCTGTTTTAACAAATCATAAAAGCGGAAGTTCAATGTCCAGTTTAATTGTGTATTAAAGCCCTTTATTTTCTATTTAATTTTCACACGGAAACCTTAACGAACCGCGGCTCGCATGCACGTGGGCGTGACCCGGGTCCATGTTTATTTTTAGCTAATGAGTAAGGTCAACGTTAATAATTATGTTACCTTGTGGTATTTTTGGGTCCTTGTATTTTTTACCAGCTACAATTTTGCATCCCTCTCGTTTTGTTTTGATTTAATTTTGAGTGCTGCCTATTTTATATAATATCTGGATTATGTTTAAGGTTTATTTTGCATGGGATGTATTGTTTAATTGTATTGTGTTGAATTTCTCACATTTGACACACCGAATGTTCACTGTAACAGAATGATCTGAACCAAAACGAAACGAAATACGTCTTTTTCGCTTCTAATGCATGGACATAAAGCTCTCTTTGAGCAGGTCAAATTGCTTCCGAAGTTATTAGTGGGCTTACAAGATATTTACGTCTTGAAAATGTGTTTTTTCTTTCTGCTTTGGAAAGTTACTGAAACTTTTTGAACGTTCTGTAGTTGATACTTCTCATTAAGGTGAAAGCGTCAGGGTAGTCCGCGAAATTCAATTTTAATTACGTTTTTTGTAAAGTTGAGGTACGGATTTTTCAAGGTCAAAGACATTCCTCGACCTTTATGAACTTTGAGGGTTGTATTGATGATTTTGATGGTTATAATTCTTTAACTACATACATCTTACAGTCGCGAACAATATTTTTACCAACGTACAACCTGGCACTGGCCTGCAAATTGCAAAAAACGTAAGGAAATTTGAATTTCAGGCGACCCTGGGGCATCCACCTTAACGTAATCAACCATTTGTTTCCTATAGATGTGTATCAGAATGCAGTAAAGGCTACTATCCGGAGGCAGGTCGTTGTGCGCGATGTATGCACGGCTGTTCAGACTGCGTGTCGCGACTCAACTGCACCTCGTGCGTCAGTGCGTTGCGGCTACAGTCAGGCGCTTGCAGGACCGCTTGTGCTGATGGGTATGAACTTGCTTTGTAATTTATGACTTTTTCGGACTAAGCGTCAGTTCACACCGAGACGCGACGCGACGGTATTGGAAGTGATTTCGCGCGGCGCCGAGAGACTCATCGCAATGAAATGTGTATCTTTTCATGTAGTAAATAAAGTTAGTTTTGAGTCGCTTTATTGAATTTTGCGCGCAGCGTCGCGTCGCGCCTCGGTGTGAATTAACACTAATGCTAATACAGTTGATAGACAAGGAACAAGTTTCATTATAATCTGATGATAACGAAACTCTCTAAAGAACGTCCTTCGGTTGGTATGATGATATGATATCAGCCGAAAGACGTTCTTTGCTCAAAATACCTATGCCGCCCACAAGTATCGACGGCTGATTTAGATTGGTAAAACCAAATGATGTGTTTTCCTAAATATTTCCGACTGACCTCAAATATCCGTGACCTTTATTGACTTTTTCATTCTTTTAACAGCTTCTCCCAAGTTATTAAAGATATTGTTGTTGTCTCAGGTACTACGCGGATCGTGGCACATGTTCCAAGTGCTACCTGTCGTGTCGCACATGCATCGGTCCGCGACGAGACCAGTGCGCGTCTTGTCCTGATGGCTGGAGGCTGGCCGCGGGAGAATGTCACCCGGAGTGTCCGCAAGGTAAGCAGACGAGTTATTTACCTTCAGTTGTACTAAGTGCCAGAGGGTTGAGATAAGTGGCAGCCATTACCAAGGCATTTTGTTTTCCTGAAGCGTTTTTTAACAGTATTGAAATTTAAAGCTTTTCTGTATGTCATGTCAATTTATTACCGTTTTTGTTATTGTTATTGCTCATAGAATGTCACTTTGACTAGGCTTTCTGGTTCGCCGTTTTGGTAAGCAGAGGCAAATAGAACATTAATTTTATCTATCAACGATCTACAAGAAAGCGAGTCATAAGGATTTTTTACTTTATGCAAGAACGAACAACCTGAATTGAAAATGTATTTTACGGTGCACGAGAACTTGCACGGCAACCCGACTACTATTTGAAACAATAAGTACTGAAGTTTGACATTACACGGACATTTAATAGTATGACAGCTGTCATTCATTTATGTCTTTCTTGTTTTCCCTCCAATCATTTTGGAGTTCTGTGTTCTCATCCTAAATCTACAAAACCGGCGTTATAATTTTGAACGTATCGCGCATTTATTACCTTATCTATTTACTTTATTAATCCGCTGCCCACACGAATAACGATGAAAATGAAGATAACAATCAAATGTTTCCCCTGGTTACTTATTACAACATTTCTTCTAATGAATCGCGTGAGGGATGCGGAAGGGAAAACAACAAAATATGTTTATTCCCATTATTGATTAGTGTGGATAATACAATAGATGAGATTAATGGAGATGTAGCTGAAGGGTAACAAAGAGAATTATAATGTTGTGTTAGTGGAGGGATGCGCAAGGGTGTCCAGCAACTTATAATCTTGTTTGAGTCTTTGTCTCGACAGATATTTGTAACGGGATATACGAGAAATGAACGATAAATTTAAAACAGTTCTCGCTTTATACTCTGGCATGGACCCAGCAGCTCGACCAAAACTGCCCAAACTCAGGTACACACCAAAACTTTGTCAGCTAGTTAATATATTCAACCATAATATCCTAAACCAATATGTTAGTGAAGAAACACAACTTACAGACGTGCATACACTTATATACTGCACAGCATTAGTAATTTCAGAAGAACTTAATTATAAAGTCACAGAATACGCAGGCAATAGAAGGCCAAAAACTATTAACAAACCAGCATGGCAGCAGAGGCTTGAAAAAGACATAGAAAAACTTAGAGCAGACTGCGGTAGACTTACCCAATATATTAATAATAATAGGTCCAACAAAGTAGTTAAAAGAGTGGAAGTCATATTTAAAAACATGACTGTCCACACCAGACACGAAACAGATAATAGGAAACCAGAAGAATTTCTGGATACTCTAAAACAGAAATTAGCTGTAAAAGTACACAGATTAAGAAGATACAAGAAAGCGCAAGAGCGTAAAAATGATAACTCCTTATTTGCTATGAATGAAAAGAATTTCTACAGAAAGTTACAGACTAAACCACAAACTGACACAACACCCGAAAATAGTATAGAATTACCAACAGCGGAACAACTGGAATCATTTTGGGCTGGAATATGGGAAGAGCAAGTACAACATAATGATAAATCTGATTGGGTTGCAGACGAAAAACTTAAATGGATTTCATTAGAAGAAATGGATTTTGTTGAGTTAACCGAGTCTGACATTACTAGTATCACAGCGAGACTTCACAACTGGAAATCCCCCGGCATTGATAAAATTCACAATTACTGGTATAAAAAATTAGAATCATTGCACAAAGTATTAGCTAAAAATTTTACAGATATTATATTAGGGAAACAATATGTCCCCGAATTTCTTGCTACAGGAATAACCTACATGTTGCCAAAAACACAATACTCTCCACAGCCTTCTCAATATAGACCAATTACATGCCTACCAACTATATACAAGATTCTAACATCAGCAATTACTACAAAAATCAATAAACACGTAGAACATCACAACATTATTGTAGAGGAACAAAAGGGATGCAGGCGAGGCCACATGGGATGTAAGGAGCAACTAGTAATAGATTCGGTAATACACAAACATGCTGCCACAAAAAATAGAAATTTACACTGCACCTACATAGATTATAAAAAAGCTTTTGATAGCATACCACATTCCTGGCTTATCCAAATTTTACGGATATATAAAATTAACCCAAAAATAATAGACTTTTTGCAAAATATTATGTCCCAATGGAAAACTACCCTTCAACTAAATTATCACGATAACACTGTCACAACTAGACAGATAGCCATAAAAAAGGGCATTTATCAAGGAGATTCCTTGAGCCCTTTATGGTTTTGTCTCGCTCTAAACCCTCTATCTCACTTACTACAGCGTAGCCAGGCCGGATACAGTCTTAAACATACAACAGAAGCAACCACTATTTCTCATCTTATTTATATGGACGACATTAAACTATACTCAAAAACTGAAACAGACATGAAAAAATTAATAGAAATCACGACCAAATTTAGTAACGACATAAACATGCAGTTTGGACTAGACAAATGTAAAACACTACATATAATAAGAGGCAAAATTAAACCTGGTGACTATGCAATTAACACTGATGACGTTATTACTGCTATGGAAACCACCGATTTATATAAATATTTAGGATACAAGCAGCTCAAAGGATTAGATCACACAAAAATTAAACAAACACTAAACACAGAATACAAGAGAAGATTGGTCGCAGTATGTAAAACCCAGCTCTCCGGAAAACATTTAATAAAGGCGCTGAATACCTACGCGATCCCAATATTAACATACTCATTTGGAGTGATCAAATGGTCGCAAACTGACATCCAGCAAATAGAGAGAACAACACGCACGACACTAACTAAACATAATAACCTACACCCTAAATCTGCAATAGAAAGGCTTACCATCAAACGGCAACACGGAGGGAGAGGCCTTATTGATGTCCATCACCTCTGGCAAAAGCAAATAAGTAGATTAAAATCATTCTTTCACACTAAATCCAACACAAGCAACATACATAAAGCCATAGTAATGAACGATATAAACTACACACCACTTCACCTAAACGAACAAATAGATACACAACCCACTATTAATGAAGATCCACAGAAGAAAAAAATAGAAGATTGGAAAAAGAAAGTATTGCACGGGCGACATCCCCATGATTTAGAACAGTCTCACATAAATACGACAGCATCAAATAAATGGCTAAAGATAGGTAGTTTATTCCCGGAAACCGAAGGATTTATTATTGCAATACAAGATCAAATTATAAACACTAAAAATTACAGGAAATATATTATTAAGGACCCCACAATAACGAACGATAAGTGCCGCAAATGTCACAGCCAACCGGAGACCATTCAGCACATCACTGGGGCCTGCACAACACTCACACAGACAGACTACACACATAGACACAACCAGGTTGCAAACATCATTCACCAACGTCTAGCTCTCAAACATAAACTGACACAAGATACTAGTCCTTACTACAAATACACACCAGATCGAGTTCTTGAAAACACTTCACACAAACTATACTACGACCGCGGCATTATGACTGACAGGACCATTCATTATAATAGACCAGACATAATACTTCAGGATAAAGTTAATAAAGTCACTTACCTTATAGACATAGCTGTTCCTAACACACATAACTTGCTAAAAACAATAGGTGAGAAAATTAGTAAATATGCAGAATTAAAAGAAGAGGTGGCCAGAATATGGAGACAGGAAAAAGTTTACATAGTACCGATAGTAGTCTCCACAACGGGTGTTATACCCAATCATCTCCACCATAGCCTCAAATTAATAGACCTCAAGGATTCAGTCTACATAACACTCCAAAAAGCCGCAATTTTAAACACCTGCAGAATAGTAAGAAAGTTCATGCAAATCGAGGAAAATGAAATTTCTCCCCATGACTCACACACACACACGCTACGTTGACTTGGTTTAGGCCCGTTAACGTAGCTAAAACTAGCTTTAAAAAAAAAAAAGCTAAGAAACAATACATGTTTTCCCTAAAATAATAATAATAATAATCGTCGCGCACGTCTACCGCCTCCGGACCCGTCGCTCAGCTCCGCCTCGCCGCTGCCGGAATCCAGCCCCATCGTGAGTGCTGTGACACCGGCCGTGGCAGTTGCGTCGAGTTCGAGCGACGAGTATTTCTCTCCGCCCACGACGCCACCACCTGCTCGTCGACGGGGAGGACGCCGGCCGCCGGACGGCTTAGGACCTCGAGGCCCACCGGCTTCTGATAGGGTCCCAGCTCCCGGCGGAAGTGTGCAGCGCATGCGATGGACGTCATCGAACAATGAAAACGTCATGCGCGCATACTATGGGGCTACAGAGGGGGGAAACAACCTGACCGCGTACCGTATTAGGATGCTCTCTCTGTTTCAGGTGCTTGAGCCAGCTGTCAACGTGTCGGCACAACGACTGTCGGATCAGGTGCGAGTAATCCAGCGTAATCGTATGTTGGATGACACCGTACTTGATCGCTTGCGAACTGAAATGCAGAGTAGCCATGTCATTGCCACGCCGCCGTCGCAGGCTGTGGTTTCACCACAGTCTACCACAATACCAAATCGCGATGGCGATGTGAGTAGTGACATGGTTACTAATGTAAGTACCCAGTGCAATGAGGATATGAGGAGTGCTTTGGAGGGTGCGATTGGAGAATATCGGTTCATGACACCCGAACTTAGACCACGCTTACCTCGTTTGCCTATGCATAACAAAAATAAAATGCTGGTGGCTGTTCTGGATTCGCAGTTGTCAAATTATTTTGATAACTGCGAAGACCTCACCGATGTTCACTCGATCCTGTATTGTGCGGCCGTAGCGGCATGTCGTGTAGCTCATGTCAAATTTTCTGATGACAGAGCTACACGACCAAAACCAGCCGTACCGGCATGGCAGTACAGGATTGAAAAACGTATTGGTGGGGCCAGAGCACTCATCGGCAAATTGATCTGCTTCAGGGAGGGCAATACTCGCCCTAGGGTGATGCGTTTTGTGAGGCGAGCGTTCTCGGGGACTGGTATCAGTCCTCGAGACTACATATCCCGTGTCACAGAGCGCATCGACTTCCTGAAGCAGAAAGTGTATGCATGGGCAAGCCGTATTCGTAGGTATAAGCGGCGGGTGGACCGATACACTCAGAATCGCACATTTCAAAGAGATGAAAGGTGGGTTTATAGGGCTTGGGAGCGACCGGACCAAGGTGTGGCTGACACGCGCCTGCCGGATGATGATGCAATGTGTTCGTTCTGGCGCAGCATCTGGTCGGTGCCTGTCAGCCATGCTGAAGGTGAATGGACTCGGGTGGTTGAGCGAGCCTGCGATCCAGTACTAGAAATGGGGGCAATTACTATTAGCCCCCAAGACGTAGCTTGTGCAGTCCGTCCGTTGCCTAATTGGAAATCTCCAGGGCCGGATGGGCTGCACAACTTCTGGATTAAATGGTTTACAAGGTCGCATGCTCGCTTGGCGACCCTATTCCAGTCAGCCTTAGAGTCGGGGTCGCTACCAGAGTTCCTGACAACAGGTATAACCCACCTGCTCCATAAATCGGGTAGTACTACGGAACCCAAAAATTATAGACCGATCACGTGTCTCCCGACAGTCTATAAAGTTCTTACATCCATTTTGAGAACTAAAATTAGCAAACATATAGATGACAATTCTATAATATCTGCTTCCCAAAATGGATGTAGGAATGGGTCCCGTGGTACTAAGGAGCTACTCCTCATTGATATGGCCATTAGTCAACAGGTTCGTCGTTCCCGAAAGGATTTGTCGACATGTTGGATAGACTATAAGAAGGCCTATGACTCGGTGCCACATACATGGCTCATGAAGGTGCTAGAGTTGTATAAAGTTGATGCAACTCTGCGCACTTTCCTGATGTCGTGTATGGGGCAATGGAGGACAGTCCTTCGCTATCCAGGATGTCGGCAAATTCAGAGGAATAGCGAGCCGATAAGGATAGAGCGAGGTATATTTCAGGGCGATAGTTTGAGTCCACTTTGGTTCTGCTTAGCCTTGAATCCTCTGAGCACGCTGCTAGAGGATTCAGGTCTAGGCTATCGGTTGCGGACAGATGGTCGGGTTATATCTCACCTCCTTTACATGGATGATTTGAAACTCTTTGCCCCCAACGATTTGCAACTAATGGAGCTACTGGAGGTAACTGAAACCTTCAGTAGCGCCATCAGGATGGAATTTGGTGTGGACAAATGTGCGGTCATGCATGTAAAGCGAGGGGAGATTGTGGAATCTGTGGGAACCCAGCTCTCAGATTCCATAAATCTTAGATCCCTCTCAGCAACCGAAACTTATAAGTATTTGGGTATGTCGGAAGCGTTGGGCATCAATGTTGCTGACATGAAGCAATCGTTGAAGGAGCGCTTCTTTGGCCGCCTGAAAAAAGTATTTAATAGTCTTTTATCGGGCGGAAATAAGGTGCGTGCCTTCAATGGTTGGGTCATGCCGGTTTTGATGTACTCTTTCGGCATACTCAAATGGACTCAAACAGAACTAGACGCCCTGGATACGAAGGTCCGTAAATTGTTGACGGCATATCGAATGCATCACCCGCGTTCTTCGGTAATGAGACTGTATATCCCGCGGAAGTGTGGGGGTCGCGGCTTTTTAAACGCTAAGACTCTCCACAATCGTGAGATATGCAGTCTCAGGGAATATTTCCTAGCAGCCGACGTGGGGATGCATCGAGATGTGGTCGCGATGGACAAGGGCCTCACCCCGCTCTCCTTGGCTAAAGAGAACTGGCGCAAACCTGTAGTACTTACTACTGATGACCGCAGGAAAGAATGGCAGAGCAAGGAGCTTCACGGGCGCTTTTACCGGGCTCTTCATGGGCCCGATGTAGATTTTCTAGCGTCCGTGTCCTGGCTACGATCCGGGGACCTCTTCGGAGAAACCGAAGGTTTTGTCTGTGCAATTATGGATGAAGTTATGATGACGAATAACTACCGGAGATTTATTGTGAAGGACGGTACGGTTGACATATGTCGGGCATGCCACCGTCCAGGCGAATCAATCCGTCACATTATCTCCGGGTGTTCTCGTCTAGCTAACGGAGAATACTTGCACAGACACAACCTTGTAGCCAGGATTATCCATCAGCAACTTGCTCTAAAATACAATCTTGTGGAATCGGAAGTGCCCTACTATAGGTATGTGCCCGACCCAGTTCTCGATAATGGCAGTATCACACTGTACTGGGATCAATCCATCATCACTGACAGGACTGTTATAGCCAATAGGCCTGATATAGTGGTGATGGATCGATCAGAGCGGCGTGCAATGATTGTTGACATAACGGTCCCGCATGATGAGAACCTCGTGAAAGCCGAGAAAGATAAACAAATCAAGTATCTTGACTTGGCTCGCGAGGTTGTCGACATGTGGGAAGTGGACTCGGCAATCATTGTACCGATAGTCGTGTCGGCCCATGGCTTAATTGCCAAGAGCCTCGACCAATACCTGAGGAGGCTCTCGTTAGGCAGCTGGATCAAGGGCTTGATTCAGAAAGCGGTACTCCTGGACACGGCTCGTATTGTTAGGAGGTTCCTCTCTCTGGAGCCCTGACCGCCGGTAGCTTGGACCCTGTTCCCGATACCGGTGGGCTACAATTTTTTATATTTTTAAATGTTTTTTATATATTTTTTATATTAATATTTAAAAATGTAAAGAGTTTGTTTAAAATTGAATAAAGGGAATAATAATAATGTTTATTTTTCTTCCACAAATAATACTTATAAACTAACACATGCAGATTGATTGAAAATGATCACTATGTTTATTTGTGGGAGACTGGTGCCTAAACTAAGCCTAAACTTGTATTTCAGGACACCAGGGACTCCCCCCTACAGGCAAAATTACATTCTTCATTGGTTATTAAAATAACTAGGTATACTGGTGTCTAGTTGTTGTAATTAAAGGTATACAGATATGGATATTTGATGGAAAGAACAAAACATTATAATTTAATAGCAAAATAATAATAGAACCTTAAATTTATGTGAAGTGTAGTGAAGACAAGATGTGGAGAATGAGGTGCGTGTGGGATGTAGCTGCGTTTAATAGGTTTGTCTGTATCTGTGTGTGTGTGTGTGTGCCTGGTGTATTTGTCTGTATGTCTGTGTGCGTGTGTGTGTTTGTGTGTATTGGTGTGTGTGATAAAGTATAGTTAGGATGAGAGGGTATAATGTGAGTGGGATCATTATCTAACTAGATGTATGATATATGAAGGATATTCAATCAGTCTTTCTGTTTCCTGTTAAACCTTTTGTTTCCTGTTAAACTTTAATGACTAGTAACTCTTCTGTTTTAGTGTAGTTCAATTTTAGTAGCCAGTTTGTTAGTACCCGCTTACATTTAGATTTACTGTAATTAAAAATACCTGTTTCTTTGTTTAACTTATTGTACAGCTCAGGGCCTCGGTAAATATAAAACTTTTGGGCAAAACCTGATTTCATTTTAGTGGTATTACATATTGCATACTGCCTTCTCGTTGTTAATTTTGAGAGATCAAAAGAAGATGAATCCGAATGTTGTCTCAGAGTAGTGGAGAGGATGTATATTTGTCGTACTGTTAAAACCTCGGCTTCCTGATACAATGCGGCAGTGGGGAAGAGTTGTGGTTTTGAGAGGCTTACTTTCAGAATCAATCTTTGAGCTCTTTCTATTTCCAACATTTTTGTTTTACCGGCACCTCCCCAAGTTGTTACACAATATGTCAAAATGGATTGAACAAGTGCAAAGTATACCATTTTAAGTGTTTTACCATTTGCAACCTGTCTAAGCTGTTTGAAAATATAAGTAAGTTTCCGCACTCTTTTACATAAGTTGTGAATGTGTTCATCAAAAGATAATCCTCTATCAATGGCAATACCCAGATAACGAATACTCTGTGTCGGTTGCACATTCGGGCAGCTGCATTGATTCAAGGGAGGAAAGCAACACCGATGCACAATTAGGGGGGGTTTATTTTGGAAGAAGTTTTTAATGCTCCTGATTGAAAAAGGAATATATTTAGTTTTATCAGCATTAAGTGTGAGCGAGTTTGCAGCGAGCCAGTGGCAAACCGTATTTAGACCCAATTGAGCTAGTGAATATACCTCCTCCCAAGAATCACCAATGAAAGTTAGAGTTGTATCGTCTGCGTATGATATTATTTTGCAATTTTTTAGTTTAAGTTGACATAGCTCATTTATGTAACATAGAAACAAAGTAGGGCCAAGAATACTGCCCTGTGGCACGCCGTGCTCAATAGGAAGTTCATCACTCAAATGGTTCCCGATTTTAACGCGCTGTGTACGATCTGACAAATAATTTGACATTAATTTCAATTCATTTCCCCGTATTCCCATGTTAGCTAGTTTCCGAATGAGGGTGGGGATAGAGACTGTGTCAAAAGCTTTGGCAAGATCGAGAAAGATTGTTAAGCATTTTTTGTTATTGTCCATGTTTCTTACTACGAAGTCAGTAAAAGTGTGAACGGCCTCATCCGTGGACTTGTGGGCTCGAAAACCGTATTGTGTTTCTGCTAGGATTTTATTTGATTCTAAGAAATTTATTAGCCTTTGATTAATAGTACGCTCGAAAACTTTCGATATTGAAGAAAGAATAGAGATGGGCCTATAGTTGTTGACACAGCCTGTATCCCCAGCCTTGTATATGGGGACAACGATTGATTTTTTCAGTGCTTTAGGAAACACACCTGTGTCAAAGCAACGATTTATGAGATAAGTGATAACAGGAGCTACCAACTCCACAACATGTTGTAGTAGCATAGATGTGATTGTGTCCCATCCAGGTGAGCATTCTCTCTTTAAATTCAGGATTACAGTTTTAACTTCTTCAGTATCCACTTTCAGTAGTGCAAATGAGTTGCTAGGGGAGGTATCTTTAACTACGGAAGTGTTATTGAAACGTGGAACACTCGAGGGTATGCGTTGTGCCAATATCTTACCAACAGAAGAAAAGAAGGTATTAACATGATTGATAGATGATTGAGGGCTGTGATGTGTGTGTAATAGTTCTTCAGGAGGTTTATGACATTTATTAGAATTCGTTATAGATTTAATAGCATCCCATAGCAATTTGGAGTTACCTTTAGCCATTTTCAGTTGGTTTTCTTCATACTCTCGTTTTAATTTTTTAAGGAGATTGTTGCAATAGTTTCTATATCGTTTATATGTTATATTTAGTATTTCATTACTTGGTTCTTTTTTTGTTTTAATATGCATATTGTCCCTATTTTTAATACATTTTAGTAGCCCTGGCGTAATCCAGGGTTTTAAATTAGTTTTATTTCGTGGCATCCTAATGATCGACATATGTTGTAGTGTTAAATTAGATAATAATTCGATGAATTTATCGGTTGCCAAGTTTAAGTCGTTTTCAGCATAAACTTGACTAAAATCTAACTTTGAGCAGTCAGTGATGATCCCGGTCCAGTCTAACTTTCTGACTTCTCTACTATTTATAGGTTTTTTTGAGCCCCCATGCTTGAGACAAAATAGAACAGCGTCATGATCAGTAACTGAAGTCTGAAGATTAAATGTATAGGACTGTAACTTGCTCTTGACTAAAACATGATCCAGGCAACTATAACCTCTAGTAGGTGAGTAATGTGCCGGAAGTAGACCGTGAAATGAGGCAATATCTAGATATGACGAGGCATTGGAATCCTCATTTAATATATTTATGTTAATGTCACCCACTATGATTATATTTTGAAATGATTTTAACTGCTCAAGAATGTTGTGGAAGGATTGCAGAAAGGCATCCAAACATCTAAAAGACGGTGGCCTGTAGATTGCCACAACAACTGTGTTAGTCCCAAATTTAACTAACATACAGTTACATTCACCAAGAAGTGGTTCTTCTATTGTATAATAATGTTCATTACGGACCATGACTACCACTCCATCATTCTGATTCAAAGTTCGGCTCGTTTTATAGGAATTATAACCGTTTATAACAGGAAGATTAGATACCTGACGGAGCCAGCACTCCGAAAATACTATAACGTCGCATTTGAAGCTCAGTCTAGACAAAAGCACTGAAAATTCATCGAAATTACGATTGATACTTCTTATATTTTGTTGTAAAATTTTGATATAGTTGCTAGCTGTTGGTATGTATTTGGAGCACTGTTCTGGCTCACAACTAAGAGAGACAGAAGCATTAAATTGGTCCAAGTTATTTAATAAGTCATTTACCGCAGCGAACGTTGATATTTATAACACTCGTAGGACAATTTGAGAAGGACACAGGAATTTTAAGATTACTCTCCACATTATATACTATTAAGATTAAGATGCCGTACTCAAAAATAGTGCACGAATATAGAATACCTGTACAAGAATTCAGCCAGGCTGGCGTGCAGCCATGGCACATGTGTAATATTGATTTATCTCCAGGGAACCAAAACCTGTTTTTTTGTAAGAATGGGTGTGTGTGTGTGTGTTGTTTGTTTAAGTGTGCTGTTACGGATAGGCAAAAAGATGTGGAGTGTATTATGTGCAGTGTATTGACATGTTTCCTTATACAAAACCTAAAAAAATGTTTTCTTATACAAAATATAAAAAATCTAAAAACATGTTTTCTTATACAAAAACTAAAAAATCTAAAAATATGTTTTCTTATACAAAATCTAAAAACAATAGCAAACAGTTTGTCTGAGAACATGAAGAGTCATATAATCTTATCTAAATCCTCAGAATTTTTAATTTGAATGGGTGAGTCACCCTCGTTCCTCCGTATATAAATTCTTCCAAAAGAAATCCAGCACCCATGAAAACCTTGCCTTTTAGTAAGTTGTCTGGATAAGTAGAACAGCTGTTGTGTCTTTGCTGTCAGAGAATCAGATACATAAATGTTTTGGGGGACTCCTTTAATCTTAATGTCATTAGTATTTAATGGCAGCCCTTTTTTTAATTTTTGTGATTTATTGTATTTGATCACCGCACCAATAATATCAGACTTTCTTGCAACAGTTGTAAAATCAACTAGACTAGTATAGATGAATAAAATAGTCCTAAACGTAATCTGTACGAATAAAATCGTAATTTGTTATTTTATCGCCTGGAGGTTTTCGTTTAGTTTAACTGAAAGAGATTTATCACTGTAAGCATCTTGCGGCCTCAAGTACCTAGCTACTAAAGAGTCTCTACTGAATTCAGTCTACGTTCGTGTACTCAGATTTCAAGTGAATTCTTGAATCTCTTTCATCTACTTATAAATCGTATCGCACGGCTGTAATCCTAGGAGTTGAATAAGATGTTATGTTGTAAACTATCACCTGTCTACTATCAACTATCAAGAACGAATGAAACGATTTCATCAGAATTTCACTTTGAATAACAATTTTAGATAAGTAGTGTCTCTCTAGGGCGTTTATTTTTTTCATTGTATTAATCATTTTTATTTCGTCCAGGTTTTTACCAAAGCCTGGGCGGCTGCCGTCACTGCCACCACTACTGCCGCGAGTGCGACGGCTCTGGCCCACTCCACTGCAAGTCCTGCCCACCCCGCTTCATGTTAGACGGCGGGCTTTGTATGGAGTGCCTCGGCTCGCAGTACTACGACGCCAGCAGTGGAACGTGTAAAGGATGCGACGAGTCTTGTCGGACGTGTTCAGGACCGGGGCAGTTTAGTTGTGCCACGTGTTCTAGACCGCTAAGACTTGATAGGTAAGTGTTTGTTCTATAAGGCGGGCTATGTGTGGGTTTGTATCAGGTGTAGTGCTAGGATGCCAGCAATGGAACGTGTCGAGGACGCGATAAGTCCTGCCGTACTTAGTTGCACCACGTGTTCTAAACTACTAAGACTCGATAGATACATATGTGAATATTACTATACACGAGGGGCTAAGTGGATGATTTGCTTCAAATCACTCGCTCGAGTCTAGTTTTCAGGGCCTTGGAGAGCGGCGAAAACGGTTCTAAAGCGAAATTATTACTTATACTATTCTGCATGCTTATCGCTCAGTGGATAAGAAAGAAAGAAAGACAATGGGGGCGGAGGGGGCCCATCTGGATTCCAAAAATGTAATACCTTGATCGGATTTTCCTGCATCGATTTCCTAAAACAACTAGAACCAAGTGTTCAAGTTAACGTGCGGTTTCACAATAAGCTCATTTAAGTCCCAATTTTCTTTTTTGAAATTCGACTTTTTTTGCAACTATGCGTGGGACAGTTCAATTGCCACGTTACGCGGCACGTTGGCTCGACAGGTGGGTCATACGTTTCGAGGTTACTTTATACGCTGGTTTTGTATGAAATGAGGAGTGGAACAGTCGAGTTGAATAGAAGCCGGCCCGTGGCATCGCAGACGGCGAGAAATGTCGAGCGCACGTGCTCAAAGCTCCACAGTTTTCCGTTCACGGGAAAAGAGCTGGTTTTTGTGGTGACGTGTGTGAGCGTGCCTAGATATTATACAACATAATATATGCCTGCTATCTCCGTTGTGTTAGGCAGACATCCACCTTTGTTATAGTTCACCCACCTATTAGCCAGTAATGTTTTAGTTTCCTATAACAATGGACAAGCTTTCTGCCATCACAATCCTACGCAAATTCAAGTTTCCAGCGGGCATATTTTAATATTGGCCGCACTATTTTGTTTTTAATTAAAAGCATATTAAAAAACAATTTGCATTATTTAAAAACTTACGGTATAAAATATCAAGTTATTCTCTGAAGGTTCCAAAAATAACTGAAAATTAATGGAAACAAGTTCAAGCACGCTTCCATTTTAAATGATAAATGAATTGAGAATCAAGTAGGTATAATAAAATAAAGGGGTTTGAACTTTTTGACCGGATTGTTTTCCGGCACAAATGGCGCAAAAAGGTGCAAAAAAATCCTGCCACGCTTCGTACAAAAATGTTCCTAGACCTTTCTCGTCGTAAATTCATAAAATATTGACTAAAAGTCAAAGCCGATTCCAACATAGTTGAGAAAAAAGCTGAGATACGTAATGTTGATTAAAATAAAAAAATAAAACCACAAAACTTATATTTCATGTCGCATTACCCTTTTCACTCAAGTGAAATATTTCAGCCGACACTACCACTTAGTTTCCACGACTCGGAGCAAAGGTGGCGCGCCGTAAAGAGTCCTTATACTCCTCAGTGATTGAAGGACACGTACTGCGCGTCTACTAGAAACACTTACGACCGACTTACCACTAAGCTAGTGGAGACTTACCTTTACAAAGCGTTCGGCATAGTGCTACTATTTTTGAGGGTGACTTTCCTTTTTTTTTGGGGTTGACAAGGATTTTACGCGTAGTTTTTCACTAGCAATCTTTTATGTGTTGAAAATGTCATTATTCTTATTGCTAATAGTCATTTAGAAATGTTAATGATTTGGGATGCTTAGGTCCATGTTCACCACAAACAAGACGGACGATTATCAAAAAACAGCTGTTTAAAACACATTTTTGTTTGGGAATATGTCAAATTGACAGCTGTTTTTACATAATCAGACTGTTATCTTCTCGGTGAACATGGACCTTAGCCGTTTTGCTGCCAAAAGATTAGATTAGTTTGCAAGATTGACTTTTGATTTTGTGCAAATTGTAAGCAGCTTGACCACCAACATAACTGTTTGTATATTTACATATTTCACTGTATGAAGGATGTTATGGCAAGAAAGGAGGTATCTGATGAGATAGCCATATATAGATATAGATGTGTGGAAGAAGAAGACATGCTGCGCCGACCACAAATAAATTTTGATAAGGAAAGGAAAATTATGATATTTATATATGTCACCGTAAAATTGTCAAATACGTTATATTGTAATATCTCTAGCGATATTGTAAAATCTCGAAATATTGTCAAATGAACATACTGCTTACAACAAAACCCATTATTTTACGTGAAATGCATGCGATGGTAGTCAACTCAAGCGGTGTGGAGGGAAGGAGGAGTCCCCCTTGTCCAGTGGTGCAACTCTCATGAAAAGATATTGTACCATTCCTGAGAAATACCGATTACCTATTATAACCTAACCTTAAAACACTTTATATTCTCCTAAATAGCGTAGTCGACGGAGCCCCGCTTCGCGGGCCCCTATTTCCGGGTGCAGGGTTTAATGGAACCTAACTAACCTAACGGGGGGTGCCCCAAGTCCCGATTATGGGGGCAGAGATACTTCCGTATGTTCAGTTGACAATAATTCGAGACTTTACAATATCGCTAGAGAGATACACGTTATATTGTAATGTAACGTATTTGACAATTTTACGGTGACATATATACACCGTGTTCCCTAGGATATACATTAATTTTGAATAATACTTCTATAGCTCTTGTTAAACATATCGTATAAAGGAAGTAGTAGTTTAAATGGCATAGTTTTTAAGTTATTTTTTATGTTGTGCTGTGAGAAAGAGTCTTTATTTGTGAGATATTGCCGCTTTGTGCAACCAAAACTATCAAACTGAATTTAAAAGACTGAAACTGATTTTTGAATTTTTTTTTTTTTAGAAGTTCGAGGCATTTTGTGTTGTGTTATGATAAAATGAGTTTGTAATCTAAGATGAACACGATATGTTTTTGCTTATTGCCACTAAAAGTAAAAAAAATAAAAAAAGTATGTACTTAAAAAAAAAGTTAAAAAAAATGGTAAAAAAAAAATAGGAAAAAAATTTTCAATATAATGGTCTGAATAACATGCCGAAGTTAATGTATAACCTCAGGAACACGGTGTATAACAAATGTCTTTCTTTGAGAGTTGCTTGAAATATTTATAACACGACAGTTTGGCGTAGTGTCAACTTGATGAACAAATAAGTTCCCTAATGGGGAAGAACGTTAAAAGCTAATTGTAGATGGCGCCACCATAGCTGGTCTCAATCTGACCAATGAGGTCAAGGTATTTTAAAATATGAAATGACATTCCTTGATTTTCAACTAATGACGATGCTTGGAACCAGCTATGCTAGCGCCATTAGTTCCACAGTGTGCATCCCCATTGTATTTGAGTATCGTTGCATGCGTTTATTTTTCATACAATTTTTGAATAGGCCCATACAGTAATCATTTGCAGAGAACTTTAGATTCAATACGAGTCACGTTGAAAATAATAGCAATTTTGTAAAAAAGCAGTTCTCATTCTGAAACCAGGTAACGCACTAACCACACGAGAAAGAAAGAAGATCTATACAGGGTGTCAACAAACTCATCACGAAGACGCCAACCAAGCATTCTGTACATCATACTAAATAACTCTACGGGAAAATTATTGCTGGGAAATGACTTTTTGGGGTGAAAAATCACGTTTTACGGTAAATTTCAATGTAACGCTCTCAACACATTGTTCTGGTGGATGGATTGAATAGTGCGGGGGTGGTGGAGAAGTTTAAAGTTAAGTTCTTACATTAACAAGTAAAATCCGGTTGTTTAAATTTTAAATTTATTTAAAATTTAAACAACCCCCGACACATTATAATGTAGTAAATAATGTAGTATGCGTTAGGTTTTAGGTAGGTACCAGCCATCAATCCACTTTCCTCATTTCATTAATTTCGTTAGTTAGCATTCCTCATTCCCTTTCCTTACTTACTGTACATTATTTTACTAGTCAAGCCTTTTCATTTGATACCCATATTGAAGGAGTTGTGAAAAAAAAATGTAATACGCCATTTTAAAGCGACTTACTCTCGACTAATACACATTTCAAACGAAAAAACAAAACAGAATCGGTCCATCCGTTTGGGAGCTGCGATGTCACAGACAGATACACACACAGACACGTCAAACTTAAAACAGTCGGGGTTGAAAACATGGTATTTCGAAAAAAAACTTGTGAAAAAGTTGGAACTTTAACCCTCAATATCTCCGTAACTAGAAGGTTCCCAGGTATGGTCCAGAATAAAAAAATGATCTCAGTGATAGGAAGAACTTTCGGTGTCGTTATGTGTCTTTTTACACCCTTTATGTCTATACTACCGGTCATGGTTCCGTGCTTGTCACCTATTATCTTCTATCATTGATTTGCCCAGCTCCAATGCCTTTCAGGTACCTGTACATCCCTAACTATCAGAAATCTAGAGATTGAATCAAATTCCGTTCAGTCATCTGTGTAACACGTAGCACGATTCGAAATCCTTTACAGTTTGATTATCGTTTGATAGATAATCGAATATCTAGTGGAACATTCCAGAAATTCCTAGAACTGCTACCTGTGACGGATGTTTGACGTACATAGGTACGTTATACATATTACCTACTCCTTTATGCTGTCTAGCTAAATAGGATATTGGATACTAAAGTGTCAAGGGTCTTAGATATCATGTCGGTGTGAAATATCGTTTGCAGGTTGGATTGCTCGAGAAGTGGCATGATTTTACTTCAATGATTCTTAATAAAATCTTTGGATAGTGATTTGTCAAATAGCAAGCAATGAAGCAAGGAGAACATTTCAACAAAATAACAACCGGTGTCATATTTTTCACAGGCAGTGTGTTGTACCCTAAACTGTTAAAATTCCCAATAAATCATAAACCTAATGCTTTAGCGCTAAAGATGAAAATCTATTAAAGAAACTTGACAGATTGTAGTAGCTTGAGGTACGATCGAACAAGCTATCTAATTTACATTTTACAATGTACTTAGGTAATTTGTGGGTTAAGCAGTAAACCAAATAGCTTGTTCGACCGTACCTGTCTTTTCTTTTCCGTTTTTTGTTTGTATCTTTCTTTTTTATATGTAGTATACCAACTAGGTATCTAGTGTCCACGACACAAGCTTTGCTTAGTGTGGCACTAGGTGGCGCTATGTGTTAATGTCCAGCGATATTTATTATTTATTATAAACAACTTTTCTTTAGCTTGTCGTTTGCTCCTGTCCAGGCTAAACAATCAATGCGTGCCGTGCTGCTCTGAGCGCGGAGCTACCAACTCCACGCCCGCCACCGACTGCTGCCATTGTAACCCTGATACTGGTAAGTTATAAGCGAAGCCAGGTGGGCAACTTGGTCTGGTAGGGGGATTTGAATAAAGCTGAGTGCGACTGTGGAGCCTCATCCCAAACCATGGCCCACCTTCTGACCTGCTCTTTGTGCAACACCTGCATTTTAAGGAACCTGTCCGAAGCCACCACCAACGCCGTCGATGTTCCTGAGTTCTGGTCGAAACAAAATCAAATAACCATTGATTCCCATCACCGACACGAAGAAAAAAAAAAGAAGACTTGTCTGCTATGCTATAATTACGACGTGATCAGACCAAACGAAGTGTGTGAGTATATAAACAGCCAGTGCCAAAAAAAAAAAAATAAGCGGGTCCGCCCGCGGCAGTGACGCTGTGTGATCTATAGTTACAATTTTAAATAGAATGTATAATTTGGCGGGATACTAACTCTATTAGCTGTTTCGGAATCTCCTTTTCTTTCTATTAACTTATTAAAAATGGTTTCAAATGATTCTAAAATGTTGACCCCAGATTCTGTCAAAGACGAGGCAAATACAGTTATCGAAAATCTTTTGCTAAGCGGAAAGATACTACAATGACTTTATGAAGTGGCGAGCAGATAATAAGAAAATAAAACTACAATTTTTTACTTTCCTCATATTCGAAATGAAAAGTAGAGTGCTTAACACGGGTGAAAGACATCAATTCCTTTCGACCCTCGTGTAACAATCTACTATTGTTCAACAGTGGACTTTTACTGGCTGCAAGTAATCCAGAGGGCGTAGACAAGCTCACATTATTTCCGTGATAAAGCCAATTGTAGATGGCATGACCATAGCTAGGTTTCAATCCGACCAATGAGGTCCAAGCTATTTTGAAATATAACCACCAATATTACCAGTTTTTCAACCAACGACGATGCTTGGAACCAGCTATACTAGCGCCAGTAGTTTCACTGTTGCCATTCCTATTCTGCTGACTGTAAAAATACTAAAAGCTTTTTTTAAAATTCAAATTCAAATATTTTGTTTCAGAATTACATCCATATATTGTTAGTAGTAGTACAACTTAGCCTGATATTAGTATTAAAAGAAATTTACAATAATAAACAACTAGTGTGCCAGTGAACTGTTCGTTCAATGGTGCACCAGTTTATTTGGATAAGTGTGTCTGAACACTTACCCACCTTCGTAAGAGGTGAGAGTCCCACCAGTTAGCAAACACATTCAGGATGCCATTGGAGGAGGAGCGCACGCGCGCCATCATGGAAGCGCATTGCTTTCGCATGATCGCGGTGAACCCGTCGACGCACGCTTCCGCGAACATCCCTGACGCGCTACATCGCCGCGGCAACCCCAAAAGCACCCTGAATGCGTTATTGTACTGAACGCGCGGGTCGCTGTATTGCCCGCTGGGTATACTTAGTCCATTTTAAAGCGATAGCCACTTATCTAGAAATAATTGATTATTAATTTCAAACAATCCTAATTTTTATCATTCCTACTAGGTGAGTGCATAAACTCGTCAGTAGCGGGCAAGCGTCGCATCGCGGAGTGGGGTGCGCTACACACCGCGCCGTGCCCTCGCTCCGGGCCCAGCGCCGCCGTCGTCACGCTCGGCGTGTGCGCAGCGGCCGTAGTGCTGTTCGTCGCTGTGCTGATGGTGTTACAGGTATGTGTGAGAGGAAGACTCATTTTCTAAGATGAACTTTTGGTACACAAGGGTTTGCACTGTGCAAGGATTTTTCGGCGCCTGAATGAAATTGACAAAAGGGTGTTATTGGTTACCATTTATGAATAAAGTAGGTACTGCGACAAAATAAACAAGATGCTGACGTCTGTTTGGATCTGAATACACGCCAAATGATCCATGTAGACAATGCGACACATCAAGCTTATACATTTACACGATGATGTGACCGCGTTTTTTATAACCCTTACGATGAAAGATCTGCGTATATACTGGTTCTGTGCAACTTGATTTTTCGTCATGCGAACAGCTCTAAATATGGCTGAATCTGCCAGAATTTAAAACAGTAACTGCAAAGTAGGTAATCTAGATTCTTAGGGTTAACCCAATGATGATGTATCTGATTGTTGATTGAATGCAACATAGTTCTATTTAGCGACTAGCATTACAATTACAAATCTACTTTGGATATAGTTAGGCTCTTGCTCAGCTAAATAATGACCATAAAATAGACATGAATCAATTTGTATGAGCCTATGGGCCCATATAAGTTTGCCTTGTAACTGTATCAAACTATTACCTAATTTCGAGTATATCTTTGATATCAAGCGGACTTTACTATTCAATATAATATCAGTCGGATATGTTAAATAAAGTACACATTTCTCATCACGCAGTACTAATAAACCATATTACGGTCCGTGCATCTATAAACATTCATACTTTACTGCGAATAACCTCATTAATGTCGCTATCGACATTCTCGTAAGAGCAGCATACGAAATGAAGACGTTTCGAGCCACATAAATACTTATTTTTATTTTTCTTGGAATAATAAACTTAGGATACGTCCGTCACATGTTTATTTTGGTCTAGAGACAAATGGGGATGTTCTAGGAATTATTGTTTTTGTTATGTCTGACTGTTATACCAATAATGGGAATTGTTTACTGGGTAAATATAAATATAAAATGTAGGCTATCATTATTTCGGCGGCGGCGACCTCTCGCGTCCGGCCCTTGTTCAATCCATGGTCCGGAGCGAGACGGAATGGGAAGCCGTCACCTCCTTCTGCGAAGCAGTTATGCTAGCGTAGGAGATGGTGGAACACGAGAGGGAGAGAGCTTCTCGCCCCAGCCGCCGCGGGAGACGCACCGGGCGTCGGGGGCCACGTGGTGGCTACCGGCCACCGTAGACGTGGGCCTGTGGACGGTTAGCTATGGGCTAGCTAGCCGTCCGTCTGTCTAATGACGACAGGCCGTGTCGACGGCGCGTTCGTGTTCCACGCGCGCCTCAAAGAGATGTCAGCAAAGTGAAGGGGCCCGCAAGGGCCGAAGCCTGCCGGGGTTGCGGGACTGTTCGAAAGAGATACCGTGGCTCCGGAACATACAGGGCGAGGAAGGAACATGATGGCGACGCAGCATGTCTTCTCTTTCCATACTCCTCTATTTTTCGTCATCTCATCAGACACTTCTCTTCTTACCATATCCTTAACACAGTCCATCCATCGTTTCTTTGGTCTTCCTCTACTCAAATACCTATCCACATTCATACTCAAAACTTTTTTCACGACATTTTCCTCATTCCTTCGCATCACATGCCCATACCACGACAACAGATTACCACACAACTTTTCAGTCACCGGCGCCACTTTCAGACTTCCTCTAATATACTCATTCCTTACTTTATCCATTCGCGTAACACCACACATCCTCCTTAGCATTCTCATCTCCGCGACATGCAGATGCCTTTCATTCATACCTTTTGTGGCCCAACATTCTGATCCATGCAACACAGCAGGTCTTGACTGACCTGCAGTTATTAAAGTTCTTAACTTTTAAATCCAAAAGCAAGCCTGTTCAAGTCTTGAATCGTCATAAATCGTATCTTCAACATTTTTTCTAATGAAAAACGATATATGGTTAATTTGTTTTGGTACCAACAAAACGATATTAGGGAAAGGGCAATGATCGCTATTGCTATCGTAATTGATAGTTATAATCACAGTTTTTAAAATATCATTTCCGTTCGCAGGCGCACAGTCCGCGCGAAAAGAAGCAAAAAAGCACGCGCACGCGCGGCGTCGTGTATTCCCCGCTCGCGTGCAACGACGACGGAGATGTCGCCGTTCTCACCTCACGCATCAACCTCCCCTCTAGAGAGAGCGAGACGGAGCGACCCGAGTGCGAATACCAATCACTACTCGAACATTCCACATAGCGCGCGCTGTGATCCTAGTACTAAGTTATGACGACATCAGTCAAGTGATAGGTAAGTCAGTAAGTGATGTAAGGTCACAACTTCATAGTTATTGAAAATTTTAGTTGTTCAATTTTTACATGATAGAGACATAAGCAGTAAGTCAACTTCGCTAGTTTGTTACACTTTGACACGGACGTCAATTAAAGTTGGACTACTGTTCATTTCTCTACTGTGTCTTGGATGAGGACCATTACAATTACGTTTGATGTTGTTTTAAGACACTTACCTAAAGCTTTGTAAAAGCTAATGAAAATCCGAAGTATGTACGTGAAGCGCGGACCTTTTATCGATAAAGTCAATTTATGATATAGTTACTTCCGATAATTATTTATTTACTCGACAATTATCTATCGATCGATAAAACGTCCATGCTTACCGAGTGTTCGATTATATTCATCTATCGAATATCGATAAAAATCTACGACTAGTGTGCAGTCACCGCCATTGCATAATGTTTGGTGAAAATAGAGGATACCGACTCCATATTTGTCCAAAACCGGACCATAGTACTGACAAATAATGTTCCAGAGTAGATAAATTCTCGAAACAAATACGTAGCTCTATTTAAAATGACGTAACAAATGGATAACTATGACAAATAACTGCTTAGCGTGATCTTTTTCTCCAACGAAAAATGCAACACAAAATGGCAAGTTTTGCCGTAAACGAAACTGGAAATCTATCATTTGTCGGTATTGTGTATCGATAAAATTCACAACACCAGTTGAAGTAATAAAACCTCGTAATTAAAATAACTATGTATGTATGTAATATAGCTAGTTATAAAATTGTAAGTCGAACAAAGCGTTCGAGTAGCGATGGTTTCGGCGCCACACTGTTACAATGTGATACTTGGACGATATATCTCACAATCGTTCGATTCTCTCCCGGAAGTTTGCAAATTCAATTCCATATCAATCATTCAATAGTTAAAGATAGATATAACATTCCTTACAACTTTTCAAACTTTCGAACTGCTCGAATATAAAAAATACGTCCAAGAAATATATTCTAATCGATTACCATTTAATTGTTAATCGAAACTTAATCGATTAAGACTATGATAGCTTCGCATTCAGTTGTCATAGCTATGTTTAGGAACACAAGTCCTTATTAGTGGTTCCATGTTTGCTGGTACATCTTGACTTAGCGCTCACTCGACTTAATCAAACCTGCCTTTGATGTTAGCCACTAAGGCAGTGGCTCCCAACCTCTTTTGGACCAGGGACCACTTTGGTGTCTTTATTGTTAACAGGGGCCATAACGTCCAAGATAAACATGGACACCAACAGGATTATTTGTCGGGGGGTGAATCTTTAACTCACACAAAACAAAAATTGGAAAATTAGATGAAATACTTTAGAATTATGATAGTAAAGGAGACAAAAGTGACCCAGGTGAACTCGAAGAATTTAGCAATCATTCATGCGGAAATTGGAACAAGTAAGTAGAATCTCTAAAAAAATTAGCACCTCGCCTCTGTTAGGTTCAATTAGGTTGAGTTGAGCTTGCAATTTCTGTGCAATTTAAAAAGTACGAATGACATTTTAAGCTTTTGCGGACCATATTCGAGGATCTTGCGGACCACCGGTGATCCGCGGACCAAAGTTGGGAACCACTGCTCTAAGGTAATTTGCATTACACATGTGGTATGTTCTGTCTCTGTCGCACAAATACCTGAGTACCGTCCATTGTTTGTTCCCTTCTCGATTTGGGCTGTCTTGATGCGTTATTGTTTACTGTTTATTAGGAAGTTTATACATTGTTATTAAGTGCTATTTTGGCGTGACAGCCCAAAGAAAGTTTTCTATGGGCAGTTACGCTAAAATTGAGTGCCTATAAAGTTTCTAGTATTGTTGCTACATTGTTTGAAGACGGCCTAAAACGATTGCTTGCTGTTATGTTACTATAATTATAGACTTAAATAAAAACAATGTTTTGTATGATCAAAATAATAGATATCAGCAGACGTGATTCCATCGAAAGTCATTGGAATATAAGCCATAAGACATGCCACAAATACACTATAGGTAATGTAATATGAATCTGGTTTAAGATCTGGTGAGCTCTCTTAGTATGGCGTTACGACCCTTAACTGTAATTAAATGTATTTTAATAATAATTAGATCATAGGCCCAAAGTTACCATAGCGTTTTAAAAATTGTACAATTTTTAATTTTGAACCTGTTCAAGTCGACGAAAATATTGTTTGTTGATTCTATTAGGCATTTTTTACATAACTCTAAAATATAACTTCACTCGTCATAATTTTAACATTATTTTATAAGTAGTAAAGCTTCTTAGTTTTAATTGTAATTACTTAGTTAAAAAATAATCATTCATTTATTTCTGCCGCGACATTAGATAATATTTTTAGAAGTTAGATTTTTATGTTTAAATAATATAAAATTGTCACAAATTTCAATCTCAATTGTATAAAGTCTCAAAATTGACATGTTTTATATTTGACAGGTATGTTAATAAAGATAATGTGATAGAAGTACTGTAAGATTATACACGATAGAACCTCCGTCGTATGAAACACGGCGATTATAGAAAAATCAAATGAAGTCAAAGATATAATGTTACCATTTACCATCACCAACTGTATATAATGTTAGCTAGATTGTTGAATTGTTAATAAAGAAAATATTGTCATAAAATTCTTATGGTATTTTAAACAGAAAAGAATGTCATAATTTGATTTGGCTTCGAGTTTCGTCAATTAAAATGTACTCAGAATAATTTATTAGGAAACAAATTTTTGAGATCTTAAATGTTTTCATTTGTGTTTTATATTTAGGAAAACTCTTGACATCTGATTTAAGAAAATGTTTTTTGCATGTCCACGATGATTGCATAATTAATTATAATCGAAATTTTCTAATTATTGTATTTGTGTAAAATTGATTTTAATTTAGTCTCACCCGCTGCCGGGGGGTCTTGATCTACCTATATTTTTTAGTTTGTTTTAGTGGGAATCTTTTTAATTAAGAATATATTTTTGTATGAAATGTTCTTATGTGCAATTAATATTTGTAATAAAAGGAAGTCTGTGTCAACGATGCTTGTTTTTTATTCAAATTCTTATATTATTGAACCCCAAAGACGCGGCCATGAAAAGTCATTGCTGTATGCGAATTCCGGCCACGTTTCCCATCGTACCCTTCGGAGACAAGTTTCCTACGATATGCCAAAAAAAAAACAACGTGACCCGAAAATTCTCACATTTCAATACATAATAGTAGAAAATATTCGTACACAGGTATCACAAGTATTAGTTTGGGCGGTGGGAGGTCCGCGTCACCCTCGCATACATTACTGGGCCAATATAGGGGGATGATATTTGCATAGTATTGTCCCGTGGTCCACGCATTAACATTTAGACTACACGCCGATCCCTAGAAAGCAGATGCCAATACGTACCTGCTTATAATAGGATTTGGAACGCAAATATTATGTATCACTTTTTATTGGGAGGCCTAACCAATGTATCCTGCACGTCTGATAAAGATATACGGGTTTGCCCCGCCTTCGTAGGTACGCCTGCTATAATGTATGGGGTCTTTTGGGCAATGCGCGATGTTACGGTAACAACGTTGCGACAGGGTTGAAGAAAAGAACTGTTTGTCTATCAACTTTGAACGCGTTTACAAAGTTTTGTGTCCGTGCTATTAAACGCCGAGGAGTTCCTTCGTGAGAAAGCGATTTTGGCTGCAGGATCAAATCATGTTTATCATAAAAATGTATTGCTGCTAAAAGCAATGGGGTGTGCAAAATTTCAGCTCTGTCTGTTTGGGTGAACTGGTTTGAAATTTAGTTGCAATATTTAACCAAGGAGTAAGTCTATATTGGTAAGTAATTAACAAAGCAAGTTATAACTCCTTATAAAAGGTCAAAAATATTTAACTTATATTTTCAAAGAATGTTTGAGATATTTGCAAAAAAAGATGATTCCAAGTTATCCGTTGTTGTGATATTTGCAACATTAACAAACACCACGTCACTGTCAATGTAAGGTCATTAAATAACCTGAAAACAAACTTTCTAGTGGGTGTTTATACAAGGGTGGAGTTGCAATCTAGGCTTGGATGTCTAGTTTTTGAGACACACAATCGCAAATCTACAAGCGAAGTTTATGTGAGTGCTACTGTTCTTAATATTGTCACAAACATTTCCTACAAACAAAAAAAAAACAAGGAAAACCGGAAATTACACATTAAGCGACCTTACTAAATTAGGTAATCGTACCGAGAAAAAGTAATACGATGAGGTTCATTGTTTGATAAAATGTATGGGACTGATATCAAGTTTTTTCGGCCATAAAACCTTTATAAGTAAAGCGTTAACAATGTTTATGGGAGGGTCATAAACGTACAGTGTAGGTTAAGTACAGTAGTCCTCTAGAACATTGAGAGCGGAAATAAGCGTCACACTAAGAAATTAGGCTGGTGCCGAGTTTACGAGCAGAGGTCTTGAATTCGAGTCTTGTATTGTACAACGGGCTGGTGTCCGCAACTCCACGTCAAAGCGCGTATTTTGCGTATGGGCTATAATCTACCACGCGGGCCCAGTGCGGATTGGTAGATGACACATGTCTTCGAATTTTTGGTTCTAGGACATGCCGGTTTCCTCACGATGTTTTCCTTCACCGTTTTTGAGAGCAGTGGTGATGAAATAAATTACACAAAGTAATGCCGCCTGCCTGCCGCCTTGGTTCGAACCCACGACTTACTGTTCGTAAGTCGGGACTGCCACCACTGGGCTACTGCTGCTCAATTCGAGTCTTATTCGCGTTACTTTTGGCGTACTATATTCTACTAATGAGAACACGTAATAAGGAGTCCACAGTAGACAAAATCTACAAAAAAATAGCATGTATCCATATTTTATACTTACTGGTTAAAAAAAACAAGTTTTTTTTTTTTATTAGTCTATATTGTCCCGCTGCTGGGACAAGGCTTCTCCAAAGTCTTCCACTCTTCTCTCCGTGCGTTTTTTTCTGGACAATCTCTCACAAACGCCTCTAAGTCTTCACGCCAGGTTTCTTTGTTAATAAACCAAAAACCCAGTCAACTAAATTTTACAAAATTGACCTTCTGCACCATTCCCACCTTCAAAAACTTCAAGTTTTTATGTGCGTAGTATATAATAATAAACATTTCAATGTCTCAAAATGTACCATGAAGTTGCGTTCTAAATTGGGTTAAAAAGCTATTAAACGCATCTGGATTGCGTCGCGGAGTGGCGTCGGACCATTTGTTACCGATCCTTAGGGGAGCAAGCGGCTAACGACTGATTAAAACTAACTGCGACTCGTGAGTTATGATCGCGAGTTAGTGCACTGGTTGTTTGTGATGTTACTCTGTGCTCTGAACTACTCTGGAGTCGTATTCATGCGTTGCTGTTACGTTACACCAGGAGTTCTCAAACTTTTCATACCAGGGGCCCACCGCGACCTCGTAGGTATAGTAAGTAGGTAGTACAATATGTTACTTTAATGTCACACAGTGTGGAATAGAGATGAGACTAGCTACACCTGTATATCTACACTAGCTATATTGTATTGTATTGTACAACGGGCTGGTGTCCGCAACTCCACGTCAAAGCGCGTATTTTGCGTATGGGCTATAATCCACCACGCGGGCCCAGTGCGGGTTGGTAGATGTCACATGTCTTCAAATTTTTGGTTCTAGGACATGCCGGTTTCCTCACGATGTTTTCCTTCACCGTTTTTGAGAGCAGTGGTGATGAAGTAAATTACACAAAGTGATGCGCCTGTCTGGGTTCAAACCCTCGACTTACTGGTCGTAAGTCGGGGCCGCCACCACTGGGCCACCGCTGCTCTCCTCTACACTAGCTATCTTCTCTATCTTTTTCCTGCACTGAAGTAAAATTGCAAAAATACTGTTTTAGAACAAGTGTTGGTACAGTCCCGGGATCATATGATTAATTTAATGTTAACTGGTACTGTAAGGTTCTAAGTTACAGTTTATTATAGTGTTGTAAGTAATAGAAATTGCAACATTTTTAAATGTAATCTTAATCAATGTGACATTTGAGCCTCCATTTCCAATCTGTTAAAAGTTTGATTTTACGCTTTTCGCGACCCATACTTACATTTATGTTAGTTCTTGCAGACTACTGATGGCCCGCAGACCATAGGTTGAGAACCATTGCGTTACAACAACGCTAGCCGAGCGCAAAATAATAATTATGATAGTTTGGTTACTGTTTCCTAGTATAAAGCAGCAATTTATAATGTTATCGTTGTTGTACTGAAGTTGTGCTGTGTTTAATGAACTTCTGCAGAGTGATGGTTTATCTAGAGGAAATGAACTTTTCAAACTGCAATTTTTCGTCTAACATGCAGAATGAGTTAAGTGTTACTGTTACTATACTAGCTTGTGTCATCCAACTGCTGGGCGAAGGCAGAGCCCTATGACTTCCAAAGTCTTTGACCCAGGGCCAATGTGGATCACTGGTCATTGGTTTTGTTCAGCTCGTCCTGCCATCTCCTGCGAGGTCTACCGCGTCGCTTTCTTCAAAGTGTACGGAAAATGTATTCTTTTACTAGCTTATGCCGTTATCGTACTACCGGAATAAAAACTACCCTATGTGTTAATTCAGGTTATAAATTATCTGTGTGCTAAATATCATCCAAATCCGGTCAGTAGTCTTTGCGTAAAGGGAGTAACAAACATCTAGGCAGACATACATCCTCACAAACATTTGCATGTATGTATAATATAAAGTAGGATGAACGTTACAACGCTTTTAAAGGATTACTTAGACACAAAAAAATATCAAAATGTTAAAATGATGTCAATTTGTTTTTTTTTAACCGACTTCTAAAAAAAGAGGAGGTTCTGAATTCGGATGTTTCTTTTTTTTATGTTTGTTCGCGCATAACTCCGTCGCTTGCCAACCAATTTGAAAAATTCTTTTTTTGTTAGTCCTTATCAACAAAAAAAGAATTTTATACTTTCCGAATGGTCCCATAGTCACCAAATCGGGATCTGATGATGGAATCTTGGCGAAATCGAGGGAACTCTTAAATTTTTTAGGATAACGTACAGCGATTTTGGTATTTTCTACAACAAGTGAAGCATTTGCGTTCAATAAGAACCATTCTACCATCAGATCTGATGATGAAGCCAAGATTCAGGCACCGGAACTCCATAATGGGACAATCTATCCTAGTCGTGTTGGGGCTTGTTGTAATTGTAACGGTGTGCACTTTCCGTATGTACTAAGCACATCTGAACCACTAAAAAGTGAAAAATAAAAACATTTTTGCAAAAAATAAAACCGATTAAAAAAAAAACCAGTAATTAAAAAAGTAACGTTAGCTTCTGAAGTCGGTGACCTTTGTTTGATTGATTTAATTTTTTGTCACCTACTTCAGGAGCTAAAGTTATTTATCACTTTTTTTTTTTTTTTTTTTAAAGTCGGTTTTATTTTTTTTACGTTTATTTGTGTACTAATCCTTCCTTACCACTGTCTTTTAGTTTGATTATTTATGTTTTCTTTTTGTTTTGTTTAACTACTACAAAGCTATTTGTGAAAGCTTTAATTTTGTAATTGGCCAAATTGTTGTTTTTAACTAAACTATTGTATCTGCCTACCTAGTTGTAAGTTTTCCGAAAATAATAAAATAAAAGGTTAAACGAAAATAACATTTAGTTGATTGCTCCTAAACGTTTAAAAACTAGGGGTAAGAAACAGGAAAAATAAAAAACAACGCATTTAATATTCCCTACACATTCATCAACAATAGTAGTAAAGTAATAAACCTCGTAGTTTATGCCATTACTAACAAAGCACCTTGTACTTAGTTAACCCTTAACCTATTTTTTATGTCGCTTCATTCAATTGGCTTGATTCAAAGTAATACTGAAGTACGTAGTACGTACGTAATGGTCAGAAAACACGACACATCACACTTATATTAAAAGGCGAAACTTAATATGTGTGTACGTCTGGTACTCATTCACGCTCAAACGGCTGAACTGCCTCAGATTAAATTTGGCACAAAGATAAATGAACGAATGAGCATATAAGAGCAAGTCTGAAAGTGGCACCGGTGACTGAAAATTTGTGTGGGAATCGGTTGTCGTGGTATGGGCATGTGATGCGGAGGAATGAGGAAAATGTCGTGAATAAAGTTTTGAGTATGAATGTGGATGGGTATTTGAGTAGAGGAAGACCAAAGAAACGATGGATGGACTGTGTTAAAAAGGATATGGTAAGAAAAGAAGTGACTGATGAGATGACGAAAAATAGAGGAGTATGGAACAAGAAGACATGCTGCGCCGACTCTGAACGAATTGTGTTATGGGCAAGATAATAATGATGAATAAATAAATATCGCTGGACATTTTATATACAGCGCCATCTAGTGCCACACTAAGCAACGAGGCTTGTGTCGTGGACACCAGATAGTTGGTATACTACATATATACTATTTCTTTGTAAATACATACTTATTATGCATATAAACATCCATGATTCGGAAACAAATGTCCATTCTCATCACACAAACATTTCCTTCTACCGGGATTTGAAGCCGGGACCTTAAGAACGTAAGGCAGCTTCACTATCTTCGTCATTCGGGTCGTCAAGTTCACAATGATGATAGTTTGTAACCAGGATTATCACAAAGAATCCTTTTTATCCCGACAGTGGTATACTCACGTGGGACAGTTATTGAACTCCACGCGGGTGAACCCGCGGCCGTAAGCTAGTTATTCCATACGTTCAAGTAATGGGGTCAAAGGTACCATAAGCTATAATTTACTTACATAGGTGAGGTGCTCATGTAATTTATTTAACCCATAACGTTATTAATGGAAAGGTTTAGGTGTTGACATCGATTTAATATATATATAAATATATTATTTGTTATATGTATATATGATATATATATATATTATATATAGCTAACTCTATACTAGAAATAAAAAATATGTACAAGTATCAAAAAGGGTTACAGGGCATCGAAAAATTCGTAATTCCATTTATATTGAAGAGGTATGGTGCGTCGGTGCTAACCTACCTTCCTGGGTTTCTTTGCCTAAAAGAGGTGTGGGGAACAAGGTGGAACAACCTGATCAAAAAGGTCATTAATATATCAAACCGTAGGTTTTGATTTCAGCTCTACGCTTAATTTTTAAACTCATTACAGGTTTTTTTTTTTAACTCATTTTACGCTTATTTTTAAACTAATTCTACACTTATTTTTTGAACTTATTCTTCACTTATTTTTTAAACTAATTCTACGCTTATTTTTAAACTAATTCCACGCTTGTTTTTTAAAGTAATTCTACACACATTTTTTAAACTCATTCTAAGTTTTTTTAAAACTGACGGGCTTTTTTTGTAATGTCTGAAAGATTAGGAGAGGTGTAACCTAATAGTTCACCCACATTTCACCACTTATGTTTAAGTCCCGTGTAATAGGGGACGAGTATACCTATTGCCAGCAACTGGGCACAAATCCAGACCCCGTGACTGCTACCGAGAAATTCGTGAACCCTAGAACATTGCCTTTTTTTTCGGATGGAAATCATCAAATGACTTCCCCCACTCTGGGCGGAGCGGGAGGGTGTCAGACTTTTACTGACTAAGACCCTTCCCTGTTCCTTCCTCGCCCACTGCCTGACCTGTTAATCGAACCCAGGAATTCATGCTCAACAGCCGCGCTTTCGACCACTACACCAACGAGGCTGTATTACTTTTTAAACTCATGGCCTATTAGAATGACCAGATATGTTTAAAGACTTTTGCTACTGTTAAAGAAAATAAATCGCCTGCTCTCACTGCTGTCGTGTGCGTATTCAGACAAATCTCTCCGATCGAGTGCGACTCGTTTCTATCTAGTATATGAAGACGTTTGAATTTTTAAACCATTGCGTGAACCGGCCGTGTTGTCTATTTATTTTCTCTGGACGCTCTTAATCGCCAAAAATAAATCCGCTGTTTAGTACATTTACGTTCGCCTAATGTACTGAAGAGCTGATAATATTTTTTTCGCGATTTCGGCTTTGGCCCCAAAATCGCGAAAAAAATATAAAAAAATGTAAAAGTTATTTGTTATCATGAGCTCAATCACGTGTTAAAGTATCGTACACTAATTACCAGTCACCCTATATACAGGGTGTAAATCACCTCATCACAAAGCCGTTAACCAAGCATTCTGTACATCAAACTAAGTAACTTTACGCAAGAAATATTGCTGGGAAACAACTTTTTTTTTGAGGTAATAAATCATGTTTTGTGGTAGAACTCAATGTAACGCACTTAAAACATTGTGCTGGTGGATGGATTGAATAGTATGGGTTTCGTGGAGGTGTTAAAAGTAAAAATCTTCAAAAAAAAAAACTTGTATTTAAAGAAAAAGAATTCAAAAAATTGTAACTTTGACCCCCCAATCTCCGTTATCCCCATATCTAGAAGGTTCCCAGGTATGGTGTAGAACAAAAAAATGATCGCAATGATGGGGAGAACAATTGCCTTTCGGCTTCGTGAAGAGGTGTTTTACACCCTTTATGTATACCTAATCACAACATGAATGATGTAACCAAGATTTTCCATGGAGTTGCTTTTTCTTCTCTTCTTGCTCGTTCTTCTCCATAGAGATCTACGCTAGGGAATGGGTAACTACAGTACTTTCTCAAGTTATTATGCCATGTGACTGTATTATAGCTTTGCTCTTTTTTGTATTTTTGACATTCAAAAGTGCCGTAATGGTCTAATTGAAATAAATGCTTTGAGTTTGAGTTCTACAAACAAGATAAACATCCTAGTACTAGTAGCCGGTAGTGCCACCACGGTCGAGCACATCTATAGCGCCAGGGATCGAACTTCACAGCTTGTGTCAGTCAACATCCGGCTATTTGCCTTTGACATCGAATTCGTGCTAGGAACCTTCTTTGATTTAACTTTGGACAATTAGTTCGGCTTAAGCCACCTTATTTAAAGGTCAACTTAAGTAAATACTTTAGTCGACCTTTTAACAGGAGCGATGAACGAATTCAAGCTGTTGGTCTATCTAGATGGCCTCAATCTTGAGTTTTTTAAGATACTTAAGCATATTTCTTTGCATACTATCAAAACCTTACATAACTTACTAAATGAACGTTTAACATCAGCAACGAAAATACATTAACATTCCAACGAACACTTTAATTCAAGCTGTAATATGCGCTATCATTAAAAAAATATGAAAAAAGAAAACAATACAAGAGCCGAAAAAAGCAGTTTCAAAACAAATAATGACTGTTTTAGTAGCCTTGAATGTTCTATTACTGGGCTGATAGCTCTTTTATATTCATCCAGGCCTAGAAAGAGGTGGCAATAAGATGATATCTAGACCCGTCTCACGAAGGCTAGTTCGAGGTGGTGCTGGACAAATGTACATACCTGGAAGGAATACACGATTAATAGACTTATTTTTAGTACTTACCGTTTTACTACACAACTTAATAAACTAATTCAATATTTTGCTCTTTGTATTTACTTGTTATTGAGTGTTAATCGGCTTTCATTACCGACCTTACCTATTTTATTTAAACCAATTACCCAGCAATACCTTTCACCAATCATCAATTACCATTTATAAGATAAAGCGCCACATCCTAATAAAAGGCCCCGAAACCCTTAATAAAAGCATAAAATATCGAATAATAAAGGTATCTAAACGGTGGTGGATCGCAGAAATTAATGGAGGGTAGTTATTAATTGTTGCTTGTCGTGGTGGCTATCGGCCATCGGGTATCGGCGCCATCTTGAATACACACTGACCTTATCATTTGTCATTGTGCATGAGTTCATTCTACAGGTTCGTTTTAACTTTTTTTTTTGTAATTACATTGTTTTACACAAACAATAATTAGGTTGGAGATTCCGTGTTAAAAATATAATTGAGTTTGAGCCTCATCAATCATTATGTAGATTGTTTTGAGCAATCATCGTGTGATGGATGCTTGAAAATATGATCATTCTAATTTTTCAGGAAGAGATTGGTTGCAATATAAAACATTCGAGTTTTTAAAACTAGATTGAATTGACCGAGTGTCTGTCTGTCCACGAAGTTAAAGCGGGTTATCTACCTGTCTACTGAAATTGTACTGTTGTTATTTAATGTGAATTACCTTACCCAGGCATCATTTAGAAGTCCCAATATTGATTAAGCCGGCTTTCCATAAATACATATTAATGTCGACACTCTTTCACACGTATCGACACGAAAAATCGAATAACATGCGGACGAACCTAACTCGTGTTGACATGATATATGATAACCCGTACTTTTTGTTGGAAAACCTTTTTTTTTCGCTTATGTAAATAAATTCAATATATTCAATAACTTGGTCCCCTGGACACGAGGATGTCAACCATCGTTCGGTGGGCTCGATAATTCAATTTATGCTAGTACATTGCCGCGTCGTCGTATCCCTCAGGACAGTACCAGTGTTCGTAAACAAAAGATATAGTACAATATCACACGGAATATAAATAATGTATGTGTGTTCCCGGAAAGAATATTTCTTTTACAGAAGTTTTGCGATATCGTCCGACAGTTTACGGATTCGTTCTGACGGATTCTTCGTTCGATTTATTATTATTTTTTTGGGACAATCATTTGGTTCTTGTGTGATGTCTTTGTGAAGTAATAAGTAGTTGTTTTCGTTGTAAGTATAAAAGGGTGTGAGATTGTGGAAGGGATTTTTTTTTATTTATCGGATCCACAAAATAAAACGCAATTAAATTGCGACGGGTGCGACAGTGAATTGAGAAAGGTCGAGTTGATTGATTGTTTAGGCAAGCGGTTTGTAAAGGTATTCCTAGTAGGCCCTGCGCCTATTCACACATTTTAAAGGGTGTAAAACACCTCTGAACGAAGCCGAAAGGCACTTGTTCTCCCCGTCATTGTGATCATTTTTTTGTTCTACACCATACCTGGGAACCTTCTAGTTACGGAGATATTGGGGGCCAAAGTTACAACTTTTTAACAAGGTTTTTTTTTAAATACAAGTTTTTATTGCAAGATTGTTACTTTAAATACCTCCACGAACCCCGTACTATTTAATCCATCCATCAGCACAATTTTTCGAGTGCGCTACATTGAGTTATACCCCAAAACGTGATTTTTGACCCCAAAAAATGAAGTTGTTTCCCAGCAATAATTTTTGCGTAAAGTTACTTAACAGAATGCTTGGTTGACGGCTTTGTGATGAGGTGAAACACCCTGTATTTTGTTTGTGATCACCCCTTTGCCACCTACATCTACGACTATAAATAGATCTTTATATACGTAGCCTCTTTTTTGTAAGACCTAACAAAGACATCTTCCTGCCCTCGTACCATTCTATTTGGGGTCAGCGCAACACGTTTTCTTCTTGCATTCTCCCCTGTCAGACGTCACGGCATCATTTACTCCTTTCTCTTACATATCACACAGTCCATCCGCCTTTTCTTTAGCCTTCTTCTCCCACATCATCCATCAACATAAATATCAATTTCTTTAAGTTACATGGGTTTCATCCCTTCTCATTAAACCCTTCTCATACAAATGAGTAGTGGGTAAATATCAAATGTTAAATAAAACCCTTCGCGCGAATACATAACACCAATTCATAACAAAGCGTCCATAATATTTAATAATACCTAACCCTAAAATACCGCCGTGAACACATTATATCATCGACAGCCACTCCACAAACTAATTTATGTGACATTTATCCAGTTTATTCCAGTGTTTAGGGTTATTAATTGAATAAATTTGGCCGTTATTGATTCGTGGATCCAATTTCAGTGGAGTTAGTTAATTTTCATATTAATTCGAAACGGCAGGAATCAAACAAAGAGTAGTGGTAGGTATTGTTTAGTTTGCTCTCGTGGTGTTCAAAGCGTTTTTGTGATGGCCCTATATCATTAATAATAGTTCGAAATATTCGACTATTTGTTTATGCTTTCATGCGGAATTCGGCTAAATGATTTTGCCGAAAATGAAATGTTTAGGGAATTTAATTTCAGGAATATTTTGGATTAAACCTCGTGGGTCTTTTGTCAATAAGTACTCTGTTGGAAAGAGATAAATATAGACTTTCAACAAATAATGATTTTCCTAAAACCAAATAAGTAGGATCAAACGAAAATAATAATTAATGAATAGGGTCAAATGAATCATCCCCATCACCTGCCTAGACTTTTCCCAAATTACTTTAGGGTCGGTTTCCAGTCTAACCGGATATGAGGGTGAATTTATGAACAGGATAAAATAAAGAAGTGTAAAAACTAAAAAAATCGCGGATAGACACAATTTTTGTTAAAATTTCTTCAATTTAAAATCGAAACACCTAACTGCCTATCAACAACATTCTTAGACACGACCTAATAACAACAGAATTTAATACAGAAAATAAAACAAAAAACAAATCCAGAGACACTAAATTATTCCAAAATTAAACGTAACATAAATACCGTTTAAAACTTGACCATTCAAAAACATTCCAAAAGAAAAAATGTGCGAGAGAGAGCTGAGGGACGGCGCTTTGCAAACTATCCCACTTCATACTAATCAACATGCATACAGCTCAGGTAAGTCCACAGAATCCGCCCTCCATCTAGTGGTCAGCCGGATAGAAGAGGCGATTCACCAGAAGGGAAGCTGCCTGGGCACCTTCATAGACATCGAGGGAGCCTTCGATAAAACAAACTTCTCCAGCATCAACACCGCGCTCTCTCGCCATGGAGTGGAACAGGTACTGATAGACTGGATTACAAACATGCTGAGCAAACGAGTGGTGAGACTTGAAGGGGAACAGCAAATGGCCATGATAGCCAGAGGCTGCCCCCAAGGAGGGGTTTTATCTCCGCTCCTCTGGAATCTGGTGATTAATGACCTCATCACTAGACTCAACGAGAACCACTTCTACACAATAGGGTATGCCGACGACCTCGCTATTCTCATCTCGGGGAAAGTGACGGGGACAATCTTCGACCTCACTCAGCGAGCTCTACGTATTGTTGAACGATGGTGCAGAGAGTTCGACCTTTCAGTGAACCCAACGAAGACTGAACTTGTCCTGTTTACCCACAAACGAACACTAGGCCCTTATCGCCTACCCAAACTCTTCGAGACGGAACTCCAGTTAGCCGATGAGGTCAAGTATCTGGGTGTCATCCTAGACAGTAAGTTAAACTGGAGTAGCCACCTAGACAACAAGACAAACAGGGCCTGCATAACCTTCTGGCAATGCAAGAGGATGATAGGTAAGAAATGGGGCCTATCCCCGAAAATTATACTCTGGTTATACTGCGCGGTGATCCGACCCATGATTGCCTATGGGGCTGTGGTCTGGTGGCCACGCACTAAACTAAGTACAGCAGCCATCAAGCTGCAGCGCCTGCAAAGGCTTGCCTGCATGGCAATCACTGGTTGCATGAGGACTACCCCGACTGCTGCTCTCGAAGCCATGTTGGGGCTTCCACCGCTCCATCTGTTCATACAGCAGGAGGCGACGATGACGGCAGTACGCCTCAAAACACTTCAGCTCTGGGGTAAGAAGACAACACAGCACAATGCGATACTGGAGGAATTCTATTGCGAGTTCCCCTTGGCGAAAGCACAACAACGATCGGATACCGAAGCAATTCGTATTCGACAAGAAATACAAAATCCAGCTTCACGAGGACCACCGCTGCGAGGGATTAAACCCCGCGGAACTACGGATCTTCACAGATGGATCTAAAACAGGTACTGGCACTGGGGCGGGAGTCTTCTCGGAAGACCTCAACATCCACATAGCCACACCTCTGGGGGCGCACAACACGGTATTTCAGGCAGAATGCATGGGCATCTCCCTGGCGGCATCGGCCATCATAGCCAGGAAAGTTGTGGGCCACTCAATTCGTATACTGTCGGACAGCATGGCGGTGCTGCTGGCTCTAAACAACCATACAGTGAACTCCGGGTTAATACACGAGTGTCACCAACGCCTGAACCAGGTTGGTAATCTCAATAACATAACCATCCAATGGATCAAAGGACACAGCGATTCCCGCGGCAACGACGCGGCGGATGAACTCGCTAGAAGGGGATCGAGCATGGCAGCGGTAGGACCAGAACCTATCGCACCACTCCCTTTCGGTTACCTACGCACACTGGTAAGGAAACGAACTAGTGAAATACACCACAAGCTGTGGCTTGACCACGGCGAGTGTAGGCAAGCCAAGGAGGCACTTCCTGCCATCGACGGCCGCTTCACCAAACGCGCGCTTAGGCTAACCAAGCCACAGGTGCGTACAATTACAGCCGCCATCACCGGTCACGGCTCTTTTAACAAACACCTCTTTGTCATAGGAATCACAGACAGCCCCCTGTGCCGCGCATGCATGGAGGAAGACGAGACTGCAGCCCACGTGCTTCTACACTGCCCAGCGGTTGCATCATATAGGGCAAAGTACTTCGGTCGTCCAGGTACTCTCCGCGAGATTGTCGGCAACATCGGGGCGCTGCTGGCCTTCTTTGGGGAGCTGGGATGGATCGAGTGAAGTTCCCACCCGTACGCAAAATACGCGCCTCGCCGTGGAATTGCGGACATCAGCCCGTTATACAATTATACAATTATACAATTTAAACATTCCAAAACGTTGTAAAACAAAGTTTAATTAACAAAAAGTATGAACGTACTCTAACCGCGAAACAAAAAGTGGGACAGTATTACAAAGGCTAATCAAGTTCCCGACGAAATAATTAACCTGCGCTACTCAGAATCTTCAATACCTTTGCGTAATGTATACAGACCCAAATGAATGTCTCTGGCCCGCCCCAGTGGTCACAGGGCCACAAAAAAAGGCCCTAATTTATCTTTGGAAAGAGCCTGGAGGGACAAAAAAGGGAGGTACAATTTGGATAGCGAAATTTTTCGGGACGCTATCTATATGGTAATGAGACGGTTGATCAAATGTATGTTAAAACGGGTGATATTATTGAGTTCGGATACGAAATGGAAATGGTATAAATTGAAATAACAAGAGTCATGGTAATTGTCAATATGTATGGATCGTGTATATAGGTAGGTAGTGTCTGTGAGTCGTCGATTGATTTCAAGTATGGGTAAACTAGGACATGAAATACTTAAGATTTACATAATTGAATCCTTTGAGGTTCTGGATATCCAGTATTTCACATGGAGCGACTTTTTTTTTTGTTGGGACAAGCCCGCCACACACGCCCAAACCACTGTAACTCCTGAAAGCCAGAATCAACAGTGGCGACCACCAGAAAAGCGCCGAGACAAGGAAGCTCGACAAAGTCCGAGAGAATGAAATTAACTGTCTTGGATCCCGCAACGAAATTAATCAGAAAGTATAGCGGAGAAGTAGGGAAAAAAAACTGCAATTTCCACTTCCCTCCATATCAGCAGGAGACAGAACGAAACAAGGCTAATAGGCACAAAGGGACGTTTACAACTGGGATAGGCCCAGTTGTCTAGCACCACGGATACATATTAACGTTAATGGGTCCTAAGTTGAGAGCTGTTATATTTGATTCCAATAATAGGTATGGCAAAAACGCTTGAACGCACGGAAATTTGCTCTAGTTTCTACAAGGTCCGTATAGTAAATAACTCCGGATGTAACCTGTACACTATCCAACATAATATTGCGATCATTTTGCCAAAGACTACACTCCCACAAAATGTGATGTGCAGATTGTTCATATTCACAGTCAGATGTTGAACATTGTCAAAAAGGCGAGTCAACAAGCTTGAAGGAAAATAATTTACTCTTAAAGTTGCCATGACCCGTGAGAAATTGGGCAACACAGTGATCAACCTCCAGCCATGTCCTGTCCAGCCGCTCACGAACGGATGGAAAGAACTGGTGGAGGTGTCTGCCCTTGATGGAATTGTCCCACCTACATTGCCATTCAGATAAAAGTTCCTCCCAGACGTCGGTCTGTGGTTTGAATAATCTAGAAATCTTAGCACGATCACGTATGGTTAAAAAGTCTGCGTCCGTGGTCTCACGCGCGTTATAGTACATTGCAGCCCGCAGCTGCACCTCAAGATCGACTGGAAGTACACCCGCAAGCACCGGTAAAGCTTCGGTACTAACCGTCCTATACGCTTTGCATAAGAATATCAACGCCAAACGCTGGCTTTGAAGCAATTTACGTCGCACCGCTCCTATGGTGGCCCTATCGGCCCAAACAGGTGCCCCGTAGCACATACAACCCAAGTAAGTAGCCACATAGATGGTCTTTAAAGTTAAAAATGACAGTCCCCACGTAGATTTGGATATCCTCGTTAAGGAATAAAAGTTCTTTTTAGCTTTTTCACCGACATTTTTTATGTGATCTACGAATGAAAAATTCCGCTCTAAGACCGGACCAAGGTAGCACACGGACTGCTTTCTTTTTACGGGAACGTTATTAAATTTAATACTCGGCCACGATTTAAGATCACCTTTTAAAATTAGTTGAAAAGTTTTATGCGGTGCAAAGGTCAGACGGTTCCGATCGCCCCACTGAGATATTAATCGTAGGCAAGTGTCAGCTAAATTCTCGAGTCCAGCCCGGGTACTTGACTGAATGAGCAACAGGCCGTCGTCCGCGTAACCAGTTAATGAACAGCCGGGTGGAAGTGGGATCGCGAGGAAATCATCATACATGGAGCGACTGCCTATCTGACCTCCACGACCCAGTTAATACTGGGTAATACGATACCACTTTGTAAGACTGGTTGTCAGACTTTTTGGGTGACAGCCGGGACCAACAGCTTATTTATTAGCTTATTTCATACATATAATTATTATAAATAAATCTCGAACGATGAGTTAAGAGGGCGCATTTAGATAGTTGGTAACCTCGCAAATACCTGTAAAAAAATTACCTGTTTTAATTAATTTCGAAATATTACTGTATGGAAATAAGAAATGTGGCTAACTAACGAACTAGAATATTGATTATGAAGTGCAATCATTAGTATCGTAACACCGAAGAATCAGTGTTAGATGTAAAAAAACTATTTGGGAACTTTTCAAATGCCTTTTCTATGCCTAAAACGGTTACAGCATCAAATTCATTGTTTTAATTGCAATTCACTGTTAATATTCTAGTTCACTAGTTAGCCATATTTATTATTTGTATACAGTAATATTACCAAATTAATAAAAATAGGTAAGCATTTGACAGCTATTGGCGACGTAGCCAACTTTCTGGATACGCGCTCTTAATATCCGTTTACATTTTGCTCAATGTGTACAGATAGCTTGTTATTTTCATTTATGGTTTCTCTGAAAAAATATTCCGGGATATTTACTTGATACATTTCAATACAAACCACATACGTGGGCAGGTATCGATATTTCACAGGAAACAACTAACTCCGGTTCCAACTTTCTAAATTTGGATCACCTTGGCTATAGGAATTTCTATTAATATCCTGGAAATAGTTTCGGTGAATATGCGACAATTTTGCTAACTGAAAATGTAGACAATATATTCAAGGCAAACAACATGCTGGTATTCTTGTTATTTATATTTAGTTTCGTTAATTTTACATACATCCATAGCTCCACACCAATTCCCTGTGGCGGGCTTGTCAGATGTGTTCATTAATTTGACTTTGTACAAAAATACGCTTTGGGAACCTGAAACTCTAGCATTTTCAAATGAATAGGTACTAAAATTATCAACCAACGAAGAACATACACCGAACCGGTGTCATTGACCCCGGCTCCAGTACCTCCACAGTTTGCGAGTAGTCTCCGTGTCACAATCCTCGGAGGTATAAAGTACTATGCCACCGATAACTGTATTAAATATTAATCTGCGTCTGTTGGGCTGACAGGAGGCTGTGCTCGATGTTATTTTGATGGAAACTAATGAAACTTTGCCTAGTTTCCTGATGGCTAGGATTGGTTTGGAATTTATTAACGAAACATAAGTTTTGGTTAGATTTCTTCGAAGCTGTTCCAATTGACAGAAAGTGTACAGCCAGTCAATGTAAATAATTGAGAAACGAAAACGATAAAACTAACTTTAAGGACTCTAAGATTACTTCGAATCTATATTTGTTTCTGTAAGTACATTTAATTGATCTCTGAGCGAGACCTCTAAATATATATAGGCTAACCTATTGATGAAAATTCGCTAACGGCAGTCTTGATGCCCATTATCTTCTTATCGGCACAAAGTTAAGATAATAGCTTGCTCTGAACTAAACGCATCTGCTACAATGTCAACTACCGTACCACGGCCTGTGCGTGTGGGGTACCTATCTAATCATAAGAACTCACATTGTATCAAAATGTACGCAAAAGACTTGATCTAATTATTCCTAGATCTTCAAAATAAAGTTATGAACACAATCAGGGCATTGTATTACGAAACAGCACATCAAAGCTTTGGAAGCACTGCGCTGGACTGTTTGTCGACGGCGCTTCGTTATGCGATAACACTGCGGTGTCCCGGTGTGCACCTGGGCTCTGACGTCATAATATCAAGATGGTCGCAGATTATTAGTTCGTGTTAACACCACGGTGTTATGCAGTAAATCCATTGCGGGGTAATTATTTGATGAGGGGATCTTGTGTTAAGTTTCGGACAAATTGGATCAGACACGTCATTGACGCTGTTCCGGACACCACACGCGGACAATACTGTATCTGGGAGAGTCCAGTGTCCGCACTCGATCCACAAATTGTCCGTACCGTTTGAAACGAACCATAAAACTGAAGTCAATCTTGGATTCAATTTTCGAATTGATTGACACTAAGACGCGCCTTTTAAAATAACGTTACGATTCTCATACTCTGTAGTCTGAGCAACAACACTCAGCCAATAAAAAAAAAAACTAGTCGTCACCCAATTCTTGAAGCGGGAATAAACTCCAAGTTATAAACCCTATTCGTCACTGATACTTCTCGTTATCTGAAAACAAAAGATCACGATTTGCAACTGTTGCAAATATGGTGATCGGTCGGCTTTCAGTCCAACCGTTGGTGCAGCTGAATACCATTATTTTTAATCGACCTACTGCCTGTACAACTTTCACAATCAAGTTTTTAGGTACCCCCTGGCATGACTGAATGTCAAACTTTCGAACTTCTGACTAATCATCAGCTTTGCCTTGCCAGCTGAATACCAGTCTTTTACATGGAGCGACTGCCTGTCTGATTTCCACAACCCAGTTAGTACTAGGTAATACGATACCCCTTTGTAAGACTGGTTGTCATCATGTCTGCTGGGACCAACGGTTTAACGTGCTTTTCGAGGCAGTTTTCGAGCTTCTGAATATCAGTGTGAATTCGTTTGGAGTGAGTCTTCTGTTTTCGTCCCATCTGCTATTTGCACTTACTGTTGGCACTGTAATTTCTTAGTAGAATATAAACGACGTTTAATGGCATACGGTGCCCAGTTGCTGCAGTGACGATCTTATGCATAAGGCGACCTGTTCTGTGATATGGACATCTCAGAATAGAAGGTCTAGTTCAAATTGCAAGTATTGATGAAATTGAGCTTATGTGACAGCAGGGGACTGGCGAAATGAAGTTATGTACAGGGTGTAATGTAAACATTAATTTCACGAAGCCGCTATTCTGTAGATACATCAAACTAAGAAGCTCTAAGCAAAAATTATTGCTCAAAAACTCAATGTGCTGATGGATGTATTGAATTGCAAACAGGCTTATAGTTATGGGCATAAAAATAACTAAAATGTTCCCAGGTATGGTCCAGAACAAAAAAAAATATCGCAATGGGAAAATAAGTGCCTTTCGGCTTCGTTAGTTATGTGATGCCAAAATTTTTGGTTACCTACTGTATCCTTAGAAAAAACATGATAATAAAAACGAAAATAAATCGTACGCGTCAATATGAGAACCTCTTCCATGTTTCGCCGGTTAAAAATTAAAAGCTCAGAAATCGCTACCAATTACAAAGGATTTTGAACATAGCTGACGGAATTTGCGAAACACTATCTAGGTACCAATTCTTAAATAGAAAATTGAGGCGTGATATTTGTGTAAACGACTGGTTGGTTTAGTTCTAGTGCTATGCTTATCCTATTGTTGATGATTGACGAGTAGAGTTTGTAGATAGATGATAATAAGCTAATTGGCCTGTAGTTTGATATATCTTTGGGGTCACCCTTCTTATAGATCAAAATTATGTTTGATTCAGTCCATTGTAGTGGTATCTCGGCTGTTTTTAATATGTGGTTAAACAAGTTGGCTAGAGGTAGAGCTAGTATTGTTTTGCCAGCCTTTAGGGCTTCATTGTGTACATAGTCTGACCCTGGGCTCTTGTCGCTTTTCAACCTGGTTATTGCCTCTAGTATCTCTAGTTCAGTTATTTCCTTTACTTCGCTTGCTTCCCCCGAACTATCCGATGTGGCTTTTTTCGTGGAGGGTTTTTCGCTGTATAGGTTCCTGTAGAAACTAGTAGCCACTTCTATGATCTCCCTGCGATTGTGTTTGTGTTTTCCTGATGATTTTAATCCCTCTATCCATAATTTATTTGTTGTCAACTCTTTATAAGCTTTTTTGGTACTTCCTGACTGCTTCAGATGTTTTGTAATTACATTTTGCCTGTGCTTAGCGTAGTCGTCTTTAATGTACTTGCTAATTAGTTTATACAGAGCTGCCATTTCGTTTTTTTCGCTTCGGGATTTATTTTTAGTTTTATGTAATATTCTCCTTCTGTCTATAAGTTGCACTGTGCGTGGTGATAGTATTTCATAGGCTTTGGGATCGCTGCTGGTTGGATGGGCTTCCCGTAGGCTTTGAGTAATTGTGTTGATTAGCTTCGTATAGTATGTTTGTATACATTTAGATTCTTGCCAGCTCGGTAATTTTGCCATGTTGAAGGCAAGTCTCTCTCTGAACTTCTGTGTTTCTTTTTCATTCTCTAAGGACGCCATTGCATTGTTTTTATATTTGGCTCTGCTTTTCCTTACGTTATTTAGAAGTATACTTGCTCTGACTGGTCTGTGATCCGAGGAATAGATAATATTTAGAACTTCCATATTTTGAAATAAATGCGGACGGTTAGATATAATAAAGTCTATCTCGTTCCTGTGTTTGTTGTTTGGTGAGCGCCATGTCCATCTGCATTTTGGTTTTTTCTTAAAGAAGGTGTTCAGTATGGATAGTTTATTTTCAATAGCGAAATCGATTAATTTCTGGCCTCTACCATTTCTCACTCCATACCCATAAGATCTCATTACAAGGTGTTCACTTTGTTGCGGTTGGCCTATTTTGGCATTAAAATCGCCCATTATGATATAGTCCTTGTGGGCTGTTTCTATAGCTTGTGTAATAGTTTTGTAGAAGAGCATAATTTCTTCTTCTTTTGCTGCCTCTGTGGGTGCATAAACTTGTATTAATGATAATTTGTATTCATCAAAGGTGAGGTTTAACAGGGCTACACGTTCTGTAAAGCCGGTGAAGCTTTCTATATTTTGTTTGAGGGATTTGTTTATAATAAAGCCCACTCCGTGCCTACCAGGCGTTTCGCCCATGTAGCATAAAATGTAGTCACTGTATTCCTCGATTTTTGTACCAAGCCGCCTTACTTCAGATAATCCCATTATGTCGCAATTAATTGTCTTCAGGGCTTCAAATAATTCTGCTAGACGTTCGTGGGAAGCAAGTGTTCTGACGTTGTAGGTAATGAGGTGGAGCTTTTGTCCTTGTTTTTCTTGAATTTTTGTATTTCTCTTTGGAGGGTTGCAACCAGTCGAGCAAGCAGGTTTTAGAAAGGGATTTTCAACAATAGACCACATCCATACGTTGGAACTACTTATAGAAAAGTACCAGGAGAAACGGAGACCTCTCTATATTGCCTACATCGATTACCAGAAAGCATTCGATACGGTGTCGCATGAAAGCATATGGGAAGCCCTTAAAAACCAAGGTGTAGAGCAACAGTATATCGAATTCATCAGGAGTCTGTACAAAAATAGCACAGGTAGAGTCAAATTAGAAACCAAAGGACCGAGCTTTCCCATCAAAAGAGGCGTGAGACAAGGGGACCCCTTATCTCCGAAATTATTCATAGCAGTACTGGAATCAATTTTTAGGCAACTGGACTGGAAGAAATACGGTATAAACATAAAAGGTAAATATCTAAACCACCTCCGCTTTGCAGACGATCTAGTAATATTATCAGAAACGTACGCTGAACTTCAACACATGATTGGATCTCTACATAGAGCAAGTATGGAAGTGGGCCTTGAAATGAACCTAGCAAAAACCATGGTGATGACTAACAGCACAGAGAAACTGATAACCGCGGGCGGAGAACCCCTGAAATATACTGATCAATATATATACCTAGGCAAACAAATAAGTTTTAATAAGAAAAACAACGAGAAAGAAATTGAAAGACGGACACACAGTACCTGGAACAAATATTGGAAAATGAGAGAAATATTTAAGAGTACCCTGCCTATTTCTTTAAAAACCAAAGTCATGAACTCTTGCCTACTACCATGCTTGACATACGGCTGCCAAACATGGAAGTTTACGAATAACATAGAGGAAAAAATTAGAACCTGCCAACGAGGGATGGAGCGGAGCATGCTTAGCATAAGAAAAATACAGAAAATTAAGCATACAAAAATAAGAAAAATAACAAAATCCACAGATGCTCTACAATATGCAAAAAAATTGAAATGGAAGTGGGCCGGCCATGTAGCACGACTCGCAGATCAACGTTGGACCAGAAGAGTGACGTCATGGAAGGGACCGCTCGGCAAAAGAGGCATAGGAAGGCCCATGACAAGATGGGACGACGAAATTAAAAAAATCGCCGGTCCACACTGGACAGGAGTAGCCCAAGACCGAGACAATTGGCTAACTTTGGAGGAGGCCTTCACCTGTGAAGACGGGGTTCTTGCATAATAATTACGATTATACATAATAATAAAAACTAACACTAGGATAAGCAAAATGTAAAACTAACCACCTTATAAAAATCGAACATTGTAAAAGTGCATGCAAGAAATAAAAGGCTTTTTTATTTTTATTTTATTTTTTTATTTATTTGTGTAAAAGCTATAAAAGCAAGGGAAACCGCAGAAACAATTTCTTTCTTTACTTTATTTAACCAACTAAGTACCACACCATAAAACACATTTCAAAGCCTTTTCAGAACCTTGTTACATTATAATGTACTCGTATCTACATATTCCTTTGCGAGTCACAAGGAGTAGGCAAGAACTCGTCCGGTATGGTGCACCGTCAGATTACTGACCGTCTGCTGCATTTCATTACTCTGTGGTAGTTTTTAGTGCTTTAAGTAATGTTGACTACTTTAAGGATTTTGTTGTAAATTATCTATCGTTCTAGATTTAGTGTTTTATGCTGTGAGTGATTTGCGAGGATTTGGTGACTAAGTCTAAATGCTTAGTATTTACTTGAGAGCTTAATATTAGCTCTATTTCCTACTATGTTTAGTTTAGATGACAGTTAAAACGTCATGTTTAAAATAATGGAACAGCTGATTTAAAAAAAAAAAGGAAAACACGGTTATTTAAAGTAATGTCAATTATTTTATTTCTGTTAGTCATGTTCTTTGTGAGTGACTTATTGTATGTTTATGTGTGCTTACTACTGAGCTGACGTATAAAAGAAAACTATAAACAACTTGAAAACGACAAATATTACAGCAGAAACATCATATTTACCACCTTATACGAATTGAAAATAATAAACTTTGCAATCAAACAGACAGTAATTCACTAGCGCATTTATCAAATAAACACATAAGTCAGTATCCGCAAGGGATCGCAATGCAACGCAAAGAATCGTTAGTTGACTTGGCGGAGAGTTAGTTGTTCCCGCGTGACCCGCAGTTAACTATACTGCAGTGTAACTTAGTTGTATTTGTATGTAGTGTTATCGCAATCGATTGTAAATAGTATAAAGGATGTAATAAACCTCTAAACGAAGCCAAAAGGCACTTGTTTTCCCCATCATTGTGGTTTTTTTGTACACCATACCTGAGAATCTTCTGGTTACGGAGATATTGGGGGTCAAAGTTCAACTCATCCACGACGCCCGTACTATTCAATCCATCCAATGTGCGTTACATTGAGTTCTACCACAAAATATGAATTTTCACCCCATAAAAAGTCGTTTTCCCAGCAATAATTTTTGCGTAAAGCTACTTAGTTTGATGTACAGAAAGCCTGGTTGACGGTATAAGGTCGTTCACACCCTGTATTTCACCGAATATGTTTATTGTTTTGATTCTGTCATACTTTTTTGGTGGGTTTGTCGTGCACAAAATCGAGAACTATGGCAGAAGAACTATGATGTGATGCTTCATTTATCTTCTGCCCAGCCATGTCCATTTTGCTTATTATATTCTACATCATTATAATTTAATCTCCAACATCTCTGTGCTTAAAGGATTCCTTTTTTTTGCTAACTCTTTAGTCCATGTTCTCGCCACATAATTATTCTTAAAGTAGGAGGTTTTATCAAGTATTGGATATTTTCTGATCAAAATAAACAAATATTAATTATAATCAAAATTTAATTAAGTCCGCCTCTGTACTATGTGCTTGAAGTGTTAAATAAATAAATAAACTACTGATACCTAGATTTAAAAAATAAATCTTCATAAAACCGGAAAATACCGGCAGCCCAGATACGAGCTGCAATGGCTGTAAATCTCATTATAACCGATTGCGAGTCCAGGTTGGCCACTGTTACCTGAGCCTGATATCTATGCCCAAATGGGATATCCTCAATCCATCTCAAACAAAATGCCAATGTGGAGCACCTCTGCAAGATGCGCTCCACTTCCTGTCCTGCACAGCAACCTGCACCTTTATTCGAAGCAAATTTTAGAGCTGTGCGGGTGGTCTGACATAATTTGAGTTTCATCGACATGTAAAGAAGAAGATGAATTACCTTATCTGTTTTATTTCATAAGCATTTGTTTAGAAATCGTATGGAATCCGTGACTTCGGTCTTTTAATTACTCACAACCTGCTGGAATGTGTCCAGAAATAACTAACCACAGCTTTAAACTTAATTTCCTACAACGATACACCAAAACTTTACAAACGCCCCAACCCCATCATTTGCAATAAATCACATTTAAAGTTGCTAAAATAATCTTAAACAAGATAAATTCGTCCCGCACTAATTAGAGTGCGTACGAACGAATAGGGTTATCCAAAAGGATGAAATTCAACTCCAATTAAAGTGACTTGCAACATCAAGGGGTGGCGTTGTCTTAATTATTGTGGCCATCCCTAGTAATGGTAGACCGTAGACCGTAAGGGGGTGTGCGCGGGGCGGGGGATGTATGGTTATGTTTTCCTTTACGATGTGTTTAAAACTTGGTATGCTGAGTTTGAAATGGTGTAGGTGTCTAGTATAGTGTGAACTAGCGTACGCCGCGCGGTTTCATCCGCGGCGTTCCATTCCCGAGGGATAAAATATATCCTATGTTACTCAGTTAAGACGTGACTTTCTAATGGTGATAGATAAAATCGGTCGAGTAGTTTTAGAGTTAAATTGTACAAGTAAACAAAAAATCAAATCTCTTTAAATAGTATAGATGAAAGTAACAATTAGTTGAGACTACGTGACTATAAAATTCTATAAACATGGGCACGCCCTCTTCTTTATCGTTTGATTAGTTCTTAATCTGGTGTCAGAGTTTAAATGCCACCCATGGGCCTCTGTGCGTTTAGAATACGTCGAGAAAATGTGCACGGTTTGGGTTGGTCGTTTCCTTTGGAGACGGACCGGCAAGTTACTCCATAGTTACTATTTAAATAATATTTTGTTTCACAATGTTATTAAGTTTGTAACGTTCTTGAGGGATTAGCGGCTTTCAATAAAATAAAAGTCTTAACAGAACATAGAACAACTACTAATAATTAACTAATAACACATAGAACAACTGCTAATAATTAACTAACAATTAAAACATTACTTATTTAATCTATCGTATTAGCATATTCTACTATCAGGCCCTAGCTAAGGAATGCTGGCGGATCCTAAATGATTAGGTCACGGAAGCCGGGGGGACCGTTGAAGAAACGTTGAAGGTCCTTGGAGTGAGAGGACCTGGGGTTCCTTGAAGGAAAGCCTCGAGTTAGGCCTCCAAGTCGCTGACATCGGAGGGGCAGGCTGCCGCCAGAGGTTTTAAAGGGCCACTAACCATCGGAGTGTCCATTTGTCCAAGTTTGCTGCTGATGAAGACGTTTTCTGTAACACGGTGATAGTATTTTTAGAGAGGCTTGTGTCTTTATTGCGTCAGGGGTTTTAACTGACGCCAGAGCTAGGCATCGTCGTCTTGGCGACCCTCTGAAGGCGTCAAGGGTGAAAAACGACACGTAACTTTGTTTGCTACACCGACAAAGATAACAAGCATCTAGGAATCTACAATGCCTAATAAGTTTGAAGTCGCCAAACCACAATAAGGATGACGCAGTATACACCGTGCCGGGTCCGAGTCAAGTGTCAGCCGTATCACAACCCATTGTCCGTTGCTCGGTAACGACTCGGAAGCGTGAGTGTGTCCATACAAAATTGCACGGTCGACTCTCGGCTAGAACCCGACATGGCGTAGTGTGAGTCAAGCTTTATAAGCGTGGTGATGAATGCTCGTGCCTTTTCTGTACGAGAAGTTGCCCTACTGTGGGATCGGGCTGTATTCTTATTCTTCTGCGGTTTTTGGAGGCTTGAAGGTAAAGGTTCGATATAAGAGAAAAAAAAGAAAATCCAATAAAATAAATTTCAATTAAAAATCAAGATTATTTTCTTAAATTTTATTTGAGCTACTAAAGAGATAGGCCAACACTATTAAAACAAGGTTATGGTCGATGTTAACTTAATTCCTCTCTTATTTTCTTAATATTTTAGTAGTAGGCAGTTTCTTTCGCTTAGCTCACAATTTTACATTTACAATTAAATAACAATATCAAACGAATCTGAGAACATGATAAAATAACAAGAACATGAAATATTTTTCTAATTAACAAACCTCTGAGTGACATTAACAATTTTCTGTTTATGTCAGACATTAAGTTGTTCGCGAAATTCATTAAAATCTCGAAGATTTACTGGAGCGATATCGTTGAAACATGTTCAATTTCCGCCCGATATTAGACGAGTAAACAAGGTTATAGTACCAACAAAACAGTGAAGCAATTTAGTGAAAAAATGTATAAGAATATGTACTATCTAACAGCTTAGATAGTACATAATTCTTATACATTTTGTGTTGTTGGCAAGTAAAATAGAAAAATAGTTTTATTTTATTAACAGAACTCATGGAGCCTCCAAAAATGTTTTACACACTACATATTATAAAACAAAGTCCTCCGCCGCATCTCTGTCTGACTGTATGTTTGCGATAAACTCAAAAACTACTGCACCGATTTTCATGCTGTTTTCACCAATGGATAGAGTGGTTTTCGAGGAAGGTTTTTGTATAACATTTTGCGCGGGCTAAGCCGCGGGCATCAGCTAGTATAGAATACGATAGTTTTCTTACCTATTCCTAGATTCGACTAGTTGAGTTTTTTGTTTTTTAATCTTTTTACCTCTACTTGGGCGAAACCGAGAGTAAAAAATATTTTGATGCAAGTATACAAGTCATCATCATGTCATATAAGTTCTATCTGTATCGAGACTGAGCACCAGCATTTTATAAAATTACAGTTATATTTCTACTCAAGCGTTGACAATCTGTAAATCCAAGCAAATTTCGACTTTTGTACGAACTTGATTCACCGGCCCGGCACTGGGGCGCGGTTGACAGGTAATTAGAATAATGAATGTACCTTCTAATTATACAGCACAATGGGTTTTATTAAAGAGCGCCTGTGAAGTGAGCAGCGTATATTAATTATAGAGAAAATGTATAATTAAGCCAATATTTACTCTTCCAATGAAAACAATACGAGACGCTTACTATTGTCGTGAGTCTGAGACGCTCGCAGACTGCTGAATTCGTACTAATTATATTTTATGTTAAATTATAAAGGTTTCTTGGTAACATTAGTCTTTGATACTAGGAAAATTGGAGGTCGTTTGTGTACTATCTTTGAACGTAAGCTCTGCGTAGCGCTACGGTTTTGTGCCGCTACGGCGTAGCAGCTACGCGGCTACGCATTGCTACAACGGAGTCTGCGGGCACGAAACTTGCGATGGCCGAGCGATAGCGGTTTCGCGAAGGTAATAACCGTCGTTATCAATACAGTTTTTTTTTATTTTTATGCTCTTTTGTAACACCTTACGTTACAATAAGATAAAAAATATCAAATTAATGTTAAAAATATAATGTTTATCGAAAAAATAATGCATTGATTATACTTAGCAAAATACATACCTTATTAAAAGTAAAGTATTGGAACTTTATAAATAATAAACTTCAATATTTACACTTTTCTATTAAAAATAAAGTAAATACTTACCTAAAAATTACCTAATTACAAACACAAAAATAGACAAAAATATATCGCTTACATATTATTAGTTTTACATATTAGGTAGGTGGGTTTCTAATGTAACTTAAATCTATTGTTTATTATGTATACGAGTACACATTTTATTCTACACTGACAACAAATGTAACACCTCAGACTTCTTCCGTGGTAACCTCCTTAAACCAGAAATATAAGGATCCGAATTAAGAAGAAGTCTATGTATCAGGTCGGTGTTTGTAACAACCCGGGAAAAAACTCCGTATTTAGAGACCATGTGTGAATATTCGCGAGAGACTTGCTCCATATAGCTCCAAATCTTGTACAAAGATTAGTAACTCTTTTTTCCAAGTCATTAGTAATAAAATTCTCAACATCCAGGCAGAAACTGCATCAGGGCTTGAAAAACTCGACCCGCCCGCTCAAGTTCCGATTTGCTGTCCGTATCTAGTGCAAGCATTCTTTTGAAAGAACACTGAATACTAGTACCTAAAACAAAACAAGAATACAGTTAAATACGGATCAAACTACAATACATACGTCGTAGCGAGTGATACGCGCGCAGGCGCGCAGACCCTGGCTGCACCTTACGGCTGCAGCACGCTGCAAATAAAACAAAGTTAATATATCGTTTACCCACTCTGGGCGGAGCGGGAGGGAGTGTCAGACTGTTACTGACTAAAACCCATCCATGTTCCTTCCTCGCCCTTTATGTTCCGGGGCCGAGGTACCACTTTCGAACAGTACCGCAGCCTCGACCCTGGCCGGACGCGAGAGGCCGCCGCCGCCGATTGCCGCTACGAGGGCAGACCTCCACCATGTGCACCCGGGCGCTTCCTCCCGCCCGATTCGATGCAGGAACCTCCCGAAACATTCGTGTCCGGTGAGGAACTGCTTCAGGCGAAAGGTGAGGATGCCGTGGCGCCTCTCAAGCCACTCCTCAAAGAAGGGACTTATCGCCACTATTGTGGCGTGCCCTGTCTATCGTTTACATACGGCGAAGATTTCATCCCAGTAGTTACGAAAATAACTTTATTGTTAATTTCAACTTGTTCAATAAACAATTGATAAACTTTCTTCGTTGTTTATTCTTAAACTCATTACATAAGGAGCTATTACTCCCACGACTGGGCATCTAGGCTAGTGGTACGCATTACCAAGAATAGCCGTCAAGAGAAAATACTTACAAATACATTTACAACAAAAGTTTAGTACAAAGGACTTTTTATGAACAAAGACGAATTTAGCCGACGTTATTATGAAATGAAAGAGGCTGGTTTGTTTTATGTACAAAACAAAACGTCTGGGTGGATGCTTTCTTCGTATAGTTTTTTTTATTTCTTACATTTAGTAAGTACATTATAAGTCATTAATATAAAATTAAGTAATCTGCTCACTATTTCTTCTGGCAGAACCACAAACATTCTACGAATATGATAGACTTTTTTCAATTATAATTTGTATTCTATAATGTTATTTAAGACACAACGCTCTATAATTTTCTTAAAAAATATGTTAGTCATTAAATAATCAGTTAGAAATACACACCACACCATCATACACAATACTATTATTACTAATTTGAACATTAAAACCATACCAACATACAATTAAATAATTAATTACAATAATTTTTCATATGAAATAAAATGTCCACAAATAAAATAAACATAAGTTAAAAATGATAAATAAGGGAATTTACGATCTACATTTTAAATTAATAACAACGAAATGAATAAAATAAAACATAAGATTCACAAGGTAGGAGAATATATATTTTTTTTAATTCCTGCCAGAAGCACATTTCCAATTAAATACATAGATGGCGCCTGTAGGGTCACTCAGGTCATCTGTTTGGTCTAGTGTACATACTGATGGCAATCTAAAAAAAACATTTGTTTTTACATAAGCGGCCCTTGATTGTCGCCATACAATTTACATATAATTCACAGCAAGGGTGTAAAACATCGAAGCGCACTTGTTCTCCCCGTTATTGCTATTTTTTTATGTTCTACACCATATCTGGGAACTTTCTAGTTACGGAGATATTGGGGGTCAAAGTTCCAACTTTTTTTTTAAATACGAGTTTTTAATGTAAGGTTCTTTAAACATCTCTACGAACCCCATACTATTCAATCCATCCATTAGCACAATGTTATAAGTGCTTTACATTGAGTTCTACCACAAAACATGATTATTCACCTCAAAAAAAAGTTGTTTCCCAGCAATATTTGTAGCGTAAAGTTACTTAGTATGATGTACAGATTGCTTGGTTGACGGCTTTGTGATAAGGTGGTTTACACTCTGATTATATAGTATTGTATTGTATTATCTAACGGGCTGGTGTCCGCAACTCCACGCCAAAGCGCATATTTTGCGTATGGGCTATAATCCACCACGCGGGCCCAGTGCGGGTTGGTAGATGTCACATGTCTTCGAATTTTTGGATTTTGTTGTTGATTAATATTTAGTTATTTATGGATTAGTAGGAAATGAAAGTTTGTAATAACTCTTGTCGATGCATACGGCTTGTTCGTAGACAGAGTGCCCAAAAAGGTTCTACTTACGTAGTTCTGCGAATTTTTGGTTCTAGGACATGCCGGTTTCCTCACAATGTTTTCCTTCACCGTTTTCGAGAGCAGTGGTGATGAAATAAATTACACAAAGTAAAGACTTTTCATAAGATATAGTATAATAGGTATTGGTCTAGTGGTCGCAAGTGCGACTGCTGACCCTATGGTCTTGGGTTGGATTCCCGGGTCGGGCGAAGTGTTATTGGGTTTTCCATTTGTATAATTTCTCATTAGCAGCCACGCAGCCTGGATTTGCACCCGGTTGATGGCAATAGGCTCGCCCCCTATTACATGGGACTTAACCTTTTGGACGCCATTGTCACATATACGTGACAAGCAAGCGCGTGCCCTGTGCCCGTGCCATGAGAGGGAATGGGCTATAATCTACCACGCGGGCCCAGTGCGGGTTGGTAGATGTCACATGTCTTCGATTTTTTTGGTTCTAGGACATGCCGGTTCCCTCACGATGTTTTCAAAATATAGTAGATGAAATTGTGGCTTGGCGTGGAGGGCACGCGCGTGCGTTTATGCTGTGGCGGTCAAAAGGTTAAACATAATTAGCGAAATATGCGTGATGTGATGTGATTAGCGTGCTAACAAACATACGTTAACACACAAATTCATGAATTAAACCTAAGCCCTCAAAGAGACATCTGATTTTTCCTCAAGTTCCAGTTTAAGTGCAAAATTTTATTTTTATTTTTGTAACATGTTCAAAATAAGTACGTTATAGTGCTTTCCCCGCCATCTTTAAGTCAAGACTAGTCGGGAGTAGACAGTGGTATGTGTGGGTATTCGTGCCTGAAATATTTTGAACAGAAATATAAGACACTGTTATGTTATTTGCTATTACATAAATACAGGAGCAGGTTTCGCTCGAAAAACCAACCAATCATAGAGTCACTAATAGTAAGCGTAATTGTTTTTTTTTACAGAATTCGAGTTCATTAGTTTCTTGAGTTTATTAGAACTTAGTACTATGTACCTACGGTCGAACAAGCTATTTGGTTTATACATTACAATGTAATTTGTGGGTTAAACTGTAAACCAATTAGCTTGTTCTACCGTACTAGTAATAAGAACTGAAAATTCACTTGATTTTTTTATCTTTAAAAATCACTGTTACTGTTACTGTTAGCCTGCATCATCCCACTGCTGGGCAAACGCCTCTTCCCATGATTTCCAGTTATTTAGGTCTAGGGCTAATGAGCACCACTTGTGAATGGTTTTGTCCAGCTCGTCCCGAAATCTTCTGCGAGGTCTGCGGCGACGCCTTCTGGCTGTATCAGGGCTCCAGAAAGTGGTTATTTTTGGCCCACAGCTGCTTAGGCATGCGACAGACGTGGCTAAAAAATCACACCCAATTATTAATAAGGAGTAATTTTCTACTTAATAAAGTTATTATATTTCACAATTGGCCTCACTACTATTTTACTTTACAAATATTTATGAAATTGCGGCAATGACATGACACAAATCCGAAACATATTGGACGTCAGATCAAGGATACCTCGATGCCTCGTAGAGTCGCAGACATGATTCAACAAAAAATCTTTATACGTGTTCTGAATGTGTACGAAGGATTTTACAGAAATAACTCTTTACGAAAATTTTAACAGATAATATGTCTTGCTTTAAGTTTAAGGTAAGTAAACACTTTGCCAAAAACAAGAAATCTTCTGAAGATCAGCTCGGTTATGACTAGCAAATGCTTACTAATCATTTGAATCAATCATGCGAGTCAAAATTTAGCAGAGTTTTGGTTCTATGCCACCAAAATTTCAAGGTCAATTCATACTGACTAGTGAAACTTATCAGAATGATAATAAACAAACAAAAAGATTTAATTCCTATTAATATAAAGAGGTAAAGTTTGTATGTTTTTTAGTTTGGAAGTAGGAGCTAATCTTCGGAATTACAGATCCGATTTCGAAATCTCTTTCACTAATAGGAAGCCAATTATTTTTGAGGCTATGTTTAAAACTTTCCGGGATGATGTTCAACCATAACACCAGCGAAGCTGCAGGCAGAACCTGGTAGGTACTCACGGTGACACATCAAGCTGTACCTTTCTGGTTTAACTTGGCCACACATTGAACGGATTCCCGTGCAATAAGAGATCCGCATAAACTAGTTTTGTGTAACTGCGTACTCAAGAGAAGGTAGTAGACACTATATTTGGATGTTGACCTCGTTATCTGTACTTAGAGAGCTGTGTCGCAAACAAAATAAGGGCATTAGTTTTTGTTCTCAAAGCAGAGGGTTTAAATATATTTATCGTACCTACGTTAAAGGTTAATAGGTACAGATTATTCCTTATTGTTTCTTTTGTGATGAAACGTGGGTTGTATTCCCAAACACGAACTGAAAAACCTCACGGAAAGGTCAGTAACACCCACTGTGTGAAATTATTTGCTAATGCTCTTCAAGTCCTACGAATACATTGGGTGGGTAAGTACGCCTTTTCAAAGCCTTTCATTGTTTTAATAGGCTACGAAAATAATAAAAGAGTTACAGTTTTATGAATAACAGACAGTTGATATCCTACATAATTATATACTTTTTGTTTGTAAATACATACTTATTATACGCCACGCTACGCTGCGCTGAGTATACCACGTTCCTTTCTTAATCATGGAAATCACTGTCTATCCGTGTGACGTCATCCAAAACCATGAGGCTATGTACGTACTCATAGGTGCCTAGCTTAGTGCCTAGAATCTAGTGACATTTTTTTTGGAAGCCTACCTCGTGTCCCACCGCTGGGCAAAGGCCTCCTTTCTCCTTCCATACCGATCTCCGGCCATGCTGGCCTTGCAAACGTGATCAGATCGTCACGCCACCTTCGTCGAGGTCGACCTAGATGGCGCTGTCCTTCCTCAGGCGTCCAGTGTGTGACGATCTTTGCCCATCTCTCCGGGTGCATCCGTGCCACATAGGATTTTTTTTTAATGTGGGGGAAACCTCTCATAAGGTGGACTGAAGAGTTGGTGAACGCCGGGTGGCTGGTGATGGCTGTTATCCGTTGGATGCGAGAAACCAAAAACTAGTAGATGGAGGGACCGCTTTTGGAACACAGCACATAGCAGTGAACGTTTTTCGGCTGAACTGTCGGTCTAAAATGGCCGCTTTAGCAGAATCACAATAGGATCTTAATACAAATGACAGTAAATAATACTAATGGCGTCTGTGACCACTTCAATTTTTTTATGTAATTCATATTATTATCCAATTGTGATTATGCTAAAGCGGTCATTTTTAGACCCCCTGATCATTAATTATATCATTATACATACTTGCCATTTTCTTTTCAATTGTCAATTTAAATCTACCAGACTACGTTTCCTCACAACGATTTCCTTTACCGCAAAAAAACATTATACATTTCTATCAAATTAAATCCAAAACCTCAATGCTTTTACCAATGTTTATATAACACCACTTACTCGTCTGGGTACATTTAGACGTTACATCCATCATATTTGGTTTGACAAGCACACATGTTCCCAGTCCCTTCAAGAAAAATAATTTTACATGTTTCCCACGAGAGGAAACAGTTTGAAATCTATGCTATCGGTGTCGATCGAACCGGAGCTCAAAGTATTGGTTTGAGGGACTTTACTACTGAATCGCTGTCTAGGAGTTTAAACAATTTTACTATAAAGTAGATATTTGAAGTGTTTTGTTCAAATATATTCAAATATTAACGAGCGGTAAATGGGACAAAACGAGCTAAATAATAACAGCCGCTCGGGTCAATCTTTAGGTTAAGCCGTGCTTGCCTAGGTTTGTCTGTGGATGGGTGTCTTTGACAGTCGTTACAGGAAGTCAGTGGCCCAAAGATTCTGACAACCAGTGTTACCAAGGGGTATCGTATTGTTACATCGGACCTACTAGAACATTCGAAAAAGCACGTGATTACAGTATGTGTACGTTGGAATTTCGAGTGTTTTCTATTATTATTACTTTCAAAGTTAGGTAGGTACCTACAGATTCGCGACCTCTTTATAAAAAGACATTAGAATTTCAACCGTACGCCTAGGGCATACGGTTCATATTTGTTTGTTTTGTACAGTTAGCTAGTAATAATAATTACCTACTTCTTTTGTTTGTGTTTTCTATGACCCTCTAGAATAGTCAAGGTTATTCTGGTGTGTCTGTGGGCGAGTATAAATAGACCGCTCAGGGCCGCGACAGTCAGTCTTGTTTTGGCTACCATCGAAGCGAATCGAAGTGAACTTGAAGTGCGATATCTAAGTGAATAGTGAATAGTAGTGTACTGTAGTGTACTTGTGATTAAGTTTAAATTGTTTTGTGATTAATAAAGTTATTGTGTTGTTTAATCGGTAGTAATTAATTTATCTCATACCCAGCTCGTAACAGTATTATCCAGTACTAACTGGGTTGTGGTTGGATAGTCAGTCGCTCCATGTAAAAAAATCAGCTACCTTCGGTTACACTGTATACCGACATGATTGGGAAAAGGCTAGGCAGATGATCAGACGGGACAGAACGCAGAAAAACGTGAGCCAGTACTTTGTTACTACTTACACAAGTCGGTCAGTCTAGTGTAACAAACACACGCATTTCCCAATGTCCGCTCTTTAAGTTTTATAAATTTCTTTGGTTTAGTTAACGCTCGTAGCATGCACCTACCTATTATACTTATACTCACTTTGCAAACATATAACAATTATGTTAGTTCTAAAACATAGTTTATTTTATTTTATTCATGCCTTAAACGATATTCACTATAGGATCTTTATTACAAATGAACGCCGCCTATGACTATGAAATAATTATAGTTTTTTTTTGAGCCAAATCTTGTTTAAAGGATGCCTCAAAAAAAAAAAATATCTATAAGGAGTGAATTATATTCCACTCTTTTAGGCTTTCACGGTTTAAAACTAAACTTATAATATCGGGAGCTCAAAACAATAATAATCACGGAAGATATCCGGTAAGTGACAATATAAGTTTCCTTTACCTTCCTTAAAACCTAAAACCAATCTTTAAGATACTCCAAAAGCATAAAAAACGTAAACATCACACAAAAACGGTCCTCATTAATCACAGACACAACAAGTACTTAGTACCTCAGAGGACCAATTTCCAGAGGGTGTCTTCTGCCTTAAGATAAGAGCGCCTTGAAGAGTACCTACCTGCCGTCCGTGCTAATTTGCTTTAAATTCCTTCGGATTACGGAGCTCCTCTCTTCTGTAGATTACGGCAGTTTACATCACCTGTTTTATCTTTGTACTGATGTAATTAAATATAGCGTTTAAGTGGAGTTTCGGGACGTTTTAAACTAGAAAAGATGGCAAATGTGAGAATTAATTTCTAGTTGTTGTTAGCACTATTGTTGTACATGAGGTCTAGAGTTCAATTTCCGGCTCAGGCAACATGCTATTGGATTTTTACTAAAAATAGGTACAGTTCTGCTAAACCTTCCAGTGACAACGGGATCCACATGGGATGGATAAGCATTATGTTGATGTTTTGGAGTAGATGTCAGTAGTTTGATTTCAGACTGACGAGTGAGAGGTCGTGTGTTTGATACCTCTGGCACTGTCGGTGTACAGCAATCTCAGCACATGCATGGTACGAACATACTTAGCTTAGTTGAAATTAATAAACAGGTTTACACGTAGAAATCTAATATCTATTTCTAGTAGTAATCCTGCAATAAAGGCACTCAAAAACTAATCACATCTTATTCATACTCTTCCATAGAACACGACGGATTACCTAACCGCGTCGGCATCGTCGCGTCGGTGAAGCAAGACCAAGAGGTAGCCCTCTACCGCACAATAAAACATATTTACTCAACCATAATATTTGCAAGCACATTTCTTGGCAGGCCGCAGGTATATTTTACTCAAAATAGTTATCCTCTAGAGTAGCAATTCTCAAGCAAGACACAAATACAAGGCAGGGCCGGGGTTGCCAGCCACAATGGCGTTCGCTTCAAATATTTATCATGCAATTCCCGCCGCTCTCATTCATCTATGCTGCAATTTATTTTTCAGCGAGCAACCCTGTAAGCCGTGATCCACTTAGGATTAGTGCACAGTGACCACATTTGTCGGGGAATATGTGAAAAGGAGTATTCAGGCGCAGCTTGTGGATGTTTAGGGAAGCAAATTATATTAAAGTGGTGCTCATAAATATAGGTTAAATTTCGGCCACAGCGACTGCATTGGATGGCTTTCTTAGATGGTTGTCGAGAGCTTTGTGTGTTGTTCTTTCATGTGCTCTCAAGGTTCCATATCCAATCCAATCTCTAGCCTAAAACAAAGCACAAAGCGAACATGTCAGAACACCCTTGACGACATTGTAGTTGTGGGTGGTCTAGCTTTACGATGCTCGTCTACTACGCAAGAGCTGTTAGATGTATAAGTCCAAGACTCATCAACCTTAGAGTGCGACCAAACTAGCGTAATTATGTGAGTTGCGTAAATTCGCTTTCATACATAGTTGGGCATTTACGTCTGCACGCGACACAACAGACTTTCATTGTGAAATGAAAATGAATTTACATTGTGGAATGCAATAAAGAGTTGAGTATTGAGTATTGAATAACCTATACCGATTTGAAAAATTCTTTCAGCAATATCAGCAAGTAACATAGGCTATATTTTAACCCTGTACTCCTGACATCCGTTAGTAACTCCATAATTACGTTCCTTTGGCCTTACCCTTACTGGCAAAAGAGCTGCAAAAATCTACATACTTCACCAATTGTAACAGAACATTCCGTTCTTAAATTAATTGTCAATGTTGTATTAAATCATTTTCAAATGATAAATGAATATGATGAGTGACCTATTTTACCTTTATTTGCAAGGCTGGGCAGCATCCGCATGTAGGTTCTGATAACATTAATTGTAATCCCGCCAGGACCGTTCTTTGTTATGTAACTGACAGTTAAATAAGCCGTTGTTTAAAAGTTGTATTTATAATCCTTGTGTTTTAAACGGCCGGAAACTCAAATGCAACTCAATTTTGAGCCGTTAAGAAGGTTTATGTTGTCTCTGTCACATTGAGGTGTAATTTTGAGATAGAAAGACCTGCCGTTTGAGTATTTGGGGGTTATTCTTATATTTGGCAACTGAAAAATGCTACAGTATAAGCTACCTAGGCTTTGAAAGGATCCATCAGTTTAATTGATGTGAATCTGTTGCGCTATCTGTGAGGCTAGGATTTCGGTACATACCTACAATACGTAATTGTATCGACAACATTCAACATTAATATGGGTACAGTACAGCAGGGCATCGAATTGTTGTTCGATATAAAACATTGGCGAAACGCTAAATCCAAAAGTTAATTGACAAGAAGAAAATAATTAGATGCAACAATTATAAAAAGCTACTCCATTGGAGTGCCTCGTAGGTGCAGTGGACGCAATCACAACTGCTTAGCTTGAGGTCCCGGGATCGATTCTCGTGTCGTGCAAATTGTTATTGGGTTTTTCCATCATTAAGTTTATCTGTCTAGATCTGTGCCCGGTTGATGTCAATAGGTTCGCCCCTATTAATAGGACGTAACCATAACTGGCGAAATGTGAGTGTATAACAGATGCGATGTATTCCTTTTTTTTATCTAAACACGACATTTTATTCATCAAGAACAACTAAACACTAGATTCATTAAAACCGCGAGCACACACCAATCTGATTAAGGTTTAGTCGATGGAGGCCAGTGTATTTTAGTCCTGAACCGTGATCCATTTAGGGACGAGTTGCCGATTTACTGGATTTCAACAAAACCAGTGTATGTCCCTCACTTTTTTACCTATAATAGGTACTTTTGTTGGAGAATGGGAACTATATTGAATGTGTTTCCAATTAAATGGAGTTTAAGTGGATTGAATTTTGTAATTAGAAAATTTTACAAGTAGTCTTTTTTGTTTTCTAAAATTTATAAAAGGTGTACCTTTATAAGTAGGCAATTTTTGTACTTTCTTAATAGGTGCCCTGGTATTTTTGTTGGACAACGAAAATGTATTACGCCAGACGGTCAGCATATTATTATCTGATCCTGGTTGAAGGCAACAACGTAATGAAATTAAACGGTGTGTGGGTTTACATACAAATTTTGCCGTAGCAAATGCCGTTTCAATTATCAACATAAAAGTATAAAAAAAACGGGTTGCACAGTGCACATTCTGCGTCAAACCCCTCGGGAGTGCCGGCAGAAGTGAAAACTTGAACATTAACGTTGTGCATTTTTGATATTTTGGAATGGTTAGGGAATAATTTCGCACGAATTGCTTTAATTATCAGGATTAAAGTACTATCATTTATATAGTAAAATACAATTCATTTATTGCTTTATCGTACACAAACATGACAATTTATATTTCATAAAAAAATTGACACTTCTGAACTATATTTTACGTTAAGAGGAAAATAAAAAATAGAACTAAAATTAAAACGACACGGCAGGAGCAGGTATACATCATCACCTGCTTAGCCTTTTCCCAATAGGCTTGTTTCCACCATCAATAAATTGCAAATCTATTTAGTCCATCAGTTAGAGTATTAGAAAATAATGGACACGTATTTTTTGTTTTTGTAAATCAACGAATATTGACAAAGATAAAACGCATCAAAACTCGGGAGTGGGCGTTCGTGACGTCAGTAGTCATACCGAACAGTGACGTATTGGGAATTTTAAAAGCGTCGTATCTTCGTCAATTTTGTTTTATGTGACAAAAGAAAAAATACGGGTCAAATATTTTTTGATAATCTAAGTGACGGACTAATTAGATTTTTTCAGTTAACAAGCCTATTATATTGAGGTTGGCTTCCAATCTAACAGCTAAGGACGCAGCTGGTTATCAGTATTTTACACGGAGTGACTGCCCATCTGACCTCCACAATCCGATTAGTACTGCGTAATACGAAACCCCATGTTCATGACTGGTTGTCAGACTTTCGAGCTAATCACTACCTGTTACGACTGTCAAAGATCTCCCGAATTGACAGCCGAGAACCTTTGGTCTCGGCTGTCAATTCCCGCTTAACGTGCTTTGCGAGGCACGGAGGAAACTCGGTACGTTATGGGTACCCATCGACGTACGAAGCTAGGCGCGGCTTAACCGATTAACCCGAGCGGCTGTTATTATTTAGCTACCTATTATTATAAGTAAGATGTCAAGGTATGAAAAGAAAACATTCCGATTTCAAGCAAATCTTTACAGAATTACACTTCGAAGTACTTAAACCAAATTCCTCTTCGTATTCACAAACAAACCGTACTGATGTGGAATTATTTATCGAGAACATAATGAAACATCACGTATCTATAATACATCACCTGCGAATCTCACCTATTTCACGTATTTTCCCTTTGAGCATATTCTCAAGGAATTTATTTAGATATTTGATTATGTTATTTACGTAAACGAATATATTAAATGAAGATGTTTTCGCGATAGAAATTCTTGTGAAATGGTAATCTTTGGATTTGAGAGGTGACATTAAGTATTACATTATTTATTGTTTCCTTTTTTGATAATTGGTTATGAATATCGATGGAACTTTTATTCTTCGAGTGGTGGAATGCGCGGTATACTAGCGTGTTGTCCTAGGTTTAATTTCCAGTTCAGAGAAGATGTTCCTGCTCAGTCATGTGTGTTTAAGAAGCTTCGACTTTTTTAACATTTTACTTTCACTGTCTTAGATTCTAGATCTAAGATTTTAGATTCACTATCTAGCCAGACAATTTACAATCTAGAGCCCTACTACTTAGATTCGTATTTTGACCATACTCAAACTCACTCTTTATTGACTTCATAACCCGGTTAAGGCACGGCAACATAATAGATAGGACAAACAAGCATCCATTTTGTTGAATTAAAATAATTCTAAAGATTTCATGTAAAAATTACCAACAAAATTATTTCACCAACACTTACCCTTAATTACTGAAATGCAAACACGTCACCAAAACAAAACAGAATCGTCAATTAATTAAACTGTCGTCACGTGAACGCGAGTTGATCGAGAACTAACGGCAGCTTCTTACGAAGTATGTAAGTTACAAGACTTATTAGAGTATAAGTAGGCAAGGAGCGGAAAACTTTAATTCTTTACTGATTGAACTTGACGTGATGAAATCAGAACTAGAAGTGACACAGACGGTAGGTGGAAATTTATGTAAGTATTTTGAGCACGAAGGCCTGCCTCGATAAAAAATTAATAAATATCGCTGGACATTACACACAGCGCCATCTAGTGCCACACTAAGCAAGGCTCGTGATGGTCTAACGCTGAGCATGAAGTCCTGGGTTTCATTCAGTCGAGGTCGGGCAAACTGCTATTGGGTTTTTCCGTCAATATGCCCGGCTGATGGCAATAGGGTCGCCCCCAATTACATGAGACTTAAAAAGAAAAACAAAACTGGCGGAACGTGGGCGCACTATTGGGTACAGCCTAAACATTCACAAAAAATACCACTTTGCTTTTGATGACAGTCAGTGTGTAGACAATATCTTTTTAATTTCCTTGCAAGGAAAAAACACTGAACGGTACCTAATTTTGTGGCTAGGCTTTAAGGAATAAATCCAGTCTAAATCCCAGGCTTTTCTTAAAGGATATAACGAGTGAAAAAAGGACAAGAGTACTTTTGAAAATCTACTAGATTGAACCTTTTTGTAAGAAACTTTTTTTTTTGTATTAAGCTGTGTGTCTATGAGAGCGATTAGCGGGCAGCGATAGATACAATCAAGCGTATAATTACACCATGCCTGTTTTCTTAATTAAAGCATTTCGATAGTTTTAGGGAGGGGACTTAGCCGTTATTCGAGCTCAAATTCAGACTCCAGCTTGCTGCTAAAAATAAATATGTTAATATTGCTGGACATTATCACACACAGCGCCATCTAGTGCCACACTGAGCAATGAGGCTTGTGTTGTGGACACCAGATAGTTGATATACTACATAATATACTTTTTGTTTGTAAATACATACTTATTATTATACATCAAATCATATAAACATCCATAATTCATACATAATTAGTGCTATTCGGGTCGTCAAAAATGTAAAAGAATAACCTAGTGGAGATCTATCTCCACTAGGTTATTCTTACTAGGTGATCTAATTTTACCTCTAATTGTCTGAAACACAGGATTACCTAGTTCAGGCTCAAAATATGTGTGAACTTGACATAGATTTAAGAAAAACTGTAAACGTTTATCTTATATTTTTGAATAAATTTTATTATTATCTCATGCTAATCAGTAAGCTGTGACTTCTTTATCAACAAAGCAGTCAAATTACAATCAACTCTTTCCGCTATTCCACCAACATAATCACATCCTAAATCGCCCCGCTTACTGTAAGCCACCTTCTTAATACATACACATACGCTCGGAGATTGGATTGCCTAAAATGTATATATTTAAGGCAATACGGATATCTGGAGCCGCGAGATATACCAGTAATGATGTACTCGAACAACATTACGTTTATCTATTGATATACCCTTTTATATATACATACCTACTTATTACATGAGTATGTGTATTATTTTGAGTGGTTTACATAAGCAATGTGTTTATTTTGTTCTAGAATATTTTACGAATGATAAAACAATAAAGGATTTTTGGGTGGAAAGCGTCTAGTGGCCCAAATAGTCTGACAACCAGTCTTATCAAGGAGTATCGTATTATCGTAACTGGGTTATTGAGGCAGTCGGTAAATGTAAAATACTGGTATTCAGCTGCACCCGGTTAGACTGGAAGCCGACCCCAACATAGTTGGGAAAAGGCTAGGCATGATGAACGTGGCAAGTATAAAGCTGGCGAACAACAATTGCGTAGGCTGTATGTAGTCGCCTACAGTAATCTGCTCACGTGCACTGTTATTCCATTGACAATGTATGAATGTGTCATGTGAGCCAGATTTGCCGCACATCAGAACATCAATCATGATCCCCGAAGAGGTAGCGGTGTTTAAATGATGCCATCTAACCGATTTCTGCAATAGGAACTGCATTCGATGGGTTTTTTGGATGGGACCTTCAATTCTCTTTAAAGGTCACTCTTCATCTGCTGATGCACACGATGTCTCCATTTGGGCCGATTTTATATACCTATAGTACCCACACCCGCATCTCGCCAGCCGATGTTAGAGGGGCGAGCTTATTGCACAAATTTTGTCTCTAGGCTGATAATCAGAAATTCCTAACGGCAAAATGCCAATAAAATATATTTTGACCGACTGTAATTTAACTTATGACCATGGTCAGCTGTAGCATTTCGACCACTAAGCGGAACAATCATTTTCTAAATCTGATTCTAGAAAATAGGGAACTTAACTTGGGGCGGTTGCGGCAGGTGAAAACCTCAAACGGCGCAAATACAATAATTTAATTGGTAATTATGTCGCTCTATGGCCGCATCCGAGTCTGAGTGCCCACCTAGTATTTCGGGAAATTGCCAAACGGTTGTTCGACTCTTTACGTGACCAGAGGACGGGCCTATTTTTGGCCATAGAATCGGCATTGCCATCCGACGTGGCAATGCTGCCACCCTTCTGGGCACTTTTCTTGTTGACGGCGATGTGGACAAATTTTTCGACGCCCTGTAACCCTTTTTGATCCTTGTACTTATTTTTATTTCTATCATCAGAGTTACTGTGTAAATAATTAAATTAGTTTGAGTTTAAAATAACATCTGATCAAAAATTTTCTTCGTAAGCAGATCTCAAAATGACGCGCAAGACGCAATTTACACTTAGGATCCCTGAATAAAGAAGATTTCAAAACGGTATAACAATATCTTCATGCTAATTAGGTACTTGGTACGAAAAGTCAAGTTTGCTCATTATAATTGTATCTAGTTGGGTTGTGAGAGATGGGTAAGTTACCTATCTAAGGGAACCAGGTTGTTGTAGTGTTCAGAAGCGCTAGGGTTGCAAGATTTCACAATACCTGTATTATGATCTGCTTTGTAACTAGACGTGGCTTTAAAACATTTAGCTCTAAACCGAAAAAAAATAACTGACAATGGTTTCATAACTAGTTTCCATCTAATTTTCGTTATGTAGCTGATGCAGCTGAATACCAGTATTTTAAATAGAGCAACTGCTTATTTGACCTCCATAACTCACGTAGTACTGGGTCCGGGGACTGTTCGAAAGAGATACCGTGGCCCCGGAACATAAAGGGCGAGGAAGGAACATGGATGGGTTTTAGTCAGTAAAAAGCTGACACTCCCTTCCGCTCCGCCCAAAGTGGGAGGAGTCATTTGATGATTTCAAATCCAAAAAAAAGGTAGTACTGACAGGGTAATACCATATCCCATGGTAAAACTGGTCTCCAGACTTTCGGGCCACTGACTATCTGTAACAGCTGTCAAAGAACTAGAATTTACAGCCGGGACCAACAGGTTAACGTGCTTACCAAGGCAAGAAAAAAACTCGATATGTAATGAGTGAGAGCTATCCACGGAGACCGACCCGAGTGGCGGTTATTATTTAGTCACGACATCCTCAATAATTCACTAACTTTAATGAAGTAGATATAATAGTTAAACAATCGCGTCTGAGCGATTCGGTCGGGATTCACAGATGAAGGGATCCTAAGTATGGTTTTTACCATCATTTAGAATAGGCTAGTTTCCACCATCGATAAATTACCAATCTAATTAGTCCGTCAGTTAGAGTATTGGAAAGTAATGGACCCGTATTTTTTGTTTTCGTAAATCAATGAATAGTGACAAAGATAACACGTATCAAAACTTAGGAGTGGGGGCTCATGACGTCACAACGCACTAAAAATTATAGCACGGCGTGACGTATTGCGAATTTTAAAAGCGTCCTATCTTCGTCAATTTTGGTTTACATAACAAAAGAAAAAATACGTGTCAAATATTTTTTTATAATCTTACTGACGGACTAATTAGTTTTTTTAGGACACATGCCTATTGTATGACGTTAATATTAAACTTACATATTCAAGAAGAAGAAAAACAAAGAAATCTCATCATGCTTCACGAAACTAACGTCAAAACTGTACAAAGCAGGGGCGGGTCTCTAGTCAATAATATAGTTGTTAGACATTGTACAGCTTCCAATACCGGATCGGTAGGTCAAGAACAATAGTTGAAGTTTTGGTGGTAGAGATAGTTGTCCATTATGTCTACAGTCTAGCAAGTTTCCGTGTGTTGGTACGGCATCCTTGGCGGGTAGCTTTGATGCTTCCTATATCATATACTTACCTAGCTATAATATTGTAGATACTGTGGCTATGTGCTAGATTTGGAATATGATTTTGGTGATATAACAGTTTTAAAGGACCGTTGGACAGGCTTAAAGAAAAATCTAGATCAAATGAATAAAGCTTATGTTGCCTGAGTTCTAAATTGGTAAACTAAATCTTGCTTTTTTACTTTGTCTATATAATAATAATAGTTTTTTTTTATATTTTTAAATGTTTTTTTTTAAATTTAGTTATATAAATAAATATTTAAAAATGTAATAAATATGTATAGTAATGAAAAAAGGAAATAATAATAATAAAGTTCTTTATTCCTCCTCAAAAAGATAAACTTATTCTAGGTTTCACGTATTATTATAAACTCTATGTGAATACAGATGAGTTGGAAATTTTACCAAGGGATATCGTTGTCCCAGCAACTTGGTTTTGGAAGTCAGATAGGCAGTCGCTCCATGTAAAATTTTGGAAGTCAGATAGGCAGTCGCTCCATGTAAAATTTTGGAAGTCAGATAGGCAGTCGCTCCATGTTAAATTTTGGAAGTCAGATAGGCAGTCGCTCCATGTAAAATTTTGGAAGTCAGATAGGCAGTCGCTCCATGTAAAATTTTGGAAGTCAGATAGGCAGTCGCTCCATGTAAAATTCTGCTATTCAGTTGCATCTGGTTAGACTGAAAACCGACTATGACATAGTTAGGATGATGAAATAGTGTCATATCTAACTAGTTCATGCGTCTTTCATACAAACGTTATACCAAAATAATTTGTAAATCAAACATATTCCTCAGGTAGTGTGTATTTATTTCGATTGGATTACAGACTATCTATGTTCCCAAATATACATTTTTAATAGACACTTATTTAAACAAGAGTTATGAGAGAAATAAAATTCTATATAAATTTTAAATTCCTCATATCTCGTCTTTATATCATTGTCCTTCCAAAATATTTTTTGGGAACATAGATAGTCTGTAATCCAATCGAAATAAATACATACTACCGAAAGAATATGATTGATTTACAAATTATTTTGGTATTACGTTTGTATGAACTACGCTTACTCCGCAGGCCTCTTAAAAGGCTAATCTGCCTCTTTGGTCGAGTGGTTGTAATCGCAACTGCTGAGCATGAGGTCCTGAGTTCGATTCCCAGGTCAGGCAAAGTGTTATTGGGTTTTTCCATTAGAAATTTCTCAGTAGCAGTTACGAAGTCTGGATCAGCGCCCGGTTGGTAACAAGAGGCTCTCCCTATTAAATGGGAATTAAACAAAACTTGCAAAATGTGAGTTTACTATTAGATACACCTCTGTTTACCCCTTCGGGGATTACAAGCGTGATGTTATGGTTTAAAAAGAGATTGAAAGGCTACTTTATTCCAAAATTTGAATAATTCATCATCATCCTTGCCTTGCCTTTCCCCAACTATGTTGGGGTCGGCTTCCAGTCTGACCGGATGCAGCTGAATACCAGTATTTTACATGGAGAGACTGCCTATCTGACCTCAACAACCCAGTTAATACTGGGAAATACGATACTACTTGGTAAGACTGGTGTCAGACTTTTTGGGCCACTGACTACCTGTAACGACTGTCAAAGATGGACAAATGACAGCCGGGACCAACAGCTTAACGTGCTTTCCGAGGCACGGAGGAAATTCGGTATATAAGGGTGGTCACCCAAACACAGACCAATGTATTTTTATATATATTATGTGTGTGCAATATATGTAACTCTGAGTTGTTTCTATAATCAACACTATCTACTTTTAAAACCTAGGTAAGCACGGCTTAACCTAAAGATCGACCCGAGCGGCTGATATTATGTGGCCACGAGCTCATCCAAAATTTGAATAATTAATTAATTTAATTTTCACATCCAGTATCTAAGCATCTGTGTACCCAGGTACCCGATACAATTTCATAGAAACTTCGTCAGGGGAAGTCTCGGAGCGATTACCGGCATCCGTCCCGTGATGCGTTCCTCTTAATAAATCACCTCATGTTATTAAGCAACACTTCTTCTTTCATATTATAACTTGCTTATAACGTTGTAGTTGGTTAGGAGCTGGAGGGTAGGGGTAAATGTTCGTGCTATGTTTATTATGAGGGTGTGGAAAATAGTTAGGGCCCGCTCCACCACCTATTTGATTTAGTGCCTGTTAACTTTTTGAAGTAAAACTTTGAAACTTTGTGAATTTTTTTTAGGTGAAAAGAAATCGTGGGACTTGCGTGATCGTCACGTCTCGTACCCTACGAGTAACAATTTACTCGGCAGTCCCCAAAGACTACCCCGCATGTTTTTTTTGGAAATTCAAAAATGGAACAGAATATTTTTGAAATTATCAAAAATATTCTGTTCCATTTTTAAATTTATTCGGTAGGTAGTGGCTATTTGGACATTGTAGAATTGGACCTCATACTTTGTTGCTGGCTACTTGAAAGTTATTTGAGGGCTAGAATTGTGTATTGCACGGTTAAAAAATTACGTGTAAATCTTAATTAACTTGTCAGTAGAGAAGAGAATGTGACTAAAGAACAGAAAACCAGCAAAAATAAAATACTTTTTTGTAAAAGGGTTGGTGTCTTCATAAGAGCCCTAATTTATATGCTTGAAAATGTATGTACTTTTGGTGTACTTATTTTTAATAAAGGTTGCTTTTCACAAAGACCTTTGTTTTGACTTTACAATATTATCTGAACACACATTTCAATTTTAGAAACAATTCTATGAAACCCAGTAATAAAAATATATCACGTTCAACGTACTCATACTAAATATCGTACACAATAAATGCTCAAAACGTTATCACCAAAGTTTCAACACCGATTGGACTTACGGATAAATAAAATTAAATGTATATCCATGGATTACCTAATGGATAAAGTTGTTGAAACCTCCGTTATAAATCCAATTTGATGATACTTGTGTTTTTAAAATCGATTGCACGTTTAACGTACACGACCGATTTTATTTGGTTTGATTTCTTTTTTGTTGGATTACTTAGCATTAATTAAGTTGTCAACCACGGCAAGTACTATGTAAAATCGAGGACTTTAATTGATGAGCCACTTGCCTCTATTCGTATTTTAGCCGTGTATTGTAAATCGGGTTTAGTCGGTAATATTCGTACTCGTGAATGTTTAAAAGTGCAAAATTGGAAAGTAGTGAAAGTGGCTTATGAACTAAAGTCCTCGACCCTACCTATCAATATAACGTCTTTTTCAAAATTTAATTGTTAGGTGCTTTTAAAGTTTTATCTTAGACAACAGCAACATCTTTCTCTAGTCCGATGTCTACTACTTCTATACTTATCTATTACTCATCATCTCTTTTCGTTCCAGATCCTCCTTCACACAATGCATTTATTCAGTCCACTTGGACAGCAAATACCATTTAAAAAAAAAAGTCATCTCACCTAATGCTGCAACATCATCGACATGAACCGTGGTGGTGCAGTGCAGTAGTCTTTTCATAAATCGTTGTCAAAAGATTATGAAAGTAATTAGTTACTAATTGCGTAATTGATCTAGTCGTAGAGGTCTTGGGTGCATTAGGAAAATCAGCTCGGAATTTGGATTTGTCAGCCGGGTGCTGACGCCAATAGGCTCGCTTTTTTACAAGTGCGAGGGTGTATAAGGAAACACCTGCACAGTTCTTCGGAAGTACATACATGCGTGTTGTTATATAAAGTTATTTACTAAATAAATGCTTTTGGTGATGCCCAATTTGCATCACCCTAAATTGATAATATTAAAACAAACCACCTGAATAATAATATTATTGCAAAAAGAGTACTTTATAAATTGTGTGCGGCTGATAATTTGAGCAAAATGGATCCATATGATTAAATTTAATGGTTTGAAATTGCAACGCATTATGCTCTTGATTTGATCAGGCATTCTAGGTATAAAAGGGTTAAAAGTTTATTATAATGATAATGGAGTTTCAGATATTCTGAATTAATACAAATTGTTACTAAAATGTGTAATGCTAAAATAGAAGTAACTTTTCACGACCTTTTCAACCAAAAATCCCACTAATAAACCAGACAACAATTAATCGTGAGCTTATCTCCAAGGACATGGCGTGATACATTTTAATTCAGAACTTGTTACCACTCCCACTTCAAAACGAAAACAAAAAGTAGCCATGAAATATAACACGTTGCACGTTACACCTGCGTGTGACGTCATGAATTCCCCCCTCCGCTCCTCACCTCCTCTGTACCCCTACGTGATCCGAATGTAAGAAACAACTATGTTAAGCAAGTAAATAATTTCACACAAAAGGGTGAAGAAAATTCTTCAGAGCCAAAAACATGTGTCGTAACAACTTAAATCTGAATGAAATAAGAATTCTGGGAGACGAGAGACACTTGAAAATCGGCGGTACGTGCTAAGAATGTATTGCGCACCAATTTTTTTTGTAGAATTTGTTGGTACCTGCTGTGAGCATCGGTGAAGAGGTGATTTGAAGCTTTCGAGAATTTGCTACGATTGTCGTAGCAATTTGCTACGGCGTAGCGGCAATGTCGTTTCAGTAGTGCTACGCCGTAGCAGGTAATAACGATTTTCTAAGAAATATAACTACAAGAAAAATCTTACATACTCGTATTCCACTCGATTTTCACGTCTGCTGGTTACGAATATGTATTATTATTACCCTTGAAAAAAAAAAGTCAAACGTTTCATCTTTATTACAATAATTTTGGAAATGTATTTAAAGGCTAGAATATTATAATTATGGTATTTTAGAATTAATTATGTTTGAGCACAAAGCTAAACACGTGAGATGAAAATTTTCCAATGAACATCTGTTGTATTCACTTCAAAGGCCCCTAATAACCCGGCAGGCTTTATAGCCGCATTTCTGTTAAATTAATGCATTTTCACTGTTGAAAACCGTCGCCGTTATTTCGCGTTCCGTACATTAGTCGAATTATGAACACAACACCTTTTAATAAGAGCGAGTTGTAAGACTGGGTGTACACTTACCGAAATCGTGAAAAGGATGGGGTTACAAGATTATTTTGGCACTTGTATGACAATGTCTCATAGCTTAGTTCTGTGCCGACACAATTTAAATTGCTATAATAGTCTTGTTTATTTGTCAATTAATTTGTCAAATTGTTTGAGATCAAGGTAAAGCAGCGCTCCCCAAGGTCGGTCTGTGGTTGGGTGACCCCTACCGCATACCGAGTTTCTCTCGGTATGCGGTTTGTCTCCTCCCACTCTGGGCGGAGCGGGAAGAACTGTCAGACTGACTAAAAACCATCCATGTTCCTTCCTCGCCCTTTACGTTCCGGGGCCGCGGTATCTACTTCGAACAGTCCCGCAGCCCAACAGTCCCGCAGCCCTACCTACGTGCCTTGGAAATCACGTTAAGCCGTCGATCCCGACAGTTGTTACAGGTAGTGGCCCAAAAGTCTGAGAATTAGACTTACCTAGTACTAACTGGGATGTGGAGGTCAAATAGTCAGTCGCTCCGTGTAAAGTACTGGTATTCAGCAGCATCCGGTTAGACTGGAAGTCGTCCTCAACATAACTGAGATAAGGCTAGGCAGAAGTTTGAGCACATTGTAGCATTGTGGTGAAAACTAAAGATGGGATGTTTCGACTCAACGCGCCAAAGAAGTATGCAGCACTGTTACGCACGCGTTTTATTTATTAACGTGACATATATGTCACAGCGTGTCACATACCTGTCACAAATAGATGTTTTCCCGTTGTTGAAATGCGTGTACATATTTCTCGTGTCATTTCACACGAATGCTGTATGCATCACAATAGTTAGCGTAGTTTACAAATGTGGCCCGCCATGACACTTGTCACAATTTATTAATCTTGTTTCTGGTCGCATTTTGATATTTACTCTGTTAGTTGGTTAGTTGTGTATCTGTCAGAATGTTAACAATATGTAGCAATATTGAATAAAGAATGTATGTTCTGATTTTTGAATATTAAGGGATTAATTGTTTTTTTTTTATTGGGCGGATAAAGTCGCGCAGAAAGAAGAGTGGGAGGCAATGGGGGAGGTCGTTGCCCAGCAGTGGGACAATATAAGCAGGAAAGGGATTATTTACGACAAAAATTGAGCGTATTTGAAGGGCTTTAGAGAATATTATCAAGCTACTGATGCGTCTGTCTTTCTAAGATGAAATAATTGAAATTCGTAATACTGACGGCTGAAAATATTGCGTGAGAAAAATAACGTTTTTTGTTTTTTTTTTTTTAAATAAAAACAGGCCAAGTGCGAGTCAGACTCGTACATGACGGGTTCCGTACAATGAAGTAGGGGAGCACCCTTTAATTTTTAGTTTGCTTTTTATTATTTGTTTATAGCGGTAACAGAAATACACATCTACCTATCGCGAGCAGCGGCCCCGACTTACGAACACGCATTAGATTGTGTTATTAATTTCATCACCATCGTCAGGAAACCGATGTCCTAGAACCAAAACATTCGAAGACATGTGACAACTATCAATCCGTACTGGACTCGCATGGTGGATTATAGCCCATTCCCTCTCATAGACAGGAGGCTTGTGTCCCAGCAGTGGAAACATTATTATGATGATGATGATGACCCATTGCGGATACACCCCACTGACAGGCGTACGGACGGACGGACAGTGGAGGCTTAGTAATAGGGTTACTCTTCGGGCACGGGACCCTAAAAATAGCAATTTAGTATGAGCAAGACAAGTATCTAAAACGATACGGTAATGCCTTTTTTTCGTATGGGAAATCATCAAATAACTTCTCCCATTCTGGGCGGAGCGGGAGGATGTCAGACTTATACTGACTAAAACCCATCCATGTTCCTTCCTCGCCCTTTACGTTCCGGGGCCACGGTATCTCTTTCGAAAAGTCCCGCAGCCCCGGCAGATACGGTAATGCCTGACTAGCCTGTGACCCATTTATGTCCTCATTTTAGTTCCACAACTTTACTTTTACTGTGGAGTGGAGGCACGCTACAGTAAAACTCTAACAATAGCCAAAATTGCTAACGAGGTGAAAATATGTACGTAGATGTGCACACTTCCTATGAAATTTTACGTATAGACTCATGAAATTCTCTCTAAGTTACGCTCTGAGGTCGGCTTGACGTGTTACGTTTGTGAAACATTATTGGTGACGCATGTGATGGTGGCGCAATTAATATTAATGCAAGGTGAGGTTTCACGGTTTTATTGTGTACCGTCAAGATTTATTTCCATGCGGTTTTTGATGTGGTACGGTTGTAATTTTGGTTCCTTATAGATCCGTTATAAAGAAAGGTGTTTGTATTGTTTAATTAGGGCCATATTTTAGGCGTGACGATACTTAAGTGGGGTTTGCGTCAATTGGGTCCAAATTATACCTACTGAGCCCACGTAGAAGATTACGGCCCGCCGTTCTCACTGAGAAGATTCATGTGCCCCAGCAGTGGGAACATTGTAGGTTGACTACGAGTATGCACGTTCCTTAGACGTCAGCTCTGCTCTATCATTGTTGTTAAGGTGCAATAGCTTGAGCTGTTGATTTAACTTTTTTTTTGCCGTGATGAAGATGGACATTACAGTTGCAAAAGTAGTAACAGAGATTATCTAGCTTCCTCACAGTTTCACAATATAAACAAAGGAATACTTCTAGTATATCATTCGCTGTACGACCTCTTTATACCGCAAACGCTCTGTCCCTACGTTCTGTGTAGACCAGTTTTAGCTCAGGGCCTTCGATAGCTCAATTTCGAAAATAAAAGATTTTTTCAGCCGCATGACACGTAGTCAATTTTCTTAGCCAGGAAGAGTAGGCCGGGAGGGGGTTCGGAGGGGAGGTGGGGGGACGCATGAACATCCATCATATTCAGTTTGACAAGCACATGTGTTCTCTGAATTGAACAGTTTCTCTTCTCCGAAGGCGTAAACTTGGGACAAGTTGCTAATGATCAGCGGATGAGATTTTTTAAACATTTAATTTTAACCCCCTGTCGCAAAAAGTGGGGTGTTATAAGTTGGACCGCTATGTGTGTTTGCCTGTCTGTACCATAGCTCTTAAACGAGAGAACCGATTTGAATGTGGTTTTTTTGGTAAATGTTTCTAGATTAAGCGATTTTTTAAACAGCTGCTGGTATCTAAAACTAGGTATTAAGTATTTCCAGGAAATATTTAAAATGCTCTGCTGTATGTCTGTGTGTGTGCTGTGTGAATGTAAATTTTTAATGCGATTTCAGAAATTCTTTTTCAGCAGTTAAAAGCTTTCTGGATGTTTTTTTTTCCTAATTTCAACAAAAAATATACGTGAAAACCTAGAACCTTTTCTTGCAATTCGCTTCAGTTTACAGCATAAGCCCTACACCTATATCTGCCTAGGTTTGTTTGCTTGCAATCTTTTATACGGCTTGACGGATTTGGTTTTTTAATAGGATCCTTTTATCTTCATTGCTATCAAAACCGTTTACCCCAAAAAATAGAAATATCCGAATTGAGAACCTCCTCCTTTTTTAGAAGTCGGTTAAAAATAATGCATAGGTATCACTGTTTTTCAGGAGTGAGTTGCCGCTGACTTTTCTGAAGATATTTATAAAATTGACAGTCTTACTACGGTTAGCCAAGTGGTATACCGGTATTTTTCTGCATTCGATTAGACTGGAAGCCGACCTCAATTGCCCATGCTGACCCATCAAAGTCCTTTGATGCAATTCACACTCACAGTGTTGACGCCTAGAGTGTGTGCGTATAGACATCTCGCGCACACGATGTAGCATCGATCCCGTTTTATGGTCTATGCATAGTCTATGGACTTGACAGCCGCGCGCGTCCCCGCCGCACTCCACTGTGCCAAAGACCGCGTTCGAGTCACACGCGCTCAAAATTATATATTATTATTCCTTCTTTATTGTAAACGATAATAAACATATTCTCAAGTCAATCTGTCGCATCATTCTTCATCCTGGCCAAATATCCACAAGAAGCAAAGTATGGCGTTCACACACAATAATACAAACATTTTGATTCAGAATATTTTCGATTTTGACAAACACAAATCCTACAAGCGGACGTATGACACTAGACAGACCAATTTGTTACTAAGTAGTAACAAATATTGGAGTACGATTTTCTTCGTCTTGGCCCCTCTATCGCTCATAAATATTTGCTCTTTGTAGATGGATAACTCTATCGGACATTACATAGAGTAGAAATCAATTGGTTTGAGGTTTCGGTGCGGTTTTCTTCAGGGTTTGAACTTTTAACTTCAAGAATGTTTTTATAACGTTAACGTAAGCTAATTTTACTGTACCTTACTATCGTAAGACTACGCCATAACTAATTCATCTTCATCATCACCAGCCTATTAATGTTCCCACTGTTGGGACACAGGTCTCCTCGCTATGAGAGGGAATGCAGGGCTATAATCCACCACGCGGGCCTAGTGCGGAATGGTAGATGTCACATGTCTTCGAATTTTTTGTTTCTGGGACATCCCGGTTTCCTCACGATGTTTTCTTTCACCGATTTGAGAGCAGCGGTGATGAAATAAATTACCTATACAAAGCAATGCGCCTGCACGACTTGCTATTCAAAAGTCGGGGCCACCACCACTGGGCCACCGCCTTACTATTTACTATGGGTCAATTATAACTTTTTAGGTGCTCCAAAAATTTTTCTACTTGGCTTTCAAAAAAGCAACAAAACATGAAAACCGTTCATTTAAGTCATAATTCTCGTTTTTATTTCTACCACGTTTCTACCAAGTGTAAAAAGATAAGAAACACAGTACAGTAGGTTAGATATTTCAAAACATGAGCGTATAAATCACGGCTAGTTGAAAAGTACTCGGTACTCGGAAACTGCAGATAAATGAGCGTTCCGTTGCATGGTTATAATAAATATAGTTTTGTGGGAATAGCTACTTTTATTGTGTTGTTGCATGCTGGTACATTTTTGTGGGCGAAAAGAAGGTTCTATGGTTGAACTGTGTGTATGTATGTGCAAACATAACTGCTGAAATGTGGGTTTAGTTACTTACAACATCTTTGTCATCATTTTCTGCCTAGCCTTTTCCCAACTATGTCGGGGTCGGCTTCTAGTCTAACCGGATGCAGCTGAATACCAGTATTTTACATGGAGCGACTGCCTATCTGACCTCCACAACCCAGTTCATAATGGGTAATACGATACCACTTGGTAACACTGGTTGTCAGATTTTTTGGGCCTTTGACTACCTGCAACGACTGTCAAAGATGGACAAATGAGAGCCTGTACCAACAGCTTAACGTGCTTTCCGAGGCACAGAGGAAACTCAGTATGTGAGTCACCCATCCACAGACCAATCTAGGCAAGCACAGCTTATTTTTTATTATACAGTGGGTAACTAATGACTTGTTTACTCAATGGACGATTTTATTCATGCTTGTTCTTATGATTATAAAGCGCTTAAATTATCACGAGTTGATCTGTTTCTCACTATTAAAAGAATAGTCAACAGGCCTTTTTTAGAATGGGAAATCATCGAAACTAATTATAAAACATATGAATACGGGTATTTATCAAGCCCGGCGTTTCGACCGGATTGCACCAGCCGTCAAATAACTTCTCCCACTCTGGGCGGAGCGGGAGGGAGTGTCAGACTTTTACTGACTAAAACCCATCCATGTTCCCCCTTTATGTTCAACGGTATCTCTTTCGAACAGTCCCGCAGCTCATAGTCAAAAGGTATTAAGAATCATTTTTGTTAAATTATTTGTTTATGACGACAGATAGCAAGATAACAGTTAAGTTACTGATAACTGTCAGTATTTACTGATGTCCAACCAAATCTGGCAGACAGCTGATGTTGTAAGGAGTAACTTAGCTAGTTTTATTAAGGTTACGTACAAAAAAGTGTTTTTCTTTAATTTTTTCTAATAGTGAAGTCATATTTTAAACCCCTGACGCAAAAACGACGGGGATAAGTTTGACGTGTCTTTGTGTGTCTGTCTGTGGCTTCGTAGCTTCTAAACCAACTTTGGTTTTGATTTTTTCGTTTAAAAGGTGAATAAGTTGGGAGTGTTCTTAGCTATGTTTGATGAAAATCGGTCCAAGATGGCCGCCGCCTCAAAATGACGAGTTACATATTTTTTCACAATTCTCTCAATATGGGTATCAAATGAAAGGGCATAAGGAATAAAAATAACTAACGAAATTAGATGAGGAAAGTGGAGTGATGTCTGGTACCTAGGACCTATCGAATTATTTTTCATTTAAAGGAGCAGTATGATATTCACGCAGTAAAATCGTTCGCAGTACAGTTTTTCGATGAAACGAAATATCGCAGTAAAAAGACGTCGATTTAACAAGGTTACGCAGTATAGAGATATCGTAGAAAAGTTTTCGAAGAAACAAAATTCGATGATACGGCTTTCGCACTCAAGTAGGTATACCGTTTTTTTTGGGCCCACCTGGTGGTTCCATTTATTATTCATAATAACACCAAAAAAAAGTAACCATTTTACTATGGTATTAAACGAAATATTACGTAGAAATGAAAACGAAATCTTAAAATCATAATAAATAAGCTATGTTATGATATTTTATTGCGAGTCAAATCATTCCTGTTTTGGTCAATGTCAATTGACGGCAAATACTTACTTAAACAGGAGCGTTTTTTTTCTGTTTACTAAAAAAAGTACGGTACCCACCCGTTGGTAATCATATCTGCTATAATTATTATAGAATCAGAAAGAATATAAAAATAAATATTATTAAACTGTGAGCATTTTTAACGTATTTTTAAAGGTTTACACTAAAATCGCATAGATGGTTTGAACGATCAACGTGGCACGGAACGTTATGAACCCACTTTTTTAGTGATTGACAGACAACTTCATTATTTTGACATTTACTTTTTCAGTTTATTTTGGTTTTCGTAAGTGTTTTTGCAGATTTTTCGCATTTGTTCCGTTTAGACAATGCTTAGCTAATTTAACCACTGGAATCTAGAGGTTATAAGGAAGAAATCAATGTAAGTTTCATTATTAAATGCTATAATTTATGTGGGTGGCCTTATCCCCGAACAAAAAAATTGTCTCCTTTGAGTACATTATCATTATTTTTAAATTTAATTTTACTTGTTATAATAATTCCACACGAACGAATCTCGCGAACAACAACTAGTCTTAAATAAGAAGTTAAAATCCACAGAAGTTCGAATAAAATAAGTTAGATGACTTACGAACTTAAGTAAAAGTGAAATACTAAAAGAGTTATAAAAGTTTCGGTTCAGTCTCTATAAATCGGTTAGTTTGCTGTCTCGTGCTGTCGTAAATCGGCGGTTAAATTGGATTTCGGTTAAAGTGGTGAATGGAACTAAGTGGAACTTATTTATCGCTTCTGGAATGATTAACTTTATCACCGATATTGATATGAGCACCCCTATTACGGAACACACTTTGAAAAAGATTTTGAAGGGAATTCCTTGATAAACATAGGCAGACGTGTACGCATAAGTACACCCACATTTCGCCTGTTCTGTATTCATCCCATATAACAGGAGCCGAGCCTATTGCCATCAAACCGGCACAAATCATTTTGCACAACCTGCGAATCGAACCCATGACTTGCAACTTGCAACCACTAAACTAGGCAGAACTTCATCTATACTTATTACTTATAATATTATAAAGCATTAGAGTTAGACATAGTCCATTTATCGAGGAAGGCTATAGGCTATATAACATCACGCTATGACCAATAGGAGCGGAGCAGAAATAAGAAATGTTGCAAGCGGGAAAAAAGCTTCCGTTGAGCAGGCGATGCGTTGCGATATCAAAACTTCACGCAAACGATGTCGCGGGCAGAAGCTAGTAAAACATTAAAAGTCAACCCCTTAGCTAAACTGTTCCAATTTGGTCCCCTGTACAACCCTTAACATTCATCCCCCTAGTTTCCATCTCCCATAATTCTTACACCACAGTTCTGTATAGAACTGCAGCATCTAAACGAAATAATACATCACAACAATCATGCAAGTCCCTACTGAAACGCGTCGTGAATAACAAAAGAATGGGGGTGTATAGGAGGGGTGAAAGGCGCGGGAATACAGCCACTTATCAACTGTGTCCAGGGGCGACCACTTACCGCTCACTAGAGGTTTAACTCTATAGAAAGCTGCAAAAGGGCTTGTGGAAATTATTCTTTTAGGGACGGTAAATAATTTTGTATGAACTTCGAGTGCAAGGTAATCTAGACAAAGCCAATGGTTAAATTAGGAGATAAATAACTTAGGTTTAGCACTGACAGGTTTTAGGTTCAAGGGGGCCTCCATATGGTTTAAGTCGGCATGAGGCTATGAGTTCCTCTATACTTCCCCAAGGATCCTTTTAAGGATTCAGTACAAGAAGGTATAATATCCCAATGAACATTGATACTCGTATTAGAGCACCAACATACTAATAAGATGACAAGAAAATGTTCATCGCTTTAAATTCACTTATAAATCTTGGCTATTTTGTCAATAAAAATCACGACTCTTCTCAATGCTGATAAGAATAAAAGTAAAAGACGACGATGACACCTTTGAACCTTTATTATTACTATCCCCAACAATTTCACGAAAAGACCATTCAAGCAATTTCATATCACTTGAAAACTAAACTTGGTACATCTGTAAATGGTAGATTCGCCTCCATTCGGTAGCATGTGGTGCCCCTGTGTGCGAAATAAATCTCTGGGCGGTGCTCATCCCACTCGAGGTGACAGAATCGGGAACGAACACTCCAACCGACTTTATTATTTAAAAACTCAATTCAACAACTTATGGCATTTATTGCTGGACAGTTAAGTTATTGTTTTGAGTGTGGCGGGTTTATTGAAAAGGAATTGTTTGTGGAGAGATGCTGGTTTTCTTTGTTGTGCCTGGCAGAACTTGTATGATAAAGTGTTGAGCTACCAATACTTTCGCCATTTTGGTTGTGAAAGATTTGAGTACTGGTAGTCATATCGTTGCGTGAGAATTACTTTATTTGGACACATTGTTGGCCATGAAATCGTGTGATTGGAAATAAATGCTTTTGAAACTTGCATACCTACTTGTAGTTGACGCTTTCCGTGACCCAAATGCTGAATTTTACCTTGGCCAGAGGCTAAGTGTTGTCATACAACGTTGCAACGCTGTCAGTCTCTTGGGCACATTACGAGCTGAAAGTGTTGAGGTGGAATTTCTTGTTATAGTTTGTTGTAAGTATAACTTAGTTATTTTAGTTTATTTAATTGTTTTAAATTGTTATTAATCTTAAAATACCAGTTACGGGATATCTTCCGGGATTGTTATTTATTTTGAGCTCCCGATATTTCGACGCTGTTGAAAGCGCCATGATCCCGTCAGTGACATTTTAAGTTTAGTTGTGAACCGTGATAGCTTAAAACAGTGTTAAAATTGTTAATAAGTGTATAATTAGATTAATTGGTAACAAAAAATCCTTCTTGTAAGGTATTTATTTGTTAGTGACTGTACGTCTACCTTCTCTACTTTTTTTAAAACACCAAACATATAAAACCAACACCATATGCCATAAACCATCATGACTGTAACCTCAAAACACACAACATCATTTGAGGTTTGTTATCAATTACAAAACAGATACCAAAGATATCACCATAACAGTAAATCAACTCCCGATAATTGGAAATTGCCAACAAAAACAAATACCTAATTACAGGCATTTGGTTTCGCAACACGTTGGCGATTTAATTACACGAAATGTCATCGTGACATTACAATTTATGGTCAAATCACCGTATCAGGTTCTGTAATAATCGCCCTTATTGTGGTTTCTGTAAGGGCTATGATTCGATGGTGTTATACCGCTTAATTGACAGGCTGATAAATTACGAGTGCATGCCTTGTAATTGGTATCTAACACTAGGTTTCAATGTACGGAATCTCTATGGGCACGTGGCAATAGGCAAAGACGTGTGTGTCGTTCCTGGGTTTATATCCAGCCAGGTACATTACTTTTGTATTTTTTTAATTATATCATGCTCAGCTCAGGAGTCGCGGTTCCCACCACTCTACCAACGGTTATGTACAGTATGATGTATTCTTGTGGTCACGAACTAGTCAACAAATGTTGAGGATTTTCTACTGACTTGTTTTGTAATCTTATTGCCCGGCTTTGTCAAGACTCAAAGATTCACCTGACTGTTTGTGTCTATAACATTTTCCGAGAAACTAAAATTCTCGTACCCAATTAGTACGATTAATGGGTCTCCCGGACATTTACGATGCAATTAATTAGAACCCTTTTACTTTAAATAATAATTATTGAGTTATCAACAGCTTTTAAATACGCAATTGGATGTTCTAGGAAAAATCTCATTCATAAATTTTCTAGGAATGATTGAACAGGGAATATTAAATGATGTCATGAAAGTGATACTAAAACCTTTCATAATTTTACGATAACTCTGCAGTTTATTGCAGAGTAAAAGATTATAAAGATCAACTGGAAACCTACTTAGCTCGTTCTCAAATATCAGAACAGTAGAAAATTGCGCGAAATGCACGAAAAAAGAATATCCTCCCCTTTCCACACACTTTTAATTTTCCATATCGCTATAACTCACAGTGCTGGCCACATACACAAGCAGCGAAAAGAAACAAACCACAAAAAAATAAAGCATAAAGCCAAATAAAAAAACAACATGGCTGCCCGAATGCCATGTAATTCGGCGATAAAGTTTGCTGCGGGCATCAAGCCACGATTAAAACCTTCCACTGTTCTTTTTTTAAATTTTCGTAGGAAAGGATTAACTCGTTTTAGTGCCTAACCGTACCAAATGGCAGGCCTAAAACGGGAATCATTCTTTCCGTCGCACGATGGAGATTTTTAAAAGAACATTTGGTAGCAATTATCGTTAGCTCGCCAAGTCCGAAATCCGTTTTTAATCCTTTCAATTCTTAATCATTTTGCATATTTTAAACATTTTACTTTGGATTTTTCTGCAGTAACCTGCACTGGGGTTCTGGTTATTAGAAAGCTTTTCACTCAATTAATTTTGCATACATTTTCAAGTCAGAAAGTTATGCTTTTGAATCATCGTCCTTTTTTAAGCCAATTTTAAAATGTCACATTTTAAAAAGCGAAGACATTTTTATTACAAACCTGCAAAATATATGTTGCCAAAAACGAAGTGCCTACGGGCAATAAAAAAGAAATTAGGAGCAACTTTTTTAATAACACGTCAGTTGCGCCTAATAAATATGAAACAAACAAGCATAAACCGTGGTTAACGGCAGTTTGCAACCAATCTCACTAACGTTAGTACTTTGTACTACAGAAATTGTATAGCTTTCACATGAGTATTTTAAAAAAAATAATAATGGAAAGTGTTATTATTTTATTCTGGTGTTTTATAGGCTGGAGTAATATGGCTCTTCAGTGAGACATGTATCTATCCAGATTAGGTATCTATACGGTATTAAACCTATAATAGATACCGAAAATGTGTTTAGGTATATGTCCTTTCTATAGTCTTGCCTAGCCGTAACACCCTTAAGAGGCCTGTAACAAATAAAAAAAACGCGAAATTGCGAGATTTACTCGTTGAAATTATGTTTTTCGTTCGTTGCTTGAAATACTTGTTACAAATTGTTCGTTTTGTCTACTCATTAATAGTAGAACAAATTTTAAGATAACTAATTCACTTATTTAGGAATAATAATTCTCAATCTTATTTATTCTCCCGATGAACTCACGGAAACCTGATTTTATGATTTGGGACCTCTAATTAATTTACTTAGTCAAAATAAGAAAGAAAGAAAACAGCATTTATTAGCCCGTACTGGACAAAACACATAAATATTAACATTATTTGCGACTATTGAAAACTAAAAATAGATAAAAAATGGAGACAACTTTTAAGTTGTCTCCATTTTTTTTTAAACTGAAATGCTTCGAATTTAATACATACAAAGTTAAAAATCCTAATGAGAACAGAAAATTCCACAAGAAATTCATTACTGTCCTTTCGCAATTCAATAAATCCATTTTCCATAAACAAGCAAAAATGGAACAAAAATCAACTCCTAAAACGCCCCAGTAAAACCAAACACCCTCTCATGTTAAAGCGTCCGTAATAAAAACCGTTTTAAAAACGTCCCCTTTTAATAAATAAATGGTACATATGTCGCAAAACAATGTACGTACATTACCATTGTTTTCGATTGTGGCCCGTATTAAAACCGGTCCGGTCGGAATATCTGACGCATTTCCGCGTCCGGCCGGTTATTATCGCGGACATTACAATCAGGAACCCTTTGTTTGCTGATCGGGAACTTTGTAAATTGCATTTATTTTTGGAGTGGTCATTTAGCAACTCACTTATTTGTTTATTTGTGACTAGCGAACGTCACGCAGATTCACCCGCGTAGTTCGGGGATAAAATATAGCCTATGTTACTCGCTGAAAATGTAGCTATCTATTGCTGAAAGAATTTTCGAATCGGTACCTAGTTTTTATGTTTATTCGTTCATCATCTGCCTAGCCTTTTCCCAACTATGTTGGGGTCGGCTCCAGTCCAACCGGATGCAGCTATATAAATATAAATAAATATCGCTGGACATTAACACACAGCGCCATCTAGTGCCACACTAAGCAAGGCTTGTGTCGTGGACATCAGATAGTTGATATACTACATGTATACTTTTTTGTTTGTAAATACATACTTATTATACATATAAACATCCATGACTCGGAAACAAATGTCCATGCTCATCACACAAACATTTGCTCCTACCGGGATTCGAACCGAGGACCCTATGAACGTAAGGCAGCCTCACTACCACTACGCCATTCGAGTCGTCAAAGATATACAAGTATTTTACATGGAGCGATTGCCTATCTGACCTCCACAACCCAGTACTGGGTAATACGATACCACTTGGTAAGACTGGTTGTCAGTCTTTTTGGACCACTGACTACCTGTTACGACTGCTAAAGATCTACAAATGACAGCCGGGACCAACGGTTTAACGTGCTTTCCGAGGCACGGAGGAAACTCGGTATGCAAGGGTGGTCACCAATCCACAGACCAACCTAGGCAAGCACGGCTTAACCTAAAGATCGACCCGGGCGGCTGTTATTATGTAGCATCGAGCTCCTCAAGTAGTTTTGAGTTTATTTGTTACTCTTTTATAAAATTAGTAGATATACAGATATAGATTAATAGCTTTATGACTAACTCACTCGACTGGACTGCATCGTTGGTCGAGTGGTCGAGTGGACTGCTGAGCATGAAGTCCTGGTTTCGATTTCCGGGTCGGGCAAAGTGTCATTGGGATATTCCATCAGGAATTTCTCAGTATCACCACGTAGTCTGGATTTGGGCCCGGTTGATGGCAATAGGCTCATCCCCTATTAGATGGGACTTAAACATAACTGGCGAAATTTGGGTGTACTACGAGTATTAGGTATCTGCCGAATTTATCGAGGATTACGGGTGTGATGTTATGTTTCTTGTGTAGTACGAATCAAAAGATAATCACGCATTTGTGATGATAATGAAATGACTTCATCATCATCATCATCATCAGCCTATAATGTTCCCACTGCTGGGACAAGGCCTCCTCTCAATGAGAGGAGGCCTCACACGTCTTCGAATTTTTGGTTCTAGGGCATGCCGGTTCCCTCACGATGTTTTCCTTCACCGTTTTGAGAGTTGCGAAACGCCTTGGCGTTGCTTAAAAAATGTTATAATAATAAAACCAACACAACACTGGGCGATACTTGGGAGAGGCCAATGTCCAGCAGTGGACGTCTTTCGGCTGAAATGATGATGATGATGATTATGATGATGATGATGATGATGATGATGATAAAACCAAAACATTAAACACAATCTCTTCGCAACACATCGTTACTACAAAAAAAGCGTTACTCCATTCCACTTTTCTTCTATTATCTTTTTCCGAACTCCTATTACAGTAAGGTTCCCGAACACAAGTAATGGCAATGAAGTACGTTATTACAAGGTATTAGTGTTATTATCTTTCAGCAGAAAGCTGGGTGGGCGTGTATCTAAGAATGGAATCAGTACGATTGCAGTATACAAGCTATTTCACGGCCAGTGGCTTGTGTTGTCTTCTATAGGAACGCATCCATTGGGAGAATCGGCACACGTGAAAACTGGTCTGATGACATTCGAGATTAGTATCTAGATGAAGCTGGCTGCCTTAGTCCTCTTTTAAGCGAGTTTGCGACAATTCAAATTGAGTCTAGTTTGGCACGTTCAAAAGCGTCCATCAGAGCGTTTGATGTACAAATAACAGGAAAAAAATGCCATAGTTTAAGATATTTGAGTTATGATGTGAGTAACTAAACGTGTCATGTATTACATTGGTTCGGGTATAATTTTGCCCAAAACGTTACATATTTCACTATCAATTTTTAGGTGACGCATTTTGTCAGTAGCCCCTCTTTTGCACATACATCTTTGGTAATTATAGCTAAGCATATCGCGGAGCCTACGCTCAAGCACTAAATCATTTGAACCCACAGCGGACTTGCCTCAAACTTGAACCCGCCTAACAACTGCAACCCTACTAAAACCCTGAAACTTCCTAAGAGTTCACCTAAACCTCCCAATGGATGCGTACCTAACCACAGACGATGGCAGCTCAATCCGTACATTAGCAGTCCGGTCACGTGGCCCAATCGCTGCACTCAGACAGACCAGAATAAATACTGTAAGATAACTCGGCCGGATCCGGGGCACGGAGCATGTATACTACACTCTAGTCTTTAGAGCATCTAATTCGTATAAATTTTAAAATCTAGTATTGTTGTCGATGGAGGAAATAGAGATTTTGTAACGGTGCGATTGAAACTGTTGATATATTTCTCTTTAGGTAGGAGGAGCTATTGTGCTATTGAGAAAGAAATGTATTAAGTTTAGGTACCTTTCTTATATAATCTCTATATAAATAAAAATGAATGATTATGGTTGTGGAGGTCAGATAGGCAGTCGCTCCATGTAAAATACTGGTATTCAGCTGCATCCAGTTAGACTTGAATCCCAACATAGTTGGGAAAAGGCTAAGCAGACGATGATGATTGTATTTTTGTTCTCAACATGGAGTTGTGATTTGATCAATGATTTAGGAACACATAATTTCTAAATCATTGACCCGATTGTGAAGGAGAACCCTCCTTCACAATCGGATCAATGATCCAAACGTAGGTACACAGAAGAACCCTTCTGTTCTGATCCAAAAATATTTACTAGTTATTTATTTAAATATTTACGTGGTTATCAGCTAGTAATTAATAAATCGTGAGAAATCTGCGGATTTATTCTACGGTATCAAAGTGAAGACTGAGAGCAGCGGTTGCCCAGTAGAGCAGCGGTGGCCCAGTAGAGCAGCGGTGGCACAGTGGTGGCGGCCCCGACTTACGTTCAGTAAGTCGTGGGTTCGAACCCAGGCAGGCGCATTACTTTGTGTAATTTATTACATCACCGCTGCTCTCAAAACGGTGAAGGAAAACATCGTGAGGAAACCGGCATGTCCTAGAACCATAAATTCGAAGACATGTGACATCTACCAATCCGCACTGGGCCTGCGTGGTGGATTATATAGCCCATTCCCTCTCATAGAGAGGAGGCCTGTCCCAGCAGTGGGAACATTAATAGGCCGATGATGATGATGATGATGATCAAAGTGAAACGTCATCGCTTTAATATAGCATCATCATCATCATCATCATTACGAAGACATAAGAAGTCCATTGTTGGCTATTCCACAAATCGTTAAGCAGAAGTGTCCCTACCCTTACACCTGCATTTCACAATACATATTTAAGTTCTATTTAATAGGGGCAAGCCCGAACTCCACGCTGCTGTCGAGATATTGTTAATTAAACTACCGTTACTAACACCCACAGCATAATTATACGAAAGGGAAGGTACCTGATGACAGCTCCATGTTTTTAAAAACACCTGACACTCACGAACACTCATAAAATTCCGGACAGGTGTCTTTCAGCGTGACGTAATTTGCAACACCCAACACCCAAACCCCATATCCACACCAAACATAAAAAAAACAAGAGCCAACAATATAAAATTCATAACTCACCTTTTTCCTACACAGTTGGTCAAAATACTCCTGAGTACATCACACTGGGTACTTAAAATGAGATTGCATTAAATATTTATAAGATACCAACATTTTAATATCAAAAGGCTCGGAATAAAACCATATGTATTCTTTGCAGCCGTCTCCTGAAGGCGCTAAAGAATTTGCTTCCTGCGTTTAAAAGTATCTTCATTTATTTACTGGTATAGGTATTGTTAGATTGGGTAATATTTTTGTAAACAGCCTTTCACTTATAGTGAAAGAATTTAAGCACAGTATACAAATAATTAACACTAAATAGCCACTTACATTTTTTTTTTTTTTTTTATTTATATAGTCGACCCACCACCTGAAGACGTCGCGAACAACTTGATGAGCATTCGAACCTGCCCCGGAGCCCTAGTGCTTCAACTTCAAATGGCTCAAACTTAACTTGCAGAGGAAGCCAGGGCCGTTTTTTGGGAATTTTCGGGACAAATGAGTGAGTTTAAGATCTATACAAATATAATTATAAAGAGCTAAGTTTGTAGGTTTTTATGCAGCGGGTAATCTCTCCAGAACTAATGATCTAATTCTGAAAAGTCTTTCAGTGGCAGAAAGCTACACTATTCGTGGGTAGACTATAATCATTTTTGTGTCATGCGTATTAGTCGACCTATCCATTTTTTTGCAGACAAAGTCGTGGGTAAAGTGCAAAAAATGTTTGTAGTGTCAATTAACGTTACAACGTTCAAAAGAAAGTTTAACCTAAGTAGTCACGTAAGTTGAAACCCCGAAATACAAGAACCTTTAATTTAACCTTTAATTTCGTAATTCTTAGTCTGAAAAGGTCATCTCCAGTTTCCTCGTGACCTCCAAAAGTAAGATACCTACTATTATTAAGATACTTGAACGACGCTACGTTCACCGGCAATTTGTCAAACAGATAAGTTCTTACGTGACCCGAATTATCTTAAACAGCATTCATCTTTTTGAATAATTACAGACATTTAGCTTAAAAAAGAGAACAAAATGTCTATTACCTTTATTCATGGTTCAGTTTTCCTGGTTGTAAAAGTTATGGGGTTTTTACACGGGACGATTTTCGCCGCATCGGCACTTAGTGTACAGTTCTTTTTTTTTTAATCAAACAGGCTTGCGTTTGTCCGCAACTCACCTGATGTGAAGCGATGACGCAGCCTCCATTTATCTATACTCATGTGCTAGGGTAGAGCACTCTTGCCTAGAACAAACTAAAAGATTGATTTGACTTGAAAATGTGGATTATGACAAATATATGTAGGTAAACAAAAAGACCTAATACATTGGGGTCGCCTTTTTCGACTTAGGCTAGCCGCACACACCCTTTCTCACTCCCACTCATATACTCTCTCATTCATTCATCAATGTATTCATGCTCTAATACTTTTATTGAAATTATGGCGCGTTCCGAAATAAAATCCTACATAAAGTAATATATTATTTCGACTAGCCATCTATCTACATGGTCCAATTTTATTCACACCCCGCATGTGACCTGATAAATAATAAATAAATAAATATCGCTGGACATTAACACACAGCGCCATCTAGTGCCACACTAAGCAAGGCTTGTATCGTGGATACCAGATAGTTGATATACTACATATTTTTTTTTTTGTTTGTAAATACATAAGTACTTATTATACATATAAACATCCATGACTCGGAAACAAATGTCCATGTTCATCACACAAACATTTACTCCTACCGGGATTCGAACCCAGGACCCTAAGAACGTAAGGCAGCCTTCACTACCACTACGCCATTCGGGTCGTCGTGATGATCGTATATGTATACGATGAAAAGTTTAACTTGCGATTGCAATTTAGTATATAATTATCATCAATGTCAGAGGTAATTTTTACAAGTCATTCTGTTATCAACTTAATTTACACTGTATTTGGTTATTTTTAATATGCGAATAGAAATCGATCAGGAAATGGAGCTGAGCAAAGTTTTTATAAGGAAATGGCAAGTCGTCGTACCACAAGTCCTTCAAGTGCCAGGAAATGAATAGTTTTTAACTCTTTTTCTATGGCGATGTTCAAGGAAGTAATTTTATGCTTCCATCTAGTTATTGTTTTATTTATATCTGTATTATCAAAGAAATGTAGGAGATTAAATAAGCTAGTGTTTTTGAATCAGTGTTCAGTAGTTCTTCAAAATTGTATTCAGTTTACTGACGAATACGAAATTAAACACGTATTTCCATAAAATTTTTTTCACTGTGACAGCAGACTACAACATGACAGCTGAGTAAATGGGTTCGAGTACCGGGTAGGGCAAAGAGATATTGCGTTTCGTCATGAATTTTTCAGTAGCAGCCACAGAGCTTGGAATTGTTGTACTATTACATGAGACTTAAATATAACTAGAGAAAATGTAAGTGTACAACTCTGCTTAACCCAGGGATTGCAGGCGTGATGTTATGTTATGTTATTTCCATTACAAAGCTAGCTGGATCCCAAACCTAATTTCCATTTGAAAACGCCATCACAGATCTATGAGGTAATCGAAAACTCATTCCGCCATGACGCGTCGTACCCGTAGATTAGTTATAAAATCAAAACGAAATCCCGATTGTGTTCCCGCGTCGTATTTACAAGAGCCCAGGAAGCTATGAATAAATTTGCAGAGTTCGTTACTGAAGGATTGGCTGCAGTGACTCCCTGTAAGAAGGCGGCAAGTCCCGACGCAAATTATTTTATAGACTACCCACTCTACCCAGCACCCTGCTACCATAGATAAATACGCGGTTATTGCGTTGGAGGAAAAATGATGACATTTCAATTGGAAGCTGGTTTATTGTGCTATTTACTTTATGCATCCCATCGATGCTAATAGATCTGCAAAAGAGTTCTCGTAATGGAAAATGTATCTTGGGAACGCCCACACTAGGGTCTATTCCACCAATCAAACTGAACACGATGATCTGCACATTTGAATAATATGCTAACCTCTCAGTTTTTAGTGGGTTATATACATGTATTTTTAAAAATACGGTACGTATCACCTGATGAGTGAAATTACGTTATTAATTTAACGCACAGTCGTATTTCTTTTTAATGGGTGCGTGCCATTTGATATAATAACAAAAAGTCTAACGTTCAAGTGACCTAATTTCATTTAATATACTTTTTGTTTACTATAACGATGAAACGATATAATGAATTATTGATATAATTTCAGTTTATCTAATTTTATATGGCTTAATTAACATTTCCTATAATACACTTTTAAACTAATATTAATTTAGTACAATATTAAGTTAGTATAATATTTAGTTAGTATACTCGTAATATTCAAAATCTATAGTAACGTTAATTATAATTTTGAAACGTCTACTTTTTTGCATATTTTTGCAAAAACTGATTGGACTATAAACGCCTGCGACTTGCGTGTTCCCCCCGACTCTCTCGAGTGCCAGATCCCCTCTGTTGTTGGAGAACCATCTGGGGTAGGTTAGAACAGTGACCATTAGCGCGCGATGGCGAGCGAACGGAGCGAGCATGTCGCGGCAGCGGCCGCCGAGTGCCATATCCCCCCTATTGTTGAAGAATCATCTGGGTTAAGTTAGATTAGAACAGTGACCATTAGTGCGCATTACTTATTCATTACAGAATTTTGGCTGAAAATGAGTAAATATGAAAATTAGGTCAAATGAAGTTAGGTCAACTAAACGTTATATTAAAACAGCATTATACAAATTGAAAATTATTTGAAATGTACCTTATACATTAGATCACATGAAATTAGGTTATTTGTTTTTAGAGCATATGAAAATTATATTTTGTGAACGTTATTTCAAGTGAAAATATACTATCTATATCAATATATCTTGTTATACAGTCCACTACATTTCATTTTGCTTCACCACGACCTATCGTCGCCAACAGTTATTATAGCATAATTTCTCACCCCTTTTTAATATGACTGTACCCTGTGACAGCCATATTCAGGTGAAACAAAAGACAATACAATTAAACCAACATGAATCGAGGTAACGGGAATCGACATAGTAGAGGGTCGAAAATGGCCACTTTAGCAGAATCATTATACCTATGAATCATGTTAAAAAAAATTCTTAAGATGGACAATATAGTCATAACCATAAAGTCCATTTTAAGAATTTTAAATTTTGGAAAGATTCATCTACATCGCGTCAAGGAAATAATTTTGAAGTAAGTTCACACAGGACCTTACTTCAAAATGGCGGCCCAAATGTTTACGTACCATGATGTCAGATGCGTTCCAGTACCACAAAGTGCATAGCATTCGCTGCGCCCCCGTAAGGGGGCGCGGCAGGCGGTAACGGGGCATCGCCCCCTGGCCGCGGAAGCCATACCTGGGCCCGCTACTGCGGGACCCGTATCTTGGTGGGACACTGTCCCAGGTCTTGGTGGGCGCATGTAATAACATGCGTCCATGTGTGTGATTGCTGTGTTGTAACTGTAAGTGCGCTACAGCGCTGTCGTTCAGCGCTGTTTTCTTCACAGCACCCCGGCGGTCCGTCCCCGCCAGGTGAGACCTCCGGTTACCCGGAGGAGGCCCGGCGGGGGACAACCAGCGACAGAGGTGCCGACTTACAGCGCACCTACAGTGGATGTGTGGTTCCCGCCCGCCCCACTAACCAGAGCTAGCCGGCAGTGGTACGGACTAAGGAACCGGCGTGTGTGTGTGGGTGGTATTGTGATGTGTAACACCACCCATGTGTGCGTGTATCGCAGGCCCAGGGCCGCGACAACGCGTGAGTCTACATGTGTGTAGAGAGATGCATGAGTGGTCTTGCTACGTGCCGTGCCCATATTAACTTGGCCCACGTCACGCAGCTGGGTGAGAGTAATGTGTGTGGAGTCATATTGTGCAGGTAAGCCGCGTGTAACCGAGGAAACAGCTTACCTGGGTCCAATCCGGTGAAGAGGCGGCGGAGGGGGGGGCGACCATGCCTTGCAGGGCCGCAGGAAATCCCTGTCCTGCCCGGCCTAGCCTTGATACAGCTTGAGCAGCGAGGCCAGGCCGTCCAGGACAACGAGCTCGACGCTCTGGCCCTGCCTGATGGCCTTAATCAAGTCCATCAGTAGGTGGATGGCGCGGGCTGTGAAGTCCTTGTTGATGGCTGCAGGGCCGGCAAGTAGGCCGGCAGTGGAGGTGCCACTCTCGGCACGTGCTTCGGTTATTCTTCTTGGGGCCGCGGGCCGCGCCACGCCGGCGCCAGCTGTCGGCCCCGCAGACTTCTCTGGGGCAGGCTTCATTCGGATGTCGTCCGGTGTAGCAGCCCGTGCCAGGAAAGGCAGGTCGCCCGGAAGGTCATCCTCAGGTGCGGTGGGGGGCGGGGGTACATTACCCTTGCCCCCTCGCTTCCTCTTCTTACCCCTCCGCCGTTTCGAGGAGAGGGGAGCTTCTCCCCTGTTGGTGGGCCCGTTGGCCGCCGCCATGAGCGACTGGCCCTGGGCCTCGGTGGAGGCCATGTCTATTGGCCCCTCGGTAACCGTTGCCGGTCGCCGAGAGACGGTAATGGCGGCGGCTGTGCCCACTCGCCTGTTAGCCCTTATCTCTGCCTGGAATGAAGGACACTTAATGTTGTTGGCGGGATGATCGCCCCCGCAGTTGACGCACGTGGCTGGTTCGTCACGTGGTCGGGGGCAGTCCCGCGCAGAGTGTCCCTCACCGCAGCGGACACAGGCGAGCGGTCGGTGGCAGTTGTGTGACGAGTGCCTCCATTTCTGGCACCGGTGACACTGGGCGGGCCCACGCTTGCCCCGCCAGGCTTCTATCTTGACACCTCTCATGTTTAAAAACACGGAAGTGTGAAAGATCCTGCGTACCTCAGGCGTCCTCTTAAGTACGGCGTGGAATACGCAGCCGGGTCGTCCCTGGCTCGCCTTAATATGGCGAACGTACTCCGGCTCGTACCCCAACGCGCGGAGCTCCTCCTCGATTTCTTGTGGCCTAGTGTCCACAGGCAGCCCCCTGATGGCCACCTTGCAGCTGCGCTCCGCTTGCAGTGAGTAGGCAAACCATGAAGTGCCATCCTCCTTCTCCAGGCCCACCAAGTAGCTCTGGACCACCCTTTTTTTTTTTTTTTTTTTTTTTTTTTTTTTTTGGATGGGAAATCATCAAATGACTTCTCCCACTCTGGGCGGAGCAGGAGGGAGTGTCAGACTCTTACTGACTAAAACCCATCCATGTTCCTTCCTCGCCCTTTACGTTCCGGGGCCGCGGTATCTCTTTCGAACAGTCCCGCAACCCCGGCAGGCTTAGCTATCCGTCCACAGGCCCGCATCTACGGTGGCCGGTAGCCACCACGTGGCCCCCGACGCCCGGTGCGTCTCCCGCGGCGGCCGGGAAGAGAGGCTCTCTCCCTCTCTCGTTCCGCCACTTCCTTCGCTAGCATGACTGCTTCGCAGAAGGAGGTGACGGCTTCCCATTCCGTCTCGCTCCGGACGATGGATTGAACCAGGGCCGGACGCGAGAGGTCGCCGCCGCCGATCGCCGCTACGAGGACACGGCGGTGCTCCGCCCACGCAGGGCAGACTTCCACCGTGTGCTCCACCGTGTCCTCCGGTCGATCATCGCAGTGGAGGCACCCGGGCGTTTCCTCCCGCCCGATTCGGTGCAGGTACCTCCCGAAACATACGTGTTCGGTGAGGACCTGCGTCAGGCGGAAGGTGAGGACACCGTGGCGCCTCTCCAGCCACTCCTCAAAGAGGGGACTCACCGCCACTATCGTGGCGTGCCCTGCACGGGGTTGCGACAGTCGCTCTCTCCATGTCGCCATGAGATCGCGCCGGAGGTCTGTCCGCTGAGCGGCAATTTGCCGCGGCAGCGGAGTTTCCCCCCGGCGTAATGCCTCCGCGCGCCAGTCGTGCAGGCGCGCGAGGACTATCGCCTCCAGATCCCATGGCGGAGCTCTGGACCACCCTAAATTCAACATCACTCTCCGGAGTGAAGCGAATCCCCGCGCCGAATGGTCTGGCGCTGGGGGGGTGGCCCAGCTTCTCCTTGAGGGCCCTGAAATGAGTGGCCCATCCTGGCAGCCTTTCCACCACCAGCGGAGGATACCTAGGCCGCTTCTGCGGCTTCGGATTAGGCCGCTCGGTGGCCGAAGAATCTCCGGCCCGGGGGGCCGACGGCTGTGGGGGAGAAACATTAGTATTACTCACCCCTCGCTGCGTCTTGGAGTTCGGTGTCGTCTTGGTTGGTGGGGGAGGAGGCGTGCGGCGGGTGGCCTCCGCAAAGGTAGGCGACCTGGCGGCGTCCCGCCCCCCCCGCGGCGGCGCGCACTCGCGCTGCTGCGGCGGGTCGAGGCAGTAACGCTTCGCATCCTCCTCGGACTCGTCCGTGCTGCGGCGGCGTCGTTGGGGCCGAGGCTCCGACCGATGGTCGTGACCCAGGCCACGCGACGGCGACGGCGACATCATGGGGGTGCGCCTCCCTGATGCACTCGGTCCAGACTCGTCCGACCTCACGGACTCGAGCGACATGTTCGAGCCGAATCTCGGCGAGCATGCCGGCCATCCGGCCGGGGAGTCAAAGGCCGAGGCACGAGGGGGCGCCGGCGAGTTGTAGGCGTCGGACCTCATCGCGGACTCGGTCGACGCGGAAGGTCGCGCAAAAGTGGCGGCGTGCGGTTGCACGGCGGGCCTCATGGGTGTCGGCGCAAGCGCCAAGACATCGGGGGCAGTCACGAACGTGCGCGGCTGCGGTGTGGGAGTGCGCGAAGGTGGCGTCAGGGGCGTGGGCCCGCGGTTCGGAGCCGGGTATAGCTTCGCGTGCGGGCGCAGCGGCGCGCGCATGCGACGCACGTCCCGACTTCGCGGCAGCAGGGGGGCCCAGGATCTCCATCGGGACTGGACGGAACGAGGTCGGGCGCACGGGAACAGCGTGCGGTCGGCTCGGCGGGGGCATCGGCGCAACACGCGCAGGCGCCGACGTCATCGACGGGACGAACGCAACGTCAGCTGCGCTCCGTCTCGCTTCCTCTTCCTCCCTCTTCTCCTTGGCGGCGGTCTTCTTCTTCCTCTTCTTTTTCTTCCGGCCGGACGCTTTCCCCTCCTCCGATCGAGGAAGGGGGGGTCCGGACGGTTCTGGGTCGGACAGCACGATGCTGATATTCGGCATCGACACCGTCCGCTCCAGCGTCCAGAGGTCCACCTCGTAGACGATGTAGTCGTCGGGGAACCTCTCGAATACATCCATGATGTAGGGCTTCACTGCTGGGACGGGCTTCTATGCTGGGGCGTGGGCTCGCGATCGCTGCGGTGCGGCTGCACCGGGCAGCAAGTGGCTCCCCCTGTGCTCGCACCAGCGCTGGGCACTCGTACGAACACAGGGAAAGTGGGTAGAATGCGATCCGCGCGAGCGGAGACTTTCACCAAATACCCCCAACTTTGTTGATATTTGGCGAAGTCTCCTCACGATTCCGGTGGCGTCGCTGCACGTCTCAGGACACAACCGTACTGGACCACTGGCCGATCCCAGTACCACAAAACATTAGACGACAGCGCTTTATATCACCAAAATATAACCCGACCAAGTGAAATGGCTCGTTAGTTTCGTATTAGGTACACGTACGATAATTTGAGTCGATTGAATTTGGGCGTATTTCATGTTGATTGAATTGTCGCTACGTATCTTGATAGAAATTCTTTGTTTACAAAAATGAGTTGTGTAGTTTGGTAATGTCCCACGGGATCGTACTACCGGGATCAAAGTATCCTATGTGTTAATCCAGGTTATCAACTATCCGAAACCAGTCCGTAGTTGATGCGTAAAAGAGTAACAAACATCCATTCATAGTTTCATACCTAATATTAGAAGGATTGACAGCTTTTGAACGCGGTTTAAATGAGGTAATCGCGACTTCATTGTTGAATTTCACCCATTGTGTACCGACAGCTAGTAGGATTCCATTGAATACAATAAACCAGTACTTCTACCGATGATTCAGAGTCCGTCTAGTCAAGTCAGCTGTGGACTTCTGAACTCATGATGATGATGTACGGTTTTGGCATCCCTTGGCAGAACAAGCAATTCTTCCATATTAACGTAAACATGAAAGTGTCACTGACTTTTAAAAGTATACCTGGAAGAACCAGAAGAAAAATAATGGAAGTGAAAATTCACTAAAATGATGTATTTTAATATTTTTGCTGCAAAAACTTTAAATAAAATGAGCCAGTAAATCCGATTCCATTTTTTTATTTATTTATTTAAGCTTTATTTATCCATACTAGTTACAAACTTTGAAATTTACATAAGATATATTATATTGTTGTATGGCCCCTGTAGGGTAAAAAGCCTCCTCCATCATTTTCCATTTTTCTTTGTCTTGGGCGATGCACATCCAGTTTTTCCCAGCCGTTTTTACGATGTCGTCGACCCATCGTTTCTTTTGCCGTCCTCTCTGTCTTTTACCAGTGGGACCGAGCCACTTTGTGGTTTGTAATGTCCATCTGCTATCCTGGTACCTCGCAATATGGCCTGCCCACTTCCACTTCAGTGCCATGGCTTGTTGCAGTGCATCCGTGAGTTTTGTTTTGTTGCGTATGTCAGCATTTCGTATTTTATCTATTCTTCTTAGTTTCAGGATGCTTCTTTCCATGGCATGCTGGCACGAGCGGATTTTGTTTTTAGTCTTATTAGTGAAAGTCCAGGTCTGACTTGCATATGTTAAGGAGGGCAAGATACATGAATCCATTATGATCTTCTTTAACTTCAGACTATAATTTCCTTTGAGGATTTCTTTCTGTGACCAATATTTTTTCCATGTTGTGTTTATTCTTCTGTCTACTTCATTCTCGTTTCGATTTTTATCAAATGACATAAGTTTTCCGAGGTATATATATTCATTGACATATTCTATGGTCCTTCCATCTATGTTTATTGGGGTTTGAATATTATTGGTCATTATTTTCGTTTTGCTGGTATTCATTTCTAATCCTACTTTCTTGCTTTCTGTGTCGAGGTTTAGAAGCATCTTTTCTAGGTCTGTGGCAGTTTCACTAAAAAGAGCTATGTCGTCGGCGAATCTTAAATGGGTTAGACGTCTATTTAGTATCCACACCCCCTTGTTTGTCCAATCTATATTTTGGAAGATATTTTGAAGAACCGCTATGAATAGCTTCGGCGAAAGCGGATCTCCCTGCTTTACACCTCTTTCTATAGGAAACTCTTCACCTTTCCTTTCTAGTTTTATTCTGCTGACGCTTTTTGAATACACATTCTTTATGAGGTTTATGTATTTTTCATGTATGTCATTGTTTCTAAGTGCTTCCCATATAGATGTATGCGCAATACTGTCGAATGCTTTTGAATAGTCAACAAATGCTATATAGAGTGGTTTATTAAATTCCTGGTATTTCTCTATTAGTTGGTCCATTGTGTGGATATGGTCACTGGTTGAATAGTTTGGTCGAAACCCTGCTTGTTCCATTGTTTGATTTTTGTCAATATTCGGTGCTATTCTGCTAAGCAAAATCGAAGAAAACAGCTTATATACAGCCGATAACAGACTAATAGGCCTGTAGTTTCCTACATCTAGGGGGTTTCCTTTCTTGTAAAGTAGAACTATGTATGATAGACCCCATTGTTCTGGTATTTGTTCTGATTCTAAAATCCGGTTGAAGAGTTCTGTCAAGAATGGGATTAAAAACCGTGCTCCGATTTTTAGTGTTTCATTAGTTAGATTGTCTGGACCTGGGCTTTTATCTGTTTTCAGTGCTTTTATGTGTCTAAATACTTACATTTCGCTTATTGAATCTATTGTTTCTTGGGTTTGTTCTTTGTCTTTCTTGTTTAAATTGTTTTCATTGATGGCTGATTCTTCTGGTGATTTTTTATAGAGGTTCCTATAGAAATCAGTAGCGCATTTGAGAGTATCTTTCCTGTTTTTTGTTTCATTCTGACCGTCCTTTAGTTTCTGAATCCATGTTTTGTGTGTTGACAGTTCTTTGTTGGCTCGTTTTGAACTTCGAAGCGTTGTTAAGTTTTTTTCGATTATTGACTTTCTATAAGTGTTGTAGTCTTCTCTGATGGCATTTTTTGTTTTTTTAAATAATCGTTTTAATTCATCTTTCTCTTCCTTAGTTTTGTTTTTTAATAATATTAGTTTCCCGCGTCTGGCGATTAGGTCTAACGTTTCAGTAGTCAGTATTTTGTGTTTGTGGGTTTTTGTTTGGTTTTCGAGTTTGAGACTTTTTGTTATTACCTGTTCTAGTTGGTTGCTTATAATTTGTATATCATTTTCGGTTTCTAAGATTTCATTGAGTGACTTAGAGTACTTTTCTAGGTTTTGAGTGTATGTTTCTCTTTCGGTTGTAGTCTTAAGTAGGCTTGTTGAAAGTTTGAATGATTTTCGACTAACTTTGGGTGTTTGAATCATTAGCGAACATCTGAGCATTCTGTGGTCTGATGGAAAATTGGCTAAGTTGAGTACTTCAACATTGGCTACAGACTTTGGGAAATTGGTCATTACATAATCGATTTCATTCCTTGTTTTCTGGTCGGGCGACGTCCATGTCCATCTGCAGGATTGTTTCTTTTTGAAAAATGTGTTCATTATGGACAGTTTGTACTCATTTGCATATTGTATAAGGCGTTCTCCCCTGCTGTTTCTTGTCCCGTATCCAAATTTTCCCATTATCATATTTTCTTCTGGTTTTGGTTGCCCGATCTTTGCATTGAAATCACCGACCACCAGCATGTGTTTATCAGATAGCTCTTGTGCTGTCTTTAGATCATTGTAAAACTTTATAATTTCCTCTTCGCTTGAGCTTAAAGTTGGTGCATAAGCTTGGATTATGGTAAATGCCAATTCTTCAAATTTAAGTTTTAGAATTGCGATTCTTTCTGATATTCCTTGGAAGTTTACTATATTATTTTTGAACATTTTCTTAATTAGGAAGCCTACTCCATGCAGGCCGGCAGTTTCGCCTATATAACATAAGATATAGTTTTCATGTTCTTCAACATTTTGGCCCATTCTTCGGGTTTCTGCTAGTCCTATAATGTCCCAGTCTATATTTTCTATTGAGTTGTTAAGCTCTATTAGTCTTTCTCTTGTTGATAATGATCTTACATTGTATGTGCAGATTTTAAGTTGATGTGTTGTTTTCAATTTGATTTTTGTTTCTTTTCCATAGTTGTTTGATGGAGGGTAGTGGTCGTTCTCCCCACGGGGACCAGCCGGATTGGGGAATTGGGTTTTTGGTTTTTTCTTATGTAATGTTGTTGTTTCTGTTCTGTTCCTGATTTCCGGTGATCTGTTGTCGTTACTTGTTACTTCTTGATTTATAGTTGGTGCGTTAGTTGCGATATGTGTTTCTGTCCGATAACGAGTATGCCCTCTCCCGCATGTATTGAAAGGCATCAGTTTGGGGCGCGCCTTTTTGAAAAGCGTCTTTGGTGCTTGTTTTTTGCAATTTCGAAGTTGTTGCTTTGTGGTTGCTAGGGCTTGGGGTTTCCGATCTTTTTCTTTTCTCGATATCTGTTTTATCTGTGTTTTTTTGTTTGTTTTCCTTTCTCTTCTGTAGGACTGCTTTTGGTAGATCATGAGTAATGTAGACGTTTCCTTGTAGTTTCTTTTTGTTTTTCAAGATCTTTATTTTTTTCTGCAGTGTTGTTGTTGCAAGTAGGATTGGTCTAACTTTTTCATTATTCTCTCCCTTTTTTCCCAGCCTCTGAACTCTGTCGATTTCACCTGCTCCAATTTCCACTCCGATGTCCTCCATCGTAGATATTACTAGAACATTTAGGTCTTCGGTGCCTTGTTCTTTAGTTTCTGGGAGCCCATGAATTAATATGTTGTTTCTCTTACTACCAGTCTCAAGATTTAGTATTTTATTATTTAATAATTCCACTTCTTTCTTGAGTTTTTCATTCTCTTCTATGATTGGTTTAATTTTCTCATCTACTTTCACCAAAACAGCTGATGTGATATTGTCAGTTATTGTGGTTGTTTGTAAGTTTAGTTGTTCCGTCAGTTTAGTGAAGAGTAATGACATCTCTGGTGACAACTCGGCAGACATTGTGGTGAAACGAAACGTAAATTATCTTGTGGTTTCTGAACGAATCTTTGTTTTCGTAAGTTGGTAGCACTGTGGCAGCTGGCTATTGTCTATGTCTATGTTTGACACATAACCTCAAACACGATTGATTTTTAAAATGTTTCGTAATTTCTCACTTTAGATGCTTATTTCTGTTGTTTTAGTTTTATGTTTCGAAGCACACGCGTATTTGAGCTATCTGAAGTGACACTTTTACACTCGATGTTTAATATTTCTCACTTTTATAGAATTATTTGCGAGAGCGTTTGACTTTGCGACTGACTTATTTCAGATCCGGAAACGGTTGTCCGATTCCATTAGCCTTTCAGTAATGAAATTATTGCAAACGTAATTAAAAGTATGCATTTTTATGTTTTAACTTTTTACTTCGAGGTAAGTATTTATGAATATGCGTAATATGTTTATAAGAACATATTATTATTAACAACTTTTATCCTTTCTCGTCAGTAAAAAAAAAATCCAATAACAACATAATATTCATTATTAATTTGCAAATTACAGGCTTCCACAGATGAACACTAAAATTACGACAAAAAAACTGAGGCGGTCGATGGGTACGAGTATATATTGTGGTATATATGTCACCGTAAAATTGTCAAATACGTTATATTACAATATAACGTGTATCATTCTAGCGATATTGTAAAGTCTCGAATTATTGTCAACTGAACATACGGAAGTATCTCTTGCCCCCATAAACGGGACTTGGAGCACCCCCCCGTTAGGTTAGTTAGGTTCCTTTAAACCCTGTACTCGGAAATAGGGGCCCCGCGAAGCGGGGCTCCGTCGACTACGCTTTTTAGGGGAATATGAAGTGTTTTAAGGTTAGGTTATATTAATCGATATTTTCTCAGGAATGGTACAGTACCTTTTCATGAGAGTGGTACCACTGGGCAAGGGGGACCCCTCCTTCTCTCCACACCGCGTGAGTTGACTACCATCGCATGCATTTCACGAAAAATAATGCGTTTTGTTGTAAGCAGTAGGTATGTTCATTTGACAATAATTCGAGACTTTACAATATCGCTAGAGATATTACAATATAACGTATTTGACAATTTTACGGTGACATATATAAGCCATATTTTGTCATTTATGTTTATTTCTGTACAGCTGATAATACAAATCATTGACACTGTCTTCACTTGTTCTGGTTGTGAATATTAACAGAATCCATTAGGCTGAACCCTATCTTTTAAGATACAGGCTAGTCCTAGTTTAAAAGATAGAGTCTACCATTGCATCATATTGTAAATATTATTTTCTAACAATGTATACAGTGCAAAGTGCTATGTTTTTGTGAAATAAATACTTTTATTATTATTATTATTATTATATCGTAGAACACGTCGTATAACACAATGGCGCGCCGGATTGTAAAGCGTCGCCGTTATGTAATGCGGCGGCTTCGCGTTCAGTCGGATTACTATTCGGCTGAAATAAAGTACGCCGCATTGAATGAGCACTTCGCGTTCGTCAAAACGGCGTAAAACGTGCCGCCCAAATACAAACGGGCTCATTGCCGTTACGCCGCTTTGAAAGCGAGCGAAGCGAGCTCGGTTTTACAGCCCCCGACGTTAGGTTATTTAGGTTACTTTAAACCCTGAAGACAGAAACGTAGTGGTTTTCGGAATTTTTAGTATTTTATTCGGTCGTTTCTTCTTGCGAATACGAACACCATACTGCGACGCTGACGTCAGTGGCGACCGACAGGCGTATTTTGTCCTGACGTCACGACCGTACGCGACCGACCGTCAGCGCGACAAGAATTCAGGCCTTACTATCATAAAATTTTTTAGGTCAATTTAAGGCAGCATAATTTATGATGCAGCTTTTATGAAAATATGAGCTTGTAAGCCAAGTAAATACCGAAGCTTACCTTCTGCTCAACAATAGAATATAATAAAACATTATTTATCAATGTTTCTCAAGGTTGCTCACCCATGTGGCAGCTTAGCCTCAAAAATAGCCTCCAGTCTCTAAATAAGTACCCATCTCACAAAAATATCGTTTCCTAAACTCCAAACAAAATACTTTACCACAATCTTAAACCAATCTTCGTCAAAAACTGGTCAAGAACACTCCATATCAGTTCAAACCATTACATCAAGTCCGGGGTCTATTTCGGTCGCAAAATGGACCTCACCGACAGTTCCCAACTTGGGATGCGGCCAATACAATCTCATTCAAAGTTTCTCGTTCCGGAAAACCTCGGAATCGTTTGATTCTTCGCGGGAACATCTCTATACATAAACTGGGTTATTTTGTACGGATGTGTATTTTATTTTAGTGCGAGTAGGCTTACGGTAGGCGTGAAAGAAACTTGTCTATGTGATATAATTTATTCTGTTAGATTTAATTATAAAGGAGTACTTTTGCAATAATTCACCGAATTGTCTATTCCCAAAAACATATTTCCTTCATATGGACTCAGTAGTCTATAAACATCTGAAAGTCCAAAAATGTTGTCCATACGACACTAACTTCAAAATGAATTTGACTATGTCCGTGATTTTGTCAGAGTTCTAATAGAAAAAGCTATCAGTTTTGCCTGATTGCTGGTTAGCGATGAGCAGGGCTTCCCGAAAAGACATAGTGAGAAATAAATTAGAAAATTGTAAACAGTTATAAGAATGCAATTATAAGTAGTTTAGTGGTATTACTACTAAACTACTATTATAAATAGGTCTGTATTAAACCACACTCAACACTAAATATTACTTAAAACTAGTATCAAACGAAAAACGTGTTTTGAAGAACGCTTGAGTTTAGAGTAAAATATTGGGGTCCATACGTTATAGTCTGAAAGTGGCGCCGGTGACTGAAAAGTTGTGTGGTAATCGGTGGTCGTGGTATAGGCATGTGCGACGGAGGAAGGAGGTTAATGTCGTCAGAAAAGTTCTGAGTATAAATGTAGGATGGCTGTAAGAGTAGGGGAAGACCAAAGAAACGATTGGTGGACTGTGTGAAGAATGAAGTAGCTAGAAAGGAGGTGAGGGCTGAGATGTCGAGTAATAGAGATGTATGTAAAAGAAGATATACTGCGCCGACTCCAAATGAATTGGGGTAAGGGCAGGAGAATGATTTTGATAGTATACTATAAATAAATGAACAAATAAATAAATAAATAGTTAAATAAATAAATCATTTCAATCAATCAATCAAAGCATTTATTTCAAGTAGGCCAATAACAGGCACTTTTGAATTGTCGAAACAAAGATGAAAATTAATTGTAGCTACAGTCCCAGTCACAAGACATAAAAACTGTGAAAGTACTCTTCCCCATTCCCTAACGAATAAAACGAATTTAATTACGACCAAACATTTTGTACTTTTCATGCACCCACCAAACTGTATTATCAGATTGTCGGTGGGATTAGCGCTCGTCTCAATACATTTTTGGTTCAAACAGTAATAGTATGAGAATTCAAATCCTCTTCCGACTTACTACCAACTATACTGTATGACAACTCAGATCCCCTTCCGCCTTACTACCAACTATACTTGTATCGTTAGTCATCATCATCATCTTCGTATCCTTGTCCCAATCTATTTGGGGTCGTCGCAATACGTTTTCTTCTTCCATTTCTCCTCTCAGACGTCACGGCAACCTTTACTTCTTTCTCTTTCATTTCATTCATCACACAATCCATCCATCTTTTCTTTGACTTACCTCTCCATCCATTAACATTCATGTGCATCACTAGCCATTTTAGTCACTCATTACTTTTCTTTTCTCTTTCTTTCCAATATGAGATATGAAAAGAAAGAATCTCACACTGCACAATACCAATAAGGGTCTCTTCATTTTATGTCAGTTTTATTTCTCTGTAAATAACGTCAAACCTTTGTTTATTTCTTGTTAGTCCCCATCTCTGTCTGTTTTTTGATATCAGCAATAAGAAAAGTTGAAGAGTAAAAGTTTGCGAGATAAACATTTTATGTTTTTGTCGATTTCAGAGCCTTAACAATGTTTGGTGACGAAGAATTGTGAGAGTTTAATAAACGTGGAGGACCTAAAGTTTGTTTTATTTCAATGTTTATTGCTTAAGATATCTACTAGAAAAATATTGCGTAATGGGTCCTATTGTGTTGAGTTAAGGAGAAAAATACTTTAAGCTCGATTGTGTGGGCTCTAACATGAAATTAAAAGGCTCAACCAGAATCTTTTAAACTGATTATATTATTATACACTTAATAATTAAAATAACCGAGTAAATTAATTTTGGGAACATAGTAAATGTTTGGAAGATTATTGCTAAAATAGACCAATTATCACCCATAGCACAGCATCAGCCAATAATGTTCCCACTGCTGGGACACAGGCCTCCTCTCTATGAGAGGGAATGGTCCATAATCCACAACGCTGGCACAGTGCGGGTAGTAGATGTCACATGTCTAAAATTGTTGGTTTTGGGACATGTCGGTTTCCTCGCGATGTTTTCCTTCACCGTTTTGAGAGCAGTGATGATGAAGTAAATTTCACAAATTAATGCACCTGCTCGGCTTTGAACCCAGGACTTACTGCTAGTCACTGCACGCACCACTGGGCCTCTAAAATCGACTAATTAACTAAAATTATACAAAAAGAAATGATAAAGCAAACAAAACCATATCTTTCCATAGTCTAGAGTAAAACAATTTGAAACACCAAGTGATTGATCATCATATAAAACTTTTTAATGCCCCTGTGACCTACCTTATCAATACGAAGAAAATTTAACTTCGCACGATATTCTTGTACGTTTGTATACGATCACTTTGAGATACTTTTGAACGAACGATTTGTTATCTGATTTAAAGGAACGTGATGCTATGAAGGTTTAATTTCTTTCGTACTGTTTGAGATTGATGTGTGTTTCTTTGTGATTGTTAGGGTTTTGTTTTATTGTAAATCTTTTGTAATAAAAAGATGCGTTACTTTTAAAATACCTTGCTGAATTTCATTTGTTTTTTTAACCTTTTATAAAGATATCTTTTGAGAATAAATTGATTGAAACGTCTTTTTTGAACATGCGTGCTACCAAAAGGGTTCAAAATTCCAGCACAATGTCATTCAGAGATACGATGTTTGTAAACAGTTTAGTTCTATGACAAAACGAAAATGTTTTTATGTTTTCCTGAAATCTTCGCTCTTTTTGCGTCCTTGCCGTGTGCTCAAGCGTGCAATGCCATAGACTTGAACATTTGACGTCATTGACTATTAAGGATTCTAAAAATGCCTTTAACCAGAAAATACAGCCAATGGCCAGCAAAAATCGAAATAGGAACGTGCAAAACATTTAACACTCCACAACAAAATGGCAACGCAGCCATAAAAATGTGGCAAATTTACCGAAATTGAGAAACAGCTTGCAGTCATGGCGGCATTTAAAACTTTAACTCGTTTTCAGTTTCATTAACGGTTATACCTCAGCTTAACTGCTGTAATTATGTACGCAATTTGGCCGGGCTTTAACTACAAGAGCTGACATGGCTTGCTGGAGTACCACATAATCGCGAAACCGGTATACTCTGGAGGCATTTTTATGCCCCATTTTGCGGATAAGTGATACTTATTGTTAGAATTGTGCGCTTATTTGAAAATGAACATTGTGTTAGGAAGTAGGTACGTACGTGTGTAATTTTGTGGTGCATAACATGGGAGTAGGAGCCGCTTTATTTCGTAATAACCCAACTCCATTTCCGTTGCAAGATTATTTAGCACATATTTTAAAATGAGGGCAGTAGTGGGGAAGAGATTGTGTAATTGTTTACTGTTACTAAAAAAGGCAAAAGAAAACACAGTGCGAAAAGCAGCTAGTCCTAAAACCAAATTAATCGAAGATTAGTGAAATCTGCCGATCCGCACTGGCTTTGTTGGTGGATTACAGCCCACTGGTTCTCTCTGTCGCTTGGAGGTATTCCGAAAGGAGACCTGAGCTGTATGCCTTAATTGTATTGTGACGACCCCAAAGAAAATGGCCCATGGTTGCTACTGAGAAGTTCCCATTAGAAAAACCCAGTTAAAGTTATCCGACACAGAAATCGAACCAGGCAGTCAAAATAATTTAATTAGTACTTATCCAGTGTTGCAACTGGCCTGAAGTATAACAGCCATAATCTTTAGATTTAAAGGATCGTACTCCAAAAAGTCAATTAGTTGGCAGTTGGGAGTCAAATAAACAAAACAATTGAGAGCATAAATCAATTTTCTGCTCTAATTAGAACGAGACGTAACAAAGGAAAGCTTTTAAAGCGAAGTAAATAACTATTCGTACATTTCGTACGCCGCGCCGTCCCAATTTTGTTTGATTTGAAATTCGAAGGTTTGAGATTTAGATTTATTTGTGAACTATTCAGACTGCGCATGTATTTTGGAAAACTAAGGATTGAAATTGTTAGAATACCACGTAAAATCTCATAGAAATCAGGTTCAAAGTAAATCATGTTCTTTTTTATCATCAGGCAAAAGAAGAGACCAAAATTCTTATCTGTCTCTCTAAGAAAACTGAGATCGCCAGCCCACTATCGATAAAACAGTTTGTTGCACGACTTATTTGGATTGCTGTACAATGTACATAAGAGAAGGAAATATCCCTAGACCAACAGAAGTTCGCGTGATGCAACGAACATAGTGGTTAGTCTTTTTTTTAAATTTATGAATGGTCTTGGCCCGATAATGGAAGGTCCAGTAACAAGCATTAAGGGGCCGGCGGAGCATGCGTATTTCATACAAACGTAATACCAAAATAATTTGTAAATCAAACATATTCTTAAAGTATTGTGTATTTATTTCGATTGGGTTACAGAATATCTATGTTCCCAAACATAAATTTTGAAAGGAAAATGATATAAAGACGAGATGAGGAATTTAAAATTTCCATAGAAAACTTTTTTTCCCATAACTCTCGTTTAAATCAGTGTCCATTCAAAATATAAATTTGGGAACCTAAATATTACGTTTGTATGAACTACGCATGCTCCGCAGGCCTCTTAACCCTAGATGGTACAAATAAAGTTAACAAAAACAGCTATAGCTACAGGGTGACCTCACCAAGAGTAAAACTAAGTAAATAAATAAGCCGTGACCACAAACAAAGAGCATGTATATCAAGCCAGGGGTCCTAACATAGAGGCGAAGTACGGGCACCCTACCGAGATATACGATTCAGCTGTTATTATTTATACCAGTTCAGGGGAAACTGGACCTGTTTAGTATAGTACTGTGTATTGTGCCCGCGTGTGAAATATTAGCACTTTGTTGTACTTATTGTGTATAAATGTACTTGGGTGTCTATGCCTGGCTCGGTGTGTGTAGGTCATTGGCTATATATACCGCTTTATGAGTATCTTGTAATGGTGTTGCAAGGAAGCACGATGTATACAGGATGTTAACAGACTCACACGAAGCCGTCAACCAAGCATTCCATACATCAAACAAAGTAACTTTACACAGGGTGTAAAATCATGTTTTGTGTTAGAACTCAATCTAACGCACTCAAAACATTGTGCTGGTGGATGGATTGAATGGTAAGGGCGTCGTGGAGGCGTTTAAAGTAAAAATCTTACATTCAAAACTTGTACGAGTATTATAAAAATAAAACTTGTAACTTTTGACCCCCAATATTTCCGTAACTAGAAGGTTCCCAGTTATGGTGTAGAACAAAAACATTATAACAATGGCGGGGAAAACAAGTACTTTTCGGCTTCGTTAAGAGGTTTCTTACACCCTTAAATATTACGTAAACGTAACATAATTAAATTATACAATTATATGAAAACGTTACCATCGAAGGGTTGGAATTATATTTCCCCGTAGAAGACATATTACATTTTGCTAGTTATATTCAAGTTCTATGTCACATGTACATAGGTTTCAACCGGGAAAAAATCTGATCTTCGGGACTAATTATGAGAAATCCCTGATGAAAAAAACTAATATAATTTTGTCCGACTTAAGAATCAAACTGAAGACATTATGCTAAAGAGCAGTGCTTTAAAAAAATATTAATTATGAAGGCAATAACATGCTTATAATGACTAAAAGTATATGATTCACTGCTATAAACAAAACCAGAAAATTAAATAATATTTTTCAGGATATATGCTAGTAAGATAGTGTTTTGAAAACATAATATAATTAAGACTCAATAAAAAAAATCACGAACTTATCTCTAAAAATATCTTTTAACCAAAAAAAAACATACTAATATAAATGCGATCATTCTGATTTTTTGGCAAATAATTCTACAAGCAATATATTAGCAGTGTTTTAGTTTTTTAGTCTAATTAATAGATTTTTTGTAAATCTATCGAAATCACTCATTTCGCGCTATTTGGCCCGCAGTGGCTGACGTAACAACCACTTTGTAGTGCAAGCTGATTAGAACTTTATTCCGACAGCATTTCAAACGAAGTTTGAACCACCACAAATAGAGTTGCTAATTTAGCTCGTCTATGCGACTAGATGATACCTCACAATAACTAGTTTTAGTATTAAAACTTATTTAACTTATTAAACTTATTTAAACTTTGAATATATATATATTTTTTTTTATTATCATCAAGCAAAGTATTCACTGTTTCACACAATTTAATGGCAAATTGTGTGAAACAGTGAATACTTTGTTTTGTGCTCGCATTTCACCCAAATGACGCCCACTAAACACCGTGAACACTGATGATATCGAGGAGGATGCTGCTTCTCCGACATTTATTTGTATAGCCTAAAGATAGACTTGTTCCGGGTCTGGCTGTTTTAATATGTGCGTTAAAATGTTTGTAAACGTACCTACCCACGATACAATAGATTTTTTTTGAGTACTGCAAGGATTAAAAAAATATGTATTGTGTAATACTTAATATGCTTTTTATACCTTGTTTTTTTTTGGGTCTTATTCCAAGACCGTTTAGAAGTCACTCGGCAGGGTTTCTAAAGTTAAGATGAGAAATGCGTTGCAGCATCAGACATTCCCTGCTGGCTAATGGAAACCGTTCCGGGCTATGAACGCAGAGATTGGCTGGCAAACTGTTATTACCGGATAACTTTTCACACATGAAACTTACTTTTACACAAAATTAATAGGTGGCGAAACTGTTGTTTTTGGTACAAATTAAAAAGCTTTAGTTTTGGTTATTTTTACGTGTCTCAATAGTATTTACTTAGGAACAATGTTGCTTGGCGGCCATTTTCAATAATCTATCTGTTTGACTTTGTGTTTTTTGCTTAAAGATGGTTAGAAAAAAAACGTTATAGAAAATATTTCTTTGATTTTTCAAGTGATAAGCTAGGTGACTCGGATAGGATATTTCAAGCTAACTTTGTTTATAGAAACACCGATAGCTGCGAGACGCGGCATATTAACTGACAGTTATTCGTAAGTAAGTTATAGAAAACGAGCCTAAATGTGCCTCCAAATACACTATTCAAAAAGATGTTAGTTGATTACTAAAATAATGTCGCGTGAGCTTGATGTTAACCATTCCGATGCATATTTAAAGGCACTACTTTCAAAGAAATCTACTTGAGTGGTTTATTTATCAAATGAAAAGCAAATAATAACAAAGCGAGATGAATAAAAATCTACTTAAAACAATTTCTTTATTTTACTTACTCGATCGATACAACTTAAAGACGTGTCCTTTGTAACTTTGTCACTGGAAAAAAAATAAAAGCTTTTTCTTATAGTTAATTATTACGAGTAGCACTTTCTGGAATTAAATCGAGAACCTTGCAAGGACATGAGAAGTCCATTACAACGCGACCTTCCACTGCACTTGTTTCACTAATGGAAACTCTATGAACTGCGTTGGACCTCATGGAAGGTCTAAGGGTACGCCATGACCGAACTATGATTTATTAAGTACCCCCAAAATTCGGTATGTAAAGTATTTTTCAGGTATTTTTTTTACATTTTTATTTCGTAAAACATTTAATTTTAAGCAACTAATTTTAAGCTTTTTTTTTCCAAGTAACAGTTTCTTTTTTATTATTTTTTAAAGTATTATTCGTGATGACGTCATTTCATAGCCTGAATAGCTTTAAGTCTTTGCCACGTTTTCAGTACATACAAAAAACACTAATAGATAACTTCAAATTGACATTGATGACAGTTGACGCTTGACAGTTAGGTGTTTTTATTTTGTTGTGAAATGTGAATGCTGTGATCGTGACTGTGATGTGAACTGTTTGTTTGAGTTTCTTTTCCTACGATTTTTAGCAAATTTTAATTTCTATCCATTATCCGTGCTGCGTATCCGTGCAGTGAATCTGTCATCGACAACTAGTGCTAAATGCTTCGTACCGTCATGTAAAAACACTACAACACAAATTGCCGACACAAATTGTTTGTAAATGTGAAAGAAACGCTTAAAAAGAAGTGGTGCAAGGAAGTAAATATGGAATACAAGCCTGGGCGTCGTCTTTTTTGTTGCGAAGATCATTTGAACGCGAAATTATCAGCGCGCGATGCATTCAAATAAATAACACAGTAACTAGCATTGACAGTTTTGATTTGACACTGACGGTATGACAAACAAAAGTTTTTTTTTTATTTATCATGAAAAGAACGAAGGAAGTAGTCTATTCAGGCTACGTTATGACGTAATTTAGAGGTCAAATGAAAGTCAAATGATTACAAGTATTATTGTGAAAATAAACACAATCTTGTGATATAGAAAGCTAAAAATAGAAAAATAAGGCATAAGACCCTAAAATCTCCAAATGGTTTTGGAATCAGCGTAGGTTAATTTTTACTTTACATACCGAATTGCTATTAAAAAAACTTGCATTTTTGGGGACTGCCGATAGAAGTGAAAAGGATCGGCTACGAGTGCTACGAAAAGCGTACGTGACGGTCACGCGAGTTTCATGAGTTTTGTTCACTCAAAAAGTGCTTAACGCGCATAAAGAAGTATTCACTTCAAATAATAGCGAACTTGGCCGTGGATAAAACAGGGGAGTGTGTGAGGTTCATAGCAGAAGGCGCTCTGTAGTGACTGCCCAGCTTGGTGGGGTACCTACCCCACCAAGAAAGACAGTACACTTTTTTGAGGGAAATACTCGTAGAACAAGCAACGAACTTTCGTATTATAAAAGACAACATCATAAAACAACATCACGCCTGTAATACTTGTATGGGGGGTTTTGAGAGCAGTGGTGATGAAGTAAATTACACAAAGTATTGCGCCTCTCTTGTTTCGACCCCACGACTTACTGTTCGTAAGTCGGGGCCGTCACCACTGGGCCACTGCTAGAAAATATACAAATAAACCTATTGCTAGTGAACTCTTTTTCTACCAAACCAACCCATTACTACTTTAGCACACTAACCTGAATAAATCGAATTGAAAACTAAAGGTCAGTTTTGCTGACGGGCAATTAAGTCAAATACAATCTAGATACAGGTGTATGGGTCCCGTGGCTCAGCAGGCTAATGTATCTAGTCCTCCAGGGAAGTCTTTACTCACAAATACAGATATGTACGTTATTAAGGCCCAATTTGGCATAAACCGTGTTATTATTGAGCTAGAGATGATAGGAATGATTTGGGAAAACATATGCTCAATTAAACTTGCTTTTTTATTAAGTGATGCATCCAGAAGATGAGAAGGTCAGATAGGCAGTTGCTCCATGTAAAATACTGGTAATTAGCTGCATCCGGTTAGACTGGAAGCCGACCCCAACATGGTTGGGAAAAGGCTAGGCAGATGATGATGCATCCAGTAGATTATCGTAAAAGTCCAGTGTTTTTATCCCGATCGGTTTCTATCTTGCTCAATAGATCTCGAATGACTGATCAGTAAACCCAGCGTCAGCTGACGCACCCGCGGTGGGTGTAGGATTGGGGGGTTAGATTAGGCTAGAAAAAAAGAAAACCTAAGTCATAGTACGCCGCGGGCTGAAACTTCTTCTTCTTCTTCTTGTTTAATAAATAGTTTACATCATACTGTGGTTAAAAAAAAATCGTCAGCTGCATAGTGGTGGGGAATTATGCATCAGCCGCTCGCATGTAAGTTGTAAATGATGCACGCCTGATAAAAAACTAAAAGCAATAGCTCATTATGATGTAAGCTTGGCTAGCTCGCCGTCCGTCCGTCGAATGACGGCAGGCCGTGTCGACGGCGCGTTTGTGTTCCACGCGTGCCTCAAAGAGATGTCAGCATAAGGGGAGGGGCCCGCAAGGGCCGAAGCCTGCCGGGGTTGCGGGCCTGTTCGAAAGACATACCGCGGCCCCGGAACATAAAGGGCGAGGAAGGAACATGGATGGGTTTAGGACTATAAAAGCTTGCTTTTAAAATTACTGCAACACTTGTTAGACCACGTCAGAAAGTGTCCTCACTGTTATGTTTTTTCACTCGTGTTTGAAAATATTCGATTTGTTAAGTTCTATACAATCGCTTGTGCGACAGTTTAGCAAGTACAAAATTCGTGTTAAAACAACTAGACTATAACGAACTTACTACGACTATAACTAAAAATGTATCGATTGTCAACTATGGCACATTTATTTTAGTTCTGTGTTTTCCCACCTACACAGATAAGTTGGTTCAAGTCTACTAATGAAGTCTGTACTAACTATAATTTACAACCCTACCTGATGAATTCTTTACTTTTTCTTTACTTTTTTTTTGTAGTTTTCTTTTCTTTTTATTTTATTTTTCGATGACTATATAAATTCCTTTAAGGTTAAGAGATATTGGGGATTTAATTTTAGTTACATTGCTTTAACCAAATATGTGGTACCACGCAAATAACTTTTACCATTTCAGATAACACTCTTTGGCAATCCATTTATCTCTATTAAGGCGATTATACGAGCTAAACGCGAGTTTTATAATGAATAAAAGTATATGATTCACTGCAATAAACAAGACCAGAAAAATATATGATATTCTTCAGGATATATGCTAGCATGATACTGTTTTGAAAACATAATACAATTCATTTGGCTCGATAAAAAGAAATCACGAACTTACCTCTAAAAATATCTTTCAAACAATAAAAAACATACTAATATGCATGCGATCATTCTGATTTTTTGGCAAATAATTCTACAAGCAATATATTAGCATGATACTGTTTTAGTTTTTTAATCCAATCAATAGTTTTTTCGTAAATCGATCGAAACCACTGATTTCGCGCTATTTGGCCCGCAGTGGCTGACGTAACAACCACTTTATAGTGCAAGCTGATTAGAACTTTATTCTAACAGCATTTCAAACGAAGTTTGAACCACCACAAATAGAGTTGCTAATTTAGCTCGTCTAAGCGCCTTAACAGATAAAACCTAAAACAAAACAGTGTCAAAATGAGTTTAATTAGCCTAACTTTACCTTTCGCTTGCCAAACCTCTACTTTATTTCTCAAAGTTACATTTCCAAAAGTTTAACTAAAATGTATTTTAACGTTACTAGCATAGTCTGGACGTAAAGTACTGTTTTTATGTCAGTTTGTCCTTATATACCATTATGGACGGGTCCCAACGCATTTTATACTGAGTTTGTGGACTTTGTACTTTAGTGCAGTTTTGAATTTAATGTAAATAGGAGTCGGATTGTGTCTGGTGTTGTAAAATGTAGAAGTGCATTCTTGGCGAAGACTTTTTACTGCTATCTGTTTGGATTTTATTTAAATAATAAAGTTTATAGGCAATTGTTCTTTCACCATCATCATCATCTTTTCTGCCAAAAGACATCCACTTCTGGACATGGGCCTCCCCAAGTTTCGCCACATTGACCTGTCCTGTGTGACTCGCATCCAGCGGATTCCCTCCACCTTCATCAAGTCATCGGTTCACCTAGTGCGAAACCTTCCAACGCAACGTCTTCCGGTTCGCAGTCGCCAGTCTAGAACTTTTTCGCCCCATCGGCCATCCGTTCTGCGAGCAATGTGCAATGTCTATGTGGAGATTTTTTACCATTAAATATTCATATACAATAACGTTGCTTCTTTTTCTTCTTAACGTGTCGATTGTATATATAGAATTGGGCCACGAGTTTGGCACCCTCAATAACGTCCATCAGTTCCCAGTACACAATTAAGTGCTCCATCGGTTGTCAAACAGCGCAACGTTTATACTTCAGGGTAGAGTCATCAGTAAACCTTCACCTAAGCAGGTTTTTCTTGCTGTGGCTAACCTCGGTCTGGAGTCTTTATAGAATTTCAAGTGAGCTATAGCAACTCATGTCTAGATGGGAGATTTTCAGCAGGTGTAAACGAATGGTTCATTAAGAGCTGTAGCCACTAACTTTGCATGGGCTGAACGACTCCAACGGGATACGCGAAATCGCCAGGAGAAAAACATAGCGCCAGAGCAGCGGTCCGCAAGAAATGAGGCGAAGCATTCCAATCCCTTTGACAAGAACGTCACAAATGTGATAGTATGAAATACTCGTAGATTGAAATAGTTTACTTATCGGGAGGCTTGTTTAAAATATATCCTTATTTACTTAATTGTAAAAATTGCTCAAGCTTAAATATTGCTGTAATATACAGGGTGTAAACCACCTCATCACAAAGCCGTTAACCAAGCATTCTGTACATCAAACTAAGTAACTTTACGCAAAAATTATTGCTGGGAAACCACTTTTTTTTTTGAGGTTATAAATCATGTTTTGTGGTAGAACTCAATGTAACGCACTTAAAACATTGTGCTGATGGATGGATTGAATAGTACGGGGGTCGTGGAGGTGTAAAAAGGTGTCAAAATCGTACAAAAAAAACTTGTATTTCAAAGAAAACTTGTCAAAAAGTTGTAACTTTGACCCCCCATATCTCCGTAACTAGAAGGTTCCCAGGTATGGTGTAGAACAAAAAAATGATCGCAATGATGGGGAGAACAAGTGCCTTTCGGCTTCGTGAAGAGGTGTTTTACACCCTTTATTCTATTCTTTCCACCATGAGTGTAAAATCGTCGAGTATTTCCGCGATCAGAAACGAAAGAAAATCACGGAGTATATCCCGTAAGTACTTTAAGTGTAGTGAAAAACCGTGAAAGTCTAATACAGTGCATTGAGTTTGAGTTCCTATAACGTTTCAAAGGTTCATTATGATTTTAATTCGTACTTTTGAGTTGTGTTCCTCCACAAGGCGTCATACATCGAAAAGTGCACCTCCTAACTTTACAATGAAAATTACATTATTACACACAGTACAGCTGATCCTTATATCCCTCTAAAATTGGAAGGCAAACCTATTTTGAGAGTAGGTGTTGATAATGGCAACACTGTGGGTCCCGGAAAAATCCCAGGATTCCAACACGAGCGGATTCCGTTTCGTTTGATCCTTGCTTGCGCAAGCCAAATCCCGGATACACTGGGAAAGTTGTCGTTCGAAAACAATTCTAAAATGCATCGACAAAAAGAGATAAAAGGTAGACTAAATCTAGTTCTAAAGGATGATCCCAGGTAAATGTATTGATTGGTTAGGCTCAATTAGGAATAAATGCAATAGGAATTACAGCAGTGACAGCTTTAGTGGTGTAACCCTAGTACTGCCAAGTATTGGCAATCTGATTTTTAGGATTCATGTGCGTATTGTATAATTAACACTTGCATCGGTGAAGGAAAACATCATGCAGAAACCGAGTCATTTCTTGACGGCATGTAAAGCCAAGTCAGTGGCGGTACAAAAACTCTGACATAGTGCCTAACCACACGAAAGAAGTTAGGAATAAATTATGCATTATTCTGAACGTCTTTAATAGTTAGTGAAACAAGACAACGTCGCAGTCACTGGTAATTTGTAAGCAGATGTTGTTCATCATCATCATCATCGGCCTATTAATGTTCCCACTGCTGGGACAGGCCTCCTCTCTATGAGAGGGAATGGGCTATATAATCCACCACGCGGGCCCAGTGCGGATTGGTAGATGTCACGTTACATGTCTTCGAATTTATGGTTCTAGGAAACCGGCGTTTCCTCACGATGTTTTCCTTCACTGTTTTGAGAGCAGCGGTGATGTAATAAATTACACAAAGTAATGCGCCTGCCTGGGTTCGTCGAGTAATTTAAGTCGAGGCCGCTACCACTGGGCCACCGCTGCTCAAGAGATGTTGTTATCAGAACAATATCTTGATAATATAAATGTTAGTCTCATAATTAAACATGTTAATTATACAAAGCATCAAACATTGAAATAATCACTGACGAAGTAGGTCGAAAACAACAACACACCATTCGTATCTTTAAATTCAATCCGAACTTAAATATTAAATCACAATAAACTAAACCCTTCACTATTCATTTGAATACCGGCCCTGAAGAGGGACCATTCACAAGAGAATAGATTCATTACTAACAAAATCACGAACAGCAAGGAAATAACATCCAAATTCCAAATATCTTACACACAATAACTTCCTAAATAAAATATAATCTGCATTTCTAATCCTGAAGTTACAGGAGTGACAGTTTCCCTGACGAGGGGTCCCTTATATTGCCGACTGACATTTCTATTAGCGGGCAATTTTCATCCCTGGGAGTAATTCGTAAAATTCTACAACGATCGTCAATTTTGACTGGAGTTTTTACTTTAGACACTGGTACATATTTGAGTTGTTGTTCACTTTAAAGGAAAAATTACGTTATTGTTTATTAGCGATTCTGTTCTGTTTTGATTTGATTTGATTTGGGTTCGAAACACCACGCTGCGTTCCAAAACGGGCACAGTGGACGTTGGCATGAAGGCTGCTAGGCTAAAATGGGATTGGGCGGGTCACGTCAGTCGCATGCACGATGACCGCTGGGCAAAGGTCTCCCCACGATGGTTGCCGGAAGGCGGACGGCGCCACCGAGGCCGACCCAGAAAAAGGTGGCGAGACGATTTGGACGCGCATCACGAGGGTTGGTCCGAGGTGGCACAGGAAAAGAGCACATGGAAGGAATTGGGGGAGGCCTTTGCCCAGCAGTGGGACAGTACAGGCTAAATAAAAAATAAAAAAATAAAATCTTTTTTGAAATGATTTCGTTGCGGTTACAAAGAGCACTTCTTATCCCAATTTATTTGGGGTAGGCGCAGCATGTCACCTCCTTTCTGGACATATCATCTTTCACACAGTCCATCCATCGTTTTTTGGGTTCTTCCTTAACTCTCTAGCACTATTAGTGCATATTATGTTGGTAGGAGTGAGTTAAAGCCCGTCTCTCTATAATAAAGGGTGTAAAACACCTCTTCACGAAGCCGAAAGGCACTTGTTCTCCCCATCATTGCGATCATTTTTTTGTTCTACACCATACCTTTCCCAGGTATGGTACGTGGTGGTAACCTTCTAGTTACGGAGATATGGGGGGTCAAAGTTACAACTTTTTGACAAGTTTTTTTTAAATACACTTTTTTTTTGTAAGATTTTCACTTTTAACACCTCCACGACCCCCTTACTATTCAATCCATCCATCAGCACAATGTTTTAAGTGCGTTACATTGAGTTCTACCACAAAACATGATTTATAACCTCAAAAAAAAAAGTCGTTTCCCAGCAATAATTTTTGAGTAAAGTTACTTAGTTTGATGTATAGAATGCTTGGTTAACGGCTTTGTGATGAGGTGTTTTAAACCCTGTATTGTCATAATGTAGCGGGATGTTATACAATTCATTTACTTATTGATTGGTCTACTGATACCGAAGTGACTTGGCAGGCTAAAGGACCTAGGTAGATACCTAGGTGATCCAAGTCCTTACAAATATCGGGAAGAAAATGCATTCATTTAAATCTTAAAGTTGGAACTTCGCCCGGTTAAAGGGTATTTTATGAGACCTGATAACATCTGTATGCTGGCTTCTGCGGGTGAATGTGCCCCTAGGTTTACTTTAGCTATTTTATATTACAGATTTAATACTTAATAGGGGATTGAAGTAGGAGTGGTGGAATAAGAATAAGAATAATTTATTTAGAAGTAGATATTACAAAAGTGTACATTTAGGTGCAGTAGTGTTATTTCTTAAAAAAATGTATAATTAGTGCTTGTAAGTAAAACTATAACTACACTAGCAAGCAACGCACTAACAGTAGCAAGTAACGAAAATGTCGAATTCAAATGTTAGGTAGCGACCTGTCTGATCTAGGTTTATTTAAACCTGTGTTGGAAGGAGGACGAGAGTCCAGGGACAGGAGAAGGTAATTGTTATTACCATCCTAGAAGTAAAATTAAAATGTAACGATTTAAAACGTGGCAGGGGACATATTATTACTTTCTTTAAAAGGTTCTTTACGATTCTGCCGGCTTTTATTCTCGAGAATTATCTTGGAGACGAGGGAAGACTGTCTCAAAGATTTTATGATAGGATATGAAATTTTCAGTGTGAGTGGAAAGAGCGGAGTACGTCGCCTTGTCGCCAGTTATTATGTTACCGTTCGATGTATCGAGGAGTCATAATAAATATTTTATTCGTTGATATAAAAATGAGCTTAATACGTAATGGTTGGCTTCGACATATAAATGCGGGGGCCACGCCCTGCTCACAACCTCAGGCGATACAATTGCGACGCGCGCGCTTTTACTGCTTCCGTTCGTCGCTCTGTAAGTTCGCGTCGCGGTAACTTGTGGCTACATTAGGGCTGGGCTACGTTAAATGCTGAAACATTGACCGAGATATCTGTAATAGAAGTAGGGTAGGTCACGAGTCACGAGTGATGAAGTGGGCAAGATAATAGTATTTGAGGGCTTCTGGGTTGATGAAGAGATTTTCTTGAAGATATTTTGAAAAACGATTTTTAATCGCGAGGTTTTTATGCAGATATATGTCTGCTTAGTCGAGGCGTAGCCAGGATTTATATTCGGGGAAGGAGGACGTGGGCAGTGCCAGGCTGGGGCTAGTTAACTAGCAGAACAACCACGTTTTAAATTGAGGTTAATGCGGTAAAAACATTCCTCGAGACATCCGCGAGCGGCGTCTTTAATACCTAACTATGAGAGCGCAGCGAACGCCCAAATTCACGATGCTATTCAGATAGGCCAACCAATACAACCGGGCAACTGACGTATTGACAGGGATACGACGTCTCAAACTGGATTCGTTTGATCGCGTAGTTTGTTGCCAAGTGGTAAAATTTGGCTACGATGTATTAATTTGACGACTTATGTCGGGGGTAAAGCTCATAAGGTGTAATTTTCGTTGGTAATCATTTCGAAACATGTTCCGACATGACTGTAACGTATGAGAAAGTTCTGTCGGTTTTAATATGAAAAGTGTTTCATATTGTTGTTTGATGTCGATTACATTTTTGAACATGTTCTTTAAGGATATCGTTTCAGTGTTGATTTCTGTTGTTTCATGGGTCAATCAAGTTATAATTAAAGTTACATACGGTGAATTTTTGGACGTATGCCACATTGGGCACCCGCTTTAACGGCACCTGAGTTAATGGCACCTGAGGTATTCCACATACGACACCTATTAATATGAGACGTGGCAACACTACTATAATAAAGATGATGGCTGCTAGACTAGACTGTCCTGTCCAGAGACACTGGGTGGCACTTAAGCACCATTGTTACGAACACTAAAATAAAAACAAAACTATAGACGTGAGGAGTCCCGCGTACTAAGCTGTATTATGTACAACCCATTTCTAATTTATGTGCATGTGATCTTGTTAGAGCTGTACAAGACACAAATAACATTTCAATAAGAAAATCTCTTGTTTCTAATATATGAATCGGCACGTATTTGCACACAGAGCTTTCGTATTTGTGTCGTATTACTGAGCGATAATATCACAGCGTCATAAGTGAGTGTTTCTTGCTGGATTTATGTAGAAGGTCGACTGCTGAGCAGTGCGTCATGGATTCGAACAGCGAGTTCTTAAGGCGAACAAATTGTTATTAGGTTTTTGCATCGAAAATTTCTCAGTAGCTGATAGACGATTTGTGTATTGTGATGGTATGTGGTAGACGTCTAGTTGTTGACAATATTTGGTGATACAAAAAGTGTACTGGCAATGTATGCCCCGCATCGTGCATCATTCATCATATCGCACCGGTGCGGTAGCAATCGCTTCATATCGCCTCCGATTATTGTGACCGGGCTACCATTAATAAAATGTACTGCCGAAGTGCCGATTGTAGTTTTTTGCGTGTTTGATGTATCGGGTTGGACAAGTATTGTTTTTGATACCTATTTAGGTTGTTGTGGTAATAACTTAGCAGAATTATGCTGACGTTGATAAAAAGATTTATTTTGGGATATTTCGGGGACAATTCTCACATACATAATCAGAGCCAAAACAAATGCAATAGATAGCCTAACAAATATTCCTTGCTGAAATTGAACCCACGACACGAAAAACTATTAGATACTAACCTATCCAGAGGGCCATCAACTCGTAATCTCCAAAATTTCTTGCCAACCACGACAATAAGACCTAGAACATTAAAAAAAAATGGCTTCATTTCCTCTTTTTTCCCAGCAGATCATTTTGAATCCCACTCAATATATTGTGCCGCACGTAACTGCAGCGAGGCGAATCGCACGTTATCGGCGCCCGTTAATATCGCACCGCTTGCGATCGCAACACATCGGCCCGCATCGCGCAGATTATTGCGACCACTCGCTGTCTATAAATATGCCGCGACTGTACTTGCTCTCTGATATACGGCGTTCGGTTCGAGAGATTTGTACGAAACCGGAATACAATACATTATATCTCGTTTTTGGTGGTTATTTTATCGGGTTATTTATTTTGGGTTGGGGGTATGTTTCTTTGTTGGATCGGTTTTTTTGTGGTTCTGTGGAGGTCAGTCACTTTGGACCGAGGTGATTCTTGTGCGACGAGGCCGGCCTGTCACCGACGTGGCATGTGTTGAAGCGGATCTCACGTCCCATTGGCTAAACACATACCATACGGACGTGCAACGCTTGTCGCCTATCCGCGCGGTATATCGCTAGAAGCACATCCGCGCGTTCAGAGAGCTCGCCGCCTTTCCGCGCGGCGCACCGCCTCAAAATCCTCTTCGCCACTTCTGCCTTTCGCTGAATTGAGCGACGTCATGTAAAAACCCCCTTTTAGGTAACCACACCTTACAAACCCAAGCTGCTGATGAAGAGGATCTAAAAGATGGACTCGTCTGCAGAACTGTTTGTAAAAAAATACAGCACAAATACTTCAAACTTATCTCTGCCGTCTATCAGGATTGTTTAGTGTCGGAGAAATCACAGGCCTATGATACCTATGATTTTAGATTGACAAGGGCAATCGGTTTAGAATTGAAGGTGCCCTGCCCATAAATGACAATAGCGGCCGTTTTCCATCATCCAGGTTTATACCGTAGCAACAGCCCCTTTATAAATATAATAGGTATGAAGACAGTATCAAAAATAGAGAAAAAAATAAAGATAAAACGCATCAACACTCGGGAGTGGGGGCTCATGACGTCAGAACGCACTAAAATTATACCAAGGCGTGACGTATTGAGAATTTTAAAAGCGTCGTATCATCGTTAATTTTGGTACGTACGTAACAATAGGAAATATACGGGTTAAATATTTTTTGATAATCTGACGGACTGATTAACTGACGGACCAGCACCTTTATTCATTATCCAAGAAGGCATCAAAAAGGGTAGTTGAAAAAGAAAACCGGGCATCAAAAAATTGGAAAAATGAAAACAGGTTTTCCGATGTGTTCTCTGCATATTAAAGTTGAAAGTGTCTTCCGTTTTAAAAAAAGGTCTCTTTTATAAAAGCGTCCTCATGCCGCATTAAACAGCGCCACTTTCATGTCTATTTAATATCGTTGGACACGACACCCTTTCTGAGAATTGCACCGACGATATTGATTGAATTTGATTGGTATAACCGGGTCTGCATACATATTTCTTGGTATAAATTAAAAAACTAGGCCATTTTTGACAGCTGTGTCAGTTCACTTTTAGCCCTGAGCTATTTTGTAAGTGTAAAATCCAACTGATGCTCCGTTGGTCTAGCTGTAGTGGAAGCAAGGGTTTTGAGAAATGTGGGGCTTGACCTGAGACACTGTTTTAAGGGGTCGGTGGAGCATGCGTTTTTATACTAACGTAATACCAAAATAATATGAAAATCAAACATATTCTTAAGGTAGTGTGTATTTATTTCGATTGGATTACAGAATATCTATGTTCCCAAACAAATATTTTGAAAGGACAATGATATAATGGCGAGATATGAGGAATTTAAAATTTCTATAGAAAATTAATTTTTCTCATAACTCTTGTATTAATCAGTATCCATTCAAAATATGTAATTGGGAACCTATATATTCTGTAATACAATCGAAATAAATACACACTACCATAAGAATATGTTTGATTTACAAATTATTTTGGTATTACGTTTATATGAAAAACGCATGCTCCGCAGGCCTCTTAAGCTATCACGATTCACAACTAAACTTATATCTTCCATGATTTTTATTTATATTGAGCTCCGATATTTCGACGCTTTTTTGTCAAAAATAAGTTTTGACCTCGACCCGGGAGGTTTTGAGACTCAGACCCAGGCAGAAATCTAGATCCGAATTTGAGATAGGAAGACGATTCATTGGGTTTTTTTTATTAAGATATTTTGGCTGTCCCCAATTGTGATCTATGCCTAGCAATAGGTAGGTGAAATATGTATGACTAAACACCTCTGTCTACCCTTCCAGGATAACAGCCGTGCTATTTTTTTTCAACCAGTCTTACCAAGGGTATCGTATTCATCATCGGCCTATTAATATTCCCACTGCTGGGACAGGCCTCCTCTCTATGAGAGGGAATGGGCTATATAATCCACCACGCGGGCCCAGTGCGGATTGGTAGATGTCACATGTTTTCGAATTTATGGTTCTAGGACATGCCGGTTTCCTGACGATGTTTTCCTTCACCGTTTTGAGAGCAGCGGTGATGTAATAAATTACACAAAGTAATGCGCCTGCCTGGGTTCGAACCCACGACTTACTGAACGTAAGTCGGGGCCGCCACCACTGGGCCACCGCTGCTCTATACCGCTGGTCACCGCTGGGTATCGTATTAGAAAGCACTAACTGGGTTGTGGAGGTCAGGAGTATGGTCGTTTTGGGGGACTGTCTCTTGTAAACTTTGACGTTGAAAAAGTGGCGATTATCAGCCTAACTCGAATAAAAAACTCAGCTGCGTCCGGTTAGACTGGAAACCGACCCCAACATAGTTGGGAAAAGGCTAGGTAGATGACGATGATGGCAATAGTTAAGTAAGTCAACAGTTTTGAATCCGAATGGCGCAGGCGGTAGTGAAGCTGCCTTACGTTCTTTGGGTCGCGGGTTCGAATCCCGATAGGAGCAAATGTTTTTGTAATGAGCATGGACTTTTGTTTCCGAGTCATGGATGTTAATATGTACTCGTATATTAAGTATGTATTTACAAAAAAAAAGTATTCTTATTCTTTATTGCACAAAAAAAACAATACCAAAATAATTCGTAAACCAAACATATTCTTAAGAAAGTGTGTATTTATTTCGATTGGATTACATAATATCTAGGTTCCCAAATACATATTTTGAAAAGACAATGATATTTGGACGAGATATGAGACTTTTAAAATTTCTATAGAAATTTTATTTTACTCATAACTCTTGTTTAAATCGGTGTACGTTCATAATATATATTTGGGAACCTAGACATTATGTAATCCAATCGAAATAAATTCACATGTCCTTAGGAATATGTTTGGTTTACGAATTATTTTGGTATTACGTTTGTATGAACGACGCACGCTCCGCCGGCCCCTTAATAGTCCGCCTCCATAACTGATGAAATGAGAGTGTATTATTAGGTACATTTCTGCTAAACCTTCGGGGAATACAGGATAATGTTATGTAAATCAAACACATCGAATTAAAAACAGATAAATATCAATTCGCTTCTAAATGTTAGTTTCGATCGCCGTTGTATGAAAACAGTGATGTTATCGCGTCGGTCGCAATTGCAACAACGCGACACAAATTAATGTGCGCGCCTGTAGTTCATAAATATCTGATGTCGACTGTACATACAGGGGTAGATTGATTAGGTTTACTGTAAATAAACTCTATGGGAATCGTGTTTGTATCAATTAAGCTTCGCTTTTGTATCTATCGTTATTTTTTGTGCAAATAGATATTTAAAATAAATGGTTACTGACCTTATTTTGAAATGCTTCATTCGTACCCTCATTCGTACATAGCAAAGCTTAAATGACTGCGTCTAGCGATAAACATATCCGAAACCCAATTATATCTTTTCTTTCCTTAAGATCACGAAGTGCTATTGGGTCCTAAAGTTGAGGAATGCGACAGAAATTAACCGCTGAACAACAGAATAAATAGACTGAACAACGTGGATACACCATATTTACAATGTTTCATCAAGTATCATGTAGGCAGGCATTTTACTTTGTGTAATAATAATTGATTTCATCAAAAATGGTAGGTAACGGAAAACATCGGCGAAACTAGAATATCCAAACATTCGTAAATATGAGACACCTAATAACCCGCACTGGGCTACTCCCGTTTCTTCTGGACAACGTCACGTTTCAGTTGTTTTTGGTAAAAATGGCTGCTACTCTAAAATTTACGACTGCTGCTGTTACATTAATTGGTAGAATGGCCGCAACTGCAAGCCGACAGCTGGGTACCGCGTGGTTTGGTTATATTATTATTACGTCAGAAAATTCTTAGTAGCAGTCCGTGTTTGTGCCCGGTTGATGACAAAAGGCTTGCCCCCATTTCATGGGACTTAAGCATAACTGGCTAAAAATGATTGTGTAAATATGAGTGGATATGTTATCGGCCAAACCAAATTTCAGGACAAACTAGTTTGTCCTAACAAAGCCAAACCGGTTTATCGGCATCCGAGTCGATGGAGACCCGGTTGACGGAGCTACTTCTATCTTCTTCTGAATGGTTTATAAAAATATGACCTAATCTATCCGTGACGGGGTGCCCGAAGTCGTTATAGTTTAGGCTAGGCAAAACTAGTTCGTCCTGAAATCGTGTTTGGCAGGTAACAGATACACTTCTGCCTATTTCTTCTAGGATTTTAGGCGTGATGTTATGTTCTTAAATACCACTTCGAAAACACCCAGTAACAATGTCAACAGAAGATTTCCACGCTTTATTCCGCACACCATTTCCATCCACATACAAAAGTGCAATGAAAATATCGATGCACGTTGGTCGCACGCCACACGGCAATGTGGCGTGGTGTAACATTTACAACGTGCTGCTCTGAGGCTTATTGCGTTCGTAATGCTTGTTAGCTATCGGCTCTAGTGTACCAAGTTGTGGGGGGTGCAAGTAGTGGGGTGATCGCGATTTAGTATTTCTACTGACTGCCTCTTACGATAACGACTGTCAAAGATCTACACGTGATAGCCGGGACCAACGGTTTAACGTGCTTACTTACGAAGAAACTCGATATGTCACACATCCACAGAACAACCTAGGCAAACGCGGCTTAACCTTTCGATCGACCCGACCGGCTGTCATTATTTAGCCACGAAATCCTCAGAGTCTGCTGAATAAGCTCTCACAATTATGGCCATGCTAAGCGAAGACAATGGCATTTAGATCTTACTTTTTCGGGAGGTTTCGTGATATAATATCGTTTTCTTCTCTGGTGAAAGTGATGTCCGTGATATAAAACGTTTAGATGCTCTACACATCTCCAAATCAAACAGAGAGTCATCAATACGGCCCCAACTTTAAGGAAAAGCTAGATATTGAAAAAGAATGCTACCACACCTAACGATAGCGTAAATCGTGTAGATGACCTTGCGGGGGCTACCGTAAGAATTGTCCTACAGTTTTGTAGTTAGAATTCTTATTCCCGCAGTCTCTTATGCCTTACAGCCGTCGCGTCTCATGGCACATCCCGAGGCAGCAATACTACACAATACCGGTCCACATCGCAGTTCCTGCATTCGTTGGCTTCTGCAATTGTCGCCGCGCGAACTACACGATCGATCGTCTCTTTAATATATGAATAAATTACGTTCCTTAAGCTTAGTCGAGCGAAGTAGTATTAGACGTGGGTTCACGATACAAATGAGGCTTTGACGTGATACGGAGTGTTTGTGTGGAAGGAATGTAGGAGTCAGGAGGGTTCCGTATAGTTCTGTAGTGGAAAAGTTTGTGAAATGTGTGGTGTTGGTGTGGCAAAGGAATTTCGTATTGCATTTGTAGTTTTGTCATAAAATAAAATGTCTGTCCTTTTATACAGTGGATACATCACCAAAGGGTTCATGCGGTTCTTTCAAATCAACTTAAATAATCAGATTTTGGTTAAAAGGTCGTTTTGATATCTGATAAAATGTCGAGTGATTTTCCCGAATTGAAAATTATCAACTCAAGTTGCTACTTACAAATTCCTGATGGAAAAACCCAATGACATGTTGCCCGACCTGGTAATCAAATCCAGGACATCATGCTCAGAAATTGCGCTGTTTACCACTAGACAATCGAAGCAGTGAAGCTGGAAGGCGGTGTGTTGGAAGACTTCCCGCTAGGTGGACCGGTGACCTGGTTGCGGGAATCCGCTGGATGCGAGTCGCACGAGACTGAGCAACGACCGATACTTGGAGGAGGCCTATGTCCGGCAGTGGACGTCTTTCGGCTGAAATGATGATGATGGTGATGATCGAAGCAGTTAAATACAATAATAACTACTGTAGAAGCCAATGGATATGGACACCGTTCATTATCACTTTGTTGATGTTGGTTTAGTTATGGAGTAGGTACACGGAAACAACCACAAGTTTATTTTAAAGTTGTATTAAAATGTAAAAGGTTAACAACTTAAAGTTGTAGAGATTCATTAAAATGTAGAAGATTAACAAGTTAAAGTTGTACCCATTCTTTAAAATGTAGAATGTTAACAATTCTTTTTTTAAATGATTTTTCTATGGCAGACGTGGTGGTCCGCGCTCTTATTTACATTAATTGATTGTTTGCTTGTTTTTTTAATTTAAACTACGATCGTGCTCCATCATTGGACACGTTACATTAAACTAAGCTTATTATCAATAACTTAAAATCTACGTAAGTCCATCCAATTTTTTTGTCTTTTTCTTTTCATTCTTTAAAATATAGAAGGTTAACAAGTTAAAGATGTAGCCAATCTTGAAAAATTAATAGTTTAAAAAACACTAGATAAACACGTTTTTATAAATGCACGTAAAAACCTAAAATAAATTATGGATCGTTCAAGTTGTCTCTATTTCTGGGCTGAAGTGTAAACTAGTGCTTTTAATTATAATATTGGATTGTAAAAGCGTGGGGCGTTGGAACAGGAAACACTTTTTGTATAACTAGCTGAGAAATCAAGTTAATCGATGTTAAGGGAAGACAGGAACAGAGACCGGCGCTCTAACTGGAGTTGCAGCACGACTAGTAGGTGGTTCTACATTAAGCAGTCTGATCAAAGTACCGATTTGTCGAACTCAGACAAAAGATGCGCCAGCAGCGAGTAGACACGACATTTCACGGACATTTTGAACGCCTCTTCTTTCCGGCAATTGAGTACATAAGGGTAATGTGTCAACAGTGGCAGAATGTAGAGTTCTTGTTCATGTATCTTTTGTTCCCTTTGGTAACCCTTTGGCGGTATAAACGTTATACTCTTGTGAGACCTCATGCAGCTTCCACTAGGAAGTTAGTATTTGTTTACAAGAAAGTCATTCCTGTTCCAGCGCCCCACGCTTTAACAATCAAGTATTATAATTAAAAGCACATAGTTTACACATCAGCCCAGAAATAGAGACAACTTGAACGCTAATTACGATTTCTACAGGCGAGTAGCAAGAAAAAGATCGTTTTGGAGACGAAGATTTAATTAGATAAAACTGACATGAAGGTTAAAAATTAAAATTAATTTATACGTAACAAGTGATTATGATCGAAGTTTGATTCATAATGGGAATCACACAGGTGTTCCTAAATTCGAAGATGTCACCGTGAGATGTCGCCGTGAAGTGCTGACGTTACGTGGCCGGGTGGTCCATATGCACGGCCGCGCTGGAGACAGTGCAAGCAATGCGATGCCATAGCTAGCTTAGCGTAACACTCTCCATAATTTATTTTTGGTTTTTACGTGCATTTATAAAAGCGTGTTTTTCTAGTGTTTTTTAAACTATGAATATCCATCCAAACTATATTATATATATATATTATATATAATATATAATATAATTATAATATATAATATATATAATATTGTTAGGAGAAGAGTGACATAGTTCCCGATAGCAGTGCTTAAATTCTCTTTGGTCTGCACACACTTCTTGTTGAGTTGACTTGCGAAGAAGAAAATAATACATTCTGCCCGTTTGAATGGTCAAAAATGGTTGCTTTCTTTTTGCCTATCTAATTTCTAATTTTAAGTGATTTTACTTGTGTTATTTTGTAGTTTAGGTTTAAGTTTTGTATCGATAAATAATTTCGGTGTGTGTCGCATATTTTTTCTTTATTTTGTTACCACTTCTGGTTTCCTAAAATCAGAAGTGGGATACACCATACGCGTCCAGACCCGCTTTGACCACTGAAACACGGCAGTTTGGCACTTCATAACCAAATTGTCAAATTTTTTATTTGGGTTAATTTTGGATTATTCTGAAGTCTTATACCAAACGGATTTTGTGTCAATACGGAGTGAGTAAGTGATTAGGCTTAAGTGTAAGTGTATCTCAGTGAATTCTGGTGAGTACGTTCCAATTTACTTCTGTGTACAACATCGCTGTTGTTTTACAATCTTGCTGTTTTTATTTTGCTTTGTTGTTACGTGCACACTGCCCTGATCAATTTAAACTTCCGGTTGCTTGATTTTTAAATAATTAAGTGGTAAAAATGCCCAATAGCAATCGTAAAAGTAGGAGCCGTTCTCGAAGTCGCGAATCGCGCCGCAATCGGCGCGAGACACGCTCTAGGAGTCCCAGATCTCACTCTAGACGTCGCTATAGGCGCCGCAGCCGTTGTATTTCGCAAGCAAGTGATTCCTTGAGGCGGCATACTTCCCCAAACAATTTATTAACTCAACAAATGCAACAGATACTCGATCGATTGACAACGCTTGAGGGGCAGCGGGCGCCTCACGTGCCGATCGCTACGGTGTCACGTGCAACGCCACCGCCGCCGACGCAACCGTCGCAACCGCAGCTGCATGAGCGCGCTGAGATGACGACCTCGGGCCGAGACGGCGCGGGTTGTCGCGACTCTGCGGCTTCGCCTTCGCCGGGGCGTTCTGTGAGTGCGGCCACTGATCGCGATGCTAACGTGACCAATCGACTGATTGACGCCATACGTTCCATCAATACAACGGTGAGATCCAACCAAGCATATTTTTTTATATCCAATTTTGATCCTAGCGTCAATGATATAGACACCTGGTGTGAGGAGTTAGACCGCGCTAAGGTTTCGAATAACTGGAGCGGTAATGAGTGTTTGTCACGCATTGGTAATTGCCTAAAAGGGGACACCAAAGTTTGGCTAAAAGAATGGGTCATCAATGACCGAACTTCAAATTTTAAAAGAATAATGGCCAGATTTCTCTAGGAGCTGGACTTTACTTTTATTTTTCATGTTCTAAAATCAGCTTCATTTATATTGGTTTGTTCTTATGTTGCAAGCATCATACCGTTTGAAAATCATATCTAAAAGCGTCAATTATACTTTTGAGATTAGAATCAACAACTGCCTTCTATCCGACTGTTGCGTAGCCTAAATGTGTACTTAGCGCAAAGAGAGGCAGTATCTCACTAGAACTTTTGACATTCAAATCGTCCTGAACGAAGGTTCAATGCTGTCAAGCTTTGGTCAGGTGTGGCCGAGCTCTCGGAAAATAGTTGTTGATCCCCGGAACTGTCAGGCATGAACGCATGTGAGCAAGCAAAAACCACAGTCATCAATTTAATTATTGGTACTGACGCCTCTACTCCGCCGATATGGTCGCTGGTGCGTGACCTAGTCACAAGCGTTCTAAAAACAACAAAAAAAGTTTGATGTCGCTCTTGTGAACTCCTGAAGAGGAATAAAGGTACTATTCACCTTACCGGTCCAACCGCCAGTCATGTGAATACGAGGTCGTCGACCTTACCTTTGTAATAAAGTACTTCAGCAATCAATGAACAAACTAGACCCTGGGATGCGAGAGCCATGAACTTGAAACTGTTTGTTTGTCGCTGAGGAAAAACCACATAAGCAGACTCCCAATACGTGCCCAGAAACGAATGCCATAATGTTTTGTTTTGCTGAATGAATGAAGTGAGTGCTGTTTCTTTTCAATTTATGGTTTCAGAGATGGTTTTGGGCGTGTGCCTAAAGGTGTGAGTCGCCCATCCAGTGGGTGTGTTCCCAGAGGCGCGTGTCGCCTAGCGCGCGGGTTTGTTCCCTGAGGCGTGTGTCGCCAAACGCACGGGTTTGTTCCCAAGGCGCGTAGTGTCGCCAAGCGTGCGGGTGTGTCCAAAGGCATGTGTTGTTGAGCGCGCATGGGTGCACTGCTGGTGCTGGACGCTCTGCTGGCGCTGGTTGTGCTGCTAGAGCTGGACGCACTGCTGGTGCTGGACGCTCTGCTGGCGCTGGTTGCGCTGCTGGAGCTGGACGCACTGCTGGTGCTGGACGCTCTGCTGGCGCTGGTTGCGCTGCTGGAGCTGGACGCACTGCTGGTGCTGGACGCTCTGCTGGCGCTGGTTGCGCTGTTGGTGCAGGACGCACTACTGGCGCTGGTTGCGCTGCTGGCGCAGGACTCGCTGCGTTGCTGGCGAAGGACGCGCTGCTGGCGCAGGACGCGTTGCTGGCGCAGGACGCGTTGCTGGCGCAGGTCGCGCTGCTAGCGCAGGACTCGCTGCGTTGCTGGCGCAGATCTTGCTGCGTTGCTGGCGCAAGGCGCGCTGCTGGCGCAGGGCGCGGTGCTGGCGCAGGGCGTGCTGCTGGCGCAGGATGCACGTGCGCCTGTCGCTACTGGTGCAACACGTGCGCCTGTCACTGCTGGTGCAGTACGCGCTGGTTGTGGTATACTGTTGGAAATCTAGATCCTGTGTGTTATGTCTGGTCTTGTTGAATACTTGACCTTGTGTCTTATGTCTAGTCTTGTGTAAATACTAGACCTTCTAGTTTTGTGTGAATGCTAGACCTTTTGACCGTCTAGTCTAGTCGTAGTAATTATGTGAACAATGGTATGGGATGGTTGGGACGCTGACCATCTTATATTTTTGTCATTATTCGCTGAGATAAAGTCTTTGGCAGTGATATGGGACGATTGGGACGCTAACCATCTTATATTTTTGCCATTGCGGACTTTGAATTTCTACATGATAAGCTAACGTCGTGCCTATGTCATGTGTCCGTATTCACTTCGTATGATAAGCTAACGTCGTGCCTATGTCATACAAGTGTGGGTCCTATGTACATGATAAGCTAACGTCGTGCCTATGTCATGTGTCCGTATTTACTAGTGAGAAATAAGCTAACGCAGTGCCTATGTTTCTCGCTAACAGAGACAGCTAACGTAGTGCTTCCTCTCTGGTGCTTGTTTGAACTATGCTAACGTAGTGCCTATGGTTCATTGTGTGCAATTTTATGGTGTAAAACAGTGAAGATTTGTTTTTAGTGTTTTACGCCTGGAATATTATTTATGTTCTCAGATGCAGATAGCGATAACGACCGTGCGGAGTCTACGCCCGAGCCAGTTGCCTTGTGTGATGTGCAGCCTCCAAACGAGGGGCCAACTGAGCCCATGCCTAGCACCTCCAGAACTGCGGTACCCCTGCAAATTTAGTCAGTGGAGAACGAGAACGTCCTCCAGTCAGGAGAGGCCGTGTTAGGAGAAGAGTGACATAGTTCCCGATAGCAGTGCTTAAATTCTCTTTGGTCTGCACACACTTCTTGTTGAGTTGACTTGCGAAGAAGAAAATAATACATTCTGCCCGTTTGAATGGTCAAAAATGGTTGCTTTCTTTTTGCCTATCTAATTTCTAATTTTAAGTGATTTTACTTGTGTTATTTTGTAGTTTAGGTTTAAGTTTTGTATCGATAAATAATTTCGGTGTGTGTCGCATATTTTTTCTTTATTTTGTTACCACTTCTGGTTTCCTAAAAATATATTAATATATTTAATATATATATATATATATATTATATATATATATATATTTATTTTATATATATATATAATATATAATATATATAATATATATTATATATATGTATATATTATATATTTATATATTTTATATAGAGATACCATCACGGTAAATGTTGATCTTTCAAGACGTACGATCAGTTAAAAGTTGATCCAAAAACAAATGTTGATCCGAAGGCCTTATGTTGATCCATTACGCTTTTTTTCATACCAATGTGGCTCCAATCGGATCAACATTTGACATTCTTGTGACGTCACTCGACTGAAAAGTACGCTTGTCAAATGTGGCTCCAATATACAAATCCGCTCCGATAAATGTTGATCCGATTCAAACGGACCAATCACAATGAAGCATTTTCTTACTTCCTCCGTGATTGGCCGACGGTGGTCACTCCAACGTTGCCGTTCCGCTTACTACAAATCTTCGTGAATTTTAGTACAAATAAATTGGCGGAGTAATCGAGTAACATACATAAAATGGATGCATGGTTGTTAGGAATAGGTATATGGTTGGTTGGGATGGATGATTGATTGGAATGAGTGTATGGTTGGTTGGGATGGATGGTTGGTGTAATTGGTAAGATAAAACTACAAAGGCTTCAGAATTATAATGTTTTCGACTTTATTAATTTTAAACCCTGAATAATAATAACATGAAAAATCATAGACTTTAAAAATTGAAACTTAAATGTTTTCTCTTTTAACAAAAAATAACTTTTCTAAAAACTAATAATACTTTTGTAATACGTTTGTGCCCAAATATTTTTTTGTGTCTCAAAAAAAAATTACGCTGATTACGCTGATTACGCTGATGCCTGCTATTTGGATGCCACCGAGGAGCTGTTAAATAAGCTTGAGCGCTTACAAAATCTTTGTATTCGTTTTGTGTATGGTCTGAGGAAATATGACCATGTTTCTCACTTCCGCAAGGAGCTTAAGTGGCTCCCTATCCGTCTTCGCAGGAACACTCGGATATTATGCCTCCTTTACAATATCCTTTATAACCCTGCATATCCCAGCTACCTACGCGATCGCTTTTCCTTTACCCGTCCTTCTGATGCTCTCTGTAGATCCCACCTCAGGCATCATCTTAATTTCCCATCCCATAAAACTGAACTGTATTCCTACTCCTTCTCTGTTCACGCAGTACGTTTGTGGAACTCACTTCCGCCTAGCATTCGAGATTCTAAAACTTTATTTCTCTTTAAAAAACAAGTCAAAGAGCATTACCTCTCTTCTATACAGTAATATTCTACATATATATGTATGTATGTTATAGGTAAATATTTACAATAGTAGTTTATTTTGTTTTTTAATAATATGTGTATGTATTTGTATGTATGTTTATATTAAATAGTCATAGTTTTGTTTTAAGTTTTAATTTAAATTTCCTTGTTTGACTTTTCTACACACTGTGTCTACATTTCTTATCAGACTTTCCTCTCGCAGGTCTGCTGGAAGAAATTTCTTTTGAAATAAGCAGTACCTTTGTGCTCTTCTATGTTAATATATTGTCCTTTTATGTATTTTGTGTGTACATGAATAAAAATAAATAAATAAAATTTGGGCCTCCCATACAAAATTGGCGATCAGCTGATCAAATTACTATGGGGAGGCCAATTTTTTTTTTAAATTCGTTTTATTTTCCTTGAGGATAGTTGTTCAGTTTCACGAATACAACGAACCCCCAAAGTATCCGAACTGTTTATTAAACATCCTGTATTTTAAATACTATCAAAACATAATTATTATGTCATTAGACTTCAAAATAGTAACTCAAAAATCAAAATTAATAAAAAAAACTCTAACATCTTCTTAAGTAGGTAATTTGGAAACATTGTTCGAAATAAATCTAATTATGGACGAACAAAGAAGACAAACAAACAAATATTAAAGATGAAAAAAAATTCAACGACATTTTTATTTTTTTTTGTAAATTTTATTTACGTATGTATTCAGTTGCATCCATGTTCTTGTTTGCAAAACTGGTGCCTTTTTGAGAACTTCCAAACATTTAGCCTTTCCGGGATTAATCTTATTTTTAATGTAATCTTTAAAATACAACTTTTCTTCGTCTGACCAAAATCTATGTGTCTTTTTTCTTCTTTGCACTATAAGTTCTTCTTCATCTCTATCTTGTAATGGACTTTTTGTGGTCTTCTTTATAGGAAGCTATATTAATTTCTTCGTCACTGTCCTGTAATAAACGTTTTTTCGTCTTCTTCTTTATTAGTTTCTTACAGCTTTCATCATTGAGGTCTTCACTTGAAGAAGATACGTTTAGTCGTGCTTTGTTTCGTTTTATCACTTTTATTGGGATTTTCTTTTTGGTTTCCATCTGGTCAATATCTTCGTCACTGTCCTCTAATAAACGTTTTTTGGTCTTCTGTTTTCTCACGGTTGGTTTCTCACAGTTTCCATCACTGAGGTCTTCATTTGAAGAAGATACGTTTAGTTTTGTTTTCTTTGGTTTTGTTACTTTTTATTATTTTTCTCTTTGGTTTCCGTCTGGTCAACAGTTTTCTTTTTGAATCTTGTTTGAATGTTACCATACTTCTGATTTTCACGGAAATCTATTTTATTCAATTTAGAAATAATAGGCTCTTCCGGCACGTTATTAAGGTCATCTTTATAATTTATTTCTTGTAATTCTACTTGTTTTTTTGCTTTTGATTTTTCTTTATAGTTTTCTATCGATTCTTCTCGATCATCTTTTTGTTCTTTTTTTTCTGATTTTTTATTGTCATCTTCTCCGTTATTTCCTTCAGATTCTTTAGTATCGTCTTCTTCGTTTTCTTTCTCTGATTTTTTATTATCGTCTTCGTTTTCTTCATCTGATTTTTTATTATCGTCTTCATCGTTTTCTTCTTTTGATTTTTCTTCATTATGTTTTGAGTTTTCTTTTAAATTAGTTTCTTGTTCTGAATTTTCTTCGGATTCTACTGTTTTGTTTTTAGAAAATTCACTGCTTTTTTCCTTAGCTTTCTCATTTAATTTAATTATTTGTTCAGAATCTTCTCCTCTAGGAACCACAAATTATTGCTCTTCTGTGTCAATAATTTGAGATGGTGATCTGTTTCGATATTTCATGAGCTGGGAACCAACCACTGCTTTTTGCAATACTTGTAAGGGTAACCTGTAATTTTTGGCATGCACAGCAATATCATGCCCCAAAAATCCAGCTAAATGTTCCGTGTATTGATCATTTCGTTTTGCATGCAATTGAGACATAGTCGCTATATGATGCCTCATCCCTGTTGAAGTAAGCATTTCAGGTCGTTTTAAATTACAGAGTTTTTTTATTTTATCCAAACATTTTCCTCCATCGAATGGTTCATCTGTAGAAGGTCTTGCAAAAAGCAGTGGATTGGTTATTGGAATTTTCAAATCATCACGACAGGCTATTATAAGGTCTATATTTTCTTTCATAGTTTTCGTAAGTAGTATTGGCACTGAACGTGTTCTCTTTCCGGGGATTTGGAAGACGTCTAAAGTTTTAATTGACTTTCTTTGCTGAGGAGTTAAAGTTTCCAGAACTTCTTCAGGAATCTCTTCATTTCTCCGATTGATGTAAAATGTGAGCTCTGCTTCAGCTACATCTCCAGCACGTTTCCTGTCCAGCATAATTATGTGAGCTATAGTGGCAGTGCATAAAGACTCATAGTTAATGACGTTGCAATCAATTTTCAATTTTCGTCCATATTTCACTTCTAGCTTGGCTATGGTCTCCATCACTGTTTTGATATCGCCTTGGAAGAACGTTCTCTTTTACCATGTGTCGGCGCTTCTTGGTTTTTTCTGCGTTAGAAGATACTTCCCACTGCCAATTTATCGTTACAAGTTGTTTGAAGTCGTCTAGTTTCTTTTTGTATAATTCTTTAAAAGCTGTAGACTTAGAGCTCATAATGGACTGCGTGTATAAAATATCTACACTGCCGAGCACAGCTGGTAATATTCTAGCTGGAATACTTGGAACTCAACTTGACCGGTATCTTCATTGAATCCACACATTTCTTTCACAGCAGCAATAAAGACTTCGTATTTTTCCGGATCTAAAGCATCTGTTAATGTTTCGATAGTAGAATCATGTTTACGAATTAACATCAACAAAGTTGCCAAATCCCTCATCCTCGAACATATTGCTTTACGGCTTCGACGTTCTTTCTTTTTTTTCAGTAATCGTGTCCCGTAAGCCAAGATTAGTCGATCATTCTTCACCACCATAGCAACGTAACGTACGCACCATAACGTGACCTGTAATGCAACATGAACCCTGGTTTACAAACTCAGATTAGCTTTTACACTTTCATCACAAAATACCTAACAAGTACCTGCTGCTGTTACGCGACATTATATGATGCTATTTTAAAAAGAGCGATGCCTGTGGAGTTTCTTGGCAGTTCTTCTCCACAGAAGTACGCCAACTGGTGTAGTGAACTGACCATCTGTTTGACGCGCAATAAGCGTTTGTAATGCAAACCTATATTGAATAAACATATTTTTTGACTTTTTTTTTGGCTATGCAAAATTCTTATACAATAGGACAAAGTTTAAGTTGATGCATAATGCCAAATTGATTTAAAACTTAATACTGACATCTAATTATTTTGTAGTTTACGTAAGTAGCGGTACTTCAATAAAAACAATAAACTCGGTACTCACCATTATCCACCATCATTCACTTGACTGCTTGGACCAGACTGCCTGAGGTAGATAGAAATACATCTCTTGCGCAGAAATGCGCGACAGCATCTTGTCTCACTTTAACTTGAAGTAGGAACTTATGTTTATTTCATTCGCACGCTAGTGCGATGTTGCCGTTCTGTGTTTTAGTACGTACCCTTCATATTCAGCTCCGGAGCAACATTTACCACTAACAGTCAGATATAAACCGGAGCCACATTATACGCTTCAGTATCATTTTTTTGACCGTTATTGGATCAACTAAAACCGTAAAATTTAATGACGAGTAATTTAAAAACAGGCAAATGCACATCCACTGACGTCACACGCTGAATTCATATATTCGATAAATACAGCTCTATCTCACTCCGGAGCCAAATGTACACACGAAATAGGCGGATCAACATTTGTTCTAAATCTAAACTGGATCAACATTTACCGTGATGGGTTGATTGTATATTTAAATATATATATATATATATATATATATATATATATATATTATATATTATATATAAATGCGAAAGTAACTCTGTCTGCCTGTCTTTCTGTCTGTCTGTCTGTCTGTCTGTCTGTCTTTGCTTCACGCCTAAACTACTGAACCGATTTGTGTGAAATTTGGTACAGACATAGTTTGAAACTTGAGAAAGGTCATAGGATAGTTTTTATTACAAAAATAATATATATATAATATATATAATATAATATATAATATTTATTTTAATTTTAATATTTAATATTTAATATATTTAATATTTTAATATATTTAATATAATATTATAAATGCGAAAGTAACTCTGTCTGTCTGTCTTTCTGTCTGTCTGTCTGTCTGTCTTTGCTTCACGCCTAAACTACTGAACCGATTTGTGTGAAATTTGGTACAGACATAGTTTGAAACTTGAGAAAGGACATAGGATAGTTTTTATTACAAAAAATAAAATAAAAAATAAAATTTATTCCGGACATACAGCGCCATCTATTGGTAAAGAGTCGGCATCAATTCAGTACTGAAAATTCATCGGAAATATGTGAATAAATAGTAAAAAGGTATGAAAAATATAATATAACTAGCTTTTGCCCGCGACTTCGTTCGCGTGGAATAGTGACTTCCGGCAGATTTTTGGTTTTACCCACATAGTTCCCGATCTCGCGGGATCTCTTCACAAATGAAATATGGAAGATATTCTAGGGAACTCTTCAAAAATCAACATAATGAGCTCTGCGTTTGAATTGAAGATATGTATACTCACTTAGGGCATTAAAGCCGTTATTGCCGATCTAAAAAGGCGAAAATGTTATTTTTCCCTTATTTTCAAAATATTATTTTGATTTGCCATTTCAGAAAAAAAGACTGTTTCTCCCTTGACAAATTTTCTATTATCTATCGAGCATACAACTTTTAGTACAAAGAAAATGCTCTAACGGAGTATAGATAATTGTGATCGCGCAATGGTGTCGATCGTTACACGAGTTCGGTTCATGTTATTGTTTTAATTCATCGGAAAAAAGTAAATAAATAGTAAAAAGGTATGAAAAAAATAATATCAATATAATAAAACTTTTAGTACAAAGAAATTGCCCGAACGGAGTATAGATAAATAATCCGAGTTGTCACTATGCTCGATAGATGGCGTTGGGATCGAAATAGATCGCGCTATGGTTTCGTTACACGCATTTGGTTGGGTATCGGCTGAGCGCTTCGGTACTGTCGTGGAATTGTGGATTGATCGTTTCGTAAATTTAAAATTGGCTCCGTTGTATTAGTAGATTAACAATGTCTTGGTGTAAGAAACTTTAATAATCTTAAAAGCCTAAAATAATAGAAAATTTGTCAAGGGAGAAACAGTCTTTTTTTCTGAAATGGCAAATCAAAATAGAATCAAGTAAGTGAGTTCCACAGTGACTGTGGAATGACTGTTATTGTCTGACTCAATTTGTATTGCTTCATCATCATCATCATCAGCCTCACTCAAAAGGGGGGTTTTGCCATATTAATCGCCACGCTTGGCAGGCGGGTTGGCGATCGCAGTACGGTTGTTACAAAGGCACAGAGATCGCTGCTGCCCACTCTCTGGTAAATCTCTTAGTCGCCTGTTACGGTACTCATGGGAAGATATGGGATGGTGTTATTCTTTACGGCCGACACCATACAATGCATTGATTAGTACGTTATAATTAAAGCATAATATTTGACGAACGACACCAAAGTAATTTGCTGCGTTCGCAAAGTAAACGTACAGTTGGTGAGACTGTGCAATTACTGTGATCTGCAGTGTCAATTTGTATCCAAGGTTCTTTTCTTTTTCTTCAAGCCTTTCATACGTCTACGGTCACTAAGCGAAAAATAGTTTCAGTAGATTCGTGCAATGTCCGGGCGGACGGAAATCATAATCCTAAGCATTTTGCAAACGCGACGATTTGCCAGCAAAAGTACCAAGTCCCTTAAGTAAGCGATCTGAATAAGAGAAAGTTTATTTTTTTTATCTCTTTGACTCGTTAGAGCGGGAATTCTTGGAATACTTTCTTGTTTGTTCGAGTATCTACTAATTAAGCAGTAGTGAATGCAAATCTTTATTAAGGAAATTAAAGCCTTCGTTAGTTATGCAGAGTGTGCGTTTGGATTTTATTAAAAGGAGTCACTGGAAATTCTTGTTAGGTGTGAAATCGGATGATGCATTTGAATATTGTTTGGAACAAGATGTTTTTATTTGCGTATGTATTATACTTTGGTAATATAATGGGAAAAGGTCAAACATCTTTTAACACAAGACCGCAATACGCATCGCCTGATACCGTAAACATAGAAACCTCACAATGTTATTCAGCCCAAATATTTAGTGGTATTTGGAATCTCCATGGCCGTAGGTAAATCATGTGTGCAGAAGCTTAATCGCCCATTTTAGAGCCATAACATAAATCTCTGCATTTTACTGACGCCGTTTGCGTCCGGCAGACGTTTGAATTTTAACACTTACTTGAAATATACATAGCGCTGATTTCGGATTGATCAATCTTCTGATAATTTGGATGATACCTCTACTGTATATTATGGGTAAACTCCCCTTCACTTTCAGTCTCAACTCAAGCAAATTATAACTAGGCTTGAAAAAAAGTCGTAGACGACAGCCTCCCCGGCTTCAGCCTCTCCTGGTTACAATTCCATGGTCCAGACGTGTGCGCGCGCGCTTGGCGTACGATGTTGTTTCGTAGATCCATCTAAGTTCAAATACGTAATAGGCTTGTTAACTGAAAAAATCTAATTAGTCCGTCACTTAGATTATCAAAAAATATTTGACCCATATTTTTTCTTTTGTCACATAAAACAAAATTGACGAAGATACGACGCTTTTAAAATTCCCAATACGTCACTGTTCGGTAGGATTCTTAGTGAGTACTGATGTCACGAGCCCGAACCCCGAACTCCCGAGTTTTGATGCGTTTTATCTTTGTCAATATTCGTTGATTTACAAAAACAAAAAATACGTGTCCATTATTTTCTAATACTCTAACTGACGGACTAAATAGATTTGCAATTTATTGATGGTGGAAACAAGCCTATTGTGCATGGATATCTAGCAGACGGTGTTTTGCTTATATATCACATAAATATTCATTACTAGCTTCTGCCCGCGACTTCATTCGCGTGAAGTTTTGATATCGCAACACATCGCCTGCTCAACGGAAGCTTTTTCCCGCTTGCAACATTTCTTATTGCTGCTCCGCTCCTATTGGTCATAGCGTGATGTTATATAGCCTGTAGCCTTACTCGATAAATGGACTATCCAACGCAAAAAGAACCGTGCGCGTTCAACCAACCAAACAAACTCTTCTGCTTTATAATATTAGTAGTATAGATGGTGAAGTGTAAGAAATGCAATAAGCTCGTGTCGATCGCGAAAGATGAGACGCAAAGGCTCATGTGAAGCAGTCTTCCATAAAAAGTGCGTGACGAAAGCTACCTTCAAAAATGAAAAATGTGAGGATTGTGTTTCTGGGCCCGAGTCTCATCCTTGTTCGCATAGTATTGAAGAATCGGATATAGCGTGACCCTGGCTGCTATGACCAGGAACATAGATGTGGTGTATAAAATGAAGAAAAAGCTGAGTGAGCTAGCCGATCTGGTTGATTTCGTATCAGAAAAGTATGATAATCTGTTGCAGTACCAGAAATCAACCGAAACAAAAATATGTAAGATCCCTAGAAAATATGAACACATACTTGTAAAAGTGCAATAAATCATTGGAGGAACGTTTGAGTGAGCTGCAGGAAAAAGACAAGGAGAAGAAGGTGGATTTGGCTGGATTAGAGAAGAAAGAAAATGAAGATGTTGTGAAAATAATTATCCCAGGTTGCTGACAAGCTCCAGATGGACGTTAGTCAGATTGAGAACGCAGAGAGAGTAGGCCGCGAAAACCAGAGGTCAAAAAACCGCTGCCGGCAGTTGTAAGGCTGAGAACAATAGAGGCTCGTAATAAGTGGATTGAAAGTCGCAAAAAACGCTTGACAAATGGCGTAAGGAGATAGTTTAGTTGGGCCCACCAGGTCATTGCATTTATTATTCATAATAACACCAAAAAAAAGTAACCATTTTACCATGGTAGTAAACGAAATATTACGTAGAATTGAAAACGAAATCTTAAAATCATAATAAATAAGCTATGTTATGATATTTTATTGCGAGTCAAATCATTCCTGTTTTGGTCAATGTCATTTGACAGCAAATACTTCCGTGAATAGGGGCGTTTTTTTTCTGTTTACTAAAAAAAGTACGGTACCTACCAGGTGGTAATCATATTTGCTATAATTATTATAGAATCAGAAAGAATATAAAAAAAAATATTATTAAACTGTGAGCATTTTTAATGCTATTTTTAAAGGTTTACACTAAAATCGCATAGATGGTTTAAACAATCAACGTGGCACGGAACGTTATGAACCCACTTTTTTAGTGATTGACAGACAACTTCATTATTTTGACATTTACTTTTTCTGTTTATTTTGATTTTCGTAAGTGTTTTTGCAGATTTTTCGCATTTATTCCGTTTAGACAATGCTTAGCTAATTTAACCACTGGAATCTAGAGGTTATAAGGAACAAATCAATGTAAGTTTCATGATTATATGCTATAATTTATGTGGGTGGCCTAGTCCCCGAACAAGAAAAATTGTCTCCTTTATGGTGCAAATAATGGGAACCGTATTTAAATAAATGAGAATCTCACTAGATACAAAATAAACCCTCTATGGGTTACTAAAAACCAGCTCAACAACCCAGGTTTCCTCCGTGCCTTGGAAAGCACGTAAAGCTGTTGGTCCCGGCTGTCATGTGTCCATCTTTGACAGTCGTTACAGGTAGTCAGTGGCCCTAATACTAGTCAGAAGCGCGTGTCAAAATGGAAAAAGTTCTGGTTTATAATAAGTAGGTAGTTTTTATTGTTTTATTTAATACATACGGACATTAAATAGCAAATTAAAAAAAAAAAAAAATATCTCTTATTGTATTCCTAATTATTTAACTTAACTTCAAAATGAGTTTCAATTTCATTAATAAATTGATCGACCCTGGTACACTTTGCTCTGGTATTGTCGGCTCTGGTGTGGTTGGCTCAGGCGTCGTTAGTGTAATGGAATCAGTGGCTGTGGTTGATTCTATAATTGTAGGGTCTGTTACAGTGGTTGATTTTATCGTAGTGGGATCAGTCACTGTAGTTGATTCTATCGTAGTTGGATCTGTCACAGTGGTCGATTCTATCGTAGTGGGATCTGTCATAGTGGTCGATTCTATCGTAGTGGGATCAGTCACTGTGGTTGATTCTATTGTATTGGGATCAGTCACTGTGGTTGATTCTATCGTAGTTAGATCTGTCACAGTGGTCGATTCTATCGTAGTGGGGTCAGTCACTGTGCTTGATTGTATTGTAGTAGAATCAGCCACTGTGGTTGATTCTATCGTAGTGGGATCAGTCACTGTGGTCGATTCTATCGTCGTGGGATCAGTCACTGTAGTTGATTCCATCGTAGTTGGATCTGTTACAGTAGTCGATTCTTTTGTAGTGGGATCAGTCACTGTGGTTGATTCTATCGTAGTGGGATCAGTCACTGTGGTCGATTCTATCGTCGTGGGATCAGTCACTGTAGTTGATTCCATCGTAGTTGGATCTGTTACAGTAGTCGATTCTATTGTAGTGGGATCAGTCACTGTGATCGATTCTATCGTAGTGGGGTCAGTCACTGTCGTTGAGTCTATTATAGTGGGACCAGTCACTGTGGTCGATTCTATCGTCGTGGGATCAGTCACTGTAGTTGATTCCATCGTAGTTGGATCTGTTACAGTAGTCGATTCTTTTGTAGTGGGATCAGTCACTGTGGTTGATTCTATCGTAGTGGGATCAGTTACTGTGGTCGATTCTATCGTCGTGGGATCAGTCACTGTAGTTGATTCCATCGTAGTTGGATCTGTTACAGTAGTCGATTCTATTGTAGTGGGATCAGTCACTGTGGTCGATTCTATCGTAGTGGGGTCAGTCACTGTCGTTGATTCTATTGTAGTGGGATCAGTCACTGTGGTGGTTTCTATCGTAGTGGGATCAGTCACTGTGGTCGATTCTATCACCGTAGGATCAGTCACTATAGTTGATTCCATCGCAGTTGGATCTGTTACAGTGGTCGATTCTATTGTAATGGGATCAGTCACTGTGGTCGATTCTCTCGTAGTGGGGTCAGTCACTGTAGTTGATTCTATTGTAGTAGGATCAGTCACTGTGGTGGATTCTATCGTAGTGGGATCAGTCACTGTGGTCAATTCTATCGTCGTGGGATAAGTCACTGTAGTTGATTCTATCGTAATTTGATCTGTCACAGTGGTCGATTCTATCGTCGTGGGGTCAGTCACTGTGGATGATTCTATTGTAGTTGAATCTGTTACAGTAGTCAATTCTATCGTAGTGGGATCAGTCACTGTGGTCGATTCTATCGTCGTCGGATCAGTCACTGTAGTTGATTCTATCGTAGTTGGATCAGTCACTGTGGTCGATTCAATCGCAGTGGGATCAGCCACTGTAGTAGATTCTATCGTAGTGGGATCAGTCACTGTGGTCAATTCTATCGTAGAGGGATCAGTCACAGTAGATGATTCTATTGTAGTTGGAACTGTTACACTGGTTGGTTCAGGCGTTGTATGTTCTGGTGTGGTTACTTCGTCTTCGTAGAGTCGGCATTGGCTTTCATGCATATTTGGTGGTATGTAGCGAAATGAATCAACTAAAACAATGGAATTTTCAGACGCCCTGCCCATGATGGTTATCTGAAACGAAGAAAGCTATTGTTAATTACGTGGCATTAGTTCAATAAATGATGCAATGGATATGAATAGGACGACGCTTGATTAAAAGGCACTGCTCTTCAAGCTACGACAGCCTGTGCCACCCCTTTTTGGGCAATTTTCTCTTTAAAACGAATAGGTACAGGGTAATTTTTTTAAGTGGGTGTAGATGGAAAAATTCCAAACTATGAGAAGGAGCGATAAATACTGGAAGGAGTCTGTAATAAAAAATAAAATCGGTAAAAATTCAATTCAACGTCAATTCAAATTGGAGCAGTTCAATTCCAAGCTTTTAAGAGTTCCGTACCCAAAGGGTCAAAACGGAACCCTATTACTAAGGCTCCAGTTTTAGTCGGCCTATCTGTCTGTCGCAAGGCTGTATCTCATGAACCGTGATAGCTAGACAGTTGAAATTTTCACCGATATGTTTTTCTTTTGCCGCTATTACAACAAATAACAAATATGTTCATAGTCTGATTTCGGATATAATCGTATTATTTTGTAGTGAAATACCATTAATCCAATCTGCAAATATACACGGCCACTTGAAAAATTCACAAACGAATTCCGAGGTAATCGTGTTCATGGTATTATTTTTACGAAATGAATCCAAATAAGACTCAAAACCATGTTACTGAAACTCACGTATCCAGTATAAGTATCCAAGCCGCCTACGGTAACTCTAAAAGTATGCCATCCTGGCACGAAGGTTGTTTCCGAAGGTGAATTATGATCCGCTCCTGTTATCACGTCTCCAGTGTCGTTTAACACGTAGACAAGAATATAGTCATTGGGATCTGATGCTTCCATATAAATGTTCACTTCCACCATACCACCAGAATTCATAGGAAACATGAATGATGACACAGCACTCGCAACTTGTTGTTGAGGCGATATAAAGGAGGCACTGCGTTCATTTTGACCCGTCAAGTTCAAATTGCTGTATGAACCAACAATCCAAAATGGCATGGATGGAAAAATTCCCCACTCATGTGTCAACCATTCATTGAAATTTTCCTCGAACGTGTATCTCACACAATAATCACTGACTGCGTGTGCCACAACAATGGCTAAAATAATTAATTTACGGATCATTTCGTTGCAAAGGTTTGCAACAAGCCACTTTTTAATAAACCTGAAATTTATTTGTGATACGTTTTATATGTACTTTAATCGAACGCCTATCTTCATAATTCATAATATACCTTAAGGATTACGGAAAAGATAGTAAGTATTTCCAACTTGATAAAAATAAAATGAAATCACCCGGCTTTGTGTGCCTGTCAGCAATGAGAATATGTAACATCATTGCCTGTCAGTGAATTCAGATAAAAGGGCTTTGTTAGTTTTTTGATATAATAGACCTCGCACCTACTTGCTTTAACACTACGATTAGCTTGAATGTCACTTGCACCTCATATAACGTAAAGAGGGCCTAGACAAGTGTTACACGCTTTCAAAGCATTGCGTTTTCCTATAACGACTTTCAACTTCAAGTTACTGTACAGGCAAAAATGTTTTATGCAGAATTATAAACTTTTTAAATATTTTGATTAAATAGGCCACAGGTATCAAGATTCATCTAAAACGACTGCCTACATCGTTACCTACGAAACAGTCGAACATCATTTGTATCTGAGCCAGTTAAAGTCATCTCTAGAGTGTGCCACCTGGCACAAACCTTGAAGTCAAAGCCGAATTGTGAGCCATTCCTGTTATCCTGTCACCAGTGATGTCTAATTGGCTGACCAAACAAGGATTTGGTCATTTAGACCAGTCAAGTCCATTTTGCTGTATGAACCTACATCAAAATGTCTTGGAGTGTCAAATCTCCTTAACGCAGCGAAGCCCCGGGAAAAGGCCTTCGGAATTCAAAATAGTTGGTTTTTATGCATGTATGTATATTTAAACTAATCGCTGTTGTCGTAATCTCCAGTCAAGTCAACCCGCGGTCATAAAACAGCTTGTATGTATATTTATTTCGTAAACAAAAAGGTGGTATTTGATAGACTATTTCCAAAAGTAATGATAGCAGGGTGTGTTGTCAGCAAAGTTTGCAATGTAGTCTAGCTCAGGAATATCACAAGTACAGTCGAGGACTTTAATTGATAAGCCACTTTCACTACTTTCCAATTTTGCACTATTTCACATTCACGAGTACGAATGTTCCCGACTAAACCCTATTTGTATTACGCGGCTAAAATACGAATATTGGAAAGTGGCTCATCAATTAAAGTCCTCGACTGTACATATGATCGGATCAAGCTTTTATCTAATGTAAAAGCTACACAGCGTGCTTCTCGATCTCGACATAAGAGCCGTTAACCTTCCACCGCTGATTTGAGAAACCCATGGATTTCTACGAGTATATATATCAATTTGCTGATGTGAACGTTGTGCGGCTTTTTATAATAGTATTGTTTTAAACCTATGTTAACATTAATTAATAGATTAACACCTAATCGCCTGATTAATTAACCTAATCGTGATCACTGCAATAAACTTTTATGAGGTTCACCTTAAGTATTAATCCAATGAAATTAAAATTGTGACAATAACATGATATCATTGTCCAAGTAGATTATTAATTATCAAAGTAATCCTACTCAAAATGTGCATTAGTACAGGAATGTTGTAGGCAGCAATAACCGCGCAACTTCGTCTGCGTCACATAAGAGAGAGAGAGAGAGAGGGTTATAGAGAGAGTGTGAACAAACCTTAAATAAAAAATAGACATAATATGCTACTGCCGACTTTTTTTTTAAATTTAAAGTTGTGTGTCACTTCTTCTGCATAATAATGGGTTTAAAACAAGCCTTCACTTTCGGTCTCAACTCGAACAAATCATAATTGGTCTTGAAAAAATATCAAAGACGACAGCCTACCTGATGATACCCTTGGTAACAATTGTGAAATTAACAATCACCAGAATGCATTAAACGGCTGACTGAAGTAATATTAATAAAAATCAAAAGTTCCTTGTTTAATGCAGATCTATTTATCAATCATTTAAATCACATATTAATTTCAACAAAAAATATAAATGATTACTTTTTGCTTCAATTCGAACCCACAGAATGATAAAGAAGTTTTATGTAGCTGCACTGTAAAATTACAAAATCGTTAGATGGTAACGTACGAGTATCTAGCGTGTTTGTAAATTATCGAAATATTGTCAACTGATCATATTGCTTTCAATATAAGTCATTATTTTCCGGTAGATTATAATTTGTCGAAGTGATACCGTAAAATTGTGAAATGATGCTGACATAATTATATCTATCCGTTAATCATATTTTTCAGAACTCTTTGCAATAGATGCCGTTTTACTTATTATGTCACATACAATGTAACCACAATTGTTACTATTGTTTCATTTTGTTAAATTATGATAAATGATAAATGATAAATGATCTTTATTTTGTAAGTAGGTTTTCACAAACACTTTTACACGTCATTTTTTTTTTTAAACTAGATGGGGCCGGTGTTTCGTACCTGACTACTCTGAGAAGAAACAGCCGAAACAAACTCAGAGGTCATAGTCTCTTTTGAAGTCCAGACATAATCTTGCTCAATTCACATGAGGAGCATGTAGATATTAGTGTCTGAGATGGTCTTTTGAAGAAAGAACCATACAGATTTGAGTGAACCTGTCCAGTCAGTGCAAGCATTTGTCAGTTATCGTGTAGCTCGACTTATAACACAAGGAGCTCAACGAAACGACGAACAATACCAAAGAAAGGACATTTGGGTAGGTCGCTTATAGAACTCAAACTGCCAGACGGTTGAGGGGTAAAAAAAATAAAAAAGATAAAAAAAGAATAATGTGACCCACATGGTCCTCACATTCACAAAAATAAAATAAAATTAATAATAATTTACAAAATGAATGTCAATAAAATACGACATGTCAAATACACACACATAAAACAATAAAAATAAACTAAAAATGTAAAAAAATAATAAAATACTGAAATAAGTATTCATGTCAAGTCATTAAATGTCAAAAGTAACAAGTAAATATTCATGTCAAATACACACACACACACAAAATAATAAACAATAAAGTAAAAAAATAATATGCATTCATGTCAAATCATTCAATGTCAAAGTGTATAAAAGAAAGGAATCAATAATAAACAAGCGAAGTCCGAAACTTCGATATTCGCAGAGCAAATTTCATTGGAGCAGCTTAATCCCAAGCCTTTTTATCTTCGAGGTAGTGATTAACATGATAGTAGGCTTTCAGGCATAGCTTCCGTTTTATAAACGATTTGAATTTATTTAGACTAAGTGCTTGAATATGGCTCGGAAGTTTATTGTAAAAGCGTATACATTGGCATCTGAACGTTCCCCCTATTTTCTTGAGCCTCGTTACAGGAATAACAAATTTGTGTTTGTTTCTCGTATTTATGTTGTGGATATCACTGTATTTTTTAAACAAATTAATATTTTTGTGTGCGTACAAAAGATTTTCATAAATATACTGAGAGGGCATAGTAAGAATATTAATCTCTTTAAATTTTTCTCTGAGGGAGTATCGGGGACTTAATTTATAAATTGAACGAATTGCCCTTTTTTGCAATACAAATATAGTCTGAATATCGGCGGCATTGCCCCACAAGAGGATACCGTACGACATCACGCTGTGGAAATAACTAAAATAAACTAAACGGGCTGTTTCCAAATCAGTTAAATCACGAATTTTTCTAACGGCGTATGCTGCAGAGCTAAGTTTTTTTGACAATTTGTGTATATGCGGGCCCCACTGAAGCTTGGCATCCAAAGTTATGCCTAAGAACACTGTGCTGTCTTCCGGTTTCAACTCTTCATCCTTGATTACTACACTAGTTTCCACTTGTCTTACATGAGGTATCGTAAACTTAATACATTTGGTTTTTTTCTCATTGAGGAGTAGATTGTTAACATTAAACCAATTAACGACTTTTGCCAGGGCGCTATTAACATCATCCGTAACTAACTGCTGACGTTTAAGTTTAAATAAAAGAGAAGTGTCGTCTGCAAACAATACTATATCATGATTATCCTTTATGAGGTAAGGCAAGTCATTTATATAAATGAGAAACAAAAATGGACCAAGAATTGAGCCCTGGGGTACCCCCATTCTTACTACGGATCCGGGAGATCTTTTCCCGTTAACATCAACTCTTTGAATCCTATTGCTCAAATATGAAGTAAGAAGATCCAGAGAGGCGTTACGGATTCCGTAGTGGTGTAGTTTCCTGATTAATGTTTCATGAACAACGCAATCGAAAGCTTTAGATAAATCACAAAAAATTCCCAAAGCATCGCATTTGTCCTCCCAGGCATTATAAATGTGTCCTAAAAGTTCAACACCGGCATCGGTAGTTGAACGACCCCTTGTAAAACCGAACTGTTTTTTATGCAATAACTTATGCTTATTGAAAAAACTTTGCATTTGTTCCAAAACCAATTTTTCAAAAATTTTACTAAAGGTGGGTAGTACTGAAATAGGTCTATAATTAGTGGGGTCTGATGTACTACCCGATTTAAACAATGGTATTATTTTACTATATTTCATTAGATCAGGAAACTCACCACGGTCAATACAATCGTTAAATATTACGGCTAAAGAAGGAGCTACAATGTTTATAATAGATTTAGCAACGTCCACAGAATGACCCCATAGATCGGCGGTCTTTTTAACATTTAAGGTGTGAAAAATTTTAATAATATCTCTACCGGTGACATAATGGAAGTTAAATTCAGAATCACAGACTGAAACGTTTTCCCTTAGTAAAGACTCGGCAGCAGCAGGTGACGAGTTAAGCGATTTTGTAGTCGATACGGGAATATCCGCAAAGAAATTTTCAAAGGCTGTGGCAACTTGAGTGTCTAACTTTAAAATATTATCGCCAATAGCAAGGCTGATATCACTATTTCGGTCGCAAGACCTTCCCGTTTCGCTATTAATAATGTTCCATGTCATTTTAATTACATTACTACTATTTTTAATTTTTGAACTCAAGTACCGTGATTTTGCTAATAAACAAACTTTTTTAAATAATTTTGAATATTTTTTAACATACAAATTAAATTCTACTGTGTTTATATAGGTCCGCTCTTCATACAGCTCATACAGACGTTTTCGACTCCTATGAATACCAATGGTGGCCCAGTCATTGAATGAAGCATTACTATTAACCGAGATTGTCTTAGGGACAAATGTGGTTTCAAATTGTGTGCAATACATACTGAAAAAATCGTTATAGTGTTGATTGGGATCATCATTAGTTGACAAAAGAGGTAATTTAGATAAAAGCTTAGTTTTAAAAGTTTCCAGGCGACTTTTACTTTTTGGATTAACAATGATATCCTTTTTAGTAACTTTCTTGTTTACATTTGGGATTGTGATCAATTGCCCACAATGATCTGAATCTAATAAGTTAATAATTACTTTTTGGGTAGGTATGATATCAGTGTAAATATTATCTAGGCAGGTGGCACTAGTTGGTGTTATTCTAGTGGGCTCAAGAAATTTGTTTTCAAGATTGTATGACTGAAACAGGCTTATAATTTTAGAACTTAACCCAGAATTTTCTAATAAATTAATATTGAAATCACCACAACAGATTATAGACTTTTTGGAACTACTGATTTTATGCAATACTTCATCCATTACCCTTTCAAAACAATCATACAGCCCTGAAGGAGGTCTATACACACTTAATATAATAAACTGCTCCAATTCTATACAGGCTATTTCAACTGTTCGCTCAACAGATAGGCTAACAATATCCTTGCGGTCTTTAAATTTAAGCTGGTTATTTACTAGGATTAATGCGCCGCCATGTATAGCATTTACCCTGCTGAATGAACTACCAACCTGGTGATTACTGAAATTGAAAATTAATTGATCATTTTTTAGCCAATGCTCCGTTATACAAAGAATATCTATGTTATTACAATTCAAAAAAAGTTCTACTTCTAATTCTTTGTTTAAAAATCCTTGAATATTTTGGTGAACCAGGTTGATACCATTAAAATTCTCAAGACATTCGCCTGATTCATTACCTGGCTTCCTTATAATGTTGCAAGAGGTTGCCTCTGTTGTCGCAATTTCTAATTTAAATGACAGACTAATTCATTCACTGTAATCAAACTATTGACAGAGTTATTTAACTGAATATTGCATTGTTCAACAGAGGCAACTCGATTAGCCAAGTTCTTGGCTGTAATATAAAAATAATATGATAGCGACACAGCTACTTGTCTTTTACAATAGTTTGAAAGATAGCACCTGTCCACAAGATATCTATCTTTTGTCAAATAAAAATTGTCACCAGTATAATTGTTGATGTCAATTAAATGAAATACATTACTATTAAATGTCAGATCATGCAATGTATTATTAATATTATATCTAAAGTAATTTTCTTCCTGTGGCAAACTTTTACTATATGGAAATGTGAACATTACAATTTTCCTTAAACTCAGGTTACTTAGTGATCTATAATATTGGAGTAATTCTCCTTTATTCACATTACCCCTATTACCAACAAATATTACTAGTATAGAATCCTGGTTGAAGCTGTAATTAATAATTTTCTTCATGATGTCATATAGGGAACAACCAGGCATACAAAAGTTCATAATTGAATGTCCCGGATACTTATTTGTCAATAATTGGCCTAAATCCTTTCCAATTTCGTCAGAGAAGATGACAATTTCTTTGTTGACTATCTGTTCAGTTAAGCAATGACTAATTTCTAATGGTAAACTAACACAGGACTGCGGTATGGTTGTATGAGACAGAGACAATGAATGGGCTGGTGTAGACTCAACACATGGGGGTGTGCAATGCTCACAGTTGTTAGTTTCTGTACTTACCAGCTCATTCATAGCCAATACATATTCCCTCATTTGGTTTTCAGAGGCTGTATATTTAATATTGAGTGAAGTTAATTTTTGATTTAGGTGGTTCACTTCACGCTGCAAATTTTCTGTGTCAATTTGGTACTTCCTATTACTTTTATCTAAGTTTAAAGAATACATATCTAATTGTTTTAGAAGGTTCAACCTTTCCCTATTTAATTTTACATTTTTAATGAAAAACTTTTGTTTTTTTACCATTTTTTTAGTTTTCATTATGTATTTGTTTATTTTAATATATTTTTTCAGTTTATTCCTACTAGTCATCACTTGCACTGATTTAATTGACTTTAATTCATCATCACCTGTCAGATCTACAGTGTAAGGTTGGTATTTATCAGAAACCATTGACGGAGCAATAGGCACCAATTCACTGAACAGACTTTGGTTCAATGAGGCCGTGATGTTATGATTGGTTGTTTCAAGTTCTGATATTTGGCTTCTGGCCTCATGTAGCTGTTGTTGTAGTTGCTGTTTGTGACTGAGAGTTTGTTCATACTCTGTGCTACATTGACTGAACCCGTCCACAATGACTTGGAGCCTATCCCGGTCTTCAATGGCATCAGTGAATTGAGTGTATAACTGTGCCATTTCGATTTTTAACTTATTATTTCTTTCATGGGCTTCAGAGAGCACCCTTTCATTGTCATCTATTTCCCTGTTTAGCTGGCTACAGGACTCCTTACACGCCTTTAGTTCGCTCAAAGCCTGACTAAGTTTGGACTCTTCGAGGCGAGCGCGGGCACTGCGTGTCATAATCATGGTTTAGGAGAATAGAGACAAGATAGGAGAGGAAAAAGTGCGGAAGAATAGTCTATGCAACGATTAATTAAAGGAAAAATGAAATTTAATTCGACAAAAAGAAGTTCTGTCACCGAACCAAACAGGGTTATGTTTACGTTTCAAAGGTCATCGGCATCAACAGGTAGCCGTAATAAAAAGTGATCCAGTCAATTGAAAGCAAATAATTGGAACGTAAACAATGTACTACTAAGTAAAATAAGTTGTATTGTACCTGATAATAAGATGACAATGCAAGATTCCTCCGAACCGGCAACTGTCAGTTTCACAAATAGCTGTTTATCACTTAGTTTGCTTTAATTCTACAAATCTACACTATATTTCACACTATACTTGCTAAATACTTATTATTTTATAGGAAATGGGCCATAATATGAACGAAATACAATATTTAATATTAAAAATAAAGGGACTAATTCAAATCAGCTGTTAGCTGTAGTGTTGCCACAGGAAAAAAATGTCTGTCTCTAGATCTCACTGGCTCTCATCTATAAAAGACATGTATGGTGACTTTTGTGGACGAGAGCTAGGGTTTGGGATGCACATTTATTAAAAGTTTGATTGTTGACTAGTATGGAACCCGTGTCAAAACAGAAAAAGTCCTGGTTAGTTATAAGTAGTTTTTATTGTTTTGTTTAACATAAGTTACATTTTTTTCAATTATAACAGGAGCCCGAATAGCAAATTAGCAAAAAAAATCTATGATTGTGTTAATTAGTCTTCAACTTGATGTCAGCTTCAAGATGATTTTCAATTTCATCAATAAATTGGTTGACCCTGGTGCACTTGGATCTGGTGTTGTTGGCTCTGGTGTATTTTGCTCTGGCTTTGTCGGTTCTGGTTCTATTGTAGTGGGATCTGTCACTGTAGTTGATTTTATCGTACTTGGATCTGTTATTGTAGTCGATTTTATCGTAGTGGGATCAGTCACTGTGGTCGATTCTATTGTGGTGGGATCAGTCACTGTGGTCGATACTATCGTAGTGGTATCAATTATTGTGGTCGATTCTATCGTAGTGGGATCAGTCACTGTCGTTGGTTCAGGCGTAGAAGGTTTTGGTGTGGTTGCGTCACCTTCGTCGGAGTCGGGGGTAGTAATTTCATTGGAGTCGGGGGTAGTGTTTTCATCATAGTCGAGGGTAGTAATTTCATCGGAGTCGGGGGTAGCGGTTTCAGGTGAACCGGGGGTATTGATTTCATTTGAGCTGGGGGTAGTAGTTTCATCTGAGCCGGGGATAGTGGTTTCATCTGAGCCGGGGATAGTGGTTTCGTCGGAATCAGGGATAGTGGCTTCATCTGAGCCGGGGATAGTGGTTTCATCTGAGCCGGGGATAGTAGTTTCATCTGAGCCGGGGATAGTGGTTTCATCTGAGCTGGGGATAGCGGTTTCGTCGGAATCAGGGATAGTGGCTTCATCTGAGCCGGGGATAGTGGTTTCATCTGAGCCGGGGATAGCCGTTTCGTCGGAATCAGGAATAGTGGCTTCATCTGAGTCGGGGGTAATAGTTTCGTGGGAGTCGGGAATAGTAATTTCATTGGAATCGGGGATAGTGGTTCCATCGGAATCGGGGGTAGTGGTTTCATCGGTATCGAGGATAGTGGTTTCGTTGAAATCGGGGAGAGTGGTTTCATCTGAGTTGGGGATAGTGGTTTCATCGGAATCGGGGTTAGTGGTTTCATCGGAGTCGGAGGTAGTGGTTTCATTGGAATCTGGGATAGTTGTTTCGTCGGAATTGGGGATAGTGGTTTCGTTGAAATCGGGGAGAGTGGTTTCATCTGACTTGGGGTTAGTGGTTTTATCGGAATCGGGGGTAGTGGTTTCATTGGAATCTGGAATAGTTGTTTCATCGGAGTCGGCGATAGTGATTTCATCGGAATCGGGGAGAGTGATTTCATCTGAGTTGGGGATAGTGGTTTCATCGGAATCGGGGTTAGTGGTTTCATCGAAGTCAGGGGTAGTCATTTCTTCGTAGAGTCGACATTCATTCTCATTCATACCGTGCGGTATGTAACGGAATGAATCGACCAAAACAATGGAATCTGGAGATGCCATGCCCATGATGGATATCTGAAAAAAAGAAAGTGGTCGGTTAGTTCGAGAAGTTAATGGATACCAAGAAGACGGCGCAGATAAGTAAACAGTCCTCGACAAGTCATGATTCATGATAGCTTGTGTCACCCGAGTATTGAGGACAAAGTTTTTTCAATAAGTAAGTGTATAAGAATTTCACTGACTAATTCACCAATTGGGCGTTTAAGTACTTGACAGTCTTGTTGGATTTTTTTTAGGAAGTTCTAGATTTTTGCAAATATCTGGATACTTGCAAAAATGAATGAACGTGAATTTTTATTGTCTTAATCTGGTTACGTAGTGATCAGTTAACTGTCCTAAAATATATAGCGGTGTCCCACTGGACTTAGATGTATTAGTGACTGCCTTCCCCGATGTTGCCTATGTAGTTACAGCCAAGAAAATGAAGCAGAACACATGGATTTCTAGATCGAACCATAGGACCCCATTTCTTTGAAGGGTTTTGAGGAACCTAGTATAAAAATATATTAGCAGTTTACTGTTGCTCCACTTAAAAGGTTATTGACTCAAATCGGATATGAAAAACAGAGTAAACTATGCAATTAGTAATACATTCTATGGTACCTTTCTTCTCCTAAAATTATTTGTCCGAAAATCATTATCCTTATCACCATTTAATGTTAAAAACTTCAAAATTTTGTTTAACGCAATTATCTTTACGTCTAAGACTATTCTGTCATAATATAGTACTTTAATAAGTAGTTTAATCTCCATGTAGTAACATATTTATATTTCCTAAGTATTGTATTACATAATGGATATTTTTCCGAATGTTCATTAATAATAAAATTGTTAGTCCTAAAACGTTTGCTAAAAATTAGGTTTTAGTGAAAGAAACGATTCTCTGTAATTCCGACTCCACGCAGTAATTTAGAATCGCGTAGGCGCGGAGGAGCGAGGTGGCCCGCGACTTGAGGAGCAGATGATTGCAACATCTCGTCGCCGCGGCTGAAGTTGGCTGGCAAAGACGGCCAGCAAGCCGATGGTCTCGAGGTAATCTGCGACGATTACCTCGAGTGGGAGCGCCGGAGTCGTGACAGAAATCATGCATGCTGCTTGTTGCTTGCTCGCTTTGCATGCTGCATGCTTATTAGCATACTGCATGCTTTGCCTGCATGGTGTATGCTAGTTTGAATGCTTCTTACAGTGAAAAAACAACCACATCTTTTCGTAATCAACTGTTTTATAATGATTGACTCTTTGATTGATTGATTTTCTGCGTTTCAATGACTAGCAATATGAAATATATACTAAAAGAAGATTCAGACTGAACTTTCTGTGATTTGATGGTTCCACTTTTTAATTTTCACTAATTTCATCAAATCAATTTTTTTTGTGGCCGGCCAGCTATTCAGACATTATTTTTAATTTTCATCATTGAAAAAATGCTAAATATTTTGCCCTAATATACAGGGTGTAAACCACCTCTTCACAAAGCCGTTAACCAAGCATTCTGTACATCAAACTAAGTAACTTTACGCAAAAAATATTGCTGGGAAACAACTTTTTTTTTTGAAGTTTTAAATCATGTTTTGTGGCAGAACTCAATGTAACGCACTTAAAACATTGTGCTGATGGATGAATTGAATAGTACGGGGGTCGTGGAGGTGTTAAAAGTTAAAATCTTATAAAAAAAACTTTATTTAAAAAAAAAACTAGTAAAAAAATTGTAACTTTGACCCCCATATCTCCGTAACTAGAAGGTTCCCAGGTACGGTGTAGAACAAAAAAATGATCGCAATGATGGGGAGAACAAGTGCCTTTCGACTTCGTGAAGAGGTGTTTTACACCCTTTATGTTATAGAGAAATAATTGATAAATAAAAGGAAACTTCATTATACTCGTAATTTACTTATATCTTAATGAAGTTTCCAATTATTGTTTATTCAACTATTCTCTTTTTGTTTTGTCCTTTGTAAGTCTAATAGATACTTTTTCTTCCTTTCATTCAGGAAGAGTATTTTGATGCCATTTTTAGGGTTCCGTAGCCAATGGCAAAAAGGAACCTTTATAGATTCGTCATGTCCGTCTGTCCGTCCGTATGTCACAGCCACTTTTTCCGAAACTATAAAAACTATGCTGTTGAAACTTGGTAAGTAGATGTATTATGTGAACCGCATTAATATTTTCACACAAACATAAAAAAAAACAATAAATTTTGGGGGTCCCCATACTTAGAACTGAAACTCAAAAATTTTTTTTTCATCAAACCCATACGTGTGGGGTATTTATGGATAGCTCTTCAAAATGATATTGAGGTTTACAACATCATTTTTTACTAAACTGAATAGTTTGTGCGAGAGACCCTTCCAAAGTGGAAAAATGTGTGTCCCCCCCCCCTGTAACTTCTAAAATACGAGAATGATAAAACTAAAAAAAATATATGATGTACATTACCATGTAAACTCCCACCAAAAATTGGTTTGAACGAGATAGTGAGTAGTTTTTTTGGTAACTTAGTTTTGGTTATTTTAATTTATACAAGTAAAATACATATTCTTTAATAATAGAAATAAAAAACTTACGTATCCCGTAGACGGTCCCTGCAGGTTACTCAAGTTCACTATCAATGTATGCCACCCATCCTTGTAATTTGGGTCATGGCGTGAGAAACTAGTGAGTCCTAGAGTGGTGTCAATACCATTCTCTAAAAACTGGTTCGCCAATACCGTTACTTGGTCGTTACTATTCTTTGCCAACATATAAATAAGCACTTCAACTCTACCTAAATTGGACATTGGAAACATGAACGAGGACACACAACTTAACTCCGAAATAGGAGAAATGAATGTACTGCTGCATTCATTATGACTGGTTATTTCAATACTATCGTAAGTCCCGACTTCCCAGAACTGAAATTGGGAACAGATCCCCAGATTAGAAAACATTTCATAAAAATCGTCATCTTCAAAATTGTAGGTTACACAAGATTTACTAAACGCGTGCGACACCAAAAGTGTTAATAAAAAAAGTTTTCGTAACATATCGTTTGTGAACACCAGTTTTAAACATGTGTTAAATTCAACTGATAAATTTACTGATAGTTAAGCTTGCATTGTTATGAAAATAACTATCATACCTAATTATTCACATTTTTTTATCGTGGATAAGATTACATTCTATGTAAACGGAACGGGATTAATCAATTGATAATATATTTTCGCGTGTGATGCAAAGGACTTCGTTCTCGCTCCTGTATTAATAAACTCGAGTTGTGCGCTGGATTTGGCTAACAATAAACTAAAAAAAATAAAACCGACTTCAAAAAAAAAACAAAAAGTGAAAAACTAACTTCTGAAGTCGGTGACCTTTGTTTGATTGATTTTATTTTTTAGTCACCGACTTTAAAGTTTTTATTTTTCACTTTTTAGTGGTTCACATGTGCTTGATACACATGGAAAGTGCTTACCGTTACAATTACAACAAGCCCAAACACGACTAGGATACATTGTCTAATTATAGAGTTCCGTGACTCTTGGCTTAATCATCAGATCTGATGGTAGAATGGTTCTTATCGAACACAAATGCTTCACTTGTTGTAGAAAATACCAAAATCGCTGTACGATATCTTATAAAATTTGAAGAGTTTCCTCGATTTCGCCAAGATTCCATCATCAGATCCCGACTTGGGTGGCTATGGGACAATTTTGGAAAGTATACCCTTTCCAACAAAAAAAATATTTTTCAAGGTTGGCAAGCGACGGAGTTATGCGCGAACAAACATAAAAAAAAAATAGAAACATCCGAATTGAGACCCTCTTCTTTTTTTAGAAGTCGGTTAAAAACTTACAACTACTTGCAAAAAAAAAACACTAAAAACCATAGGATAACTTTGCTATCGGAAAGTCGGAAGTTTCCGGAGAAAATAACTATAAAAATTAACAATTTGAAAAAAAAAAATGAAAAAAAAAAACCAGATCACTAAATATCTTTCCTATCAACCCTCAGTGACATGAATGGAAAGCCACCCGTTTTTTCATAATTTCATATCGCTTTTATAAGTAGGTCATAGAAGACACCTGTGTCCAAATTGCATCTATGTGGTGCCACCACTTGGAGTACAACATCTGATACACGGACAGACAGACAGAGAGGACAAAAATCTAAGAAGAAATAAGGCTTTCGTCTTTGCCTTTTGGCTACGGAACCCTCCACATTTCATTATCATTATGAAACGTGTTTTACTGTTATTAACCGACTTCTTTTATTTGGAAATTCCGGAAGACTTTTTCGGACTTATCCGGATAATTTTGGACTTGTCCGGAAAATTTCGGACTTATGACAGCTAGAAGGACATGAGGATTGTGACGCAGTGCAGAAGTTGCAATTTCAAGAGCAGTCGCTTCCGTCTTCAGCTACCAAAAAGTTTTAGTTGTTAAGAATAACGTAACCGCAGTCGGTTTGTGTAATTTTCTCAATCATGTTAAAATATTTATGCAGTCTTGGCACCCGTACGTTTTTACGGGGACCACTGAAAACCAGCGCTGTGTTGTGGGCCCCCCATATCACAGCATCAGGCTGAGTGGTAACGTGCTTGTCGCAGTCATGAAGTGTAATAGACCAAGAGCCCACGATGTTCAGAGTTTCAGACCTTCGATAGTACACCCATTAAAGTATGATAAATTATAGTTATACTATCGTCATAGTTACCTGAATTTTATGTATGTAACTTGCTTACCTCTCGCCCCAGCCGAGCGGGAGATGCACTGGCAAAGTGCTAAGAAGGAACATGTATGGGTTTTAGTCAGTAAAAGTCCGACACTCCCTTCCGCTCCCTTCTCAGAGCGGGAGGAGTCATTTGATGATTTCCCATCCGAAAATAAAAAAAGATGTTAGACTGGTTCGGTTCGGTTCTATGGTTCTTACGTCTTGTCAGACACATTAAGTCAACCGATTTTACAATTTTCGCTGTATTTACTTAACTATTGAAGCTATCTATGTAATTCTTTCTGAATTATTAATTTATGTGATCCAAACTTCATACCCGGGGAGCGTTCATACCTGTGTTAGGGACATAGACACAGAGAAACTTTCAGGTTTTTATAAAATAATGAAGGTCTGAACGTCGAAATGAATTATTAGTAGTTTTTAAAAATAATAAATATCGCTGGACATTAACACACAGCGCCACCTAATGCCGCAAGGCTTGTGTCGTGGACACCAGATAGTTGATATGCTACATATTATACATAATTTTTTGTTTATAAATACATACTTATTATCCATGACTCGGAAACAAATGCTCATGCTCATCACACAAACATTTGCTCCTACCAGGATTCGAACCCAGGACCCTAAGAACATAAGGCAGCCTCACTACCACTAAGCCATTCGGGTCGTCTGACATGCGTCGTGTGACATTTTTCTAGTTATAAGTACCGTACCTTACACCGCTACACCACCTAGCTGTGATACAAGAAATACCCCAGTTGTCTCATCTGCGCCATTGATGGTGCAGGTCAATGGTGCATACGGTACGACGGGCAGTATCGTGGGTGCGTTAGAAGCTAATTGCCAGTAAAACTAAAACAGCACATAAAACCTTTAAAATTTTTAAATACCTATTTTTTTCTCTCAGAATTAGGTCAATTTAATTAAAAATCATTTGGGGTGTTAAGTTCTGGAGTGGCGACCACGAACCGGAAAACGATGCGTTGGAAGACCTCCCACTAGGTGGACCGATGACCTGGTGAAGGTTGCTGGAATCCGTTGGATGCGAGTCGCACGGGACCGGTCAATGTGGCGACACTTGGGGGAGGCCTATGTCCAGCAGTGGACATTTTTCGGCTGAAATGATGATGATGAGGATGATGGTGTGTTTGAGGTTCTGCGCATTTAACGTTACACGTTGTATGTAAATCTTCTCTACCGTCACACACTTCGTCACAATCTTTCATGCGCCAAAAGAAATTGATTTTAGACTCTCATTTTTGACATCTTCAAAACGAACCTTACCTTACATCAAGAAGCTTTCGCGATTTCCAGGTTTTATATCTTAGTAGGTTTAGTACGTAAGTGGTTTAAGTTGTAATAATTTCAGTGAAGAATTTTATGAGTTATACTTGGCATTCGCTCTGCGAAGTTTTCTTAGATTTAGGTTAAAAGTTAGGTTTTGAATAGTCGAGTTTTGGATGGTAGGTACGTATTCATAAGTTCTATTAAATAGGATTAATTTTTTTGTTTCTATTTCTGGAATTAAGTATGGTTGTTGGGGCCGTATCGGCCGAACTATATCTGTTTTATAGTACATTGTTACCCTAGGGGTGAAAGTTACTTATTTAGTCCCGAGACGGGGTTTGGTATATACAGGGTGTAAACCACCTCATCACAAAGCCGTTAACCAAGCATTCTGTACATCAAACTAAGTTACTTTACGCAAAAATTATTGCTGGGAAACAACTTTTTTTTTTGAGGTTATAAATCACGTTTTGTGGTAGAACTCAATTTAACGCACTTGAAACATTGTGCTGATGGATGGATTGAATAGTACGGGGGTCGTGGAGGTGTTAAAAGTCAAAATCTTACAAAAAAAAACTTATATTTAAAAAAACTTATATTTAAAAAAAACTTGTCAAAAAGTTGAAACTTTGAGGTATGGTGTAGAACAAAAAAACCGGCCAAGAGCGTGTCGGGCCACGCTCACTGTAGGGTTCCGTAGCTTCCCAGACCATTAAAAATACCAACATTTTTCGTCAGCAAAAATAACTTTGTTTTTCATAGTATTTGTATGAAAAACAAAGTTATCATTTGCGTTTTTTTGAAAAAGTGCTATATAACTCAAAAACTATTCAACTCATCAAGTTGAAAATAATTTTCCTAGAAAGTTCATATAAAGGTCTACTTCTGTGATTTTTTTCATATTTTTTAAACTTATGGTTCAAAAGTTAGAGGGGGGGGGGACACATTGTTTTTGACTTTCGGAGCGATTATTTCCTAAAATATTAATATTATCAAAAAATGATTTTAGAAAACCCCTATTCATTTTTAAATACCTATCCAACAATATATCACACGTCAGGGTCAAAATTAAAAAAAAAATCGCTCCCCACTTTACGTCTGGGGGAGGTACCCTAATAAAAATGTTTTTTTAAATTTTTATTTTTGCACTTTGTCGGCATGATTGATATACATATTGGTACCAAATTTCAGCTTTCTGGTGCTAACGGTCACTGAGATTATCCGCGGACAGACAGACAGACAGACATGGCGAAACTATAAGGGTTCCGTTTTTTGCCATTTGGCTACGGAACCCTAATAAAAACGATCCCAATGATGGGGAGAACAAGTGCCCGAAAGGCTTCGTGAAGAGGTGTTTTACACCCTTTATGTCACCGTAAAATTGTCAAACACGTTAGATTGTAAAATAACTAGAGAGATTGTAAAGTCTTGAAAGATTGTCCAACGAACATACTGCTTACAATATAGCGCATTATTTTCGGTAGATTGTAATCTATCGAAGTGAAACCGTAAAATTTTAAAATGTATGCGATGGAAGTCAACTCGCGTGGTGTGGAGGAGGGGGAGGGAAGGAGGGGTCCTCCTTGCCTTATGGTACTACTCTCATGAAAAGATAAGGTACCACTCCTGAGAAATACCGATTAATATACCCTAACATCAAAACACTTTATATTCCCCTAAAAAGCGTGGAGAGCCTCGCTACGCGAGGGCTATTTCTGTCTGCAGGGTTTAAAGGAACCTAACTAACCTAACGTGTAGGTGCCCCAAGTCCCGATTATGGAGGCAGAGATACTTCCGTCGCATGTATTTCATAATATTACGGTTTCACTTCGATAGATTACAATCTACCGAAAAATAATGCGTTATATTGTAAGCAGTATGTTCAGTTGACAATATTTCGATAGTTTACAATCTCGCTAGAGAGATTACAATCTCACGAGTTTGACAATTTTACGGTGACATTTAGATAGTTCGAGGGACTACGTAAGTCTTAAACCCGAGGTAAACACTGTGCTTTTCATTACGAATACAAGGAAAATAAAAATAAAAATATGGGTCAATCGAAAAAACAAATCAAGATCGGATTGCCGCTTTCCCACCTATTTTGTTGTATTTTTATCTGTGGGCGGCCATTCAGCCATTATTTTAAATTTTCGTCATTGAAAAAATGGTAAATATTTTTACTATGAGAATTTTTAAGGTTTGAATGAGTTTTGCCTGACTTGTCACTGATCCTACACGTGAACAAAAAAAAAATATCACATTCACAATAATTTGTTTCAATTTATTTTTATTTTTATAGTAAGTACCGATTAGTCAACATCGATGCTGAAGTATCATCAAATGAACAAAAAATTTAATCCTGTAACAAATATGTATATTGTGTATTTCAAGCAAGGTTGTTAGGTATCTAACGGACTGAAAAGATAAGCCCAGTGTACGGGAAGCATTATCAGGCTCCACCTATTACTTCTTTTTTGGTGTGGGAAAATCCTCATTAATACAGAATGATTAACATCTTCTACTAAGAGTCCAGGTCCTGGGAGATTCGTACATTCGCGCGCACCCCCAACTGGTATCAGTCCGAAATCGCCCTATCACTAAGTGCGGCCGATCTCAGGACCGCACGTTCTCCCAAAACGTTTACGGGGAATCTCACTATACTTATCAATTGGATTTGTGCCCGGTTGATGGCAATAGACTCGCTCCATATTACATGTGACTTAACATACATAACTAGCGAAATGTTACTTGTTAGAATCACCTTTGCCTAACTCTTGTAATGTTTGTGTTTTTATATTTCCATTTTTGACAGTTATAATTCGAAATTTGAACGAGCCTAGACACTGACGGCGGGTAATCCTCAGCGCTCGGGTAGCAACCATACCCTCCGAGGTTGGCGTCTTGTATTATAGTGTATTATCTATGGTCTACAGCGAGCCTGAGACTGACAGCGGCGGGCGGCTTCTCTTCAATATGCGAGCTTTAGACCCGGAACGTGCATTTTATCACCATCTTACCTCGACTTCCCTAACGTAATAAACATTGGTGTCGATTCTGTTGTACACAAATTAAACTTAATTTAGGTTATTGCTATCTTTTACTAAAAGGCAGTGCGAGAAAAGGACGGCTATAGCTATAAACTAAGTTCGAGATGTCAAACTAGTTCATGCCTTGCGCTTAACCGTGTTTTTAGTCGACATGTTTTTACGTGCACCCTTCATTTGTATGGCAATATTAGTTCCAATTAAATTTGACAGCTCTAATTACGTCAGTCTCTTTCTCGTTATAATAGAGAGAAACAGATAGCAATAGCCTAAATTAAGTTGTGTTTGTGCACAACAGAATCGACACCAATGTCATCTAATCCCTTGCCATTTTTCTTTTAAACTAAACCTAATGTGACCCTTTGGGCATTCCAAGGCGTAATACCTATTTATTAACTATTAGATTTAAGTCTCTATTCATACTTTACAGGTAGTAGGGTTTTCCGCGTTCTTACTCACTAATAAGTTTATTGTCGCTAGTGGAGTGCACATAATGCGTGAAAGGGGTGCATATCAAATGAGTAGATTATATCAACATACCTCTTTGTTGAACATTCAACGGGCTAGAAACTTGTTGTACCTACCTACATGACAAGCTCGTAGTAATTCTGAGAAATAGTAAGGAAAGTAGGCATTCGTTATTTTTATAGCTAATACTTGTATATGTCAGCATCACATTGTAAAAACCGTTAGATTGTAATCTATCTAGCGAGATGGTAAACTGTCGAAATTTATTATCAACTGAACATACTGCTTACAATATTACGTATCTTTTTCGGTACATTGTAATCTGTCGAAGTGAAACCCTAAAATTGTGAAATGTATGCGATCAAATTATCTCTGCTCCCATAGAAATAGGAGCACCTATTCCTACATCTGAACCTGGGGGGTTGTTTTGATGATTATAATTGTGTAACTACAACGTCTTACTATCGCAAATCATATTTTAATCAACATACAAGCTAGCACTAGCCTGCAAATTGCAAAAAACCTAAGAAAATTTGAATTTCGCTTGCTACCCTGTGGCATTCACCATAAGTACCTACATTATAATATCACCAGCTACCTAACAGTCTTACCGAGGAAAGAAACCTTAAATTCTTAAACATAAAAGTAGGTAGGTACCCGAAGGTACTCGCAGTAAAGCGGCTCACACACATGACACGAGTAATTAGACAAAACACACCCTATCCTCATTCAATGACGAATCCGACAATAAGATTACGTAGATTGCCAAGCGTACTAATTGAGTATCCTTACATTAAGTTCATTAAGACCGACAGAGGGCACATATTGAGGAGTTATTCTCTCTTCGTTTGAAAGCAGCCCCTGTATTTGGGTAACGCTACGTAATGAAGAGTTTGAAAGTGTGTTTGCTGATCAGGGTAATTTGATTAAATGTATATCGTACCTAGGTATTTACTGCTAATGCTTACGATGCTCGATGCGCTCGTGGAGACCGACCCTTCTTTACGGATGGGAAATCATCAAATAACTTCTCCCACTCTGGGCGGAGCGGGAGGGAGTGTCAGACTTTTACTGACTAAAACCCATCCATTTTCCTTCCTCGCCCTTTATGTTCCGGGGCTGCGGTATCTCTTTCGAACAGTCCCGTAGCCCCGGCAGAGTCAGGAGCTTTCCCTATTGTCCGAATTCCATAGGTAATCGAATTTAGGCTAACGACCGAATGTATTCGGGCCATGATTCAAAGACACTTGTTTTGCCGTCCGTACCAGCGACTAACAAAATGGCCGTCGAAGTAACCTAAGTGTAGCCCTAAGGGTGTAACCTTACACGTAATAATTATATTACCTAAGTAAAATGGCTACACTGTAGATACTGACCCTTTATTGAAAGGGATCTGGCTAAGTATGAGCCTTTTGGAAACATAAATGTCTATTTAGACACGTAGCTGCGTAGGTGGGGCACGCGGGATTTTAACAATTAATTTGACGATTCTGTTTTAATTATAGGTAAAGACTTAAATCAACATCTGACTGGCCTTTTCCTAACTATGTTGGTGTCGGCTTCCAGTCTAACCGGATGCAGCTGAATACCTGTATTTTATATGGAGCGACTGCCTATAAGACCTCCACAACCCAGTTCAGGAAATACGAAAAGACATAAATATATAAGTATAATTATTGAAATTAAATTTTTCAGCGCGTGCGCTTAATTGAAACTAAGTCCTGAATTCTGGTCGCTCTTACGGTCGGTCATGACGTCAGCGCGAACCAAATATGGCTGTCGGTCGCCGCTGACGTCAGCGTCGCATTATGTAAGTGTGCGAGCTTTTGATCATAAGGACCAAGATCCCATAAAAGCCAAACCTAGTTGTACGTCATTTTATAAAACTGAAACTTTGTCAGTGGTGGCTGGCTTACTACACTAACTACTGAAGAACAATTGGATATTATGAAAAGTCAGTCGCGATGACTTTGGCTCACTCACTTACCTTTCTGCTGTTTCAATCCCATTCGTTTTGGTGCCTATCTACCTGTTTAAACAAAGAACGAAGTATCTGCGACATTGAGTGCTATGTTCAATCAGAAAATAATTGGTTGGTAAAGGAGTGCTAAATAGCTGCTAAGTTACGTTTTTTTACTACCTATTGTCCACGACACAAGCCTCGTTGCTTAGTGTGGCACTAGATGGCGCTGTGTGTGTAATGTTTAGCGATATTTTGTTTATTTATTTTACTATCCTTATAGCGTGTTTTTTTATATAAGGTACTTATGTTTAGTATGATTATTCACTTCTTCTACTGTCAGATTTTTGTGTGGGGGAAACCCGCCTTCAAAGTATAGTAAATTGTAATCCACAGAAAAAGGGGAAATATCAATCTAGGATCAATTTAGTATAGCGTTTAAGGGTATGAATGAATATCCAAGTCACCCTTTTTTTTTTTTTTTTTTAGGATGGGTAATCATCAAATGACTTCTCCCACTCTGGGTGGAGCGGGAGGGAGTGTCAGACTCTTACTGACTAAAACCCATCCATGTTCCTTCCTCGCCCTTTACGTTCCGGGGCCGCGGTATCTCTTTCGAACAGTCCCGCAACCCCGGCAGGCTTCGGCCCTTGCGGGCCCCTCTCTTTATGCTGACATCTCTTTGAGGCGCGCGTGGAACACGAACGCGCCGTCGACACGGCCTGTCGTCACTAGACGGACGAACGGCTAGCTAGCCCAAAGCTAATAGTCCACAGGCCCGCATCTACGGTGGCCGGTAGCTACCACGTGGCCCCCGACGCCCAGTGCGTCTCCCGCGGCGGCCGGGAAGAGAGGATCTCTCCCTCTCTCGTTCCGCCACCTCCTTCGCTAGCATGACTGCTTCGCAGAAGGAGGTGACGGCTTCCCATTCCGTCTCGCTCCGGACCATGGATTGAACCAGGGCCGGACGCGAGAGGTCGCCGCCGCCGATCGCCGCTACGAGGACACGGCGGTGCTCCGCCCACGCATGGCAGACCTCCACCGTGTGCTCCACCGTGTCCTCCGGTCGATCCTCGCAGTGGAGACACCCGGGCGTTTCCTCCCGCCCGATTCGGTGCAGGTACCTCCCGAAACATCCGTGTCCGGTGAGGACCTGCGTCAGGCGGAAGGTGAGGACGCCGTGGCGCCTCTCCAGCCACTCCTCAAAGAGGGGACTTACCGCCACTATCGTGGCGTGCCCTATCCCAATCACCCTTAAACAGAATCAATTCTCTTCTGTTGACTCATGTATAATCATTTCTTCTTCTTTATCGGTCGTCTCGAACTAAGGTTGCCAAAACAATAGGATTGTTTTGAAGAAAAAATGTTGACGCACGTAAGTAGTCTAACGCAATACGGACACAAAAATATCGAGTTATATACTTATTCTTATCGTAAACGAGTACATAACGCAATTGGTTTTATTTTAAAATAATAATAAACAAACATGATTTGAGAACATGCATCGTTGAATCATTTTGGGCCAATTTTTTTTTTGCAAAGTACTCACGTCAACAGATCTTCTATATTTGTCTTTGTCAACGTGGCATCTACCTACGCAATAGGTAACTGTTCCTGGAATTTTGTGGGTAAACACAAAATTTATCATTAAACTAGGTAAGTAGGTACTATGTATTATGTGAAGTAGAAAAGGAGGATTATTTTGTAAGTAGGAAGTGGGCGGGTAAATAACAAGAGGAAATACACGTCATGTCATGTCAAGAGTTCATATTATGGTTGCCATAGCAGCTGACACGAAATGATAGGGACCTCGAATTTGGCCGCAGAACCATCCAACAGGCAGAAAGTTTGGTCGCTCAACCGTGCGTAATTTTGTTCAAGAGAGCGGTCGGAAGAACCTGAATGGCCATGCCACAAAATCGCCAAGATTTAAAGAAAACTCCACTCATCATTTAAGTACGTAGCGAAAGGTTGAAGAACATTTGAAGAAGAAAAAAGAGAGCAAGTCACTTGCATAATGACATCATCATGGGCGCCAGCAGCATTATGTGCAGAGGGGTGCACTTGCACCCCCTGTCCAAAAGGAAAAAAAAAAACATAAAAAAGATTTCGATTCCGACAAATCTATACGAGGCAGAAAGCGAAAATTTTCGAGCTCGATTCGCTCGCTCGTACCTAATCTTATCCTCGTTTCTGTTTACATGAGTAACCTAACTTATATATAGAGCATATCCTAAAATATTCGAAATCGCTTAGTTCGGTCAGACATCCTAGGTCCTTTGCGTGCACAAGCTTTTCTTTATTTATACATAGGCAAAACAAAACTTACCACATTCGAGGTGGATGCTAAAGATTTCTAGCTCGCTACGCTCGCTTTTGAGCCAATATTTTTGGATTGCTATATTTATCTGTATAAATTGACAAAGTTAAGTACTCCTTTTGTACAAATTGACAACCGAAAATGTAACAAATCCGAGGTGGAGTGCAGAAAGAAATCGAGCTATTTTCATGGAACTGAAGATGCACCCCTCTGGAAATAACCCTGATGGCGCCCATGGACATCATGTAATTTTCTTGCAAGTTATTGTGCAAGCCACTCACTACTACATCACACCCTTTCCGAGAAAGTTCAAGAAGATAAATTACCATCCTATTACTAACAACACTGTCCAATCAGATTGCTGATGACGCCGTAGTTACTCATTTAGTAGAAATTATTATTGTCTGTAGAGTTTTTAAGAATCACTTATTTTTTGTTATTGGCAATAATGACGAAATAATAAAAAAGTACGTTCGTAAAACGTAGCAATCGGAAGATTGAGGTCACAACTATCTATGTGACCCCTTGCGGGGGACTACGTAAGTGTCAATAGTGGGAGATAAGACATAACATTGTTCTGAGGTTATCATTGAAAGCGTAAGGCAAATTGTTATTGGACTATGACTTTTCATCATATCAGCCCCCAGTCGTTCCGGATATGGGTTTCTTTAAGGAAAATTGAGACAATGCGTCATCATCCGCCTAGCCTTTTCCCAACTATATTGGGGTTGACTTCCAATCTAACCGGATGCATCTGAATACCAGTATTTTAAAATACCAAGACTGGTGGTCAGACTTTTTGGGCCACTACCTGTAACGACTGTCAAAGATCTACAAATGACAGCCGGGATCAACGGCTTAACGCGCTTTCCGAGGCACGGAGGAAACTCGGTATGTAATGGGTAGTCACCAATCCACAGACCAACCTAGGCAAGTACACCTTCACCTTTAGGTAGATAGTGGACGCAAGCGTTACTACGAGTAACTTCTTATTGAGTTTATCAGGCTAGATAATAGTGTTTGATTACCAGGTCGGGCCAATTGTTACTTAGTTAGTTCTTCACTCCGTCTGGAAATGGATTTGTACTCGGTTGATGGCGATAGGCACGCCCGCTATTACACGGAACTTAAACATAGGTAACTGGCGAAATGTGCATGTAGGCTATACATCTTTGCCCAACTCTTCGGAGAAATTGTCGTGACGAACATCTTCATCTTCTTAGAGGGTGGATGACAATTTAAATTGAGTCAGCCCGAAATTTGGCGATAAGTTTTGCACTTTCAGTAACGTTCATTATTAGCTCCTGTGATATGAACAACAGCCTGCAGTGCAAGTACGTAGGAATCGATAGGACTCGATTAGATAAATTTGACAGTTATTCTCGATAAAATGAGTTTTTATGGAGTCAATTTAAAACTCATTTTATCGAGAATAACTGTCAAATTTATATAATTGCACTGCAGGAGAGACAGGACACGATTTCAAGTTTAGTGTCCGATCGTTTGTGGGGCAACACCACATTTACACTCCAGAGTCATCTATAAATCTCCACCTGAACAGGTTTTTCTTGCTTCTGCCAACCTGTGTCCTGAGGCTTTTTGAAGTGATGTCATGTTAAATAAAGTTAAATACCTAATTTAAAATGACCAGTCCATTACAATAATGATTTCCTTAATCTGACAACTAAGGAAACTTTTCGTTAATTTCCTACTTCATTTCTTATAATTGAAATACGTGGCGACAACTTTTTCAATTAGCTGTGCAATAAGGCAATTTGAGCGAAGACTAATCCCGCGTTTTTCTAGGCCTCTGCCTCACCTTTCGGGGATTACAAGCGTCATGATATGTTCTGTTAAAAGAGTAGACCGTACCTCCTTATCGGTGATTTAAAAAATAGGTACCTATCAAATTGCCTCTTGATGAATCCACCTACAGAAATTGCCTATAGCACCTACGTGGCAGGTGTTACCCTACCTACACGCGAGTTGCATGTGCGTGTTTAGGTACCTATAGGCATTACCTACTAAGGGTTAACAATAGGAAATCGATTAACTCTAACCACGGTCATTAATAATAATCTCGCTCGGCGTCGGGCTTGCGACGTAACCCACTACTTTACTATAAGACACGCAATCTACAATCTTGAACCGGTGAACCCTGTATAATATTCCCACATGTGACTCGTTGATAAGGGGTGATAACGTTGTTAATTAACTGCTTAGATACAAGAAATTCCGTTAATTAAGATGTTTGTTTTTTGATCTTTGGGTTTATTGATTGACATGGGAAGTGTAGGGAACTCCTGACGCAATAATCTACCTCGTATGAATATAAAGACATTAACTCAAGAGGTTCAGACCAAATAAAAAACCCAGACATAGCGCTGCGAACAATAAAGTGACGCATGCATAAAACTACGCCTCGCTCTGTGCATACACGCTCACACGCACACTACATCAAACTACAATTAAACTACCTACTTACACATGTTTACAAAACCGGCCTCACTTCACTGTTCGCAGAGTTTACGTTTTGCTAAATAAATAAAGTTTTATAAAAATAAATTTCTATCTGGGATGCCTAAGTTTGTCCATGAATGTGACATACCTATATCAGTCAAAGACGGTTAGGTAGGACAGTCTGGTAGGTAGGGTACATCAACCTGCTACAATCTAACAAATTTTAGTAAAGCATTAGTTTCAAAGATGATTGTTGTAAAAAAAAAATACAGTTTTAGGTAGCTTGTGTGCTGGCGCGTCTGTAGTCTACCTCAAAAGATGTTGATGAATCATCGCCTATATCTAAGGCTGAACTCTATACTAGACGTAAAATCACACGCTCTTTGGCTAAACGTTATACCTGGCACTGCCATTCCATTCCAGGCTCTTTAACTGCAAAACTGAGTGCATGACAGATACGGGAACATGTTGGTGTCTAAGGATAAGCTGTGTTTATAAATCCCTCGCTTAGACATCACCTACACCTCTTTACATTAAAAACAATGTAACATCTCATCAAAATTTAATCAGACCATCCCTACCTTCCATCTTGGTCTAATATTACCAGCAGGTACCAACGTGAAGGTGTGGTTTCATACAAGGCTCCACAAAACCGTGTAATATACAAGTACCTCTAACAATATGCTGCGGAGTCGGTTAATTCTGCCAATTAATTATTCACACACGCCTTGTGCTCAAATGTGGTTTCTTTAGTGACAGGTCGGAAATTGAGAACTATTAGGTAATTTTGTATCGCTGGTAAATGAGGCCACTTAATTTAGTTTTGTTATTTGGCTATTTACGGAGACAAATCGGAATGTTTTAAACTGTAGGTGATGTCGTTTTTACCAAACTGATCGATTTGTTACACTTGCGCTGATAGCTTAAGAATTGACATATTTAGTAAGTAACTACCTATTAGTTTTTGAATGGGTAGGTACCTACTGACTTTTCTTAAGTTCCGATAATTTTTCTTATCTCACATCATTATTTTTATGAAGTCTCTAAAATCTAACGCTCTCAACCCTAGCAAACCTTTTTTATACAAAATTTGTAGGTGGGGAAAACTTTAATTTTAAACATCCCACTTAACAAAACTAGTGCAACAATTTGATGGGGCGGGGCGTAGTCAGTTGGTTAAGTAGTCAAGTCATCGATCCAATGTGTGTGAAATTACATTTGAAACCTGCTCTGAGCAATTGTTTACTTTCTTTAAGGTAATTAAATGTTAAGTTAATGTTTCATGTAAAATATTAGTATTCAGCTGCACCCGGTTAGACTGGAAGCCGACTCCAACATAGTTGGGAAAAGGCTAGATAGATTATGATGAGGCTAAGTTAGTTAAGTTCGGGAAATAAAACAAAAGTATAAAATATGAATAAGTATATTAAATAGTTGCATTCAAAAACACAAAATAATTAGGAAAACAAGTATAAACGCAATTAACAAAATATCGGTATCTCTTGTTTATAATGTTCTATGGAATAAATTAAACTACACTTTGGGAATCAGATTTTAACAATGATTTTGTGCCTCAATATGGCTGTTACATAAAATTGAATATAATTAACATTGTACTAAGCTTTCAATTAGTCAACTACGTTAATAACATACTTATTTGGAAGACTTTCGATGTTAAATTTGAGCGTCGTGTCAATAAAGTTCAATTTTGCACATCAATTATTTCGACGGATTCTTATAGTGTCGAGAAAATCTCACAACAGTACAATCATACACAGCCATTCCTGTTTTGATTAAGGAATGTATTGAAATAAATATCTATACAATCAATGTATAGAAAACATGTAAATTCTATGTATAACAATCTTAAAAGTAACTATCATACCCACTTAAAAGAATTATCTCTATAATACTCAATGATTCTTAAAAACTAATAATAATTATTTATCTTATAGATAAGCTTAAACACATAGCTACCTTACGGTATCTTTTGCGTTTTTATAAAGGCACACTGGATATAATGTTCAATCTTGAGGTTACATTACAGTTCAAAATATTTCGAATTAGAGATTCGTTATTTTCATAAAAAAAACTATTTTAAACGGATGTCCTTTTTAAAGTTAGTATTAATACAGGCAAGAAACGACCAAAGACTAAGAACTATTGTAGGCCTCATAGGCAAAAAAGAAGAACTAAATCAAGTAAAAAAATGCTTTAAAAGACAAAGTAAGTAGAAATTCTGTTGTTTAGTTTAGTCGACCTTGTAATTGCTTTGCCAAAACACCCAAAACTACACACCTAAATGTCATTTCCACGTCGACAACGCCAAGTGCCTATTTGACAGATATTTGGAATCTCATAAAATTTTCTAAAATTGGTAAGCACTTACGAGTTCGACTGTACCTAAAGTCACAAATAAATAAATATTTCATGTATATACCGTCAATATTCTAAAGTATTTCCTGTTTTCGTAGAGAGATAACTCACGCAAATATTTTATGATTGAGCTTAAAAATAATTTAAAAAATTAATCATTTACTGTGGCAGGGCCTTCTCTCGCAGATGCTTGGCCGCTTGGAATGTGTTGTGCATCAACATGGCAACGGTCATCGGGCCGACGCCTCCAGGAACCGGGGTCACCGCACCAGCTACTTTGACGACCTCTGTTAGGAAAATAAAACAATGGTAAGAAAAAAAAAAGAAAAAAGTAAACAGGTTTGAAGAAAAAAAAAACAAAAACTCTTTGGAATGAAAACCCTGCAGCATGGTACAGACAGACGCCAGCAATCTTGAATAGATTATCAACTTTATCGATAAAGCATTAGGTACAAGATTAATTGGGAAAAGTAGTTTTGATATGCTGGCGTATTTACTTCTGGTCCTTGAGTGACATTGACAGGAGGGCGGGCGGTTCTGGTAAACATTTATGACACCATAAAACAATAGGTAATTCCAAGACACCAATCTCTAAAAAAAACCTTATTTTGAACCTGAAAACCCGATTTATTTTCAATTAATTGCCAAATTAGATTTTCAGCTGCTTTGAAATCAATAAATAGTTGAGTCATCAACAGTCATACAAAATCTATGAGAGAACCGCGTTTTGACAGGTCTTAAAAAGTATGTCGATTGATTGGTGTGTGAAAGACGACGGTAAGTCAAACACAACAACAGATACGCTTCATTGGAAGTTTCAAAATTAGAATCACGCATTACAAAGTTATTAAATCTGTAAATCAAAATAGCAAAAGAAAACTGAGGATTAAAAAGAAAACACTCACCATCATAATCAACATCGCCAACTAATCTAGATTTTCCATTTGCATCAGTAATTTTGGTGATGCCAACATCAATGACGGTAGCTCCAGGCTTGATCATGTTTGCTTTGATTAATTTTGGCACTCCTAAGACAAAAGAAAAATTAAGTATTAAAAATTAAAATAATAAATATACTAAAATAACAAATATTAAACTAATATTAAATTTAGTAAAAACAAGAAAAAGTCATGTTATTTAAAAAAATATAAAGATTACTTCAAAAACGATTTCAATTCCAAAGTAATAAAACTCAAAATTACCTGTAGCAGTGATAATAATATCAGCATTCTGACAGAAGATTTCTAAGTGCTCTTTAGGTGTGTAGCGATGGCAGATGGTAACCGTAGCATCCATTCCAAGTCCGTTGTCATGTTTCTTATCACTATGTAACATCATAGCAATTGGTAGTCCTACATTCTTCGATCGGCCGATCACGACCGCGTTGCGTCCATGAGTTTCGATGTTGAACCTAAAATTGAAGGATACTGTCACTTGTTCCGTTATCTTTGGCAGATTTGGGCAAAAAAACAAATTTGACAAATCCAATAAATATGTTTGAATTATTTATTAAGTTTATTAAAAATAAAACTTCCATGAATTAATTTTTCAAAAATCAATTGTCTTAACAATTAGGTATGTACCCAATGCAATTTTTTCTTGCCATACTAATTCACACACAAAACGAAATACACAAAGAAACTTTATTAACTCACCTTTTCAGCATTTCGATAACCGCTAAAGCAGTAGCAGGCACTAATGTAGGCATGTCAACACACAGCTGTCCAACATTGACAATATGGAAACCGTCAACATCCTTCTCTGGAGCAACTGCATTGCACACTTTCCTCTCACTCATTGTGTCAGGGATTGGCAGCTGGACTAGAATACCATCAACACTGCTATCAGCATTGAGGTTTTCTATTTCCTGGATAAGCTGCTCCTCTGTGATTGTGTCTTCATGTTTAATCACTTCTGCATTAATGCCTACGTATCTTGCTGCCAAAATTTTGTTATTCACGTAGGTGTGGCTGGCTGGATCCTGTCCTACCAATATGCACCGGATAGAAGGCGCCCGGTGACCAAGGTTTATCCAGTTTGCAATTTGTTCTTTCAATTCCTCTTTCACTGTCCCTGCTAGTGCTTTTCCGTCGAGGATTCGGGCCATTATGCTGTTCGAACAAAATAAAATTATAAGTACTAAAGAATTGTCTTTATGTTACTATTACTATGTAGCTGTTTATTCTTCTATCTATTTAACACACTACAAAACAATGAGCACTCTAAAAACAATAACAATAATTGTGTCTTTTGGGTCTATTGTTTACGAATTTGTTACGTAGAAATACTTATAAAGGGAAACCATCAGAACTATAATGATAATAACTAATTTAGATGAGAAAAGCTAATTTGGACTGTATCAAATCAAAGTTGTTTCTGATAAAAATAATAAAAATATGCTATTTTTGTGTCCAGATTCTATTGAGACCTTCCCAGCAATCAAACAAATTGATGAAATACGACGATGCCACTATGCTTGATTGTTTGATAAATTGGCAGGCCAATAAGATGTCTGGATTTTTTTATATCACGGCACATTGTATGACCTACTTATTTAGAATAATTAAAATTAGTTTGAGCATTTTTTGCAAAAATTAATCTAAGAACTATGATTATGTACATACGAGTAATGTTGACAATGTATTTTAAGTCCCTAATACTTAAATTCTTACTTGTTAACATTTAATATAATTAGAAAGTTAAAAGCAAAATCACTAGAAACCACCCAAAAGATCAAATAAAAAAGTGCAAAGTAAAAAAAAAACGCAACAAAAAGAGTCAAAACAAATTAGTTAAAATAGTAAGCCACAACACAACTCTATTTAATATATTTTACCTGGCCGAGCCCAGAGAATCAATGTACGTGTGACTTCTCATTGTGGATGTCAGTAGTGAACTGAAAACTCGCAGGCGGAGGATTTGCCTCATCGCCTACTGCCAACGTACACAGGTCATTAGGTCAGCATGACCGAACAATTACAACAAAGATAACGAACATATTCCAAGTATAGACATCAAGCCAAATTAAACCAGATAATTACAGTTTTAAAATGAGAACATCAATGGGTTACGAAGTTCAACCAATATCTTAACGTCAGGTCAGGTAGAAACTGCTTTAAACCACTCGTTATTACGTTCAAATCAACAAAACTGGTTTTAACCAACTAGGGGGAACATATTTTTTAATTTATCTGCATATTGGCTGAATTTGTCACAAGAATTTTGAGAAAGATTAAGAATTAGGTTACCTTGAAGTTTTATTGGACAGACTTCAGTGATTGTCACAGTGATAATGGCATAAAACAAGAAATGCTTATCCTAAGTCAGACACGTGTTGAATAAACTATAATCCCGAAGAATGGTTATAAACTTCCTCATGTTTTGTTACTGTAGACATTGCCTTGTTTTACAGTGATTATTTAATATTTGGTCACCGATACGGTGTTTAATCCACATCACTTTAATACAAAAGTAAATGAATTATAACATAAGGAGACTTAATTAAATCTGCAGAACTTAAAACAGCCAACTTACCAAATTATTGGTTTCCTTGTAAAATACTTCAAGTACCTTTCACTTATATGGTACGCAAGAACGCAACGCAAAGCTTTTCTGTTTCTTTGGATACCTAGTTTCTATTCAGTGAATTTAGTTACAGAATCTTGGTCTTTTTATTGGTTTTTCTATTATAAGAACGGAAATCTACCGAATCAAATTAAAACTTTATGTTGTCAAAAGTATCATGTGCGATAAACGTGTGTGGCAGTCCTGTCAAACAGGTTAATAGAGTTTTCAAACGAACTCCGTCTCAAATCTAGAATAATCACAAATAAATAAAACACAATAAACGAGTCAAAAAGACATTTATCTTGCAATATTCCGTGCCAGATTATTTTATTATTGTTTTTCAACTATTTTAGTGTCGGTTATTGGCAAAAACATAATTCTCAATTAAGTTTTAGAACGCACTCAAAGTCAAACCTCAAAAGGATTTGACATTGACACTGACGTCATTTTAGTTTCGTTTTGTTGTTGCCTTGTTGTTGCTATGACGTAGAGTACGAATACAGTGTGACGCGTTTTTAAATTCTTACGAAGAAGATTTAATTAAGTCAATTTGATTTTATTTCTAAATGAACACATAAACATTAATTTGATTCAACACGCATACTTTCATTGAATGTTAGACATTATTGTTATGGCTTTGTCACACTGTTTAAAGCACATGTACTCCGGGCCACAATTCAGAGCTTTGCAATGAACAGATGAACTCTTAAATTTCCAAAATAGACTTTTTTTTTTTTTTGTTGCCGGTGGAAATTCCTCGATGGATGTCCTCCGCCCTGGGGAGAGCGGAGGGCTGTCAGACTCGTACTGACTAAAAACCGCCCCGGTGTTCCCTTCCCACACTTGCACCGGGGATCATGGGAACTAGTGCGCCTTCCACGATCCCCGGCCAGTGCCAGCCCGCCTCTGCGGGCCTCCTCAGGTCTGCTGGGGGAGTGAGGTGTACTCCTCCCGCGTCGTCCTATAGGGGCGCGCGCGGAACACTACGCACATCGCCGTCCGCCGTCCCTCTGGACCCGTCTAGGGGGTTGGAAGAGGGCGTTGTCCGCCCTCCGCCGACGCCCGGTTCGTCTGCTGCGGGTCGGGAGAGTGGTTTCCACCTCTTTCAACCTCTCCGCAGCCTCCCTCTGTGAGATGACCGTTTCACAGAAGGAGATCACCGCATCCCACGACTCTGCGCTCCCGACCATCGCGCGAGCGACGGCCGGCAGCGACAGATCGGTTCCCACTTCTGTCACGAGGGCAAGACGCGGCTCCTCTCATGCGGCACACTCTGCCAGCGAAGGTATGCCGCGCCGTGTCCTCCAGACAGTGGACGCAGTGATGACACCGAGCGTCCGGCTCCCTGTTTGTGGGACACAGGTACTTCCCGAAGCAACCATGCCCCGACAGTACATGCGTCGCCCGAAACGACAAGGAGCCGTGCCTCCTCTCGAGCCATTCCTCGAGCACCGGTCACAATAGACTTACCTACCCTGACCTGGAAATCGAACCTATTATTTATCCACGGTCCATTGACGCTTATGGCAATTCGACCAATGACGTACATAATCACAAAAGTCGAGTCAAGTGCCTATATTTTTTTTTATTGCTACGTGCCAAAGTATTTAAACAAAAAAAAAAACGGTCATTTGTGACCCAGCCCAGACCCGACACGAATGGGACATAATAATATCTCAGTTTTTGTGTTAAGTACTGAAATGAATACGACAAAACCTATGTAAGTTAGGTTTTAATAAGCACAAAATCATACATAATATTTAGAAGATAATTATAGTGACATATTAAATAAAATAGAACTTGTCAGTTGTCACAAGTTGTGTAGTCATCACATGATACGACACTAAAGAGTTTGATTCACATCAAGTACTATAAATATGGCTAAAAGATATTTTTTATGTTCGAAATCAATGGCTAACACCAAAATATTGCCTTATTATGTTTTTGTTCAGGAGACTTAGAAAATATATATATATATCGTAATAAGTAACTCACGATACAATAATAATGGCATTAACCAGGTGACCTGGTTATGTAGCTAGATTATGTATTTTTAATAATAATAATAAAAATGATAATAATAACTGGCAACACTTAACGTCAACAGACGTCTTGATATTTCATTCCTAATTTTGTTTATAAATAATTAATTTAAATAGTTTTTCAATAGTCTGGAACCCTTTTGATATATTCAATAACTAAATTTTTACCGCACAAAAAAAAATGCAGCCCATAAAATATAAGCAGAAGCACAGAAGAAAAACCTGATTAATAATGACGTATGTCAAAGCGAAAAACGAAATCGGAAATCAAGTAGGTATTTAAATCAAGATAATGTTGACCAGAGCCGCTGCTCGACGCGCACGCCTACCGACTCCGGACCCGTCGCTCAGCTCCGCCTCGCCGCCGCGCCGCCGGAACCCACTTTTACTGACTAAAACCCATCCATGTTCCTTCCTCGCCCTTTATGTTCCGGGCCGCGGTATCTCTTTCGAACAGTCCCGCAACCCCGGCAGGAGCGCTGTGACACCAGCCGTGACAGTTGCGTCGAGCTCGAGTGACGAGTATTTCTCTCCGCCCACGACGCCACCACGTCGACGGGGAGGACGCCGGCCGCCGGACGGCTTAGGACCTCGAGGCCCACCGGCCTCTGAAAGGGTCCCAGCTCCCGGCGGAAGTGTGCAGCGCATGCAATGGACGCAATCGAATAACGAAAACGTCATGCGCGCATACTATGGAGCTACAGAGGGGGGAAACAACCTGACAGCGTACCGTGTTAGGATGCTCTCTCTGTTTCAGGTGCTTGAGCCAGCTGTCAACGTGTCGGCACAACGACTGTCGGATCAGGTGCGAGTCATCCAGCGTAATCGTATGTTGGATGACACCGTACTTGATCGCTTGCGAACTGAAATGCATGGTGCCACGCCGCCCTCGCAGGCTGTGGTTCCACCACAGTCAACCACAATAACAAATCGCGATGACGACGTGAGTAGTGACATGATTACTAATGTAGGTACCCAGTAGAGTGAGGATATGAGGAGTGCTTTGGAGGGTGCGATTCGGGAATATCGGTTCATGACCTTAGACCGCGTTTACCTCGATTGCCCATGCATAACAAAAATATGATGCTGGTGGCTGTTCTGGATTCGCAGTTGTCAAATTATTTTGATAACTGCGAAGACCTCACCGATGTTCACTCAGTCCTGTATTGTGCGGCCGTAGCGGCATGTCGTGTAGCTCGTGTCAAATTTTCTGATGACAGAGCTACACGGCCAAAACCAGCCGTACCGGCATGGCAGTACAGGATTGAACAACGTATTGGTGGGGCCAGAGCACTCATCGGTAAATTGAGCTGCTTCAGGGAGGGCAATACTCGCCCTAGAGTGATGCGTTTTGTGAGGCGGGCGTTCTCAGGGACTGATATCAATCCTCGAGACTACATGTCCCGTGTCACAGAGCGCATCGACTTCCTGAAGCACAAAGTGTATGCATGGGCAAGCCGTATACGTAGGTATAAGCGGCGGGTGGATCGATACACTCAGAATCGCACATTCCAAAGAGATGAAAGGTGGGTTTATAGGGCTTGGGAGCGACCGGACCAAGGTGTGGCTGACACGCGCCTACCGGATGATGATGCAATGTGTTCGTTCTGGCGCAGCATCTGGTCGGTGCCTGTCAGCCATGCTGAGGGTGAATGGACTCGGGTTATTGAGCGAGCGTGCAATCCAGTACCAGAAATGGGGGCAATTACTATCAGCCCCCAAGACGTAGCTTGTGCAGTCCGTCCGTTGCCTAATTGGAAATCTCCAGGGCCGGATGGGCTGCACAATTTCTGGATTAAATGGTTCACAAGGTCGCATGCTCGCTTGGCGACCCTATTCCAGTCAGCCTTAGAGTCGGGGTCGCTGCCAGAGTTCCTGACAACAGGTATAACCCACCTGCTTCATAAATCGGGTAGTACTGCGGAACCCAAAAATTATAGACCAATCACCTGTCTCCCGACAGTCTATAAAGTTCTTACATCCATTTTGAGAACAACAATTTGTAAACATGTAGATGACAATTCTGTCATGTCTGTTTCCCAAAATGGATGTAGAAATGGGTCCCGTGGTACTAAGGAGCTACTCCTCATTGATATGGCCATTAGTCAACAGGTTCGTCGTTCCCGAAAGGATTTGTCGACATGTTGGATAGACTATAAGAAGGCCTATGACTCAGTGCCACATACATGGCTCATGAGGGTGCTAGAGTTGTATAAAGTTGATGCAACTCTGCGCACCTTCCTGATGTCGTGTATGGGGCAATGGAGGACAGTCCTTCGCTATCCAGGATGTCGGCAAATTCAGAGGAATAGCGAGCCGATTAGGATAGAGCGAGGAATATTTCAGGGCGATAGTTTGAGTCCACTTTGGTTCTGCTTAGCCTTGAATCCTCTTAGCACACTGCTGGACGATTCAGGTCTAGGTTATCAGTTGCGGAAAGATGGTCGGGTTATATCTCACCTCCTTTACATGGATGACTTGAAACTCTTTGCCCCCAACGATTTTCAACTGATAGAGCTACTGAAGGTAACTGAAACCTTTCAGTTACCTTCAGTAGCGCCATCAGTATGGAATTTGGTGTGGATAAATGTGCGGTCATGCATGTAAAGCGAGGGGAGATTGTGGAGTCTGTGGGACCCCAGCTCTCAGATTCCATAAATCTTAGATCCCTCTCAGCAACTGAAACCTATAAGTATTTGGGTATGTCGGAAGCGCTAGGCATCAATGTGGCTGACATGAAGCAATCGTTGAGGGAACGCTTCTTTGGCCGCCTGAAAAAAAGTATTTAATAGTCTTTTCTCGGGCGGAAATAACGTGCGTGCCTTCAACGGTTGGGTCATGCCAGTTTTGATGTACTCTTTCGGCATACTCAAATGGACTCAAACCGAACTAGACGCCCTGGATACGAAGGTCCGTAAATTGTTGACGGCATATCGAATGCATCACCCGCGTTCTTCAGTTATGAGACTGTATATCCTGCGGAAGTGTGGGGGTCGTGGCTTTTTAAAACGCTAAGACTCTCCACAATCGCGAGATATGCAGTCTCAGGGATTATGATTATCTCCTAGAAGCCGACGTGGGGATGCATCGAGATGTGGTCGCGATGGACAAGGGCCTCACCCCGCTCTCCTTGGCTAAAGAGAACTGGCGCAAACCTATAATACTTACTACTGATGACCGCAGGAAAGAATGGCAGGGCAAGGAGCTTCACGGGCGCTTTTACCGGGCTCTTCATGGGCCCGATGTAGATTTTCTAGCGTCCGTGTCCTGGCTACGTTCCGGGGACCTCTTAGGAGAAACCGAAGGTTTTGTCTGTGCAATTATGGATGAAGTAATGATGACGAATAACTACCGGAGATTTATTGTGAAGGACGGTACGGTTGACATATGTCGGGCATGCCACCGTCCAGGCGAATCAATCCGTCACATTATTTCCGGGTGTTCTCGTCTAGCTAACGGAGAGTACTTGCATAGACACAACCTTGTAGCCAGGATTATCCATCAGCAACTTGCTCTAAAATACAATCTTGTGGAATCGGAAGTGCCCTACTATAGGTATGTGCCCGACCCAGTTCTCGTTAATGGCAGTATCACACTGTACTTGGATCAATCCATCATCACTGACAGGACTGTTATAGCCAATAGGCCTGATATAGTGGTGATGGATCGATCAGAGCGGCGCGCAATGATTGTTGACATAACGGTCCCGCATGATGAGAACCTCGTGAAAGCCGAGAAAGATAAACAAATCAAGTATCTTGACTTGGCTCGCGAGGTTGTCGACATGTGGGAAGTGGACTCAGCAATCATTGTGCCGATAGTCGTGTCAGCGCATGGCTTAATTGCCAAGAGCCTTGACCAACACCTGAGGAGGCTCTCGTTAGGCAGCTGGATCAAGGGCTTGATTCAGAAAGCGGTACTCCTGGACACGGCCCGTATTGTTAGGAGGTTTCTCTCTCTGGAGCCCTGACCGCCGGTAGCTTGGACCCTGTTCCCGATACCAGTGGGCTACATTTTTTATATTTTTAAATGTTTTTATATATTTTTTATGTTAATATTTAAAAATGTAAAAAATTTGTTAAAAATTGAATAAAGATAAAAATGAAAGAATGAATCGCTAAAAAATAGCTTTTCCCTACAATTATGTTCGCATAACTCGACAAAGTGTATGGAACAGCTGATTTTTATTCGCGATTCAGGGTTTGGTCCCTTAATAAAAGTTGTTTATAATTATGAGTACCTACAATGACCGGTCGAAGTTAATGGATATCGTCCAGAAACACGGTTTTATATTTTTTTTTTTTGTAAAATTTGTCCTACAAAATCTGTTCGAGTTTCCATTAACCGTTCACTGAGAACGTATCGACGTCAACGACGTAGTGTTGTCGTAGAACAAATATCACAAAAAAATATAATAAGTACGTAATTATAAAATTACAATTACTATTATTATTAAAAATTCATAATCTAGCTAGATAACTAGATCACCTGGATAATTACATAATTCTTGTATAGTGAGTTACATACAAATACGATGTTTTTTTAAGTCTCCTGAACAAAAACATAAGGCAATATTTTTGTTAGCCATTGATTTCGATTATAAAAAAAAATATCTTAGCTAGGTATATTTAAAGTAACAAAAAAACTGAGCTAAATTTCATTTATGTCGGGCCTGTGTAAATTTTCTATGGGTCGTGATCGTTCTCGGTGACGACAACCAACGTAATTCGATAAGACCAAACGAGACAAAACATACCTACATACGTTTTTAGTTTAGGTACATATTTTAAGTTACCAACGTCATTATGTAATACTAGCGGACGTCCCGCGGTTTCACCCGCATAGTTCCCGTTCCCGTGGGAGTACGGGGATAAAATATATCCTATGTTACTCGTGGATAATGTAGCTTCCGAATGGTGAAAGAATTTTTAAAAACGGTCCAGTAGTTTTTAAGCCTATTAATTACAACCAAACAAACAAACAAACAAAGTTTTCCTCTTTATAATATTAGTGTAGAAAACCCAGACCTAAATATACTAAATCTCGATTTAATTAACGCCAAGTCGCCAAGCGCCTTATTTAATAAATTAATGTCACTTGACGAGTTTTATTGCAAGTGCGTATTAAACTCCGTGGAACATTGTTCTGTGCCCAACCAATCTGGTCAATCAGCTACATGCAGGAGCTAAATCTATTAACCAGCCAATAACTTTTAGCGTTAGTTAGGCCCTGAACACAACACAAATGCCATTCGGCTTGAAAAACCTTCGAAACAAAGGGTTCTGAACTTCTGATAAGTAGGTATCGTATTCGATAGTGTCGGAATCAGAACCCAGATTTGCTATCAGTAACACCCCTTTATATCTAGCTCAGGCATTTCCATAGTGATACATGGTAGGTCCAAGATGAAACAGCCATGGACATGGGTGTGACTACTGACGTCAGTGTGATGTCAGTTACAGTTTTTAAATAGACAGTAGGTACTTACATGAATATTTAAAATATTCCTTTTACAAAAACGTAGATAACGGTTAGGTGGTCTTCATTGTTATAGATGGAATATTTGTAATCTTACCAGGGTTATCGTAGTGAGTAGGTACGTGTGTATTAATTTTAAAACATCCTATTTACATTGTGTTACTACCGCAGATAAAGATTCGAAGGTATCTCCAGTTAGAATACAGACGCAATTAATTTAGTGGACGCAAAGTAGGAAAAGGAGGATTGATAAATTCGAGACAAAATAATCCGAGCTGAGACTTACTTTAATCAGAGGTAACTTATCCTTACTCGATGTAGGTAGCCAGCTATGGCTAGAGAATGGACATAAGTAGCTGACAGAGTTCTATATGAAGAAAACCCTACGTAAATTTAGACAAAAGCAGGAACCCTCTGATTTAAACTCGTTCTTCTAAACTTCTAAAGTTTTGGGAGACACCAAACGCCATATTATTTTTAATAAGGTAAGTACTTAAACTAAATAAGCTTGAGACTTTTTTGTATTACGGTGCAATATGTATAAGTAAGAACTAACGTTGTTTTATCACATTAATTTAAAGAAAACACTATCATAAACGTAGATTTATTATAACTAATCTTATTCTCGGGGCTCATCGGTCGTAGGAAAGACAATGATACAATTTCAATTAGGTACAGTGATAACATTTCATCATCATTCAAACTGTTTTATTTTTAGATTGACAATTTCATCATTTGAATGATTAGATCGTATAAATTTTCGATTCACTTCTAGCTTTTGAAAATAATAGTATCGAAATATCTAATTGTATTTCTTTCCTCCAAAACAATTGTATCAAAACATACCTACTTTATTTGAGGATAATATCAAAAAGTCAGAGAATAAAGTAAGGCTACGTCAACGTAGTAGCTTTTCGGATCAGCCGGTATGCGCGTGCTAGTCACGACAGCGTGCGACAGGGGTCAATCCTAGGGCCCTCTTTATCCGTAATCTTTATTAATGGTCAAGTGTACTTTTCTATGAAGTGGTCAAATATTTTTGTAAAAGCTGTTCAGAGGAAATAATTCATACGTCACTACAAGAAACATATTTTGTTTTTAAAAGCAACAACATAAACATATTTTTAATAGCCACGAAGAACCTAAATGGTACAAATATTTTTGAATCCGTGACGTATTTAAAAAATATTTGTATTTCGGGGATAATTTTGTTTTGTGGTGTAGAGTAAGATGGCGCGAGCCAAGGCACTAACTAATATGGAGTCATTTATTGTTGGTAGTGACAATAAAACACACCGACTTTACTTTTGCAGGTGCTTGCCTACTTACCTTCAAAAAATGAATTCTAGGAACAACATTACTTACTCCATAATGTTTTCCGGCACGTAAACCGGACTTCGATATAAAACCCATTTTTATTTTGAAGGTATTGAATCTTTTAGCTGTTATCACAATTGATCTTGAATCGGTGCCATTTTCAATCGAATAAAACTTCTACTTCACTCATAAGAAAACAATAACACGGTTTCTAACATGAACCAACAAACATTTTTTTAACATGAAACTAAAGCGACTTTGGCGCTGCCACCGACGACACCAAAGAGGTAGCGAAGTTTTAGGCTAACAAAGTATGCGAAACGTGGGAGCGACACGAAGAAGAAGGCATGTTTTGGAGCGAACGTCGCGAAAATTCAAGTGACGTCATCTAATCTGAACTGGGCCCGCGTGGTAGATTAACCCACCCACTTTCTTTGACCGAGAGGAGGCCTGCGTTCAAGCAGTGGGAACGCTATGTGCTGATGATACTTTTATTTTCTACTCCACAACCATGACGTCCCATTCCATAAAACTTCGTATACCCAAATACTAAAAGATTCAATTTTAAAATGACGTGTGTGGGTGTGTTCCGTGACGCAAGGGTCATAAGATAACGCGCCATGTCAATGTCTCGACGTTGCTGATAATTCAATTATAGTAATTAGTTATACGCAATAAAAACATCTTGTGTCGAGTGCGTTTAGGCTGTAAATGGATTGGGACGACAAGAGAGTGGAACATGGTCAAGTTTCTAAAGAATTTCCAGTTAAAAGTTTCACAATGCTCTAAAGAGTCTTCTGAAAGCTAAGACTAGTGGCAGCCTTGTCCAAATTTGTAAGGTATGTCCGAATACAACAAAACAGAAACGTACCTTTGCCTAGTCTCTTTTGGGTTCTCAACTGTCGGCGCAGTACCGAGTATTTATTAAGGTGTCGTATGGTTAGTGAACACAGCGTGAGAATTTCTGAAAGTTCGAGTTTGATTCTCCGCGAAACTCTCATCCAATTGCTACCAGCCACCCCGCGAAGATCGTCGCTTTACCATAGCCTGAAGGCGTCCCACCTCACGCTTTCCGTTTCGCGGTCTCCACTCATGAACACGTCTACCCCAACGGTCATCGGTTCTATGGCTAACATGGCCGGCTCAGTGCCAATTTAGCTTAACTATTCTGTGAGCTATGTCGTCTACTCTAGTTCTCTGTCGAATCACCTCGTTCCGAACGTGATCCCTCAGAGAGAGTCCAAACATACCCCGCTCCATCCATAGTACGTACATTTTTATTTTGATTTAAAATATTAGGAGATATAGGACAACATAGAAATATTTGGAAAATTTGTTCTATGTGGCTGGAGCCTTATGTTATCGTGTCTGTCACCCGAGTTCTGTTACTATACGCCGTATATTATTATCGATACATCTATTAAATACGCGTATTAAAGATCGCGACATTTTACCTAACTGTGTTTAAAAATAAAGGAACAAAATATTATTCAGATATTTCATAATATTACATAAGTCACTTGTAATCACGTCATTCATCTTGTTATTAATTTGTTCTTTAAATATTTTAGGCGCAATTTTTCCGCATGTTTTCTGAGACGTGGGAACATCGAAGTTTAATGTTGGAGAGAGGATTTAATTATAAATATTTGATAGTTTAAATGCTGGATGTGAGTCGCACGAGACCGGTCAATGTGGCGACACTTGGGAGAGGCCAAGTCCAGCGGTCTTTCGGCTGAAATGATGATGATGATGATGGTCTGAAAGAGCTGAATCTATTTAATGGTAGGCTAATAACACACCTGAGAAATACACATGTATTACTTACCAAATTAACCAGAGTCACAAGTGCTTCTGAGCTGTTCCACCTCTTGAAGTACAGAGAGAAATATATTCGAAGTTATCGAGTCAGTTCAGTGGTCGGAGAGAAATAAAAGTAGAAAACAAGAAACGGTCGGAGACCCTAAAAAAAATATTATCCCAAATTTTATTTAACCATTTTGTTGGTGTAACTGATATACACACCTCTACAAAATTACAGCTTTCTAGTAAAAACAGTCTCTGAGCAAAACCTTGGATGGATGTATGACGAATCCATAAGAGTTCCATATCAGGACTACGAATTATACACTCATATTTAGACCTATCTTATCAACATAATCTGACATCGTGACCCACATTGATGACGTTCCGTTATCAAAAGGTCTTGGAATTCTTTGTCTCTAACCTTTATGTCTTGCTAGTTATAATTCAGCTAAATAATAACAGCGGTTGGTTCGGGGATGGGTGACCACCAGGCTGAGCTTCCTCCGTGCCTCGGAAAGCATCTTAAGCTGCTGGTCCCAGTTGTCATTAACAGATCTTTGACAGTCATTGCAGGTAGTCAGTGGCCCGAAAGTCTGACTACCAGTCTTACCAACGGATATCGTATTACACAGTACTAACTGGTTGTGGACGTCAGATAGGCAGTTGCTCCATGTAAAATACTGGTTTTCAGGGGAGTCGTTACCCGTGGTCCCGATGGGTCGACTCATTACCGGGTCCATGGGTAATTTTTATTACCCGTGGTTCCATGGCACTCAGGGGCATCCGGTTAGACTGGAAGCCAACCCAAATATATGTAGTTGCGAAAAATGCTAGGCAAATAATGATAAGTTGTAATTTGGGTGTCATTAGCAGTAAGGTCTAAGCCTCCCTTTTCATACTCCATTTAAGGTTTTAGAATATTCTACTTAGCTTAATTTCGCCATTTATTTATTTCAGGAACGCATAAACCGTTATATTTCGGAAATATGAATTTGTAAAAGATTTTTTCTCATACTTAAGGTGCCGGCGGAGCATGCGTATTTCATACAAACGTAATACCAAAATAATTTGGAAATGAAACATATTCATTTCTCATAAACATATGTATTTATTTCGATTGGATTACAGAATATCTATGTTCCCAAATATATATTTTGAGAGGACAATGATACAAAGACGAGATATGAGGAATTTAAAATTTCTATAGAAAACTTATTTGTCTCATAAATATTGTTAAAATCAGTGTCCAATCAAAATATATATTTGGGAACCTAGATATTTTGTAATTCAATCGAAATAAATACACACTACCTTTGGAATATGTTTAATTTACAAATTATTTTGGTATTACGTTTGTATGAAATACGAATGCTCCGCAGGCGTCTTAACTTGTTTGTTTCGATACTAACTTTTGATTCAAACCGAAATAAGGCGAGGTAGGTATTTAAAAAAAATGGCGTATATTAAACAGGCGATAGATCAAACACCTTTGTGAAAGATCCGGACCTTAAAAAAAAGAAAAAGGTAGGGGGATACTTATGTAAAAAATAAAACTTACCTCGGTAGTTTGAATCTCACACGATTTTCCTTTATTTTAATACTCGCACAAACTTTTATTTGAGTGTTTCTGTAAACTTCTGTGTCTGCATTAAACTGCATCTAACCGTTAGGTACTTACATATCAAGTGGGTAGTTACTTTAAAATTGCATTACGCCTTATCACAATATGATAAATTACTGATAAATGTTGTTTTGTGGTTAGTCAGAAATCATAATAGTTATGCACCACGAGTGTTTATTGATTCCGAAACAGATGGTTAGTTTACCAATCGTTAGATTAGTAATGATAAGCACTCTTATGGAAATGAATTGTTAACACTTAAAGACGAGGCTAGATCAGTGAAGACACTACTATGGCGGAAATATCGCTACTATCAAACTAAGCGCAGGGCTCAATCACCAATTGATAACTGAAAACTACTTGTATTCTCAAACCTAAACCTATGTTGAAGGTGACGTAAATCATATGCGCGATGGTCAAATTAATGTTCTCTTGTGTGATTGGCTGATAGAAATAATAACTGCCTTTAAACAATTCTTATCAGTTGACTTATTTTTGTGCCAATATTTTATGATCGAAGCTATTAATTTAATTTCGTTCAGATTAGGTAAAGGTTACGGTGAAGAAAAAAAAAATTAGACGAAAATAATATTATTACTAGGAATAATTTAACATTATATTTCTATGTATACAGGGTGGAATTTTACAATGCCACTAAAAAAATGTACGTAAGTAAGTAGTAGTGGGAAAGTACTCTAAATACTGGAGATAGCAAATTTTACTCAAAGGAGACATTCTTTTATTTTAAAGAGAAACAAATCTGCATTTACAGTTTTTCGAAAATTATGTTGCCACACTCGGGCATCGAACTCGGGATGGATCGACTAAAGTTCGACAAAATAACATTCTGTACCATTTTGACATCAATCCATGAGGTAAATCATATGGATCAAAACTCTCTAACAAACATGATAAATTAAATGAAATTAAAATATATGAAAGAAAGAAATTAAATGAAAGATAAATTAAAGGGTATCGACTGTTGTCAAAAAAGAACAGGATGTTATTTTTTCGAACTTTAGTCGGTTCGATTCCCGAGTGAGGCCACAGATTTTTTGAAAATATGTGAATGCAGATTTGTTTCTTTTTAAAAATAAAGGAATGTTTGCTTTGAGTAAAATTTGCTGTCTCCAGTATTTCGAGTACTTTCCCTCCAGGTGACATTGAAAAATTCCACGCTGTATATAATAAACAATCAAAGAGTATAAATTGTAGATAATTAAACTGCATAGGAAAAAAAGCACTCTCTGTAAACTGAAATTAAAAGTAGTCTTCAAACTCCTTGGGTTGTGCCTTCTCGCGAAGTTGCTTCGCGGCTTGGAATGTGTTGTGCATCAACATGGCAACGGTCATCGGACCCACGCCACCAGGAACCGGGGTCACAGCACCAGCTACTTGGACAACTTCTGTTGAACAAATAATATAATTATCGTAAAATATTCTTTTCAATACACTACCTCGAAAAGCCTTCTTATCGCACTTCGATTACCTACAACATGCAATGTATTCCACACCCGTGGATTTTTTCATTTATCCGCAGGACTGGTGTGCGGAAATAAAAATTTACCCAGATACTTATACGAAGTTCAAATCGGTTCAATGCCTATAGTCGGAGGTTAATGTTTTTTTTTTATTTCGGCAAAGCAATACCCTCATGATCAGAAGGTCTAAGTAGCAAAATGTCCAACAGCGCGAAACGTCTAATTAGCAGTAAGTCTAATTAGCAAAATGTCCATGTAGCAAAACGTCCAACTATCAGATGGTCTGTATAGCAGAACGTCTATTTAGCAAAAAGTCAGATTCTCAAACTGTCTGGATACTCAGGCACAAAATCCAACACACACTTTGCATTTGAAAACGGACATTATAATATTTCCATGACATACAGACCCTTTGGTCTACGTACTAGTACTGTTACTGTTACTTTTAGCCTGTGTCTTGTTAGGCAAATGCCTCTCCCCATGACTTCTAAATTCTTCGATTCAGGTCCAGTGTAAGCCACTGGTCGTTGGTTTTGTCCAGCTCGTCCCGCCATCTTCTGCGAGGTTTTCCGAGCCACCCGCTATATCAGGGCTCAACAACGATACGACAGACATGGCCAGCCAAGTCACACTTAAGCTTAGCGGCTATTTGAGCAACGTCAGTGATTTGTGTTTTGGAGCGCGGTGTTGCGTACATTGTCGGTACTCGTAGCGTATATTTTTGTGATGGTGAATGACATCTAATGTCATGAATGACTGTAAAATATGCTGTATGAAAATTACCACTTACCATTATAATCAACATCGCCAACAAATCTAGAATTTCCAGTTGCATCAGTAACTTTAGTCATACCAACATCAATGACGGTGGCGCCAGGTTTGATCATATCTGCTTTGATTAGATTTGGGATACCTGAGACAAACAATGTACAACATATCAAAACGGGTGCTTTTTTAGAGGCCCGAAATCATATTTAAACATGAATGGCAAAATAATCAGTGAAATTAAAAGCCAATTGCATTGACATTAAACCCGTTTTTCTACGTTAAATGTCGTGAGCCATTCTTATTTAAGATCTTACATGCATGTTTTATTTGAATTCTGTATGTAAGCACATGTTTGAGCTAATAAAATTTCCTATTTAATTCCATATAAAGTTCTCCGCCTCTAAACACCCTTCATAACAAAAAATAACAGAATCTGGGACACTATGACAGAAGACTCTCTGCAAATTAATATCTCCAAATTGCACACCATTGAGCTTGTTCCTTGTTCTTACTCACTCATCCATTTCTAACACATCGTCGATCATCATTGCTCCACCTTGTCTGAGATCATTCTAAAACTCCCTGAAATTACCTGTAGCAGTGATAACAATATCAGCATTCTGACAGAATGCTTTTAATTGTTCTGGTGGCGTGTAACGATGACAAATTGTAACTGTAGCATCCATTCCAAGTCCATTCTCGTGTCTGTTGTCACTATGCAAGATCATAGCAATGGGCAGACCTATATTCTTGGATCGGCTGACTACTACGGCGTTGCGTCCGAAAGTATCGATCTCGAACCTGAAAATGTAGGAAAGTGATTGTCATCAGTGATTCCAATAGTACTATGTTAATCTAAATTAACAATTGATGCAATAATTTTGATCAACTTGGCCATTTCTTAATTCATTATGCCTCCTACTACAAGTACTAAAACTACTAAAGCAATACGTTTTGTTTTTTTTGTTTTGTTTTTTATTACATATTTGTCACTCCTACACTACATCCAGCCGATGTCATCATTATCATCATTTCATCAGAAAGACATCCACTACTGGACATAGGCCTCGCCCAAGTGTCGCCACATTTACCGGTCTCGTGCAACTCACAATCAGCGGATTCCCGAAAGCTTCACCAGGTCATGTTCACGAAAATGACGATGTACAGAAAAAAATATACTCACCGCTTCAGAATCTGTATGACACCGAGAGCAGTAGCAGGCACGAACGATGGCATATCAACACAAAGCTGTCTAATGTTCATAATATGAAATCCGTCAACGTCTTTCTCCGGAGCGATAGCATTGCACACTTTCCTCTCACTCATAGTCTCAGGTACGGGTAGTTGAACCAGAATGCCATCAACACTATCTTCAGCATTAAAGGTTTGTATCTCCCGGATAAGCTGATCTTCCGTTATTGTACTTTCATATCTGATCACTTCTGCATTGATACCGATATTAGTTGCTGCTCTTATATTGTTATTAACATAAGTCTGGCTTGCTGGGTCGTCACCTACTACGATGCATCGAAGACAGGGTGCTCTGTTGCCGAGGTTTACCCAGTTCTCAATTTTATCTTTTAATTCGGATTTTATTGTCGCAGCTAAAGCTTTGCCGTCTAGGATTCGGGCCATTTTGCTGCTTTAACAACAACAAAGTTTATTTTAACATACAATTTTCTATAGGTACTTATTAGGATGTAGTAATGTATGACATAAAAGGTCTCCTCCTTAATCAGCAGTGTGAGAAAGAAGATTACCAATGAGGATGATTAATCGATAATTACTGATTATTAGTACGAAATGTTCAGGGCTTCCCCATTATCTAAATTCACGGTTTGATTACTAACATTACATTGTGGCAAAATCCTGAAACTGGGTTCTGAATATCTAATCGATAATGTTAGATATCCTATCATATACTCGTAATAATCTGACATTGTGGCACACTCCGACGACCTTGTGTTATCACTAGGTCATGGTATATGAATGGTTTATCTCTTGCATATTTTTTCCGTACATGCTGAGGCCGCAGCTGAGTTCATGTTTCTTTTTTTAATATCGATTTTAGAATATAGGTACATACATACAGTGTGTAGGCCAAGTTAATTTTCGTAATTGCAACCACCACTGTTTCTCCCTGCACCATCCAAAAATTGTCTGGTACAAAATGCCTTTTCCACGAAGTGTATATTGATGTGCATAAAGTGTTAAATAAATCTGACCAAAAGTATGTACCTAAATATGTTTTATAATGTAAATTATACGGATGTAGTTAAAGAGAACTAGCGTAATAAACATGTTTTTTTCTTTTATCTCAAAATTGTTTCGGTATGCTATGTTTAGTTTAGCCGACGACATTTAGGTTCTGTACGGACAGATATACAAATTCATTCCAGCATATTTTATCCTGTACTAACTCTTCGCCCGCGACTTCGTCCGCAAAAAATTTGATAACTCGGCTAATTAGCATGATATCAATCTGCATCAGCATTTTTGTTACTTGGTAAAGATGTAGCTTTGTAATGGAGAAAGGACGTTTTAAATCGGTTGAGTAGTTTTTGAGTTAAATCGTAACAAACAAACAAACAAAAATTCAAATCTTTCCTCGGGCTTAAATTAAAGGTAAATTTGCGATAAATACCCGTTTTCATATGTTTTATAAAATCTTTCCTCTTCGTAATATTTAGTGTAGATACATCCTGCAAATTTGGGATAGCAGGTATGTCGTATACTTTTTAAGTTTTTAAATAAGTTTCAACAATTCTATTTTATCTTGAAAGGATGTGACGATACGAGCGAGATTATTCATACCGTTCAGTTAAAATTATAGTTTAATGGAACGACATTCAAAATTTACTGTGAGTGCTTTGGTTTCATGAATTTAGTTCCTAAAATCACGGGGTCTGTGATGACGGGATGTGCGTATTTATTAATTTCAATATTCGGGAGATCAGCATTTAAAGCCGGGTCCAGACGTGCGTAACGTATAATGTACAGTAATGGTCGTAGCGCCGTCCACACATAGAATTCGCGTTACATTACACGTAATCTTACATTACACGTAATCTTACATTACACGTAATCTTACATTACACGTAATCTTACATTACACGTTACACACGTCTGGACCCGGCTCTAGGGTTTTACTGGGAACGCCTTTAAGCGTTCTTTTTAACCGACTACCAAAAGGAGGAGGTTCTCTATTCTTCGGAATCTTTTTTTTATGTATGTTCCCCGATTACTCGAAGATGGCTAGACCGATTTGGATTATTTTTATTTTGTTTGAAAGGGTATACTTCACAGGTGGTCCCATAATCATCAAGTCATGATCTGATGATGGAATCCTGGAGAAATAGAGAGAACTCTTCAAACTTTATAGGCACGCTTGAAGCGATTTGGGTAGTTTTCGGAGGAGTACTTTCTCGCAGTGGTCCCCCTTCAATTTGGTGAAGATCTGATGAAGAACTTCGGAGATAGGCATCGCAACTCCTCAATAAATGATAGCAAATGGACTGGGATTGCTGAAATCTCATGTCTGTCTATTGTTTACACCAGTTTATAACATAACATCACGCCAGTACGCTGTGAAGGGGTAAGCGCATGTGAACCACTAAAAAGTGAAAAATAAAAACTTTTTTGCAAAACATAAAACCGACTTCTAAAAACACAAAAAGGTGAAAAATAAGTTTAACTTTAGAAGTCGGTGACAAAAAAACTAAGCCAATCAAACAAAGGTCCGACTTCTGAAGCTAAAGTTATTTTTCACCTTTTTGTGTTTTTAGAAGTCGGTTTTAATTTTTTGCATAATATTATCTACTATTTCTATTGCTGGGACACAGGCCCCTGTGAGAAGGAATGGGCCAATCCGCACCACACGGGTCCAGTGCAGATTGGCGGTTCTCTATACAAAACAAAAGCATACTATTTATTACATCTACAGCGAAACAAACAACTCGCCTGAAAAGTGTGGCGATTATGGAATACCTCTCCAAAAATCTCTAAATCCTCCTAATATATATTATACAATAGATGTAATACATATACTTATAAATATATATATATATATATAAATGCAAAAGTTTGTAAGTATGGATGTTTGTTACTCTATCACAAATTTTGCACAAGGATAATTTATAACACGGATTAATACATAGGATACTTTTTATCGTGGTAGCAGCGGGCGAAGCCGCTGGCAGAAGCTAGTAAGAAATGAAGAAACCGACGCTTGTGGGAGGACTATGTTTGGAAGTCAGTTTTATCTGATATCATAATGATGAGGATAAGATCAAAATTTAAATTAAGAAAAACTATTTTCACATGATTTTCCACTTAGGATTGAGACAGCCTTTTAGTAGAAGTCGTCATATTTTCTTCTTATACAGGTACGAATATAAAGTTGGACATTTTAAAACACTTGCTTAGCTATTATATTTACTTACCGAGGGGACTGAGTTAGTATATACATCACCGACGGAAACACAACACGTCTTGCAATCCAGGACATGGCGTTCATGGTAACCTCTTCTTGAAACGCCTACTTTATATAAACTTTTTATTTATTTACGGATGTGGAAGCGGTAAATTTATTTTTAAATACACTTCCTCAATGACTAGTTCATATCACACTACCAACTACTAGGTTCAGAATGCAGTGTATTTCCCATTCGTGTTATTTTTTTTATTCCACAGATAACTAAAAACTTAGTCGAACAGGGAATATTACGCAAAACTCGGCGCAGAGGGCACTACTTGCACATACGGTAAAAAACCGCCATTTTGCACAATGTTGTATGTTAACAAAATTTTGTCAAAAATATTCAGTGAATAATTTGTGAAAACGTATCTTATTTTAATAAATGATCTTATAAATTATGCCCGTACTGTAACATTACTATTTTGGTATCCTACGGCCATTAAAGTAAGTCTTTGTAACTGTTGCTGCTTTCCCTAATGTTCAAACACTTTCATTTTGTGGTAATTAATAGTTGCCTTCATTTCTACATCTAAAAACGCAGCACTGATGCGTTGCCATTAGGGCATCGAAAACTGGCCATTTTTCAGAACCAGTTTTTCGGTTCCGGTTTTTTTTTCCAAAACCGGGTACCCGAGTGTTTCGAGATTTTTGCTAGTAGGTTTCTACATACACTTATGTACGTCATTTTTAGGGTTCCGTAGCCAAATGACAAAAAACGGAACCCTTATAGATATTATGTGATGTTGGATAGGTCTTCAAAAATGATATTGAGGTTTCTAATATCATTATTTTCTAAACTGAATAGTTTGCGCGAGAGACACTTCCAAAGTGGTAAAATGTGTCCCCCCCTGTAACTTATTAAGTAAGAGAAAAATAAAACTAAAAAAAATATATGATGTACATTACCATATAAACTTCCACCGAAAATTGGTTTGAACGAGATCTAGTAAGTAGTTTTTTTTAATACGTCATAAATCGTAAAATCGTAACTTTTATATTATGTTACTTGCTGCTACGGAACCCTTCATGGGCGAGTCCGACTCGCACTTGGCCACTTTTTTTTTAACTAGATTGGGCCGGCATTTTGTACCTTACTACTCTGAGAAGACCAGCTGAAACACACTCAGCGGTCATAGTCTCACTTACAGTCCAGACATTGCTCAATTCACATGAGGAATATGCAGATTTGTATCTAAAATGGTCTTTTGAATTAGAATAGTAGGTAATACAAAATGCTCTAGTTCTATTTATTAATAAACAATTAAAATAATATTGACCAGGCGGTCGACCGAATCTGTTGTCCTATCCATCGTACACAATTATCGCATCCTCCAAGACATAAATGAGACAAACAATAGGTTACATGACACACCAATCAAGAAAGCTTGAAAGGTGGAAAGCTTCAGAGAGGAAGAGACGCGTTTTTCCAAAATGCGGCGTACGGGCAGCAAATAAGTATATCATATCCCATTATGTCGGCAGCTGAGGCAAGTGGACGTAGTTCCCCCAAAATTGATCACCAACACACTGGAGGATGTATTTAAGACGCTGAACATGGAAGAACGTGGCATTAACATCAACGGCGACTTCATCTCACAATTGAGATTTGCAGATAACATCGTCATACTGGCTGTACCGCTGCTCGACTTGTAGCAAATGCTGGATGGCCTTGTAGATTCTTCAATACGCATTGGTCTCAGGGTGAACTTAGACAAAACCCAGATTATGTTCCACGAACACGTCACCCCAGGACCTATTGTTGTCAATGGTGGTCCTCTCGATGTTTCTCGAGAATATAAATTACCTCGGGCAAAGTGTACAGTTATAAGAAACTTTGAGAGGAAGGCTACCAGAAGAATCCAGCAGGGCAGTCCGACGAAGTTTTCCAAATGCTGCCCGCATTTGGAAAACTTCGTCGGACTAAGGTCTTCAATGAGTGCGTCCTGGCTGTTATTACTTACGGGGCCGAACCGTGGACACTCACGATACGGCTGGTCCATAAATTCAAGGTCGCTCATCGAGCTATGGAGTTTCAAGCATAGCCCGCTTGAAATCTCCCTGAGGGATCGCATCGGGAACGAGGTGATCAGATAGTTTTGTTACGTAAGGCGTTTAGGGGAGGAGGGCGTCGATCTGAATCTCATTCAATCTCACGGCAGAGACATTACAAATATCACTTTTTTTCCTGCAAGAAACAGTGTAAAACTGGGAGAAAACCGAAAATTAAGTAAATAAATAAACGTCTCTCTGCTAAAATATGGCCAAATTCACTAAAAATAACCAAACAGTCAAGAACAGATTATCTTATTTGTACTAAACTACGCGTTTAGTGAGGGGTGAGGGGTGAAATCAAATCTCATGATATACTAAGGGGGGAGGGACGTCGAAAAGTCGCCAAATAGCCTCATGTCATTCATGGACGCCTTCAAATTCCTATTACTTATCCAGAAACACACACACAGAAAACTATGTACGGTCGAACAAGCTATTTGGTTTACATTTTACAATGTCATTTGTGGGTTAAACTGTAAACCAAATAGCTTGTTCAATCATATACCAACGTTGGCAAAAATGTAAATAGTGAAACAACTGACCTGCCGTAATATTTCGGATTTTGAAATGATAAGCGCACCACGTCTTTTGCAGAGTGTTTGCATAATACTGGCACTCCGTTTATATAGGAAATGCATTCAGCTGATAAGGGCACTCGAAAACTGCATTGTGGTTGACCACATTTATGATAATAATTACTGATAACGTCCTTTTATGTATTTCACATTGAAAATGACGTTATGATTGATAATGAATATTCCACTTGTGGTTTACCAGATTTCAAGAAAATGTAGGTCATTGAACTTATGAATCAGGTATGTAGCTTAAGGTGAAAGCGTCAGGGTGGCCCGCGGAATTCAATTTTTCTTACGTTTCTTGCAATTTGCAGGGCAGTGTTAAGTTGTATGCTGATAAGTTCATAAGAGTCGAGGAACGACTTTGACCGTGAAAAATTCGTTCCTCGACTCTTATGAACTTGGAGGGTTGTATTGATGATAGGCTAGTTTCCACCATCAATAAATTGCAAATCTATTTAATCCGTCAGTTAGAGTATTGGAAAATAATGGACACGTATTTTTTGTTTTTGTAAATCAACGAATATTGACAAAGATAAAACGCATCAAAACTCGGGAGTGGAGGCTCGTGACGTCAGAACTCACTAAGAATGATACCAAACAGTGACGTATTGGGAATTTTAAAAGCGTCGTATCTTCGTCAATTTTGGTTTATGTGACAAAAGAAAAAATACGGGTCAAATATTTTTTGATAATCTAAGTGACGGACTAATTAGATTTTTGCAGTTAACAAGCCTATTATAATTCTGTAACTACACACGTCTTACAGTCGCGACCGATACGTTTATCAACATACAACTTAGCACTGCCCTGCAAATTGCAAAAAAAGTAAGAAAATTTGAATTTTGCGGACTACCTTTGAGCATCAGCCCTAATAGGGTAGATGACAACATAAAACAATAATTCAAAGACACCAATTTCTTTAAAAAACAAACTTTACATTAGCATACAGCGCCATCTAGTGCCACACTAAGCGAGGCTTGTGTCGTGGACACCAGATAGTTGATATACTACATGTATACTTTTTGTTTGTAAATACATACATAATATTATACATATGAACATCCATGACTCGGAAACAAATGTCCATGCTTATCACACAGACATTTGCTCCTATGGGGATTCGAACCCGGGACCCTAAGAACGTAAGGCAGCCTAGTGATTATGCGCCATTCGGGTCGTCAAAATGCGCGTTTGACAGCTCTTAAAAAGTATGTCAATTGATTGGTATATCATCTTACTTATTGTTTGTCTCATTTATGTCTTGGAGGATGCAGATAATTGTGTAACATGTATAGGACAACAGATACGGCGCATCCTGTATAGTTCCACTCTAACACACTCACATCGTGTTTGGGATGGGACAATGGTGACCCCGTCTAGCCAGACTGGAACAGCAGCGACCAATCAGACCCCTGTCGAACTGCCAAGTCTATAAGGTCTCAAGTTCCAACCAAAGACATGTGGTGCATGTTGTTTAGGTATCACATGCTTCGGTGAAGGAGAACATCATAAGGATACCAGAATGTCTGAGATATATTTCGAGACGGCATGTAGAGTAGGGTCAGAAGCCCATGGGCGGCATAAAAACTCTGACAACCAGGTTAGGCGAACCACACAATAAAGAAGAAGAACCAGACTTTGCACGATATTTTTTAGGGTTCCGAACCCAAAGGGTAAAAATGGGACCCTATTACTCAGACTGTCTGTCTCACCGTCACCAGGCTGTATTTCATAAACCGTTATAGCTAGACAGTTGAAATTTTCACAGATGATGTATTTCTGTAGCCGCTATAACAAAACATATTAAAAACATAATAAAAAGTATTATTTTAAGGGGGCTCCCATACAACAAGCGTGATTTTTTTGCCGTTTTTTGTTCGATATTTATAACGGCAACAGATAGACGCTTGAAATATTCACAGAATAATTAGTTGTATATTTACTTTAAAAATAAATTATTAAAATAAAGTTAAAATAAATATTTAAGGGGCTCCCTTACAACAACTGTGGTTTATTTGCCATTATATAATGATGCGTTTTTTTAATTGTTGTACTTTCAAGAATAACATGAATCTAATGCCTATTAAAACTGCACAACAACATCGTTTCCACCCTGCAGACTACTTCCCTTTGCTACAACTTTGATCCTTCAGAAGTTCAGATTTAATTACTTTTTTACCAACTCGTATTTTCGGTATAACTTCAATCTGGGCAAGTTTCAACGCAGTGAGCGAACAGCTCCAATGAAGAAAGTAACTTTCCATAACCGCTCAGCTGGCTAATATTCAATTAAAACTTTTTAATTTCTCTCAGACCTTTGGCAATATTTTCTGTTTACGCGCTTGCCTTCGGTGAAAAATAAACAATTTATAATAAAATATTGTAGGAAGTTTCGCAAAGGAATTATTTGTGTCGGATTGTTTTTGACTTTCATTTTGTCGAATGTTGTTCGAATTCCAAATATTGGTTGCGAACGGTTTTTTATTAAACTTCTTTGATGTTACACTTGTTGTTATTGAAGTTTTTTTCAATTAATTGATTATTTTTACTGATTAGTTGTTTTTTTGCCAAAGTAATGTTTTAAATTGTGATTTAAATTGTGTTTACTAACATAGTATTAAGGAATTGTTTGTACTAACACTATATGGGCCAAGTTGTCTGAAAATAAATGATTTTATTATTATTATAGTCGATTTTTCTTTTTGGTTAACATCAACTGCGTTACTGGACAAAGGATAATTGATTGACTTAGATTTTGGATTTAATTTGTTTTGATTTACTTAATTTAATTATAATTTACTGATTTAGATTCTGGATTTTATCTAATTGTGATTTAATATGTTTTTGATTTAATTTAATTGTAGTTGATTGTGTTTTGTTTTTATTTTATTTTATTGTGATGTTATTGGCTTTATTTGATGTTTATTTTTATTTGGAAATGGGTGTTATTTACCTGATAATAAAATAAATTAATTTATAATGATTATTAAAGGCCTCCCCCTTTTTCAGGATCTGAATTTCTGGCGAGGCGGGCACCTCGAACCAACTCTACATGTCGAGCTTGTATGGTTTATTTGGAAATATTATTGAGTATTCAAAGCATAAGGTAGATAAGTTTTTAACCAAGGGTATCGTATTACCCAGTACTGACTGGGTTGTGGAGGTCGGATAGGCAGTCGCTTCATGTAAAATACTGGTATTCAGCTGCATCCGTTTAGACTGAAAGCCGACCCCAACATTGTTGGGAAAAGGCTAGGCAGATGAGTTCCTATCATCATAATTTTCCCAACCTTATCTCAATTTATTAGGGAAAGAAATCAATTTTCTCCTCCAAAATTCAAACAAACAACTAAATTTTGCAGTCACAATAACAGAGGTTTCAATAATCCTGAATAATATCAGGAGTCTTGCAATAAAACATCTTTATTTATCAACTTGGCATGGTTCCATAGCCGGACTGAAGGCAGCCCCTAAGTTAGGCCCTAAACTCAATTTAGTGTAAGTTACGCTAAGTGCGTAGTAATTTTAGGACCTCTGTCGTGGAAGCGTTCGACTGCGTTTGGGTGACTACCACAATGTTTGGGCCATGAAGGTAGCGGGAACTTGGAGCGAGAGTGTGCGGAGAGGCTTCTGTTTTGCGGTTGTCCTTCACATTACTTTTCCTTTTTAGATCTTTTAGATGTTCTGGTAACTCCCAAGATGATTTCTGTTTATGACTGTTGATGATTAACCTGACACCGAGTGTCAGATCCTCTTTATTGTTGGTGAATCATTTGGGTTAGATGAGGTTATAACAGTATGAAATTTCCAGATATTTACTTTTCAATTACAGAATTTTGGCTGAAAATAAGTAATAATTATAATATTAAAATTAGGTCAACTGAACGTTATATAAAAATAGCATTACACAAATTGAAAATTATTTGAAATTAACGTAATACTAAATGTTATTAGAGCAAAAGAAGTTTATATGACATGTAATTAGATCACATAAAATAAGGTTATTTGTTTTTATAGCATAAGAAAATAACATGATGTGAACGAAATATATCTGTTATATATTCCAAAATATATATCACACCAGTATTAAATGTGTCAATGTTTCTCTTAAGCCTCGCTTTATCTTTCATTTCCGCAGGTTTCAAAGCCCCATTCGATATCAAGAAGTCATAGCTCGTGTCATCTTTAACCACTGGTTTAGAGGTCAGGGCTGGCTACCATCAAATGTACGTAAGATAGCACCAACTGCGCCTGTATTATTTATAACTTCAGCTCTTCCATAGTTAACTGATTTACATTATATTATATATTTATTTTACAATACAATATCCTAAGCTACTTTTCGACAACTTGAAGCAATTTAATCAATTTCCCTGTTAAAACGATAAAAAAAAAATGTTTTGTTATAAGTAACGTACGAGTATAATAAATTCGTTCAACAAAAAGCTGTTTTAGAACTCCCGAACAGACATTTGAATTCTATTTTAGTTTTATATATTACAAGCTGATACTCGCGGCTTTGTCCGCATACAAATTGTCTAAAACTTCTTCAAGTATGACTCTATCCATTGGTGAAAACAGCATGAAAAACGGTGCAGTAAGTTTTGAGTTTATCGCAAAGAGACAGACAGACGCGGCGGCGGACGTTTTTTACAATATGTAGTAACAGTGATACAAGATTATAGAATATTTAAAGTAGTATAATATGCACTATTTACAACATTAGAATGAATCTTGCAAGAGAGTAGGAAAGATACCAGTACAGTTCGTAGAATGTACAAATACAAACCGAAGACATTCCGACCTCGCCGCCGAGGTCCGGCGCGTAATCCCAAGTCAATCCCTCCCCGACCCTTGCTCGAGCCAGCCCGCGATGCTGAGCCTTTAGCAATAAAACAGTCCCTAAATAATGACAATCAGATCCAGCCTGTCCCTTTGCTGCCCCCAGCGACGCCCTAAGCCGAGGTCCGTACCCCACAGGGGGTGCCCTTAGAGCGCTGTCGCTTAGTTTTTAGTCATTTTTGCCCTGGCTGGAGGCCTTAAATTCAAGGCATCCACAGGACTTGCCCGGTTAAGCAGAAGCCAGTCTTCGTAGACTGAACTGCGAGATGCCCTATCCAAAAAAAAAAAAAAAAACATTAGAATGATCCTCCGAGCTTCGTGTAGACTATTCGGTGGCTATTCGTAATAAAATCTGAAGAAATGTTTCCCCCATTGAATGGGCTTATCCAACATAACCAATACATCACCGGAAAACATTAAAAGTTTCCCAGCAAATAGATTTCAGTTGCGAGAGCAGTAAAATTTTAATTTCATAAAACCATTTGCGAACTCGATTTTAATATCGATATGGTTTTGGTGTCGAGTCTCGAAATATATTGCCGGCTTCGAGATTTATGGCGTTCGAGAGCCAGGATATGGTGCCAGAATCACAACTAGTGAAGTATGTAGATATGTGCCGACTTCGACTTCCTTTTAGAAACAATATTTTAGGATGCCCGATTTACTGTTATGGCTTGGCAAAAACTAGAGGCTATTTAGAGCCTCTGCATACAGAGTTCTTAATAGTACGACGAGATGCATAGTCTATTTCACCACCTCTTATCTGGCAGAGAAAACTGCATGGAAATACTGTTCTAAGGGGTGTAAAAACCCTCTTAATGAAGCCAAAAGGCACTTGTTCTCCCCGTCATTGCGAGCATTTTTTGTTCTACACCATACCTGGGAACCTAATTACGGAGATATTGGGGGTCAAAGTTCCAACTTTCTGACAAGTATTGTTTTTAAATACTAGTTTTTTTGATATTTTATTTTTCCCCCGTACTATTCAATCCATCCATCAGCACAATGTTTTGAATGCGTTACATTGAGTTCTATCACAAAACATGAGACAAAGTCGTTCCTCGATCTTTATGAATTTGGAGGGTTGTATTGATAATTTTGATGATAATAATTCTGTAACTACATACGTCTTACATTCGTAAACAATATTTTAATCAACATACAACCTAGCACTGGCCGGCAAATTGTAGAAAACGTAAGAAAATTGGAATTTCTAGGTCTACCTGACGCTTTCATCTTAACTTTTACTATTTGAGAAGTTAAGGAGACACATAATGTTGTAGTACTACCGCTCAACAGTAACAATGATTTGATTGAAAAGAGCCATGGAGTCTCTTGCTCATTCTGCTCCATAGAGATAGATCTCTATGGAGAAGAAGGATGTGGATGTAAGTAATGTAGTTGAACATTCCAAAGCATAGACGCTTTGGAATGTGCAACTACCAGTACTTTCACAAGTTAATATGCCTTATGACTGTGACTGTAGCTTAGCTTTTTGTTGTTATTTTCTTTCAAAAGTGCCATAATGGTCTAATTAAAATAAGTGTTTTGAGTTTGAGTATCCAAATCACTGACTAACAGCTTTGACGCTTTATAAAAAAAGTCTTCTCATTTCTTGACTTTTTTGTCAAGCTGTGGTTTATGTTTAGAAGAGGGGGAAAGACACAGCGTCTTCAACAAAGTTACGTAAGATCTCGCCGTTTTAAAGTAATGTCCTTATTTGTTCACGGGAGGCTGAGTGGCAATTTGCCTTAGAAATGTCTTGTTTGTGCTTCAGGCATCCTCATAGTTGTATAAGAAATATTAACGTGTCTTGCATTTTGAAAGCTGCTTTCCTGATAATTGTGTCTTTCAAGTACGCAAGTGAATAGTTGGAAATAACTAGGTCGACTAGAATCTAAATACAGGTTAACAACAGTGTTCTGACTGTCTATTGTAAAAAAAACTGTTTACCCATGGTAAAAAAAATCGCAGAAAGTGCCGCTTAACCTTGACGATGGATCCGTATCGTATCAATTTTAACTTCATTGCACCATTGCTGTTGCATGAAATTATTGCTACACATGAAATATTACATTCACATATGTTAGCAGTCTCCTTTTATTTTTACATAAAGTCGCGATCAGACTGTGCTAGCTCTCTTTGAAAATGGATGAAAAAGTATAGAATGTCGAAGCATGTTACATTCGCAAGTTATGCGTGAAAAGCGCTGTCATTTTGTTGGCCTGACACCTTTGAAAAAATCTCCCGCAGTTTTGATTCTACGTTCTGTTTGAACGTTTCACAGCTGTTTCATAAAAGTTATTTTATTATTATTTAGAAACCAATTTATAAAAAATAAAAACTTGTTAGATTTCAAATTCAGACGTAAAATAGTATTTTTTGTTTAAGGATCACCTGTTTGCCAAAATGTTTGATAGGTATTAAAAAGCAAGTTGGTTGTTTTTTTGGTTGACCTTAAAACTACCAGTAACACTACTAGCAGTACCTACCAGTAGCAAAAAGAAAGTGGAAATGGGCGGGCCACATAAGCTGTAGACTGGAAGGCAAATGGGGGAAGATAGTGCTGGAATGGAGACTACGGATAGGACGGAGGAATTTGGAAAGACCACCGATTAGATGGACAGACAGAGCCATGATAAAAAAAAACCGCCAAAAGTGGAAAGATTTGGAGGAGACCTACACTCAATATTGGGTGGCCAAATGTTGAAGAAGAGAAGATGAAGAAAACTACCAGTTGGTTGAAATTACAGAAATGTGATGCTTTCCATAAATAATGTATTTTTTTTGTAATATAGCAAAAATAGCAGGAAACTGGTGCCCTGACACTGAGGCGGGGCAAGGAGATGGCGGGAAGAACTGGACAAGTTCCGTCCAAACTGGAAGGAGGACGCGCGGTTTCGGTAGAGCTGGAAACAAGAGCAGGCTAGCAAAAGAAAAAAATACCTATTTAGAATTCTAGTCACAAGTGAGAATATTAAAATGTATTTTCTGCCGTAACTTTCAGAGTGCATGCCAAACATGTTTCTGTCAGAGTTCTACATAGCATGACCTCATTTGTAAATTATTACTTACTCACCATCAATCTAACCGACTCTCACAATGTAAACTAGTCTTTGGCAACAATAAACAAGTGAAATCGCGTGCATTTTCTTCGAGCGGGTGAAAAAGGGGAGAAAATGATGTACGGTTATTGCTTTGTTTTATTACACGTAAAATATATTAAACGGGGGGGAAATTAAAAAGTGAAAGAGCAGTGAATAGCGGACATGCATGTTTAGGTTTTGGATTGTTAGTTTGAATGAAATAGATATACCAGACTGGTGACTGATAACAGTAAAGGAAGACCAAAGAACGATGGATGGACTGTGTGACGGATGATATGGCTAGAAAGGAGGTGTCTGATGAGATGACGAATAATAGAGACGTATGAAAAGTAAAAAAAAATCATCATCTTCCTGCCCTTGTCCCATTTTATTTGGGGTCGGCGCAACACGTTTTCTTCTTCCATTCTCCCCTGTTAGACGTCACGGCCTCATTTACTCCTTTCTCTTTCATATCAGTCTTTACACAATCCATCCATCTTTTCTTTGGCCTTCCTCTCCCTCTCCATCCATCAATACTAATGTCCATCACTGTTTTAGTCACATGCGCTTCATCCCTCCTCATTACATGTCCATACCAAGCCAAACGACTTCCTTTCAATTTTTCAGTAACGGGTGCCACTTTCAAACTTCCTCTAATATATTCATTCCTTACTTTATCCATTCTTGTCACTCCACACATCCATCTCAACATTCTCATCTCCGCTACATGCAATCGTTTTTCATCCATCTTCTTCACAGCCCAGCATTCTGATCCATACAATACGACAGGTCTAATCACGGACTTGTATATTTTCCCCTTTAACTTGAGGGGCATCCGTGGGTCGCAAGTTGTTCCAGTGACCTGTCGCCATTTCATCCATCCTGAGTTGATCCGGTGCGTTACGTCCCGGTCTACTTCGCCATTTCCCTGAATAAGCGACCCGAGGTACCGAAAATCGGAGCAGACCGGTATTGGCGTTCCGGCAAGGGTTATGGGCACAGGACTGGAGAGACCGCCGAAATCACAAAACAAGTAAAAAAAAACACACGACACGACATGACGGTGGGATTTGTGTCCTGCTTTCAGACCTGGATATTTTTGTCTAGCGGTATTAAAACTAAATATTTTTCATAGCATTTAATGCCATGGATTTCCGCAAAGTAACGCCTGACTCCATAACTTATCACAAAACAAGTATTCCGTTTTGGTTCTACTTAATTTCAGGCCAACATTCTCCAGTCTTTGCCACCACACCTCCAATCTGCTCTGGACCTCTAAAAAAGTAAAAACAAATACAAATCTATTTAGTCCGTTAGTTAGATTTTCGAAAAATAATGGACACGTATTTTTTGTTTTTGTAAATCAATGTCTATTGATAAAGATAAAACGCATCAAAACTCGGCAGTGGGGGCTTGTGACGTCAGAACTAGCCAAAAATTATACCTAGGCGTGACGTATTGGGAATTTTAAAAGCGCCGTATCTTCGTCAATTTTGTCATGTTTTCAAAAGAAAACAAATCGGGTCAAATATTTTTTAATAATCTACCTGACGGACTAATTAGATTTTTTTGTCGTCTATATTGTAATATGTAGAGGACAATACTGGATTAGGCAGATTTTGAATTTATTAGTTATCTGTTAGTGGAGGTCAGATGGATGGTTGGTCAGTCACATCAAATAATTACTAGTAGTCAGTTGCGAATAGCTAGTCTGAAATTGATATCCCGTTATTGTTGAGAAATAGATTAGTCAGTCGATGATGAATACAGTTAGGTATGTTCACGTCACGTGGAATAAAGTTTGAGAAATTCCCAATGGAAAAACTCAATAACACTGTTCAATATGGACAAAGAACCCGAGACCCCAACCTCTCTCTCTTTGATAAAATACAAGTTTTTAATTTTTTAACTTAACTTTAAATACCTTCTTGAGCGTACGAGGGGTACTATAATGCATCTACCAGCATAATGTTTTGCGATCGTAACATTGAGTCTTACCGTGGAACGTAATAATATGAATCGACCGCGCTGAAAGAATCGACCGCGCCGAAAAAATCTTTTCTCATCCGTATGACGTCATTTATTCGTCCGATTCGATGCGGATAAGTGTGCGAGGTTTTTTAGGATTTCATACAAGTATCTAATTCCAAAACTCGATTCCTTCTGCGCGGTCTTTCGGTTCTGATAAATGTGCGTTCACCTTTCACCCCCGAAAAAGGCTTTTTGCCAGCAATTATTTTAATTAGTTACCAGGTTTGGTGCAGGTACTGTACAGAATGCTTGGAAGGTCTTGAAAGGTCTGTTTAAACGTAGTATTTCCACACTTTATATGGCATATGGATAAGTAATGTCAATCATAAGAACTCAAATCCCAAAAGTTGGCAACGTCGCAAATAGCTGTCAAATATTTACAAGTTTTAATTAATTTGGCAATTTTACTGTACGAAAATAAGAAATATGGCTCTGTAGTGCACAAAATTGAATATGAATTGCAATTAAAACCCTAAATTTGATGTTGTAAACGTTTCAGGTGTAAAAAGGGCGTTTGGCAAGTTCTTTTTTTTACATCTAAAACTATATATTCGGTATTTATTGCATTTCCTAATAAATACTTGTAAATATTTGACAGCTATTTGCCACGTTGCCAACTCTTGGGATACGCGCTCTTAACGTCAGCAGTAGAGCCGTACAAACACTAGACCAACGAGGCATTCAATAAATTGATCCTTAAAATAAAATAAAAAACAAAAGAAAATGTAACCTAAAAAGAATATTCAACAAACAATTAGTTAGTAAATAGCTACAGCAACCTACGTACGGATGCGTTCTATATTTTTAAGTGGCAACCAAAATTGCCGGTATTTCGTTGTGGGCAACACTAAGCGGTTTTTAATGTCATCCGCCCACGTTGCAAGAAACGGTTCATATATATCAGTGTACGGAACTGCTGGCAGAATGGGAAAACACGGGGTATTTATTCTTTGAAATGGTGAAATTGGTAGTGTTGTATTCGTAGATATTTTTTTTTAAGACTGCATAAATTGGAATTCAGATGGTGAGAACGCCCTAAGGTCTGAATTCTTGTCGAACTGAAGGTCGGTCGCATACGGTCGGTCGTGACGTCAGCGTCGCAGTGTATACGCACGTACGCGACCGACCGTGCGCTAAAGACCGTCAGCGCGACACGAATTCAGGCCTTATGGTAATAGGGTTCGAAATGCAGTGTATTTCACACCCGTGCGTTTTTGTCATTTTTTCCACACGTGATAACTATACCTATACTTGGTCCAAATTGGTTCAATGCCCGTAGTCAGAGGTGAATGTTTTTTTTTTTATTACGGCAAAGCGGTAAGCGTCTTTACAGCGTAATCATTTTTTGAATATTCAAATTGTGTTTATAAATAGAATATCTTAGATAACGTGATGATTTAAAACTAATATTTACTTTTTTAAACAAATTAACAATTTTTTTTTGTTCAACATTTAAAAATATAGAAAAAAAACTATTTTTTCTATTAGGCTGTATATCGGCTTCATACCTTTGCTTCTCCTCTAACCTGGCGTGAGCAAAGCGCGGAAAAAAAAGAAAATTAAAATCTTAGTTTCTTACGTCATGACAAAAATATTTTTCATTATTTTATTTTATTTCTTGAAAAGTGTATTGAAAAACATCGTTTGATACACGTGGACATTTTGCATTGCAGTTCTTGGCTCAAAAACACCCCCGCCTACGGATCGTGTGTTAATTCGGCCTCGAACACAATAAAAAACTTTCTCCACTTGTATCAAAATGTACTTTATTGTTTCATTCTACGTTCACACGTCAAAATATAAATATACATTATAGGAATTACCTTCATCGGCTCCTCTCACATTTAATTTTTCAATCATTGAGTTGGGGTGTGGAACCAAAATCTCACATCGCTGTATCGGTTGACTCATGAATTCATTTTTCACTTTTGATTCATGGTGTTCAGACGTTTTATTTCATCTGAAAGATGTTGACTGAAAGGTGAAAATTAGTAAAAAGTGAAGAGGTAGCCCGGTCCCGTGCGACTCGCAACCAACGGATTCCCGCAACCTTCACCAGGTCATCGGTCCACCTAGTGGGAGGTCGGGACCGGTCTATGTGGCGACTCTTGGGGAGGCCTATGTCCAGCAGTGGACGTCTTTCGGCTGACATGATGATGATGATGAAGAGGTAGAAGTACATTTGACTCGTCCAGTCATAATGTAAAGAGAAATTGCAGAACTCGTTCATAATTGGCAGTTTTCTGCTGAAACGCGTTGCTTAGCAAAAAAAATACATAAAGAGAGATCCTCCACATTATACTTTTATCTAAAGTAAGATTAGATAACGTAGTTCCTTTGACGTTGTTTTCTCAAAGAAACAAAAAGATCAAAAGATAGATAATCTAGCGACGTATATTTTTAATTACCAAAGACGACGTATTAATGTGAAAAACCAAGTAATGAGGTTCTCTTATCTTTCCTCTCGCGTACATTAAGTAATTTTCAATTTTATTATAGGGATCTATTAATAGAGGGAATCTCTTAGTACCCTGTTGATAATTAAAGTCCTGCTGAGTTTAATAAGGCTAGTAAAGTAAAAGCCAATTAACTAAGAGGACTTTCAGGTAGATTACTACTACACTAATGAGTTATAAGTCGGTTTATTTTTGTAGTGATCGTAATAATGCTGCCATGAATTTTATGATGTTGGACTACAAACAGCCATTCTGAAGTAGGACTGGGCTGGCAACGTCACACGAATGTCCCCAGAGAGATGGGTAAAAATCATCAAACATTTATTTACTGGTCCAAAAATACGGTCATGTTTAGACACTCTTTAACAAAATGGGTATAAAAATGCCGCTAACGAAGCTCAAAGGTATCACGATCAGTTTTTTGTTGCGAAACATACCTGGAAACTATCTAGTTATGGATAAATACTGGGTCAAAATTTCATCTTTTTCACAAGTTTTTTGATTAAATAATACAAGTTTTTAATGTTATAACTTAACTTTAAAAACCTTCTTGACTCCCGGACTATTCAATGCATCCATCAGCACAATGTTTTGAGAGCGCTACATTGAGTCCTACCGTGGAACGTGATATTTAATCCCAGAAAAAAGTCTTTTGCCAGCAATATTTTTTTGCGTCAGGTTTGATATACTGTACAGAATGCTTGGTTGACGGTTTTGTGAGAACTTCGTTTACGTGTTGTCTTTTCACACGACGAATGGCATTTAAGTAAGTTATACCTACCAATTAAAAGATGTTACGTAGCTTTATTTTGCTCAAATTCTATCAAAGCCAAAAGGAGCGACTGCCTGAAATTTTAAACATTAAAACAATATATTATATCGTGTGCTTTCAGAATACCCACGATTCTTTCCAAACACTTATCATGGACGTGTTATTAACTGCGGAAAACAAAAAATAATACACAAGCCTTTATGAGCTAGCAATCGCCCCTGGCGCTGCCTGCGTGGCTTGATAGCTAATCCAAATAACACTTAATAATAGTCTTAAATGTGTTCACGAACACTTTAACGTGATCATTAGGATCGTGCGTCGCCATAATTATTGGTTGGCGTTACGAAATGGGTTGAAAATAGGTTAGGTTGTGGTTCTTTTTTCAGTACATTAGAGAAATAATGTTACCTTATTTGTATGTTGAGGTTTTGTTGGCGTGGTTCCAAATTCGAAACGGAGAATGCCTTATGAGTAGATTAAAAAATTTGAAGACATGTGAAGACCACCATGTGATCGGTGATCCGAATTGATCCTGATGGTAGGAAATTCATATTCATTTTATTTTGCGTACCATAAGTTTAAAAAGATGTTACAATGGGCCTATAGCTAAGAACAATTATGGACCCTGTGAGGGCACAGCAATACTGGTATTCTGCTGCATCCGGTTAGACTGGAAGCCGACCACAACATAGTTGGGAAAAGGCTAAGTAGATGATGTTAAGTCACAGCATTATGCAAGATTAACATAAAATTTAGTAGTTAATTAAATATATATTATTATTTACAAACAGAGGGTATGTAACACATTTATCTACTATTAGGTATGACTACATGATAACAATATTATAGATATAGTAATCACGTCACAATTATAGACAAAGACAAAGTGACAACATTACATACCTATAACTAAGATCAAATTTTGTTTTTGATATGTATTTGTATGTATTACCTATGATATTATTTTTTAACTATATATTATGTTTATTATAGAAACAACTCAGAGTTACATACATTGCACACACATAATATATATAAAAATACATTGTACACACATGTATTACCTATGTATATTTTAAATAGTCATAGTTTTGTTTTAAGTTTTAATTTAAATTTTCTTGTTTGACTTTTCTACACACTGTGTCTACATTTCTTATCAGACTTTCCTCTCGCAGGTCTGCTGGAAGAAATTTCTTTTGAAATAAGCAGTACCTTTGTGCTCTTCTATGTTAATATATTGTCCTTTTATGTATTTTGTGTGTACATGAATAAATAAATAAATCAAAAGGAAGGAGTTTCTTCCTCTTGACCTGAGGACATAGATGAGGTCGATGATGGAACGGGTTTACCCAAAAGAAACCTATTAACTCGGGTCATATGAATTCGGGAACACCGACGCAGGCAGGGAACTCCATATCCAAGATATGACCACGGTCCTATCCGTGCAATGATTATTAGATACAATCTTAGGTACAATTTAGTAACTCAAATATATACTAGTTGCTCATAAATGGGCACATAGTCTAAATATCATAAGATTTTTCGAAAAAAAAAATGCTGTTTGTGTATTGTCAGTGCCATGTCTGTGTAATTTACAGTCATCTTTACAATGATAAGGTTACTCCCAGAAGCTGGCAGAATAGTCGACATCAGCTCAGATGCTTAAGAAGAAATAAAAAGGTTACTCCTGTCAGAAGTGATATGCCAACCAACCAACTTATCTGTGCAGGCGGGAAAACGCAGAACTAAATTGGACCAAGTTTGACATTTCTATGCTGTAGACAAGCAGCGCCACCTTGACTGTACACTTAAAGTGGTCACACTATAACTTCAAAAATTCCGTACCAGATGTGTAAGCTTCTCTTTTGTTTGAAACATGAATAATGTAGTACCATGAATAATGTAGTACATATTGTATATCTATACTTATAATAAATCTGTAGAGAGGTCAATTCTGTACATGAAATCTATATATATAAAATGGTAAACTGACTGACTGACTGACTGACTGACTGACTGACTGGGTGATATATCAACGCACAGCCCAAACCGCTGGGTCTACAGATTCCAATTTTGGCACGAAGGTTCCTTATGTGGTCTAGGGGTGCACTAAGAAAGGATTTTTCAAAATTCACCCTCTAAGGGGGTGAAACGGGCCCCCAAAGTTTGTATGGGGAAACAAGATTAGTTAGACTGTTTTATTCGAAACTTCACAAGAGTACTCCTATTGATAAATGAAAAGAAACGGGTTTCAGTTTTTTTCAAAATTCAACCCCTAAGAGGGGTAAATGGGGTGACAAAGTCTAAAAATCAACGCACAGCCCAAACCGCTGGGTCTATAGATTCCAAATTTGGCAAGTAGGTTCCTTATGTAGTTTAGGGGTGCACTAAGACATAATTTTTCAAAATTCACCCTCTAAAGGGTTGAAACAGGCCTCCAAAGTTTGTAAGGGGAAACAAGATTGGTTAGACTATTTCATTCGAAACTTCACAAGAGTACTGCTATTGATAAATGAGTAGAAACGGGTTTCAGGTTTTTTCAAAATTCAACCCCTAAGAGGGGTAAATGGGGTGACAAAGTCTAAAAATCAACGCACAGTCCAAACCGCTGGATCTACAGATTTCAAATTTGGCAAGTAGGTTCCTTATGTAGTTTAGGGGTACACTAAGAAATAATTTTTCAAAATTCACCCTCTAAAGGGTTGAAACAGGCCTCCAAAGTTTGTATGGGGAAACAAGATTGGTTAGACTATTTCATTCGAAACTTCACAAGAGTACTGCTATTGATAAATGAGTAGAAACGGGTTTCAGGTTTTTTCAAAATTCAACCCCTAAGAGGGGTAAATGGGGTGACAAAGCCTAAAAATCAACGCACAGTCCAAACCGCTGGATCTACAGATTTCAAATTCGGCAAGTAGGTTCCTTATGTGGTCTAAGAGTGCACTAAGAAAGGATTTTTCAAAATTCACCCTCTAAGGGGGTGAAACGGGCCCCCAAAGTTTGTATGGGGAAACAAGATTAGTTAGACTGTTTTATTCGAAACTTCACAAGAGTACTCCTATTGATAAATGAAAAGAAACGGGTTTCAGTTTTTTTCAAAATTCAACCCCTAAGAGGGGTAAATGGGGTGACAAAGTCTAAAAATCAACGCACAGCCCAAACCGCTGGGTCTATAGATTCCAAATTTGGCAAGTAGGTTCCTTATGTAGTTTAGGGGTGCACTAAGAAATAATTTTTCAAAATTCACCCTCTAAAGGGTTGAAACAGGCCTCCAAAGTTTGTAAGGGGAAACAAGATTGGTTAGACTATTTCATTCGAAACTTCACAAGAGTACTGCTATTGATAAATGAGTAGAAACGGGTTTCAGGTTTTTTCAAAATTCAACCCCTAAGAGGGGTAAATGGGGTGACAAAGCCTAAAAATCAACGCACAGTCCAAACCGCTGGATCTACAGATTTCAAATTCGGCAAGTAGGTTCCTTATGTGGTCTAAGAGTGCACTAAGAAAACATTTTTCAAAATTCACCCTCTAAGGGGGTGAAACGGGCCTCCAAAGTTTGTATGGGGAAACAAGATTAGTTAGACTATTTTATTCGAAACTTCACAAGAGTACTCCTATTGATAAATGAGTAGAAACGGGTTTCAGGTTTTTCAAAATTCAACCCCTAAGAGTGGTAAATGGAGTGACAAAGTCTAAAAATCAACGCACAGCCCAAACCGCTGGGTCTACAGATTCCAAATTTGGCAAGTACGTTCCTTATGTAGTCTAGGGTTGCACTAAGAAATAATTTTTCAAAATTCACCCTCCAAGGGGTGAAACGGGCCTCAAAAGTTTGTAAGGGGAAACAAGGTTGGTAAGACTATTTCATTCGAAACCTCACGAGAACTCCTATTGATAAATACAAGATAGCGCCGAGGAAAAGTATTTGTTTTTCCATCTCGGGTGTCGTTTACATGGTTTTCGAGGTCGCTGAAATCGAAATGAAAATCGAAATGGCGTTGAAGTAAATTTTTCGTCATGTGTGTCGTTTTCATGTTTTTTGGGGTCGCTGATATCGAAAATGAGGTCAAAATGAAAATCCAAGATGCCGTCTAGGGTTTTTTTTAAATATTTCCGTCATGGGTGTCGTTTGCGTGGTTTTCGGAGTTGTTGATAACAAAAATGAGGTCAAAATGAAAATCCAAGAAGGAACCAAGAATTTTTAATTTCGTTTTTCCATTAATTTCCTTTCTACTGACTGAAATGATATATTTAAAAATCTCAATTTCCCAATTTTAAAACATTTGCACGCCATGTATGTGGCAAAACATGTCTGAACGATTTTCTGTATTTATTTTATCCTACATGCACTTTTTATTATTGTGTGTGACACATGTTTTGAGCAAATAAATATATCTTATCTTATCTTATCTTATGGGTGTCGTTTTCATGGTTTTCACTGCACACAAATCTAATTTTTTTTTTGTTTGTCTTTGTAGCTACGTATCGTTATGTAATTTACCGGCCATAGTAATTCCATCCCTGACAATAATTTAAGATTTTACACAATACTTTCTGCAAAGTTCCTCTGTTCTGCTTTGAAACCCACTAATTTATGAACAACCCAGATATGTATACCTACCTTTAAAAGTCTGCTGGATCTTGAATTTTACTTACTCTTTGTTTTGCGCAATGAAATTCTCTCATTTTTCGAATTCAACGCGAGCGAAGCCGCAGACAAAGCTATCTAATACATAAAAATACCTCGTGTCACATTGTTTGTTATCGAAGTCCTCCGAAACGACTTCATCGATTTTTTTTTTTTTTTTGTATATTATGTCAGGTCAGAGAACAAGTCGAAGGCTACTTTTATTACCCCTATGTGACAAGGGTGGTTTACGCGGACGAAGTCGCGGGCAACAGCTAGTATATTTACAAAATAACTATCGGGGGGTGATTAGTGATCGATACTGATGCCAAAAATGCAATCAGTAAAATTTTTGTCTGTCTGTCTGTCTTTCTGTCTGTCTGTCTGTCTGTATGTTATTTATAGAAAAAAAAACTACTCGACGGATTTTAACGAAACTTGGTACAATTATTCTACATACTCCTGAGCAGGTAATAGTATACTTTTCATCACGCTACCATTAATAGGAGCAGAGCAGTGAAAGGAAATGTTGGGAAAACGGGAGAAGTTACTTGGTTTTTTTAGCTTCCGTCGCGTGTGCAGCCTTAATGGTTAAAGCTACATAGAAATCATGTATAACGGAAATATTCCACATAAAATTATATAAAAAATATCCCACGACAGCATATGTCTATCTTTTATAGTTGACTCACAATAACACGTGTAACTCCCGATAGCTTAGCAGTTCGGAGAATAAATGTGAATGTAAGTTTGTTTGTTGCGCTTTCACGCGACAACTACTGAACGGATTTGGATGAAATTTTGCACACAGATAGTTTATAACCTGGATTAAAACATAGGATACTTTTTATCCCGGCAGTAAGATTCCATGGGACAATAATCAAACTTCACGCGGGCGAAGCCGCTGGCAGAAGCTAGTGACAAATAATTCGATAGGTCCTAGGTACCAGTCCTTACTCCCGTTTCCTCATCTTGTATCGTTAGTAAGTATTATTCATTCCCTTTCACTACACTTAGTGTACATTATTCTACTACTCAAACTCTTTTATTTGACACCCATTTTGAGAGAGTTGTTAAATAAATATGTAATTCGCCAACATAACTAAGAACACTCCCGACTAATTCAAACAAAAAAAAAACAAAATCAAATTCGGTGCATTCGTTTGGGAGCCACGATGCCACAGACAGACACACACACACACACAGATACGTCAAACTTATAACAACCCATCGTTTTTGCGTTGGGGGTTGAAAAGAAAAACAACAACAGTAAAAGCAGCGCTGAATAAACACAATCCTAACATTAAATAATTCATTAATTTTAGTTTGAAGTGCAAACTTAAGTTCTTCGTAAGTTTACTTTAGAACTGAAGCGGAGAAAGCTTGGATAAAAATGCAATAAGTTAGTCTAATGCTTTGAACCGCTAATTTATTGCTCAAGTAAGAAAAATACTAGTGCTTACTGAGTCTTCTAGATTGGATTATACCGTCCGTGGTCTGTGGCATTTTAGTATGTGTTTTTTAGATACGGGTATTATATTTAAATCCGTGGCGTGTGTGACGCGTAAAAATATATTATACTAAAACCTTTCTCTTGAATCACTCTATCTATTAAAAAAACCCGCATCAAAATCCGGGGCGTAGTTTTAAAGATCTAAGCATATGAGTAAATACGTATTTCTTATTATTTTTTATTTTTTTTTTCTCTATCCGTACTCGTTAATACACATTCAATTAATTTACTCGTTATCTATTTATTCTTATCAACCATTTGTTTATTTGTTTTTAAATTGTTTGAAACCGTTTATTCTGTAACGTACCCTCTCAAGGTTCATTGGAAGACCAGCGTCAGACAGCTTCATCACCTGTCTGGCATGAATGCTGAAATGGACCTTTTTGGCGCAGCCGTGAGGCACACAGCACATTTCTACTATGTCCTACTCATTGTTTTGTACTTATCTTTTTTTATTATTGTGTGTGTGCTTTATTAACTGACGTCAAATAAATATTTTTCTTTCTTTCTTTCTTTCTTTCTTTCTAGGGACAGACAGACGCGGCGAGAGACATTGTTTATAATATGCGACCTAGAATTACCAAGAGTGAGAACCTTGTTTGGTAGGAAAACTATACAGTATGAGGGGGTTCGGCTATACAATAAATTATCTAAAAAAGTCAGAGGGTGTACAAGCATACCAACATTAAAAAAAAGCCTAAGGAACTATTATATTAGACGCATAAGTTAAGATTTTTATATAAGACACATAAGTTTAGCTTTTTTATTAGACACATGAGTTTAATGTGAACTGTTCTGCATCTTTAGTTAGAATAAACTTGCTACTCTATAAAAAAAAATGATGGTGTTCAGTGTCCTGGATAGTTTGAACTTCGTAATGTAAACTACAAACAATTGTTAATTTAGTTACGTTTCTCTTTAAGTGAACTGAAATTTGTTCTTTGAGAAAATAAATGTCTTTAAACCGAGATTTGTATGATTGTTTCAGCGGAGATTGTCTTTTTATGAAAGACTAGCTTCTGCCACCGGTTTCGCCCGCGTGAAGGTTGATAATTGTCCCACAGGATCTTACTACCAGGATAAAAAGTATCTAGGTTATAAACTACTAGCTGACCCATGCAACTTCGTCTGCGTCACTTACGAGAGAAAAACGAAAGGAAAAAAAATCCCCGTTTTCGCAACATTTTTCATTCCTTTTCCCTCCTTATAACCATACCGTGATATTATATAGCCTAAAGCCTTCCTCGATAAATGGACTATCCAACACAAAAATAATTTTACAATTCGAGCCGGTAGTTCCTGAGATTAGCGCGTTCAACCAAACAAACAAACTCTTCTGCTTTATAGAATAGATTTGAGAGATAAGAGAAAAGTGGGCAGACCACAAAAACGATGGGTTGGTGACGTTTTACCGGTAGCAGGGAAAGACTGGACAAGAACAGCGCAGGATAGGGAGAAATGGAAGAAATTGGAGGAGGCCTATCTATACTCTATCAAGGGGTGCCTATAACAATAAATGAAAGAAAAATGGTATAAGTTATAAAACTAATATTAGAGTGACTTACTAACATTAGACTAAGAATAAGTACTGTGTAATTGTTTTATAAGGCTTATAGGAAATAAAAAGGTTTTTTATTTGTCACAAACTATATGTGTCCAAAATTTCATCCAAATCCGTTCAGTAGTTTTTGCGTGAAAGAGTAACAAACATCCATACATCCAAACTCATAAACTTTCGCATTTTTAATATTAGTAGGAATTAGGATAGGATGGAACATTCGTTTGTGAGGTAGGGACCTGATTGAATTAAAAAATCAGTTTAAGTATTTGTTATTAAACTTAATTTTTCCGGGTGTTTAAATTTTTTCTTTGTGCTAAAAGACAGACTTGCCGAATTTCATGATTCGAAGTCAACGCAAGTACCCTATAGGTATTGGACCTCGAAAATCGCAAAATATACGACTTACACGGTCATACCTTATCTGATCATCATTATTTGATCGAGTTGACTGAGTATTTAATACTGACGTACAATAAAGTGATCCTATAATAAGGATTCCGTTTTTGCCAATTTTTTTTTTTTATATTTTGATTGGAGGGAAATACAGGGTGTCAACCACCTCATCACAAAGCCGTTAACCAAGCATTCTGTACATCGAACTAAGTAACTTTACGCAAAAATTCTTGCTGGGAAACAACTTTTTTTTTGAGGTTATAAATCATGTTTTGTGGTAGAACTCAATGTAACGCACTTAAAACATTGTACTAGTGGATGGATTGAATATTACGGGGGTCGTGGAGGTGTTAAAAGTCAAAATCTTACAAAAAAAATGAATAAAAAAAAAGTTGTCAAAAAGTTGTAACTTTGACCCCCCATATCTCCGTAACTAGAAGGTTCCCAGGTGAATGGAGCTTGATGTGCTGCTCGGGGATAGTTAGGGTGCTGGTTGTCTTCCTCAGACAGTGAAAAGGCAAGCACTTGAGGGACACAGTTTATATTCGCTCACAACACACAGTTCAGAGTTATATTTAGGTACATCACTTAATAAGCACTGCAGAGTACAATAAACCATTTAAAGTAATAGAAAACTGTCTATAATACGTTTTATATAATTAGGTTATAATATTAGGTACGAACGCGCACACCGAGGGAAACGGAATCTTGACAATGTTGCCAAAACCAAATATTAATAATATTTTTGTTGGTGTTGCCAACACCAGGTATGGTGTAGAACAAAAAAAATTATCGCAATGATGTGGAGAACATCTGCCTTTCGGCTTCGTGAAGACGTGTTTTACACCCTTTATTTGAAATTTATAATTGCTTTCTTCTTGAAACACTTTTTTTAATGTCCCTCCAGGTAAAATAGAAAACCTTTATATAGCAGGTATCGATATGCTATTAGAAGACAATCTATTAATATCTAAATTAAATGCACAATATCAATTCAATTGAAAACGATGAATTAATGGCAGCCAATAATATGGCTGATCCTATTAAAAAAATACAGTAGCTAACTTATTTAAAAGTCGAATAAAGACTAAATTAAAGGTCAACAACACTTTCAAAGGCGTTTAATGAATACAAGAACAATTTAAAACGAAGTTCTCGTCCTACTACATAAAGGGAACTCTTTGAGAGCCAACTAATTAAAAAAAAGTTATTAAAAAGCTAAAAACAGCGAGTTGTCGAAGTCCATGAATTAATTTAGTTAAAAAATTGAACCTTTTTTCTTGTCACTGCGTGTTTTTCTTCGACACTTTTTTGTGAAGAGTTTTATAACTTTTAATTAATGTATTTAATTGTAGAAGATCTTGTTAATAAATATTACTTGTTAGTACTTTTTTATTGGTTTGATAAAAGACGGAAAGCTTTGTAAACAAAACACGTTTAGTGTATTCGAATACTGAATGAGGAAGGAAAGCGAACTTCATAAAGATTAATTAATGACGTCTACCTCTGCATTTATTTCAATCGAAATAAGTATTCTTGTAGTTTCTTGTAGTAGTCGCCAATAAGGTTTCCCATTTAACAGAGAGCTAACCTATTGCCATCAACTGGGCACGAATGCAGACTCCGTGCCTGCTATTAAAAAAATCCTGATTAAAAACCCAACGAATCTTTGCCCGGGGATTGAACCCTAGACCTCATGCACAGCAGTAGCGCTTGCGGCCACCCGACCAGTGACACAGTCAGTGGCGTTTTACCCCCGACGCAAAAACGACGGGGTGTTATAAGTTTGATTGTGTGTGTGTGTGTCTGTGGCATCGTAGCGAACGGATGAACTGATTTTGTTTTTGTTTCTTTTGTTTAAGGTGAATTAGTCGGGAGTGTTCTTAGCTATGTTTGATAGAAATCAATTTAAGATGGCCGCCGCTATAAAATGACGGATTACATAATTATTCAACAACTCTCTCAATATGGGTATCAAATAAAAGGGCTTGACTAGTAGAATACTATACGCTATAATAAATTTCAAATCCAAGATGGCCGCCACCACAAAATGGTGATTTTTGTTTTTTTCACAACTCCTTCAATAATGGTATCAAATATCCGAGGGATTGACTAGTAGAATTATGTACACGGTATTAAAAAGGAATGACGAATATTATATTATTATACCTACTACACACAAACACAGCATACGCCATTTCGTTACGTGACGATTTCTACTAAATCGCACAACTCGTAAGGTTAAGACGCCTGCGGAGCATGCGTATTTCATACAAACGTCATACCAAAATAATTTGTAAATTAAACATTCTATTTCTAAGGTAGTGTGTATGTATTTCGATTGAATTACAGAATATCTAGGTTCCCAAATATATATTTTGATTGGACACTGATTTTAACAAGATTTATAAGAAAAATAAGTTTTCTATGGAAATTTTAAATTCCTCTTAACTCGTCTTTGTATCATTGTCCTTTCAAAAAATATGTTTGGAAACATAGATATTCTGTAATACAATCGAAATAAATACACGCTAGCTTAAGAATATGTTTGATTTACAAATTATTTTGGTATTAAGTTTGTATGAAATATGCATGCTCCGCCGGCCCCTTAAGGAACTTCGTTCAAAAAAAAATACTTTGAGTTTATGACCCAATGTGTCGGGAGTTTTTTACATGTTTTTAAGTTAATGTAACTTTTTACAAAAAAGGTTTCTTCATTATGTGTCTATACACGAATGTAGATTACATCTCTACATACAAAACAATACTGTCATTGTCATTACAAATGACTTGAATTACAGCTGTAGTAAGTCTTAATCGTCATCATCTGCCTACAAGTCCACTGCTGGACATATGATTCTTCAATCACTCCTACCGTTACAGATACCTGTATATTGGTTTCGAAACAACAGTGACCGAAATTAAATTATAACCATGAACAATCAAGCGACAAATATTTATTAATTATAGAACCGTTTCCATTTACTTTAATTGGTTTTTAAGGGTTTCCCAACGGCGTCATTGTTCGTTTAATAAATTACTTTCCTTGTAAGTTGTGCTGTTTCAGTGATTCGTGTAATTTTCTTGTGATTATATTGCTTTCTCTTGCTTACAACGGTCGATTGTGGTTCGTATTCGACTTTCAGTTTAGTTAAAGCTTCTAAAAATAAATCAGGTAGGTACCTATACTTCGAACAAACATATATCTGTGCAGATGGTAAAACAAAGTACTAAAAGAAACCAGCTGTTGCCGGCGACTTCGTTTGCGTGGAAATTGAGTAAATGAGAGTGAAAAAAAAGATAGCCTAGCCAACTTTCATTACGATTCGATCAGCCGTCTAGTCTATAAAAGTTACAAACGAACAGAGTTACTTCGGCATTCATAAGTACTAAGCTTGCCATTATTGTTACATTTTTGAAGTGAAAACTTCTATAAGCGCGTTGAGCACTTTTTGAGTGAACGCTTTGTAGCAAGATCGGCTACGAGTATTCACTTTTATCGGCATTCATCAAAGACTGTCCCGCTTTTTTTGTGACAAGCATTGCCACTTTGAACTGCAAACCTAAACTGGTCGTACTGTGGTATTACAATTTAATGCTGGTTCCATGTTTAAAAGTATTCTACGTCAATGAAAAAAACTATCTATTTTCACTATCCTTATTAACCTTATGTAACCCCAAAACAGTACCTATACTAAAATTGAACACTTGCAAGTATAAAAAAAATATGAAATATTTATTACTAGCACTTAGCCCGCGAAGAAAATAAAGACAAATTATGATTGCTCGGCTAATTTAGATGATATCAATATAAATATGTAGCTTAAGTTTCTCGGTAAAGACGTAGCGTTCTAATGGTGAAAGAATTTTGAAAATTAGTTGAGCAGTTTTTGAGTTAAATCGTAACAAAAAATCAAATCTTTTCTCTTTAAAATATTAGCATAGACGTAGATAAATAACCTCATTCGTTCCAAACAAAACTTGAAATACATCTTCCTTTAAGCAAACACGCACATCTTAACAGGATTTTCTTCAGCTTCATATAAACAAACGGGGGAAGAGAATGAAAAATACGTGAAACAAGACAAATGTGTCGTAAGCGTATCGTATGAGCGTGATTACTGAAAGATTAGCTTCACCCGTCTAAGTAAAGTTCAATGAACCGGAGGCTGTGGAACTGATATATATCTTTGTGAAGAGCGCGATAGTGGCGTAGTGGGAGCAGAAGTTTAGTTTAGCTCAAGTATTATGAACTAGTTTTAGAAGGCTGAAGAAGATTTCCATTTATAAAATAAAGAAGTTTTAGTGTTATATATATTTCTTACCTTTAACCGTACACATTTGTTTCATTTGTAATACTTATTTCTAAAATAATATTAACAACAAAAATATCAAAATAAAATACGAGTATAAATCTCGTTAAAATTTGAAATATTCTCATATAAAAGAATATTTAAAAAAAAAGTTGTACCCCACCACCATCACTACTGATGGTGGTCAGGGCTCTTGAAAGAGGAACCTCCGAACAATAAGCGCCGTGTCCAGAAGTACTGCTTTCTGAATCCAGCCTTTGATCCAGAAGCTTTACGAGCACCGAGTTAGGCCAACACTTTTAATGTTCTTTTTTTTATGCATAACAGATTTCATCAGTTTAAAAAGAAAACTGTGTGAAAAATAATATTACTGCGGACCAGATCGAATTCTAGAATTATGCCCGAACATGACCCGGCTAGGTGGACAGATGATCTGGTGAAGGTTGCAGGGATCCAATGAATGCAAGTTGCACGAGACCGGTCAATGTGGCGTTACTTGGGGGAGGTCTATGTCTAGCAGTGAACGTGTTTCGGAATGAATATAATGATGATGATGATGGTCCGGCTGGTATTTAGAAAACGAGCAGCTTTTGCAAAAAAAAAAAACAAATTAAAATAGTTATACAGGGTGACCCCGACAATACGACAATAAATAAACTGCGCATGCCACTTGAAATTCCCATATAAGATGACTTTCTTGTCAGTCTGTCTGTCCATCTGTCACCACCGGTTATCTCAGGCGGTCCTGGTCCACCAGGACCGCAAGAACTAGCAAGTTGTTTTTTGCTTTGAGAATTTATTTTATGTTTAAAAATATTCCAATGAACTAGTATTAACAGTGTTTTCATTTTATTTTCGTATTATCGATGTGAGTGTATAAGTGGCAGCTGTTCCAGTTATATAAATATGGTAAATTACTTGTGACTTACCTGAGAGATAAAAATTTAATTGTAATTTTGTAGTGTTTATCGGTAGGCACTGTGTCGCAGACTTTCAATCTTACAATGATCTCGGCAGAATTCTTAGTAAAACATTCCAGTTTCGAAGCATAGACTATAAAAAGTTGCAGTATCTTTTTTGTCGCATAAATTGTAAAACTTAACTCTGCGAAGTAAATAACTTTGGCGCATAAACGATGAGTTATTTGTTTGTGCACTATTGCAGCAAGTTTTTATGTTTTGGAACGGCTGATTTTAAAATTGACTTTGTTGTTTTTTTAGTTTTAAGCCTTATCTTAAGGTCGATAATAGGTCTCGAAGGTAAGCAATGCTTGCCGAGTACATCATCATTAAAGGAGACGGGGCAAATTTGTATGGGACGTGGTCTATGAACCAATAGCGACACTGTTGTGGTATTTATGGGGGGATGCCTTAGCTACACTCACGTGCGAAGTGCCCTTCACACGAGTTTAGAGAAAAATGATACTTTAGAACGCCTGATTTTACAACATTTTTTTTTTGTTTTGTATAAATTGGCTATTTCTAAATGTATTATACTTCAATAATGTGTTTTTTAGCTAGATATAGTCATAGTCATCATCATCATCAGCCTATTAATGTTCCCACTGCTGGGACACAGGCCTCCTCTCAATCAGAGGAAATGGGGTATAACCCACCACAAATAATGTATTCTTAAAACTGCAGTTATCCTACTGCATTGCCCTGCTTTGTGTAAACCAGCATATGACTACGACTGATCACTGATGTATCTCTCGATCCGATAGCTCGATCCGATGCCGGTTCTCGACTCACTGCTCCAAATTCGCTTTGATATAAGCCCTTGTATTTTTTGTATGCGAATTTATCTTCCATCAATCAGTGTTAGGAAGACATACTGATCTAGTCTGATGGGTTTTTTACTTGAATTTTGTTTATTGGTGGCTCGTTTTATAAGAACGAATGGCATGGAAACTACTAAACTAACGGTAATGATGTGTTTCTTTTTTGTGTTGAAATGGTTTATGTTATGACCAATTACTGAACCACGCAACTTCGTCTGCGTCACATAAGAGAGAAAAAGGAAAGGAAAAAAAAATCCCCTCTTTTGCAACATTTTTCATTCCTGCTCCGTGGTCGTAGCGTGATGTTATATAGCCTGCCTCGATAAATAGACTATCAAACACAAAAATAATTTTTCAATTCGAGCCGGTAGTTCCCGAGATAAGCGCGTTCAACCAAACAAACTAACTCTTCTGCTTTATAATATTAGTATAGATTATTGCAATGGACTGCCTCGTTGGTCTACTGGTCCCAAATGCGACTGCAGAGCATGGCCCTGGGTTCGATTCTTGGGTCGAGCAAAATGTTATTGGGTATTGGAGTCTGGATTTGTGTCCGGTTGATGGCAATAGGCTCGCCCCCTGTTATTTAGCTCTGCCTAACCTAATGTTAAATATATCTAATAGCTTGTAATGATAAAAAATCAATTAGGTTCTTAATTTGAAAAATAAAATAAAGTTAATTACTTGCTCTTTATTCATTTGTTCTAAAAATTGATCAAAGGTTTCTAAATTTTCCAAACTTTTCTTTTCTACACTATCTACACTAATATTATAAAGAGGAAAACTTTGTTTGTTTGTTTGTTTGGTTGTAATGAATAGGCTTAAAAACTACTGGACCGTTTTTAAAAATTCTTTCACCATTCGAAAGCTACATTATCCACGAGTAACATAGGATATATTTTATCCCCGTACTCCCACGGGAACGGGAACTATGCGGGTGAAACCGCGGGACGTCCGCTATCATCTATAAATTAGTTCTTTTCATCGTTTATAAACTACCTTCAGAATTGATGAAACAACATAAAAAACTTTGTTTTCGATTTTTCGGTGTTAGGAAATAGCCGTTTCCTCAAGATGTGTTCTTAAAATAATAATGATGAAAATAACGTGTGTAAAAATTCCCTAAACGAAGCCAAAAAGCATCATTTCCATCATTTTTTTTTGTTCTAGATAATACCTGTACTCTTTTAAGTGACGGAGATATTGGGGATCAAAGTTCCAACTTCTTAGTATTATTACTTACTTACTTTAAAAGCCTAGCAAAAAAAAAATGCGTTGAGTTTATTAGTTTGTTCAACAGAATGCGTGGTTGGCGGCTACGTGACCGGTCCGTTAAATAAATATAAATAAATAAATATCTCTGGACATTAACACACAGCGACATCTAGTGCCACACTAAACAAGGCTTGTGTCGTGGACACCAGATAGTTGATACACAACATATTATATACTTTTTTTGTTTGTAAATACCACAATTGCATGCTGTTTGGTACTTATTATATATATGAACATTCATGACTCGGAAACAAATGTCCATGCTCATCACACAAACATTTGCTCCTACCGGGGGATTCGAACCCAGGTCCCTATATATGAACGTAAGGCAGCCTCACTACCACTACGCCATTCGAGTCGTCAACGTTCGTTCGTTGTGTACTACACAAAGTAATGTGCCTGCCACAGGACCATCACTACTACCTCAATATTTCGAACATTTATTCACGTCCGCGGTATGATCAAATTAGTACGCCCTAACCTAGGCCAGCTAGGCAATAGACAATTCAATTATTCGATGTAGCGCACAATTTTCAGCCAATCAGGGCGCTTCGACAATTTTGTTACGCAAACTTTTTTATTTATTCTGTTGTGCGCGTGACTGTACGTTTACGTTGAAAACTTTGTAGTTTTAACGGCTTTTTTCGCGTTGTCTGTACTGTTTGGACAATTAGTTTAGTTATTTGTCTAAGCGAGGATGTCGACTGTGCAATTTGTATTGGCAGATGTTGTCTGTTGATGTTGAATAAGTATGTATCTGTTTCCAAATGAAATAAACAGTTGATGAACGTCATCAAAATAACTGAAACTGTTCAGTAAATAACAGTTGAACTTGATCGTCTTGAGTATTAAATTGAACAAGGTTCTGTTTGGGCTTGAATCAAACGATGCAGAACCAGAATTTATTGATGAAAATGCATGAAACAAAAAAATATAATTTTGCCTACCAATTTGCAGCAAAATGTGCTATGGGAAAAAAAAGCTTCCCACAAAACCGGACACATTTCAAACAAAGTTCACTGTTCTTAGAACCTTTAAATGCAATTAAATTAAAACTAAAAAACTACGAAAACTTTATCGGAATCGATTCTGTGAGCTATCGGAAAAGGCGAATCGTCGTAAAGGTCGCACTGTTCTATGGAACAATGAATTATTTACCGACTGATACTCATTCGACAGAACACGCAAAGGTCTTACTAGTACACACTTAAAGGCTCGTTTACTAGCTGGTTCGTTAACTAGCTGGTAAAAAACCAGAAGTACCTTTACTTCTGCTTTTTTACCAGCTAGTAAACGAGCTTTCTAGGTGTACCTCACAAGTCAGAAACTTTATTCTGTCTTTTAGCTCCACCTCCATGCTTATTTAATACTTACACATCTGCCTCGCTTTTTCCCAACTTTAGGTCGGTTTCCAGTCTAACGAGATGCAGTTGAATACTTGTATTTTACATGGAAAGACTGCCTATCTTACCTCCACAACTCAGTTCCTTGGCTATACGAGACTTTTTGGTCAGACGAGTTGTTAGATTATCAGGCCACTGACTAAAGGTAATGACTGTCAAAGATCTACAAATGACAGCCGGGACCAACGTCTTGACATGCGTTCCGAGGTACTGAGGAAACTCGGTATGTAAAGGGTGGTCTCTCATCCGGAGACCAATCTACGCAAACACGGCTTAACCTATAGATCGACCGAGTGGCTGTTATTATTTAGCCATGAGCTCTTCCATGTTTTACCGTTTGTTATTGATATGCCAAGTCAAAAGCCCGTGGGCGCGGTAAACTCTGACACCAGGTTACTTACCACACGATAAATAAAAACCGGTTAAGGCGCTACATGAGCTAAATTAGCAACTCTATTTGTGGTGGTTCAAACTTTGTCTGAAATTCTGTTAGTAAAGTTTTAATTAGCTTGCACTACAAAGTGGTTGTTACGTCAGTCACTGCGGGCCGAATAGTGCGAAATTAGTGGTTTCGATCGATTTACAAAAAATCTATGGATTGGACTAATAAAATAAAACATTATGATACTAATGTTGCTTGTAGAATTGTTTGCCAAAAAATCATAATAGTCGCATTGATTTTAATATGGTTTTTACTCGTTAAAATACATGTTTATAGATAAGTTATCGAGGAAAATAATAATTAATTGTATTATGTTTTCAAAACACTATCAGACAAGCATATATCCTGAAGAATGTCATACATTTTTGTGGTTTTGTTTACTGCAGTGAGTCATATACTTTCAGGCATTATATACTACTATAAAACTCGCGTTTAGCTCTTGTAGTCGCCTTGATGTTGAATCAAATAAAGATGGTACTGTACACTCCAACTGAACTAGGTACTATCAGCTTATACGGTAATTGAAAGTATTTGAAAGCCCTCAAAGACATAACTAAGTAAAACGTACAACGTTGAAACAGGATTGGTTTTATAGGTCGTTATTATTCTGCTAACGTAACGCATTTCGAGTACCTAAACCTAAATAAAATAAAGGAACAGCGAGGGCTTTAATTCTAAAAGGTACATTTAGTGGGGCCTGTACTTATTTTTATTGCTGCCATCGAAATATTTTGTTTTACCTACCTGTTTGTGGTGCGAATTGAAAAATTTGTGAGTTGTGTTTGAACTGGACAAGTGGTCCCACTTTTCCAGACCAGTCTAGTCCTTGTTTTCTTTGACTCGATGGAATAAATAAGCGACAATCGTTTTCGAACTTCAACCAATAAATATTTTGACTCGATGCTTGTATTTTTGACAAATAGTGCCACCTTGAACTTAAAGTGGTCATACTGTACAACTGATGTCAATAGGACTGACATTTTTTGATTGTTTTTCTAAACGACATAGCTGACCGACGCAACTTCGTCTGCGTCACATAAAAGAGAAAAAGCCCACAAAAGGAAAAAATATTGCCCGTTTTTGCAACAATTTTCATTTATGCTCCGCTCCTATTGGTTGTTACATAGCCTATAACCTTCTTCGATAAATGGACTATCCAACAAAGATAAGAAGATAAGAAAAAGATAAGATAAGAGAGAGAGGAGAGAGAGAGAGAGACGAGAGAACGGGACGGGATTTTTGAATTTCAATCAGTAGTTCCTGAGATAAGCGCGTTCAAACAAACAAACAAACTCTTAAGCTCTATAATATTAGTATAGATTAGTTAGTATGTATTGGTCAAATCTTGGAACTAAATTTCAAACCAGTTCCCTCAAACCGATTGAGCAATAGTACAGTAACTGAACTCAAACGAGGCATCAAGTGGTCAATTGTTCTACGAAACTCATAAAATTTATATATATGGGAAACTAGAAAACTATTCTGATTCATTTTAACTTATCGTAACTTCCATTGCTTTGTAATATTGGAAAAATAATATATAGGTAATTTACCGTAGATAAAATAAATAATTGGGTAAACAGAAAGAAAAAAAATACATCGAAATTGGTCGGAATAGCTAGGAATGAGCTCCCAGAATTACATTATTTGCTAAACAATTTTGTTACTCTTACTAGCCACTAGCGTTTCAATAATATTTACCATTGGCTATTAATTGACCATTTTAATTCATAATCTGCCTAGTTCCCTACTATGTTGGGGTCGACTTCCAGTCTCATCAGATACAGCTGAATAGGTACCATTATTTTACACGGAGTGACTGCTTCTCTGACCTCCACAACCCAGTTAATACTGGGTAATACGATACCACTTGGTAAGACTGGTTGACAGACTTTTTGCGCCACTGACTACCTGTAACGACTGTCAAAGAGGGACAAATGACAGCCGGGACCAACAGCTTAACGTGCTTTCCGAGGCATGGAGGAAACCCGGTATGTAAGTGTTGTAAAACCTACTTGCTAAGTACTTTATGTTAGGTTTTAAATGGCTATATGTTATGTCAATAAATAAGATATTCGAGGTTTAAACTTATGTACTTGTGACTTGAATATTTGAATAGCAACCATCGTACGTTTACTAATTTTTAATTTCGCCTTTTCCATAATATTTATTTAGAAACATGATTCTGCAGATCGTGAATTACAACAGTAAGGGTGGTCACCCATCTACAGACCAACCTAGGCAAGCACGGCTTAACCTAAAGATTGGCCCGTGCGGCTGTTTTTTTTTTAGCCACGAACACCATTGACTAGATGTGAGGGTCGACTTCCAGTCTCACCGGATGTAGATGAATGCCATTATTTTACGTGGAGCGACTGCCTATCTGACTTTCACAACCCAGTAATGCGATACCCCTTGGTAAAACTGGATAACAGACGTTCGGGCCACTGATTACCTAAAGTATCACTACATATTATTTAAAGTAAAGTCCCCCGCCGTGTAAATTTGTCTGTTCGCGATGAACTCAAGAAGTACTGCACCGATTTTCATGCTGTTTTCACCAATGGATAGATTGGTTTTTGAGGAAGGTTTTAATATACAGGGTGTAAATCACCTCATCACAAAGCCGTTAACCAAGAATTCTGTACATCAAATTAAGTAACTTTACGCAAAAATTATTGCTGGGAAACAACTTTTTTTATTGAGGTTATAAATCATGTTTTGTGGTAGAACTCAATGTAACGCACTTAAAACATTGTGCTAATGGATGGATTGGATAGTACGGGGGTCGCGGAGGTGTTAAAAGTTAAAATCTTGCAAAAAAAACCTGTATTTGAAAAAAAACTTGTCAAAAAGTTGTAACTTTGACCCCCAATATCTCCGTAACTAGAAGGTTCCCAGGTATGGTGTAGAACAAAAAAATGATCGCAATGATGGGGAGAACAAGTGCCTTTCGGCTTCGTGAAGAGGTGTTTTACACCCTTTATAATTTGTAACGGGCATCAGCTAGTAACTAATAAAAATATAGTAGACAACAAATATGTCACACAGTACGAAAATTGATAATAGGGACGTTGAAGTTTTCATTCAGGGACTGGGTAGTCAACATGACAAAATATTATTAATACGTGATATGAAGAAGCTCTAATGATGATAGCAAATCTTCAAACGAAAATGTGAATGTCTGAAAATAACCTACAACAACAAAAGGTTTCATGGCAAGAAAGAAAAAACAGGACGCTGTTACTGATTCTCAGTAAAACCACAGATTAAATAAGTTACAACGTAAGTAAAACCAAACTAAAGTGTAAATCAATCCATCTTATCGAATTTACGAAGAAACGTCTGGTATCTCAAAACGCCGCGAAGAATACAAAATCCCTTTTCCGACACAATCGTATTTTTTTCCTAATTTAGATGGTTGGCTTGTCTAGATCCTGGCTTAGTTTATCAGTTAATTTGAAATTTATTAAAAAGGAATTTCAATACAATTGCGGCTTGGCTCTCTCTGATTGACGTTGAGAACTGTGATAACATCCAACGAGAGCTGGTTCCTTTTCGGATGAAGGAATAATCCAATTTGATTGAGTTGGTTGTTTGATAAAATATTAGGGGTGAAGAAGTTTGTGGGTATTTGTAGCAATTTTTAATAAGCTTATTAAGTTATTTAACCAAAAAATTGAAAAGATTTTTATTATTATTATAGCTAGCCCATAAATAGTCCCACTGCTGGGCAAAGGCGTCCCCCAATTCCTTCCAAGGAATAGGTCACGATTCTGTGCTACTTCTTTTCAATTCTCAAGGAAGACACCCAGTGCGTCCCGCCATCTCCTTCGTGGTCTGCCGCGACCCCGTCACTGTTTTTTAAAAAATGAAATTGATAAAAAAATATATGGCTCCCAAATAACTTTCATGCATAATTAAGTACACCAATCATTTTTCAATTTAAAATACCTAGATGAAGTTCAATGTTACCCAAACTTGCAAAATAATTGCTTTTACGTCTTCGAACAGCTTTAAAATCACATACATTCGCGAATGTGGTCATAAGGATACTCGTACATGCTATCTTACGATTTCTAACACCTTCGAAGTCACCTAAAGTCTTCCCGTACGGCAAATTATGCTACGTGTCATTCAGGGTACATCAATCAAGAAACGCCTCGACGTCTATAATTGCACCATACGTCCCTGCAGTCTTTTTACAGTCAGCTGTCGGTCTTCAAATGTTTTTTTCTGAATCTAAATTGGTCACACCGTACACGGCTGTACAGTGCCGTGATGGATTTGTTAGACTAGCAGACAAGGTAGGGCCTCAGTAGCATGTTTATCTAAAGGGTGTAAAAGACTCGTAACGTATTTCGGCTTCTAGTTACAGAGATGTTGGGAGTAAAAGTGCCAACTTTTCCACAAGTTTACAAAAAAAAAGTATTTTTTTGTTTTTATGTTAGATTTTTCCTTACACAAATTCACGACCCCCGTGCAATCCATCCATCAGCACAGTGTTTTAAGTGCATTAGGTTGAGTCCTACCGAAAAACGTGATATTTCACCTAAAAAAAAAAGCAATTTCCCAGTGTTTTTTTTTACGTAGGGTTACTTAGTTTGATGTACAGAATGCTTGGTTGACGGCTTCGTGTAGAGTTTGTTTAACAACCTGTATACAGAAGCGGGGTTTAAGTTAAGAGACGACTACCCTAAAATCAAAGCTTTTGTTTACTACTAGACTATGCAAGTGATGTGACTACTCAACGGTGTTAAAAACTTCATGACTCTTTAGCCTTTTATAGTACTCTGTTTACTCTTAGACAGTGAATGCTGAACCTAAAGGGTGTTAATAAACTCTTAACAAAGACGAAAGGCACTTGTTCTCCCCGTCATTGCAATCAGGACCATACCTAGGAACCTTCTAGTTACGGAGATATTGGGGGTCTAAGTTATAACATTTTCACAATAAAAAAAAAGGACTACTTTTTAAGATCATTACTTTACTTTAAACACGTCCATAACCCCTTTACTGTAATACACGGCCATAAGCACAATGTTTTGAGTGCGTTACATTGAGTTTTGCCGTAAAACGTGATTTTTGAACCCGTAAAAAAAGTCGGTTCCCAGCCATAAGTTTTGCTACTTACGTACTTAGTTTGATGTGCAGAATGCTTGGTTGACGGCTTCATGATGATACTGTTTGTATTATTGTATTACAACGTACTGGTGTCCGCAACTCCACGTCAAAGCGCGTATTTTGCGTATGGGCAAGATACTGTTTACACCATGTATATTAAAATTATGTAAACTGTTTTGCATCCTGATTACAAAAGGAGTAAAACTGGTTCAATCTAGTAACATCCTAGATTGTCATTGCTTATCATGAGACATAAAAGTCATTTAGTAAATTGACTCTTCCTCTTAGATCCATCTTCACCGAAAAAATAACGGTCTGATTATCTAAAAACAGCTGTCAATGTGACATGTTCCCATACAAAAATGTATTTTAAACAGCTGTTTTTAGAAAATCAGACCGTCATCTTTTTGGTGAACATGGACCTTAGTGGATCAATGGCAATCTAAATTGAGTCAAATCAAATCAAATCAAAATCATTTATTGCTTTAACTATAATGTGGTAAATGGTGGTAAATAAAATTATAGTCACCCTGTCGGGCACAGCAATTTTTAAAGTAAATAAAAAGAGAGAGGAAAAGCGCTTTATAACTTACTAGCGACCCGCCCCGGCTTCGCACGGGTACAATGCTGATACTAAATACACTACAGAAAAACTGTGAACGTTGTATATAAAAACACAGGGGCCCGCTCCGGCTTCGCACGGGTATAAAATATATAGCCTATGTCACTCACTGAAAAAATGATTAAAATCGATCCAGTATTTTTTTTTTACCGGCCGCCCCGGCCAGCCGGTACCGCCGCAAACGCTACGTCCCGCAATTTTTAAATCTGTAATATCTTCGAAAATATTCATTTAAATCACATGCTGTAAAGGGCAATTTTGATCTACATGAAATGCACAACGTATCTAATGTATTTAATTGGATAAGGAATGATACTGTATCGTTTAAAATGGCTTGGTAAATAACCCATTTTTTTTTTGTAATATGTAAAAGATAAAAATGGTTACTGTGGGTTATCCTTATGAGATAAACATATGCTGTCCCGGATTTTTTTATTCATCTTTTTAAGATATACAATTCCGTAGTACATAAATTTGATCTATCTCGTAAGGTTTAGCCATCGTTTGCAATGTAAGCGCAGAAAAATATGTTTGTTACGACATCACATTACAAATCTTTAAATTTCTCGGCTTTTCTACTGTAATATAATACTAGTACTATAATATGCATTTATTATACATATAAACCTTCCTCTTGAATCACTCTATTTATTAAAAAAAACCGCATCAAAATCCGTTGCGTGGTTTTAAAGATCTAAGCTTATATAGGGACATAGGGACAGAGAAAGCGACTTTGTTTTATACTATGTAGTGATAGTGATACTATTAAATATTTATTTCTCATTTATCTAATAATCATAATAGTCTCTAATAATAATAATAGTCTACCGAGTCAGCCCATTAAATTGCATGAAAGGAACCTCCACAAGCGACGTATCTATTTAGTCACTCTACGTACGTCCAGCGCACCATGGGCAATCAGCGAGTTTCCACGCTGATTGGCTAAGCGTTTCACCACGTTGGCTATCTAAAGTCCTGGATAAAGTTGCTCAAGAAATTGCAAATAGTTCGACTCGATGTTAAATCATTGTCAACTGAAACTATCAACTGAAACTAGGCGAATGATTTTTTTAGCTTTATTGCAAGTACATTGATAAATGATATGATGATATGTTTATTCAGCAAGTGGGGTTTTTGAAAACACTTTCACACGTAATTTTATTTTAAATTAGGTGTATGGGGCCGGTGTGTCGTACCTGACTACTCTGAGAAGAAACAGCCGAAACAAACTCACAGGTCATAGTCTCTTTTGAAGTCCAGTATTAAGTCTTATTTTTCTTAAAACCTTGCCCCACACTAGAAATTTAATCTATATCATGGGTAGCGTGGGTTGTATTGCGATTACAAACATTTAAACTCACATACTTGCACAATCACCCAGACCTGGAACAGCTACATGTAGGCCATTCAAAAATATTTATTTCGTGCGAGAATCAAACGCGCGACACGCAGCCCAAGAGCCAATCGCTCAGTCACTGCGCAAACCGCACCGTTTCGTAGTCCAGCCCGAGCAGATTCAGCCACAAGTGTGATCACTCTAAAAATTCCACGTACTATTTGACTACAAGTTGAATAAAAACAAAACAAAAATCTTCACTAGCGTTTTGAAAACAGAACTTAATTTAGCACAACTAGTGCTCTCATCGAAATGATGCACGAGTCTCATAACAGAATCGTTAGGTTCCATATTAAGTATAACACTATTCGCGCCACCAACAGAATTCATGCAGACTACGGTATATATTACCATAGTAATGAGATGGGGAGATGCAGTCTTGGTAGAGATATCTTGGGAACCTTTCATATGCGATAGGGATGCATGTTATTTGTATTTGTATCGATACTTTGGATCGATTCGGATCGCAACGTTACGGCTTTGACACAATTCGATATTGGAGTATCGAATGACTTCCGATTCTTCAAATTTGATATTTCGTATCATATTTTCGTGGCCCCACCTCACACTTTTAATCTGCGAGTCTAGGCCACCTTTCAGGAACTGTTTTGTACTTCTTCTGTATCCTTAATTATATATTTTATTAAATTGTCTAATCATGCAATTTATGACTATTTAGTTTTGTACTGTGGAATATTCGTTTGCCATCACCATCATAATCTGCCTAGCATATTCCAAACAAAGTTGGGGTCGAGGTATCCAGTCTAATCGGATGCAGCTGTGTACCCAGTATTATACATGGAGCGACTGCCTATCTTACCTCCACAACTCAGTTAGTACTAGGTAATACGAAACCCCTTGCTAACGCTGGATGTCTACTACTACCTGTATCGTATTCGTTTGTATCGATCCAAACTATCAGAGTATCAAATCAAGTTGGAGTATCGAATCGACATCGAATACGTGCATCACTAAAATGAGAGCATCGAGTCCTTTTGATGAAATACGAGTATTTTGCTGGGATATTCATAGAGTTTATTAGTTGGAAGTAAATAATGTTTGCAGGGAAAGCGAAGGAATGATTAGTTGGGGTCGGGACGGCTTTCAATTTTGTTTTGCGGTTTGAACCTGGATTTAGGACGGATTTTCTAGGGGAAGGTGGTTGTTACAATGTTTTCGTTTAGTAGTGGATTTGTTCGACATGTTTGGCAGGTAAATGTGCTATTTTGCAAAGAAATGCTGTTTTCAAGTTTGAAAGGCTTCGATTTGAGTTGGTACGTTATTTTCATAAAGCTTTAATTTCAATTTCAGGAAAAGAAACATAGTTCAAAACGAATTAGCTGTAAATAAGTACTTTATTTTAAGTAATTAATTGAGACAAGAGCAGGAAAATAATGATGATGCTAAAGTACTAATCTTAAATTAAATAGTAAAGAATATTTAAGTAATGGAAACTGAACAGTTATAATTTCCTCATCCTCGTTAGTCAAACTTACGTGTAAAAAGGTATTGCTGTTGGTAGATAAATCTCAAATCTTCAAAATGAAATGAAAATGATAATCAAACGCAAATTATTCTTAAGATAATGTTAACACACGTTTCAAATATCAAGCAAAATTCAAGCTTTAAAATCTGACTAACTTAGTAAAACAACAACTCGATTTATTACAGTAAAGTGAACTTCGTAGCAAATGTTGTCATAAGAAAATAAATGTTTTTTTTTGGTTTATTTAGTAACACAGCTCTTTCACTTTTCCTTTTTAACAATTTCTCAAACGAAACAGTTTGAGAACTGAATCTACATAGCTTCAAAACTGTAACAAAACTATTAATTAAAGACTGGGAGTCTGTATCTCGATACTAGAACTTTCTTCGTACTTTTTATCGCGTAAAATATTGAAATTCTTAGCTCGTGACGCCCAAGTCTTACTGATTTAATTTCCTCTCTATTTCATAGATATGCCAAGTTTCAGGAGTATTGGAAATGTCAGTTGGAGATTTTGAAGGGACGTGAGTGGATTTTGCGTGTTCATTTGTAAGCTTTACATTTGTATATTGTATTTTGTTACGAAAAAAAAAACGGTTATTGGCTGGCAAACATTTATAATTTATTGGTTTCTTCTTGTTAGAGTATCGATGACAAAGCCCAAATTTTGGTGACGAATTTGGCACTTTCAGTTGCGTCCATTAGCTCCTGTGATCTTCAAATAACATGACAGACCGTTCACAATACCAAGTGTCCCATCGTTTGTGGGGTAACACTACATTTAAACTCCAGAGAAAAGTCATTTAGATCTCCTCCATGTTTATTGCTTTAACAGCCATAGACGGTAGAAGATTTAGTCATGGCATTTGAGATCTTTCGTCGGTGTAGACTGGTAAGGGATTAACTCAGTGAACATAAACATTACGCCTGATATTTGGAAAGCGTTAGGCAGATGTGTATTTAATAGTAATTCTACCTTTTGCCAGTTATTTGTAAGTGTCACGAATTTCAGGATGAGCCTTTTGCTGTCAACCCAATGCTCACCAAATGAATCAGACACTCATGATGGAAAAACCCAGTAACACTTTGCCTAACCTGGTAATCAAACCCGGGACCTCATTATTAGCAGTAACGCTTGCGACCACTAGACCACAGAGACAGACTCAGTATGGACTCAAACTGGATGTGATGGACGAGGTGTCCGCCATTCAGATATGTGGATCGAACTTCAGTGAGGAAGACATTGCTGCTGCGAAGCTGCTGCTGTTTTGGTCGCTCAATAAAATCGACCAGATGGTGTCTCGTAGGCGTGACGGGACAAAGAGAAGCCTGCAAGATCACGCTGCTAAAAGCGACCGACCCAGACGACGTGCCGACGTTTGTGGCGAGGGATTTAACCAAATTACCTCCAGTCACTTTCGACCACGTCGACGTTACGAGCCTGCTAAGGACATTGTCTTCCTTAAGGCTAGTTTGGCTGATGTGCAGAGAAATCTGGCTGCATCCCAGAGCACCGTTGCAGACTTGCGCGAACAATTAGTTGAGTTGCGCAACTCTGTGGCATTAACTGGGCCACCGGCACGTGTTAGCAACGTTGACACATGTCGTGAAGCCAGCTGCCTCAATGCGTCAGCTACGAGTTTCGCGTCAGCAGTTTTGTCGCCGGCGCCGATTGCTGAGTCTGCGTTGCGCGCAGTAAGTGCGCCTCGCAGCCCCGCCCCCGTCCCCGCAGCTCCTCCCCGCAGCGCTGCCCGACCGACGCGGCCACCTGTACCAGTGGTCATTTCGAGCATCCCTGCTGCTCTTCCCGCAAAGCCCATGCCTGCAAAGGCAACGGACCAGGCTGATGATGACGGTTTCGTGACGGTGCAGCGGAGGAAACGCCGTCAGCGAAGCTGTAAGAACCGCTCCGGCAAGGCTCCTGCAGAGCCCAACGTAAAACTGCGCGCAGCGAAGCCGAACACCCCGGTGTACATCTCTCGCCTACACTACACCACGGAGGCTGAGGACATCGAGGAGTACGTGCGCCGAAGGTTGAAGTACACGCCAAGAGTACAACTACTGGAATCGCGCCGCAACGTCAATTTCAAGGCGTTTGTGGTGCGTATCCCAACGTGTATGCTACATTTGGTGATGGAAGACAGTTTTTGGCCGCAGGATGTGGTGTTCCGTCGTTTCCGCGGACAGATTCCACAAGAACGCACAAAAGATCGTGCAAGTGTAGTGCATCGTGTACTAACATAGTTTTTAAGTTACTATACTAACATAAAATGTTATTAGTATGTATATTTAGGTTAAGGTATTTATGTATGGGTCTTTGTTACCTGAAATAAATGGTTTATTATTATTATAATAATAATAATAAATTCATTTATTTTCAGGTAAATAAGCCAACTTACACAATACAATAGGTAATGTAAAATAAAATCAAAACTCAACCAACTAGAATTAAATTAAATCAAAAACATATTCTATCAAATAAATCAAATAAAATCCAGAATCTAAGTCAATAAATTAGAATTAAATTTAATTAAAAAACAAAATCTAAGTCAATCAATTAATAAATCAGAATAAATGAAACAAAACAAATTAAATAATATATAATAATATATAAGTAACCAGTATAACTAAGTTAAGTAGGTTTATTTCAAAACGTATGGTTTATATTCTGACAACTGACATAATATTTAAACCACTTCATCATAACTACTTCAGCCACATTTAAAACAAGCCATTTTCCGCTCTGAATCCCAGGCTTTTCACTACTGATAAAGCAGAACCGGTTGATCTGAAACTGATTTAATGAACGAATGAATGGATATTCATTCGTTCGTGAATGTAACGCAGGCGTCACGTTCACTTCACTGAACCTATTAGTGCTCACTGTAGTAACCAGTTTTTTGAGTTAAGAGTTTTTTTTTGCTCGTTTTTATTCTGTTTTGTAAATAAAGGTACCACACAGCCTATTCATGCCATCAAGCTGCTTTGCTTAATTTTGGTCTCTAAGGTTTACATCGCTATAACCTACTTGCCATATACAGGTAACTGTGAAAATGTTTTAAGGATAACGAAAGACACGCACACAGAAACTCCATCTGTTATATAGGGTGTAAAACACCTCTTCACGAAGCTGAAAGGCACTTGTTTTTCCCATCATTGCGATCATTTTTTTGTTCTACACCATACCTGGGAACCTTCTATTTACAGAGATATGGGGTGTCAAAGTTACAACTTTTTGACAAGTTTTTTTTTTAATACAAGTTTTTTTTGTAAGATTTTGACTTTTAACACCTCCACGACCCCCGTACTATTCAATCCATCCATCAGCACAATGTTGTTAGTGCGTTACATTGAGTTCTACCACGAAACATGATTTATAACCTCAAAAAAAAAAGTTGTTTCCCAGCAATAATTTTTGCGTAAAGTTACTTAGTTTGATGTACAGAATGCTTGGTTAACGGCTTTGTGATGAGGTGGTTTACCTCCCCCTGTAGATAGGTAGATCACTGATATACTACATAATACTTTTTGTTTGTAAATACATATTTATGACTCAGATACAAATGTCCATGCTCATCATACTAATTTTTGCTCCTACCGGGATTCGAACCCGGGACCATAAGAACGTAAGGCAGACTCACTAATGCTGCACCATTCGGGTCGTCACATTTCAACTAAATCAGTCTATTATAAAATACCTACCTTGCTGGTAGTCCAGCTTTCTTCATGTGAAAGAAACTTGACCGAAATTCATGACATTTATACTTGCAAGACTCAAACCCGCACCTCACACTCAAGCAACTATTTCCCCTAACTCCAGTCAATCACGACATGATCACAAAGAAACCGAAAAAGTAAAGCAACAACAATGTAAGTCCCAACAAACACGATGTAATCAAGTCAGACAAAAAGGTGGCTATTAAGTGAATGTTTAATGTGCCTAATGCCGTGACCTAAATACGGCTAATGCCCAAATAAGTGCGCAACTCCGAATTAGTTCGGAACTTTGTTACTAAGCATGCGTTTTATTAGCCAACTTACTTATATTTGTCATGGTTAAAAGATGAGGTTGTAGTGCTAGCGGGCTGTTGTTTTGTGTTTTGTTTTAACAAGTTGTAAATGCAAGTTGTACTATTGGTGGACGAAAAAATGGGCCACCTTTTAAATCGTTTGTCGTGACTATGTTTGAAGATAATGACTTTTAGAATACTTCGTTTGTTAATAGTTCGTTGATTATTAGTAGGGTATTTGCAAGATTTTTTTATCACTCTAAACAAAGCATATTAACGTTAGAAATAGCTAAGTGAAATTATTTTTTAAATAATGACAAAAATCATACTTTTCATGACGACGTCATTTGACATATCGGCCAAAATTCCGTTTATCTAGAAAGAGATTGAAACAAAAGTTTTAATGGTTAGAACTTCTGTATTGTTTGGCCGATTTTAGTCTTGTTTTGACTTTTTGTTTACACTCTATTCTGTATCGAAATAAAAAAAAAAACTGATGTATATTCCCTGTTGAAATAATGTACTTTTAAATTGAACAATTTTATTCGTATCATTAGCCTTCAGAAGTTCACTGCTGGACGAAGACTGGTCCAGGCTATCGTGTTCCTTTGGTTGGTAGGGGACCATCAACCTCTCCATCACCTAGTCAGCTGGAATAAGCGTATCTGTCAGAATTTCCAATTTCCAGCTATACCACTGGGACAGGCGTTCTGAGGGACTTTCTTATGTAATAGGTGTTCAAAAAGTCCTGATTTTCAGCCTAATTTGAATCAATAAATGACATGTGATTTTAATATTATATATTTAAACTTGACTCATTCTAGACCGTGTCAGGTCCGAGCCGAGTGTCGGCCTTATTGACGAGCAATACGATAGTGTACGATAGTATTGCTCGTTACTCGGACGTCACTCGGTATATTATAACGTGAGTGTGTCCATACAGAATATATGTCGCAGCCAGGGATAATTTAATGACAAAAAGAATTTAATTTAATTTTGAAGTACAAGAATAGTTTGTTCTGAAGTTGGCAACGCAGTGAAGTCTTTGTGAGTCACGTGGACAGAGTTGTTGTGCGGGAGGTTGAACATTATCAAGTCGGTCCACAGAGCATCTATATATGAGTCAGTCTTATTCGTGCACTCGAAGAGTTCGGACCGGCACAACAAATCTGTCGGTTGTAGATTATTATTATTTTGTTATTTTAAAGTATTTTCTCAAAAATAAATCGTGATTGTGATTATACAGTGTTATCGTTATTGTGTCGCCCGAGTACCCTTTACGCCCATAACATGGAACCGGTACCAAGTGAAGACGGACGGTGTCGATACTGTCGTCCAGCCTATTGGTTCCCCGTCATGTAGTATTTATAGTTGACATCCTTTATTTGGCTTCGGATTACACTTGTACTTCAAAAACTCGACTTATTTGACATAACCCAAATATAATAGCCAACCCGCTTCCCACTTACAATCTAACCACCCCTCTATTACTCTCTTTACCACCTCAGTATTAAAGTGTAAAATATAATCCTTGGTATACGACCGTGGCCTTTGGGGGTGTAACGCGAAGCTTTTGATAAAAGCGTGCCACACTAGATGACACCCGACGCGGTCGCTCGGAGCGATCACGTGGCATCTACAGTGTACGCTATTTTGTTTACGAAATATAGGGGAGAATACCTATAGTACAGATGACGATTTTCGCGTGGTCAAAATTGGAACTAATATCGCCATTTTGTTTTGTAAATTGGAAACTTCTTTAGGCGCGTGGAGCACTTTTTGAGTGAAAAAAGATCATGGGACTCGCGTGACCGTCATGTACGCTTTTCGTAGCACTCGTAGCAGATCCGCTACGGCGTAGACGGCGTAGCCGTAGCGGATCGTCTTCTAGTTTTCACTTCTATCGCCAGTCCCCAAAGACTGCACTCATGATTTTTTTTTTTAAATTTTGGAAAAAAAAATTTACTCAGGTACCAGAGGTCCTGTAGTCGATTCCCAGGTCGGCCAAAGTGTTATTGGATTTTTTTATAGGAATTTCTCAGTAGCAGCACCACGTACCACCAGCACAGTTGTGCCCGATTGTTGGTAATAGGCTCGGTTCCTATTACACGGGACTTAAACATAACTGGCGCAATGTGGATGTACTATTTGGTACTCTTCTGCCTAACCCTCCATACACGCCTGATGTTATGTTATTATTGCGAAGTTTAATAACAGAAAGAAAGAAAGAAAAATATTTGCTAAAATTTAAATTGTGGCTTGGCGTGGAGGGCACGCGCGAGCGTTTATGCTGTGGCGGTCAAAAGGTAGTAGTAAAGTAAAGTTCTACAATTGAAACAAGTATTTTAAAAATAATCTGAAAAAGTTGGAACTTAGAGCTCCAATATCTCCGTAACTAGACGGTTCCACGGTATGGTCTAGAACTAGAACAAAACAATGATCGCAATGATGAGAAGAACAAGTGCCTTTTGGCTTCGTGACGGGTTTTTTTACACCCTTTATACCTATTGTTTGTATGTCTATTATTGTTATTAGCACCGTCAATTCGTTAATCCATGATTATTATAATTGTATCGATTCTGTTTTACGGTTATTGTGGGAAAATTAAATTGAATTTGGTCAGATTACCGCAAAATAAATAATTATTCGGTCAGAACCTAATCGCCGAATTCTATATGCATGTTCCATTCTATTTGTGGTCAAATCCCATTTCAACTTAGTATGATTTATAAGTTTCAGGTTATTAATTTTTATAAAAGATGAATTTATAATCTAAATTTATAATAGAATCGTCATGTAAAATTTGTTTCACCGGTTTTGTCAATATTTATAAGAGATATTCTTATAAAAAATCTTTAAAGAATTTTGACGAGTATTTGTAAAATCAATTTACAAAGTAATCACAATTTATTATGGTTATTTGATTAGCGGATATTAGATTGAAACAAAGTCAACAAATACGTAAGTTGAACTCTGTGTAAATAATTTTACAAATATCAAGATAGATTTTTAAAATGTTTGCTGGTTTGCATGTAGACTATACAAAAAATGAGAACACGTAGTCTAGACTGAATGAAATGTAAACATTTTGCAATTTAAAATAACTATTTAGTTATGAGAATGAAGTTGGAATTTATAGTCCTTGTGCTTGGGGATTAATCTGACTTTATTCTGTTACTTATAATTACTAATTGTTAATGGAACTGTAATTTTACACTACTTGTGGGGTCTGAAAAAAGGCCACGTAACTTATTCAGTTATTTTTTAATGCTATTGAATGTAAATTACCCAATAAGGAGCCCATGGCTAAATAATAACAACCACTCGGGTCTATCTTTAGGTCTTTGGATAGGTGACCACCCTTTTTTTTAGGATGGGAAATCATCAAATAACTTCTCCCACTCTGGGCGGAGCGGGTGGGAGTGTCAGACTTTTACTGACTAAAACCCATCCATGTTCCTTCCTCGCCCTTTACGTTCCGGGGCCGCGGTATCTCTTTCGAATAGGCAAGCAAACCCCGGCAGGCTTCGACCCTTACGGGCCCCTTCAATGTGCTGACATCTCTTTGAGGCGCGCGTGGTACACGAACGCGCCGTCGACACGGCCTGTCGTCATTAGACGGACGGACGGCTAGCTAGCCCATAGCTAACCGTCCACAGGCCCGTGTCTACGGTGGCCGGTAGCCACCACGTGGCGACGCCCGGTGCGTCTCCCGCGGCGGCTGGGAAGAGAGGCTCTCTCCCTCTCGCGTTCCGCCACCTCCTTCGCTAGCATGACTGCTTCGCAGAAGGAGGTGACGGCTTCCCATTCCGTATCGCTCCGGAACATGGATTGGACCAGGGCCGGACGCGCGAGGTCGCCGCCACCGATCGCCGCTACGAGGACACGGCGGTGCTCCGCCCACGCAGGGCAGACTTCCACCGTGTGCTCCACCGTGTCCTCCGGTCGATCCTCGCAGTGGAAATACCCGGGCATTTCCTCCCGCCCGTTTCGGTGCAGGTACCTCCCGAAACATCCGTGTCCGGTGAGGACCTGCGTCAGGCGAAAGGTGAGGACGCCGTGGCGCCTCTCAAGCCACTCCTCAAAGAGGGGACTTACCGCCACTATCGTGGCGTGCCCTATGGGTGACCACCCTTACATAACGAGTTTCCTCCGTGCCTCGGAAAGCACGTTAAGCTGTTGGTCCCAGCTCTCATTTGTCTATTTTTGACAGTCGTTACTGGTAGTCAGTGGCCCTAAATGTCTGACAACCAGTCTTACCAAGGGGTAATATCAGGCAGTCGCTCCATGTAAAATACTGGTATTCAGCTGCATCCGGTAAGACTGGAAGCCGACCCCAAAATAGTTGGAAAAAGGCTAGGTAGATGATGTTGCATGTAAATGACCCAGAACCGACTTTCACCTGTCGTTACCAAGATTCAACGGCTCTATCGCCAGGTCAATGGTGTGTTCAAATACTAATAAAAACAATATATAAATCTATAACGGTACCGCGTTTGTGTGAACTCAGTTATGCACGAAATTAAATCGCCTAGGTATGTAAATATGGACCGACCCAGTTATTTTTATTTAGTTGACTTGCAACTTGCGGAAAATAAATGGTTTTACATACGCTGCCGCTTACTGTGTTTTCTATTTATTTAGCAAGATAAGTAAGAATGGAGAGACAAACTGGCATTGGTGTTTTTTCTAACTTATTATTATGAAAAACAAAGGAAATGCAGATTTAAGAACAACATTCGCAGTAAAGCGAAATGTTGTTGCGGAATCAAGTTGTTTGTTGTTGCAAACTGTTTTGTAATGTTTCTGGAAACATGTTTGATACTGATGCTACGAGGAACTTATCTGAATTGAAATCTGTAAAACCTCATTGCACATTCAGTATAAGAGGAAAATTGACATAACCTCACTCTCTATCCTATCCTTTCCTCGTGGGAATTGTTATACAATATTCTGTACCTATAGAGTATAACTGAATATATCTGCCGCCACTGTGGCAAGCGCCTGTCGCAGCCGTTTCCCGACAATGTGTTATGACGAACCGTTATCTCTTTGGCAGCTAGTATGCGGCACATCATGACGCTGGTATTGCATCGGTATGTACCGTTACGAGTAGATACTAATATAATAATGAAAGTGATCTTCTCTCACGTTATTATCTTCTGCCAAGCCTTTTCCCAACTATGTTGGGGTTGGTTTTTGACTTTCTTTCAAGTATTGATCGTAAATTTCTGTTTTTACAAAATAGTACTTAAGGCGCTTAGACGAGCTAAATTAGCAACTCTATTTGTGGTGGTTCAAACTTCGTTTGAAATGCTGTTAGAATAAAGTTCTAATCAGCTTGCACTACAAAGTGGTTGTTACGTCAGCCACTGCGGGCCAAATAGCGCGAAATGAGTGGTTTCGATCGATTTACAAAAAAACTATTGATTGGATTAAAAAACTAAAACAGTATCATGCTAATACATATATTGCTTGTAGAATTATTTGCCAAAAAATCAGAATGATCGCATGCATATTAGTATGTTTTTTATTGGTTGAAAGATATTTTTAGAGGTGAGTTCGTGATTTCTTTTTATCGAGCCAAATTAATTGTATTATGTTTTCAAAACAAGTATCATGCTAGCATATATCCTGAAGAATATCATATATTTTTCTGGTCTTGTTTATAGCAGTGAATCATATACTTTTAGTAATTATAAAACTCGCGTTTAGCTCGTGTAATCGCCTTAATAGGTAAATGTTGATTTCAAATTTTCAAATTATTTATTAATAATCAAGTACATATTTATCAGGTTTAACGGTGATCCCCAAACTAGACGTTAGTCTGTATCTTGGGGATCAGAGTTGCACATCGTTAGGTTATTCGGACGTACACGGCGATTATTAACAAGATTAAACTAATGATAAAATTTGTAAATTAAAGTAAGAACAAAGAAATTATAATTAAAAGTAATTAAAAACAAAAACTTGGTAACAATGCACATTCAAACAAGATTCAACTTAGATTTGTGTGTTTGTGTGTGTATGTGTGTGTGTTGTGTGTGTGTGTGTGTTGTGTGTGTGTGTGTGTGTGTGTGTGTGTGTGTGTGTGATCAGAGTGAGATTAGGAGTGCTATCGGTTAGTGTATGTAGTATTTATTTATGGATGATCCTTTCTGTTTCGTCGTAGGAGAGTGTTAGGAGCCAGTTCTTTATGATCTTTTTACACATGGATGTTTTGAGAGCTATTATGTTGCAGTTCTTAACAGTTTCATTGTATATGTGTGGATACAGATAATTTAGAGAGCGTCTTGCCATAAGAGAGTTGGCTTGAGGGATGGGTATGCTAAATGTACGTTTAGAGATTATCTCTGCGTAGTCTGGCCTTGATTTAAATTTTTTGTGTGTTTGTAGTACTGCATTTAGGATAAAAAGCTGTCGGACACGGAGGACTGACCGGAAAATCCTTATAGAGATGGTCTGTTGAATAAAGTAATGGTTTCTTGAGCATTACTTTAATGACCGCTCTTTGAGCTCTCTCGGCTTCAATAAGTGTGGCCTTACCTGCGCCGCCCCAGACAGAGATGCCATACTGGAGGACGGACTGGCAGAGACCGAAGTAAACAGTACGCAATACAGGAGTGGGTGTACAGTCGCGTAGTTTTTTCATGATGTAGATAAGTTTCCTTACTCTACCGGATAGTGAGTGTATATGTGGTTTAAAAGATAGGTTCTCATCTACAGTAATTCCTAAATATTTCATGGAATGTGTACGCTCAATCACAATGCACGAACAGCCCGAAGTTTGAGAGTTAGGGTTATGAGAGCAAGAATGGAATGTGAGAGTTAGGTGTTGGGGGGGTTTTGATGTCTTGGTCTTATAGAAAGTAATTATCTTAGTCTTTTTAACATTTAAGGTTAGTAAATTCTGATCTAGGGCATTAGCTATTGTGAGAAGTCCCTCTTCGGCAATGCTGTAAACCTGGTCCCAGTTTTTACCGTGAAATATGACCGCTGTATCATCTGCATAAGATATTATTTCAGCGCTGGTGAGTGAGATATTCAAGATGTCATTCATATAAAGTAAGAAAAGCGTTGGACTAAGGGTGCTACCTTGTGGGATTCCATAGTTGATAGGAAGTAGGCTGCTAGATATATCACCGACCTTAACAAATTGCCTTCTATTGGACAGATAGCTTCTAAGCCAAACGAGGGGAGTACCACGTATACCTGCTGCTTCAAGCTTTTTTAAAAGGAGATCTATTGAGATCGTGTCGAAAGCTTTAGCCAGATCTAAGAAAGCGCACATAGTGCGTTCTCCTTTATCGACGGATGACGACACAATATTTGTTAGAAGCCTGGCTGCATCTTCAGTTGACCTACCCCTCCTAAAGCCAAACTGCCTATCGGAAATAATGTTGTATTTCTCGAAAAAATTCGTAAGTCGTTTGTTTACAACTTTTTCGAGTAACTTAGATAGTATAGGCAATAGGGCGATAGGACGATAGTTATCAGGGATATCCCCTGCACCACTTTTGTGGATTGGGCTGACAGCTGCAACTTTCCATTGGTCCGGGAATATTCCAGATTCTAAGCTAAGGTTAAATATAAGAGTTAGTGGGTGAATAATGGCAGTTTTGATTTTTTTTATTAGTCTTACATTGATATTATCGGGCCCGGGAGCGCTGTCATTGTTGAGTTGAGTTATTAGGCTTTCTATTTCGGTTTCGTCTGTGGGGTGTAAGAAGAATGTGTGAGGGCAGGTTAGTTTTGGGGTATATTTATCGGCAAGAGAGGCTTGTGTTTCTGAGAGTCTTGAGAGAATTAAGTCAGACAGTTTGTTCCCCAGTGTAGTGAAGTAAGTATTGCATTTGTTAAGTGATTCTGTTGGGTTCTCATTGGTCACTAATTTATCAGATTCATTAGACGTCTTTTTGGTATCGCTGTATATTGATTTTATTGACTTCCAAAGTGTATATAGATGTATAGATGGATGGATTGTTTGAGAAATAATATGAAAGATAAAGAAGTAAATTACAGCATGACGGTTAACAGAAGAGAATAGAAGAAATAATGTGTTGTGCCGATCACAAGTAACATGGGACAAGAGCAGGAAGATGACGAGGGCTTATCTTGATATTATGATCGTTACGTGAGATGTTATAATTGCTTTTGAATTTATAACGAAAGAAAAAGCATTTTCAACACACTTGCTCATAAAGTGGCTCTAATTTCACCGCAATTAGGCACATCATGGCACCTGTAATCAAACTGTGACTTTTTCATTGCTATTGTTCACAAGTGAGTTATAGGGGTGAGTTTTTTATTTTATTGGTTAATTTGCTTTGTTCTTAAAAAAGTTTCGATACACAAAAGATCGTGTTCAATAGTACAAATAAATTAATGTACCTATTGCTTGCTCATTTCATGCAACTTCGTATCTACATAGATAATTTCAACTTATAAGTTTTTAATAAATAAAACTTTCACTCAAATGTAACTTTCGTTTTCTCTGTATTAAATAAAACTTTGAATTCCCCATTTCGTACGTGGCTAAAACGCTATCCGCGAAAAGCCAAAAAAAGAAACCTCATTATTTTAGTCTATGGCCGATCGCCATTGTTAGATGCGCGCGCATAGGAAAACTGATTAATTATTCCCGCCATTGCGAAAAAAAATTCACAACTCGTTTTCACTGTTGAAATTATAGTTATTTTTAGTATTATTTTATTCTCAAGTGTGTTGAAAAACGTCGTATGATACAGGTGTGTGTTGATGATTACCGTCCTCGGCTCTCTTAAGACCCTCGCCTGACGGCTCGGGTCTCAATGGCGCCTCAGCGGTAATCACCAACATTGAAGAGAAAGAAATAACGATTGTAACTAGGAGATTGGATCTTTTTCATAAAATATGAGTTCCAGAATACCATGTACGTGTTATCATTAAATTTTAATCAGTACATTAGGAGAAACACAATTTAAAATTTTCTTAAGTGTTTACATATTATTAGACGTGACTGTACGTACGTTCACGTAGGTATACGTTTTCATAATTATTATATGTACTCGTGGCACTAGGTATCCACTATCGTGCGTGACTTAACTTTCTGGTACTTATGCTTTAAGCATGTTATTGTACCGACGCAAAGGGTATAAATACACCGTGTTTCCGGACGATATCCAAAAACTTCGTCTGGTCATTGTACTCATCATTACTAATAAATTTTACTATGAGACGAAACTGTGAATCGCGAAAAATAAATCAGCTGCTCCATACATTTCGTCGAGTTAAAGCGAACATAATTGTAAGGAACAGCAGATATCGTCCGAAAACACGGTGTAAATATACAAATAAGAGCTTTATGAGAATCTGTGGATATATAAAACGAAGTACTCTCACATCTAAAAGCAAAACAAAAAGTGGCAACCAGTTAAACATTACGGTAATCAGGTAAATAAATATACTTAATTTTAGTCTCAGAAATCAGTGGCATCACATCAAACCAAAGACCCATATTTTGTCATAAAACTGTGACCCAAAAAACCAGTTCTCTTTTTCATTCCTCGACACAAATCCACACAAAAATAAATCTCATCCCGATCATTCTATGGGTCAGCCGTGACGTCACTCCGTGGGGATATACCGGCCGAATAGAAAAGAGCGACCAGAAACAATCAGATGCCATTTTTGAATGCAGTTTGTATCCGTACCTGCACAATGAACCAGCACTAACAGCATGAAGCTCCAGTTTTCGTTCAGACACAATTTAAAAGCTGAAGCGATGATTGGAGTGGACATTTTCCTTTGTAAAAGTGACGTCAGAAGTGGGTTGAATATGCAGATAAGTAATATTTATTTGACTCGCACAGGACAAAACAATAATACAAAATAAAACAACCAAAACATATATATCAATACTAATATTATGCAGCTAGGAGCTAGCTAGCTAAGAGTTTGTTTGTTTGGTTGAACGCGCTAAGCTAAGGTTGGAATAGAAAAATATTTTTGTGTTATATAGTCCATTTATCGAAAAAGAATAAAAGCTTTATAACATCACGCTACGACTAATAAGAGCAGAGCATAAATGAAAAATGTTGCAAAAACGGGGAAAATTGATACCTTTTGTGAGTTTTTTCTCTCTGAAGTGACACAGAGGATGGTGTGTTTGTCAATGTTGCGTGGGTTAGCTAGTTAAAAGTGAGACCTACTTAAATTAACTTGGTCTTGTACTAGGCCATAGGGTCAACATGTTGCTCATGGTGAAATACATCGCGGCTTCAGTTTTTGTCGCCAAGTGCAGATTTTTTCGTTGGTGACAATTTCATGGTCAAAACAATGATGTGTATCTGATCTGACAAGGTATTGTGTTATCAAAGTTAAGTCTGCAGATGTCTCTATAGAATATTGAAGACTAACTAAATAGTCTCAGTTTTTGAACTTAGCTGTGAATTAAAGATTGAAGGCAGCGTCCATTACCTAGTAGTCCCTTATTGTGCAAGGGCCGAAGCCTGCCGGGACTGCGGGACTGTTCGAAAGAGATACCGCGGCCCCGGAACGTAAAGGGCGAGGAAGGAACATGGATGGTTTTTGATTTCCCATCCGAAAAAAAGGGGTAGGACAAGAACACGGTAGACATAATTATCGAAGCGTTAAATCGAACAGTACATTTTGATTTAGTCATTTATTATAAGTGTCAGTTAGTGTTGATAAAAATAGACATAATTCGCAGTCCAATAATTTTACGAAAAAAACTTACAACCATTTATTTGGTCATCTTTAAACCATCTCAAGACGTTCCCGCTAAAGATCTTAATTCCAATTGATTGACGTAATTCAAACCACACTGCATCTCATTATTTAAGCCAAACTTCTAGTAATTGGATCGTGCCACCGGCCACAGTTAAAGCCAGCATTAATTGCAGGGAGCCAGCCAAGATTTCCACCGAATCACCAGCCGTGCACTGCCCGTAATTAAACTATGTACTAATTACACTTTACTCAGATAAACTGTTTTTATTGTCCACTACGGTATTGAGAAATTTGTAATGGGAGCCAGGGGTTTTGTTTCGGTTTTATTCATTCTTAATTGCGAAGTTAAATGAATCGGCAGTACAAGTACGTAGGAATCGATAGGACCCGATAGGATAAATTTGACAGTTATTCTCGATAAAATGACTTTTTTGACTTAATACATGCGGATATATTTGGTACTTTCAGTAAAAGAAGTGTGGCAAACAAGAAACAGTACCTACAATCCTACATGCATGCGTACTACGCAGCTACGGCGTAGCTCGTTCTGTGCTACGGCGTAGCGTACTGCTACGAACAATGGTGTGGGCGGAATGTTTAAGTTTTTAGCTGTTTGTCGTGATAGTTTAAGTTTTTTACAGTTTTCTCGACCCCACATCATCTTCCTGCCCTAGTCCCACGCAAAACGTTTTCTCCTTCCATTCTCCCCTGTGAAACGTCACGGCATCATTTACTATCTTCACTTTTATATCATTCCCCACACAATTCATCATTTAAATGGTCTTCCTCTCCATTCATTAACATTAATTTCCGTCACTCTTTTAGTCTCATACATTTACACAATAATTCCACATGTATATCTAATTGTCCATGACGGGTTCAAGAACACACGGCATTATAAGAACAGCCGATCTTTCAACTAAAGAAAACCTACTTATTTAACCAAAAAACATCTCGGCAAGAAGCCAGAAAACGTAACATGATTCTCACATAACATATTTCATAGAGTTTAGCTCCATCTCTTCAGTGCAGCGGCCATATCTACATAATTCACATAACATCAAAGTGGGGTGGTATTCATCCAGGCATAATGTTTCCCTCTGCAGTTCATTGCTTTCACGAGCGTGGATTAGCATTTCTTCGATCTTATGCAGATACATGTTGCAGGGAATGCTGGAACCGTGGGTGAATCACATTTTGCCTAGATTTATAGGGAATTGTGAACTTTCTTACTGCCGCGTTAGTCTAGTGGTGGCATAAGCGCGTCTGCTGAGCATGAGGTCTTGAGATCGGTTCCCGGTTCGGCCAAAATTATTTTTGGTTTTTCTAATCAGCAATTTCCTCAGCCACGGAGTCTGTATTTGTTCCCAGTTGATGACAATAGGCTTGCCGCTAAATAATAATATGGGACTCAAATATTACTGGCGAAATGGGGTGTGTTATATGGCATAGTAACAGATTGTATATTTTCACTTGAAATAACGTTCACATCATATAATTTTCATATGCTACTCGTATAAAAACAAATAACCTTATTTCATGTGATCTAATGTTACATGTCATATAAACTTCTTTTGCTCTAATAACATTTACATAGTATAACGTTCGTTTCAAATAATTTTCAGTTTGTATAATGCTCTATAAATACAACGTTCAGTTGACCTAACTTTCGTATTTACTCATTTTCAGCCAATATTCTGTAATGAATAAGTAAATATCTGGAAACTTCATACTGTTATAACCTCATCTAACCCGAATGACTCAACAACAATAGAAAGGATCTGGCGCTAATGGTCATTGTTCTAACCTATACTAAGGCAAATGATTCACCAACAATAGAGGGGATCTGGCACGATAATGGTCACTGTTCTAACCTAACCTAACCCAGATGATTCATCAACAATAGAGGGGAACTAGTAGTCAGAGGCCGCTATTGCGGCACGCTCACTCCTCTCACTCACCTTCGCGCGCTAATGGTCACTGTTTTAACCTAACCTAACCACGATGACTCACCAACAATAGAGGAGGTCGGGCCCACACAAAAGTAGTAGACGTATAAAGTCAAAAAAGTACTACCCGAATGCAAAAAAGTACTACCGTTATGGTTTTTTGTGGCAATGTTATAGACACCCTTCAAAATTACTATACAAGGACAACGTTTTGGAATCTGCAGTTGGTTGCCAACAAGGTGACCCTCTCGGGCCTGTTATTTTCAGTTTGGCTATTCATCCCATAATTCAACAATTAAATTCTAAATTAAATGTGTGGTATTTGGATGATGGAACGCTAGGAGGTGATGTTGATACCGTTTTGGCTGACCTACAACTTCTCAAACATCAATTTAAATCTATCGGCCTAGACCTTAACCCTTCAAAGTGTGAAATTTACCTTTCTGACGTTACCGACAGACAATCCACTATAGATAAATTCAATGCAATAACTCCTGAAATCAAAATTTTAGAAAAAAGTTCACTGCACCTCCTAGGTTCCCCTATTTTTGAAGAAAGTTTTTCATCTTTCATCGATGACAAAATTATGCATTTCAATGATATTTCGGATAGACTCTCCAAAATTAATTTACAATCGGCATTCACCATTATCAGATATTGCTGTTTTGGTCCAAATTTTATGTATTTTCTCCGTTGTTCTCCTCTTTGGAAGAAACCACAACTTTTGGACAAAATTGACCAAATTATTCGCAACACATTAACATCCATTCTTAATGTGGCCCTGGACGACCGAGCGTGGCTGCAAGCCACACTACCAATTCGTTTTGGTGGTCTCGGCGTCCGCAAAATTTCTAGCGTAAGCTTACCGGCGTTCCTTTCTTCTGTCCACGGCACTGAAAAGCTAACCTGGAAAATTTTAAGTCTTTCCTTGGTTAACTCGGAGGTGCCGTGCTTGTCCGAAGCAGAGGACGCCTGGAAAATGACTTGCCTGGACACGGATCGGCCCGAGAACCCGTTTTCCCAGAGACAGTGGGATGAGCCGTTCTGCAGGTTGGTACGGAATAAACTTATTAATACGTCTACCAATACTGCTGAGCGTGCCCGCCTGCTGGCTGTGGGTGAATGGGAGTCGGGCCTCTGGCTTCAGGCACTACCGTCACCTAATTTAGGCACTATGTTAGGTGACACGACCTTCCGGCTCGCTACATGTTTGCGTTTGGGCGCTCCTTGTGGGGCTCCACATCGCTGTCAATGTGGTGAAGCAGTCGACTGCCTCGGACACCATGGCCTTTCTTGCATTAAGAGCGCAGGTCGGATAGCGCGGCACGCCAGCATTAATGATTTCATCCGTCGTGCTCTTGCCACCGCCGGGGTGCCAGCTATATTAGAACCCATTGGCTTGGCACGCGTCGATGGTAAGAGACCAGATGGTATGACCATTATGCCATGGAAGTTGGGTAGGCCTTTGGTGTGGGACGCAACTTGCGTCGACACCCTTGCGCCATCCCATCTTCCCAGCACGGTGTGCTGCGCTGGGGCGGCTGCTGCAGGTGCTGAAAACCTCAAACGGCGCAAATGTAATAATTTAATCGGTAATTATGTGTTTGAGCCGTTTGGGGTTGAAACATTAGGGCCATGGGGTCCGAGTGCCCACTTAGTTTTTCGAGAAATCTCTAAACGGTTGGTCGACTCTTCACGTGACCAGAGGGCGGGCCTATTTTTTGGCCAAAGAATCAGCATTGCCATTCAACGTGGCAATGCTGCCAGCCTTCTGGGCACTTTTCCTGTTGGCAGCGATGTGGACGAATTTTTCGATGCCCTGTAACCCTTTTTGATACTTGTACATATTTTTATTTCTAGTATAGAGTTAGTGTGTATATATTGTAAATAATTAGTCTGTGGTTTAAAATAAGTAAACCTATTTATAAAGTCTAATCAATTTATAATTTATAATTTTATTTTTAAACGTTACTAGAGATTTTAAATAATACACTAACTAAATATTATACTAACTCAGTTAGTATAAAATTTAGTTAGTGTACTATTTATATTAGTTCAAATGTGCGTTATAGAAAAAGTTAATTAAACCATATAAAATTAGGCAAACTGAAATTATATCAATAATTCATTTCATCGTTTCATTTCATCGTAATACTAAAAAAAAGTATATGAAATGAAATTAGGTCATGTCAAAATCAAAATCAAAATATTTTATTTCACATAGGCCTAGATGGGCCTTTATAAAACGTCAAAAAAGGTGCACGGTTCGCGTTGGTCGATTCCATGGAGAAGAACCGGCAAGAAACTCCATGGTTACTCTTTTCAAATCATTTGTGATCGTTAAAACTTTTGTTATTGTATCAAATGGTACGCATCCGGCGAAATGTGGGTGAACTTGTTAGGTACACCCTTGCCTAACTCTTTGGGGATTACAAGGCGTTATATTATGTTATGCATGTACATTTATGTTTGAACTTTCTTTCTTCAGTATTGAATTTTTCAAATATCTGATCAGATCCATAATCTGTTCATTAGAGATTTTAAAAATCTCTGGGTATGTTAATCTATGTGAGTGGATTCGTAGGCGCAGCTTTTCGAGTATTTCAATATTTTGTTATTAATCTAAGAACTGTAATGTGGCACACAAACAAATTATCGAATAGAGGTGCTGTTATGAGAATAAAACATGTTTGATGACTATAGTTTGAAAGTTGGATTTGTATGAAGAGGTCAGCTACCAGTCTAACCGGAGCATTTTGGTAGGTTGTACACAAAATTCAATTCAATCTTCTCACATGACCTGCAACATATAGTGCTTCATATTCATCGTAAACTCGATCTAATGCACTTTGTTTATCTGAACACATACCCTACGTGACTGAGACAAGGGTTCAGCCCCAGGCATCCGATGCAACGTTCCTGCTTACACTCCGATTTTATTTGAACACTTATCGACGATATCCGATCGAGAGATCGACGAACTTTGATTTTATAGTTTTATATTTATCATTTTGTATTTTACAAACAAGAGAAGATCTGATGTTTGTATTCTAAGATGTGTACGTGTTTGAAGTGTGCTTTTAAAGGATTGTAGTAGAATACATTATTTGCAGATATGTGTTGTGTGGTTTCTTTGTATCATAATCATCATCATTTCAGCGTGAGACATCTACTGCTAGGATTTGAACTTCCCCAAGTGTCCTTCATTGACCGATTCCGTGATACTCGCATCCACCGGATTCCCACAACCTTCACCAGTTCATCGGTCCACCTAGGAGGAGGCCTTCAAACGCAACGTGTTTCGGTTCGCTGTTGCCACTCCAGAACTTTTCGGCCTCATCTGCCATCCGTTCTGTGCGCAAAGTACTACCTGCCCACTGCCAATTAAGTTTGGCAATTCTTCCGACTACGTCGGTAACCTTGGTTCTGGTTGGTCTTTTGTTATAGGAACTCCTGATTGTTTCGCTTATCCTGTTGTATAAGCCTTGTCAAGTGTATCACGACCAGTCGTACATATTTAATAAAATGATAATATCCTCTAGTTATTACACAACGGGCAAATTTACCCTTCCCGAAGCCGACCAACCATTCTGTACATCAAATTAAATAATACTACGCCAAACTTTTGCCCTACGCGATACAAATAAATGATTTTTCTTTTTCTTCAAAAATTATTGCTGGGAAACAGGTTTTTTTGGGTGGAAATCAAGTTTTACGGTATGGCTTAATGTAACTACGCCAGAGGTGGCAGAGATATTTAAAGAAAAGTTTTAAATTTTTATTTTTTTAAAGAGAAAAAGTGGAACTTTGATCTTCAATATCTCTGTAACTAGAAGGTTCTAATGGTTTTTTTTCGGCTTTCTTAAGGGACATTTTACATTGTTACACCCATTATTGGGATCGAATGATGAGTACAACTTACGCGTCAACAAAAACTGACAAATTCCGTAGAAAATGACAGAACTTTCCACACAGTGTTAATGAATATTTTTATGGCATTCACCGGTAACGCCTAATCAAGTGCAGACAAATTATTCTTTGTATTTATTCTAACTTCATCTTGTTATTTTGTTCACAATATGTTTATTTAAATGCCCTTTCGATCGTCGAGTATCAAAGGAGGTTTGGTTCAAAAGTCACCATTATCTACGGCTTAGTGGTCTGTAAGTAAGCATGCACTATTCTTTCGAAAAGCTTTAGATATATTTAAAAAAGATTTTCTCTGAATATTTCGAAGTATTTGCATATTTTTCAAGTATATTTAAATTCACTATCAGTTGAAGGGGGTCGTTTGCAGTCTAGACAGCTTGTGGCGACATTTTTAAAATTTCAGAAATTTGCCTAGCCGTGTAAAAATTGAGTACCTACCCAAATAATTTTAAATTCTGAGGGACGAGCGTGGTGCAGGAATGTTTGGAGCGTGTAGCGTCAAATAAAACTCCATTTCTATGTTTTATGTCATTGTATGAACAGACATAAAGACTGCCGCATGATGCATTCGACCCTTTTTTTTTAGAATGGGAAATCATCTTATAACTTCTCCCACTCTGGGCGGAGCGGGAGGGAGTGTCAGACTCTTACTGACTAAAACCCATCCATGTTTCTTCCTCGCCCTTTACGTTCCGGGGCCGCGGTATCTCTTTCGAACAGTCCCGCAGCCCCGGATGCATTCGACCCTGGGTTTTTTTTTACCAAGTGTTTGTGAGTTAATCGTATCAGGAATTTCTCAACAACAGCTGAGCATGTGTCGTTATGCCCGATATAATATGGTAATAGGCTTACCCTCTATAATATTGGACTTAAACACAACTTAAAGCCAGCGCAAATGGTTGATAAACATAAGTAATGACCTGGTGAAGGTTGCGGGAATCCGTTGGATGAGAGTTGCACGGGACCGGTCAATGTGGCGGCACTTGGAGGCCTATGTCCAGCAGTGGACGTCTTTCGGCTGAAATGATGATGATGATACATAAGTAAGCTGGAGTACCAATAGGCCAGCCATATTAGCCATACAACCAATGACCATTGGTAATGGTAGACGGGTGTCTGAGTGGAGACCAGAATTGTGAACCGTAAAGCTCGGTAGAGGGACGGTTTGCACAGGGTGGTTGGTAGTACGAGTACTAGTAAAGAGTCACCGAGAAACGAGTGCAGTGGCGTATATTTGGAGATTCCTATTTCCAGCAGTGAATTGCGGTAGGCTGTTGATGATGATGAAACATAACTGACACCAATGACACCTCTGCTTAAACCCTTCACAGGAAACAAGCGTGATATTAAATAAAACTAACCACAGATGACATAGCTTGTAGAAAGTGTGATAAATTTCAACTTCAAAAACTAGAGCTATTGCGAAGTATTACTTAGTCTTAAAATAAACTAACAACAATTATTTATTTATTTACTTATTTATGTCATGTCATTTGTCAGTCGGTACCAGTAGTCAATGGTCCGAAAGTGTGATAACCAGTCTTACCAAGGGGTATCGTATGACGCAGTTCTAACTGGGTTGGCGAGGTCAGATAGGCAGTCGCTCTATGTAATATACTTGCACTCAGCTGCATTCAGTTAGACTGGAACTCCTGGAACTTAACATAACTGGCGAAAATGTGCGCCTAACCCTTTCGGTGTTAACAAACGTAATTTTGGGTTACTTATTTCAATCATGTTTTTTGAAGTAAAATTTTCTTTAGGCGCATTGAGCACTTTTTAGGTTAACAAAAATCATAGAACTCGCGTAACCGTAACCTAATGCTTCGTAGCACTCGTAGCCAATCTGCTACGGCGTAGCAACAGTTAGACGTGCGCGAGGCACAACCCGTAGCAGATATAGATGACTTAGTTTTCACTTCTATCGGCAGTCCCCAATGTCTGCCCGTATGTTTTATTTAAAATGGTGTTTTAATTGCTAAGGCACATAGATCAAATTGCCAAATCACATAGATCAGCGTATCGTAATTGTTATAGCAAAAGATTGTGCCAAAGTATGTCACGATAGCAGGACACGTAAACAAAGTTTGAAAGTATAAAACTCTTACATGTTCCACTGTAATAATCACAATAACTTTTCCTGAAAGACTATTTACATAATAACAGTTTACGCTAATAATGAGACCGTTCTTAGAAAATTAATGTTTACAATTAGTTTAGTGCCGCGCGACCTTTTTTATTGTTTCCGTTTAATGGTAATGGCCAATATTATTTATTTGTTCAGTTTTTATTTTCGTTTATAGGTATTACCCTAGCAAATAGAGTTTACTGTTTTATTCTCATAACACATTATAACTGGCTGATCCGAAGAGGCGATGCCTTTATAAAAATTAATAAATAAAAAAGCATTTATTGCTGTGTTACAATAGTTTAGTTTCCAATAAATTGCAAATCTATATAATCCGTCAGTTAGAGTATTGAAAAATAATGGACACATTTTGTAAATCAATGAATGTTGATAAAGGTAAAACGGCGCGATTTTAAAAGCGTCGTAACTTCCACTATCTCTCTAATTATCAAATAAATTGATAATTATAGAATACATCTTCTATGAATATTTAAATACAATAAGTTAAGCTTAAATGTATGGTACGTTAACTCAAAAGACTTTTTAAAAGGCCCTTAAAACGCATCTTTACAAAAAAATAAATGGCGGAAGAAATACCACAAAAGCAAATCCAACAAGCATCTGTAACCACGTACAAAACCAGTCATCGACAACTTGCACCCTAACTTATTTCCTAAGACTGCTCCAACTCCCAACTTTAGAAAGAGCATCTTAGTAACTTAGCAACTTGCGACTTAGAAATCTTTTCCCAACTATTTATAAGTTACAACTTAGGTTTGCACTCTTCTACACAAGTTGAGGAGCATTCCATCCATTAATTGTTATATTATTGAGTAGGTAAAGACAGTGTGAAAGGATTCTCATGTATCAAAAGTTCGGTTGGCGTTAAAACTTTGTCTCAGGTAGTCGTTGAACGAGAATCCAGACACTTGTGAAGGTACTTCGAATTTGAAATCAAATGTTCTGATGGAGTTTTCTTTCGAACATTTAGCGCAAACTTGATGTAAAAAATGACTAAAAAAGTCTTACAAAGCGTAGGTATTCGTCAATTTGATAATATTGATGCAAGTAAACAGTTTATGGGAATTTGTGATGCCATTTTTTAGTTTACTGTTTTTGTTCTATGAGTTTTCTACCGCAGACGTGGTGGTCCGCGATCTTATTTAATTTTTTATAATTGTTTGCTGTGTTTGAATGCTTATAAACTACGATCGTGCTCCAACATTAGACACGTTACGTTATATTTAACTTATATCAGTTACATAAAATCCGTGAGTCCGTCATTTTTTTTGTCTTGCACATGCTCATTTTTTTAGTTTAATGTTAAGTTAGTGTTCTTAACTTTTGTACACGTTTATGTTCGCACAGTCGATCTTATGGTGGTATGAAAGATATCGCTATCACCAACCATAGAATTAGCAATGTTGAAATGATTAGAAAGTTGTGTTTCAATGTTAGTGTACAATAAAGTGGGTATTTAATTCTAATACCCTGTCCCAGGTACCTTTTTTAACACCACGAAAATCTGGATAATCGATAAAAGCCAAATAAATTGCGCGAAAACTCGCCGAGCAGGATTTATCTTTTGTCAAAAATCACCAGACCTAGCCAGTTCCGGCAAGGGAACTTAATTCTCACCATTTCGCCCGTTCGTTCCGAGTGTGTTGCATAATATGATTTGTGTGTGCTGCGGAACCCTTGATACGGCACCCCAGTGGTTTGCAGTGTATTTATTATTCAAACGATTACCCTAAATTGTGTGGCTTTGCGGCGGCACTATTTATAGAACAGAGTCACTTTTGTTCATGCAAGTTAAACTGACACTGTGAAATGGTCTGCTATGGAAGTTAAGTAATCGTTCAGTAAACTTTACAGCAGTTGGTTTATAAAAAATTTAAGATGGTGTTATCAAAATACGTATCCACCAGTATTTATATTTTAACACACATGTTATGATGTACTAACAAAAAACCGGCCAAGAGCGTGTCGGGCCACGCTCACTGTAGGGTTCCGTAGCTTCCCAGACCATTAAAAATACCAACATTTTTCGTCAGCAAAAATAACTTTGTTTTTCATAGTATTTGTATGAAAAACAAAGTTATCATTTGCGTTTTTTTGAAAAAGTGCTATATAACTCAAAAACTATTCAACTCATCAAGTTGAAAATAATTTTCCTAGAAAGTTCATATAAAGGTCTACTTCTGTGATTTTTTTCATATTTTTTAAACTTATGGTTCAAAAGTTAGAGGGGGGGGGACACATTGTTTTTGACTTTCGGAGCGATTATTTCCTAAAATATTAATATTATCAAAAAATGATTTTAGAAAACCCCTATTCATTTTTAAATACCTATCCAACAATATATCACACGTCAGGGTCAAAATTAAAAAAAAAATCGCTCCCCACTTTACGTCTGGGGGAGGTACCCTAATAAAAATGTTTTTTAAAATTTTTATTTTTGCACTTTGTCGGCATGATTGATATACATATTGGTACCAAATTTCAGCTTTCTGGTGCTAACGGTCACTGAGATTATCCGCGGACAGACAGACAGACAGACAGACATGGCGAAACTATAAGGGTTCCGTTTTTTGCCATTTGGCTACGGAACCCTAAAAATGATCAAACTGTTTTTTGTTGTTGTAGAATATGTCCATGAAATGTGAGGAATGTCTCATTACAGTATTTTCTCTATATTTTGCAAATTTTAAAACTAAAATGAATAATGTTGTTAGCCACATAATTATGGCCGACATGGCTCAATTGGGTTAGAGGCAAATGTGTTCAATATTTATGTTTATCTTTGGTAACTCAACATTGGGAGATCGTTTAGCCTGTTTTTCCAGTAAGCCGTCTCTAGGTCTTCAATATTAAAAAATGACCCACATAATTCCTTCCCCGGTTACACATGTTTCATGAAATTAAGTTAGCAAACTTTTTTCGGTTGTCAATTGTTTAAAAAAAGGCACTCGGGGACTGCCGCGGTAAAGCTATTGCATAGCATTTTTTATCAACTTATGCAATTACTATTATTTATTTATTTTATTTTTCCGCTTGTTGCCGGCTCGAGGACCAAACGCAGACTGAATGTTCAGGCTCGGCTTCCCATCACGATGAAATTATGAATTTTATAATGATGGTTCTAGAACATAGAAGAATAAAAAATGGATATAAAGAAGGTCTAACATCAAATGTATACAACCTACAACTCCTAGTTACGGCAATATATTTAAAAGAAAACTAGCTTATCATTGTCATTATCTGACATGGGGTGTTGGGTTATTATCGTTATGGAATTTCTGGATTCGGTCTCCACGCTCAAGGCCCGCGATAGAAGCTATGCAATAGCTTAAAAAAACAAACGGGCAGTCTTTGGGGGATTGCCGATAGAAGTAAAAACTAAAGAATCTATATCTGCTACGGGTTGTGCCTCGCGCACGTCAAGTGGTGCTACGCCGTAGCGGATCGGCTATAAGTGCTACGAAACGTTAGGTAACGGTCACGCGAGTTCCATGATTTTGGTTCACCCAAAAAGTGCTCAATAAGCCTAATGAAGTTTTCACTTCAAAAGCTAACTTAATAAATCCTTTATTCGGTTACACGTGTCTTATTAAATATTTCTAAACGAAACCGAAACTACAACATTATGCATGCGAGAAAGGACAAAACAGGCTGAAAATAAATAAACAACGACAGTAACTAACTTCATGGCTTAGAAAAGGATCACAAGTACGATTCATACAATAGGAAAACAAAATGAATAGCAGGCTATTGTTTTTTTTTTTGAATTTTTTGTGATTCATTAAATTCAACGGATAAATGATTATTCTATTCTATTCTATTCAACGTCTGAAAAACTGACAAAGATTCTTCAATACATACGGTTACCTACGTCAATGTAAATACAAGAGCCAAAATGTTACGGTTGGTTTGTTCCTACGAACCGAAATATTTTTTCTGTTACGGTTCATTACCTTATGTTTACAGCCAGCAATTAAAATAAAAAAGAATAGTCACATTTAAATAAGAACTTTCGTGAAATGTTTTCGAAACAGGCTGTTTGCTTTTTTGAATTGAAAATCGAATTGGAATGAAGGCTTTTTTCAATACAAAAGAGTATGTTAGAGGATTTTAGCTATCGCATGTATGTTGAATTGTACGACTCTTATTTACATATTTTTTAATTCGGACGTTATACATTTAATAACGCAATTAAAATATTCGGCGTAAATGAGAATTACTCCTTTTAATTAGACGTGAAATAAATTTGGTCCCAATTTATCTCTAAGTAGGTATACGAGTATGATCGACATACACACCGCATTTTAGAAATCAAAGATCGAAAACATAAAATTAAATGACTCAACATTAAAGACCATGAAAATGACAAATACAAAAAATAAAACCTCAACTTAGAAATTGATTCTACGTTTTTTGATGGATGACAATATCTTTAACCGGATCAAATTTAGCCTTTGATTCATCAATTCGCTTGCCGAGAGACAAATTGGACGTAGTTTTCAAGATTTTTTGCCGCAAAAAATACGAAAGATATTTTGTATCGATATTTTTACTTCACTTCACTTACAGATTTTAATGGTTACCTACCACTATAAACTGTAAGAATAATATTGTTATTATTACTGGAGGTCACAACATTTTTGGAAACGATAAAACGATATCCTAAATGGTCTTCTAAGTGTTGAATGACGAAGAGCAATACTCTGGTGTCAATAGGGATGGCGACAGTATAAAAAAACTGCAAATCTATTTAGTCCGTCAGTTAGAGTATTGGAGAATAATGAACACGTACTTTTCGGGAGTGCGGTTCATGACGTCAGAACGCACTTAAAATTATACCAAGGCGTGACGTATTGAGAATTTTAAAAGCGTCGTATCTTCGTTAATTTTGGTTTACGTAACAAAAGAAAAAAATACTGGTCAAATATTTTTGGATAATCTAACTGACGGAATAATTCGATTTTTTTATGTCTACCCTATTATGTTGGTCTGCCTACTCGTAATGTTTGCGTTAAGTGTATATGGCACTTGAAAAATATGGCTCTTGAAAAACTTGTTACCGTGACCAAAAGAAAACGGTGAGGTAAATGGGTTGATACTGAATTAAGTACGTGTTGCACTCATTTGAATAACATAAAAACTGACCAAAAATTTTTTTGCGTTGTTGAGCAACCCTCCATTTTTCTATTATAATGGCCTCCGGCTTGTCATTTTTACTAATAATGGTTAGTGATCACTAAATCAGTCAGTTAACAAAGTAGTCGAAAGAGCGTACGTTTGCACGGCTGGAGCGCGACAGCACTACCGAACTTGCATATTCAATATGCGCGAAGCGGTAGGTAATGATGTCATGCCTACACACGGAGTGACAGAGCCCTGCCAATACTAGGCTCACTCTCTATTACTTCATCATATGCCTAGCCTTCTCCCAACTGTTAGGGTCGGTTTCCAGTCTAACCGGATGCAGCTGAATACCAGTATTTTACATGAAGCGACTGCCTGCGTATCTCAATTCCACAACTCAGTTAGTGCTGGGTACATACGATGCATACTCGCCCTCCGTTACAATATAGGACTTAAAGTGTCCGAAAGGTACATTTCTGCCCACCCGGATTACAGGCATGAAGTTTGATAATGATGTAACTTAAAATGATTATAAAATTATAACAGAATTTTGAAATCTACGTTTGCACTGTGTAACTTTGCACGTTTATTCTTAAAAACTTAAAAAAAAAAAACATAAATAACTTAATTATTAAGAAAAAAACTTGCAACACCACAATTAAAGTGGAATCTTTAGGAATTGTTCTGGCAACACAAGTGCGATGACAGCTACGTCGTGATTGGCTGTATTCTCCATCCAATAATTACTTCTAGAAAAATCCGACAATAGGCTATAAAAGGGCCGGTCAGCTCATTTGACGGAAACAGAGCTACAGTGTCCACTTCTTCTAAATCATTCACGAGCGACATCACTAAAAGTAGTGACCACAATAATGGTCACTACTTTTATTTTAAGCACTAATTTATTAACCTCAGTGAAGTGACAACCCCAGATGGGTGAGTTTCGCAAACATCTATTTCTTCGCCGCTATCTATTCTATCTATATACTTAATTCTGATTCAATAAATCACAATAACAAAATAAGTTATCAAAATAAAGTTTATCGGTTAACACAGGGTTCAATTTTTAAATAGGGTTTTTAGGTCATGTGCACAGATTTTTAATAAATTGTACTGGCGCGTGAAACCCCGGGGCAATGCTAGGTGAAATAATAAAAGTGTCCTTGTATATCAGCCTGTTAAAATTTGGAGGCTTAGGGCTGGTTTTTCAATCGCCAGTTAACTTTTATCCGAGGAATAAGTTTCATAATTTGCCAGTTTTTGTATGGACTCTCTGTCAAAACGTCAAATTTACTCTTCTGATAATAGTTATCTAATGATTGAAAAATCAGCCCTTCATAGTAAAAACAGATTTCGAAGAAATTTGGCACACCTTGACCTTGGTTAGCTCTGGTTCCCCGGTAGTGCTTACATTCCCGTGGATTACTTTCCAACCACGGCAAAAGCTGTGGTGGTAAGCAAATTTCACCATGAACGCCAGTGTACAGGGTCAGTTGCTGCTAAAATTAAAAACAAAAACAATTTTATCAAGTTTATTAATCTATCTTATACATTCATTAGTTTTAAAATATTTCATTAAAAAAATTAAAAAACAATACACTTTGTTATTATAATAAACCAGTCACACGTCTCCTTAGTATTTCGTATCTTGGTCTCACAAATTATGCCTAAAATATGGTACCACATAGGCAAACTTACATTGATTCAACTCAGTCCAGGACAAAAAATCTTCACCCAATGAACGTGATATTTTGAAGCACATGAAGTTAGTATTTTCAGGAGTTTGCGGTAGCACATCAAAGTCTTCAGACACTTCTCGTCTATAAATATTCTCTAGTGAATATTGCCGATTTGGTGGACCATCTTCGCCTTCTTCTTTAAAGCAGTTCCCTCAAGTACCATGGGGACATCGTCATCCTAATTATGTAACAATCTGTTCAAGTATATCTAAAAAGCGTAAAGGCAATCCGCACATAGGAAATCATCAGATAAACTGACATTCAACTCCTGAAGTTTTATCTTGAGTACAGGAAAATCAAGGTTGATTCCATCATGGGCGACAAGGCACACAGGTTTTTGTTGTTAGTTAATGAAGTCATTGATAGCATTGTAACTATTCAAATTAAATCCATCTGAGCTTAAATCTAGCGTCAACTTTTCACTTGTATCTGGTGTCTGCGGATTAAGCAACAAATCGCGGGTTGCAGCTAACAGGCTAACTGTAGTAACACCTACTGGATTATCGAGAACTTCCGCAAAATCTATGAACACGAATGTTTGTATCGGCGGCGGTGATGCCATTTTGATTACTGTCAATTTTCAAAACAATGTACTGTATTTATACCTTTGCTTTATCGTTGAGTGAAGATAAGCACGTTGCACTTGACACATAAATTAGTACTTATTTTATCTTGTACTGAAGTGATACTTGATAATTCACTGGAAACCTACTCTTTAAGTAATTTGGGTTTTCAAGACAAAACAAGTCAAGACAAGCCATTTATTTGTAGAAACATGACTATACATACAAGATTTATGTAGGTTGTTCCTTTGGGGCATACAAATATATATGTCACCGTAAAATTGTCAAATACGTTATATTACAATATAACGTGTATCTCTCTAGCGATATTGTAAAGTCTCGAATTATTGTCAACTGAACATACGGAAGTATCTCTGCCCCCATAATCGGGACTTGGGGCACCCCCCCGTTAGGTTAGTTAGGTTCCTTTAAACCCTGCACCCGGAAATACCCCCCCCCCCCCCCCCCGCGAAGCGGGGCTCCGTCGACTACGCTTTTTAGGGGAATATAAAGTGTTTTAAGGTTAGGTTATAATAATCGGTATTTGTCAGGAATGGTACAATATCTTTTCATGAGAGTTGAACCACTGGGCAAGGGGGACTCCTCCTTCCCTCCACACCGCGTGAGTTGACTATCATCGCATGCATTTCACGTAAAATAATGCGTTTTGTTGTAAGCAGTATGTTCATTTGACAATATTTCGAGATTTTACAATATCGCTAGAGATATTACAATATAACGTATTTGTCAATTTTACGGTGACATATACATAGGTATTTCGGTAAGGAGAGTCGTTAATGCGGTTTTGGAACCATGTGAAAAAAGCATAGTGTTATCGCGTCTGTTGCGGCTGAACATATCTGTCTCTTTGTTTTATTGAGATTTATTTTTAAATTACAATATTCAAATACTTTGGGTTGAATAATTTTAACTGTATGGACACAGGCTTCCTCTCTATGTAAGGGATTAAGCTATTTACTACGCGGGCCCAGTGTGGCTTGGCAGGCATCACATACTTTCGAGAATTTTGGTATAAGGATATGTCGGATTCTTCTTGTATTCCTTCATCGTTTTGAAAGTAATGGTGATGAAATAAATTACATAAAGTAATAATACGCCTGCTTGGGTATGAACCAACAACCATCATTTCGTGTTATTATCAGTATGTTCAATCAAAACAAACGAAAATCAACAGCCCAACACCTGATCAGGTTCATTGCACTGTAACCACACAGTTCACTCCGTAATTGGTCCACAACTGCATGGATCATTAAGTGGCTATCCAGTGTAATGCAATCGCGCGAAAAGCTCACTAATGCTACTGTATTAATGAAAACTAGTTCGGTACACTGGCGGCCAAAGTTAGTTGCACCAAATATTCGGAATGCTGAGACCGTAAAGGAATATCTTGACTAATATTCTAAAGGTGCTTGTTGTTTTAAGTTCCGAACCTCTGCTTCTGAGAAGCGTCGTCCGGGTCCGACTTCGTAGTTTGATTTTAAGTTGTAAGGTTGTAGATAACATCTACAAGTACTATTCCTTTAATAATGAAAGTGACTGAATATGCACTGTAACAAGTAGCCTAGCCAAGGTGCAAGAATATTGAAGGTATTTCATAATTGTTTAAAGGCAAGGCGATGAAGAAAAAGTAAAAAAAAAATGGTATAATAAAGCCTTCCAATCCGACTGATTTTAAAGTCAAAACAATAAATACACAAATCTATCATGTAAAAAACTACACAGTAGAATTCAAGCTGGCGTTTTGAAAGAGTACTATACAGAATTTGGGTCTTTCCCAATAGCCATCACGAGCTCAACCCTAGTATATCTCAGCGTCTTACACAAGTAACCATAAATGTTTTGGTCCCATCTGCACCTCACTTAAGTAATTCTCTAAAAGGAAATCCCAAAGTCTAATTAAAGATGCTTTTCACGATCTTAAACCGCACTACTTAGCCCGAAGCATAATTACCAACACGCTCCGTTTCATCCGTGACCTATTTCCTTGATTAAATCAGTGTATGTAAGACGGATGCTGGTCCGACATTATTGCTAATTCGCATGATTTCCCTCGGTCTAATCAAGCAAGTGCTCTGAAGTGGTATGTTTATTAGCCAAGCTGCTATTTGTTGGTAGTTGTAGACCGGCGGTTGTGTTTTGTTTTGTGGTTCCACGTTCGAAAGTTCTTTTGTTTTAAATGTGTTTGAGTTTGGAACTTTCAGGAGATGCAACCAAGGCGAAGTGCCACGTATAGACAAATCGTAGAAGAATTTTCATGTGTTTGTTTGAGCCACCTGATATTCCCATTACGTAATTTTGTATACAAGTGGTGGGAAGACCTGAGTAGAGTTCTGCTTGACCATCGTCATCATCTTCATCATCATTTCAGCCGAAAGACGTCCACTGCTGGACATAGGCCTCCCCCAAGTGTCGCCACATTGATCGGTCTAATGCGACTCGCATCCAAGCGTGGTGAATAGCACATTCTTGACAAAGGTTTTACAAAAACAACGGGATAGAGATAATATGGTATGAATTTTGATGACAGAGAAATTGAATTGAGGTAATTTCACACAAATTCAGTCTATCTGACAGTTGGGCATATTATTTTTGATGTTGCACTATAACACCCTGTCTCCAGCTTCCAGATTCAGTTTCTCCCAACCAGATGTTTGAAGTCCGTCCAGCAAGGAGGCGTACCACACTGCACTCCAAGATTGGTTTGCTCCATTATCCATCGATCTTCCCGCAAACATAGCCAGCAAACTGCTGATTTCACCTGGCTGATCATACTTCTACACAGCTCAGCAGTGGAAAAATAATTTAGTTTCTCATCTAACCTGATGATCTCATAAACTGCCTAGCCTTTTCCCTATTATATTAGGGTCGGCTTTTAGTCTAACCAAATGCAGCTGAATACCAGAATTTTACGTGGAGCGTCTGCCTTACTGATCTCCACAACCCAGTTAGTACTGGGTAATACGTTACCCCTTGGTAAGACTAATCGTCAGTCCTTCGGGGCACAGACTACCTGTAACGACTTATGTAATTATCTATCGTTACTAATTTCATGCCCACAATATAGAACATTTCCATACAAATAGTGTACAGTATAAATATTAATAGTACAGAACCATCAGCATAAGTGAAGCTCGCACACCCACCCTTCGGTTTTTTTATGTAAATTTTATTAGACTTGAGGTTTAGTATCAGAATTGGATTGGAAAGAGGTTGCCTCAGTATCATTGCGCGTTCCTAAATCTGAGTTGATTACAATTACCCAGTATAGTCTAAAAGGTTCTACTTAGAAACCTTTTTTAGATTTCTTTAAATTAGATTCGTTAACCTTTATTGAACACGTGGAACGAGCAGGTAACTAATTCAATAAAAAAAGTTTTTTCATTTTAAGTTCAAAAGTCTTAACAAGACTATCTTATTTACCCAGAAAATGGCTTGTGGAGGTCAGATAGGCGGTTGCTATATTCAAAACACTAGAAGTCAACTGCCTCTGGTTTGTTGGGAAGCCGACCACGACTTAATCGAGCAAAGGCTAGGCTGATGATGATGATTCATCACTAGTTACACTTAGGTCCATGTTCACCGAAAAGATAACTGATTATCTAAAAACAGCTGTCACTGTGACATGTTCCCATACAAAAATGTGTTTTAAACAGCTGTTTTTTGATAATCAGACCGTCATCTTTTTGGTAAACATGGACTTTAATGTTAATATAAAAAAAAGGTTTGGTATGACTATGGAGTAGGAATGGTCCCTACAATCCCTAAACTTGTAAACCACAGCAGACAGCACACAGCATCTACGAAATCAATATGGCTGGTCATTAGTCTGTAGACCATCATCATCTGCCTAGCAAAAGGCTAGCAGCAGCTTTTAACCTATGCTGGGGTCGACTGCCAGTCTGACTGGATGTAGCTGAATACCATTTTTTTTTTATGGAGTGACTGAATATCTGACCTCCACAACCCAGTTTGTACTATTGCGTAATACGATATCCCTTGGTAATGTGCTGGTAGTTAGACATTCGGGCCACTAACGATTGACAAAAGATATAGAAATGACAGCCGGGACCAATGGCTTTACGTGCTTTCCGATGCATGGAGGAAACTCAGTATGTAATGAGTATGTAATGCAAGCACGGCTTAACCTGTAGACTTAGAACAACAATATTAGCAACAATTTTTGATCGAAGCCTGCAGATTGTGATTAAGCCTAGCTCGAGCTCCTGGTCATTAGCACATTTTTTTTATTAAAAAATAGCCATGCACAACGAAAAACAAAAGAAAAATCTATAAATAGAACAGCACCCGGTATTTGAACATAAATCGCGAAGGCCAACCGCCGGTTTGTACTCCACAATAATTATTATGAGAAGTCTGTTGTCGACTACCCGTGGACTGTAATATTAATTTTAAGTAGAAAACCGACGTTACATTTGCAAGCTAAATATTACCTTGGCAATTGTTTTGTGTGAAATATTGCTTCGCAAATACACTTTAATTTACTGCTTTATTTGCAGAGAAATTGTTCTGTTACGGATGAAAATAGAATAGGACAATTTTTGGGTGCTGTAAGATGATTAAGTGATTTTATTGGAATTTCTGTTAATATTTAATTTCTTGTTTTTAAAGGTGAAGGTGAAGTGGCTCGATGGTTAAAGAAGTTCCCACGAGTTTAAAATTGGTAGGTTATTTGTTTTTATTTCTGTAATCATATCCATCTTAATGCTCTTGTCCTATGTTACTTGGGGTTGGTGCAACACGTTATTTTCTTCCATTCTCCCCTAGCAACCGTCACTTTACTATTTATCACTTTTTCCTTCATAATTATCATTCCTCAGACAATCCATCCATCGTTTCTTTGATCTTCCTCTCCCTCTGCATCCATCAAGATTCATTTTCATCACATGTGATGATGAAAATGAATCTTCATACCAAGACAGACGATTCCCTTTCAAATTTTCTGCCAATGGTCACTTTCAAATGTCCTCATAACAAATCTTCTTTATAATATTAGGTTTTGGAGAGGTCTAAACTATGCAGTGATTACACGAGGATACTTATTCGGACACATGACACTGAACTCTCAAATCCCACCTTACGTCTTATCAACGTATCATTGAATTGTGCCATACTTTATCGATATTTTATTCAAACCCAAGTAATAAACAAACGACACCAATTCACTTAAAAAAAGGTCGTGTACGTCGTTCTAACGCGCCATCGTGCTATATGCACTCCATTTCAATTTATTACCGACCTTCAAGCGAAGGAAAACATCTTAAGAAGACCCAACATTAATAATACATTGTAAACGTGTGGGAGTATGTGTGAAAACGCCTTTAAGAAGTTGGGCTGCATTACTGGCATGAAACATAAATAGATTCAAGTTTCGAACTTCGTGACTGACGTGTAATTAAAAGTTTCGGAACTGTGCCAAGGTTTCTTGGGAAGAATTAGATACTTTTCTCTTCTTGTAGGTGAATCCTGCCGGGACTGCGGGACTGATCGAAAGAGATACTGTGGCCACGGAACATAAAGGGCGAGGAAGGAACATGGATGGGTTTTTGTCAGTTAAAGTCTGACACTCTCTTTCGCGAGTAGCGGTGGCCCAGTGGTGGCGGCCCCGACTTACGTTCAGTAAGTCGTGGGTTCGAACCCAGGCAGGCGCATTACTTTGTGTAATTTATTACATCACCGCTGCTCTCAAAACGGTGAAGGAAAACATCGTGAGGAAACCGGCATGTCCTAGAACAATAAATTCGAAGACATGTGACATCTACCAATCCGCACTGGGCCTGCGTGGTGGATTATATAGCCCATTCCCTCTCATAGAGAGGAGGCCTGTCCCAGCAGTGGGAACATTAATAGGCCGATGATGATGATGATGACTCTCTTTCGCTCCGCCAGAGTGGGAGAAGTCATTTGATGATTGCATCCACAAAAATAAAAAAAAGCTGGAAGGAATACCGACGCACAAACGCACAATACTGAATACATGGCAAATGTATTCAGTACATCATTATGTACATAGAACTTTTTCATGGAAATAAAAAAAAAAGTTGTTCTATACTTCCACTATACTTTTTTGATTAATTTCGTTGCGGGGTCCAAGACAGTTAAATTCATTCTCTGGGACTTCGTCGAGCTTCATTGTCTCGGCGCTTTTCTGGTGGTCGCCACTGTTGATTCTGGCCTTCGGAACTTACAGTAATGTAACAGTGGCGGGCTTGTACCAAAAAAAATAATAAAAATAAGGGGTTCTATACATTTTGAGCATGTAAGTATTGCACTTTTGTAGGAAACAGCTGATTTTGTTTCTTTTGCTTGTGGCTTTTCCTGTGAGTTGGTCGGAAAATGTAATAGTTCCACAGGATCAGGATCATAGTCAGCACTACCGGGATATAAGGATCCTATAGTAGTCTAAGCTAGGTACGACTTTACCTGTGTAAACAGTAACAGAAAGAGCTACTTTTGCATTAATATTAATAAGTCTTTACGGTTGTTTTGGAGTCATCAACTGTGTAGCCTTTTCCCAACAATGTTAGGGTCGGCTTCCATTCTAACTGGATGCAGCTGAATACCAGTATTTTACAAGGACCGACTGCCTATCTGTTTTCCTGACAAATGGTTTAACGTTCTTTCCCAGGCACGGAAGAAACTTGGTATTTAATGAGTGATGACCCATCGACGACCAACCTAGGCAAGCGAGGCTTAACCTGAGGATCGAACTGAGCGGCTATCAAGCCAAGAGTTCCGATTTTCTCGGAGTAATAACCCCAATTATGTAACACCACAGTAAGCTGGTCTGGTAGACGGATGTTTTACAGAATTTATCTAAATAAATGACTTGTAAAAATTTTTTTGTCACGATTGACATAAAAGCAGTTTGAACTGAATTTTGCAATAACTTATCACCAACCTTGTTTAAAAAACACAATTTAATGCCGAGAAAGGTCAAGTCTACTCTACTCGTACCGATAAAGATACTTTAACAGCGACAAGTACCTATAAAGGCACAATTCTAAAGGCGATTGGAACCTTGTAACAGCAAATCGTACTAGCAAAGCCAATAAATCGCTGTAACATACCGCGGTATTAATGGTTTCTATTAAAATGGCAATAGGTGCAAATTTTACCATCTAGAATCTAGAAGAAGCATTTTCATAGGTTTACATTCAAGGGGTTAACGAAGCCGTCAATCAAGTATTCTGTACATCAAACTAAGTCACTCGACGCAAAAATTGTTGGTAGGAAACGACTTTTTTAGGTCAAATAAATTGGGTTTAGGTCTTAGAATTATTTTCTTGATAATGTTATTTTGACATTTTTGGCCACAATAGCCTTTTACTTGTATCACTCTATCTATTAAAAAAATCCGCATCAAAATCAGTTGCGTTGTTTTATAATATGTAGTGATAACGGCAATGTTTTCTGAACAAAAAGGTTTTTTAAATGAAGTTTAAATATGGGTATGGATTTTTATTACGCTGGTAACCCTATTATTGCTATATGCCTATTATTATTATTGCTGTATGTTGTTATAATTTTAATGTGTTTTGTTTTGTGCTAGACTTCAATCTGTTTGTGTAACGCAAAGAGATTACATATCACTCTCATTTGGAAGAATAATTGTCTCCAAGTGTGTGTTAAGTGTTTTTTAACCAATATACTGTGTTCGTTAAATGCCTGGGACAGCTATATATACATGATATACACTAGAATATAGATAAAAGTACCTTACAACTTCTTTAAACCTTTATAACTTTGATCTAAAACTGCTAGGCAGTACGCACCTTTTTATTTTTGTTATAGAAGATTTTTACAATCAAATGACATAGATTTTATATCTGTTCATGCTGGAGTACAGGCTCATACAATTTTTGGGCAAGTTCTTTGGAACTTTGACCTTTACTGCCTCCGCAACTAAAATCCTCCCAGGTATGATCTAGAACCAAAAATATTGCAATGACGGGGAGAACAAGTGCCTTTCGACTTCGAAATTGTCCCTTAATTTGTCAGATGTAAAGAGTCCAATGTGCAACATAATTATTTAATCAAAGCAATCTTGTTAAAGCATTTCGTCAAGCTAAAATTTTGTCTTGAATGGAATTGACTACCACTGAAACTATGTAATGAGAAACAGTGTTTGTGCCGGGTATAGGTACCGTTGACTCTCTATGATCTGCCGTTTGCTCTAAAAGTTTGCTTTGCCATGATAATAACTAAGTCACAAGGCCGAACTCTGAAATTCGCGGGAATCGACTTGCGGCAGGACTGATTTTCACATGGGCAGTTCTACATTGTGTCTTCTCTTGTGAGCTCTCCTCGCGGTCTGGTTATTTAAGCTTCATCCACTAAAATATTATTAGTGTTCTTTATAAAGAAATATTGTCACAAACAATTTACGATTTTTCAAAATGTCATGCTTTTAGACCCAGCAGTTTCAGCTGTGCGTAAATGGATTAGTCAGTGAATCAAACAGTCAGCCATGATCTTAAATGATTGGTTGTATTCTTTACGATGTCTGATGTTGACTACCTCGCGGACGAAGTCGCGGGCAACAGCTAGTTTCATGATAAAGTCATGAAGTGGGATTAAATTAATGGATTTAAAAAAGTGCAAAAAATCGTATGAAAAGAATTTTGCGTGCTAACATAGCACATCCTCCATGAGTCAAAAATATGAAGAGACTTTCCATAATATGCTTGGGTGACTGACCACTGATTGGTCCTTAACATAAATGTATATTCGGTGCTGGCCAATGACACAGCTCGTATACTGTGAATTCTAAATTCAAATGCGGCGACAAATGGCGTATGTCCATTTAGCGAGTGCTTATGTCAAATGAGTTTTGTCAAATTGTGTCGTTTGGGTCTAGATCGGTGCAGTAGCATTTAAATGGAAATATTGGAAATTTAATGAAAATATGTCACGTACTTGTATTGAGGTGAGTGTGTCCATTCAAAAATAGAGAGCCTGTAACTACATTAACACTTTCACGTTATACAAACTTACTAACTACTAATGATTGGATAAAGTATTGGGGGGTTCACTAATGTTTCACCAAAACTCCATTACTAATTTTAATTTTACAACCAACGTATCGTTTACTATTTATTTCGCAAACAACATAATCTGCAAATGTTTTATTTTAAAAACATTCGTTTTACAAACATTTATTTGGCGAATACTTCTTTTATCAAATGCATCAGATGATATTTAATAATTTATACACTTTTCATTTCTTACTTAGATACATTTGGATAAATCACGTTTCTACAAAATGATTTACAGGTAAGTATTTTTATTACAACTCTTTTTTAAGAAAAAGTTTAGGAAATGCATAGTTTTTTCACAACATGCAAACAAGCACACTCCATGCATGCAGAAGCAAGCAGCATACATGCAGCAAGCAGCAAGGATGCAGCAAGCATGCAACAAGCATGCAACAGGCAATGTGCAGCAGGCATGATTTCTGTCACAGCTCCGGTGCTGCGGGGCTCCGGCGCGGCGGCGGTCACACGCGAGCTTATCGTCACAGAGGGTTTTAACGCTCACCACTGCAGCTTCGGGTTGCTAGCTGAGGCTGGCCGGCTGTAGCCGGCCAGCCTCAGCTGCGGCGGCGAGTGTTAAAGTCACCTGCTCCTCAGCTCGCGGCCCGCCCCGCCCCTCCGCACCTACGCGGGTTAAAATAACACTCTAGGGGTAGGGCAGAAAAGACTTCGTATAGTCGGTTCTGCAGCAATTCGTTTCTGTCACAAAATTTGTGCTTGTAGGAAACCAAATTTATGTTTTTTTTTTTAATATGTTTAATGTCTTCATTCCAAACGTTGTTGTATGAAATAAAATAAAAAAAAAATGAATTGTTTGTCAAATAATACAATAATAAATAAAATTTTATCGAATCATTATTTTGCTAAGTGAATTATTTGTTAAACTTGTTGTTCTATAATGATAAAATGACAAAAAATGTTTTTGCTAATCGTTGTTTGTCAACTGACTGGTCACCGTATTGGGGCCCTAGAAACGGGGTGTACGGTATCGTGGACGTGTGTAAAGTAAAAATGTTGAATGTAAAAAAAAAAAACGTCTGTTTGTCAAAAAGGTGGAACTTTGACCCCCATATTTCTAACTAGAAGGTTCCCAGGTATGGTGTAGAACAAAAATAATCGCAATGACGTGACGGGGAAAACGAGTGCCTTCCAGGTTCGTTAAGAGGTTTTTACGTTCTGTATAATCACGTCTTTTTTTCCTATTATAGCCAAAAACCACAGAAAGGCACAAGCTAAGAGCCTTATCACACTAGCGGATTGCCAGCGGATTCAAAGCGGAGCGGTGGCGCAGCGAATTCGCCACGGAGGCGCAACGAATTCGCCGCGGAGGTGCAACGAATTCGTCGCGAATTGACAACGTACAATACACTCGGTAACAAAATGGATTGCGAAGAGGAAACACTGCTGTTGGCTTTTTTACTTCGAAGACGCCGGAGACGAAAGCGAAAGCATTGAAAAATTTGGGAAGATCCATTATCAATCAATCGAATGGAAGAGAGCGACTACTTTGTGTTGTTTTGCAAACGAATAAAGAATAATCCACAACAATTTCGATCCTACCTACGAATGTCAAGCCCTACATTTTATGAGTTGTTGTATCTGATACAAACTGACCTAAGACGCGAAGACACACATTTGAGATTATCAGTGTCACCTGAAGAAAGGCTCGTAATTTCTATAAGGTTGAAAAATTTGAATTGAAAAATTTGTTTATAAAAGTAAATATTAGTTTTAAATAATCATGTTTACCTATGATATTGAATTTATAAGCACAATTTGAATATTTGCTTAAATTTGCCTAAAATGAATGTTCTTCGAACTTTTGACTGGCGAGTGGCGTTTGTACGAGACAGTACAAATGGAGTCCATGCTGCTACTCGCGACGAATCCGTTGCGCCACCGCGGCGAATTCGCTGCGCCACCGCTCCGCTTTGAATCCGCTGGCAATCCGCTAGTGTGATAAGGCCCTAAGATCTTTACATACCTCACTTTTCAGAATAATAACAAGAACTATCTGAGCATGAGGTACCTATGTTCGATTTCCGGGTCGGGCAAGGTGTTATTGAGTTTTTCCATCAGGAAGTTCTCAGTAGCAGCCACGGGACCTGGATTTGTGCCCGGTTGATGGCAATAGGCTCGCTCCCTTTTACATGGGACTTTAACATAACGACGTGGTGTTACGTTATCTGATTTCTACGTATAAAGAACGCATGCACAATGGACCACCTCAAGGACTAAGTGCGGAAACCTAAACCCCCATGATAGCTAGACGTATAAAGAAACAAAACAATATGTTGTAAACAGTTGTGCAATTATTGTTTCCCTGTTGATATACATAAACAAGTACGAGTATGTGACGTTTAAATATAAATAAGATGAAATGTATGTTGAATTATTTAACAATTGATAAATTTATTATGTACAACATATACATACTACATTTTACTACAACTAGAACTATATATATTTACAAAAATAAAACTATACGTAAACTAGTAACATAAATATTTACATCAATGTCAATAGGACACTTAGGCGTCAAATACTCCTCTGCATCGCTGTCATCGGGAAACATGCCCAGAAGACTGGCAGCATTTACCACGTTGAGTGGCAATGCTAATTTCCCTGTTTATTAAACTTGTTTGTAGGAAAAAGTTTCATAATATTTATATATTTTACAATTTATCTTTTATATTTGGTGTAACAGTTGCAGTATTCACTGGTTTGAGACAGTCATGTTTGTTTATCACGACTGACTCAAAGGCAGTTCAATCTAGATTCTCTCATTATCACTAGCCGTTTAAAAAAAAAGAACATAATTTAGCCGATACAGGCCGGCTTGCTCGTAATTATATCAAAAACATTGTAGGGAAAGAACCGGTTACATTCAGTAAGTTTTAGTGATAGTGTACCGGATTATTTGAGTAGATAAGAGTATAAAGAAAATATCTTGTTAAACATTCCAATATTTGTCTGTAAATAAACGTTCTATTTTAGCATCAATGAAATACCGTAAGTAATTTTGAAGGAAGACTCGTATTCAAAACTTTACTTATTTAATTAAGTAGCTTTAGGTAGTCTATAAATATAAAATTAATTAAAATAATAATATTTTTGTAATATCTTCACATAATTGGACTCTCTTTAATCACTAATAATATTAAAAAATAATAATAAAAATGATAAAGAACATTCATGTTTGAAGTGTTTGTAAATGAATTATAAAATAAGCAAATTTAGTTTTAATTTTTCAAATTACACTCATACTGAAACTATGCTCGCTATACAGGGTGTAAACCGAGGTGGTTTACACCCTGTATAATATCACAAAGGCATCAACCAAGCATTCTGTACATCAAACTAAGTAACTTTTTTTTTTGGGTGAATATCACGTTTTGTGGTATAACACAATGTAACGCACTCAAAACATTGTGCTGATGGATGGACTGAATAGTACGGGGTTCGTGGAGATATTTAAAGTAAAAATCTTACAGTAAAACTTGTGTTTAAAAAAAAACTTGTCAAAAAGTTGGAACTTTGACCCCCAATATCTCCGTAACTAGAAGGTTCCCAGGTATGGTGTAAACCACCTCGGTTTACACCCTGTATAATATCACAAAGCCATCAACCAAGCATTCTGTACATCAAACTAAGTAACTTTTTTTTTGGGTGAATTCACGTTTTGTGGTATAACACAATGTAACGCACTCAAAACATTGTGCTGATGGATGGACTGAATAGTACGGGGTTCGTGGAGATATTTAAAGTAAAAATCTAACAGTAAAACTAGTGTTTAAAAAAAAACTTGTCAAAAAGTTGGAACTTTGACCCCCAATATCTCCGTAACTAGAAGGTTCCCAGGTATGGTGTAGAACAAAAAAAATATCAGAATGACGTTGAGTACAAGTTGCCTTTCAGCTTCGTTAAGGGTGTTTAGATTTGTCAATTGATTCATTGATTGACAGAAACAAAAAATACGGGTCCATTATTTTCCAATACTCTAACTGACGGACTAAACAGATTTGCAATTTTTTGATACTGTCGTTGTGGTGTTCACTCGTATGTTAGTTAGGGTTTACAGTAAAATCACCGTATATCAGTGTGATGTCTTTGTTCAGGGTTGTACAATAAAACACTGTTTCCAGTATTACTGGGTTAGGCATTTATTAAACGTCACAGTCGTCATACCAATTATTTGTGTACGTTTGTGTACATTCGGAACACAATTTCCCTTTGCCCCAGTATCGCATGTCCAACTTAACACCTCCTCCAATAAACTGTTAGTGTACTTGTATCTTGAAAGTTACTAGGCCAGCAGAGATATCAAGTAGTCAGCTATCTGAGCAATGTTTGACACTTCAACACCGAACTGGGTTGCACTAGTTCGGTAATTATCGGGAACCGAAACCGAATGTTTATCTAGTTTGTGATATTAGTGGTGAATAAATTAGTTGTTTTAGCGAGAATAGAGATGAATCCTGAATAAATCAAATATAATTCTGTTGTGTCCGTTAGTTAGATTATCAAAAATATTGCAATGTTAAGTAAGTAGTTGTTTGTGATAAATCAAACAAGGATTCCGTCTTATAGGTTTATTAAAACCTTTACAAATTATAATAAAAACTATGTTACATAATTCATTACGACGGAGCAGTTTCTAGATGTTGAATGAATGTATAAAGTAGATGCCAAAGTGAACATAGATTAAAAGTATTGAATGAAATGAACATTGAGTGATTGAGGGAATGTCGTCGTAGACAGTAGTTATAGTGCTTGTGATGTCACTTTCCGGTAAAAATGTACTCAAATATGACGTCACGTCTTCAGTTTTTGTTTAAGTACTTGAAAAAATAAAAAACATGTGTCCAATATTTTTTTGGAAATCTATCTGACAGAAATAGATTTGTTTTTGATATCTACCCTATTTCGTTCTTCATATTTAGAACGTATGCTGCTTTGGAACCGAAAATCTTCAAACAGACTTTTAAATTTAGTTCAAAATATCAAAATCAAAATATTTTATTTCACATAGGCCTATATGGGCACTTATAAAACGTCGAAAAAGGTGCACGGTTCGCGTTGGTCGATTCCATGGAGAAGAACCGGCAAGAAACTCCATGGTTACTCTTTTCAAATCATTTGGTATTACAATATTATTATGTTACATTACAGCGTTAGTATAATTTTTAGTGCGCTGTGATGTCACGAGCCGAGTTTTATGCGTTTTATCTTTGTCAATTTCCAATACTCTAACTGACGGACTAATTAGATTTGCAATTTATTGGTGGTGGAAACTAGCCTAATATAGTTAAAGCATAAAAAATAAACAATTTTTTTGGTAGCTAGAATTTTGCTGGGTAATTTGAATTCCCATTCTTGGCTGAAGAAATAAGACAACTAACCACCATGAGAAAATAAAAATAATCGTAAACAATTGAAGTGTCACATCGTAAATTGAAACGATAAAACAAAAATCGAATCAAAACATCAAAAACAAAAGAGCATCTCTCAAAAAAATTGCAAGTAATAAACATTCAAAAAGTGTTCCAATACTAAATTGGAAGCAAACCATTACGTTCCAAACGGTATCACAACAAATCTGCTACCGCGGCAATATTTCACGGCTTAATTTCTATTGCTAGCCCCCATTGATTTTATAAATTCGCTTTCCCCACTGAGAATTTAATGAAAAACGTGCGTAGAAAGTTTTCGCTCCATTACTTCGCTCGGTTATTAATGACAGGGGCCGGTATTCTGCTCACCTACTTTGATAGATGGGGCCATTCGTCTGGTCGAATGCAAACAAAGGAGGTGTGCTCCCAACAGTTACAATATGTAGTTGGGACGTTTAACTAATCATTTTGTTTTATTATTGTAAAGGAAGTTTTAGTGCGGAAATGGAGGGTTTAGGAAATTAAAGTTTATTTGTGTTCGGGTTACAAGGCTATTGTTTGACGTGTTACTATTAGTCAATCGAGAACACCATTTCGGGTCAGAATAAAAATCAATGGTTTAGGTTTTAAACATGTACTTACCTATTACATTTCAATGCGTAGGCAGCTAGAGTAGATTGGTAAAGATTATTATTATTAACTAGTTGATGCCCGTGGCTTTACCCGCCCGCTTGACAAATTACATACTTAAACCTTCCTCAAGAACCGAGATTGGTGAAAACAGCATGAAAATCGTTGCACTAGTTTTTGAGTACGAGTATATCGCGAACAGACAGACAGGTGCGGCGGAGAATTTTGTTTTATAATGTTAAGTAGACACGATTGTAATTATAAAATTAGACGTTATTTATCTTTGTTTTTATCAAGGTCTATGCATGACAAGTAGCTTGACGAACCTAACAATTGCAAACCCATCCAGCTTTACCGCAAGTAGGTACCTTCAGAATTCCTTCTTCTCCCCATTCTGGGTAGGATTGAGGCAACTTTCTTTCGCAACTTTTTGGCTTAGCCAGAATGTAAACCCGTACAAACGAGCACAGCAATAAGTAGCAAATATGTAGCAAATGCTTCAACAAAAACATTATTACATTTACTAGCTTCTGCCCGCGACTTCGTACGCGGATCCTGTTGCTTATGCCAGCGACAACGGGGTCGTCAAAATCGAAGATCTGAAACGTCTGATGTCGAATGAATACTAAGAGTCCGGGGAAGGGAAAAGCGGATCTTTCCCATCTGAGCAACACATACCGTTTGTTTCTTTTCGCCATTTAACAGCTTCAAAAAAAGTACAATTTTGAACCATAATATGTGGCGTATTCAATCATAGGAGTATATACGTAAATGCACTCCGTTCCTTATCAACCCAAGGAAGGTCGCCATGCCCTACGGCTATATCTTGAGACACATCCGAATCTTCAGATGATATCGACATTCTGTTCAGACAATGTCGAATTCGATCAGAATTCAAACGTTCGTTGCGCTCTTCATCTGTCTCTTCATGCCGTACTCAAGCAATTCTTTCTCTCTCACTTTCTAACTGATTACGAATATTTTGTTGTGTGCGTGTTCGGGGCAATGTATGATAATCTCGAGCAGCAGTTAGTCGCGCATCACGTTCATCACTCGTTTCAAAAGACCTATTAGTAGATGTGCGAATACACTGAGAACTCAAGCGTGATTCTGTATCGGTAAACGTTTCCGGCTCGCGAGACAATGCATGACGTACACGATCAGCCAGTCGCGCATCTATCCTTCACTGGTCTCTAGAGATCTGGATGTAGATGCGTAAATACGCTAAGAACGCAGGCGTGCTTCGCGATCCGAAGAGGTTTCCACGGAGCAAGTTGCAGCCTGGTGTTCTCGAACAGCATCAAGTCTCTCCTGACGCTCTTCGGTAGATTATTGGGATCTTATGATCCTCAATCTTGTAGCTCCTTTGGAACATTGGGAAAGATTTGACCTCTTTCTAGGCATGGTTATAGTTTTGTTGTGAAGATATCTAATCAATTAATATCTAATTGACTGCTCCCCTGCGTTACCGGGTAGGCTACCGAGTCACGAAGATAAATGGAAAAGGAAATTCAACACTCAAATAACATAAACCCGAAGACATATTTATTCGATAAAATTAAATAATAAATGGGAGTTTTGGCCAGTCGAGTCAAATTTTCATTGATATACAATCGTCATCGAAAATCAGTCCTAAACTGTTACAGCCGCGCAACCGCGTGGAGGTACTCCCAGTTTATGTTGAATTTTTGTGAGAATAATGCATGAGTCCTGTGTTAAATAAATTATATGTTTAAATAGTGTAATTGGCTCCGGCCGTTCTATTTAAGTAAGTAAATAAATAAATAAATGTTATTTTATACAATGAAATTAGTGATAGCTTTGCAATAATTTTCACATCAAATGTTTCTGACCTTCGATTTTTTCTAAGTCAACAGGAAATGCCCATCAGACCGAACAACTTTTGCTAAGACGTCATTCCTATATGTGTTATGGTGTAGCTGGGCTATTGGAGTTCCACAACAGGTGTCCCAGATCTTCGATTTTTATAAGTCAACAGAGAGTGCTCATCAGATTGAACCACTTTTGCTAAGACGTCATTCCTATATGTGTTATGGTGTAACTGGGCTCTTGGAGTTCCACATCAGGTGTTCCAGATCTTTAAATTTATTCTCTCAGCAGAAAATGCTCATCACGTGGAACAATTTTTGCTATGGTGTCATATTTGTATCTCTTATAGTTTAGCTGGTCTGTTGCGGTTCTGCATCAGGTGTTCAAGTTTCCAAGATAAATTATAGCTTATAGCTGACCAACGCAACTTCATCATAAATAAGAGAGAGAAACGAAAGGAAAAAAAAAACCCGTTTTTGCAACATTTTTCATTCCTGCTCCGCTCCTAATTGTCGTAGCGTGATGTTATAGCCTAAAGCCTTCCTCGATAAATGTGCTATCCAACACAAAAAGAATTTTTCAATTTGACCCAGTAGTTCCTGAGATTAGCGCGTTCAACCAAACAAACAAACAAACAAACAAACAAACAAACAAACAAACTCTTCTGCTTTATAATATTATTATTAAGTAATATTAAGTAATTAAGTAATTAAGTATATTAAGTATTAAGTATTAAGTATTAAGTATAGAGTATAGATTTGTCTTCTTGCACCTTCAGCATGACCGACTATATTTAGTGAGCGTGCAAACCTCCTTTGGAAAATAATGATAAATATGAAAAAAAATCTAGATCTACAACCATTATGTTCAACTTCGCAACAGTATAAAAACTCAAGCTCAGCGAACTTAATGAAAATCTATCTTATTATTACATCATCTTATGTACCTAGTAACTAAATAATGTTTACCGTTACCTATCAGTAAATCACGAGATTCGTCGGTAAATCTTAGGATTTACCGGTATCCAGGATTTTTCGGAATAATATAAATAAAAATATCGTACAATATTTCGCTTATATCCCAGATGATTCCAGAAAGGTTTTATTACTTCTTGAATATTAATAGCACAATTCGATGTTACGGATAAAAATAAATATAATGTTAGCAGAATTTTGCTTTTGTTTTTTTATCTTATCTAAGTTATTGTGAGAGGGTTATTCTTAATGCATGCTATTACACATCTAGACACCTTTCTTTTTTAATGTAATAAAAACAATTCACCGTCATCAGCCAGGCCTTTGGTTGATAAATAAGTTGGTGTTAAATTCAGCCAACTTAGCATGGATTGACTAAGACAATCTGATCTTCACATCCCAGGAACTGAGTAACACGATACACCTTGGTAAGTCTAGAGTCTAGACTTGTGACTACCCGTAACGGCCGTCAAAGATGAAAAAAATACTAAAAAAATTAGTTATAGCATGTAAATTATCTTAAAGATCTCTTTGCAGCCATTTCAACGGTATTGCGGTATGCTTTCTGTGGTACGCAAGGATCTCGATAATTAACCTTTTGAACGCCACTGTCACATACAGGGTGTAAACCACCTCATCACGAAGCCGTCAACCAAGCATTCTGTTCATCAAACTAAGTAACTTTACGCTTTTTTTTGGGGTAAAAAACATGTTTTGTGGTAGAACTCAATGGAACGCACTGAAAACATTGTGCGGATGGATGTATTGAATAGTACGGGGGTCGTGGAGGTGATTTAAGTAAAAATCTAACATTAAAAACTTGTTTAAAAAAAATTGTCAAAATGTTGGAACTTTGATCATTAATATCTCCGTAACTAGAAGGCTCCTAGGTATGACGTAGAACAAAAAAAATGATCGCAATGTTGGGTATTTGAATATGTACCTTTCGGCTTCGTTAAGAGGTGTTTTATACCCTTTATAGAGTCTAGACTTCTGACTTCCCATAACGGCCGTCAAAGATGAACAAATTACCAAAAGAAAATATTATGGCATGTCAATTATGTTAATGATATTTTTTCAGAAATGAACACCATTTCAACGGCTTATCGTGCTTTCTGTGGTACGCATGGATCTCCTTTAGGCCAAACGCCATCCACTGTCACAAGCAAGCGCGAGTCCTGTACGCCAGACGACACAAATGTGTGACAAAATGGTAGGTGAAACTATGGCTTGGCGTTTATGCTCTGGTGGCATCTAAGGTCCAAATGGAACATTATTTAAAGGAGGAGCTCCTAGCTAAATAATAACAGCCGCTCAGGGTCGATCTTTAGGTTAAGCTTTGCTTGCCTAGGTTGGTCTTTGGATGGGTGACCACCCTTACATACCGAATTTTCTCCTTACCTCGGAAAGCACGTTAATCTGTTAATGACAGCCGGGAGGCTGTCATTTGTCCATCTTTGACAGGTAGTCAGTGGCCCAAAAAGTCTGAATCCAGTCTTACACAGTATTAACTGGGTTGTGGAGATCCGATAGGCAGTTGCTCCATGTAAAATACTGGTATTTAGCTGCATGCGGTTAGACTAGAAACCGACCCCAACATAATTGGGAAAAGGCTAGGCAGTTTATGAAACATTATTTAACACAGAAACAATATTCAATTTGTAGTCATCAATACCGCAAAGTTTTTGTAATTTAGCCAAGTGATCAACCAAAAATACAACCCACTCATTCGACCCACAAAGACTTATAGTTCATAAAACCATTCATACCAAAGCCGCCATATTTCAATCAGGACCCAATATAAAACAATTTTAGTACCATCGAACTTATAGAACGACTGACAAATAACTTCGAAGATGCTCTTTTGTTCGAAGGTAGGGTAACCGAATCGATATCCAAGTACTGATTGATGAAATACGAATTATCAACGAGTATCGATCCGGCCTGTAAGTGGTTCTTGAAATTGCTTTCGAAATAGCCACCATTTTCTCTGAAAACTATTATTAAAATCGTTGGAAGACGGCCGGTTTGTTGTGGTTCAGATTGCGTAGGGGAGAAATAGATATTTGGAACTAAAACTGTGTGCCTTTTGGCAGTCGTCGACATTTTGCAAGAAATTCGACATTGACTCCTGTGGGACTGAATTGACTCCTTACATAAGTACATCTACAATATAAAATATATATAATATAATATAATATAATAGAGAGCAGCGGTGGCCCAGTGGTGGCGGCCCCGACTTACGTTCAGTAAGTCGTGGGTTCGAACCCAGACAGGCGCATTACTTTGTGTAATTTATTACATCACCGCTGCTCTCAAAACGGTGAAGGAAAACATCGTGAGGAAACCGGCATGTCCTAGAACCATAAATTCGAAGACATGTGACATCTACCAATCCGCACTGGGTCCGCGTGGTGGATTATATAGCCCATTCCCCTCTCATAGAGAGGAGGCCTGTCCCAGCAGTGGGAACATTAATAGGCTGATGATGATGAATATATTATAATAGATTGTAAAAAACCTCTTTATGAAGCCGAAAGGCACTAGTTCTCCCCGTCATTACGATATTTTTGTTGTTCTACACCATATCTGGGAACTTTCTAGTTACGGAGATATTGGGGTTTAATATTCCAGCTTATTGATAACTTTTTTTTTTAAATACAAGTTTTTAATGTAAGATTTTTACTTAAACGTACGTCCACGATCCCCGTACTAGTCAATCCATAAACATAATGTTTTCAGTCATAATAAAACAGGTTTTTTTCACCGGAAAAGAAGTCGTTTCCCAGCAATATTTTTTGCGTAAGTTACTTAATTTGATGTACAAAATTCTTGGTTGACCGCTTCTTGATGAGTCTGGTTACATTCTGTATAATAAAGCTGAAGAATTTATTTGATTTACTTTTTTTTTGTTTGATTGAGGAACACTTCAGGAACAGCGAGTTCGATATTAAGAATACTTTTGCACAACCCTAGCCTTTTTCCAACTATGTTGGGGTCGGCTTCCAGTCTAACCGGATGCAGCTGAATACCAGTATTTTACATGGAACGACTGCCTTTGTGACCTCCATAACCCAGTTAATACGGGGAAATACGATACCACTTGGTAAGACTGGTTGTCCGACTGTTTGGGCTACTGACTACCTGAAGAAGAAGAAGAAAGAAGAGAAGAAGAATAATTGCAAGAATATTTTTGCACATTGACATGATAATCCAATTATTGAGGGAGACTGTCTAACCCTACTACCCCTAGGAGATAAGTGGGGGTCATCATCATCATCATCATTTCAGCCGAAAGAAGTCCACTGCTGGACATAGGCCTCCCCCAAGTGTCGCCACATTGACCGGTCCCTTGCGACTCGCATCCAACGGATTCCCGCAACCTTCACCAGTTCATCGGTTCAACTAGTGGGAGGTCTTCCAACGCATCGTCTTCCGGTTCGCGGTCGCCACTCCGGAACTTTTCGGCCCCATCGGCCATTCGTTCTGCGAGCAATGTGACCTGCCCACTACTACTTAAGTTTGGCAATTCTTCGGGCTACATCGGTGACCTTGGTTCTCTTGGGGATGTCTTCATTTCTGATTCGATCACGCAAGGAAACTCCGAGCATATCCCTCTCCATTGCCCTTTGGGTGACTTTAAGCCTTTTGATAAGGCCCATTGTGAGCGACCACGTCTCGGTCCCGTATGTAATCACTGGCAACACACACTGGTCATAGACTTTCGTCTTGAGACACTGCGGTAAGTTGGACGAGAAGATACCGCGCAGTTTCCCGAACGCTGCCCAGCCGAGTCGGATTCGACGATTGACCTATTTCTCGAAGTTAGACCTACCTAACTGGACCGTTTGTCCTAGGTATACATAATCGTCTACAATTTCGAGTGTCGAGTGTGATCCCTAACTCCTATGTTTTAAATGTGGATAAATAAGGAATTCTGGAAAAGTCTAGTACATACCAAGTACAATGAGCTAGTTCAGCTAGCCAGGTCCAGTTGAAAACCAGCGTCGGGCACTAGCTGCTCGGCAGTTTGCTGAACTGGGCCTATTCGGCGCAGCCTTGAAACACAATATTTTCGCTTTTTTGCTGTCTAGTTTTTACTTTGCAGATTAAGTTTTTTTGTTTGTTTTATTTTTTTTAACTTATAGTGTACGAATAAATACGTTTTCTTTCTAGTTGCTGCCGATCGCAAAAGCGGTCATTGCCGTTTACCTAATATCTCGTCGTACGAACCAAAATAAATGAACCATGTATCGTTTTTCATTGGAAAAAATGTAGAAGATCACGCAGGTAGACGATTCAAGACTTGAAGGCTTCTTAGTGTTGGATTTCAAAGTTAAGAACTTTAATAAATGTAGGTGAGTCAATGATCGCTATTGCGATCTTCACTGGCAGCAACTATACATTTCTAAATTATTTATTATTACCTATTTATCATTTATTTTATTTTTTTATTAATAAAATTGCTCTTAACTATACATTTCTTCAGTGGCACATATTTAATCGGTCGTACAGTAGGTTTTGCTGCAATTGCATAGTAAATAAGAGCAATTTTTCGTTTAAAATTGTTGTGTATTAAATCATTCTTTTTTGTTTGAATTAAAAAAAAATAATAATCCATATTTTACTAGCTTTCTTTTTTTGTTTTTTCATAGCGCGCTTGTTATCTTTTAAAACAACTATTTGGTGTACCTATGTTAACAAATGATTAAATGACTTATGACTTACTTTTTTTGTAACTTATTCCACATCAAAAGCTATGTACCAACACCAGGCTCTTGTTATATTGTGACGAGCATATACTCGTACGTCGTATGTTTCTTGATACTTTTCATATTTTTCGTTTCATTTATAACAATTTACATTATGTCTGAATGTTTTCATTAAAATAAAAATGATGTAGAAGTAACAAAAAAAAAACAACTTATACACAGTAAATCCTGTATTGGACAAATAACTCAAACGAAACTCCACTTAGTTTTTCCCAGAAAAGTTCAAAAAACGTACAACCACAATAGTATTAAACTATAATTGCTGTCGTATGTTATGTTTTTCATGGTTATATTGGAATTTGTAATAATAATAATATATTTTATTGAATTTGACAACATTGGTCCACTGATTAGTATACAAACAACATATCAACTAGTGTTAGTATTTGTTAACTAAGTACACATAATCATAATTACTATTTTTCACCCCTGCCACACGAGCAACCGGTCAAAGTGCCTCATCACTATCATCAAATGACTTCTCCCACTCTGGGCGGAGCGGGAGGGAGTGTCAGACTCTTACTGACTAAAACCCATCCATGTTCCTTCCTCGCCCTTTATGTTCCGGGGCCGCGGTATCTCTTTCGAACAGTCCCGCAACCCCGGCAGGGCTGCTAGTGCCCTGCGCTCGCGATCCATATCTACCTGATCTTTTAGGTCCTCGGTGACATAATGTCCTAAGTATTTAAATTGGGCTACCCTTTTAAGGGTTCGTCCATTGACAATGAGTACACTATTACATTTTTGCATACAGTACAATCTTAAGTCTAAGTGCAATCACTTATAGAAGAACACCACATGCACTATATTTTTGCGTACACACCAAAAAAGAAACAATGAGAAAAAGAGGAAAAAAATAAATCAAATGAAAAATAACAATTAAAAATAACTTACCGACACTTAGATTTAAAAGTACAATAAAAATAATTACACACTACAACTCAAAAACATAATATCCTCAATTAAATTATAATACATAGGACGAACTCAATTGGAATTTGAATCAGTATTTATGATTCTCTTCAGGGTAGGCACAGATGTGTGAAATAAGTCAATATCATCATCGCATTTTTTGTAAACAGTATACATTCGAGACAACGAGCAATGCTGTCTTAAATTAGTATTGCATTTGGGCATGCAGAACAACCTCCTATTGTATTTTCTCCTTCGATCAATAATAGTATTATTGATCGAAGATTTTCTCGGTAGTTTTCGTGGCACATGGAAGGATACTCTACTGAGCAACTCGGGACAGTTTAAAGAGTTTTTAAGGAAGATCAAATCGAACATATCTCTACGTTTCTCTAACGAAACAATCTTAAAATACTTTAGCCATTCCTGATACGATTTGAGTTTTTTGCCCATATTACAGTGATAAGTCAAATGCCATTAAAACCTTTTCTGCAATCGTTCAATACGGTTGATGTGCACATTGTATTTAGGGGACCAGACAACACTACAATTTTGTAGGTGACTTCTGACTAGGGAGTTGTACATAATTTTATTCGTTATGATATTCTTGAAAGATTTACACTCCCTCATGACAAAACCAAGTATCTTAGTAGCTTTTAGTATAACTTGGTCAACATGCTCAACAAATCTTAGCTTTCTATCAAACTGAACGCCCAAGTCTCGTATAGATTCAACTTCTTCTAGGTGTTGACCGTTAATGTTGTATACTGTGGGAACAACATTGTTTTTCTAATATATGTATATATATATATATGTATACCAGGCCGTGGGCTGCTGCATACCTTTCATAGACGCTCAGCTTGTCCCTGATTGTGCCAGCCGTTAGACCCAGTCGCACCATGTCATCAGCATAGCTTAAATTATTGTTGTAATGTTTGTGTTTTTATACTTACGTTTTTGACTAATAAAATCCGAAATTTTAACATATGATCTTTCCAAGTAACTGCATAGCCATTACTTGGAGGTTTAGCGATCATAGTACCCCGAAATTTATAATATTTAAAGCTTTTCTAGATTTTAATCTATTGTTTACTTTTGTAATGTCAGATAATGACAATGACAACAACCTAGGCTTCTTTTTATTTTATTGCTGGAGCTAGGAGTTGTAGGTTGTTAGATTTGAGGTTAGACCTTCTTCGAAACCATTTTATTCTTCTATGTTCTAGAACAATCTAAAATTTGTAATCGCGAGATGACGGGAAGCCAGGCGTGAAAATTCGGTCTTCTTTTGGTGCTCGTGCCGACAAGAAGCTTGGCAGTGCTTTCAGCTTATTATGTGGCCACTAACCCGGCAATGCTTAGCCCTGGCGTCAGTCTGAAGCCCTGACGCAAGAAGTTTCAAGGTCGTCAGTCATTTATTGTGTTTCACCATTGTGTTCCAGAAAAACATCGTATTTAACTGCGAGCCTGGACACTCTGACGGCGGATAACCCTCAGCCCTCTGGTAGCAACCGTAGCCTCCGCAGTTGGCGACTTCAGCGAGCCTGACACTGTGACAGCGGGTAACCCTGAGCCCTCCTCTGCAATCTGCGAGCCTTGGACCCGGAACGTTCATTTTTCATTTGAAGAAACTCCTGGACCACTCACTGCATTTGATCACCATCTATATTACCTCGGCTTTTCTAAAATAATAAATATTGTCATCTCATCCCTTGCCATTTTTCATTTAAACCGAACCTAAAGTGACTTTACATTTTCAAGGGAAAGGGTTTTTTTTATAGGCGATTACAATTTGTAATGTAACGTCACAAATTGTAATCGCTTATGATTAGTTTTTTACAATGATATAAATGACTTGAACTTCTAAACAAACTTCCAACTCCTATCTTACACCTGCGGGATGAATTAAAATCCTTCATTGTATGAGGCACTCTTTTCCATTTCAGGAATCTAGATCTAGAGGATTAGGCAAGTCAATTTAACATTGTTTTGATATACAGGGTGTACACCACCTCATCACGAAGCCGTCAACCAAGCATTCTGTACATCAAACTAAGTAACTTCTCAAAAAATGTTGCGGCAATTTTTTTTGATTGGGGTGAAAAGTCACGTTTTGAGGTATAACTCAATGTAACGCACTCAAAACATTGTGCTGATGGATTGAATAGTACGGTGTTCGTTGAGGTATTTAAAGAAAAAACTTGTGTTAAAAAACTTATCATAAAGTTGTAACTATGACCCCCAATGTTTCAGTTACTAGAAGGTTGGTAGGAAGGTGTAGAACAAAAAAAAATGATCGGAATATATAATGAGGAGAACAAGTGCCTTGCGGCTTCGTTAAAAGGTGATTTACACCCTTTATGTATACATTTACAATACCTTCCATATACTTTTAGAAAAGCAATCGACCAATCGGCGTTCTTTATTTACATTTGTGTATAAAAATGAGGGAAGAATAATGAAACAGATATAAAAAGCCACGCTGTGCGATCGACGGCCTGGGGCAAACCAAGATAAACCTATCACGATCAAATACGACGTATTCTTAGCAAGACGAATGTTATATTCATGGTTTTCCTGCAATGGGGGTGAGCAGATATGGTAGTACGTAGCTGTGGTTTTGGTATTGAGTTTTGATGCTGGATATTTTTTTAAATTTTCTTTCCTCTCTTTTATGCAAAAATAAACTTTAAAGATATTGTAAGTTTTTAGCTAGCCAAAGAAGCATTTTGTATTACTATAAGTTTTTTTCCTGTATCCCAGATGGCTGACTTGTTCCTTTCGGCTTAAAGCGTTTCATCAGGTTTTTTACATCTATAATATCTATCTATATTATGTAAATAAATAAATTCCATCTCTTAGAGAGGAGGCCTCCCAGCAGTGGGAACATTAATAGGCCGATGATGATGATGATGATATATGTAAAAAATCATATCTATCTAAATATGTAAAAAAACCTCTAACTGTAACATATTATGTTACTATTATAAAGCTGAAGAGTTTGTTTGTTTGAACGGGCTAATCTCAGGAACTAGGTACTGATTGAAATTGAAAAATATTTTTGTGTTGGAAAGTCCATTTATCGAGGAAGGTTAAAGGCATCACGCTACAACCAATAGGAGCGGAGTATAAATGAAAATGATTGCAAAAACGGGGAATGTGATGCAGACAAAGTTGCGTGGGTCAACTAGTAACACAAGATTACGCTTTAAATTCCCGAAGCTTTAAATAGAGGTTTATGTCTTGGTTCTTTATTAATATCTATTCCCGAGCTGGGCAAAGTGTTATTGGGCTTATTCACAGAGTCTGGATTTGTGCCCAGCTGATGGCAATAAGCTTGCCCCCATCACATGGGCCTTAAACAGGGGATTACAAGGTATGATGTTGCGTTTCAGAGCAACATCTCATCATAACAGATCGTAGTTGACAACCGGGTCTGGTTTGTTGCCTGTGTCTTCTTTCTTGAATACAAAAGCCTTAAGTATATAAAATTGTAGTCAATCATATCTTTCTCATAGTTATGAAAAGTTCATAATATATAACGTCTCCTGACATGAACTCCGTTCACCTCAAGTAAGTCTTCTCACTTTTGCTCCCGACTGTTCGACTCTAAAGTTTGTTTGTGACTTTGTTCAAACTTAAGAACTATTGAATCCACTCGAGTATTCTTTGATTGGTTCTTTTCGTATTTAAAGGCTGTTATTATCTCTGTTTTATATTTATTATTATTATTATCAGGCATTTGTGTCCCACTTCAGAGCAAAGACCTCCCCTCCCTTCTTCCTCTTACCCTTAACCAGTGCTTTTATACGCCAATCCTTGTGAAAGGAGTCGAGTTCTTCACGCCATCTTCTTCTGGGCTTGCCGCGTTGCCGTTTTGCTCCTGTTTGGGAAACATTTTACCTTTACCCACCACCTTTAGCCCATAGTTCCTCCGGCATGCAACAGATGTGGCCAGCCCAGTTCCATTTAACCACTGACCTGTGGGTCGGTATAAGCAACTCCCACCAAATTTTGGGCCTATGTTGTTGGAACGTCTCAGAGACTTCCCCCGTTCCGGTACTTTATGCGATAGTATTTGACGTAAATGAATGATTAACCCTGTGCCTATCTCGCTCAAACTTGCACAAAGTCTAGGAGAAAGAACAAGAAAGACATTTTTCCTTAGTTTAATAACGAACGACGCTTTTTACAGTGCTCCCAGTACTTAAATCGGTCACGCGCCGACTTTGGCGTATACTGTCAATGTAGCGTACCGTCGATTTAGTGTACTGTCGACTCATTAAGCTTGGCAACCGTGTGAACTACATCGTCAATTTGAGTTTTGGAACGCAGTATAAAATTCCTTACACGGTCAGTAAGTTTCACTCCAAGGAAACTGCGCTGTTTGTATTGTATTTCGAAATAATTGGTACCAAAATTGGGTGAATAATATTATGACAAGGATTTACACACACAGCTTATTAATTCAGCAGTATGACCACACTGTCAAATATTTTGTAAGCGGTTACGCTTTGTCCACTGATATATTTCATCAGAATTTCAATGTACCGCATATTCATAAAATTCTAGTGTGAATATGTCACTGGGTAGGAGAAACAGTAATCACAGTACAGATAAAAGAGGTAAGAAAGGAAAACGTTCCTGATTTGTACTAAAACGCGTGTCGGCGCTTGTATCCCACTCTTTAGCTCCACTACAAGCAAGAGACCCATACGTACGTGTATTACGCACACAAATAAACTACTCACACTTAGATCGCGAGTCTGCTATTGATTGTCACACTAACGTAAAAACTGTGCTTGACGTGCACTCACAAATGCTTCATTCGTTGTCACAATAAGAGTGACTGTAGGTCAGTTGACATATGAGCGTTCACTTATATGAGCGGTGCGCCTGCCCCGCCCTTCAAGGCCCTTTTAATCTCTTTTATCAGGTCTTTGGTAGTAATGGTCTACCATTCAACTACCAACCCTCACTATGTCCGCGTGGTGGCTCATGGCTACATCTCACAGAGTGGAGCCCTGTGGAACAGCAATGGAAATGATATCGGCTGCTTGTATACTAGGACACTATCCCCGGTCCATTGACATCGACAATACTAGAAACTAATTATTGTCAATTGTAAGTCAAGTAGAACTTAGCAACAGTTTATAAAAAGCTTATCATCAACATCAGGCCTAGCTTATTCTCAACATGTTGAAGTCTTGACTGCCTATCTGACCTCCACCACACAGTTAGTACTGGGTAACACTGGGATTCACCTAAAGACAGTTTGTAAGACTGGTTGTCAAACTTTCGGGCCACCAACGGCTTAACGTGGTTTCCTTCCAAGGCACGGTGAAAACTCGGTATGTCTTGGGTGGTTACCTATTCACGAACCAACAGAGGCAAGCGCGGTTTGCGCCTGTATTCATAAAATTCTACCTACACAATCTATAAATAAGAGTCACTTTCCCAAAAACCCAGGTGCGCTACCTAAAATACCTTCAAAATCGAAACTTTCCGCTGACCTTTGCGGCCAACATAATAAAGAAATATGAAAAATACACCACAGGGTTGTTACCCCCCAGTGGGAACGTAAAACACATCCGATACACTTATGCACAACCAATAGTTGTTTAGTGAAAGCTTTTCCATGTTAGTGAATTAGTCACGTTTCGTTGGTCCCAGTTTTTGCCTTATCCCGTGATTTATCCCAGCTGTGGGACCGATTTGTTACAACAAAATGAGAGATTGTCTGGTTAGGTATTCACGGGGCGTACTTTTAGTGTATGGTGCAGCGGTGATTTTTGTTTAATTGGGTCTCGTTGAGGCGTGTTAGGGTTAATGAAAAAGTTTTCTTTGTTGAATGGTCGGGCATTTTTTAGCTTTGTAAGATTTGGTGACTTTTATCAGGGATTCATAACAATTATATAGAAATTGGAAGCCAGTTTTGTTTAATACAGTTAGTTTTTTATACGATAGGTAATATTGTAGTAGTGTTTGTTTCCAGAAGAAATGATGAATTTTTTGAAATATTAACAATGTATGTCAAACACTGGTTTAGCAGAACACGTAATTAAGTATCAGACATAACTACTCTTCAATTTATCGGCATTTTGAATTGTAACCTAGAAAAAACAACGTCCACTTAATAGACAACAGCGGCATTATGTAACATGCGCTCAAGAAAATAAACGCGCTGCGATGCTACCGAGCAAATACAGGATGAATGTTTTCGCAAAGAACTCTAGGGCCCTATGTGGCACAATCAGCCGTTTGCATTATGCATGAAACCATCCCGGGGCGACAGATGCTCGGGAAAGTTCTAGAAGGAGTGATATTAATATTTGTTTGTCAGGTTCTTTACTTGAACTGTTGCTCTTTTGTTTTACTCATTCAGTAGTTAGATCCTGATCACTGCAATTGAGTGTGATCTTCACTTTGTATCTACTTCTGCGGTTTTGGGTAATAAACTAACACCACGAACCACAGGCATGAGATTTAAGTAGGTACTCTTGGCCTTATCTCAATTGATTAGGGTAGCGCAGCAATGACTTCTTTTTCCATACTTTTTATGAGTTGTCTCCGTAGTAATTTGACGGCATAGTTGGCGGAGTGGCTGAGCGATTGGCAGCTTCAATACGTGTGACGGGTTCAATAGCCGAACCACGGTAAATGTCTATAAACAAAACCTCTGTACAGGGTAAAATCCTAGTGTGGGGCGATGCTTAAAAACAATCGCTTCTTTTTCAGCCATTTATCATCTATCTCACAGTTCATCCATCGTAGACATAAAACATGGTAGAATATTTTGTACAAAGCTAGATAGCTGTTCAATAAATGATTTAAACCTACGAGCCCTTGCTTCGCAGACCATTACGTTTTTATCGCTGAACTCAATAAAATCGAACGCCAAACTACAAAACCGTGTCTGATTCACAATACATATTTCTTTTAAAAAGAGAAATGCCAGACATCAAGTGTAAAATCCAAGGAGGATTTTATAGAAGTGTCAGCCGTTTGAAATCAAACCTATCCTGGATAGTGGTATGTCGTTCAACGCCAGCCAATCAATATTGAACAAGTGAACGCTTTTAGCCATAATACCTTTTATACACAATTTTCGTTCGTTCTTTATAAAACACGCTGTATTTTTATGCGGCGCGGTTTAAAATTCTAAATTGTGGTTTATACCAAAATTGTTATTGAATGAAAAAGTGTGTTTTGTTTTGATGTTGTGTTAAAATGATGTTTTATTTTGTATACAAACATAGAGTATTACTGTGTTGAATAATTAATTGTTGATTTGGGGTTAAAAACCCAAAATCTTACTAGTTTTAAAATATTATTAGTTATCTTGCTGCGCCCTAACAGGGTCATGTACTCACTAGTTTTTACGTTTAGCGTGTAAAATTGGTTGTGTACTTTGTGCATTAAATAAATAAATATAAAAACTCCTCCGTAACCAGTATTGGGGAGTTTTTTCTTATATTTCTTATCTATCGACTACAAAGCCCTCTAAAATTACACAATATATAGAAATGGTATAATCTTGTGTAACTTGCGTAAAGTTTTCATACGACTTTAATACCTCTTTTTTTCTTTAATTGACTTGTGTTGTGTCTAAAATATTTTGAAGCACATTTTTATGTTATCTCTGTGATTGAGTATGAACTACCGATTCAAAGCGGACTCGCCATTGATTGAGTTTAATTTACGTCAAAGTTAATTCTATTGGAAAACCCCTTTTATATTTTTTACTGCCATATTTTTCACGTTTAATTTGCCAACAAAAACGAAAAGTAAACATTTTTCGAACATTCTGTGTATGGGCAGTAGTATGTTGTGACATCGGCATCAGCCTGTATAGCTTAATTTGTTTCTAAATTAATTGGGAATACTGTGTATACCGTTTTAGATTTGCAAAATGAATATGAAATTCGAAATTCAACAATGGGTGTGCGAATAGACAGTTGAAGTTATGCGATTTCCTGAAACCAGAATTCTCTTATCTATCTTCTATAAATATATAAAGGAGAAGTCCACTCACTGACCACTCATCACGAAATCTCGGAAACTACTGGGCCGTAAGGACTAAAATTTGGCACAAGCACTCTCTAGGGGGTGCAGGCGCGTACTAAGAAAGGAATTTTTAAAATTCGCACCCCAAGGGGTTGAAAAGGGGTGTCAAAGTTTGTATGAAAGTCCTATGTTTTTAAAGTTAGAGACATGAGTGGGCTTGAATGTTCCTTTCGTCTTCTAGGTGCTTATTAAGAAAAGGTTTTACGAAATTCAGCCCTTAAGGGTATAAATAAGGGTGTTTAATGTTTGTATGGAAAAAGTTAATAATCCAAATTGAATCTTACGTCAACGCGTTATTGCATACTTTACATTGAAATGAGAATTCAGAAACCGATATAGATCCAAATTGCATTTTACGACAACGCATTAATGCATATTTTACATTGAAATAAGAATTTGGAAGTTCCATGAGGTTTATCTTCAGTTTTTAAGCGGAATTTCTAGGTGGCCAGTATGTTTCAGTGATATGCAGAGGCGTCTGCTGAAAGGTATTGAAATGAGGTTCTATAACGTTTTAAAGTTTTTATTCCAATTTCTAGGTGGCCAGTATTTTTCAGTATGCAGGCGTCTGCGGAAAGGTAAGAAAAAAACGTTTCAAAAAACGAACTCAAGCGATACACGATCAAGCTCATTTCTGTTCTGCGATATTTTGCTGTAGGTCTCATATATCTATATCTAATTTGCGTTGAAATATTTGACATCATCGTTGTTTGGTTTGTCTCCGTTTTGGTATGTTTCACTTAGTAATTTTAAATTGGAGGATAATCATTTTACTGTGTTCTTGGAATTTTATTATGTATTTTTCTTTGCGAATTACATTGTGTATTTCACACTTTGGTGCTATAATTTGGTTTTTTAGTATTAATCGTTCTTACTAGAAAAGGTGTTCTTGAATACCTATGTTCGTATTTTAATTTTAGTGTTGTATCTTTGGTTTAGGCTGGTGGATGTTGCTAAAGAATAGCTATAAAAAACATACATTCCAAATAATATATTTGTTACCAAGAGCTTTTGAGCATTGTTTAATTAAAATGGATAGTCAAATTATTATCACTACTGCAAATCTTGGCCAAATAGTAAATATTCCTGGCGATGGCGCATGCTTATTTTCATCTCTTTCCTATTTAGTGCATCACTCATGGCAGCGGGAGACTTATTGCCATTTGAGTTCCAGGTGTTTGAAACCTTCAAGGGACAAACAGGGAGTAAAAATAATCCGATTCTCAGGAAACTTCAATGAACGTCATTTTGATGTTTTAATTTTCAATTTTCAATTCCGTTGGCCAATTTGAATATGAAAGCGCGTTTTTTGCGTATGGGCAAATCCACCACGCGGGCCCAGTGCGGTTTGGCAGATGTCACATGTCTTCGAATTTTTGTTTCTAGGACATGCCGGTTTCCTCACGATGTTTTCCTTCACCGTTTTGAGAGCAGTGGTGATGAAATAAATTACATAAAGTAATGCGCCTGTCTGGGCCACGTGTTCGAGCCAGCATTGTGCGCCACGTGTCTAACAACTGGGAAAAGTTTCTACCTTTCACCCAGGAGCGGTCAGGAGCTGTTTATTGTTCGATGCGTAAATACGTTACTGAAATGTCTTGCCATGGCACTTAAGGAACCACCTGTGAAGTCATGGCAGCAGGAAGACGATTCCCATTTGAGTTCGAGGTGTTTCAGGATGGTATTGTTATTGCTGTTTTCTTGGAACATTAACTTGGAACATTTTCTTGGAACATTAACACACTAAATCTCATTTGATAAACACCAACGTATGAAACACGCGAGTGAAACCGCGCGGGCACAGCTAGTCTGAATATATTCTTAAAATAAAAGGAACGGACGAGAGTGGACGTATGAAAAGCGATTTCACCTAAATTCAGAATACTTAAAGGCATGTCTTTTTCTGAATTTAGGTGAATTCGCATTTTAAATTACGTTTATTTTAATGTTAAACTACAGATTTAAAATGTCTCAACTGAGATTGGACAAAAAATTATGGAGGAAATTATACACTATTTGCTAAACACAAGAAAATGTAATATTTGTATTTTCATGTTCTGTGACAGTGCAGGCCATTTTACCCGTCGAACCGATGGCCATTGGCCATACTTCATAAGTTGTCTACCATTTGTTTTTGCCGGTCACCGCAATTCGCTACGCAATTCGCGCCACTCGTAGTTGTGGCCAGGACGTAAGGTGTGAAGCCCTCAGGCTTGATTCAGCGACGATTGCCGCAGGGTGGCTGGTAACAACTGGACAAGAGTCAAGCGAGTTTGAGTCAAACTGAGTGACGTGCACTAAGAGAGGCCTTTGTAGTAGAAGTAGTGGACTCATCAGCTGCCTAGCCTTTTACTATGTTAGGGTCGGCTTCCAGTCGAACCGTATACCAGGATTTTACATGGAGCGACTGCCTATCTGACCTCCACAACCCAGTTAGTACTGGGTAATACGATACCCCTTGGTAAGACTGGTTTGTTAGACTTTTGGGCCACTGACTACATGTAACGACTGTCAGAGATCTACAATTGTCAGCCGGGACTAAAGGCTTAACGTGCTTTCCGAGGCATGGAGGAAACTCGGTGTGTTATGGATGATCAGCCATCTATAGACCTACCTAGGCAAGAATGGCTTAACCTAAATAGTAGATGTTATTATTTCAGCATGAGCTCCTAGGTGAGTAGTAGTAGTATACTGCTGTAGGTCAATTATGATACACTATGTTTGAATATACCATATGTTTCACTTTCAAAGACAAGATGGACTATGGATTTGTGTGCTTGTGCTCTTTTCTGTTTCCACCAAACATAGAACAAACTTCATCATAGAACCTTTCCCCTCGCACCAAAAGCCTACCCCAAAACCCTCAGCACATCTATCAAAACAAAACCGATCGTTCCACATTAGATACGTAATTAATTGAGGACGTTGATTGATGATTGTCAGCCAGTGACGTCACACTCATCAGGGAATCGCATTACGCTATTTCAATATCGCATAGTAGCTATGATTGATCAAATTTCCCGTTCACTTAGCAGTTGTTTGTTCTGTAATTCCTGTCAAATGTATCATGTTTATGTACTGCGTATACACTGTGTATTGTCACCGTAAAATTGTAAAACCCGTTAGATTGTAATCTATCTAGCGAGATTGTAAACTCCCGAAAGATTGTCAAACGAACATACTGCTTACAATTTAACGCATTATTTTTCGGTAAATTATAATGTATCTAAGTGAAACCGTAATATTGTCAAATGCTTGCGACGCAATGCTTGCTGCTATGGAACCCTAGCAGCAAGTAACATAATAAAAAAAATGACAGATTAAAAAAAACTACGTACTAGATCTCGTTCAAACCAATTTCCGGTGGAAGTTTACATAGTAATTAATGTACATCACATATTTTTTTAGTTTTATCATTCTCTTATTTCATAAGTTACAGGGGGGGACACATTTTACAACTTTGGAAGTGTCTCTCGCGCAAACTATTCAGGTTAGAAAAAAATGACATTAGAAACCTCAATATCATTTTTGAAGACCTATCCATAGACGTATGGGTTGGATGAAAAAAAATTTTTGAACGTATGGGGAACCCCCAAAATTCATTGTTTTTTTTTTTCTATTTTTGTGTGAAAATCTTAATGCGGTTCACAGAATACATCTTCTTACCAAGTTTCAACAGCATAGTTTTGTATAGTTTCGGAATAATGTGACTGTGATATACGGACGGACGGACAGAGGGCCTAAAATGGCCGCTTTAGCAGAACATAATACGAATCACCATAAAAAATGTAATTACCTAAAATGGACTTTATTGTTATGATTGTAAAGTCCACTTATAGAATTTAAAATTTTTAACGTGATTCATTTAATGTTCTGCTAAAGCGGCCATTTTAGACCCCCAGACAGACAGACAGACAGACAGACAAACATACAGACAGACAGACAGACAGACAGACAGACAGACGGACAGACAGACAGACATGATAAGGGTTCTGTTTTTTGCCATTTGGCTGCGGAACCCTAAAAAGTAATGAACATGGTAATTTAATGGGCCCAAACAGTAATAATCTAAGTACTTACTGTCGCTATAAAAAGAAAAAAAACAGATAGTAATCCTGGAAATCGTCTGATTCATCTATTCAAAATAGATCGTGTTTTATATTTTGCATTGTTTACATAACATCAGACTTGTTATTCTCGACGTACTATCGTACACCCACATTTTGCCAGTTATGATTAAATTCCATTTGATAGGGGGCGAGCCTATCGCCATCAACTGGGCCCTGATACAGAGTCTCAGCTATTACTGAAAAATTACTGAAAAAACCCAATATACGCGCCCCGGTAAATGAACCCGGTTCTCTTGCTTAGTAGTCGCTTGCGACCACTAGACCACCGAGGCAGGTTATATTTACATAAAGGGTGTAAATTACCTCTTAACGAAGCCGAAAGGCACTTGTTTTCCGCGTCATTCCGATATTTTTTTTGTTCTACACCATACCTGGGAACCTTCCAGTTACAAAAATATTGTGGGTCAAAGGTACAACATACGACCAGTTTTTTTTTTAATTTAAGGAAGTTTTGATTGTAAGATTTTTACTTTAAATACTACGAACCCCGTACTATTCAATTCATCCATCAGCACAATGTTTTGAGTGCGTTACATTGAGTTAAGTATACCACAAAAAATGTTTTTTACCCCAAAAAAAAAAGTTGTTTCCCAGCCATCATTTTTGCGTAAAGATATTTAGTTTGATGTACAGATTGCTTGGTTGACGGCTTCGTGATGAGGTGGTTTACACCCTGTATAGTGACCTTAGCCACCATACTCACACATAACTCACTATTCTCTCACGTATCACTAGTACATTATTCGCAAAACTAGGACAAAGACAGTCACGTCGAACCAATAAACATCTCTTAACGACTTTACGAGCTCTCTTAATGTGCTGGACCCGGTCTAAGTGGTCACCCGACGTCTAAGATTACGTTTAACAATGGACCACTATCAAAAACACGTGTATCTGTTAAAGTGAGTTGGGTTGGGTTACCTGTTGTAGATTTCTAATAAACTAAAGGTCGACACGCGGTTTCACCCGCGTATTTCCCAGGGATCAAATATAGCCTATGTTACTTGCTGATAATGTAGCTATCTATTGCTGAAATAATTTTTCAAATCGGTCCAGTAGTTTTCAAGTTTATTACATGCAAAAATAAGAATCTTTCCTCTATGTAATATTAGTGTAGATAAAATCTTTGATTACAGATACGTAAGGTGTTTTTGAATCAGCATCTTTAAGTCTTCATCATTTTATATTTGTATACAGCGTAGGGCAAAACAAGACTGACATCTGCATATGAATGAAAAATTTAGCATGTCATGTTTTGGACAAATAAATGATCTGATACAGCTGTTTCAAATATAAAAATTAAGACAAATCACGACGATTAAGTTAAATCACGTATTTTTTCCGTTGATCCAAGTGCCTGGCAGTGTTAATTATTATTTGTAAACATTTTTTTTTAATTTCTACAAACTTAAATTTGAAAATCAGCAGTCAGGTTTTAAGAAAAGTGAGTAGGTAATATTTTCATGTAACTTAGTTTCTGATATCGAAAAAATAGCAGTGTTGGCATAAGTAAGCTGATATGCACATTACTCGATGTCACACATTTTGTTAATCAGAAAATAATTGAGGCCTGGCTGCTCTCAAAGACCCAATCTTGGACCATTTATTTCGATGTGGTTTCTGATCAATAAAAAAAAAACATGCGGGGCTATCTCTGAGGACAGCTGATAGAAGTGAAAACGAGTGCTATGAAGAGTCAGGTGACGGTCACGAGAGTTCCATGATTTGTAAAGTTTTCACTTCAACAATTGTTTTAACTCACGATCATTCCAGAATAAAATATTAATTTATTTTCACTGCCAGTAACTGTACCCTTCTGAAGTACTGCAGCTTTTTATGAAAACTACCCACAACATCAAATAATGTAATTTTAACTGTGATGAATCCTTTTTTTTTTTTTTTTTTTTTAGGATGGGAAATCATCAAATGACTTCTCCCACTCTGGGCGGAGCGGGAGGGAGTGTCAGACTCTTACTGACTAAAACCCATCCATGTTCCTTCCTCGCCCTTTACGTTCCGGGGCCGCGGTATCTCTTTCGAACAGTCCCGCAACCCCGGCAGGCTTCGGCCCTTGCGGGCCCCTCTCTCATGCTGACATCTCTTTGAGGCGCGCGTGGAACATGAACGCGCCGTCGACCCGGCCCGTCGTCGTTAGACGGACGGACGGCTAGCTAGCCCATAGCCAACCGTCCACAGGCCCGCGTCTACGGTGGCCGGTAGCCACCACGTGGCCCCCGACGCCCGGTGCGTCTCCCGCGGCGGCCGGGAAGTGAGGATCTCTCCCTCTCTCGTTCCGCCACCTCCTTCGCTAGCATGACTGCTTCGCAGAAGGAGGTGACGGCTTCCCATTCCGTCTCGCTCCGGACCATGGATTGAACCAGGGCCGGACGCGAGAGGTCGCCGCCGCCACTGTGATGAATCCTTGCAAATCGTTCTAGAAAAACCGGCCAAGAGCGTGTCGGGCCACGCTCAGTGTAGGGTTCCGTAGTTTCCCGTCCGTCACAATAAGTGTTCAATCCAATCCGATTTTAATAATTATTTTTTTGTTTGAAAAAAGATACGTTCAGGATAATAAAATATGGAAACGAAGTTAAAAAAAATGCTTGCATATACGATTATACTACAAACTTAGTCCAGAAATTATTTTGTACAACTTATTGTCTTTTTTGTACAAAAACTGTTGTTTCCATCCAAGTTCGAAACGTCCTAGAAAGTCCTTATAAAGTTCTACTTTTCAGTTTTTTTTTTTTCATATTTTCTAAACTTATGGTTCAAAAGTTAGAGGGGGGGGGGACACATTGTTTTTTACTTTTGGAGCGATTATTTCCGAAATGATTGACATTATCTAAATGTGATTTTAGTAAACTCCTATTCATTTTTAAATAGCTTTCCAACAATATATCACACGTTAGGGTTGAAATTAAAAAAAAAATCACTTCCCTCTCTACATAAAGGGTGTAAAACACCTCTTAACGAAGTCGAAAGGCACTTGCTCTCCCCATCATTGCGATAATTTTTTTTGTTCTACACCATACCTGGGAACCTTCTAGTTACGGAGATATGGGGGTCAAAGTTACAACTTTTTGACAAGTTTTTTTTGAATACAAGTTTTTTTTGTAAGATTTTGACTTTTAACACCTCCACGACCCCCGTACTATTCAATCCATCCATCAGCACAATGTTTTAAGCGCGTAACATTGAGTTCTACCACAAAACATGATTTATACCCTCAAAAAAAAAGTTGTTTCCCAGCAATAATTTTTGCGTAAAGTTACTTAGTTTGATGTACAGAATGCTTGGTTAACAACTTTGTGATGAGGTGGTTTACACCCTGTATAGGGGGGCTACCCTAATAAAGCATTTTTTTCCAATTTTTATTTTACCACTTTGTCGACGTAATTGATACACATATTGGTACCAAATTTCAGCTTTCTAGTGCTAACGGTCACAGAGATTAAGCGAGGACGGACAGACGGACGGACAGACAGACAGACATGGCAAAATTATAAGGGTTCCTAGTTGACTACGGAACCCTAAAAAGTATAAACCGACACAAAAGTGTATTCAAAAAGTAGTGTACAAGGAAACCTACACAGAAGTGCACAGGTCAGGCTTAGGCACGCCACACACTAAAAGTAAAAAGTAAACTCAACAGGTGCTCAAAGGTTTTTAGTTTTTTTAAGGTGTACCACAAACGGAATCTTTCTTTTTGCGGCCAGTGTGTACATGAAATAACTTTCTTTTTAATTTTCGACAGGGTGAAAACTTTTTTAAACCGTTTCAAATGAATGTTCAAAAAGATTTTTTGATGTGCTTTTTTATTTTTTTAATCTTTGTGAAGCCCGTTTGCTGTACTTCTTGCGTGACTGAATTAAGAAATTAATATTTAGTGCCACAGTTATGTCAGTCAGTGAGTTTGACTTTTTCACTAGTAATTTATTAAACTCATTTCTTTTAGAAATTAAGGCAAATTCCTATAATTCTGAATACCGATACAATGGCAAAATATAATCTTTTTTACAGAGAGTAACTGGCACAAACATTTTTAAGAATATTTTCGAACTCCCATAACATCGAAACCACCGTTTAGCACTGTTTACCAGACTTCAATTTTACAACTATAGTTGAAAGACGTTTCCCATCAAAATAAAAGAGCCATGAAAGAATAAAAACACTTAATAAAATGACAAGCAGGGTTGTTGAAACTTACGTTATGTGACTTCTTAGTTTTGATAACATTTACTAACTCATCGCTCCCAGTTGTTGAATAACAACCTCTTTCATAATGTTTGAAGCGGTTTGCATCAGAATAGCGTGTTTTATACCAGATTGCCATCGGATGCCTGTAGTTTATACCTGGTTTGAAAAAAAAGTGTTTTTCATGCATAACATTTTAGCAACCTTTCCGCCCTTGTCTTATTCCACATGGGGTCGGCGTAACACGTTGTTTACAGAGAAAAAATACCAACAATATAAAACAAAATGGACTCTACACACCAAAGTCGCCAACAAGTCGGCGGGATCTCAAAGTCGGTAACATGGCCATCGATTTTATGTACAACGCGAAATCTACTGCAACCAAACCGCATCTAAAATAAACATAAACAAAATAATAAACTAAAACGACCATTATCAGCCACCACATCGATCACGTGACACGTTCAATTGACTTTATTTGCCAACCGATGGTAATTGCAATCATCCTAATGACAAACTGAGCCGAGTTACGAGTATCTCAACTGTGTAAATCAAATTATAATTGAAACGTGAATGCATGCGGTGGACGTGAATGTTAGAACTGATGTACTGATATTAAATAGTTATAGATAGATAGAAATATGATGATCATTCGATGTGTGGTCAGCGTATTGGTTCAGGACAATCATGTATATTTTTTTTGCTGGTATATTGGTGTGATGGATGGAGAGATATGGAGAAGAATACCTAAGAAACGATGGATGGATTGTGTGAGGAATTATATGAAAAAAAGGAGTTATTATAGCATGACGATTGTCAGAGGAGAATGGAAGAGAAAAACGTGTTCCGCCGACCCCAACTAACATGGGTCAAGGGCAGACAGAAGATGAAGATTGGTGTGTACTAGTACTAGCTGCCATGACGAGACAATCTAAACTTCACTACATATCTCCCGCCGCGTCTGTCTGTCCCTATAAAGAGTGTAAAACACCTCTTCACGAAGCCGAAAGGCACTTGTTCTCCCCATCATTGCGATCATTTTTTTGTTCTACACCATACCTGGGAACCTTCTAGTTACGGAGATACGGGGCGTCAAAGTTTCAAGTTTTTGACAAGTTTTTTTTTAAATACCAGTTTTTTTTTGTGAGATTTTGACTTTTAACACCTCCACGACCCCCGTACTATTTAATCCATCCACTAGCACAATGTTTTAAGTGCGTAACATTGAGTTCTACCACAAAACATGATTTATAACCTCAAAAAAAAAAGTTGTTTCCTAGCAATCATTTTTGCGTAAAGTTACTTAGTTTGATGTACAGAATTCTTGGTTAATGACTTTGTGATGAGGTGGTTTACACCCTGTATATGCTTAGATCTTTAAAATTACGCAACAGATTTTGATGCGGGTTTTTTTTAATAGATACAGTGATTCAAGAGGAAGGTTTTTGTATACAATTTTACGCGGGCGAAGCCGCGGGCATCGGCCAGTAATATTATAAAGAGGAAAAATTGAATTCTTTGTTTGCTTGTGTGTAACGATTTAACTCTTATATATTGAGAAGTTACATGGGTTATAAAATATATTGATTAATATCAATATAGTTTTCAGCAATCCCGCACAAAAGAAGTGTCTTTCCTCTACTAAAACAGTGAGAAACACAGAACAGAACAGTTTTCAAAGAAAGAAGCCTGTGAAAGAAGTACATTAGAAGCGCGAAAATTCTAAGTTTTGTTTACGTGCGATTTTTACCGATGATGACTGAATACTTTCTTGCTGGGATTGGTGAAAAGTTTTGTATGCAACACTAGCTTCTGCCCGCGACTTCGTACGCGGATCCTGTTGCTTATGCCAGCGACAACGGGGTCGTCGAAGATCTGAAACGTCTGATGTCGAATTCTAAGAACCCGGGGACGGGAAAATAACGGATCTTTCCCACCTGAGCAACACATACCATTTGTTTCTTTTTGCCATTTAACAGCTTCACAAAAAGTACAATTTTTAGCCATACCTCCGATGGCGGAATATGTGGCATATTCAATCATAGGAGACGTAAATGCACTCCGTGCCTTATCAACCCAAGGAAGGTCGCCATGCTCTTTTTTTTCGGTTGGGAAATAATCAAATAACTTCTCCAACTCTGGGCGGAGCGGCAGGGAGTGTCAGATTTTTACTGACTAAAACCCATCCATGTTCCTTCCTCGCCCTTTACGTTCCAGGGCCACGGTATCTCTTTCGAACAGTCCCGCAGCCCCGGCAGGCTTCGACCTTTGCGGGCCCCTCCCTTTATGCTGACATCTCTTTGAGGCGCACGTGGAACACGAACGCGCTGTCGACACGGCAGGTCGCCATGCCCTACGGCTATATCTTGAGACACATCCGGTTTTTCAGATGATATCGACATTCTGTTCAGAGAATGTCGACGTCGATCAGAATTCAAACGTTCGTTCAATGAACGTGCATCGCGCATCACGCATCACGTTCATCACTCGTTTCAAAAGACCTGTTAGTAGATGTGCGAACACGCTGAAAACTCAAGCCTGATTCTGTATCGCATCGGTAAAAATTTCGGATTCGCTCACGATCAGCGGACAGTCGCGCATCACGTTCCGCACTTGTCTCTAAAGACCTAGAAGAAGCTATGCGTAGATACGCTGAGAACTCAAGCGTAATTCTCTATCCGTGAACGTCTCCGACTCGCGAGACAATGCGTGACGTTCACGATCAGCGATCAGTCGCGCATCACGTTCCCTACTTGTCTCTAGAGATCTAGTAGTCGATGCGTAGATACGCTTGAAACTCAAGCGCAATTCTCTATCCGTGAACGGCTCCGACTCGCAAGACAATGCATGACGTTCACGATTAGCGGTCAGTCGCGCATCTATTCTTCACTGGTCTCTAGAGACCTGGATGTAGAAATACGCTGAGAACGCAGGCGTGCTTCGCGATCCGAAAAGGTTTCCACGGAGCAAGTTGCAGCCTGATGTTCTCGAACAGCATCAAGTCTTTCCTGACGCTCTTCGATAGATTCTTGGGATCTTATGATCCTCAATCTTTTAGCTCCTTTGGAACATTGGGAAAGATTTGACCTCTTTCTAGGCATGGTTATAGTTTTGTTGTGAAGATACCTGATCAATTGAAATCTAAGTAACTGCTCCCCTGCGTTACCGGGTAGGCTACCGAGTCACGAAGATAACTGGAAAAGGAAATTAATTCTACAACAGGTGTCCGAGATCTTCGATTTTTATAAGTCAACAGAGAGTGCTCATCAGATTGAACAACTTTTGCTAAGACGTCATTCCTATATGTGTTATGGTGTAGCTGGGCTCTTGGAGTTCCACGTCAGGTGTTCCAGATCTTCGATTTTTATAAACCAACAGAGAGTGCTCATAAAATTGAACAACTTTTGCTAAGACGTCATTCCTATATGTGTTATGGTGTAGCTGGGCTCTTGGAGTTCCACATCATATGTTCCAGATCTTCAAACTTATACTCTCAGCAGAAAATGCTCATCATGTAGAACAATTTTTGCTATGGTGGCATTTTTGTATCTCTTATAGTTTAGCTGGTCTGTTGCGGTTCTGCATCAGGTGTTCAAGTTTCCAAGATAAATTATAGCCTCATAGCTTCTGCCCGCGACTTCGTTCGTGTGAAGTTTTGATATCGCAACGCATCGCCTACTCAACGGAAGTTTAAACTGCTTTGTTCCCGCTTGCAACATTTCTTATTGCTGCTCCGCTCCTATTGGTCATAGCGTGATGTTATATAGCCTATAGCCTTCCTCGATACATGGACTATCCAACGCAAAAAGAATTTTTCAATTCGAGCCCGTAGTTCCGGAGATTAGCGCGTTCAACCAAACAAACAAACAAACAAACTCTTCTGCTTTATAATATATGCAACATGTGAGCAAGTTCATTTGCTATTCGTTTTGTTGAGTCTTTCGCTTACTCAGGATTGAAATTTATAATCACTCGCTGCGCTCGTGATTCTATTTTTCAATCCATCGTTCGCTTAAGGCTCAAAATCAAAACTCATAGGAAAAACGAACTTTCCTCACATGTTGGATTAATAACTATTATCATGCAAATTAGCCGAGCTATCATAATTTTCGTGAGCGAAGTGCTAATAGTAAAAATTATAGTGGATTCTGTGTAAATCAAGTTCTTCTAAACTAACAGACAGATGTGTTGCTTAGGAGTTTGTTTTCTTCTTTCCAGCTAAAATACTAAGTGATGAAAGGCAGGTTTTGGGGGACTTTCTCTTGCAAAGTTTAATTTTCAACAAAAAGGGCTGTTTTTATGTAATTTGAATAAGTTCTTTTTAATTTTGATTCATAATATTACCATTTCTGCGACACAATACCTCAAATATTCGAGAGGGGAGAGCATGTTTTATAGTTTTTGATTCTAGACTGCCCGGTTTCCTAACAATGTTTTAGTGACTCATTTGATAGTAGTGATGAAATAAATTACTCAAAATAGCGGGCGTGTCTAGATTTAAACCAACGACCCACAACTTTTGCTACAACGAAGCTGCTACGACTGAGCCACTACTGCTCTCTTTCATAATTAAATCGGTACAAAAATCATAAGTTCAATCACCAATCACAAGCTACAGGTAAAGACAGGTTTCACGAATGTTGAACCTGTCTTTATTCTTATAAAATGTAGCTGGCATTGTTTTAAGGGCGAATTTCATCAATAAAGCCATTACAACAGTGATTACACTAAGATCAGAATACCAGCGCTGTGACGTTTTTTAATGTTACAGCACTATGCTGAGATAGGAGCCTTTTGGCCTCGTACAGGAACAGTTTCGTTTCTTTTAATTTTATATTTTTTATCTTTGTTTAATTTTGATTAATTTTAAGGCTGATGCTCCAGGGTAGCCCGTTAAATTCAAATTTTCCAACGTTTTTTGCAATTTGCAGGGCAGTGCCAAGTTGTACGCTGATGAAAACATCGTTCGCGGCTGCATGACCTACGCAGTCACAGTATTAGAATCAGGAAAATCATCAACACAACCCTCAAAGTTTATAAAAGTCGAGGAATGACTTTGACCGTGAAAAATTCGTTCCTCGACTTTCATGAACTTGGAGGGCTGCACCGATGATTCTGATGACTACAATTCTGCAACTACATACGCCCCACAGCCGCGGACGGTACTTCCACAAACGTACAGCCCAGCACTAGCCCGCAAATTGCAAAAAACCCAAGTAAATTTGAATTTCGCGGGCCACCCTGACGCTTTCACCTTAAATACTGTTAACTTTGATGTGTTTTGTCCTGTGCGGGCTAATAAATGCTTTTTCTTTCTTTATTTCTTTCTTTCAGTCAGTATATTGCGTTTAGTAGGGTCGGTATAATCAAAATTCCTTTTTTTATTGGCTCTAGTACTAAATGTAACTCAGTTTAGTTTAAAACTACTATTTAAATAGAAATGTTTGTCGTATTTAGTTTGAGTAGTGTCAGCAGTACCAAATGATGAAAAACATTAAATGTTCAATTATACAAATGAAGGTAATTTGCTTACCTACCGTCTGCGGATCGAGGCTAGGTGCACCATTATCTTGGTTGTATTTAGGACTTTACTAATTGGTATAAGTTGATCAAAATGTCTGAAATAATTTTTGTCAATAAAAATACTGTGGTAGCATTAAATATTTTTTTTTATGCAACCCATATTTATTAAAACTCACTGCTATCAAGGGTGTAAAAAAACTCTTAACGAAGCCGTATACTCTCTTTACACTGCACTGACTGTATCGTTCTTTACTTAAAAAAGATGTCAGAATTGTCAACCATGGCAAAGTTTCACGAACAAGGCAGAAAATTATAATTATTATATAATATTAAAATAAACATCAGACCCATCTAAAGACAAAGTACTCATCAAGACAAATCAAACGAGTTCAAACTCGATGGGGTTACAGAGTTCCTCTTCCAGCTCTATCATCAGATCAGCACCATGTCATCATAATATTGTTTGTGACGCGACATACATAAGCGTGTAAAATTTCAGTTCAATCGGTTGAAGGAATCTGCTTCAAAATTGAGTTGCTAGATTCCACCCGAACAAACACACACATACATTAAGTACAAGTTAAATAAAAGCTTTTAGAAAATCCAATTAGCTTCAGCACTTTCAAATACTTCAATATGAAAAAGGTATTTTTAAAGGTGTTTTTTCTGTTTTATATATTCGCAGAGCTTTTTCAGTAAAAAAATACGAAAAACTCATGCAATCAGACCAGTATTGGTGTATGGTATATTTTAACAGAAGTCTGAATGTTTATTTAACTGAATATAAAGTAATGCCTGCCGTCAAAAAACAGAAGCTTTATGAAAATCCATGGCAATATTTTCCTTTGTTATATAAAACCACTGGTATTTTCATAAAGGATACGATATAGTAATAAAATAAATAAAACAAAATACTTGGTTTTACTAAAACAAACTGAACCAAAACTACTTCAATATGGCCTCTTATTCTATTAAAACCGAACCCTTTCTGACGTTTGTCCAACTGTACGTGAAATATCAAACTGTCTACATTCATAATGGTTCACACAAGACCCAACGCATTTTCAACGTCCATTGATTCATCAAAGATTTAAAAGGCAAAGGTATTGAACATGTGCCAACATGGCACACCATTGTCAGCTAGAGCCATAAAACATGACCTTCTAACTACAAAATTCTGTGACACATGCCCACTTTATTATTCTATCGTGTTACCATAGAGAACTTGCAGAAAATCATGCTTTTAAACATCTTGTTGTTTTAACAATAGTTGATGGATTAAACTTTGAAGAAAATAGGTGGTCTTCCAAAAGTGCATGACTTCACATTTTTTATTAACGGGGAAAAATAAATTATGATCGCATGACACTTTCAAAGTCAAGGCTCTTTTTTGATAAAATACCACCACACTATTCTTTTTTATCACAGTATCAGTACTAATAACTACTAGAAAATACTGATTTTCAACAAGGTTATCCCGGAAAAAAAACATCGCTATCTTCAGAATTACAATCTGCTGGTCACCCTACGTTGCACGATTTTATTACTCCTGCTTCTAGCTTCAGATTTAAAACGGTGATTTTGTACCTGTTTTTGTATATCTTTAGTCTATTTATTCTAAAAGCGTTTCCTTTTTGCAGACTTAAATGGTTTTGAAAATAAGTAGGCAACTTAGTTTTACAATCCTCAAGTATAAAGTGTGTAAAAACCTCTTAACGAAGAAGAAAGGCATTGTTCTCCTCGTCATTGCGATCATTTTACTTTTATACACCATACCTGGGAACCTTCTAGTTACGGAGATCAAAATCTCCGTCTAAGTTTCAACTTTTTGCCATTTTTTTAAATAACTATTTTTAGTACAAAATTTTTGCTTCAAACAACATCAGAATAATGTTTTGAGTGCGTTACATTGAGTTCTACTACAAGACATGATTTTTCACCCTAAAAACAAAAGTCGTTTCGCAGAAATAATTTTTGCATAGTTACTAGTTTTATGTGTACATTGCTTGGTTGACGGCTTCGTGAAGAGGTTGTTTACACCCTGTATAGAGCTTTCCAGTCGAATCCTTGTTGGCAGGAATAGTGGAATGCAGATAATCAAAGCCAAATAAAGGAAAACAACGTGAGGATACCGGCATGTCCTAGAACCAAAACATTCTAAGACATGTGACATCTACCAATCCGCACTGGGCCCGCGTGGTGGATTATAGCCCATTCTCTCTTATAGAGAGGAGACCTGTGTCCCAGCACTGGGAACATTAATAAGCTGATAATGATATATCTTTTTAATTCTCACACCACGGACTGCCTCGTTGATAGAGGCGACTGATGAGCATGAACTCCTGGAATCAATTCCCAGGTCGGACTAAGTGTTATTAGGTTTTCCATCAGGGATTCCTCGAATCCTCGTGCCCAGTTGATGACAATAAGCCGCATTATTTGGAAGTTAAACATAACTGTCGAAATGTGGGTGTACTATTTACACCTCTGACTAACCGTACTGGGATTACAGGTGTGATGTTATGTTATTCTCAAACTCAACTGAATAAGTGTAAATACATTGGATTATCAACGCTCGGCTCTTTGCCAAAAGTTGAAATTCCCACAATGACTAATGTTTAGGCATTCATTTAGGGTGCCTCTTTGTGTTCGTGCGTGTAATACCTACTTGGTTATGTATAAACTACGCTTTTTAATTCGCTGTTACCCTTGTTTTGTTGACGTTTTTTTGTTCTATGTAACATTACTACGAAACCCTAACAAGCCGCGGAGGAATAACAATGACAACAAACTAATATGATCATCAATCATAAAGTGACACGTGTGGTGATTACGACCCTTTGACAGTTAATTACACCTGTCCAGAATATCTCTGTTTACCCCAGTAACGTCCAATGAAGGCAAGCCACAGCCAATCACTTTAAATAATAAAACAACCAAGTAACACGTACATATAAAACCCACTGACCTAATTACAATCTAATTGGTGACACCAAGACCCCACAATCGATAATTTCTGAAAAGAAAATTGATTTCCAATCCAAGACGACTGAAACAAAACGCGGTCGTTTTTATCCGTAATCAAAATTAAACTTTATGGCACTAGAATAACATTTAGTTTTTCTCGTCTAAAAATTACATAACACCTCGCTTTACATAATTATGCCGTGTTGATTTGATTTCAACACTCATAGCAGCTCATAGCAGTCGAATCCAATTAAGTCTGCTATTGTTAACGTTAGACATATCAGCGATGCGTGCCGTTGGTTTTGAATTGTAAGGTTTTTGACATGAGCGAACGCGCTTCAATTACTGGAATTTCACGAATTGAATAATTAATATTCGGATTAATTGTGATATTTCAAATGTTTACGTATGTGGAACTAGATGTTAGAATGGGTTCGATTGAGTAGTTTTTGAAACGGGAAAGTTCCCAAAAATCATACTGAAAAATTTACAAAAGGCAATAGAAAACTCCAAGATTCAATGCTTTTTGGTGCTTGAATGATGTTGATCATATGACGACGATTTATTTATATCATTGCATATTATATAAAATAAAGTCCTGTTCTGTTTTCCAATGGATAGAGTGGTACTGCAGGAAGGTTTTAGTATATTATTTGTACGCCGGCACAGTTACATTTAAAACCGTTATATTATATAGTTTTAATACAAAATACTTACAAGTTTATATGGAACCCTGTCGTGAAGCGACAGATATGAAGAAAAAAATAGAATAAATAAAAAAAATGAGGATAAACGTAATACAATTTATTTTAGTAATAAAATCCGAAAGTAACAAAATGAAGATGATAGTGAAGATGAGGATGGAGTGAAGGGATGATCACGGGATGAAGACGAGCAGGAGAGGGTCGCAGGAGAGGGTCGACGGCAGTCCGGGGCGAGTCAGCCAAAAACGGTCCAACCGCTGACTCCAGCCCCGGATGAAGGTTGACAGCAGTAGGCTGGCTTCACAGCACAGGACTTCAGCCCCGGATGAAGGTTGACAGCAGTAGGCTGGCTTCGCAGCACAGGACTCCAGCCCCGGATGAAGGTTGACAGCAGTAGGCAGGCTTCGCAGCACAGGACTCCAGCCCCGGATGAAGGTTGACAGCAGATGCAGCAGTCCTCCTCTGAAGCCCAGTGCAGAGGCAGGTTTTAGTTGAGGTGACTGGTGGAGAAGTCAAGAGGTTTGAGGTCTTTTCTTGAGTCCCGGAGCAGTCGGCCCCGGGACAAGGCCTATATAATTTTCTTCGCTCGAAAGCTAGCGATGAAATGAATGAATGTCTAGAGCGGCCCTGTCTTATATAGCCGATTTCGAAATCAAAAGTGGAATTTGCAAAATGTTTGAAAATTAGACGAAAAGAGTGTGTAAAGTAGAAGGCCAGAACGATTATCTGGCTTTTAAGACAAAAACGGTGGATGGCCACAAAGAAAACCACGAACGATTAAAAGGTAACTATGACGACCAGATTATTGACAATAAAATGTCAAAGAATTAATAAACACAAAGTTAGCAAAAACATGAAGAAATACGATGGAATTAAAGGTTCTGGTGCGTGGATAGTGTAGTAAATAATGTTGCGCATCATCTGTGAGCAATTTGTGAGTATAGTGTAGTATGAAAATGAAAATGATAAACTCGTAATTGTTACAGTAAAACGATATCTACAATGAAACTAAATGAAAGGATGGCAATAAAAGAGCAACGTGAAACAATAAAGCTTAAACTAATAATGGATGTGATGAAGATTTGACCTAAAATTGATGTACAGACAAAATGTCAACCATTGAGGACGTTCAGTCGGTTAGTACGTAATAATATTACTACATTTCCCCGACAACCCCAGAAAATTTTCGACTCAGAGAAAATTTTATGTTTAAAGTTCGAGAGAAATCCTTGAAACATTACTTCGTCCAAACAGAAATCATCTAACAGACATTCATTCTTCCTCAGGTATACTATCATCTACATAATGGTAAGGGTGGAGTTCACAGTCAATGACTACCACTCTAGAAGTATGTTCCTAAATATGACCTAAGGCTTATTTAGGGAGTAATCAACCGCTCCATGGGTGGAAAATATATTGACCTAAGGCTTATTTAGGGAGTAATCAACCGCTCCCTGGGTGAAAAATATATTGACCTAAGGCTTATTTTACGAGTAGTCAGCCGCTCGAAGAAAACCCTATAAAGGAATAATTATATAATTATTAAGATGACTATTTAGTTTAGTCTAAGATAGATTCGAGCGGTAGGGCTCTAAAGTAAAGGTGTCTGAACTAGTGATCTTCTGACCTCATTTGTAGAAGTGAAGAATAAGAGCAGTAAGCTCTAAATCACAAAATAAAGACAAGTTAAAAGTAACGCCGCATAGGACGTTGAATAGTGAGTTTAAAAACTCGTATTCAAAACAAAAATAAAGATTAATTTTAAGCGATTGATAAATGAGCTAATGAGAGATTAACTATCTAAATAAGATGATTCGATGAAGACGAGGTTTAGATTTTAATGTCTTTGATGTGCCATTTATTTTTCGTTCCATTAGTATCTTCTAATATGTATACTAAGGGCGAGAGTTTCTTAAAGACTTTGCATCTTAGAAATTTAGGGGCCAGTTTTGCGCTGAAGTACGAACCCGCGTTGCTTTGTACGTAATTCTTACGCCAAACTGTATCACCGACATTAAATTCTTTAAATGACCGACGTAGGTCATAGCGAGCGCTATTCTTAGCGTGTGCTATGTATAAATTAGTTTGAACCTTATCAAAAATTGACGAGAGGAAACCAATATTTGTAGCGTAGACATCGCGAGGTAGAAAAACAACTTCCTCAAGATTTTGAGTTGGAGTGTAGAATGAACCACAAGGAACTGTTTCCCGACCAAATACTAAAAAGTTTGGAGAAAAACCAGTTATAGCATTAACACAACTGTTTATCGCGTGTTGAATTTTTGGGAGATAAATATCCCAGGTTCGATGATCATCACCTACCAAAGTAGCTAGAGCCGTGATGATGGTCCTATTATACCTTTCTGTAGGATTGACTTGGGGACAGTAAAATGGAGAGTAGAATATAAAAGGGACTTTATATTTATTAAGAAATGTAGTAAATTCACGGGATTGAAATTGGGGACCGTTATCCATGATAATGGTTTGTGGAACACCATGGATGAGAAATACGGAATTCTCTAAAATATTAATTATGTTAGACGCAGTAGCACGTTTTAAAGGAAAGATAAAAGTATATTTAGTAAAGGTACAATTAATAACTAAAATATGTTGATTACGTCTTCTGGTCATGGGAAAAGGACCCATAAGATCAAGCGATATAGATTGAAAAGGTCTCGAGCAAATTTTTGGTTTACCCATAGGGCCATAAGGAGAATGATTTGGATGTTTATAAGCAAGACAAATGTCGCAAGTAGAGATAAATTTAGCGATATCTTTAAACATGCCAGACCAGTAATATCGTAACGAAAGCTTCTTGTAGGTTTTGAAAATTCCGAGATGAGGTTCTTGAGAAGGACTGTGATTCCTTTCGATTATAGCCTGTCTTTCATGTGGAAGTGGAACTTCTTTCCAAGTGAAGTCATCGTTCAGAGCATGAGGAGAGTGAATGCAACGATAGAGCTTGTTTTTTTTAACCGTATAGTTTGGATAAGAATCAGGATTGTTCTGACAGCCAAGTAAAATCTTGTTGTAGTGTTCCAAGTCACGATTAGGAACTGATTCGTCCGTTAAAATAGGATTTACACCTTGACGTTGAGAATCTTCAGAGTCATGAGTTTTTGATCTGGATAGTAGGTCAGGGACAACATTATCTTTACCCTTTTTATGTTTTAGAATGAAGTTGAAGCAAGATAGGCGTAGCGTCCAACGAGCCAGTCTTCCTGAAGGATTGGATAAGTTCTGGAACCATTTAAGAGCAGCGTGATCTGTGTAAATTGTAAATTGTTTACCATTATCTAGGTAACAACGCCAGTGTTCTAGAGCAGTTATTACGGCTAGAGTTTCTCTTTCTGTTGTAGAATAGTTCTGCTGGTTTTTATTAAGAGCTTTACTCATGTAAGCAATAACAACTTCCTTGTCGTTTTGATGTTGTGTAAGCATTGCTCCTATGCCAAAATTTGATGCATCGCAATGTACAGAGAATGGGAGGTTGAAGTCTGGGCAAGCGAGAACAGGAGTAGTAACCAAAGCTTCTTTAAGTTTCACGAATGCCGATTCTGCTTCGGGGTTCCAAACGAATTTAGGGGCAATCTTCCCAGAGCAAGTTAGCCTGTTAAGTGGAGAAGCAATTGTGCTGAAGTTTGCAATGAATCTTCGGAACCAGCTGCAAGTACCGATGAATCTACGTACTTCTTTTCTAGAGGATGGTGTAGGATATTCCAAAATGGCTCGAATTTTGTCAGGATCAGCTCTCAGGCCATATTCACCTACAACAAAACCGAGGTACTTGAGTTCTTTCCTGAAGAATTGACTTTTTTCAAAATTTATAGTTAAATTGGCAAAAGAGAGTTTTTCATGAACTTTTAAGAGAAGAGAAATATGTTCTTCGAAGGTATCGCTTATAATTACGATATCGTCGAGATAACAGAATACTTTGTTGTCAAAATCTGGAGTAAACAGCATATCCATTAGTCTCTGTTGAGTAGCAGGAGAGTTAGTTAAGCCGAAGGGCATTACTTTAAATCTGTACATGCCTCTTCCGGGTACATAAAAGGCAGTCTTGTCTTTGTCCGCAGGGTTGAGAGAAATTTCCCAGAAGGCCTTCGCAATGTCGATACTTGAGAGATATTTGGCGTTTTTAAGATTGTCAAGAATCTCACTTATAAGTGGGAGGCTGTAGGCATCACGACGAGTGATTGAGTTAAGTTTCCTGCTGTCGACGCAGAAACGCCATTCTCCATTCTTCTTCGGAGTTATAAGCACCGGAGATAGCCATGGACTTTCGCATTGTTCAATGACATTCCATTTCAACATTTTATCCACTTCGTTGATTAAAGCTTTTTGTTTTTCAGGGGACAATCGATAACATCTTTGCTTGATGGGGAGAGAATCACCTGTGTCGATCTTGTGTGTAATTAAATGAGTACGTCCCAAAATGCCTTTTTCTTCAAATGAGATACTCTTGAAGCGTTGGATAATGTTATCTGCAATATCCTTCTGATTTGTACTAAGATGTTCATAAGGTAGTATCTTTTTCTCCGCATCTTGAATAGATGAACATTTAAGGTTCGACTGACAAACAGAAGATAAAATAGTAGGAAGAAGATTAAATTTTTTCAGAAATCAATACCAAGAATAAGAGAGGGGAATAATTCTGGAAAAACATAAGCTTTAATTAAATGAGTCTGGTCATTAAAGAAAATAGGTAATTCAAAATATCCTAAAGATTTAATTTTTTGGTTACTAGCAGTTGAGACAGTAATTAAGTCTGACTTGAAAAGCTTGAAACCTAATTTAAGAATTTCCAGGTGAGAATTGTTGCCAAGTATGGTAACAGAACTACCTGAATCAAGTAAGGCAGAAATGTTTAAGTTAATAATTCGCACGTTAATGAAAGGGCGTTTGGAATCATTGTCATTAGAGTAAAGGGTTGAAGAAATTTTGTAGTAAGAAAAGAAATTTTTAAGAGTTTTGATCCAATTATTCCAATCATTAACGTCGAAATTTTCACTTTTCAAGTCAGTTGTTAGTTTTTTTGAGCTAGTACCAGGCTTAGGATTGCATTTAGGGCAATCAGCAGTTTTAAAGTCCTTCAAACCACATTTGAAGCAAATAATGAAGTGAGGTTTCTTACAAGTGTTTAAGGTGTGTCCATGCACACAACAACGAACGCAAAAGCTACTCTGTTGAGGAGGATCAGATCGAGTCAGAGTGTTAATTTGTTTTGGTTTTTGGAGGTACTGAGGAGGAGGTTTCTGAAAATTTACAGAGGAAGAATTAGTAACTGGTATACAAGGTTTGTAGCTAAATTCAGCTGTTAAAGTATTTTGTTGCAAAGATGGTTCTTTAAAGTTTTTATCTTTGTCCAAGAATTTTTCGTAAATCTGGCAAACAGCTAAGAGAGAGTCAATAGTAGTACAATCTCTTAATGCCACAAAAACTGAATAGCACGGTCTGATATTCCTCAGTAAAATCTCTAATTGTTCTGACTCAGACAATTTTTTAGTCAAGCGTGAAAACATTCCGGACATAATTGAAATGTAGACCGATATAGTTTCGTCCAGACCTTGAGTTCGCTTTCTGATGTCTTCTAGTAATTTGTAATCGTAATCAAAAACACCAAAATCTTTTATAAGAAGCTCAGAAGTTTCATGCCAGGTCAGATTTGGATTACAATTAATCTGAAATCTAAACCAGTGTAAAGCATTGTCTGTAAAAATTTCGTACGCTTGATTAATCAAAAGTTTTTTGTCAAAGCTACGTGAAATGCAATATTCTTCTAGTTTTTGAAGGAACGACCTAGGACATGACTTTCCATTATAAGTGTATCTTTTTAAATCTTTAAAAATATGAGGCTTCACTTGTTGAGGAGGAACTGTAGAGTTAATTTGTTGAAGGAGGGCCTCAAGAATGGTCTGTGACGGAGGGATATTTGAAGGAGGAGTTTCCGAGTTGTCATGAGAGGTAGGTAAATCGTAGAGAGGAGGGGGAGTATTTTCCGCTGGAAGAAAAGTGAATGGTTCAAATTTGTTGTTGAGGCTATCAAATTTGGACCGTAAAGCGTCAAACTCAATTTTCTGTTCAGAGTTCAGTACGTCAACGTCTATACGCTCGAGTCTAAAAAATAAATGATTAAGATAAGTTTCTATAAGACGAGTGTATTTGGAATCACCGTGTAGAAGTTTATCTACTTTTAAGTCTAAGTAATTAATAGTGGTATTAATTTGAGGGAGCTCTTCCTCAATTGGAATTGGTGAGATTAAAATTTCCTCCGAGGAGGTAATAGAAGAAAGTCGAAGAATTTGCTTTCTTAACCGTACGACAGTGTCTACTGGTTCCTCAAGTCTGATCTTAATTTCGTATTCGAGTTCAGGTTTATTAAGAAATTCAAACTTAATTGTTCTATACATATTGGTAAAATAAAGATAAGTTTCAAAGAAAATACCTTGTTTCCTTCTAGAAGAAAAAAAAAAAAAAAAATTAGAAGTATTAAGTTAGTAAAAGATTAAAGAAAAATTATTTTCCTTCCAAAAGAAAAAATAGTTACAATGATAGCTATATGAAAATGTTTAATGATGTCTGTAGTATGACAATGAACTAATGATCTAAAGTGAAGTTGCCAAGAGAGACTGCCAAAAGGTTTATATTAAATCAGAGGAAAATTGTAGTTAAGGTGAAACAGAAACAATTTTTATAAACCAAGTCTGTATAAAGGTTTTAAGGTTTAGTGAAGAGTAATGACCTCTTTAGTTTATATAATGAGTCACACTATGTAAAGGTAAGATACCACAATCTTAAAAGTATTACGTGTATGACCACCAGAAATAATGTTTTTAAAATGGGTACTTATTTTCCCTCTGATTTATGGACACTAGACAAAGTGTTTTCTTTAGAATTTTGTGATGATGGAAATGTGTAGTGTTATGTAGAAGTGTAGAACCTGAAGACAATTGGGCGCCAAACTGTCGTGAAGCGACAGATATGAAGAAAAAAATAGAATAAATAAAAAAAATGAGGATAAACGTAATACAATTTATTTTAGTAATAAAATCCGAAAGTAACAAAATGAAGATGATAGTGAAGATGAGGATGGAGTGAAGGGATGATCACGGGATGAAGACGAGCAGGAGAGGGTCGCAGGAGAGGGTCGACGGCAGTCCGGGGCGAGTCAGCCAAAAACGGTCCAACCGCTGACTCCAGCCCCGGATGAAGGTTGACAGCAGTAGGCTGGCTTCACAGCACAGGACTTCAGCCCCGGATGAAGGTTGACAGCAGTAGGCTGGCTTCGCAGCACAGGACTCCAGCCCCGGATGAAGGTTGACAGCAGTAGGCAGGCTTCGCAGCACAGGACTCCAGCCCCGGATGAAGGTTGACAGCAGATGCAGCAGTCCTCCTCTGAAGCCCAGTGCAGAGGCAGGTTTTAGTTGAGGTGACTGGTGGAGAAGTCAAGAGGTTTGAGGTCTTTTCTTGAGTCCCGGAGCAGTCGGCCCCGGGACAAGGCCTATATAATTTTCTTCGCTCGAAAGCTAGCGATGAAATGAATGAATGTCTAGAGCGGCCCTGTCTTATATAGCCGATTTCGAAATCAAAAGTGGAATTTGCAAAATGTTTGAAAATTAGACGAAAAGAGTGTGTAAAGTAGAAGGCCAGAACGATTATCTGGCTTTTAAGACAAAAACGGTGGATGGCCACAAAGAAAACCACGAACGATTAAAAGGTAACTATGACGACCAGATTATTGACAATAAAATGTCAAAGAATTAATAAACACAAAGTTAGCAAAAACATGAAGAAATACGATGGAATTAAAGGTTCTGGTGCGTGGATAGTGTAGTAAATAATGTTGCGCATCATCTGTGAGCAATTTGTGAGTATAGTGTAGTATGAAAATGAAAATGATAAACTCGTAATTGTTACAGTAAAACGATATCTACAATGAAACTAAATGAAAGGATGGCAATAAAAGAGCAACGTGAAACAATAAAGCTTAAACTAATAATGGATGTGATGAAGATTTGACCTAAAATTGATGTACAGGCAAAATGTCAACCATTGAGGACGTTCAGTCGGTTAGTACGTAATAATATTACTACAACCCTTGGTGCTCGAGTCCAACTCGCACTTGGCCGGTTTTTTTGAATATATTTAGCCTGTGGTTATCACTGGGTCAAAATTATAACTTAAGAAAAGGTAAGCCTAACTTAGACATTCTTATACTTACCACGAAATTGCTGCCCTAGCTTGCTTAACTGTCAGCTATTTCTAGATTTTATGGTTCCAAATATTCTACCTCATTACAGAAAGCCCATAACATACATTATGGGCATAATTTTCGTCTATAAAATTAATACAACATAGAATTTTGGTATGAATATTGCAGTGCTATAATGTTGGTCAATGGTTTGGCTAGAAAATTTAGCATGGCCGGAAATCCTGCCTGTTGTAGACCTACAGTTTGTACCGAAATTACTAGGTATGCTAAATTAATTTAAACTTATACTGGCTTTAGTTATGATCCTTTACGCAATATACACGGTTACATTTCATAATAGTACCTAAGTTTAGCCTAACTATTTTCCTAACTATCGCTTGGTCGACTCAACTACTGTTTTGGTTCCCTAACGTTCATTCAACTGAAATTAATCGCACTAACAAACGACTAATCTAATGGGTTTTTTTAAGATATTGGCGAATGTATGGCTCTCAAAATATATTTTTAACATATAAACTTATACATGAAAAAGTATATGCTAGGTATGAACATATTGCGATCAACCGGAACAAATCCAGACTTCAGGCTGCTATGGAGAAATTCCTTATTGAAAAACTCAATAATAGTTTGATTTACTTGAGTATCAAGCCAAGGACCTAATGCTTGATTCAGCTCTATAAAACAGTCATAAATATACCTACGGACATACGCATCTATTTGTATGATCACTGTTACATGATCTATGTAACGCCTTTAGGAATAGAATAATTTAATGGATTGAATAATAAGGGGTCGTGAAGATGTTTAAAGTAAAAAACATACATTACAAAATTGTATTTAAAAAAAGCTTTTGTTGGAAGTTTGAACTCCTATAGGTATTTCCGTAACTAGAAGGTTCCCAGGTATGGTCTAGAACATAAAAATGATCATAATGACGTGGAGAACAAGTGCCTTTCGGCTTCGATAAGAGTCTTTTTAGTCCCTTTGCTATAATTTAATTAAAAAGTAAATCAAAAGGTTACATTTAGGTGCAGTAGTGTTACTTCTCAACAGCAAGTTGCAAGTAACCATAATGACTGTGGAATTCAAATATTTTTGGTAGCAATCTGCCCGATCTACCTGTTTCATTGGTCTGTTCTCAACGTGATGGCTGTATCCACGTTACTGTGAACTTTGTTGAGCAACGTGACCGATCGCGAAGTTGTTGATGTCTTTATGTAAATACGTAAGGACTATGTCAGGGACGCTTGTGTAGACGTGATCTTGAAATAAACAGGTATATTTTGTATATTTCTTGGTACAGTTAACGTAGCAGCTTTTTATTCAATTTTATTTCAGAATTACATTGTTTCACGTGAACTAATGTGGGTAGGTACTATGAAACATACCCGCCCAGCAAACATTATGAACATCAAACTAAGTAAAGGTAAACTCAAAAAAAAAGATGTTCGGAAACTCCCGTTTTTAGGTGAAAAATCACAGTTTTTAAAAGGACTCAATGTAACGTATATACCCATTTTATTCAGTCAGTTAGTGCAGTCGCTCCATGTAAAATACTGGTATTCAGCTGCATCTGGTTAGACTGGAAGCCGACCTCAATATAAAGGCTAGGCAGATGTTGATATTCTGGCTTGTGGAAATTACCCTGCTACTGCAATGTTGGGTAATACGAGTAGTAAGGTGGGCTTATACTCGTATTAATATTATACCTCTCGGAATAGAGCTAATGACCGGTGCAACGGACTTATATAACAAACTAGCGGATGTCACGCCGTTTCACCTACGTGGTTCCCGTTCGTGAGAGTTCGGGGATAATATATATACCTATATAGGTATGTTACTCAGTAAAGATGTAGCTTTCTAATGGTGAAAGAATTATAAAATCGGTAGAGTAGTAGTAGAGTTAAATCGTTACAAACACAAACAAAAAATATAATCATTCCCCTTTAAAATATTAGTTTAATTAGTTTACTTCTTAACATTGCTTTTCTCATTCAATATTGAACCCAAATTATTTAAGCGACAAACTTTCTAATCTCGAACTCTGATTCCAAACAAAGAACAACGTACAAAGTACGACCAACAACATTTTTCTTATAAAACCTAATTAAAATAAAGCATCTGCTATTAAAAACAGAACTAAAATAAAAGCTAGCAGTAAACTGGTAGAACCAGCAACTTATTACAAGTTACGTTAATATTATTAAGGCTGTGTATTCGGCATGGTTTTATACAGTGGGCGGGCAGTAGATAGAATTTAATTAACCGCTGTGCAGTTGGTAGCCTGCCTCACGGACCTGTCAGTTGGGACGCCGACGATCGACGGTGTCAGTCTTGGGAGATAGCGGGGCGTTTTGACAAAGGAAACCACGTCAATCAATTATTAATTGATTAACTAACTTACTCTTGCGGCTTATTTTTCAGACCGGAGTCCATAGGGTTAGTAACAATTTTACTTAAGTTCTAGTGTTAGTAGGTTACAGACACAGATAAAAATATACAATCAATATTATACATGGTGTCGTATCCATCTCCGCAACATCGGGTAAACCCACCGATCTGCGAACACACTGAGAATACTTTTGCTTTACATCTATTTCTAATAATGGCGGCAAAACCATCAATATTATTATCTGCAAACATCCCTGACGCACTACTTCGCCCCTATGTCCGCTGAGTAAAGATGACCCACAGGCTGCACGTGTAGAAGGACGACAAAAAATAATAATTATAAATTATTTGTCTGTTAGATTTTCAACAAATATTTGACCCGTATTTTTTCTTTTGTTATATGAAACAAAATTGACGAAGATATGACGCTTTTAAAATTCTCAATACGTCACGCCTAGGTATAATTTTTTGCGAGTTATGACGTCACAAGCCCCCAGTCCCGAGTTTTGATGCGTTTTATCTTTGTCAATATTCATTGATTTACAAAAACCAAAAAAATACGTTTCCATTATTTTCCAATAATCTAACTGACGAACTAAAAAGATTTGCAGTTTTTGGATACTGTTGTCATGTTAAAAAGTATTCTATTTGTCAATTAAGGTTACAAACTATCTGCGTGCTAAATTTCATCCAAATCTGATCAGTATTTTTTGTGTGAGAGAGTAACATACGTAATAACACGTAACTTCATCTACATTAAAAAATAAGGACGTGTAAAAGTGTTTGTGAAAACCAATTTGCAAAATAAATATCATTTATCATTTATCAACAAACATCTAGACATGCATACAATCTTGTTGACAAACTTTCTCATTTAAAATATTAGTAGGAAGTTGGATGTAAATTCTGATCTTCCTCATTGGTCTAATAGACGAGTTGGGTAACATTGCCACTAAGTGTAAAATTCTAGGTTCAGTTCCCAGGTCAGGTAAGGTGTTTTACACCTTTCCAAAATAAAATCACTGACTGCGTTAAATTTAAAGTTTTACTGCAGTAACAATACACCATCTTCTGCCTGGCGGTGTTTGGGTTGTCTTTCAGCCTAACCAGATGAATTTGAATGCGCAAGGAAGGAAACCTTATCAGACCTCCACAATACCAGTAGACGGAACCAACTGCCTAACGTACTTACAAAGCACGGGTGGCGGGGATCTTAGTATTTTATGGGTATGGTCCCATCAACGGATCGACTCAAAAGGAGCTTGTGGCAAAATAAAAACAGCCGCTCGGGTCGATCTTTGGGTTAAGCCGTGCTTGCCTAGGTTGGTCCGTGATGGATGACAACCTTACATACCGAGTTTCCTCCGTGACTTGGAAAACGTTCAGCTGTTGGTCCCGGCAAAAATCACATTTTTAGATCTTTGGCAGTCGTTACGTGCAGTGAGTGGCTCAAGACGCCTGACAACCGGTCTTACCAAGTGGTATCATGTGACTGGGTTGTAGAGGTCAGATAGGCAGTAGCTTCATGTAAAATACTGTTATTCAGCTTCGTCCGGTTAGACTGGAAGCTGATCCCAGGTAGACGATGATGGTACCCATCAACGGACTCTTCTTTAGCTGTTATTGTTTTACTACGAACCCCTCTTTCTATAGAGAAAACAACACAAAAACCCTATTACTTACACCAAAACTGCGGCCACACAATACTCTGCCGCTCACTCACCCTACATAAATTATTACCCTCCTCATAGTTAAGTTACAACTTGGTTTGTGGGTCAGTCTTAACGTCTTGGGGATAAATGTTAAGGAAAACCCTTTTTTTTTCTACCGTCTTATCAAAATATTTGGTGAAATTTTAATACATTTCGTGGATATGTTGGGTCACGAACACCGTCTCGGTGGACTTTAAAAATGTAGGATGATGTACTGGGGGATGCAGGATAGTTTATTTTATTTTTAAAGGGGATGACGTGTGCATTTCTTTATTTTGTCTGAATGTGTAAAATACTGTCTTTCTTGCTTTGCGGGGGATGTTTTTGTACATAGTATACAAGTTACATTAAATTAAAAATTTAAAAAAACCCCGACACATAGGGTCATAATTTTGACGAAGTTCGACGTGTGCTGTGTGTGTAGTATAATAATATAATATTCCTCATTCAAGCCCTTTCATTTGAAGCCCATATTGAGGGAGTTGTAAAAGAAAAAAATGTAATTCAACATTTTGTGGTGTCGGCCATCTTGGATTTGATTTTTTTATAGCGTATAGTATTCTACTAGTCAAGGCCTTTCATTTGATACCCATATTGGGGGTATTGTTGAATAAATATGTAATGCGCCATTTTGTGGCGGCAGCCATCTTGGACTGATTTTTATCAAATATAGCTAAGAACACTCCCGACTAATTCACTTTTCAAACAAAGAAAAACGAAATCAAAATCGGTTCATCCGGTTGGCAGCTACGATGCCACAGACAGACACACACACACAGACACGTCAAACTTAAAACACCTCGTCGTTTTTGCGTCGGGGGTTAAAAACAAAGTCACTCCCGCTGATTATTCACTTAGATCTTTAAAACTACGCAACGGATCCAGCAATAGATAGACTTTTAAGAGGAAGGTTTATATGTATTTATGCTACACTGCACACCTGTGAAGAGATGCTAGTGGAATATAAAAGCTGAAATAGAAACTATATTAGGAATTAAAAATTAAGTGATACACTCGGTGAGAGGGTCGTTGTCATACAAAGTATTGTCATGAACTTGAATCGGAAAAATACACTGGTGTCTAAACCAGTGTATTTTTTTTAAACCGACGAAAAAAATCGACGTTGTTTTTTAGACTATTTTACTAAATACACGGTAGAAATTTGTACCACGACGTTTTTCTGCCATCGTGTAACAGTATCATTTTCTTTGTCATCATCATCTCATTTACCGACTATGTTGGCGTCGGCTTCCAGACTAGCCGGGTGCAAAAGAATACTAGTATTTTAATTCGAGCGACTGCCTATCTGACCACCACAACCGTGTAAGTACTGGGTTAGAGGATACCCGTTAGTAAGACTGGTTGTTAGACTTTCGAGCCACTGACTAACTCGACGACGGTCAAAGATCTACAAATGACGGCCGGGACCATCGGCTTAACGTGCTATTGGAGGCACGGGGGAAATTCGGTATGTAATGGGTGGTCACTTATCCAACCTAGGCAAGCAAGGCTAAACCGAGATCGGCTCGAGCGGCTGTTAATGAAAATTCTTCTTTATTACAAGGTAATTTATGGTGCATAATAGGAAAATTGGAATATAAAAAAAAGCTAGATAAACGATTAATTTGCATTTTGTTTACGATTTAACACAATTCGCAAAAATCCAATTTGCGGATCGTTTCAGCCCGCATCCTTTTTGTTTGCGTAAACTACTCGTAATTGTTACCGATCGGTGCATGTTTTCAATCTATTGAGTTTAATTTATATTCAGTTTTCAATAGATAAGTTTTAATGAAAAAACTTTGTAATTTGCTTGTTTTGCAGAGAAATTGTTTTGTTTTATCAGTAATAAATAAATTTCAGTCAAGTGAAATTGGAAAACAATTGAAAAGTTTAACCATAGTTATATTTATAACAATTATTTTAGGTAAAATAATTATTTCAATTTATATTTGTGAGTTTAAGGCTATTTATTGCTTACATTTTAATTAAACATAATTACATATTATGCCGTAATAATATACCTACAATTAATTTGTAGGTTGGGAGGTTGTAATTATATAATATGTAAAAAAAAATCCCCGTACGATCCGTGAGGGTGTGAATAGGTATGAAGATCAAACTATCTCTATTAATGTATAACTCCAATAAAAATAAAATAAATAAACTGAAATAAGGAAACTTACGTAGCAACACAGGGGCGCGGGCGACGACACTCACTCTGGTTGTTGCTCGGGTAGTGACGTCATAAACAAACAATTGATGATCGAAAATACTAATGCCGATGATAGAGTTGTTACGTTTGCAAAGTTTTAGGGAAATGGTGGTTATTTGGGTACAAAAATTATGTATTTTAAAATTCTTTAATATTATGTTTACTTTCCAGAGTATTTTATGTTTCTTATTTTATTTGGTACTGTCATTAATATACCTAAATTATCATTTCCTTTTCGGACCGGGTTTTTTCAACATAATTTTGTACATTTTACCGAGTTTAGAAGAATAATCATATTTTTCAGTGGTAACAGCCGGTTTAACAGAACATTATAATCAACTGTTTTCTGAAGTCGTTGAAACTATGCAAAGTACCTAAGGCAAATATCAAATTCCTACTAAATTCTAGTCACAGCTAAAACAATTGAGTGCGGTAGCGGCCCTGCAGAATCTCATCAGTTGAGTGTTCCTACCGTGACTCGGTAGGTAAATTAATTAGGCAAGGACCCACTGGACGATTGCTTGAGATAAAATTAAATACGAAATGGCAACATTGTGCACTGGCCTTGCTGGTCCAACTGTGATTACGTTTACAATTAGGACGCCATTTTTAAAGTGGAGTGAGGCAATTTCATAATCTGCCTAGCCTTTTCCCAACTATTTTGGGATCGGCGTCTAGTCTAACCGGAGGCAGCTGAAAACCTGTATTTTACATAGACCAACTTTGTATCAGACCTCCACAACCCAGTTAGTACCTACTGGTTAATACGATACCCCTTGGTAAGACTGCTTGTCAGACTTTTTGGGCCACTGACTATCTGTAACGACTGTCAAAGATGGTCAAATGACAGCCGGGACCAACAGCTTAACGTGCTTTCCGAGGCACGGAGGAAACTCGGTACGTAAGGGTCACCACATCTGCTTTAAAACAACTAAAATTGAAAGTGTTATTTCTGCACCGTTAATGTAATTTTATTTTTTGTTATATATCTTTTTTGCATGCTGTGTCTATCGCATCATATTGTACATTATGCTTGTATCATCATATTGCTTGTATCATTAGGATAAATAGTGTAGCAATTGTAGATAGGCCAATAATAAATAAATAATTAAAAATTTAAAAAAAAACTTCACTGCAAGAGTTACTTGGCCAATACAAAAAAAAAACGTTTATGTTGTTGAGCGTATGGCACTCGTGGGCTGCAGCTGAAAATCAGCGTCCGGTGGCACACCTTGTGTTGCCATCTGTCATTATGCTGAGCCATTTTGGCATTATTAGTTATATTTGTTTATTTTTTGTTTTGTAAAATTTTGTAGGTTTTTAATGCCAAATAAACACAATTTTCGTTCTTTTTTTCTATATTAAATTTCAAATATGTACATAACTCAGACGATATTTTTACTCTCAGTAATGAAGTGATGTGGTAACACTGATGAAAGAAGCCACCTCTCCTGGGCTGTAACTTGATCAGATTATCCTACTTTGAAATTGGAGCCATGGAATCAACGGGATAGATAAATTTGAAATGTTTGCGGTTTTGCTGATTGGTTTTGCTGTTTGAAATGTATTCTGTACGCGTACAGAATACATTTGCAGACGCGTCTGCGTCACATAAGAGAGAAAAACTCGTTTTTACAAAATTTTTCATGTATGCTCAGCTTTCCTCGATAAATGGACTATCCAACACAAAAATAATTTTTCAATTCGAACCAGTAGTTACTGAGATTAGAGCGTTCAAACAAACACACAAACAAACAAACAAACTGTTCAGCTTTATAATATTAATTACAAGTATATAGATCTATGTTATTTTATGTATGATTAAGTAATTAATACCTTCCTATTAGGTAGTTAAATTATGTATTTTTATCACATTATATAGCTAAAGTACAATTTAGGCCCCTAATTAGATTTATCGATAAGCATAACTTGTTTACATATGTGGGGGCTAGATAAAAATAAAGGATTTATCTATCTATCTAGATAGGCAGTCGCTAGATGTAAAATACTGGCATTCAGCAGCATCAGGTTACACTGGAAGCCGAATAAAATATAAAAATATAGATGGAAAAAGGCAAGGCAGACGATGATAACTTGTTTTCTGGCTCATATTTGTATTTGGTACGTTCCTCTTTCTTCAGCACATAGGTATTATAAAACAAAACCTTATTTGTAAATCCTGGCGTGAGGATGATACTATAGAGATAAGTAAGTAATATCCAATAAAATCTGACTAATTTTCTATTTTACACGTAGAGCAAGACATATATATTTTTTTTTATTACCAGAGGAAAGAAGTAAAGATAAATATATATAAATAATTATATGCATAAATAAATAGAATATTGTATTAATTTACAACTTAATTTTATTAATTAAAAAAATAATTAACTAAAAATTAATTACTTAAATAAAATAAACTAAATTAAAAATTAATTGATTAATTAATTTATAGAAAGTGGAATAATTTATAGTGGAAAGCACAAAGATAAAGATAAGGTACAGTCACAAGCGCTATAATAGTATTATGTTACCGCAAAAGTCCGAACTACGGTATCTTAAAATCTAATAAATCCTTTCATTTACTCATACAAATATGTAAATCCTAAGATTTACTGGTAAAACCTAAGATTTAGACCGAACGCGACCGACCGTCACCGCGACATGAATTCAAACCTTATCAATTTTTCGGTTTTATAGTTAAATGTTTACTTTTGCAAGATTTAAAAATGTATCTTTCGTGGAATAAACAATGCAGCTTTGAAAGAAGACTTCTTTTACGATAAAAAATCAATCAAAAGAGTATTAGAAAATCGATTTTAAAAGTTACAAAGAGTAAAATATTAGTTCTCGTGGCTACACGAAAGAGAAAATTCACGTACATTTTCTACACAAAAGCGATTAAACCCACGCATTTCGTGGCTTCACCGGCCCTGCCTACAACTTTTTCATGGCTCAATCCAATTTTTCGCAAATTAATCCGTGGTTCTCTAAAATCCTTTGATGGATTGCCCTGACATGTTCGTTCATTTAGTTACCCTTGTGACGTCACACCTGCGTCATGTATTTATGTCATGACGTCATGTTTGACAGACGCTTGTAGAATGAAATAATAATAGCGGTTCGGGTCGATCTCTTGCTATTGGTCCATTAATGGGTGACCACCCATTACATATCTCGACATTTATTTATTTATTTAGGTTAATCAACAATTGTTTACACTATGTACATTTCTGACTTAATGACTAGAGTAACATTTACAAGTGCAACAATTAATTACAGGTTAACACCACATGCACAAAAACGGTTTAACATAATATAATTTTAGATGTTATTGACATTGGAACTTATACATGCAAAGAATAATTCAAACAAAAATAAAGAAAGCTATCAAATCATTCATTCAATGCTGTATACAATACTGCTTAAAATTATAATTGAAATCGATTAAATTGTGATTAATTCATTGGATTATAAAGAATTTACAAAAAAAAACGCAGTTGAAAAAAGGTTTGAGATAAAACTAAAATCAAAATTAAAATCAAAGTCAAAATCAAAATAAATTAACATCAAAATTAAAATCAAAATAAAATAAATGTATAATCAAAATTAAAATCAAAATTAAAATTAAAAACAAAAATTAAAATTAAAAACAAAACTAAAATAAACATTAAAATTAAAATTTAGATTTAAAATCAAAATTAAAATTATAATCAAAATTAAAATCAAATTTAAAATTTATAACAAAATTAAAATTAAAAACAAAAATTAACATAAACCTAAAAATTAAAATCAAAACTAAATTAAATCGCCATTGGAATTATTTACAAAAGCTCGTAGGAATTTATTTATACCATCGTGGTGTATATCTACTAAGTCACTGCAGCCATTAAGGCATCGGATACAATCTAGGTATCGGAGAAATCGCACCAAGCACAGACTTTCGAAGTGGCGGACACAGGGGTGTTATCTTATTTCTAGGATATCTGGAAGGCGCACGGAATCTAATAAGCTTCAGTAAACCGGGGCAGTCGATCTTATTGCGTGACAGTTTTTAAAGAAACAAAACATCGGTTTTTTCTCTACGCATAGACAACGACTGCATCTTAAAATGGCACAGACGAACATTATAGGAGGGCAGACGCTTAGATTTCCCGTCACTGAAGGCTAAATGCCACACAAAACGTTTCTGAACCCATTCCAGACGCAACATGTGAGTGGCATAGTGAGGTCTCCACACAACACTACAATATTCCATAACACTGCGTACGAAACTGTTATTTAACATTATCTTGGTGCCACTTTTACGAAAGCCTTTGTAGTTACGAAGTAGGAACCCAAGCATTTTTGATGACTTTTTAATAATTTTATCAATATGAGGCACAAAAGTGACCTTTTTGTCAAAGTGTACTCCTAGATCCCTTATTGTCTCGTTCTAGTTTCTACAACGTCCGTATAGTAAATAAGTCCGGATGTAACCTGTATACTATCCAACATAATATTGCGTTCATTTTGCCAAAGGCTCTCATAAAATGTGCAGATTGTTCATATTCGCAGTCAGATGTGGATCATTGACAAAAAGGCGAGTCAACAAGCTTGAAGGAAAATACCGAAAGTCGGACAACCAGTCTTACCCAGGGGTATCGTATTTATTTCCCACTACTACTGTGTCCCTGAGTGAATAGTACACCCACACCATAGTAGACCCATGTAATCGAGGGCGAGCGGTACCTAAATGAAACCCAAAGTAAAAGCACTCTATTGGAATTTTATCTCTGCGGCGCTGAGTAGAATGTCCAAAATTCAACAGAGAAAGAGATCAGCATCGTCACTCAATAGTGTAGAAAAAAAGTTGTTATAAATAGAAAATATCATTTCTCACATTAAATCGACAGACTACACATGTTGGATCCAGTCAAACGTTAATGTCAACTTTTATGTCGCCCGCGGGAGATGGGGTGACCTATTGTTTGACCGATGTCCTCAAGGTCGACATATATATAGGTTAATGTCACCTGATATACCCCTAGGGCCATAACAGACGCTTTTGTCACGAATCTATTATTTTTGTATCAGAGATTTTGATATCTGTAGCTATTGCTACCTAAGGTTCATTCAAGTGGCACGCACACGAGTTCAAACGTCGGTGAATTAAGAAAAAAACATTGCAGCTGGTCGATTCTGTAAAATACAAATAAGAACTCGCATCTCACATCGCGATTCACTCTCACTTCGCATAAGGTTCAAAATGACCTTAATTTTGCATTCTGTAAGCATCACCAATCTGATCTCGTTTGCAGGGCGATAATATTGCACAGGACAGAGAGCTTTGGATGGAGAAAGGAGAGGCCTTGTCCCAGTAGTAGGACACTTTAACAGGCTAAAAATCATCACGAAAAGTGACGGGGGAATTACCTTACAGAATGCCACATCTTACGTCATCTCATACTTTATCTGTCAAAATCTCCCTGTCAATTTAATTCAACTTGCTGACACACTCGCTACGGTGGCGCTAGTGTAAATTCGAATTATTAACCGAGTTTTTAAAATGCTAATCAAGAAACTCACAATGGATTCAGATTCAAAGTTTAGAATGAGATTTACAGAATCTCACAGCAGTATTTTCTCCTGCATACTGATCGGATTTGCAAAGAAAGAAAAGGAATTTATTGGACTCACACAGAATTACAAAATGAGGTATGTTTGTGGTCGACGGCCAGTAGCAAACGATCATAAACATAGTCGCTTTTTAAACATATCAAAATTGACACAAATCACCATCACGCAGCGATATAATATTTTGTCAAATATATACAGGATGAAGGACATCGACACAAAATCGGTTACCAAGCTAACCAAAACTATGAAATGTTCCCAATCAATCTCGAACTTAATACTTCAGCGATATAGTTGAAAATCGATTAAAGAAAGACGGATTGTAGTAGCTTGATGTGTTAGTGTCAGTATATACTGAGAAACTGTCAGTTTCCATGTAGAATTAAAAAAATACAAACAGTAACATAAAATTTATTTGAAATTTATTTCTAATAAATTTTAAGTTACTGTTTCTATTTTTTAATTTCTATTTTCTATTTTTTTTAAACATTTTTCTTGCTTGCCTAGGTTGGTCTGTGGATAGGTGACCACCTTTACATACCTAGTTTCCTCCGTGCCTCGGTAAGCACGTAAAGCTGTTGGTCTTGGCTATCATTTGTCCATCTTTGACAGTCGCTACAGGTAGTCAGTGGCCCAAAATGTCTGAAAACCAGTCTTACCAACTGGTATCGTATTTCCCAGTATTGACTGGGCTGTGGAGGTCAGATTTTGCTCCATGTAAAATACTGGTATTCAGTTGCATCCGGTTAGACTGGAAGCCGACCCTAACATAGTTGGGAAAAGGCTAGGTAGATGATGATGATGAGAATTTTCCATAGGTGATTTCATTACAAAAAAATCTGCTGTAGTGTTGAGTGTGTTTTGGCCACAGAAGTATTGCATTTGGGCAGGAAACAGCTGATATTACATACATACAAATGGAAACGGTTTAGACTTATTCCAACAGAGAGAACTACAAGAAACAACACAAGTAAGTCATAACTGAACGAGTAATTAGCAGCCATACGACCGACCTGTAATTATTGAACCACATAACTTAGCTATTCCCGGTTCAAACGTGTTGGTAGTATGAAACTTATAATTATCGTATACACATACGCCGAGAATCGATACGAACTACGTACGATAATCAAGATACCATCGTTTGTTTGGTTATGAAACGTGTATTTTAGAAGTAACCATGGAAATGTGATCAATGCTGTTTGGTAAATGCCATATAATGGTTCTTTTTAAGCCCCGACGCAAAAACGACGGGGTGTTATAAGTTTCATGTGTATGTGTGTGTCTGTCTGTGGCATTGTAGCGCCCGAACGGATGAACCGATATTAATTTTGTTTTATTTTGTTTGAAAGTTGAATTAGTCGGAAGTTTTCTTAGCTATGTTTAATAAAAATCAGTTCAAGATGGCTGCCGCCAGAAAATGGCCGATTACATATTTATTCAACGACTTCCCCAATAATGGGTATCAAATGAAAGAGCTTGACTAGTAGAATACTATACACTATGTTAAATAAAAAATCAAAGAAGGTCGCCACCACAAAATGGCGAAGTAATGAATTATTTTCTATTTAACTTTTAAAACATTGTGTCGGGGGCCTTTTAAATTTTGATTTCACTTGTTTACTTTAAACAGCCATCTCTGTGTTTTTTTATGGTTTTGATCTTGATCTCATAACATCACGCCTACAATCTTCGGAGGGTCGCGCAAAAGTGTAGGTTGTGCAGATGTGTGAGTGAGTTGTTTGTAGGTATACCAACATTCCGCCAGTTATGTTAATGTCCCTTGTTATAAGGGGGAGGCTGTTACTGTGAAATTCCTGATGAAAAACCTTATCTCATAATCCTGCCACACGTGTAGAAATGGGAAACGCTTTGAAGGGCTTAAAAGCGTTTCCCGTTTCCCGTCATAAAACCAAAAAGTTGTTGTTTCTGCCCATCGAGCATATAACCTATAGAGTGGTAATTTTTAATTCAATTGACCTAATTCTGAGAGAATAAAAAAAAAGTTTAAAGAAATTTAAGGGGTTATGTGCTGTTTTAGTTTAACTGGCAATTAGATTTACTGGCAAGAACTATTATTATCACGCGTACGAGAAAATTTTAATTGGACGACAACGATTTGTGTTTGTTTGTTTACCTATTTTGGCGGGTTTGCGCACGTGATGGCTTGACCTATTAATAAATAGACATTAAAAAGTGGTTTAATTGATTCTGCTCATGATTCTGATCAAACTATTTTTAGGTTTTGCGCATTTAACGTTACACGTTGTATAGAGAGGAGGCCTGCGCCCCAGCAGTGGGAGCATTAAAATGCTGATGATGATTATATATCAATATTGATACTTATTTCCATAATAAAACACGCAAGTATTATTCACTATTACTACTATACTGATGCATTGGTTATCGATATCGATAAAACTTGCATGCGCATTACCCCATCTCTAGAGTGTTATTTTTGACATTCGGTCAGCCAATCATAGCGTAGTGAACGCAGATGTGAGTACTATAAGTTGGCGGAATTGTTTTCAAACAAAATAAGTGACATTTCTACTCTATAGGTTATTTGCTCGATGTTTCTGCCTCTTAATGATATGTCATGCGGATAAAACACCATAATGCATTAAGGAATCGGTGCTAATGAGCGCCCGTTAAGCAGCCCGGACTGGCAGTAGGCCAGTAAAGCGCTTTAATGAAGAAGAAGGGTGCTTTCGTCAGCTGCTTTAAATGGCCTAGCAATCTGTCTTGAGACAAGAGATTATTTATAATACATTTCCTTTATAAATCTTCCTGTTAAAGGAACGAATTATCGGTGATCAACTTTTTTTTTAAAGAAAGGAGAATTCTATACTAAACCTAAAAACACAGTCTTATATAGTACAGGTAATATTTCAACTGATAGAACGACTGGCAGCCACAGGCAGAGTCATAAAAAGAAAGAGATTCCACGTTCAAATGTTCCACAGTCAGTTCGAAAGAATTTTCTCGATCGATAAAAACAAATGACTGTCGTCTGCAATCAGTTTTCTGTTATAGATGGCAAAGAAATGTTAACTTAAAAAACAGTTTCGAAGAAAGAACTGTGCTTTATGACAGTCAAAATCTGCCTAGCTTTTTCTCCAACTGGTTGGAGTCAGCTTCCAGTCCAACTAGATGCAGCTGAATGTCAATATTTTATATGGAGCGACTGTCAATCTAACCCTCACAACGGATCATTCTCAGTAGTTCTACTACACGGTTCTGTGGTAGAACTTGTTTTTTTTTTATCCCAGTACTCCTACGATTTATGGTGGTACAAAATCGTAGAACTAATGGAAACCAAAAGTCCCATTAGTTCTACTACCACCAGTACACCAGTCTCACGATATATCTTGTTACAAAAACCAAGAACTAATGGGACCGACATTTCAAACTAATCCTACAATTTAAATTGAGACAAAATCGTAGAAGTTGAAAAAAAAACCACTAGTTCTACCGTAAAATTGTGTAGTAGAACTTAGTGGGAATGATCCTCCACAACACAGTCACAGAGTAATGAGATGGTCATTCATCGGGCCATCTATTTCTTTTGCGCATACGGAAGAAATAAATAACACACTTTATAGCCATCCATAAACTTCAACCCTTGTAAAAAACTGCCTATTGAAATATCTATGGAAGAAATTATTTAAAAACAAAGACAAGCCGAAATCACTTAGAAAATAAAAATCTATTGAATTTAGTCTTAAAATAATATTGCAAGACTACACTCAAAAGGCAATAAATCTTTTGTTGAAGCAACCTTTTTCGGAATATCTGGTGGGATGTTAAACAGATGTGTAGGTTAGCAGAAGGCGCGAAAAGCACACGAGATGACATTTGGCGGGAATTGACCAGACGCCATGCTATCGACCAATAAGCGAGCATCTTGCTATCGCTTGACCAATGAACGGATTACTTTGTGTTGATTTCACTTTACAGGCGGGGCGAATCTGTATTGCTTGGAGAGATGGAGAAACAAGCTTAGGAGGCCCCTTACGATTTTAGCTACGAGCGAAGTCGGACGTGTAATCATAATTTTAATTTTGAAGATTGTATTGTATTAAAGTAGAAGCAGTGTTTTCGTACTTAGTTACCTAATTGTAAATAATCAAAGTATACCCTAGTGTAGTGGGTTAATACTACTTAGATAGATAGAATCTAGTGAAATTCGAGACAGAGAGACAGAGCTGAATCTGGTAACGTATTCTAAGTTCAATTTTTGTGTTAGAGCAAGATCCCAAGCTAATTTACCATAACTTCAATCACTAAATCAATCACAGCCACGTAATTAACGTTCCATATAAAATGGAGGCTACCACAAAACTTCGACATCTTATATTCACTGAGACAGAAGACGAGTGAGCACCTTTGGTCTAAAATAGACAAGGTAGCTATGACACTATTCCTGATGATGGTGATTTATCTCTTAGTGTTAGTTTGTGTAGAAGTATGGTACATATTGTACTGTAGTACTGGAAGGCAGAACCTACGGAGAAATCTCTTTAGCGTGTCTAAATAGTGTACATCACGCAGACCTTGAATTACGCGAGATGGCTAAGCTAGAAATTTGAATACACAATTGTGAATTATTATGGGATCTTGTGACTTAAGTATCTTTAATAAACTTTATAACAATTATGTGTATACTACCTCTTCTCTCGGTTGTCTTGAGACTTCTACAAATTTATGAATAATTGTCAATATTATGTACATATGTGTGTAGACTTAATTTGTATATATCAGAAGGGTTTTTCGCTTGAGATGTTCCGTTTTCCCTTATCTGACTAGGTTTAGGAATGGGACACTCGACCTAGGTTCGTCACCATCTTAGCGAACCTAGGCCTAATTAAACAAACAGTTTCTTTCGTACCTTTATCGAAAATAAATGAATAATATAAACGATAATCAACTCTTTCCTTTTGTATTCCAAAATTATATGAATAGAGAATTTAATAATGGAGAACAGATAAAGTTAAGACTAAGGCTTAACAGTAGTGTTGCCTTAAATCAGAATAAAAGATCAATTCGAACCTCCAATAGTGGATTCTCTATATACACACTGACCCTCGCCTAACACGATATTTACATTATTGGATCTATCCAAATATAATAATTTGTACTGCTATAGATTCTCTATCAGGTCTGAGATAGCAATCCCGACCTAAGTCTGATACTTTAATTAGTTTGAGACCTAAGCTCCTTCAGAGCTGAATTTAACTTAGCATACATCAGTGAAACCAAAACTGAGTGAGTAGAGACACTAGTCCACTGTAACTTAAACATCACTTTGATTCAAGTCACTAGTATCAGCGACCCAGCTACAGAACGAGAAATTAAGCAGCTGATGATATAATTATGTGGGTTCAAGTCAATAATCACTTGATGATATAGGAGGAGAAATACTGTTCTTGTGAGAGAGAGACATTTCGGTTGTGTTGTGATATAATGCATATTAAAATCCTCAACTACGATAAACTGATGGCTCTGAGTACATGACTGATCGACACCTCAGGCGGTGATAACTTAGCATACCATACACGCCATGTCTTGCAATCCGACTCCCGACCTAGATTTGGCCAAATCTAAATATAACTCAAATATAAATACATATCAAATCCATGGATCTGGGGCATGCCTGCCCTAAAAGGGAATCTGGCAAATAACAAAAAAATGGAAGTACCTGCCTACAATGGATAAGGGAATCACCTACGCTTCGTAGCGTCTTTAGGGAGTCGATTGCGCCCCAATAACATTGATTAAGGACCGTATCGCGGTGTAGGGTTTCCCCATGCTAGAACGATATCAGTCTCAGGTGGTGGCTATCAAATTAGCACAACACACAATGAATCAACTTATACAATCATTCTAACGTGCCTAACTGAGAGTAAATCGTAGAATCCTTATTAAATCCGAAGAAGATGCATTAAACATTGTATTGAATAATAACATAGACGAGTTAAAACAAACTCCGCGTTATCGAGTAGAATGATTGATAAGTCTACATTGTTCGAACAGTGGAGTGTACTCAAGATTGACCTAAGGTCAATCTAAATTTAATTGTTTATTAAAACCCCGGAACGACTCTCACGCTACAGTATTGTTTCCTAAACACTGGTGTAAGGAAGTAAGATCTTTCCTAGACTAAACGTAGTGTTAATTTATCAAAGGCTAATTAAGAAAGTTCGATTCTTTCTAAACATCTTCAATCACGAGAACAAACAGACTAGACGATCAATGCGAGCCAATACAGAACCTAGGTACGATGACACACAGGTCCTCATCCAGTACCATCACAGTAATACAAAACACAATGGTAAGATTGGGTGAAACACTTTTGGGCTCTAATACTAAGTTCTTTATCGCAAACAAAAGCTACTTACTTATCGCAATCTATTGCAACGTTGCACATATTACGGCCAACATTAGCGGCATAGATCTTCGGGACATTATTCATTGTCGTTGCCAAAACCGAATTCTCTAGAATTACAATGTATGCGATGCGATCCAGAGAGACACTTATTTGTAATGCGGTTATTACGCCGCTGGAATGGAGCCAGAACGAAAACTACTTAACTTTAAAAACTGGGGCTACCTGTGTCTCTTATGAATACTGGCCGACACATATGCCGTTGAAGTAAGAATTATGTGGACCTCAAACAAAAAAAAAGAAACAAATTTTGTTGAGCACATATCAACGCAAGCGGAGGCGCTCAGTTGGCCTAAAATTAGCAAAGTCATAATATGAATCACGTTAAAAATTTTAAATTCTTAAAATGGACTTTATGGTTTTGATTATAAAGTCCATTAAGAGTTGTGATCATCATCATCACCATTCTCCCGCCCTAAAACCAATTTATTTGGGGTCAGTGCAGCATGAAGTTTTCTTCTTCGTTTTTGTATTGCTCGTCATCTCAGCAATTCACTACTTTACTTGACGATAGATCCCACTAACATTATAAATGCGAAAGTTTGTGGGAATGGAAGTATGTATGTTTGTTACTCTTTCACGCAAAAACTACTGAATGGATTTGAATAAAATTTACCACACAGATAGTTTATAACCTGGATTAACTCATAGAATACTTTTTGTCCCTGCCATCTCGTCCCATAACCTAGTACTGAATAAAAGAAAAACTTCCAAAATTTCAACTCTCTGAGATCTAATTTAAAAGCCTGGTACCTATATTGTAAAATGGTACACCATATTCGCAGAAGCAAATCATATAAGTTTACAAATCAGCCTAGTGGAAAAATAAAAGCTTTTAGTTAGAAAAGCGGATTTTAGAAATTTCAAATTCCCAACTCAAAATTCTACACTACGCTGTACATTTTCTGCGCCAAGGCCTTTGATCCCTACAAATTGCAACAGAAAATAAATAGGTGTGCTAAAGAAAAATACTAGCATTCTAGCTGACAGCTAACACCTTTGAAAAACTTCATTTATTCTTTACACGAACAATCATAAAATAAGAAAAATATGAGCTAAAATATCTGTGAAACTGAATACCACATTACAACGTCACCAGCACGCTTCGACTGCAACCTATAATTTTATACTAGTTTACGAAAACATATTGCGAAGGAAAAGTTCACTGATCTATGTCCTTGCCAAAAACGGTCTTACGGCTAATATAAGACTTAGTCAGGAAGAACCAAATTCGCTTGCACTAGGAAGTAAATTTTTGAAAGAAAATAGGCAGTTGTTATTGCTGCTTATTATGTAGGAAGGTAAGAAGTTAACGTTTTGAAGGTTGATACTACAATAAGTCAAAAACTTTGTTATTGGGGACATAGAAAGTAGGTTACATTGTTAGGTAAGTTGCATGTCTGTCGCAGAACTACATTGTTAAATTACTTGTGGTATAGAATGTAGAAACGAAAGATAAGGTTTGGGAAGGCTGCATTTTCCATTGCTTTATCCAATTAAATGTAATTTTACTTATCAGAAAACACGCGATACCAACTGTAGTTAGAAACTTAGATTAACGAATGAAATATTGTGCAATTGCTATGAAGTAAGATTCTTAAGAAGCAAAGACCCCCAGCAGTAAGTGAAATTATGCTGTGTTAGATGATGATGAAGATTTTCAAGTAAATATTTATGAATGAAAGTAGTTTCCTCTGCCACAAAGTTACACCAGTACCCTAAAAGACAAGTGAGGACAATATTAGCCTTAAAAAGATCATGGCAGTCGCAATGTGAATGACGTCATTTACTGAACCATTTTCAAAAAACTTCATTAGAAGTCAGTGGTGTGGCTGCAGTCCGTCAAATAGTTTGGGCGGCTTTTCCGTTATAGTTTGTGGTTGCAAATGGCTACGGAATTCTAAATATAAAAAGAGAGTTGTTCCATGCTTTCTTACTATAATATAGGTGTCCGCGCCACGAGAAGTTATAAATTTTGTAAACAAAGAATTTCTACCAAGAAAGGTAGCGACAATTCAATCAATAAGAAATACTCCCAAATTCAATCAACTCAAATTATCATACGTGTAATACGAAACTAAAGAACAATTTCACTTGGTCGGGTTATATTTCGGCAGCAACGCAGTCGTCTAATATTTTGTGGTACTGAAACGCATCTGACATCGTGAAACGTAAACAATTGGGTCGCCATTTTTAAGTAAGTTCACGCTGACGCTGTCACTTTTGAATTTGATCCAAAGGTTGCGAACCCGAATGTGGACTATAATAGTGCCTGCTAACTTTAGCAAAATTACTATCATAAATTGGATCTTAACATATTTAACATTTACATTAATATTTAATTAAAGGTAAGTGCGCGCAGGTTTTCGAGTATACCGATTCGAAATGTTACCATGCGTGAAAAGTAGTTGATTTTCCATTCCCCTCAAGTACGATTATATGGAAAACATCAAGTAGAAACCCGCGCTTTTAATAATATATTAGTTACGTGTTATGCCGTGAAAACGACTGAAGGTTACTTGTGTGTATACCTTTAGTAATATGTAAGTAGTTACTAGGCACGCACTAAATATTATGCCTTATTTTCCGTCGAATGATTGACGATAAGAGTCACCGGTAATGATTAGCCAATATTTTAATGGTGTATATAATTGTAATTATACATCGTGTAAATAGATTCATCACGAAGCCGTCAACCACTTTACTTAGTTTGATGTACAGGATGCTTTCCTGTACATCAAACTAAGTAAATTTACGCAAGAATATTGCTAGGAAACTACTTTTTTTTGGGGTGTAAAATCTGGGGGCACGGCAGTGCCCCCGCCAAGTCGAGCGCGAAGCAAACACTGCCGTACCATCCTTTACTGGATGGTACGGCACGACTGGACCATTTCGCCGCATTTTCAGGCCCCTATTTGAGAACCTGTGGATAAGACCAGAACGCAGAAATTTTTGTCATCTAGTAAGCCATAATCACATACTTAAAATCTAAAATTTCAAGTCTGTAGGTCATTTAGTTCCGAAGTTAAGCGAAAGCAAAGTTTCGCATTTATGACACTCACTCACTCATGATCATCAAAATAGAACTAGTACTTCCCATAAACTCAGAGAGTTGAAATTTGGTACTGGGTTAGGGTTTAATGGCCACATAAAGGGAAAACTATAAAAACTGGGATAATCGAAGATCTGGAGTACCTGGTGACCCTGATTAGAAAACACAAGAGCCTAACCAAACTATTAGAGAGATCGACATACCGCCTTTACAAAAAATATTCAACTTAGTGGGCCGCTTCATTTGATGTCAAAAATCGAAGGTCTGAAGTATCTGATGAAGAACCCTCAGCTGGTCTCAGCTGTATTAGAGACTAGCTTCGCGTGAATTTCCCGCTTGCAACCTTTCTTATTGCTGCTTCGCTCCTATTAGTCACAGCGTGATGTCATTATAGCCTATAGTCTTCCTCAATAAATGGACTATCAAATCAAATCAAAATCAAAAAACATTTATTTCAATCCCTTTAGGATCATAATCATACAACTCGATATAAATTAACCATTACAATTAATTAAAATCAATTAGATAGTAAAAAATAATTTTTCAATTCGAGCTGGTAGTTCCTGAGATTAGCGCGTTCAACCAACCAAACAAACAAACTCTTCTGCTTTATCATATTATTAGTATATTAGTATAGATATGGTAATGCTTCTACTATTGGTACATAAAAAAAATCGACTGTCATTGCAAAAATCCAGCGTAGTGGGACATATCTTCTAATTTAATCTAGCCTATAGCGTCTCCTCCTCTCTATGCGAAATATTAATTTTGCATAGAGAGGAGGCCTGTGTCCCAGCAGTGGAAATATTAATAGGCTGATGATGATGATGATGATGATTAATTTCGCTCAAAATGTTGACAAAATATAATGCATTGGACTAAGAGTGGCGTTGATACTCGCAAACGTCGCTAGATGGCGCTGACTGTATTTTAAAATGCGTTTACGTTTGTTTTTCCGATAACCTTATATGGCGAAGTGGCAACCGGCCGCGTTACAGTCGTTTACGACATTCTTCTAGTGCGCTTGAAAACGTTTGCTAGGGATTAGCAGGGATTATTTGCATTTCGTTGATTTCGCTTATTATTTCGTGAGGTTTGCTAAGGTTAGCAGGTTGTTATTATAACAATTCGAAGATTTGAATAGGTTAGGAATTTTATGAAGAAACAGTACTTCGAAAATTCGCTAATAATTTGATTCACGAATTATTGCCTATTAAGTCAAAATTTGAGATCATACCCGGGGCATGCGTGTACAGAGAACGATTCCCAATCTGTGTGGCGTATGCCCTAACATTTCACAAGAGCCAAGGTCTAACTCTAAAAAATGACCTCAATTCATGGACATTGGCACCTCCATATTCTCTTGTGGCCAAGCCTACGTGGCGCTTTCACGAGTAACCAATCTTCATGGGGTGCACCTCATAAATGTTGACTTCAAGAGTATAAAAGCTCAAGCTTCAGCGATCACCGAATACAACCGGCTTAGGCGTAAATACCGCGCCGATCTTTCAGAAATTAAACCGTCTAAACCGTCTAAAAGAATTAATAATGAACGCGAATGGGCAATACGAAAAACTGTTGCTACTGTACAAGACTCTGAACCGGAAAAAAAGAAAAGAAAGATTTGTAATACTAAAAAAACTACTACTAAAAAGAAAAAAAATGTCAAATAAGAAATCTTATAAAATAAATCAATATGCCCACGTTTCTACAAAAAGAAGTGAAATCCCACCAAAAAACATTCTGTAAAAAACTAGCCAAGTCTCGATGGAGCTGCTTGTTTATCTCTAAAAAGTAATGAAATCTAGACAAAGTCGTGCCAAGTCTAAGGTTCCTTACTGCGATTTCTTTATTATTATAGTTAATGTTGTGTGACTTGGCCGTTGAACATTATTTATACGTTAGTGGGTACAAGTCAATTTTGTAGTTACAACAGATATAACATTACGTGTAAACAAAATTAATGTTCAACCGCCAAGTCACACAACATTAACTATAACAATAAAGAAATCGCAGTAAGGAACCTTAGACTTGGCACGACTTTGTCTAGATTTCATTACTTTTTAGAGATAAACAAGCAGCTCCATCGAGACTTGGCTAGTTTTTTACAGAATGTTTTTTGGTGGGATCACGTTTTACGTTTTACGCCTTGTGTATGATTAAGCCACGGGGTTGTTGCGAAAGGATGACAGTTGTTGAGAGTTCAAAAATATAGTGTTCCTTTGTATTTAAATATCCATTGAATCTTGTCCTGATGCCAGCGTATGTTACGAATAACTTACTATAAACACAATGTGAGTTGCAGTTCCTTAAGTAAAGTAAAATACTAAAAATCTCACACTATCCATAACATAATAAAAAAAAAAACCTGCAGGTCAGTCTTAGTGTTCTGCCGATAGAAATGAAAAGTAGTAGACTACGCCGTAGCGGCTACGAAAAGCGTACGTGACGACCACGCGAGTTCCATCATTTTGGTCACTCAAAAAGTACTCGACGCGCCTAAAAAAGTTTTCACTTCAAAAAGTACTTATCAAAAAGGTGTCATCTACACTGTACAAAAATTGCCACACCTTTTTATTCCATTATGTGTAATCCTAACAGAGAAGTCATACACGAAACGACACTTACAGCATGTACACACTCGGTACTAAACATAACGCCTCTCGAAGAGCAGCAATAAGCATAGCTGAAATAATAAAATTATATGGCACCCTCATTCTGTGTAACTCATAGCCATTTGTAAACAAAGAAAAAGCGAACGTGAAGTGGAAATAGGTGAGATAGTCGTAAAAGTCGGTTATTATTGGCGAAGAGTGGAAAAGCTATACAACCGGTATTGAGAGGTAGCTGACTGTACACTGGTGGTCAGGATTATGTGTGTATGTTTGTCTTGTCAATTGGAAATTAACGCAAGGATTTTTTTCTTGTTAAATTGTCTCTAATTGACTGATAAGATTTTTAAATTTGGATTCAGATTAACTAAACTCTTAATTTTTTTAACTAAACTATTTTTTATGCTTTTGTTTTGCTTATTATTCCACTGTTGGCCAAAGGTCTCACCCATTTCTTTCAAACAAGCCGTCGCAGTGCGCGTCCAGGTCATGTTGCTAAATAACATTTTTTTTCTAACTACTAAAATATGTATTTACGGCCTCATCAATATACGTCTCCTTTCTTAAAAAAAAAAAGTTTGGTTTAAGATATAACTTTTAGCCGCGCCGCCTAAAAATACGCTTCAGAAAATCGCTCACTAAAGAATTTCGAAAACCAAAAAAAACGGAAGTATCTCGTGAGACCCGTAAATATAATGTTTTAACCACCGTACTAAGCACCATATTTCCATCACGGGTAACTTAAAAAAAAATATTGAACAAAAAAATATCAGTCGTATTACAATTTAGGCTCGACACCCTAAAACTCACCTTTAAAAAAGAATACACCCAAAATGTAAAGTATTTCGTTTCTGTCGGCTGTTCCCAACAACTTGGTCGGTAATGTAAACGTTTTCCCCTAGAAAATCAGTACATTCGTATTCAAATGATTATTGTGCCGACCACACTATTACATTTATTTTGGCTATTGCCACTGTTCGTACATTTGTTAGAATATTTCCAGCCGGACTTTGCATGGGAACGCGACTCGTAATGCTATTGGTATTTTGCTGTTTTTTTTTCCTTATAATCAATAGCTGTTTCGGGGAGCAATTTACGCTCTAAAATAAAAAAAAATGGAGCTGCAATTGTTATATGTGTAGGCCATTCTATGTAGAACCCATATTGTGGCATTCAGCAGGCTGACTTTTTGCAACCTCGTAAGCTGCTTGTGCTCAAAAGCTAATGAATTTGAGGTCTTGTCTTCGATTTCTAGATCCGGAAAAGTAGCATGGTGTCTGACTTTGTGCTTTGAACGCAATAGGTAGGGCTCGCTCTCAATTACTTAGGACAGAAACCTGTATCACTATCCAAGGATTTATTAAAAGCAGGCGCCGTGTGGTTGTAGTTCTGTCTGGGTTAAAAGTATGATTTTAAGTATGTTATGTGACTTTAGCAATAAAGTCACAAAGGGGTCACAATAATAACAAAACACTGCCGATAACAGTGAACCAGCAATAATACATAAACTAGCAGTCGAGCGATCCCAAAACACGATACCGCATCGCCGCAAAAACTCACCGAGTCTGCATGCAACCGCACCGCTCCAAGCAATATGTGATTAAAACCATATTGAGACATTACTAAGCATACGTAATTATGCTTATTACATATAAAGGGGCTGGTGGCTTATAAAAGCCACACGGGTCTATCTTTAAGGTTATTATAAGCAAAGTCTGCGGAGGTCACAGTCTAGGGACATGTATATATGTCTCGTTAAACCACTCTGGTTTCGACTGTCTTTCGTTGATTTTCGACAGTTTTTATGGGTAACCAGAAGCCCGAAAGTCTGACAAGCAGTCCTTCCAAAGGTTATTGTGTAACGTGCCTAGCCTAACCTAACGTAAAACTTCATCATCACCATCATTTCAGCCGAAAGACGTCACTGCTGGACATAGGCCTCGCCCAAGTGTCATCACATGGATCGGTTCCGTGTGACTCGCATCCAGCGAATTCCTGCAACATTCACCAGGTCAGCGGTCCACCTAGTGGGAGGTCTTCCAACGCAACGTCTTCCTGTTTGCGGTCGCCAATCCAGAACCTTTCGGCCGCATCGGCCGTCTGATCTGCGAGGAATGTGCTCTGCCCACTCCACTTAAGTTTGGCAGTTCTTCGGGCTACGTCGGTAACTTTGGTTCTCTTGCGGATGTCCTCATTCCTGTAAAGTAAAACGTTATCAGTCTACATATTCACACGGGGGCGTCGGCAGTTGGTAGGTTGGTAGATGTCACGTGTGTTCACATTCTAAGACATAGTATTCACATGATGTTTTCCTTCACCGTTTTGAAAGCAGTGGATCTTGGTTCAAACCAATGAGGCAAGTCCTAAGTCGTGGTTGTTACCACAAGGCCACCACTGCTCAACTCAACATAGTTGGTTACCATTTTGCTTATCACGTAAGTACAACAATCATCTACCCGACAACAATACATCCCTTTTATGCAGAAGTACGTCTTCAAAAGATAATATATTACAGACAACACAACAAAAGCACAATGCTTTTTCCCTATTTAGTACACTATACTTTGAATCTGTTCATAATGCAGAGTTTCGTTCCACTTAAGCAAAAAGCTCGTTCCAGTTATAATTTTGCCCTCACTTTTTATTTCTCGACTATGTCATGACCTCTTAAGGCTGGGGCTGGCTCGTGCGAGTCACTTTACGATACCATTTTAAGCTTCCGAGTTAAGAACGAAAGGAATTATGTTAGTAAGGGTTAGCAGGTGACAAGATTTGGATTTTCTGGCTTCGGGAGTTATGGTTTGTTCTCCGTGGGTGTTTTAGTTCTGTGGTTATCTGGGTTAGAAGTTGAGCGAGGCTTATAAGTTCTACTGTTGCAGTGTCGCAAAGTGTTGTAAAGCTTTCGTGATTTATTTAAAACGACTAGTTTTACTAAGTGTAATTTTACGGATTTAATTCGTTTCAAAAAGTAGTGCAAACCGTACTTTCACTAACATTTATCAGATGTAGATTAAATTGGTGAGACAAATAATAAAATTTTTAATCTTCTAGTGGGACTACTTACGGTGACAACCAAAAAAACTGAAAGTTTGACCCAATTTTGACTTTTCCTTAATGAAGAAAAAGTCAAAATTGGTTGACACAACCTATCGAAAAGTTTTTTCATAAATCTTGTAGAAAGAAACACTTTAAAAACGATTGCTGATTGTATGGGTCTTTAGGTAGAATTTTTAGGCCAAGTGTACACTGATTTTTAGAAAATAAAATAAAAAATGTAAGCTTTTCATTTATTTCATTTTCAGCTCTTCAAACTATACCCACTGTAAATCAAAACAAAGTCTCTATAAAAATATGCAATGGGCTTGTAAAACTTTTATTTCTAAAAAAGGTGTCAGCCCTGTTATGAACATACGTCGAGAGTCGGAACTACGAATATTTGCAGTCCTAAACGTGTGCCGTTTTAAATTCGTTAGTATGTGACTAGTGTATTGTAGGGAAGCTGTTGTAGAATACAGGGAATATGAACAATAAGTTAGAGGATCAGCGAGATATGCGAACAACTAATAATTTTCATGGGAACTTTTGAAAATGTTTTTCTCTGTGTCAACCGTAGGTTAGTGGTTTAGTGTATAAGTTAATTTATGTTGTTAACTCTATTGTTTGTGCACATAAGTTATCCTCTCCTGCAAATCTCTCAGCACAAGTATGGTTTGCTGTAAGAAAACCCAATTCTGGGTTAAGCTCGCCGTTGTACATAAGCTATATTTTTGTAATTTTGTGTATATTTTTCTTTGTAATTTTTTTTTTGTGTGCAATAAAGAATTAGAATAAGAATAAGAAAATTAAAGCATTTATTTCAAGTACGCCACTTGCAGACACTTTTGAATTGTCGACACAAAGAAGAAAATGAAATGTAGCTACAAGGCATAAAAACTGTGAAAGTAGTGTAGTTGCCCATTCTCTAGTGTAGATCTCTATGGAGAAGAACGAGCAAATAAACTTCATGGACACTCTGTTAAATCAGAATATTTCTACAACGCCTTGGTTACATCATTCGTGTTGAGATGGTACATTATGTGAGAACAATGTGTCAAGATCTGCACGTTAAAAATGTCCATAGTAAAATCAAAAAAATTACTCAAAAATAAAATAATTAATCATAATGATTAAGATGGCATTTGGCCCATGATGGATAGAGTGTAACGTTCGATGTTTAGATCTACAGGTGAGCAAGACGTAGTTTTGAGAATTTTTGAAAAATAAAGAAATTCCTTTTCGCTAAAAGAGACGAATCGTATGTCTTGGTGAAACGAATAAATAAATAAAACAAAAAAAATGCAAGTCATTTCAAGGTATCTCGTCATCAAGTAATATGGAGTATGTCCTCCAAAAACCTGTTCTCGTGTAAAACCTGTTCTGGTGGACTTTTAAGATTATTCTACCTGGGAGTGTGAATGTTGCCCCACAAACGATGGGACACTTGATATCGTGTCCTGCCGGTACCGTTGCTTGCACATCATAGGAGCCTATGGACACTACTGAAAGTGCCGAACTCGTCACCAAATTTTGGGCTGACTCAATTTAAATTTTCATCGACACGCCATTGGAAGTTGAATGGAATTTATTTTTGCTTCTTATGAAATAAGCCTATCAAGTGTTTTGTGTGTACATAAATAAATAAATCAAAAGAAGATTATATTTATTAACCTATTAGAGACAATCACCATCATCATCATCATCAGCCTATAATGTTCCCACTACTGGGACACGGCCTCCTCTCAATGAGAGGGAATGGGCTATAATCCACCACGCAGGCCCAGTGCAGATTGGTAAATGTCACATGCCTACGAATTTTTGGTTCTAGGACACGCCGGTTTCCTCACGGTGTTTTCCTTCACCGTTCTGAGAGCAGTGGTGATGAAATAAACAGACAATCACCGCAAACAAAATATCACCATTTCCCAACTATTGTGGTCCGTTTGTTGTCCAACTGGATGAGGAATACCAGAATTTTACGTCCTGCGACTATACACCTAATGCGTAATGTACCTAATTATCTGTGATTTATGCATGTTTCGGTTATGCCCAACTAGATTCGGTTCACGATTCGCGTGAGAAGCTCATGAATAAAGGCGGTCGGGTGTGAAACTAGCCTTGCATATCCGAAGCATCCACCAATAGATTTACTTTATTGATGTGGATGGTGAGAAATAATAGACCTTATTTGTAATGGTTAAAGATCCCAAACCCAATGGATACCAATAAAACCTCTGTTCATAAGTTGTATGTCTGATTGTTACAAGGCATGTCCATGTCTCCATGTTGTAATTTTTTTCGTAAAATATGAAGCTTGAATTTTTTACAGAAAAAAGTAACATGATCTCTGCCTAGCCTTTTCCCAACTATGTTGAAGTTGGCTTCCAGTCTAACGGGATGCAGCTGAATACCAGTACTTTTACTAGCGACTGCTTTTTCGTCTCCCAGACAGAAAAGTTAACAAAAACAAGGAGCTTTTACGAACTAAAATACCTACACTTCTTAGGCTCTTACATTATTTTGCTACAACCATAAAATCAAATCAAATCAAATCATTTATTTTTGCAGAAAACACTGTTACAATGGTGTTAAAAAGATTTACATGTTTCAAGTGATTCTATCCTACCGTAAGGCATGAAAAATGTATACAATCATAAAATACAATCCATAATTTAAAGGACTGGTAAATTAATTTAAAAGTAAAATAAAGAAACAAAATATTAAGATATTAAATTAATTCAATGCCACACAGATTAGTTATTATTTGAATGTCATTTATATCTGGAATTTTTACAATATTTTAAGATACCTCCATAATAATTGTTATTGCTTGATGTCACTGTGAGGTTTTAAGTTTAGAAAAATTATCGGTTAAGAATTCGTTTAAATTATAGTAGCATTTATTAACTAAAAGGCTCTTCAGGCTTTTCTTAAATAAGGTATTCATTGCCCTTATTTCTTTAGGTAATTTATTGAAAATAACAGGAGCCATGTGAAACACACTTTTGTGCATTAAAGCGGTATGTGTTCGGCGAACAAAGAGGCGAAATTAGCCACGTTGAACGTACATGTCGCACTATTACTCACTTCTGAGGCTAGTGTAAATAATGTTTTATTGGTCTTGACAAATACTGAGACTTCATAAATATACAGCGTGTTAGGTTAAACGAGGGACATATTGAGGGAAGGTATTCAGTATTCGATTCTCAATCCAAATAAGTAAAAAACCTATAACCTTAATTTTTGACATTATTGTCTAATTAAATACATTACTCATGGACACTGAGCGCGCAAGTAGGTGTCACGCGGCAAAACACGTGCCGGCCCTGAGCTCCGTGCGCAAACTCCGCCCCTTTCCTTTGTAATGTCCCCGATGCACCGACAGGGCACATCCCCGCGCAAAAATGAAAAAAAAAAATGAAATGATTACACCTAGAAAGGTCATTGACCCGCACACATGTTCTGCGATAAGCGCATGGCGCACACGTTGCGAAACTTAGGCGAAGTTTTTGGTATGGATCTATCTGTTATGTACTAGTGTTTTCTTTTTGTTCATATGTTGATTAGTATCATGTAAGCATGGACTATTGCGGGTTTGAATAAGTCCCTCGTTTAAACTAACATACTGTATAGGCTTGGGAGAATTAAAATTTTGTACTCCTGGAAAAACGGTTTACAGGTTTCGATCATTTGAAACCCAAACATAGCCCTTATGCACAGTTTTTGTGCTTTAAAAATGATGTTAATATCCGTCGAATTCCCCCAAAATATCACACCATACCCTTCGCAATTCTCACTTATAACAATAAAATTCTTTAAAATACCCACAAACGTTAGAGAGGGATCTCTCTAATCAACATATAATCAGCTCAACTTATTACTCACTTATTTCCCAAATAAAATACCGTATTAAAGAACCTAAACAAATACCGCATAAAACGAAAACTTATTAGGACGGTTATAAGCACCCTTATTTGCCATCAAAACAGTTGTACTCCTTTGTAACGCTGGGTAGGGTTTTGTGGCAAGTGTTTGTGCAAGAACCCGAACGCACCTGAGTTCTTCGAATTGTATGAAGAATTCTACAAATGTTGGTCCCTACCTAACCAAACAGAGGTGCGATAGAGTTGGTATAGTGTAACAATAGTGTGTTTAACGAATGGGTTCTACAAGTTAATGTAAGTGGTTTTGATTTATTAGTTAACTGGGTTTAGAATTTGGGTCTTTGTGTAGCTGTGTTAACCAACTAGTTAGTTAATATTAGAACACTAGAGATTTTGGCCTCAGATACCTACATTTGATTTAAATAGTTACTTGTTGTGGATATCAAACTTGAATTAGCCAAACGAAAGAGCTGTCCAGGTTGCTAGGTACTCGTTGGACTAAATCCGAATCATGATTCGACAAGATGAAAAAGAAGTGAATTACAAGCTGTTCTTATTATAAAACGGATTAGTTTGACAACTACAATTTAAGAGCTGTAGGAATTTGTATGTGTAATACTCTCTGCTCATAACACATAGGATACTTTTTATCTCGATCGTAAATTCGCGTGGGATAATTTCCGACCTCTTTGCGGGCAATTTCGTGGGCAAAAGATAGTTTATAAACCACAAATAAATGAAGCGAGGGGCATGAGCCACTTAAAGGCAACCCAGGTATGGAAAAATATTGTATCAAATAGATGTATGCAATTATTTTAATAGTATTCCCCGAAGTACAATACACCCGTCAGACTTGTGACTACCAAATTGTATCATTGCAGCACGAACAGACGGCGTCGTAAAACTATAACTAAGACGTCTAGATTAATACTCTGTTTATAACTATGACGTCTATAAATAAAGAATTAATAAAACTAACAATATTCTGAAGCAGACAACGTTTCATCCAGATGATATTCATAGCTATTTATATTGAACCAGCATTTGCTTTGCGGCTTCGCTCGTGTTGAGGACGGAATTTTTCTCCGAGGGAACGAACAACCTGCTTAAAAGTAGCATTAGTCCTAACCCAGATCATCTACATCAGCATCTGCCTTGCCTCTTCCCACCTATGTTGGGGTCGACTTTCAGTCTAACCGATTGCAACTGAATACCAATATTTTAAGTGGAGCGACTGCCTATCTGACCTCCACAACTCAGTACTGGGTAATACGATACTACCACTTAGTAAGACTGGTTATCAGAGTTGTTTGGGCCACTGACTACCCTTAACGACTAGTCCTAACCCAGATCATGGTTTACTAATAAGCAAAGCGACATCATTAGCGTAAAAGTACACCAAATTCGCGAGTTATGTTTAAATCCCATTTAATAGATGTCGAGCCCATTGCCATCAACAGAGCTCAAATCCAGTCTACGTGGCTGCTACTGAGATAATTATGGAAAAACCCAGTAACCAGGAATCGAATTCAGCTCAGCAATCGCGCTTGCCAACGACACATCTAAATTAGTCCAGCCGTTTTGTCAGGAAAAAGTAACTGACTACCAGACAGAGTTCCGAATTTATAATATTAGTATGAATTAAATAAACAGAGTGCAAAAGACACTGTAGATATTTTTAATGTAAGTCATCTGCAAAATTAGCGCATACTTACTTATTATCTTTTTTTTTTTTTTTTTAATCTTTATTTTGTTTTTAATTTTGGGGTTTTTGTCCAATAAGGATATGTCAACCCCATCATACCTTATTATACTTATTATCTTGTTTAAGGGGACTACAGGAGCTAAATTAGCAACTCTATTTGTGGTGGTTCAAACTTCGTTTGAAATTCTGTTGGAATAAAGTTCTAATCAGCTTGCACTACAATGTGGTTGTTACGTCACTGCAGGCCGAATAGTACGAAATTTGTGATATCGATCGATTTACAAAAAATCTATTGAATAGACTAAAAAAAATACTATGATACTAAATGTTGCTTGAAGAATTATGTTATTTGCCAAAAAAAAAAAAAAAAAACAGAATGATCGCATATTTTAACATGGTTTTACTCGTTAAAAGACATTTTTAGAGATAAGTTCGTGATTTTTTTTATCGAGTAAAATTAATTGTATTATGTTTTCAAAACACCATCATACTAGCATATATCCTGAAGAATATCTGTCTTCTTATTCTTATTCTTTATTGCACACAAAAATAACAACAAATATACATATTACTTGCAATAATATAGCTTATGTACAAAGGCGAGCTTAACCCAGAGTTGGGTTTTCTTACAGCAAACCTAATTTTGAAAGCGAGATTTGCAAAAGAGGATATACTTACGTACATGTGCATTTACATTACATTCTAAATTAAATTAAAAAAAAAAAAAAAACTACATTCATACAAAAAAATGGCCGGTATAATGTAGCCGGGACACATATATCTACGTCGTTGGTATCGCCGGCTATGCTTGTAGTGCCGTGTACACACAGAATTCGCGTTACATTTCACGATATATTACATTACGTGTTATACACGTCTGGATCCGGCTTAATGAACCCCCGCCACAGCGACGCTTATTCTTTATTCATCCTTTATTTAGCCGAGTACAAACTCGAGCTTGTGGCTGTCATCTGACAACTCCTCTCAAGCTTGTCTTTCATAATTACTTTTCTTCCTCTTTTTGTCGCAACTGCTTCTTAGATAATAATTATCTTTTATCTATTTGTAGAATTCTACCCACCACTAACACCGCTTCCTTTTATCAAAAATGGTTCTACTTTATGTTCAAAAAGGAAGTTGTTAACAAAAAAACTTATTCAAAAGCGTTTTATTCAAAACGTTTTTAATGAATGAAATATTTTTTACATCATTTAAAATAACACTCAAATTCCTAGTAATCAGATATTCGTATATTCCAAAATGGCGGGCGCAGGGAATAACTTTACAAATTCAATATGAAAATGGGGATTTCGCTGTTGTTGCTGTGGCTGTGGATTTCCAAGAATGACCAACGCGCTGAATGAATAAGCAGCTTTGACGTTGATACATTTTACTGATGCAAGTATCGTCTACTGTTTTGTTTTAAGCTTATGTACTGACTGACTTACAGAAAATTAGTAATATACATATCCATTATAACAATTTGACATTGACAGTAGCTTTACATATTTTGTATTTAAAGATATGGAAGTGGAACCCCACTTTCATGGAAACACATAGATAGACCCAATTCCTCAGTATCCTTTCATCTGTCAGCGAGTAGACACAATAGCTAAACAATGGCGCCACGCCGATTCGGTGGGGCTCAACAGACGGACGTTTATAACTCATAACTACAGTTCGGCCGAGTGGTTGTATGCACCACTGTTGAGCATGAGGTCCTGGGTTCGATTCCCATAATAAAGGGAATATCTCTGTAAAAGCCATGGAGTCTAGATATGCGCCCGGTTGTGCTGTATAAATACAAAATATGTGAAGTTGCTATCAGTGATTGGATTTTAACTTTGATAGCTCATACTCGTATCTCGGAATCGTGACACTTTAGAACGTTGTGTTTCGTATTGATACCAGATATCGATTAATATAAGCCCCTTCGTACACTAGGCAACAAAAATCTTCGATAGTCAAAGATTTTAGTCTCCAAGCGACTGCCACCATACAAATCCATAATGTCGGCGACGCGACTCGTGTACGAACTTCAATGGATTTGTATGGCGGCAGTCGCTTGGAGACTAAAATCTTTGACTATTCAAAATTTTTGTTGCCTTGTGTACGAAGGGGCTTAGTCTTATGCGTGGCCGCTACTTTGAAAAAAAAAAAAAAACAAAATGACGGAAAAAAATCCTTCCAAAAAGTTCAAACCCCAAACATACAAAGTGTTATGAAGTTTTTTCCAATATTTTGTATGATGTAAGCAAATACATATTTTCCAAGAGCTCTGATAAATGGGCATACAGATATTTTTAAAGGGATTTTGCAACGAGCTGTTTACATTTTCTATTTACGATATACTGACAACCATTTTCCCATTTTTCTTTAAAACCCATATGGCATGATGAATATTTATTTGAATTACGTGTTATTCTATACAAATAAATAAAATTGAAGTGTAAAACAGGTTCTTACTAAATGAACATGAAAGTATACAGGGTGATGGAAACTTTCAGCGGGGCAGTAAGGGGAACTACCTTAACCGTTTGATTTGCTATTCAGTATAATGACATATGTTGATAAAGGTAATCCTGTGTGTGCCATACTGCCAGAATCATAAGATATTGCTACAAAAATTTATTTGGGTACGGCATTAGCGGGTTAACATCCTCAAACTCCTCGAATCATATTTGAGTAATAGAATTCAGTGCACAGAAATCGCTAGAATTTATCCTATTAGCAAAATGGAAACTAAATATATAACAGAACCAAGGCACATAAAATATGGTGTACCTCAAGGTAGTGTATTAGGGCCACCACTTTTCTTAATATACATTAATGATCTCCCAAAAATCATACATCATAAAATGGTACTGTTTGTAGATGACAGCACGGCTATTGTGGAATACTCTAATCGTATAATCTAAGAATCTGCCTGTTAACATTGCTTAAAATAACTGTTACAAATGAAAAATTCTGAGGTATAAATATAGAAAGTAAATTGACCTGACCTCACTTAGAGGAAATCGGTAAGCGTCTGAGCAAATCGGCATATGTACTATTCCAGTTATCAAAGAGAGTGAATACTGAGACACTATATTAACAGCCTACCATGGACTGGTCGCATCAACTTTAAGATATGGTGTTGTTTTTTGGGGACAGTCAACTAATAGGGAGCTTATTTTCAGGATGTAGAAAAGATGCATAAGATCAATGTGTAGTCTGACAACACATATAGTTGTATTCCTCATTTAAAAAAATTAAAAATATTAACCTTCCCATCTCTGTACATATTGGAAACTCCGTTATTTGTAAAATCGAATCAACATTTGTTTAAAAAATATTAGTCAGTTAAAAAAAATCCAATTCGTGCCCAATGTGAGAATTTATTATGTCCAATCAAGTGCAAAACAGCACTATTGACGGAGAGCTTATTTGGGTATTGCGCCGAAAATTTATAATAGACTACCGGATAGAATTAAATGTATGCCTTTATATTGATTTAAGCAGTCCCTTCAGGGGATACTACTAGACAATAATGTTACTGCAGTGTTGATGAATTTTTAAATTATATGATTTTCTGACTTGTGATTTTACGATTTGTATTTAACATTTTATTATGGTTTTCTTTTTATGATTAAAATTGTATTGGCATTTTATTATTTATAATATCTTATTGACATGTCAATTAAAAAATAAAATAAATATAAATTTATTTTATTTTTAATTGACATTCTAAAATTGTAATTTTAATTGTTTCGTTTTTTTTTTCTTTTTCTATTCAAATTTGTATGTCAGAACGACAAAACAAAGCAAGAACTTTAACTGTTTCTAATATCCATAATGTTTATACCTACGTTTAACAAATAAATAATTCTGATTTTGATTCTGTTGCAGCTACACGAAAATGGATTTTGGAGACTAAGTATCTACAATGTTTCGTGAAATTTTGATACAAAAATACAGTTTGTAGGAAAATGGCCATTTTACACAAAACATTTTACTCGTATTGATGATCAACGATCTTGTTTTTTTAATACTGATCAAGAACTTGCAGCCCAGACACCGATCCCAGGACCCCATGCCCAGCAGTCGCGCCTGCGGCCACTAGACGGTGGCAAATTTAATAAGTGTGATAACATAAACGTTCTAAGTGCTTAACTTAATCAGTAAATATATTATAGGTTCACAAACAGGACAGACGGCATTCCTACTTGTTCCTTATAGAAATGAAAGTGCGGTACGATTATTTTTTATTTGAAATGCACCCCTTATTTTTGCAGACATATTTGTCGAGCAAACAAGTGTGCGGTGCAAGTTCCCTGCATTTACTGACGAGGACTTAGGTAGAGCTCATAGTGCTAATTATAGCGGTAATGCAGGGAAAAATACGTACGGTACAAACGTTTTGACCTCTGAAAAAAATACCTACATGAAAGTGAGTATATAAATGTTACGATTTTCATTTTTGCTGTTACCTTAAAAATTGGTTTTTAGCTATCTCCTTTGGGTTCGGATGGCTACAAAAATGAATATGCTAATACGGAGCATACGCATGCTCCGTCGGCAAGAACAAAACAAAAGATAAAAAATACTATACTCGATACTCTTTAAAAACGTTGTTAATCGTTTTCTTTTTTTATTCTCCTGATGTTAAACTTAAAGTAATAATTATATTGCAGCCTTTCTCACAAAACTTTTCTTCTACTCATGAGAACAAAAAATGAATATAAAAACATAATAGAACTCGTTATTCCGTCTCAAAACAACTTTTTTATATTAGTGTGAAAGTTTAGTCAAGTAGTTGTAAGGCAAATTTATAGCTTTTAAGTTTGCTGGTAAAAAGTTTTCGCATGAAAACTCGGTAACCCATTGATTTCGATCAAAATTAAAATGGTTTTCGTGTAAATGGAGTACCTACTTTTCATTCATTCTCATATCTGAAATTTAATTCCGATAAGCGGTATTTTCATTAACACTTTCAACATATCTGATTTTGTAGTAATGAATGAAGTGGAAATTTTCAGTCTTAATTTTAATGGATTTTTAATGTAAATAATATTGTTGTTTTTGCTTTTACAGCTTATTCAATTAATACCGAGCGTCGAATAATAACTTAACTTGGTCTATTATCATGGCGTCATTTTGTTAGGAAAAGTCCAGTTAATAATAATAAGTCATAAACATCATCATTTCAGCCGAAAGACGTTCACTGCTGGACATAGGCCAATGTTAAGTCACTTCAACATATTTTATTCTTCCTTTTTTTTTTCATTCTTTCCAGATGATACTTATTGTGTATGTAGTTAATGCCTGCACAACAAAAACGTCAGTTTCAATATGTGTTTTGGTCCTACACAGAGCGCCACGAGAGAGTCACAACTCTAACTTCACTCCATCCCTGCTATCGCTACCGCCTATCACTAACTCCTGCCCCGCGGCGGAGCGAGCCAGAGTGAAGTGCCCTCACGGTTGTAGGTCGACGGTGTTTACACTAATTGCTGGAGACAACACGAACTCGGCCTGTCTGAGATTCAGACTGAAACACAGGTACTCGTGTGTACGTACCAAATTACCCTGTGGCTCTTTCTTTGTGGCAGAATAATTGAGATAGCTGATCTACTGGTTGACGAGTATGATTTGTAAAAGGAGGTTGAGGAAAGTTTTGAGTGTAGTTTTCTTCTATCATGAGCAAACTATTTGATGGTAGTCCACTGCTGGACATAAGCCTCTTCGCAGGACACATAACTCGATTCTTGGTAACTCTCATCCTGTTGCTACCCCGCAGCGAAGAAAGTCACTCCACCGAGGCTTTTTTTTTGGATGGGAAGTCATCAAATGACTCCTCCCACTCTGGGCGGAGCGCGAGGGAATGTCAGGCTTTTACTGACTAAAACCCATGCATGTTCCGGGGCCACGGTATCTCTTTCGAACAGTCTTGCAACCACTCCACCGAGCCTGAGAGCATCCACAGTGCATTGCATAATACAAGGCAATGGTACTTAAATAGCTCTTACTGACTGTGTCGAAAGTGGTCACTCCCTTCCTTCTGATCTAGGTTATGAAGGTGTTTCTATATAAAGTCGTGTTTTTAAAGCGTTTTCTAATGCCTGAAAGTATATGATACACTGCAATAAACAAAATCAGAAAAAAATATGTTATTCTTTAGGGTATATGCTGGTATGATAGTGTTTTGAAAACATAATACAATTAATTTTACTCCATAGACAAAAAACACTCAACAATCTCAAAAAAAATATTTAAAGGAGTAGGCAAATAATTCTACAAGCAACATATTAGCATCATAGTGTTTTATTTTGTAGTCCAATCCATAGATTATTTGTAGATCGATCAAAACCACTCATTTCGCACTATTCATCCCGCGGTGACTGACGTACAGTCACGTCTAATAATATGAATACACTTTCCTTAATATTATAGCTATTTTCGCGAGAAATAACGATTGTAACTAGGAGATTGGATCTTTTTCACAAAAATATGAGTTTCAGAATACTATGTACGTATTAACATTAAATTTTAATCAGTACATTATGAGAAACACAATTTAATAAATTCATAATAGACGTGACTGTACGTAACAACCACTTTGTAGTGCAAGCTGATTAGAACTTTATTCTAACAGAGAGATGCTAATTTAGCTCCTGTAGTCCTCATAACATCACGCCTGAAACTACCGAAGGGTTCGACAGAGGTGATTATTTATAAGAATGACGCACGCTAGACCATGCCGAGTCCGAGCCGAGTGTCGACCGTAGCACCAACTATTGTCCGTTGCTCGGTAGCGGCTCGGAAGCGAGAGTGTGTTCATTACGAAATTGCACGGTCGACACTCGGCTCGTAGCCTCTAGCAAATCTAGCTTCAGTCAAGCTTAAGTCCCTTAAAACCCCTGTTACATGTCTATGTAACAGGGGTCAGTGTCATAATATGTCTGTGGTGAGTCTATAGCCTTTAGCCGGACACCAATCCAGGCTCCGTTGCAGTTACTGAGAAGATTCAATACTCATTATGAAACTTACAAATGGGTATTTATCGCGAATTTCACCACACCCCCGGAACCGGCCCTAATTAACATTTATGAAGATCAAGTGAGGGCAGTTGAATTAACGCCTTCACTTTGCTGTCGCGGTACCTCCAATACTTCTCCCGCGATCACGGCTGGTGCAATCCAGTCGAAACGTCGGGCTTAAATTAAAGGTAAAGTTCGAGATAAATACCCGTTTGCATAAGTTTTATAAGTCGAAGCTTAAAAAAGACAAGATTCAATACTCACTTGTTTTAGCAATTTAGGATATGAGACTTTTTCCTATAAGGAATGAAACGGGTCACTTTGAAGGTGTTAGTGACAACATTAGTAAGTACCAATTAATATTTTTGCACCATAAACCTGTTATTGGTAGAAGTATTTTAAGCACAGCCAATTAACGACTTGAGTTTATTCTGACCGCTTCAGCTGTGAACCTGCTGTAAATTTTGAGGAATTCACGAGGGACTCGTGAACAAGAATTTTGTAATTATGCAGTTTATTATGAACATAGCTTGATTAGAAGTGGGAAGCAGATATGTCGCGAAATTATTTTAAATACTCACCTACCTGATAATTATGTCTGAAAAATGTACAAAAGCGTTAAAATTTAGGTCTGCGTTCAAACTAATTACTCAAGTACATATTTGAGTAAGTATTTGAGACCTCATCATCATCATTTCAGCCAAAAGACGTCCACTGCTGGACACAGGCCTCCCTCAAGTGTCGCCACATTGACCGGTCCCGTGCGACTCGCATCCAGCGACCGGTGGTAGATGAGTCTTCAATCAACCAATATTAACTTATCCTCAGACATTCCTTTGTGGTCAATACTAATCTTTCCAACTACAACACAAACTACAAATAGCACCGTAAAATAACCAAAATGTGTGTTAAATTTATTAGAAAATAAAGTCATCCCGTCTTTTGTAGGTTTTCGATGATAAGGTCCCGATTAACGCCAGTCCACTATCCCGTCCTAACCCTCCACCATTCATGTGAAATCGTTGCGACCCACGCGACCAGTTGAAGGGTTAATCGCGTATTAGATTCAGCTTTTTGACTAAGCGTCACTTGGAGTGAAATATGGCCACTATCTGTTTAATGCGTATTTTGGTAATTAGAATTGAGTTAGGTTTTGATTTTGAAATGAGTTGGAATTATGCTAGTCGTGGGAATATCCATTGTATCTAAAGTAGGTTGTGCTAGTTTTACAATATTCTCTCTGCTGGGACTCAAGTCTTAGTGACAGAGACTGGGCTGCCATCCACCACGAGAGCCGAGTGAAGGTCTGTGGCTATAGTTTTCCTGGGTATTCAAATTATTGGTTCAAAGATAATTATGTTTAAATATTATGCCGCTTGATGTTACAATTTTTTTCCACAGCGTTTCAGAGCGAAACCTAACATCATGCCTACGTAAAAGTACAGCCATATTTCACCAGTTACGTGTAAGATAATCCCATGTCATCGACTGGGCACAAATCCAGGTTCCGTGACTGGTTTTGGTTGTTTTTCCTCATGGAAAAACCCTATAACTCTTAACACTTTACTACTAGACCTCATGCCAAGCTTAGCAGGCGCGCTTGCGTTCCACTAGACAAACGTACTCAACGAAGTACCCGTTTGAGAGCAGTGTTGATGATAAATAAAAATGAAGGAGGAGTACGACACTTGAGTAACGGCGTCAACATTGCTTCAACTCTCTCTCTCTCTATCTCTTCTCTTCTTCAAGCTTAGGCCACACAATGCTGAGTGTAGGTCTGTTCCAAATCTCGCCAGTTTGGCGTCAACACCACGTTTTTTTTTTCGGATGGGAGATCACCAAATGACTTCTCTCACTCTGGGCGGAGCGGGAGGGAGTGTCAGACTTTTACTGACTAAAACCCCTCCATGTTCCTTCCTCGCCCTTTACGTTATGTTGCGTCAACACTACTTACTACTAAATAATAAGACAAAAGATACATCTGTTACAAAAAATAATCTACACGAAAAGAACTTAAAACAGAACTAAGTAACGTTCTCATGTGCCGCCCGCCGCCCCGCTCCGCCCGCAAGAGATTACAGTGTATTTGGAAGAAACTTATTCTATTCATTACAACTTGTACTCCTTAGTACGTTAAGAAAAGTATTCAGTTGGAGTTTTCTCGTTGGACGACTGTGTTGTACCTACAAATAACAGATAGGTACGGATAATAAACTAGCAATTCGCCCGCGACTCCGTCCGCGAAAATTGTTATAGCTTCGCTAATTTGCATAATATTGACATAATTTATAGCCTGTGTTACTTGATAAATATGTAGCTTTCTAATGGTGAAAGAATTTTTAAAATCGGTGGAGCAGTTCTTGAGTTAAATCGTAACAAAACAAACAAAAAATCAAATCATTCCTCTTTATAATATTACTAGCGGACGTCCCGCGGTTTCACCCGCATAGTTCCCGTTCCCGTGGGAGTACGGGGATAAAATATATCCTATGTTACTCGTGGATAATGTAGCTTTCGAATGGTGAAAGAATTTTTAAAAACGGTCCAGTAGTTTTTAAGCCTATTCATTACAACCAAACAAACAAACAAACAAAGTTTTCCTCTTTATAATATTATAGTGTAGATTTTAGATTTGGTCTTATGAAAGTAATTGTATGTTTGTGACTACTTCGTTGGTCTATTGGTTAGAGCATGTAGTTTCTGGTTCGATTTCGTATTAAGTATTGTCACGTTATAAGGCAAATACTCAGTTTCCAAAGTGTAATTAAACAGCTTGGTAAACTAGCTCTATAATTAAACTTTCTAAAAATAGTCATAATTAATGTTAGACTTGAGAATTTTATTATAAAACCATTTTGGTTAGTCTATAATGAAATTCTCAAGTTTCATTCTATTTTTAGCACAATATGACGTAGGATAGATAACCACTTGGTTTAGAACAAGGCTGCTCAACCTTATTGAAGGTGGGCCAAAATTTAGATTCCGCGTTAATCGGCGGGCCATCTAGTCAATAAAAATTGGTCTTTCTTTTACTTCTGGACGTCAGTCAAAGACCAAGGTTGTGTACCATACGAGGATGTCAGGAAGGGGAGAATACATATAGGCTTGCGTTCTAAGGGGCTGGGTAAATCGCCCTTGAATAGCTCTTTCATGGACCAGTATATCTTCCAGGTGTTTTCCGTGCGTCTTGCCACTTTTTCTCTTTCTTTTGTCTCGCCTGGCTGGGATATTATTTGACCCAGGTAGATATATTCTTGGATAAAGTGTATTTTATCCCCGTCTAAGTGCACGTTGATAGGTTAGCTGTTAGTCTTTAATAAATATACAGGATGGTACTGAAAATGTGGTCGACGTTTTAGCATTCATATCCCTTTCACCTTGTATAGAGATATGGAGAATAATTCTCCAATTGATCGGTGGGTGGTTTTTCTATAAGATAACTTTAATTGCTCGATTCAGAGTTTTGATGTTAGTTCCTAACTTGCATCTTAGATGGCGCTGCAGTGCTTTTTGCCGTTACATATATTTGAAAATTCATAATACTATACTAAATACTCGTATCAAGTTTCAATGGGGTTTAAAAGTTGATTCGGATGTTCACTATTTTGCGGCTACGTATGAATAAATATAAAACCCCGCGAGCACACGAGTTGCACTTCAAAAAGCTCACTATTGCTTCAAAGAATTTCTATAGCGTCAAAAAACTGAACAACAATGCAGCTACAAAAAAAAAATAACAATATTCGAAAATTGATACAAAAACAAAACAGCATCAACAAAAATAACCGAAACAGAGAAACGTTTACATTTCCTCGTTACGGGCGCACTAAAAAGAACCAAACTTTTATTAAAGCAACATTTATTGGTATCTTTTTGGGTCTATTTGGTTCAGAGCTGTGTGTATTCGCTTTATAATCCCACAAACGGCCATTTCCCTCCATTCCGGTATTGTTTGGTTAGGAGCGGATTAAACCAGTTTTTGCTGGTTACTTAGGTCCTACTTAATTTTAGTAAACCAACACTGCGGATGGTCGCCTTGAGATTTTTGTTTCCTTATAATAAATTGTCGTTGGTGTAGAGTTTTTGTGCTTTTGTGCAATTAGAGATGGCGGTTTTTGCTAAGTTAGTAAGTAAAGGGGTGTTAAAAAGGGTTAAGTTTTTTATTTTCTCTTTAAAACTACATTTTCACTGGGTGTATTTTAATACACCCCCCAGCTTCAGTCGGCGGTATAAGGACGCTGTTGGCCATTTGTGAGCGCTACGCGGTGGAGCATGGCTTATCATACAATGTTCAGAAGAGTCAGTACATTATTTTTGAGGTGGGGACCAAGTATTTGGTCCCGCCGCTTGGTACCGCTTAGCCGTATGGCTAAGCAGTGTTCCTCTTGAGCGAGTGGAACAATTTAAGTACTTGGGTCACTTGGTCACCACTGACCGTTCCCTCTCAATGCTGACATTGAGAGGGAACGGAGGGCTCTGTCCGTTCGCGCGAATATGACAACCCGCAGGTTTTCTCGTTGTCTTGCGGACGTAAAGGTGACGCTCTTTAGAGCATTCTCTACCACCTTCTACACTTGCAGCTTGTGGGAGAATTATTCGCTAGCGTCATATGGAGCCCTTCGTGTTCAATTTAATAACTCGTTCCGGAGACTGATGGGGTTGCCGTGGCGTTGCAGTTCGTCCGATGTTTGCGGCGGCACATGTAGATTATTTTTACGCAATAATGCGGAAGCGCGCAGCATCAGTGGTGGCTCGCATCATGGCAAGCCCTAACAGGGTTCAGGGTTCTGAAAATGATTGCTGGCAGATTGGACTGTCCTTATGTGGTTCACTGCTGTCAGTTACATGTGTCACCATATCGTGTTGTTTTCTAGCACTTTGTTTTATGAATTATGTTACTAACCCTATATGAGCCTCCGCTCGAATTAAAGTATTTGAATTTGAATACGAATCGAAGTTGTTTTCATGATGTCGGTACAAAAATAGCAGCAGTACAATTAAACAAGGTTTTTTTGTTGTTAGTACTGGAGATCGCAAATGTGGCCGCTGGCCTGGGTTTCTAAACATATTTACACATGTCTGTCTCCGATTTGAAATAAGCTTAGTTACGGCTTTTTTATGTTTGTACATTATAATTTCTGCAATATTTTTGCACAAATGGTAATGCTCACGAATGATAAAATGTAGTAACTATCAGATCACTGCTGCTCTCATTATTGCCAATATGTTTCAATAGTAAATACTCCTACTACATTTCATGGAAATAGATCAAGGACACTTATATACTTGACAAGTAATACGGAACCAGTACATAGCTTACATACTGTTATTATGGTGTCCTCCTATTCCCATTATAATGCAATAACCTCGATATTATCGACGTTATTGCATTTCAAGTGAAGTAAACATATTGATTATGCAATATATTTACTTGCACTGCACGCTACGCTGCTGACGTGACGACGGCTACGCGGAACGCTACGTACGTAGCTACGTGCTACGAAACGGCTACGAGATGCGACGATTGAATAAACATGTATAGGAATATTGAATATGCAACCTTATTTTTATTAGGGAGTATAGACGAAAGTAACATTTGAATAAATTTGATAAATCAACCAACAAATTGAACCGTTTCTAGAAAATTTTAATAGTGTTCTTTAGTAACGGAACTCAAAATAAGGAGTCTGGTTTTTCAGACAATAAATAATGATTTAGATTCTTTTTTGATTGAATAAGTGGACTTTAAAACACACTTTTGATTTAGGGGAAGGACTTGCAATGATTAAATGCATCCTGGTCTCATTCACTGCAGACTGATCATCAGTTTCATCTCCCTAGCCTTATCCCAACTATGTTGGGTTCCAGTCTAACCGAATGAAGCGATATACCAGTATTTTACATGGAGCGACTGCCTATCTGACCTTCACAACGCAGTAATTCCTGTAAACGGTACCCCTTGGAAAGACTGTCATAATTTCGAGGCACGACTACCTGTAACAACTGTCAAAGATCTATAAATGACAGCCGGGACCAACGTCTTAACGTGCTTTCCGAAGCACGGAAGAAACCCGGTATGTTATGATGGATGAAACTGGATGAAACTGGATGAAACTGCTTAGGTCGGTCTGTGGATGGATGACCATCCACAGACCGACCTAAGCAGTTTACGATCAACCTACGCGACTGTTATTATCTAGCTAAGAGCTCCTCTTGGTCTCATTTACTGGCAGACTGATATTATAAAAAAAGTACTTTTAAACCTACATTTAAGACAGAGTAAACCACCATGAAACCGTTTCCAATACGTGTTCACTTTATAAACTCATCACGTGATGTGTTCGTTATTTAATTGCCGCACCTTGTGTATTCTAGAATGTAGAACATTTGTGTGAAATACTGTGCAAACACATTCCAACCTCGCGATGCTAGCTACCACTAGGTTACCTTCTAGCGAACATCAACATTTCAAGGGTCTTATTGGGTCTTTGAGCCAAGGAAGGGTTAACTGTCGGTAGTTCAGTTAAATAGTACGTTATTGTGTAGATGGTAAGAAAGAATATCATTAATCAACCTACTCTTGTAAATAATTTAATTCCTGAAGAAGAAAGATTTGATTTTTATTACGATTTAACTCAAGAATCGCTACACCGATTTAAACAATTCTTTCACCATTAGATAGCTACATTTTTATAGAGTAACATAGGCTATATATAAATTATATTGATATCATGTAAATTAGCTGACCTATCACAATTTTTGCGGACAAAGTCGCGGGTGAAGTGCTATTAAAAGACAAAGTAACCTTCCTTCCTTCCTTTTTTCATTTTTGAAGTTCATATAATATGATTATGTTACGAGTATATGTTATGTCCACTAATATTAAATAATTATATTATATTCATTGGCTTATGGTTGTTTCAATGATTACCATGAGGCACTGCTGCTGTTGTTGTATAAAGGGTATAAAAAACCTCTTAACGAAGCCGAAAGGCACTTGTTCTCCCCTTCATTGCGATCATTTTTTTTGAGATATTGGTGGTTAAAATACCAACTTTTTGACAAGTTTTTCTTTAAATAACAGTTTTTAATGGACGATTTTTACTTTAAACACCTTCATGACTATTCAATCCATCCATCAGCACAATGTTTTGAGTGCGTTACATCGAGTTCTACCACAAAACATGATTTTTTACCCCAAAAAAAAGTTATATCCCACCAAAAAAATTTGCGTAACGTTACTTAGTTTGATGTACAGAATGCTTGGTTGACGGTTGCGTGATGAGTCTAATTATACCTAATAGGAATTTCACTGACAAGGAACATTGGAATTAGGATTCCAAATACCAAGCTCTAGTGATTCTTGATATTGCATGACCTATATGGATATTATGAATTATGGCGTGATTGATGTTGTCGCCTTCGTAGAGAAACTAGTTCGTAAAGTTCACTCTTTGTTGTCTACTGCGGACACGATTCAAGACTTGAACAAATAATTATGATCTACTGTAAAACATATCCTAGCCTGATGTCCATATGATCGCCTGTAAAACCCAAAGGGATGGGTAGAGGTGTATCATAAGGTGCGTACAGACTATATAACCAAATAAATAAAATAAAATAAAATCCATTTATCCGCTTCCTCTATAATTTAGCAGAATTCAAAAAGATTATTGTAAACTTGCTTAAATCTCCCTCCTGGTATTTCCAGTAATTTTTCAGCAACAGACAAACGAATTTGCTTGGAAAATAAACTTGGTAATTTCGAAACTTTCGTTTTCAGCCGCCTGTTAGACTTGAAAAGCTTGTAACCTAACAAGCATTAATTTATTTTAAGTTCTACGATTATTCTGCTCCGCTGGTTCGAAGACAACTATTTTGTTTAAAAGTTACATTTCATGCATTGGTTATTTGAGATTTGAGTTTTGCTTTAAATTGAAAATCTTCTTAATAAATAATGCAAATTATTTGGTAATGTGCTCTGGTTTTTCCCTCACATAGAGAGGAGGCCTGTGTCCCGGCAGTGGGAATATTAATAGGCTGACGATGATTTGACTGTTTTCTTTTTTAATATAAGGATTACATAAAAAGAAAAGAAAGACAAGACAGAAAAAAAAGAAAGAAAAAAAATAAATTAAATAAAAGAAACACCTACCTGCACACCAGCCTGTTGTAAATTATTGCTTGAAAGATAATTCTCGATGGTATGTAAAGCCAAGTCTGAAGCCGATGGGCGGCATTTAAAAACTCTGACACCAGATTAGGCCCTAACCACACGATAAAGAAGATGAAGTCGACTATAGTCAGAACAATAATTCATGCTACAATAATATTCAAATTATCATCATCATCATTTCAGGCAAAAGACGTCCACTGCTGGACATAGGCCTCCCCCAAGTGTCGCCACATTGACCGGTCCCGTGCGACTCGCATCCGACGGATTCCTGCAACCTTCACCAGGTCGTGTCGTCTTCCAGTTCGCGGGCGCCAATCCAGAATTATACAATCAAATTTCCAAATTATACAATATCTCAGATCATGGTATTGCCCATCCCTTTGAAGATTATAATAATAGGATAGTGGCCTGGTACAGTCTTTTAAAGTACCTACCTGCCTACTACACTTGGCGTTCGTATAGTATTAGAGTTACTAAGGAAAATTCCGTATAATATTGAAAAGAAAAAATTACCGTCTTTAAAAAAACAGCTAGCTTCCTTGAAATTGGGATTATTATATAGCATAAGCTGCTGGATTTAAATTTTCTCTGATAATATAATTAATTTGCTGGCAAAGTAGGTATTTCGTCGTATTTCTGGGGTTTTAACGTGTCATTTTGCGGCAGATATTTCAATTTCATAACAAAAAAAACATGAAACCATAGAGTTTCCTGACGGTTCTTCTCCATGGAAACGACAAACACGAATACTGTACCTGTATTTTGTAGTTTCATGAATGCTTATCTAAAATTATGTCAAATATAAAAATAATCTGTTGCACTGTTTTAAACTTTATTTATTTAAACTTCATGTATAGGAGTGGTAGATAGGCAGACTTAATGCCACAAGGCATTCTCTACCAGTCAACCTTTGGGTCAAATAAGACAGCATCGTGATACAGTACAAAAATCAATGAGAAAAAAACTTTTTTGCAAAAAATAAAACCGACTTCACACAAAAAAGTGAAAAATAACTTTAGCTTCTGAAGTCGGTGACCTTTGTTTGATTGATTTAATTTTTTTGTCACCGACTTCAGAAGCTAAAGTTATTTTTCACTTTTTTGTGTGAAGTCGGTTTTATTTTTTGCAAAAAAGTTTTTAATTTTCACTTTTTAGTGGTTCACAATATGTGCATACCCTTTCACAGCGTACCAGCGTGATTTTTTGTTATGAACTGGTGTAAACAATAGACAGACATGAGATTTCAGCAATCCCAGTAAGAGACACACATTTGCTACATTTAATGAGGAGTTCCGTTGCCTTTCTCCGAAGTTCTTCATCAGATCTTTACCAAATTTAAATGGGATCACTCCGAGAAACTACTCTTTCAAAAACTACCCAAATCGCTTCTGGTGTGCCTATAAAATTTGAAGAGTTCTCTCTATTTCTCCAGGATCCCATTATCAGGATCCTGACTTGATGATTATGGGACCTTCGGGGAAGTATACCCTTTCAAACAATTAAAAAACAAATTCAGTCCAGTCATCTTCGAGTAATCGGGGAACATTGCATTGAGAACCTCCTCCTTTTTGAAGTCGGTTAATAACGACGTTATGGTACGTGACTCAAATATCCGGATAGCCTTTAAAAGATTTGGCCGAGAATCGGTAATTTGCTTCTAAGAATTGAAGAGTTCCGTTCCTTTGTCATGGATCCCATAATCAGAACCTAACCAAATTCTCATCAAACTACCCTTGAAGTGCCCTTGCCAATAAAATAAAAAACAACTTATCCCCAATAAATGGAACTTAATACACCTAACTGTCGAAATCTGGGAATATTGTACACATCTGCGTACCCCCTCAGAGCATACAGGCGTGATGTTATGTCATGATGTTGTATAAACAATAAACATTCAAGCGATTGCAGCAGTTACTGCAGATTTGCCGTGTATATTTGAAGAGTTCCATTGTATATCTCCGAAGATCCGGATCAGATCTTCAGCAAATTAAAATATAACCACACGGGAAGCACCAGCTTTCAAATTAAAAAAGAATCATCAAAATCGGTTCACTCAGTCGAAAGTACTGAGGTAACAAACACTGTCGAAATCTGGGTGTATTGTACACATCTGCGTACCCCCTCAGAGCATACAGGCGTGATATAACGTCATGATGTTGTATAAACATTAAACCTACAAGCGATAATAGCAATCACTGCAGATTTGCCGTACATTTTTGAAGAGTTCCATTGTATATCTCCGAAAACCAGCATCAGATCTTCAGCAAATTAAAATGGGATCACATGGGAAGCACCAGCTTTCAAATAAAAAAAGAATCATCAAAATCGGTTCACGTATTGAGGTTGTAACAAACACAAAAAAAAAAAAAAAAAAAAAAAACATACAGACGAATTGATAACCTCCTCTTTTTGGAAGTCGGTTGAAAACACCATTTTGTTAACAAATCAAAATACATAAATAGTATACATACTAAAACACAAATACTTTCACAGTTTTTCACTACACTTTAAGTACTTACGGGATTATATTGTGACGGAAGGGGTGTTCGTGGCTCATGGCGACATGGAGAGAGCGACTGTCGCAACCCCGTGCAGGGCACGCCACGATAGTGGCGGTAAGTCCCCTCTTTGAGGAGTGGCTGGAGAGGCGCCACGGCGTCCTCACCTTCCGCCTGACGCAGGTCCTCACCGGACACGGATGTTTCGGGAGGTACCTGCACCGAATCGGGCGGGAGGAAACGCCCGGGTGTCTCCACTGCGAGGATCGACCGGAGGACACGGTGGAGCACACGGTGGAAGTCTGCCCTGCGTGGGCGGAGCACCGCCGTGTCCTCGTAGCGGCGATCGGCAGCGGCGACCTCTCGCGTCCGGCCCTGGTTCAATCCATGGTCCGGAGCGAGACGGAATGGGAAGCCGTCACCTCCTTCTGCGAAGCAGTCATGCTAGCGAAGGAGGTGGTGGAACGAGAGAGGGAGAGATCCTCTCTTCCCGGCCGCCGCGGGAGACGCACCGGGCGTCGGGGGCCACGTGGTGGCTACCGGCCACCGTAGACGCGGGCCTGTGGACGGTTGGCTATGGGCTAGCTAGCCGTCCGTCCGTCTAACGACGACAGGCCGAGTCGACGGCGCGTTCGTGTTCCACGCGCGCCTCAAAGAGATGTCAGCATAAGAGAGGGGCCCGCAAGGGCCGAAGCCTGCCGGGGTTGCGGGACTGTTCGAAAGAGATACCGCGGCCCCGGAACGTAAAGGGCGAGGAAGGAACATGGATGGGTTTTAGTCAGTAAAAGTCTGACACTCCCTCCCGCTCCGCCCAGAGTGGGACAAGTCATTTGATGATTTCCCAACAAAAAAAAAAAAAAAAAAAAGGGGTGTTCGTGGGGAAGGTTAACAGAAACCACGAAACCTTGTCAACATAAAATATAATTTCAAACAATTAACACGGGTGTGGGAAGGTCTATGGTCACTAAGTTCTCCAAGCCCGCCTGGGGGTTAGCGCGGTACTCTCCTGGCTCAGCCTGATGCGACGAAGACCGTAGCGGTGTGCCACGCTGGTGACGCCAGGAAGGGTGACGGTCGGCAGGTGTTCACGCCGACCCGAAGATGTTGGTAGCGGCCACGCAGGTAAAAAGGTGCCCGACGCTGGCCCGCTGATAGCCGGTACTAACGTGCAGCTATCCGTAATACGGATTTCAGCCGTAATATGGTTCTCAGCCGGAACCTTGGACCCTGGAAAAACGTCCAGCGTGTCACGAGATGGCTGATGGTCATCTCCGCTGATTGTGACACCAAGGCGTAAGCAAAGCGGGGAGTACCCATGCGCCATGCAGGTGATGTGTGGTAGTCTATCAGTACGGAGTTTACAAAGTAGTGATGGAAAGCACGACATGAGTTGCACATTTTGAGTGTCATGAAGGAAAACACAATGTCAAAATACACTCAGCTGAAGGCTACATGTTTTTACAAAATTAAAGTGCAAAGCAAAAAGAGTGATGAAGGGTGGATTCACATCTCGAATCCACGTAGCTACGAGTAGATGGTACAAGGAAAATAAGAAAACGATTACTGTTCAACAACTTACCCAGTATTGGGGTTATAAAATCACTTATTTTAGGTTATGTCGTTAAAGAAACGAGTTAACTGCCTGCTTCAAGCCGAATATTCTAGATCACGTATGAGGTCACGGTGGATAAAATGCCGGTGAACGCGTCTAATTATCGGGAGCAGAAAAAAAAGCTGGTCATCGGGACGATGACCTATATACCCGCGTCCACGCATAGACAAGTCCACACTCACTAGTGCAGATACACGGAACGCGGTGCGCACTTTACTGGAACGCAGCTAGTTAGTCGTTTAGTAACGAGAAGGTCCTAATGATTTCACATAATCTGTGGCGTTTGTTTTGACATTTGACTAGATTGTAAGCGTTGAATCTGTCTATGTAAACAAAGTAACGATAGAAACTTTTTCGTGTTTCTACTACGTTACAATATCCGGGATTTTCATTTATTTCTGTGAGGTCCCGATATTTCGACGCTGTTGCAAGCATCATGATCGCGGGAATACTGAAGAGATATGCGGGTGGGACGAAAATTATTAATTATGAACAGACAAATCTGGAACTCGATTGTAACTCACGACAAAACGCACTCACAGTATCACTCGGTTTTTCTTTATAATGGAGACGCAGTTTATCACTAGATTCCCCGTACTTGATAGTTTTAATCATGAACAATAATGAACATATTCCGAACATTTTTTTTGTATTTACTCCGATCCAAATTACTTTAGTGGCGCGGCCAGGAAGTACCATGCAATGATTTCCCATCCGAAAAAAAAGAAAAGATTATATATCTTATAATATCTTTAATACATTTTCAGCGAACTAATACCAGACTTATCTCAAGATCGTCTAAATGCTCTTAATACTTCCACGATCGTAAGAAAATAAACATAATTCACTCAAGTTTGTGTTCAACATCAAGACATCAATCCTCAAAGGAGAACTGAGCCCATTTGGCACGTCTCCAAACAAAAACAATAGGACTTGGAAAATAAAACTATTGAAAATTCATTTGGAAAACGTCGTACACACAAAACTTAAAGAGGTCTGAATATTTTTTGTAATTTCTTTATCTTTGTGTTAGTCTTAGATTCTTAAATACTTTTAAAGGTCAGAAAATAATGGGATTTTTATACTAAACTGTAGTATGAAAAAATCAATGTTTTATTGAAGGAATTGGAATTGTTTGTAACCCTTAACGAAACCAGAAGGCATTGGATTTCTCTGTCATTGTGTTTTTTTTTTGTTCCGAACCATAACTGGAAACCTTTTTGTTACGGAGACATGAAAGGTCATAGTTTCTACTTTGTCACAAGCTTATTTTTGATTAAAATAATAGTTTTGAAGGTTTAAACTTTACTTTAAATGCCTCCATGACCCTTTCACCACTCAATTTTTGACTGCGTTACACGTGCACAATATATAAGTGGGTGAATTGCCCAAGCAAAAAAATACACGGCAAACCTGAGAACGGTAGTGCAATGTGCTGATTATTAATTTTATATATTTTTTCTCAACAACGTAAGTATTTCTCTACCTTGGCAAAAAAAATCATTGGTATCTACCCTCTAATATACCCAAAAAAAAAATTACAAAGTGTTATTTTATCATCACGGTGACCTGTCCTGAACCCAATTCCGCTCATAACATACCTTCTCCTGCAAATACATTCGTAATATGGATTTAAATTGATTTTGTTATCATTAAATTATAATATATTCGATCAAATAAAACAATTTTTGTTTGATTATCTTCTTTCTCATGGATTTGACAGGCAGTCAACTTTTGTCTGGAAAAAAGTTATCATTTCAGAGGACAGTAAGTTTTAGTAGAATAGCCACATCAACATTGCGTTGTTACGCCCCTTTCACCTTTTCTCACTCCGGATCAGTCCGGCTTAAGCTCTCGGCGCGAACGCACCGGTCCCAACGTCTTGCGGTTTCCCGCCAAAAAAGTAAGTTTATCATTTCAGTAATATGGGGACAAAAATAGTTTCATTTCGGTGGCTGTTATAACTCGTGCTAGATTTGTTTAATTTGTTTCAAAATTGTGTATTAAATTCGCAGTAAGTACTGTTTTGTTTGAGTAGTGTTCATATTTTTTAAATAATTTTTTTTCGGAGTTAAATGTAGAACTAACCTCTATTTTATCATCTCAGTGTTATCATTTCAGTGGATTCGGTGGACTGTTATACCAATTACAGTCCACCGGAATTAAAAGTATCTCCGAAATGATAAAAACAAAAAGTTTTAGAGATCCTGGTGTCAAATACAAAGTCATAGTTTTGTAATGTACCTGGGTGAATTGCCCAAGCAAAAAAATACACGGCAAACCTGAGAACGGTAGTGCAATGTGCTGATTATTAATTTTATATATTTTTTCTCAACAACGTAAGTATTTCTCTACCTTGGCAAAAAAAATCATTGGTATCTACCCTCTAATATACCCAAAAAAAAAATTACAAAGTGTTATTTTATCATCACGGTGACCTGTCCTGAACCCAATTCCGCTCATAACATACCTTCTCCTGCAAATACATTCGTAATATGGATTTAAATTGATTTTGTTATCATTAAATTATAATATATTCGATCAAATAAAACAATTTTTGTTTGATTATCTTCTTTCTCATGGATTTGACAGGCAGTCAACTTTTGTCTGGAAAAAAGTTATCATTTCAGAGGACAGTAAGTTTTAGTAGAATAGCCACATCAACATTGCGTTGTTACGCCCCTTTCACCTTTTCTCACTCCGGATCAGTCCGGCTTAAGCTCTCGGCGCGAACGCACCGGTCCCAACGTCTTGCGGTTTCCCGCCAAAAAAGTAAGTTTATCATTTCAGTTATACTTCGTTGCTTCGTCCTTCGAGATTAGATAACATTGTAGTAATACGTCTAATAAATCGCCTTTCATCCACTAAGTTGTAGGTTTCTCTTCTTTTTTTTTTTTTTGTGTGGGTACTTTGTCTTCCTATTCGTTATACCTGCACTGTCACTCATTCGCGTTTTAGTGCTTCGCCGATCACCACTTTATTTCCCCTTTTCGTTTAAAAGTGAAAAAAGATGCCGAAACGTACTCACAAAAACGACGACAGTGATTATTTGAGACGGAAGATCCGAAAACTTAAAAAGAAAATCAATAAACGCGACAAACGGTCGCGTGTTCGAATTTATTCCGAAAGCAGTAGTTCGCCGACGAATATGTCGCCTGAGCTATCGGATCATGAAGGTAAGCTGAAGTGTTTTTATCATCAATATTAAAAACAAAAGAAAGATATTGTGAATAGTTTTTAGGACTATATCCGTATCAAAAAATGCACCAAATAATGTTGTGTACATCTCAAGGGGGTGTTACCTTCATATAATTTTGGATTCCCAATTTGTTGGGTAAAATGACATACCCACATAATATGTGATTGTATACATTTGAAAGGAATGTTATCTTCACATTATTTAATGACCTACTTACAAATAACTACAATTTGGGTAGGTGCATATACTTAAGGGTGTATTACCCTCATATAATTTCAATTTCCCAATTTATTGGGTTAAATTATATACCCACATTATGAGTGATTGTGTACATTTGAAAGGAATGTTACCTTCACATTATTTTAATGACCTACTTACATATACATACAATTTGAGTAAGACATACCTAGTGTTGTGGATAGTTTTAAAGGACTATCGCCGCGCTATTTTCTTTCTGATACCTACATATGGTAATCAATTAATTCCAGATGATATGGAAGTTCATCCTGAGGTCGAATCCATGCACATTATTAATACGGAAGAACCCCAACCGGGTACGTCCGCCTCGACTACAGACGTCCCTGCTACAGATACGGTACAGTCAGTGCAGTCAGTACCTCCCGCTGAAGCAGCGCTCGACCCCCCTGAATTGGATGAAGACATTTTGAATCTCTTGGGTGACACACCTTCAAAAAATAAAAAATATGGGCCGGATATTAGAGGTGAGTTATCTGTTCGCTGGGAACACATCGCGACGACTGGTCTGACGAAGGATGCCAGAAAGGAGCTGCTAGAAAGACATCTTGTTCCAAATAACTGCAAGAAGATTGACGCGCCGAAGTTAAATCCTGAAATAAAGGCCGCTTTATCGGATGTGCTTGTCAAGAAAGACAAAGCACTGGAGAACAAACAGGTGCAGGTCGCAGCAAGTATATCTTGTATTAGTGAAGCTCTCAATATATTGTTCTCCTCAGATCAAAAAGATCAGACAGTTATAAAATTGTTGATCGAAGCGGGTCGACTGATGTGTGACTCACAACACAATGAGTCTATGACAAGACGCAGTTTTATATGTTCTACAATAAAGAAGGACATTAAAGATCAATTATTTAATACAGAAATCGATAATTTCTTGTTTGGAGAACAGCTGACTGATACTCTCAAAGCTGCAAAAGCGATATCGAAATCAGGCTCTGAAATTAAAATAAACACCCAAGTCAGAAGACCTGCACTAGCCCAGAGACCGAGACAGGCCACCGCTCAGGCTTTAAACCAGAGGCCTCCGTTCCCGCCAGCCCGGCAGGCAGGAGCAACGAGGAGGACCGAGCCGGCGCCGCGCCCGCGACACCCGCACCCACCGAGACAGCAGCCGCGCTCGCAGCAGCGCCCAGCCCCCCGGCGCTAGACTTGGTATGTTCCGCAGGACGATTATCATATTTTTATGATCAATGGCAATTAATAACCAATGATCCTGTTATATTATCATGGATAAGAGGTTACGAGATACCGTTTACTAAACCGGTTTATCAGTCACACGAACCTCATCTGCCTATTTTATCTTCATCAGAATCAGTTCAATACAGGGTGGCCATCACTGATCTTATAAACAGTGGAGCTATCTCACTTTGTGAACCATGTGAAGGACAGTTTCTTTCTAGCTATTTCCTGGTTAAAAAACCTAATGGTAAAAACAGATTTATATTAAATTTAAAGTCTTTAAATAAGCACATAATAACAGAACATTTTAAAATTGAAGATCTGAGAACAACTTTAAAACTAGTATCAAAAAACAGTTTCATGGCCACCCTTGATTTGAAGGATGCGTATTTTCTCGTATCCATAAGCCCAACCTGCAGGAAGTACTTAAGATTTAAGTATGATGGTAAAATTTACCAATTTAATGTTTTACCGTTTGGCCTAAACACAGCCCCATTTGTTTTTACAAAATTATTAAAACCGGTAATTTGTTTGCTGAGGTCATTAGGTTATTTGTCATCAATTTATTTAGATGACATTTGTATTATTTCTAATAATTATCAAGATTGTCTAGACAATATTTTAAAAACAAAAAGTATTTTGAAGTCCTTAGGATTTATAATCAATTATGATAAGAGCTGTATGATTCCGAGTAATGTGTGTAAATACCTTGGTTTCGAAATAGATACGAAACAATTCCATGTTAGCCTACCTAAAGAAAAACGAAATTTAATTAAAAAAGAATTACAATCATTTCAACTCAAACCTCGTTGTAAAATAAGACATTTTGCACGCTTGGTAGGCCTACTCACTTCATCTTGCCCCGCGATTCAGTATGGGTGGCTTTATACAAAGCAAATGGAAAGATGTAAATACCTTGCCTTGCGTCAAACAAGTAATTATGATAACCACATGTTGTTACCGCAGTATTTACAAGATGATTTTACCTGGTGGTTAAAATCAATTGATGTCGCAGTCAATCCCATTAGACAAGACTGCTACTCGCTAGAAATATTTTCAGATGCTAGCAAAAAAGGGTGGGGGGCAGCATGCGGTGAGGAGACCGCCAGTGGCCAGTGGAGTAATTTGGAATGTGTCAGGCATATTAACTATCTAGAACTCCTGGCAGCTTTCTTGGGTTTACAAACATTCGCAAAGGGATTAAGTAATTGTCAAGTTTTACTACGTATTGACAACACAACTGCTATTTCATACATCAACCGTATGGGTGGAGTAAGATTTCCACATCTAACTGAAATTACAAAGTCCTTGTGGCAATGGTGCGAAGCTCGTGGTATATTTATATTCGCTTCATACATAAGTTCAGCAGATAATGAAATAGCAGATGCTGAGTCTAGAAAATCTCACCCAGATACCGAATGGGAGATCAAAGATCATGCTTTTGAAAAGATTGTACAGGCCTTCGGTCGACCTAAAATAGATCTTTTTGCATCAAGAATTAACAATAAATGTGTTAAGTACATCTCGTGGAATAGAGACCCTGGAGCATTCGCTGTGAACGCTTTTACATTAAACTGGAATAATCTTGTTTTCTACGCATTCCCTCCCTTTGCAGTAATACTAAAAGTCTTACGCAAAATAATAATTGATCAGGCCGAGGGTATTGTTGTGGTTCCATTTTGGCCCACGCAACCCTGGTTTCCACTTTATCAAAAACTTCTTTGTTCTGAATTAATTCAGTTTACGCCCTCTGATAATGTGTTGTTGTCTATTTCCAACAGTCTACCCAAGCTCACATTGATTGCAGGGAAGTTATCAGGACGGCACTTCGAAACAGAAGAATCCCATCGTCAGCTTTAGATATTATGATAGCTTCCTTGTCTGAGAAATCCATGAAACAATATGACGTTGCAATTCGGCGTTGGGTAAGCTTTTGTAAAACTCACAGTATCGAAATACATGAGGCGTCAATTCCAATGGTAATTTATTTTCTCACTGAATTATTTAATTCTGGTTTACAATACGGATCTTTAAACAGTCATCGCTCCGCTCTGTCTTTGATCTTAGGATCGAGAGTAGGGTCTGATGACCGCGTTATTAGACTTTTCAAAGGTTTTTACAGACTTCGTCCTCCAACCCCCAAATATAATATCACTTGGGACACCTCAATAGTTTTAAATTTTTTATCAAAATGGCACCCAAATAGTAGTTTAAGTTTAGAACAATTAACCAAAAAGACCGTAACATTGCTAATGCTTATAACTGCACACAGAGTACAGACAATTAGCAAAATAACACTACAAAATATGACTATCAATGATCAGCTTATATTAATCAAGATAACCGATTTCATAAAAACGTCTCGTCCGGGTTCAGCTCAACCTTGTCTGAGTATTCCATTTTATAAAGACCGGCCGGAAATATGTCCGGCTGAAGCTTTGGTAGCTTATATAGATAGGACAAAGTCTTTAAGAAACAATGCTAATAGCTTATTCCTTACTATTAAAAAACCACACAAACCAGTGTCCACAAATACCATCAGCCGATGGATAAAAACCATGTTATCAATTAGCGGAATTGACACCTCTATATTTTCTGCTCACTCCACCAGACACGCAGCTACTTCAGCCGCTCATAGAGCTGGCGTCAATATTGACACGATACGAAAGACAGCTGGGTGGAGTGGCAGCTCCAATGTCTTTGCTAGATATTACCATAGAGATATTCAATGTGAACAACTTGATCAATTTGCTTTGTCAATCCTAAATTCCGATTGATGTGTTATGTAAAAATGTTACAAAAATTTTGTTTGTTACCCTAAATCAATGAGAAGATACATTTTAATTTTAATGATAATTTTAGTTTTGTTGGATCATTATACTTTTAATGTTTAAACATAAGTGTTTTAATATTTCAACATCTTTCAAAATCTACAATGTTATCTAATCTCGAAGGACGAAGCAACGAAGTATAATTGGAGATTAAACGAACTTACCTGAAGTGAAGTTCTATCCAAATTATACGAGTTGCTTCGTCCGAAGAGATTAGCTCCCTCCCAGCCCTTTAACTCCCAATGTCTGAAGTGAAATATTAAAAAGGGTTCCAGGCTTTCAACTAAATGAGTGACAGTGCAGGTATAACGAATAGGAAGACAAAGTACCCACACAAAAAAAAAAAAAAGAAGAGAAACCTACAACTTAGTGGATGAAAGGCGATTTATTAGACGTATTACTACAATGTTATCTAATCTCTTCGGACGAAGCAACTCGTATAATTTGGATAGAACTTCACTTCAGGTAAGTTCGTTTAATCTCCAATAATATGGGGACAAAAATAGTTTCATTTCGGTGGCTGTTATAACTCGTGCTAGATTTGTTTAATTTGTTTCAAAATTGTGTATTAAATTCGCAGTAAGTACTGTTTTGTTTGAGTAGTGTTCATATTTTTTAAATAATTTTTTTTCGGAGTTAAATGTAGAACTAACCTCTATTTTATCATCTCAGTGTTATCATTTCAGTGGATTCGGTGGACTGTTATACCAATTACAGTCCACCGGAATTAAAAGTATCTCCGAAATGATAAAAACAAAAAGTTTTAGAGATCCTGGTGTCAAATACAAAGTCATAGTTTTGTAACACGCGTTACATTGAGTACAAATAAACCGTAAAACGTGATTTTTCACCCCAAATTAAATTGGTTTCCGAGCTATATTTATTGCTTAGGATTACTTAGTAAACTGTTACTCGGTCAAAACCACTTTTGACTGGTGTCAGTCAAAATCCTTGTGAAGTTAAATTGCGTTTTCTGCATTACAAATATGATGTTTTAGATCGCCTTGGTTGTTATTACCTAGTTCTAGACTTACATGATGTTTTTCAAAGAGAGAGACAAGAGACACCTAAAAACCTTATAAGTTTCTAAGTAAATGTGTGTTGTTGTTAAATGTAGTTTTGACTAGTTTTCACCGGTCTTAAGTAGTTTTGACTATAAGTTTTCACCGTTCAAAACTAGTTTTCACCGGTCATGAGTAGTTTTGACTAGTTTTCACCGGTCTTAAGTAGTTTTGACTAGTTTTCACCGGTCTTAAGTAGTTTTGACTATAAGTTTTCACCGGTCAAAACTAGTTTTCACCGGTCATGAGTAGTTTTGACTAGTTTTCACCGGTCTTAAGTAGTTTTGACTAGTTTTCACCGGTCAAAACTAGTTTTGACCAGTTTTCACCGGCCAAACTAGTTTTGACTAATTCAAAAGTTGTTGACGGCTTGAAGGGTCCGTTTACACTTTGTATATTTTGTATGATAAAAAAACGTAGATTATAATATTAAAACTAATCCATCTCGTAAACTTTTCTCAATCCACTGAGTTACTTTGTAAAGATTGTTTCCTTACTAGTTTATTCTAGTATTACCACACTGACGTTACTTTTATCACGTTTACCACTAATCGATCTAAAAAAACACAAAATATAACGTATACAACCAATTCAAAGACAAGAAGGTTAAGTGGTAATATGGAAGATTTTAATCAGGTGATATGAAAAGACAGCAAATTTAGCATAGGGTAGCTTAGGTTTTAATGATTCTTTCTTACCTTTAACATTAGCCACAAGTAACTCTGAAGTAGATTAAAGGCAGGGATGAATTGTTCCTTCAGTGTGACATAGAAAGATGATAAAAATAAAAACTTTTTTGCAAAAAATAAAACCGACTTCAAAAAGAAAAAGTGAAAAATAACTTTAGCTTCTGAAGTCGGTGACGTTTGTATGATTGATTTAATTTTTTTGTCACCGACTTCAGAAGCTAAAGTTATTTTTCACTTTTTCTTTTTGAAGTCGGTTTTATTTTTTGCAAAAAAGTTTTTATTTTTCACTTTTTAGTGGTTCACATGGAAAGTGCATACCGTTACAATTACAACAAGCCCAAACACGACTAGGATACATTGTCTCATTATGGAGTTCCGTGACTCTTGGCTTCATCATCAGATCTGATGGTAGAATGGTTCTTATCAAACGCAAATGCTTCACTTGTTGTAGAAAATATAAAAATTGCTGTACGTTATCCTATAAAATTTGAAGAGTTCCCTCGATTTCGCCAAGATTCCATCATCAGATCCCGACTTGGCGACTATGGGACCAACTTGGAAGTATACCCTTTCAAACAAAAAAAGAATTTTTCAAATCGGTTTAGGCGTCTTCGAGTAATCGGGTAACATACATAAAAAAAAAAAAAAAAAAAAAAAAAAAAAATACATACAGTCGAATAGAGAACCTCCTCCTTTTTGGAAGTCGGTTAAAAATCCCCAAAGACTGTTCTGATAAAAATGAAACTAAGTAACGGACCGACCTTGTAGCCGAGGTCTATCCGGGTATGGGTGACGTTGCTTAACCTTGAAGATAGACCCATGCTGTTATTATTTTACCACGAGTCCCTAAAAACTACTAAAAGCTTCTAAATTTAATATCCACGGCCCAGTTTCCATCAGCCACATATAATACTGTGCTAGTCGCCATTATTGCGAGCCTAATACAATTTGCCGCTCCACCGACGTCCAGTCCCTTGGTCTCCGAACAATTAGAACTACCGACGTTATTTTTGTGTCACCCTTATTGTACCTTTTCTTGTCTTTTGTGTAACGAACGCTGAAATTCGTGGTCGCCCCCAGGGTAGGTACTGATGTAAACGCCTAGGAATCGTGGCTAATATTCTGTGTTGTTTTTTTTGGGTTACTCTGTTGAGGACTGATTGTGATAAATAAATTATGAGTAGCTTCTTATTTATTAAGGCCAATTATGAGTTTTCTTGTTGTAAAATGTTTTAAACGTGAATTTTGGTGACATCTATTTTGTCCCATTTTTTTCGACTCAACCAAGTGTAATAAAATAGCTCTTCACTAAACCGTTAGCCAGACATTCTGTACATCAAACTAAGTAACCCACTCAAAATATTGTGCTGATGGATGGATTCAATAGTACGGAGGTCGTGATGAAGTTTAAAGTGAAGTTCTTACATTAAAACATTTAATTAAAAAAAACTTGTGACTAGAAAATCTAGAAGGTTCCCAGGGAGAACAAGTTCCTTTCGGCTTCGATAAGAGTTTTTTTACACCCTTTGTAATGTTGTCTCAAAATCTTGTTAACTAACCTTATATGTGGGTATATTATACATAATACTCTATGTAGGCTCACTATTCCCACGCATTTATTGTCTCCCATTCATGCGTCTGATATTCTCAAATAAATATAATTAATCGTCTGCCCAGCCTTTTCCCAACTATGTTGGGATCAGCTTCTAGTCTAACCGGATGCAGCTGAATACCAGTATTTTAAATAGAGCGACTGCGTATATGACTTCCACAACCCAGTTAGTACTGGATAAAACCCCTTGGTAAGACTGGTTGTCAGAATTTTCAGGCCACTGATTACCTGTAACGACTGTCTATGATCTACAAATGACAGCCGGTCCCAACTGCTTAAAATGCTTTCCGAGGGACGGAGGAAACTCGGTATGTAGTGGGTGGTCACCCATCCACAGCCCAACTTAGTAAAGCACGGCTTAACCCAAAGATCGATCAGAGCGGCTGTTATAATTTAGCCACGAGTTCATCCAATTAAATATAATGTTACATAAAAATTCACCAGTTCAGACTAATTCTGTAATTATTAAAACAATCCCTTAACAAAGCCAAAAAGGACCCTGCAGTACTGATTAAGGCGGTCTGCAGATGCATAATATTAAACTCGTCTGTCCCCAGAGTTCGCCCTTAATTTAATTACTTATTTGACCCAAAAGCTACTCCACAGACCGGCTTACAGAAGACATGTCAAATCTCTATTCAATTATGTTTTGTAATGAACGACAGTATGTTCGACAAAATTGGATTTCATTGAGATTCGGATAGATGGGGACGATTACTATTATTATGGCTACTAAGTGAGATTTAGTGCGATTAGGTTGGCAGCCTAGAGTGTGTGGTGACGTCATCGGTTAGTTGTTATGCGTGTGTTTGAATTAGTGCTAATTACATTGGCGACTGCGTCGTTTGTCTGGTGGTTGCAAGTGTGACTGCTGAGCGTGAGGTCCTTGGTTCGATTTCCGGATAGGGCAAAGTGTCTTCCTATCCATTGACTGGGAGTGTCAGACTTTTACTGACTAAAACCCATCCATGATCCTATCTCGCCCTTTATGTTCCGGGGCCACGGTATCTCTTTCGAACAGTCCCGCAGCCGCGGCAGGCCCTTGTTTTGCTTTGAGGCGCGAGTAGAACACGAACGCGCCGTCGACACGGCCTGTCGTCGTTAGACGGGCGGACGGCTAGCTAGCCCATAGCTAACCGTCCACAGGCCCGCGTCTACGGTGGCCGGTAGCCACCACGTGGCCCCCGACGCCCGGTGCGTCTCCCGCGGCGGCTGGGGCGAGAGGCTCTCTCCCTCTCGCGTTCCGCCACCTCCTTCGCTAGCATGACTGCTTCGCAGAAGGAGGTGAATGCTGCCCATTCCGTTTCACTCATGACCATGGATTGAACCAGGGCCGGACGCGAGAGGTTGCCGTCGCCGATCGGTGCTCCGCCCACGCGGGGCAAACCTCCACCGTGTCCTCCGGTCGATCCTCGTATTGGAAACACCAGGGCGTTTCCTCCCACTCGATTCGATGCAAGAGGTACACGTCTGTCTGTAATCCTTCGGGGATTACAGGTGTGTTGTTTTGTATTTTTTTATTCTTTTTCTTGTTTTGTATTTTTTTTTACATTATTTACTTTATGAGTTTTTGTATGTAGGAGGAAGTGGAGGTATGTGGTGTGGTGTGGTGATATGTAGTGTGGAGGTATGGGAAACAGCCGCATCCTTCAGTTTTTTTTAAATACACACAACAAAATAGGCCTGCTCTTTACTTCGATCACGCCTGATAGAAAGCACTGGATGAGGTCTACGATGGAACAGTTTATTATGAATGGTTTATTTGATATCAGCTACTAGACAATTAAGTTTGATTGGTTTTAATATTTTCTTGATTCAATGGATCCCCAGTTTTCGACTATGACGAGCTCTGTAATTTTCCAGCTGAAAATAAACCAGTATTTACTCTACTGTGGAAGAGGGCTCCCTCCACTTGTTTTTAATATTATCTTTATATATTACAAATTAAAGTCGTTATTTACGTAACTATACCTAGTCCCCGCCACGAGAAGCTATACATTTTTTTAAACACATATTCGGGTTCGCAACCTTTGGATCAAATTAAAAAATGACAGCGTCAGCGTGATCTTACTTCAAAATGGTGGCCCAAATGTTTACGTTCCATGATGTCAGATGCGTTCCAGTAACACAAAACATTAGACGACAGCGCTTTATATATCGCCAAAATATAAACAGACCTAGTGAAATTGCTTGTTAGTTTCGTATTACACGTACGATAATTTGAGTTGATTGAATTTGGGAGTATTTCTTGTTAATTGAATTGTTGCTACGTACCTTGCTAGATATTCTTTGTTTACAAAAATTATAACTTCTCGTGGCGCAGACTAATTATGTCTGTGGTTTTCTCAACTTCTTAACTGTTCGTCATCAATTAGATTATTGATTTCAAAAGTTCTTGTTAGTAATATTATTCTTGTTTATAATATTATTCTTGTTTATAATATTATTCTTGTTTTTAATATTATTCTTGTTTATAATATTATTCTTGTTTACAACATTGTTCTTGTTTATAATAGGATTTGTGCACGGTTGATGGCATTAGGCTCGCCCCCAATTATACGTGTCTTAAACATAACTGACGAAATGTGTGTGTACTATTAGCTACACCTCTGTCTAACCCTCCGTGGATGACAGGTATTATGACAATGTGATGTCATGGTATATTATTAAAACATACGAAGCAGCGTTGAATCACTATTCAAAAGATACAGAAATAATCATCTGCCTAGCCTTTTCCCGACTATGTTGGGGTCGGCTTCCAGTCTAACCCGATGCAGCTGAATACCAGTATTTAACATGGAGCGACTGTCTATCTGACCTCCACAAATTAATCCAGTTAATACTGGGAAATACGATACCGCTTGGTAAGACTGGTGTCAGACTTTTTGGGCCACTGACTACCTGTAACGACTGTCAAAGATGGACAAATGACAGCCGGGACCAACAGCTTAACGCTTTCCGAGGCACGGAGGAAACTCGGTATGTAAGGGTGGTCACCAATCCACAGACCAACCTAGGCAAGCATGGCTTATCCTAAAGATCGACCCTAGCGGCTGTTATTATTTAGCCACGAGTTCCTCCAAAAGATTCAGAAATAAAACGATTAATTACAGATAAACATTGGCACCATTACTTTATACCTTCCAACGAACACAAGCACTAAATCAGACAAAGCAAAGGTACGCAAAGGGGTTTAATAATTGATAGTTCCTAACAGCCAATAGGCAGGCAGGGTTATTTTATTATTAACATCGATTGATTGGAGGACTCGCAATCCCTGGAGGTTTGCAGAGCTTACCTGATTACACAGTTAATGTAAAGGTATTGACTGACAATGTTGTTACCGGGTAAGGCTTAGTACACACTAGATAGAATGGTACCGAGTACCTGCCACAAAGTATGTCGGGCTGTTTGATTGGCTAACGAAGTTTGGTTCTAGTTAATCGATCGGCTAATGCAGCATTAATAAAGTTATTAGCGCAACCTTCTTGTTTAATGGGTTATGGATATTAGTTTCAATTGGAATATAGTCTTAGCTAGATATTCATTAATGTTGGTGTAGTGGAATAGGGTTAAAGACAAAAAAAAACTAATTAGCCCTTGAGATAGATTTCGTTTTTCACGTAAACAAAAAAATGAAGACGATACAGTGCGTCAAAAACTTGTGGGCCATTTGAGTACATTTTTATCGGAAGGCGATGTCACAAGCCTCCCTCCACTCATGATTTTTGGTGTGTTTTGTCTTCATCAATTTAAATTAATTTGATAAAATAAAAAAAAAAAACTACTCCGTTATTTTTCGATACTCTAACAAGTGGACTAAACAGAATCTAATTTATTTTAATCAGGAATCATCCCTATTGTGTTTTTAAGTCATTAGCGTGACTTATGTACGTATGCTCTACGAGTGAGGCATCACAGAATGACGTATCCATGGCATTAGTAAAGTCACTGCATCATCGCGTCTGTCAGAGTTCTGAAAATGATGATCTTTGAAACGGTTGGACGAATTAAATGATATAATGTTCCAATGGTATTCTGAAAATCCAAAACTGTATAGTGCAAAGGTGGTGCTCAAAGCTCCTCCCTTCTCTTTATAAGAAGATTGTTTAACTTGCACTGGAACATTGACAAACTGGGCTTTAAAGAGTACAGAATACTCAAATACCTTTACTATAAAGATATGATATGAGCCTGTGTCAGACGCCTCTCCTAATGACTTGAAAATCTTTCGATCTAGGGCTAATTTGGATCACTAGTCGTTGGTACCGTCGAGCTCGTTTCGCCATGTGCTGCGAGGTGTACCGCGTCGCCTCCTGACTGTTTCAGGGCTAATCGTGGTTATTTTGGCCCACAGTTCGTCTGGCATACGGCAAACATGGCCACCCTAGTCCCACTTCAGCTTAGCGGTGAATAGAATAATTACTAAAATAAAGATTACTAATAGTTGCTGTCAGTTATGATTGTAATAGCGTTCATTGACCCATCTACATTTATTTCAAAGTTCTTATATTTGAAAACCAAAAATAAGCCTGTTCTGTCTTGAATCGTCATCTATTGTGATGTTCAACATTTTTTCTAATGAAAAACTATACATGGTTTATTTGTTTTTAGTTCGTACGAATAGATGTTAGCGAAAAGGCAATGACCGCTTTTACGATTAATGAATACAGACTAATTTTTCACAACATCTCTTTTATTTTGTTACTAAAGCATGTATGTCTACTAACATTCCGCCCCAGTCACCCACGACCCTAACAGGCTGTCTCCAAAGTAATTAGTGCAGGCATAAAAAAGGGGCCCTTGAAAGCAATTTTCGAGGCAGAGAGACAAAAGTATAGAATTATTTATTTACCAGTCAGGTCAGGATTACAGCACTTAGGGAGACCAATTTGTGACATAAGGGTAGCAGGTTTCGTAACAAATAATATTAGCTACCGCAATCTTTTCAATAAATCGCGTAGGTGTCAGATTTATTTCTTAAAATATCTTGTTTTTTTATCTTTTATAAGGTCAGTGTGTGTCACTGCCCTTATCTGTTATGTCCTTGCAAAAGTTCAGGTGTGTAGATTAAAATAGTTACGAGTTGGGACATTTTCCCAATTGTTTAGCAGGTCTTTTGTTTAATTGTCGAAATGGGAAAGTTACCAAACGGGACGTTCCCAACAAAACATGTAAAATGAAATCTTCTGCCAAATGGCCCGATACCCCGGTACGATACCCTTGGTAAGACTGGATGTCAGACATTCGGGCCACTGACTATCTATAACGATTGTCAAAGGTTTACAAATGACAACCCGGACCAACGGCTTAAGGCGATTGCATGAGCTAAACGCGAGTTTTATAATGACTAAAATAATGTGATTCACTGCTATAAACAAAACCAGAAAAATATATGATATTATTCAGGATATATGCTAGTATGATAGTGTTTTGAAAACATAATACAATTAAATTTGACTCGATAAAAAAATATCACGAACTTATATCAAAAAAAAAACATACTGTTTTAAATGCGATCATTCTGATTTTTTGGCAAATAATTCTACAAGCACGTTGTTTTAGTTTTTTAGTCCAATCAATATTTTTTTTTGTAAATCGATCGAAACCACTCATTTCGCACTATATGGCTCGCAGTGACTGACGTAACAACCACTTTGTAGTGCAAGCTGAATAGAACTTTATTCTAACAGCATTTCAAACGAAGTTTGAACCACCACAAATAGAGTTGCTAATTTAGCTCATCTAGTCGCCTTAACGTGCTTTCCGAGGCACGGCGGAAACTCGGTATGTTATGGGTGGTCACCTATCCATGGACCAGTCTAGGTAAGAGCGGCTTAACCTTAAGATCCGAGTGACTGTTTTTATTTAGCCATAAGTTACACGAGCCAGTTTACTTCACAGATAATTAGTGTTAACTGCTGTATTTCGTGAAATACCTTTCAATATTGGAATGAATTCCTTTTAATTTAATATTATAACATCCTCACAGAAACCAGGCCATATTAATATCTAGTCCTAAATACACCTTGATTATATCAATATCGTGCCCCTAGGCATTTCTAGTGGTGAATAGGTAAGTTTGTTGACATGAATCCTGTTTATTTACATCTGTACCTATATCTTGTGATCCAATAATACTTAGAAATGTAAGCAATACTAATATTGGCCATATATTATAGCTAAATTGTGTGATGTCATAACATTTTAGCTAAATAAAGATCTGAGAATCTTAGGAACTAATACGTCTACAGTGACCAATCTGTTGTCAAAAGTCTTCGGTCTCAAAATATTCAAGTTGCAAAATGACACATGGTTGCAAAACGTTCATATCTCATATGATCCAAGTTACTAAATATCTACATCCCAAAACGTTCAAGTTGCAAAGTAATCAAGTTGCAAAAACATACAAAATACTTATAATATTCCATATTTTTTTAATTTCTCATAATATTGAGTCTAATATTTTTACCTTTCTTTCAATTGATTGCGTCAGAAATTAAAACTGACACGTGCACGAACTCAGGTGACGCGAAGTCACACGCGCGATTCTCTTGTTTCTTTGACGTAAGTATCGAGAAGACACGTGGCGTGCTATAAGTAATTCCTTTCATTTGCTGATGCAGTCACAACATACGACCGGAATGGCGCAGGCAGTAGTGAAGCTGCCTTACGTTCTTTGGGTCCCGGGTTCGAATCCCGGTAGGAGCAAACGTTTGTGTGATGGACATGGACATTTGTTTCCGAGTATAATAAGTACGTATATGTATTTAATAAGCATGTATTTACAAACAAAAAAGTATCTATGTAGTATATCAACTATCTGGTGTCCACGACACAAGCCTCGTTGCTTAGTGTGGCACTAGATGGCGATGTGTGTAATGTCCAGCCATATGATTTTTTTTTATACGTGTCGCTATCGTTTAAGTTGTGGCGACGCAGTTAGGGGCATCTCCACGAGCGAGAGCGTACTTCTATATTATAATATCGCTTCGATTTTCTTGCCCCTGGAGACGTCCCCTAAGTCTTAATGCTTTGCGTACCTACTGTGTAGGTTTTTACCATGGTGTGTGCGTCATTAAACAAAAAATCTTCGAAACTACTGACCCGATTCCGAAAACTACATTATCCCCAAGTGTTCTAGGCAAGTAGTGAGTAAATTCCGAACATAACCGGAGCAAAGATACGAAACAAAGCTGGTATAGTTTCCATTGGGCTAATGAGTGAATGAGTCTGTTTATTTTTTTTTTTTTTGTTATGCGTCTTTTTGCTTGTGGGTACTTATTTATGTTTATTTACTTGAGCCTAACCGACGGAACATTTAGAAATAAAATGTAACTAAGAATAACAATAGTATATATCCATCTATAGACAAAGACAAGGATTAAAAGCAAAAATCAGCGAAAGTAAGGAAAATTCTGAGCACTAAGTAAAGCTGACATACCCATTCTTATAATCGGATATTTTTTTCTCCATTCTAGTAATCGGAATTGGTTTCCTTTGATCGTAATGAAAATGCCAGAGCGAAACTTTTTCGCCGATTACTATCGATCTTACGTGATTATGATGTCTGGGAAGGACGAAAAAACCTATACTTAATGGCGTTTTATGGAACTGCTTTTTATAATGTTGAGTATAAAATAATAGGCTAGTTTCCACCATCAATAAATTGTAAAACTAATTAGTCCGTCAGTTAAAGTATTGGAAAATAATGGACACGTATTTTTTGTTTTTGTAAATCACTGAGTACTGACAAAGATAAAACGCATCAAGGCTTGTGTCCTAAAAAAATCTAATTAGTCCGTCAATTGGATTATAAAAAAAAAAATTTGGCCCGTATTTTTTCTTTTGTTACATAAACCAAAATTGACGAAGATACAACGCTTTTAAAATTCGCAATACGTCACGCCGTGCTATAGTTTTTAGTGCGTTGTGACGTCACGAGCCCCCACTCCCGAGTTTTGATGCGTTTTATCTTTGTCAGTACTCAGTGATTTACAAAAACAAAAAACACGTGTCCTTTATTTTCCAATACTCTAACTGACGGACTAATTAGTTTTGCAATTTATTGAAGGTGGAAACTAGCCTATTCACATTCTTTAAGGTATATGACACAAAAAATAAACAAATTAAAGTATGACGGTTGACAGGGGAGATTGGAGATGAAACGTTTTGTGCTAACCACAAGTGACATAATACAAGCGAAGAACCTGTACCGATGATTTCTTGCTAAGGCACTGCTGTGAGAGCGCCAAATCAGTATTCTTCAGAAAGTAATCTGCGGAAAACTGCGATAAACTAAATAGATAAGATCTGCTGAAAGCTAAGCACAATTTGTAACGACGGTGAAAAACATAGTCTACTTTTTTTCTATCCGTAAACCAAGCGAGGAAAACACATCCCCTACTTGACGTGTACAAAAACATACACAAACATCCGATAGTTGGGCCCCATTCGTTCCGCCTTGAAAGCAATAAATTTCACTCCAAGATTTGTGCATTTCACACTGTTACGTTGACAGTACACTGTCGTTCTGCAAAACGGGGCAAAAACTAAATGAATAGTAGTTGAACCGGATGAACAAACAAGTGACGGCTAGGATGAATGTCAGCGAGGCTAGACGTCTTCTGAACGTTTGTTTGTATTTAATTCAAGTTTTTATTGGTGTTTTGTTTGTAGTTCTTGAGAATTGCATTGTTGTATTGCTGTTTAGAATGTTTTATTTGTGTTTAGATGTTATATTGTGCTTTGAATGCGTCGTGGAAATATTAGAAAAACTTTATCCAAGTATCTATTTTTCAAGTTCGTGACAGACTGATTATTCTTCCTACATAACTACAGATGTTGATAAAATTCTATTAAATTTAGGTACTTGCAACCATCAATGCAATTATCGATGGCCTTTTTACAATTTTCCTGTACGTGATATTTTGATAATGATTATTTGACACGTTGATGCCAATATTTTATTGCAGCGAAACCTAAAATACTTTTAAAGATATTACATTTAATAACACGGTACACTTTAAGTAGCCAGCTTCACTTTTACTTTTAAATAACCTAACCACAACTTAGCTATAATCGTACAGTAACGTGCCAAATAGCACCATAGTCAACACAATTTAGAAAAAGGAAAACAGCGCGGCGCGGCGTGAACAAACGACTCGATTTTTTTACCAAACCAATGTAATGTAACACATTTTGTTGATAAATTATTTCTGGGGGCACTCCCACTTCATTCAATTTCCCAAATAAATAGCTTATGCCAGTGGCATTGGGGGAATTATTTATTTACACACCTCTTTCTCGGCGTTTGCTACATATTACACCTCAATTTATTCATGAGTTCACATGTTTTTAAGAAATGCCATTACGAGGTTCGGTAGGCTACTTTGAATGTGTGTGGGTGGGTCCATTAAATCTAAACATTACAGTTGTGCTGATACAATGGAGACTATTGGTTCTATACAGCAGTGATAGCCGTCATATTTTCCGAGATCGAGCCCAAAACACTCTGATTTTCGGTTCAAAGACACTCTGATTTTTCGGATTCATGTGCGTATTGTATACTGGGTTTAAACAACCTCATCACGAACCCGTCAACGAAGCATTCTTGACATCAAGCTAACTAAGTAACTTTACTCGAAAAATATTGCTGGGAAACGACTTTTTATTTTGGGATGTAAAATCACGTTTTATGATGAAACTCAATGTACCGTACTCAAAACATTGTGCTGATGGTTGAATTGGATAGTACGGGGGTCATGGAGATGTTTCAAAATCTTACAAAAGTTGGAACTTTGACCTCCAATATCTCCGTAACTAGAAGCTTCCCCTATGGTGTACAACAAAAAAAATATCGCAATAACGGGGAAAACAAGAACCTTTCAGCTTTTTTAAGAGGTTTATAAGACACTTTATTTACACTCTTTTTTCACTTGCTCCGATGAAGGAGAACCTCCTATCTTGCTGTACGGTTTACATACATTTGCCCTAGTTTTAATTTTGCTTACTCGTCAATACGCCGGCCACAAGGTTGGATTTTAATATTTTATCATTAGTGTGCATTTAGGCGACCACGCCAACTGACGTGTGAGAATTGCCAACAAGAACTTAACTGTATCTTACGGGAATAAACTAAAATATCTTCTGTGAGACTTTATCTTGAACACACTCAACAAACTACAACTACAACTTCATTGTCAATGTACAATCCCACTAAGACTGTACATTTAATGGTCCTTCGAGCCGGATCCAGGGTGTTTACTGTGTCTTTCAACTGCGATAGCAAATCGGTTTGACTGGCCTCCCAGAAGCGGGTCTCACCAGATCGAATTGAGAAGTCGAGTGTTACAGCGGATACAGGAACTCCTTGGGTCCTCCTTGGGTCAGTCTCGCGCGCGAGTCCGATGCGAGTGGTCGCTGAGTGTGATTGCCCGATAATGTCCGTCGATACGATTAAGTGTGCGAACTGTAATGTGGTGATTTCGGAAGTCCTTGCGTTTATTCGTAATAAACATGACGTTATGGACAACGAAAGTCTCATAAGAATATGTGTGTCGGCGTTTTCTGAGGAGGAAATCGACGAAGCTAAGAAATTGTTATGCAGCACGACAAAGCTTGGTAAACGATTGAAGTCGAGACGAAAAGACAAAAAACAAAAGGATTTAGAAGACATGATAGCGGTTTTTAAAACTATAGACCCCGATCAATTGCCGGTTTTTGTCGCCTACGAACTACATAAACTGCCCCCTGTGTGTTTCGACCACGTAGACGTCACGAAAATACTAAAGGACCTCTTAGTTTTGCGTGCGGAATTAAATGATATCAAAGATAATTCTGTCACTAAGAATGACTTGGAAGTGGCCCTGAAAGAGAATAATATCATACAATCTTCTGTTAAACAGTTACAAAATCCGATATTTAACTCTAATGTAAATAAAATTAGAGGTGGAGGGTATAACTTAAACAGCGGACCGTTTGCATTGTCGCCGCACCTACCCTCACAATCACAACATTCACAGCTGATCGATTCCGACTCACATTCGCTAACGGAGCTAACAAGTGTCGACGACGGGCCGAAGTATCGCTCGCTCGTTCACTCTCATGCACAGGTGCTTCTGGCTGGCGGTGGGTCTGCTACCACGCCGATTAACTCGACATTCTTGGAAAACACGGATGACAAGAATACAAATCTACAACAATCAATGCAGAGTAACAAAACTATGGTCGAAGTATTAATGCAAGGTGAATGGCCTAAAAATCGTTCTAAAGATGGTTGGACGCTGGTTCAAAATAAAAAGTCAAAGAATCGGTTTGAAGGAAAAACAGGAACCGCAAGCCCAAATGATAACTTTAAATTTAGGGCTGCTGATTCAAAAATTCCTCTTTTTATTACTAACGTTGACAAAGAGACTACTGAAAAAGATATTTGTGATTACATACAAAATAAGACGCAAGAAATAGTACAGCTTCAGAAAATCAATATGAAATCGGAAAGGCCGTATAATGCCTTTAAATTGTTTGTCTCAAAATACAAATTGAATAAGTTTTTGGATGACAAAATATGGCCCGAGGGTATACGGTTTAGACAGTTTATTTACTTTAAGAATAATGCAACCAAAGTAAATAAGCAGCACAGCGTTGAAAATATAAAAAACATATAATGGGTTGTATGTCGAACGTTAAGCTATGTACATTCAACTGTAAAAATATAACTCGATCAGCTGACTGCGTTCGTCAACTATGTGCACAAGCCGACGTGATAGCGTTACAGGAGACCTGGCTGCTGCCCCACGACGTGCCCTTCCTTGCGACCATTGATGGAGACTTCGCGTACACTGGGAAATCAGCCGTGGACATCTCTAACGGTGTTCTGGTTGGTAGACCGTACGGAGGTGTGGCGCTGTTGTGGAGGAAGTCGTTATTTGCGTCGGTATCGGTTATTAATTGTGCTAGTGATCGTATCGTGTGTATTAAAATAGCGCAGGGCGAGCGGTCTTTGCTAATATTTAGTGTGTACATGCCCACTGACTGTGCTGAAAATCGTATTGAGTTTACGAGTTGTTTAAGTGAGATTATCTCAGTGATTGAGAGCAGTGAAGTGGAGTCGGTTTTTGTGTTGGGAGACTTTAACGCGCACCCAGGGACACGATTCTCACGTGAGTTACTTTTAACGTGTATAGATCAATCTTGGTCTTGCATTGATACAGAACTTTTGCCGCAAGACTCGCATACTTTTACTAGCTCCGCCAACGGTTCCCTCCGCTGGCTGGATCACTGTGTTGTCACTGACGCCGCCAGACATCTGGTGAATAATGCGTCTATTTTGTACGGCGTTTACGTGTCGGACCATATTCCATTATTAATAGAGTGTAACATTAATCTAATTAAACCTAAAATTGTTGGATCCAACATGTCTTGTAACGAAGTTGTATGGGGTGAGAGGGATTTTGAACAGATAAATGAGTATTTTAATTACTGTAATAGCAACTTAAAACAAATAGATTTTCCTCCAGAATTTTGTAAATGTGCTGATAATATGTGTCACAAACCTGAGCATCGGGTGGTGATAGATAGGTTGTATAATAAATTAATTTGTATTTTGAAAAGGGGAGCTGAACTCACTCATGCTGGCACTGTTAAAAAGCGTCATAAAGGAAAGTATGTAGTAGGGTGGAACAAACACGTTCGCGAGGCTCACCGTGATGCCCGACTGTGTTATCAAATGTGGCTGTTATACAACAAACCTACTTCTGGATTTATTTATGAAAATATGTGTACTTCGCGAAATCTTTTTAAAACTAAATTAAAATATTGTCAAAACAATCAAGAGAAAATTAAAATGGATATGTTAGCCACTTGTCATGAAAATAAACAATTTAATAAGTTTTGGAAATTGACGAATAAATTAAAACATAGATCGGGGGTACCGGTGAGCGTCGCGGGTGTCAGCGACCCCACGGATATAGCTAATGCTTTTCAAAAACATTTTAAAGTAAACTCGCGGCTGTGTGGTTATAGCGAACCATCAAATAGCGGCGCGGGGGTGGCCGTGGCCGGGGCTCCTCCTGTCAGGTTCTCCGCTAAAGAAGTCTCGAGAAGTATACAGAACATGGTGAGGGGAAAATCCCCCGGTCACGACGGCCTCAGCGTCGAACATCTTAAATACGCTGGGGTACACTTACCGCGAGTACTTGCTATGATTTTTAACCTATGTCTAAGTCATAGTTACTTACCTGTAGAACTTAGCAATACGATCGTTGTGCCAGTAATAAAGAATAAGACTGGTGACGCCTCCGATATCTCCAACTATAGGCCGATATCGCTTGCCACTGTCTGTGCTAAGGTGTTGGATAGTCTGCTTGATAACATTCTAGCTAAACATATTGTTCTCGAGGATGGTCAGTTTGGTTTTAGACCGAACTTATCTACGGATAGTGCAATTTTATGCCTTAAGCAGACTGTCCAATACTATACAGACAGAAAGACTCCTGTAATGGCATGCTTCCTGGATTTATCGAGGGCTTTCGACCTGGTCAATTATGACCTGCTCTGGCATAAGCTTACTCACGACACTACTGTCCCAGCTGATGTGATATCACTATTTAGATATTGGTACAGTAGTCAAAAGAATACAGTTAAGTGGGCGGGCTCATATTCTGATATGTATGGGTTGGATTGTGGGGTGAGGCAGGGGGGGCTGAGCTCACCCCGTCTCTTTAACCTGTATATAAACAAACTGATAGGTGGGCTCAGTAGCACTAAAATCGGTTGTCACGTAGACGGTGTTTGCGTGAACAACATCAGCTATGCTGATGATATGGTGCTGCTGAGCCCATCTACCGGGGCTATGAGAAAGCTTTTAAAAATTTGTGATAGTTATGCAGTGACTCACGGGCTCAAATACAATACCGATAAGAGTGAATGGATGGTTTTTAAATCGGGTACATTGAGCTACGAACAGCTGCCTGAACTCTCACTCTCTGGGTCTACCTTAGGTCGGGTTTCACTGTTTAAGTATTTGGGCCACTGGGTCACTGATGACTTAAAAGACAATGTAGACATTGATAGGGAGCGCAGGTCGCTGGCTGTCCGTTGCAACATGTTGGCCCGCAGGTTTGCACGCTGTACTGAATCAGTAAAGATAACGCTTTTTAAGGCCTTTTGCCAGTCGTTTTACACGTGCAGCCTGTGGACTAAGTATACCCAGCGGGCATACAGCGACCTGCGCGTTCAGTACAATAACGCATTCAGGGTGCTTTTGGGGTTGCCGTGGCGATGTAGCGCGTCAGGGATGTTCGCGGAAGCGTGCGTCGACGGGTTCGCCGCGATCATGCGAAAGCGATGCGCTTCCATGATGGCGCGCGTGCGCTCCTCCTCCAATGGCATTCTGAATGTGTTTGCTGACCGGTGGGACTCTCACCTCTTACGAAGGTGGGTAAGTGTTCAGACACACTTATCCAAATAGACTGGTGCACCATTGAACGAACAGTTCACTGGCACACTAGTTGTTTATTATTGTAAATTTATTTTAATACTAATATTAGGCTAAGTTGTACTACTACTAACAATATATGGATGTAATTCTGAAATAAATTATTTGAATTTGAATTTGAATTTGAATAACAACAGACTGTACACTTGCTGTATCATCCTTCACACAGCCTATCGCTTCTTTGGTCTTCCTCTACGCACTAACAGCCAAATTCAATAACAACCATACATCTCCATTACCACACAAGCCTAGATTTACAACCTAGCCCGTTGCTAGGCAACCGAACCAAATTGACCTAATGAGGAACTAATATGTATTAGCCGGACGCGGCTGAGAGCACAAATTAATTAACTTAGTTTCAGTAGCTATAAATCTTAATGTTACCTACTACGATGTGTAAATAGTAGTTTGCGGCTCAATTAGCCGTAGAATGCTTTATTGAGTTCAAGTGATTAATAAATTACTGCTATGTTATGTATATACCTGGGTTAGTATATTCTAATATGTATTTGCTTAAAGAGTAGGTAGGAAACAGACAGGCATTCACGAGAATGAAGACTGACTTGTTGCTGTGGAGATGTTTGAGAGAGGCAGTGCGCGTCTGTCTACTGTAAGTTTTTTTTGTAGGCTAGATGCTATGGTTTATTATATTGTATCCACCTTTCTTTTTCTTTATCGTGTGGTTAGTGTCTAACCTGCTGTCAGAGTTTTATGCAGCCTATAGTCCTCTGACTTATCTTGTCTTGGTTTTACATGCCGTCGAGAAATATGTATCTCTCATCATAATTTTATTTAGAGAATAGTTGATGAAGATTCTCGTAACATTTTGGCTCCGTTCTTAATATGTCGTGACGATTAATTTACCGTTGGTTTTTAGTTGGCAAAAGCCATAGACGACAGTTATCGTGCCGTCCTACATGTGAACACCTCCATTTAAATACACAAGCCATGACATAGTGGGAACGGGGCTTTATGGTTTTTAAAGCTTTTCATGCTAACGTTTTTCAGGGTTTAAGTAGTCATTATCGAGCATAGCATAAGCTATTTAAATACTACAGAAATAGATTTAAATTCGGTCAGACCTAGTTGTTACACCACAAACTATAACTCATTACAAACTTAAGTACAATTTATCTTCGTCCCCACAAAGACACGTCCTAAACAATGTTGTCCGTTACAAAACCAACTCAAATCGTCTCGACCCTAAATTAATTTTTCAACTCTAACATGTTTAAACTTACTCAAACAGTTCAGCCAACTGTCCAGAAGCTGTCCTTATCCCAATCTTAAATTGGCCACATTCTAACCTTCCGACCGGAACAATTCCAATTACATTCCTGCCAAGCACAAACCGGGGTGGGCCGAATTGTGTGAGGAATCCCTGAACTTTGTACCATCTTTAATTAATAACGGAATGGTATTGGACTCGGGTTGAATTCTAAACGACAGTAGCCGACCAGATTGCGAGTTCCGATGGACTTGGCGAAAGAATCTCAACAAGTTTTGCTTGGACTTTGACAGGAGTTAATGGATGTCGAAGTTATCAATATGATACTGTTACTCTATGTTTAATGAAAGGAAGTTCCCGTTGATTATGAGTAATTTTGAGATTTCATCTGAGCTAAAGTCTCCACAAGTAAATTGTGTCCCAGTTACATTTTCTATCTAAAGTAAGAAGCTTATCTTTGTAGAAAACTTTACTGTAAGCCTTTGGAATTGTACTTAGGTGATACATTTTGCCAAACAAATATATTTACCAAGATAATCTAAGCCTTTTAGAAACTTCCCCTCTTGCAAAAATTCTTGTTAAAATTCTAATTTCTCGCAAACATTTCTTGTGGCACTTGAGAAGCCTTTACCTCACTTCAAGGCCGTAATATTTCTTTAAAAGATTCAGCATTTAGGGAAGGGTTCATTTCCCCCAATTTTTTCTCTTAAATTTTCACAATGCTTATGGAGTTATCTGCGAGCCATCTGACGGGCTAAAAGGATAGGAAATTAAGACGCTTTTTGTCCCATTTTCGTTTCATAGACGTTTGCACTTTTCAACAACAAAACGTGGAGTGAACAGCGAAAAATGCAATAGCAGCTTTGTTCGAAAGAATTGAATTAAAATGGCGACTGGAAATTTCTCTGTTTTTCGCAAAGCACGCCCGAATGCCCGCAAATGGACAATTAGCCGCCTGCGAGAGACGAATAAAAGCAAGTGAACTTGGTTTTTAGCGAAAACATTGTAATTTTTAACGGGAAAAATAATAATCTTGGCTTTTATCTGTTTTCTGGAAAAATGGAAGTTTCACCGGTAACTAACAAGCATAGGCCAGCTGTCTTGCATCATTTACTGAACGCTTTTATTATTACCCGTGTTTAGTGGCGTATCGGAAAGCCGTAAACGGATCAACCAAAATTAAGAAAATCGATAAAAGTTTTTAAATTGACATGGCATGGCAAATATCCGTCTTCAGTGATGATGATAATGAAGAAATATTGGTTTGGAAAATGAAATAATTTTACCATATTATGCAACTACCGTATTTGACACCGTATTTAACAGATGACATATTAAGGTCCGTGTTCACCGAGAAGATAACAGCCTGATTATCGAAAAACAGCTGTCAATGTGACATGTTCCCATACAAAAATGTGTTTTAAACAGCTGTTTTAGATAATCAGACTGTTATCTTCTCGGTGAACATGGACCTAAAAGTTAATTTCACCGGGATCCTGCCGTTTTGCCGAAAAGATTTTGCCAAAATTTCATTACCAAAACAAATTTTAGCAACCTTTTTTTATACCATTGCAATATTTCGAATGATTCTAAGAATACGCATATTTTTATTTGGTCAAATTTTTACTTGGCAAAGTATTACCAAGTATAATGTCATTAAGGCATTTGGTCTTTAATCAAATGATTTATTACAGCAAACAATCTTCAGACAAAAAACGTTTGGTGAAATGATTGGTTAAGACAAAAAAATTTGGGCAAAACGACTTTTATTAATAGAAAAAAAGAAAAAACTCAACTATTTAGATTAGGTTAATTTCGTCTTGAAACATAATGGGTAGGTTAGGTTAGGTTAAAACTATGACCTCCTACTAGATTAGGTTAATTTCGTCTTTAAAGAAAATGGGTAGGTTAGGTTAGGTCAAAACTGTGACCTCCTACACCAGAAACGACTTTCATAAATAAAAAATGTTAAAAGTACTAGTTGGTAAACAAGTTATAGTTTAAACGTTAATTTCCCAAATATTAGGTTTGCTTTAAAATTTTTTGAGAATAGATTTTTTGCAAAATAATAATTTGGCAAATGAAATTATGCGAAAAATTTTTTGGGAAGTGAAAATTTGTCAAATTCCTTTCGGTCAAACAAGGGAGACCCAATTTACACCATTACACCACCACATCCCAGTTCGGTGTGGTTCAGTATTCTAAACAAAAACTACATTATGTTGACTTTAAATCCGCAGTTTTTTTATATTTTAATGTGGCTAGAAATGTGAAAATCATAAAACGGGAAGCCGAACGGGATATTGTATTGCGAACGAACATCGAAAACGCATGTAAAACAGAAAGATTTTGTGTCAACGTTAGTTTTGTTAAAAAGTTCACAAAAGCCCCTAATATTTGTTTCCTGGTTTTGAAATAATTCTCTTGTTGGTTTTGTGTGGCATGAAAAGTCACCCACTGTGAATTGGTTAATTATGAAGTTTTTCAAGGAATAGCACTTGAATGCTTTTTAAGTTTTCAGGTTACATGATGAGGTGAATTTTACCAATCAAACTAGGTTTAGGAGCTGACATTTACACTTACTGCTCTTGCAAGCGTCTTAGATGCACTGATCTCGTTCAGTTTCAGTAGTATAATTCACTCTTAGATTGGTGTGGCTTGCCCCAGATACAAAAGTCCTCATCATTCTCATGATCTTATCTCATTTTTTTTGGAGTCGGCGCGTCGTGGCTTCTTCTTCTTCTATGATGACGTTATCCCATCAGACACCTCCTTTTTGCAATATCATCCTTCACACAGTCCATCTATATTTTCTTTGACCTTTCTCTCTTGTAGCCATCCACATTAGTACTCAAAGCTTTTCTCGGAAAAAAATCTCATTCCTTCGCATAAACTTACCAAGACGACCACACAAATTTTCACTAATTTTCTTTTCCAGATACAAAAGAGAATCTATAAATTAACACTTTCAATTTACTGAGGAGCTCGTGGCTAAATAATAGCAGCCACTCGGATCGATCTTTAGGTTAAGCCGTGCTTGCCTAGGTTGGTCTATGGATGAGTGACCACCCTTACATACCAAGTTTTCTCCGTGCCTCGAAAAGCACGTTAAGCTGTTGGTCCCGGCTGTCATTTGTAGATCTTTGACAGTCGCTACAGGCAGTCAGTGGCCCAAAAAGTCTGACAACCAGTCTTACCAAGTGGTATCGTATTACCCAGTATTAACTGGGTTGTGGAGGTCAGTTAGGCAGTCGCTCCATGTAAAATACTGGTATTCAGCTGCATCTGGTTAGACTGGAAGCCGACCCCAACATAATTGGGAAAAGGCTAAGCAGATGATGAACACTTTTAATTTATTATTAGGCTAAAAAGGTGTAGGAAACTACTACTTTCCAATTATAAAACTAACAAATAAAGTAAGGCCACTGGATTTAAAATGTATCTGTCACCGTAAAATTGTCAAATACGTTATATTGTAATATCTCTAGCGATATTGTAAAATCTCGAAATATTGTCAAATGAACATACTGCATGCTTACAACAAAACGCATTATTCTTCGTGAAATGCATGCGATGGTAGTCAACTCACGCGGCGTGGAGGGAAGGAGGGGTCCCCCTTGCCCAGTGGTACAACGCTCATGAAAAGACATTGTACCATTCCTGAGAAATACTGATTATTATAACCTAACCTTAAAACACTTTATATTCCCCTAAAAAGCGTAGTCGACGGAGCCCCGCTTCGCGGGGCCCCTATTTCCGAGTGCAGGGTTTAAAGGAACCTAACTAACCTAACGGGGGGGTGCCCCAAGTCCCGATTATGGGGGCTATGATGAGATACTTCCATATGTTCAGTTGACAATATTTCGAGAGTTTACAATATCGCTAGAGAGAAACACGTTATATTGTAATAGAACGTGTTAGACAATTTTACGGTGACATATCTAAAATAACTTTTAGTTTTTACTCAAGATGGCATCTGCTTTAATGTACGGCGATTAAGACTTCGAAAGTTGAAATCAAAATTTCAGTAAAAGCTAAGTGAATTTAAAATTTGGACGTTAGCATTAAGAGTTCTTAAAGAGTTACAATTTGTAAACTAAAATATAAATTGTATTGCGTTTGCTGGAGTAAATTGTAAAACGAGTGTTTATTTTTTTTACATTTTTTGAAGCATCTACTAAAACTTTAAATGATGCTTTGGTATTTTTAAAATATTGTATTTTGTATTATGTTTTTCTTTTAAAATTCTTTTTTAACCGACTTCAAATTGGAGGAGGTTCTCAATTCGTCGGAACTTTTTCTTTGTTTTTTTTTTTATGTATGTTCTCCGATCACTCGAAGATGGGTGGAGCGATTTGAATTATCCTTTTTTTGTTTGAAAGGGTATACTTCCCAGGTGGTCTCATAATCATCAAGTCAGGATCTGATGATGGGATCCTGGAGAAATTGAGAGAACTCTTCAAACTTTATAGGCACACTTGATGTGATTTGGGTAGTTTTTGAAAGTGGACTTACTTAAAGTGGTCCCGTTTCAATTTGGTGGAAATCTGATGAAGAACTTCGGAGATAGGCAACGCAACTCCTCAATAAATTATAGCAAATGGACCGGGATTGCTGAAATCTCATGTCTATCTATTGTTTACACCAGTTCATAACATAACATCTGATCAACAGAAATCTGCACTCATTCGGTGCATTCAAAACTCAACTTAGTGAGTACATAATGGCGGATCGAGCACTTCTAGAGAAATGAAGGCATTGAATGTGTGTAGTCTAGTTTGTAAGTTGTAATTAATGACGACGAACAATGTGTAATTTATATGTATGCTTTGGTATTGTTCTCAAGTGAGCGACTCTTGTCTTTATTGAGAATAAAGTTTCTTTAAACCTAAACATCACGCCGTTACGCTGTGAAGCATATGTAGTATAGTAAGCACAAGTGAACAACTAAAAAGTGAAAAATAAAAACTTTTTTGCAAAAATAAAACCGACTCCAAAAAACACAAAAAAGTGAAAAATAACTTTAGCTTCAGAAGTCGGTGACAAAAAACTAAGTAAATCAATCAAACAAAGGTCACCGACTTCTGAAGCTAAAGTTATTTCTCACTTTTTTTGTGTTTTATGGAGTCGGTTTTATTTAAATATAGTCGTGCATAATTTTATTCTTCAAAATCTAGTTTTAAAGCACAAACTGATATAACTTGTCTTCACAAAAAATAAATCACGTCCACTCAAAATATAAAAACTTAAAACCTTAATTTTTAAAAGCCAATTTTTTTCACAAACATTTTTCCGCTCGTATTTTACGCTAAAAACACGTCTTCCAGATTTTCAAAGAATAAATTATAATGAGAAACTCACAAAGTATCCGATACCCGGCTTGTTTATCCGTTCCTTGTAAATTCATCGCGACGGTAAGTGTACGGGGGTAACTCGGTTATCTTTTGGGTACGCTAAAGCATCGCATTTGCGTATCACACGAGAAAATGGGGAAAAACATTGAGCGACGTACAACGCAAATTTACTTAGCATAATACTCATAAGATTGCAAACTTTCCTGGGTAGGCAGCGACTGAGGTACGTAATTGAAGTGGCGGATCTGAATTGAATGCTGATGCGGAATGCGGATGTAATTAAGGGTGAAATATTGTTGCTAAACTTGGTTTAAGACAGGTAAACTAATTTACACAAATAAACTGAGACTGTCTTGTTGGTCAAGTGGTTTGATTCCCAGGTTAGCCTGCCGGGGTTGCGGGACTGTTCGAAAGAGATACCGCGGCCCCGGAACGTAAAGGGCGAGGAAGGAACATGGATGGGTTTTAGTCAGTAAGAGTCTGACACTCCCTCCCGCTCCGCCCAGAGTGGGAGAAGTCATTTGATGATTTCAAATCCTAAAAAAAAAAAAAAAAAAATTAAGTACACATCTGCTATCCCACCGGGAATTATAGGCGTGATGTTATGTTATGTTGAGGCATTCCTTTTCTAGCAGAGCATGCTTCACTGTCACACTGTCTAATAAACTGTTTCCAGATCAATGTTTTGTTTATTTCTTTTCTTCATGAATGAACTACCTCGATGAATGTTTAGTTTTTTTCTTTCCTTCATGAATGGACGACCCGCAGCGGTGGTGAGGCTATATTACGTTCTTAGGGTCCCGAGTTCGAATCCCGGTAGGAGCAAATGTTTGTGTGATAAGCATGGAAATTTGTTTCCGAGTCATGGATGTTTGTATGTATAATAAGTATGTATTTACAAAACAAAAGTATATAAGTAGTTTATCAATTGTCTGGTGACCACGACACAAGCATTGCTTAGTGAAGCACTAGATGGCGCTGTGTGTAATGTCCAGCGATATTTATTATTATTTATAGTTAAAATAGTTATTTATAGTTATTATTTATTGATAGTTCAAACCGATAAAGATGCGAGTTAGCCTATTCAGACAGACGTACCCTAGTATTTTGAATCTTAATTCATCATCATCATCATAATTTCAGCCGAAATACGTCCACTGCTGGACAAAGGCCTTTAGAATCTTATTTTATTCATAATTTTAGGATATTTAACAATAGATAACATGACAAAGACCACAGTAAAGTTAACAATTATAAAAATAAAAAATTAGCTCATATGTGAAAACAAATTCAAACAACACAAAAAGGATAATAACACACTAATAAAAAACCTTTTGCAAAAAATAAAAACGACTTCAAAAAAAAACATAAAATTGAATAATGACGAACTTTAGCTTCTGAAGTCGGTTGTTTTATTGATTTATTTTTTTGTCACCGACTTCAAAAGCTAAAGTTCATTTTTCAATTTTTGGTTTTTTTTTTGAAGTCGGTTTTATTTTATGCAAAAAGTTTTTATTTTTAATTTTTTGAGTGATTTTCTCAAGCATAATATTTAGGCGGCGCGGCTGAAAATCATATCTTAAACTAATCGTACAATAGAGATTTTTTTTTTTAAGAAAGAAGGCGTATTGATCTTGATCAGGCCGACAATATTTTAGTAGATAACATTTTGGTAGTGATAAAAAAAATAGTTATTTTAGCATAATTCTAAGTTTGGTGGCGCGTCCACAATCTGTTTTTCTGGGGATGACCACCGCTTAAACGAAACTACACTAGTTTATTAGAAATTACTAATTTTATTTGTATTCAGTATTAGTTTTTCTATCTAATGACAATTTTATTTTTGTATTTAGGGTAATACTATATCCTAGGGAAAATCGAAAATGTCTGTCCGCGCGAAATTTTAAATTTTGGTGGGAGTAATCTAATCATTAATTGACTCTTATAGAATAATCTTAGATCGACGACGCTACCAACGTTCACTTCGTTTAGTCAGGCGCTCACGCGCAGCAGTGACAGACGTGTGCCATTCCGTTGTGATTTCCCGCCAAAAACGTAAGTAAGTCTTTTCTTAGTAATCGGACAAAAAACCTGCAATTTTGGTGTAATGTTTTAAAAACGTTTTAAGACTAAGTCGGTGTTGTAATTTAAATTTATGTTATTAAGGTTTGGTATGCTTTCAAAATTATACACATATAAATAGTGTATTCTTAGTAGTTTTTTTTTAAATAAACATATTCAACAAGATTCTAATTTTGGTGGTGCAATTTTGGTGGTTCTGGTGGCACTTTACCAATCACCAAAATTGCTTAGTTACACCAAAATTAGTTTTTAGAGTTACGTATACCTCAAAGACAAACGAAAACAGAACCATAATAAGATAACTCGTCGCGCGTCGGTGTGAACTGACGCTTAGAATGAAAAATGCTTTCAATAGCAATAAAAAATGAAGCTAGGTATTATTTATTTTCCAGCATGACAAAGAAAAAGAAATCAAAGTTGACACACGCAGAATGCTTGGAGAGGAAAAGGATAGTAGAAAGGAAGAGAAAAGAAAAAATTAGGAATGATCCCGTCAAACTAGAGGAATTGCGAAGAAAAGAAAGAGAGAGATACCATAAAAAGAAAGCTGAAGGGAAAATCGTACCTTTGAGTGAAATGCCACCGCGTGCTCGCAGAGTTCAACAAAAAAGGAATCGGGTTAATTTCAAAGCTTATTATGAAAGGAAAGTATAGAAACAAAAAAGTTTTCTACCTAATATCTCAGTTAAAAATCGATCTTACTAAGTTGACATGTGTTGTATGGCACTACTGCGAATGTGGGCACGGAAAAGGTGCACCTGATGGCGTCGGCGGAGTGCTCAAGAGATCAGCAGATCGGCTAGTTGCCTTTGGAAAAGATATTACAGATATTGACAGCCTTGTCCAAAGATTGAAAACAGATGTCCCAGGGGTTAAAATTGAAATTGTTCAAGAACATGAAGTCATTGAGAAAGATGAGCTTTTGCCAAAAACTATTAAACCTTTCCCTGGATCGATGAAAGTTCACCAAATTGTTTGGACGAAGACTTCTACCAACGGCTTGGCAATGCGTTCATTATCTTGTGTTGAGCCAGTCTGTCTTTGTGATACAATTCGATGCTGCCATGGGAAGCAATTATGGGCTTTTATGAATTGCCAAATGAGACAAATGTTAAGGAAGAAGTCGAAACAATAAGGGATGTTGTGTCACTTACAAGTTCGAGACAGTCATCGTCAATAACAAATGCCCGTTCCGATGTTCAGCCACCACAAATATATAGATTTTCAGCATCTAAACCATTTATTTTGAAAAAACCAAACCAAATCAAACTAACCAGCCCTTCGCATGATTTGGTTAGTATGGCAGACTATGACAAAATTACAACTCCAAACGTTTCATTTTTTGATAATATCAATAGTGACATACTACAACAATATGAATCGGAAGAGGATTGTATGGAAGAAAATAAAACAGCTTCTGAAAAATATAAAAATAATCATGATGGTGATGATAGCGAAGATGATTTGAATATTTTTTTAATTTATAGACTGAAGAACTGACAAGACTTTGAATAGTAAGAAAGTTTACTAGTTGATTGTTGATTTTTAAAATTGATCTCATTACAAATAATGTTAACAAAACATGTTAAAAAATTTATAATGATCATGATGATGATGGAGGTTAGAGTATGTGATTGCAGTTAATTTAAATTAAAAAATAGAATTAACAAGACACAGAACAATAAGAAAGTTGTATTTGTTGTTATTTTTTTATTGATCTCATTACGTTATTTTTTATTAAAACATTTATTCACTAATCAAAAAAAAAATATCATGATGATGATGGGTTAGAGGAGGTGATTGCGATTCATTTAAATTAAAAACTGTGGAATTAACAAGACATAGAAAAATAAGAAAGTTCTATTATGTTGATTGTTAGTTTTTTATTGATCTCATTATGTTATTTTTTTATTAAAATATTTATTCACTATAAATAAGATTTTTATTGTTATTTTATTTATAATTTGGTTCAGTACAAAAAATGTGGTGTCAAGACTTTCTAATTTTGGTGACAGAAATAAATTCTGGTGTCTATATTTCTAATTTTGGTGTCAGATTTAAATTTTGGTGTCGTACCAATTCTGGTGTCGACAGTATATTAGAAGCTTTCAGGAATAAATAAATTTCTCTCACATTTTATGTACATTATACGTATCTCTTGCTTATCAACATCTTAGATTATTAAAATTACCAGAAACAAACTTTTCCACCAAAATTAGGTAAAAAATCATAGTTGTTGAAATTCACTCTTTTAGTGGTTTACATGTGCTTGGTACAAATGGAAAGTGCAAACCGTTACAATTACAACAAGCCCAAACACGACTAGGATGCATTGTCTCATTATGGAGTTCCGTGACTCTTGCCTTCATCATCAGATCTGATAGTAGAATGGTTCTTATCAAACGCAAATGCTTTACTTGTTGTAGAAAATACCAAAATCAATGTACGTTATCCTATAAAATTTGAAGAGTTCCCTCGATTTCGCTAAGATTCCATCATCAAATTCCGACTTGGTGGCTGTGGAACCATTTGGAAAGTATAACCCTTTCCAACAAAAAAAGATTTTTTCAAATCGGATAGCAAACGACGGAGCTATGCGCAAACAAACATAAAAAAAAGAAATAGGATCATCCGAATTGAGAACCTCCTCCTTTTTTAGAAGTCTGTTAAAAATAAAAAAAACTAAAATAGAATAAAAAAGGCAACATCTAACCGGCCCTGCTGACGGCAACATGCCTATCACATCAGTGCCGTATGTATTATAAAGGGTGTAAAACACCTCTTCACGAAGCCGAAAGGCACTTGTTCTCCCCATCATTGCAAACATTTTTTTGTTCTACACCATACCTGGGAACCTTCTAGTTACGGAGATATGGGGGATCAAAGTTGCGACTTTTTGACTAGTTTTTTTTTATACAAGTTTTTTTGTAAGATTTTGACTTTTAACACCTCCACGACCCTCGTACTATTCAATCCATCCATCACCACAATGTTTAAAGTGCGTTACATTGAGTTCTACCACAAAACATGATTTATAACCTCAAAAAAAAAAGTTGTTTCCCAGCAATAATTTTTGCGTAAAGTTACTTAGTTTGATGTACAGAATGCTTGGTTAACGGCTTTGTGATGAGGTGGTTTACACCCTGTATGTATGGGCAATCCATCCGGTCCGCAATCATCTCCAGAACAGCATTGGGGCTGCCCCGCACCCTACGCACCAGCGACGCACCCCACTTGCGCATGGTCGCGTAAAAGCAATCAGTGCAAACAATCAGGTATGTTCGCTGAGGCGCCTCAGCGAACATACCTGAGGCGCTGCAGTAGCGAAGCAGCCACAATACTGCCCTGACCGCGTTATTGAAATGGATGCGGAGGGCCCCGTATGATGCATGCGTGTACCTCTCCCACAGGCTACACGTGTAAAGGAACGTGCCCTGAAGAGCGTTATCTACGAACAGCGCGCAAACCTACGCACTAGCATGTTCACCCTCACCGACAAGGCCCACCGGTCCCGCTCCATGTCAGCATTATCCTTGAGGTCGGTCGTAACTACATGCCCTAAGTACTTAAATTGATCCACCCTTTCGAGTGGAACACCGTATGTAGATTGATAAAATTAGCAAAAGAAAAAAAATGGAATTGAACTGATAAAGCCAATTTCACGTTGAAAATTGAATAGTTACCATGACCGCGTAGCTAATATGTCTACAACTTCGTAGCAGCGTAGGCGGTATCAGCTAAGACGTAGCAAGGAGGTTATCTGAGCTCATCCGATCATCTAACCTTTCATAGGTAGAGATATAAGGTTTCTTTTACACTACTACTACTTCAGACATTAATTTGTTTCCGAGTCATGGATAATAAGTATGTATTTACAATCAAAAATGTATATAAATGTAGTATAATTATCAACTCTCTGGTGTCCACGACACAAGCCTTGCTTAGTGTTGCACTAGATGGCGCTGTGTGTTAATGTCCAGCGATATTTATTTATTATTTATTCATTTTATTCTCTTTTTTATTTACCAACAGTTCAATAATAATGCAACAACAATTCAATAATATCAACTTTGTCAAAGAAAATTTTATGAATAAGGTGATAATAGTCCATCTAACATTCGGCAAGAATATGTTACTCCGGATCAACCAAGGTGCTGGAGTTTCTTAAAGTGCATAATACCTACAATTTCGATGGTCTAACATATTCCACGATAATTCAGGGAAGAGAAGGCACGAGACCACTTGGTCGATCACCAACCCGGTGGACAGACTCCATTAAATCTGTCACCAAGATCCCTCTAGCAGAATGTGCTTGCTATGCGGCCAATAGAGACCGGTGGAAAAGGATCGCGAAGGCAGCGACCGCAGTTGTGGGCGACCCCTCGTGACCACGACCACTCTGTCAAGAGTGAACGACTGAGAAGAAAAATATATTGGCGGTTCTGGGCAGAAAAATATAAAATCGTAAAATGTCCTTGTACCAAAAATTCGATCATCTCACAACTGCGACTTGGGTCGCGATTAGTTACGGCCCACTCTCACAGAAAAGGCGTGTATCCCAGCAGTGGGAACATTATTGGCTTATTTTCTTCTCCTCTTTATCTCTTGATTTTTTAAACTTTTTTTTTTACCGGATGGGAAATCATCAAATGACTTCTCCCACTTTGGGCGGAGCGGGAGGGAGAGTCAGACTTTTACTGACTAAAACCCATCCATGTTCCTTCCTCGCCCTTTAAGTTCCGGAGCCACGGTATCTCTTTCGAACAGTCTCTTTCTTTCTTTAGTTCCGCAGCCCCGGCAGGCTTCGACCCTTGCGGGCCCCTTCGTTTTGCTGACATCTTTCTTGGTAACCCCGGGATTTTATGCCCTTGACACAAAGAGTGATCGCACTGCTGAGCTTGAGGTCCTTCTTGAGTTCGATTCCCGGGTAGGGCAAAGTGCTTTTAGGTTTTTCCATCACCAATTTCTCAATAGCAGTCACGGTGTCTGGATCAGAGTCCGGTTGATGGCCAGGCCAAGGCCAGGCCAGGTCAGGCCAGGCCAGGCCAGGTTGATGGATAGCGCATGACGCCGGGCTATGTGGATCCACCATTAGGTATGAATACCAGCGCTGTGACGTTTTTTTTTAAATCTTACAGTACCATGCTGAGATAGGAGCCTTTTGGTCTCGTACATGATAAATTAGGTTTGTATTTTTTTAATGATTTTATTATTTTTCTCATTACGTAACTTTTTAGGGTTCCGTAGCCAAATGGCAAAAAACGGAACCCTTATAGTTTCGCCATGTCTGTCTGTCTGTCTGTCCGCGGATAATCTCAGTGACCGTTAGCACCAGAAAGCTGAAATTTGGTACCAATATGTATATCAATCATGCCGACAAAGTGCAAAAATAAAAATTTAAAAAAACATTTTTATTAGGGTACCTCCCCCAGACGTAAAGTGGGGAGCGATTTTTTTTTTAATTTTGACCCTGACGTGTGATATATTGTTGGATAGGTATTTAAAAATGAATAGGGGTTTTCTAAAATCATTTTTTGATAATATTAATATTTTAGGAAATAATCGCTCCGAAAGTCAAAAACAATGTGTCCCCCCCCCTCTAACTTTTGAACCATAAGTTTAAAAAATATGAAAAAAATCACAGAAGTAGACCTTTATATGAACTTTCTAGGAAAATTATTTTCAACTTGATGAGTTGAATAGTTTTTGAGTTATATAGCACTTTTTCAAAAAAACGCAAATGATAACTTTGTTTTTCATACAAATACTATGAAAAACAAAGTTATTTTTGCTGACGAAAAATGTTGGTATTTTTAATGGTCTGGGGAGCTACGGAACCCTACAGTGAGCGTGGCCCGACACGCTCTTGGCCGGTTTTTTATTACTTATAATTCAACCATTATTTTTGTGTTTTTTATCCTGTCGGGGCTTTTTTTCTTTCTTCTTTCTTTCTTTCTTGGTACACTTCTGCCTAACCTAGGATTATAGGCGTAATGTTATGTTATGTTACCCTTGACCCAAAAATATCCAGAAGAAAACCAATAACACACGACATTTACAACCGTATCATTAATAGAACATAATAACATTACCAAGCCAATGAAACATCGCACTCACATCATTTCCGAAACATCCTATATCACATTTACAATATCTTCATAGGTTTGGAATGTGACAGATATCAATAAAGATATGAAAAGGGTCGGGCCGCGTCCCACTTATGTTTCCCGATTGTTATTACCGCAAAAATTGCTATTCAACAGAATATCGAGTTGTCTGTCTATTCCTGTAACGCTTAAAATTTACATACATGAAGTAAAAGATAGTGTAGTGCTATTTAAACAGTGAGTCAAGTTAATAAAAATAGTGTGTCACTGGTTTTTTGTGATAAGAATAACTTGTACTTAGATTTTGAACTCATAATTTTGAATGAGTTAAGCAAAATAGAAAAATGTTTCTAAATACACAGTTTTACAATTTCGTTTCAAATACTGATTACTTATCTTTAATTGACAAAGATCCTTTTATGTTCCTTATAATTTTTGAGACCTAGCCATCGTTTCAACACGGTGGGTGCCTGAGGATGGAACGCGCCGTCCAGGCTGGCCTAGCGGCGAGATCTTCTAAACGCGCATCACTTAGGCTAGTTAGATACAGAGTAGGAGAAGAGCACCAAACCGGCAGGGGGACATAAAAGGCTATTTTATTTATAATTTAAATCAACTTACATTTAAACATTGCTTCATTTATTTTTCGACTAAACCAAACATCGAGATTTCTTTATCAAACGGTTTAAAGGACATGTAATTTAGGAAAAGGTCACGCGATTACAAAAACAAACTTTCACATAAACGGACAGAAAACAAGAACTTAAATTTAAAACATTTATAGAAGATCGCTCAATAGCCTCGTCAATAACCACAAAAAGAGAGCAAGTCGATTCAGAAATACTTGGCAATAAAGAAACGAAATGAAACGGCAATATAAAGCAGCTCATGAATACGACGGTTGGTTTCACCTTTTTTTAAACGGCTTTACAGCTTCCAACACTAGTACTTGCAGTTTTTATGAGGATTACTAAGAGGTTGAGACTGAATAGAGATAATACGGAAACCGAGATATTTAGACGAGAATTTATTGAAGAAAGAAATATCTTTGTAAGTTTCTTAAGCGAAACTGCTTTAATTATGTCAAAATTATTTTGAAGTGTGCAGGTTTTATTAGTAAGTTATAAAATGGCTAGCGGAAAAGACAGAATTGTGTTGAGAAACCGGCCAAGTGTAAGTCGGACACCCACGGGGGCCCACTGTGATTTATTTTATTATTTACTAGCGGACGTCCCGCGGTTTCACCCGCATAGTTCCCGTTCCCGTGGGAGTACGGGGATAAAATATATCCTATGTTACTCGTGGATAATGTAGCTTTCGAATGGTGAAAGAATTTTTAAAAACGGTCTAGTAGTTTTTAAGCCTGTTCATTACAACCAAACAAACAAACAAACAAAGTTTTCCTCTTTATAATATTAGTGTAGATAAAAAACATCCCTTGATCTGTCAAGCCTGACCCTAACGGTCAGACGCCATTGTCTACCTATTGTCTACTTCGCTGACAGTTAATGAATTAAAGCGGTAACAGAAATACACATTCTGTGAAAATGTCAACTGTCTACCTATTATGGATAACAGACATACATGTACAGACACACTCACAGACAGGCGTACAGACAGATGGACGGACAGCTGAGGCTTATTAATAGGGTTCGGAATCCTAAAAAGAAGATGAAGGTCTTTGTCCTTCCGTGGAACTATACAAGATGACTACTTAGTATTACACTCATCTTTTACGGCAAGGAAGAAGATTTTTTCGTTTTAAAGCTTAGCCTAGGAAGTCTGTTGCAGGTACTGTGTGAATCAACTATGCTCATGTAAAACACTTCAAAGCTGAGGTGCTCCTATTTGAAATACCTAACTAGATTTAATAATATTAATTAGAGCTTTAAAACAAACTCTGCATGTTATTATGTAATCTATTGAATTTCAGAAACAAAAGAACATGTAGTGTATTGAAATAACTTTATATCTAACGGTAGTAGCAATGTCTCCCTGCACAAAATGTATTACAATTGAAGAACTAAAGCTCTCCGCGACTGTTCTCAGAATGCTGTTGCGACTATCTCTCACTCTCCTGAGTAGCGATCGAAGCACTATTATAGCACACTATATAAGATTCAGGCATTTTTCATAAAACGTTACCATATTGATTTACTACTTCGTTCTTAACTGTATAAGTTTTGTCTTTCATACGCGTAGTTACAGGTCTTATTACAATGGCTTACGGGTCAAAATAGGCGTATCAATTTGCGAAAGTGGCTTAACACATTTACTGGCTAGGGCAAAATGGTCCCTAAGGCGATTTTATGGTGTATTCTCAACGAAAAAAAAAAACCGTTTTCATTGGGTATGGAGCTGATATTTTAGTCTAGTGGTAGTAAAAGGGTGACATAACTTCGGGGTGAATGTTTTTAAAGGGTGTTTTGACGGCTTATCGGGCATGGCAAGTTTGTTTGATCAATGGGAGTTTTTTCACGTGTTACACGGTAGTAAGCGATAAAAGTCTACTTTCGCGGTTCAAAGGTTCACACTACTTAGGTTTATAGTAAATTTAAGCAGTGTGTGTGTTATGTTTGTTTCATTTGTCATTCTTAACCTTTCTACAAAAAGAGGTCATGTATTCCATCGACATCTGTTTTTTTGTTTAAATTAATTAAGCTTACTTGGGTAGTTTATGAATTATCATCTGTAATACGGTTTTTTTTTCTTTTTCGTCTATGTTGATGGCATGATGATAATCATTATAACTTCTTGTTAGAAATTCTGTAGGATACGAGTATCTCAACTAGAAAGGGTAAAATAAAAAAATACAAAATACCGACTTCCAAAGAAACACATCATACGAAGTGAACGATAATAACTTTAACTAACATAACTTAATATTCAATGAAACAAATAAAGGGTGTAATTGGCGTAAACCGACTCATCACGAAGCCGTCAACCATGCATTGTGTACATCAAAATAAGTAACTTTACAAAAAAAAAAAAAAAATTGTGTGAAAGATCATGTTTTGTGGTAGAACTCAATGTAACGCACTTATAACATTCTGGTGATAGATGGATGGAATAGTGCGGGAATCTTAGAGTTGTACAAAAATCTGACAATGAAAATTTTTCTTTGGAAAAGTGTTAAAAACCTTTGACCCCCAATGTCTTTTTTTTTTACACCGTTTTAAATCAGTTTTTTGTGTTTTTTTTTGGAAGTCTGTTACTTTTTCACAATATAAAAACATATTTGAAACTCAACAATACTAAGAAGAGTAGGTATCAATAGGTTTTTAAAAACAAAACTTTCGCCTGGCGTCAAACGTTAACTGTAACTTAATACGGCGCGTTTCGACACGTTTATCCCGAAATACTTCCATTACTTTCTACACATCAAATGTACCGTGTTATCAACACCTCTGAATGTGTCGTTGTATTGTCGAATACTAAGTGCGGGGCGTAATGGATCGCAACCAAGCGAGACGAGGCTTACTTAGTGAACATAGAAATATCTTTGACATTATTCGTTTAAGGATATATTTGTGGTACTTAATGCCTGTTTTTTTGAAATTTCTGTCGTGAATCACATTTTTAGTAAAATTAAGTTGGAAGGCCTTCCACTAGATGGACCGATGACCTGGTGAAGGTTGCGAGAATCTACTGGATGCGAGTTGTACGGGACCGGCCAATGTGGCGACACCTGGGGGAGTCCTAAGTCCAGCAGTGGACGTCTTTCAGATGAAATGATAATTATGAAGCAAAAATTAATCACGGTGAAAGAGAAATAAATTGCTAAGCAAACTTTAACCTTGGACTCGGCCCGTTATTCTTAGCCTCTAAAGAGTCAATATCTTGCGCGTAATAAAACAAAAGTATCATACATATTTTTACAATGTAAGTAATTTGGAGTTTGACTATTCAAATCAAAATCAAATCAAATCAATTTATTTGTGAAACATAGGTTATTATGATAGATGGATCTTAAGAACTAAATAGTACGCTCACCAGATCGACCCCGATCGTCATCAGATTTTCGTTTACTTAGTAAACAGGCAATAATTTCACCGCAGACGTCTATAATCATCGGGGCTACTGTCCGAAAGAAATACCGCGGCCCCGGAACATAAAGAGCGAGGAAGGAACATGGATGGGTTTTAGTCAGTAAAAGTTTGACACTCCCTCCCGCTCCGCCCAGAGTGGAAGAAGTCTTTTGATGATTTCCCATCCGAAAAAAATAAAATAAAAAAGGCGTTTAAATTCATACTTGGTGGACGGCACACCGACGCTAGAATGGCTACCATGTATTCAGTACATCATTCTGAACGGAGTGCTCCCCACATAGAAAGGAAAATCACCAAGTTGGTCAAAATCCGTAACTATAAGGTACCCAGGTATGGTCTACAACAAAATATGATAGCAATGACGGGGAGAATACGTGCTTTTCAACTTCAATAAGAGTCGATTAACACCCTTTATTTAAGCTCCAATCCATTTATTCAGATAAACAAACCATCGTTTTCTGTGTAATTCTATGAAAACGCCGAAGATTTGTAGCCTGTTACCATAATCGTGTTGATTGTACTTACCTTCTTGGCTTTATAAGGCTTTAAAGGATGACGCAAGCTAGACCATGATAGGTCCGAGCCGAGTGTCGGCCGTAGCACAACCCATAGTCCGTTGCCGGTAGCGGCTCGGAGGCGTGATTGAGTCTATACAAATTGTGTCAACCTTTAAGACGCCTGCGGAGCATGCGTATTTCATACAAACGTAATACCAAAATAATTTGTAAATTAAACATATTCCTAAGGTAGTGTGTATTTATTTCGATTGAATTACAGAATATCTAGGTTCCCAAATATATTTTGATTGGACACTGATTTTAACAAGAGTTATAAGAAAAATAAGTTTTCTATAGAAAATTTAAATTCCTCATATCTCGTCTTTGCATCACTATTCTCTCAAAAAACATATTTGGGAACATAGATATTCTGTAATTCAATCGAAATAAATACAGACTACCTTAAGAATATGTTTGATTTACAAATAATTTTGGTATTACGTTTGTATGAAATACGCATCCTCCGCCGGCCCCTTAATATACAACATTTAACAATCTTTTAGTTTAAAAAAAAAAAACAAGAGGCTAAAACATTAAAGCAAAGAGTTACAAAAACGTTTAAACTATTCAAAAGTAGTAAAACTGTTCTACATAATTTTATGATCAATTATTGGTTTTCACGAATTGGTCAAAGTTTGTCGAATATACGATTCAATTAATAACAATCAAATTCCACACATTCAGAAAAGTACTTGCATTAACTGCAATCGAATGAATTGGAAATTTGAGTGTTTTATACTAAAGTTGAACGTTTGTTTGAACACGATTTTTTAGAAAAAAACCTTCAGTCGGTTTCCAATATTTTCGAGAAAAACTAGGTTCTCTTTATATAAACTTAAAATAACTTCCACAAACATATTTTTTCTATTTTGTTTATCTACGATCGTAGCGTATTCTACCATAACTGACTAAAAATGTATTGGTAAGTACTATAAAAAGCGCTCCTTCTATTCACGGTGAAATCAAAATTTACCAAGTCTAGGTTTCGCCTCCTCATTCTCTGACTGTACATGTTTTCAATCAATCAATCAATCATAATCCAGTTGCACACCAACCAAATTGTTTGTTGAGCTCCTACAAAAGAAGCAAACATTAACGTAAATCTTTTCTTCGTTTTCTTCCTTAAAAAACGCTTTAACAGGTTTAACCACATTTTTATCCACGCCAAACAGAAGCCACTATTAAAATAAAACAATATCTTTTAAACGTCCGCCTCTCCTATCTTCCCATTTAATAATCCAAGTTTGTTTCCACTGGCGAGGGCGCGCATTGCCCGGTTTATTTGCGAAACCCTCAAAACTTCGGTTAAAGCCATGAAACAAATAGCTTTTGAACTCGCCCGCTTCGAAGCGTGCTACGTTTTTATGATTTTTTTGAGTATTTTTTTTTCGTTAGACACGCTACTGTGGCACTACGGTAAATTGCATCTGTTTTGTTTAAATTTGGTTATTTATACAAAAAATATAGTTGAAATAATATAAAGGTTATACCCATTTATAACGGACACGCGCGAGATTGACTGCGGTGACCGATATGGAAATCTTTGATCAGAATGCGTAATTAAAGTGGCCGCGGCCGATCCAATTTGTCTATATCGGATATAAAATTGACCCATTTTGGACACAATTTTGAGTGTGAAGCCCCCACTCAGGACTCTCTTCCTGCCACACCTCTCTTGCTCATCGTCCACAACTAATTGCACCCTCCAGGTCTAATTGGAATTTTATCCAGACAAAATCTGAATCATCAATTCGAGAAGACGAAGAAGACTGGGATTAAAATGCAATAAAACATCTATGAATTGTTAAAACGTCCTCATTACCTACCGCAGTTGATTGCAAAACCACTTCAAGGATTTCATTTATATTGGTATGCTTTTCAGATCACTAAGAAGTAGCCACGATAAGAAAGTACACTTAAACCAGAGAAATAATAATCTCAAATTCCAAAATCAACTTAAAACCAAGCAAAGAATACATAAGAAACGATAAAGACTGGCCCCTCAGCGCATCAGCCCAGTTTGGTAGCGTACAGAATGAATTTTAAACATGAGCACGAGTGTACCGTCGTAGACAATTGAAACTTTGCATAATGCATGAAACCGACTGTACCTAGGGAGCGATCGAACCAGCGCGCGCTAAATATTTGTGGTCTTAAAAGTGTAACTTCTAGAAAATTGTTAGTTCGCAAAGATGGTTTAATCTTAGCTGGTTCTGGAAAGTTGCTGTTTTATGCAATTTTGTAAGTGGTACTGCCTTTTTTTGAGCAGAATTTGAAGAATAAGTTAAATTAAAATAAGGTTTTTTGTACCGAAAACAAATTTACTTGGTATTACCCAAGATGACAAAACTATCTTCAAATATCGTGACATGCATTTTGTTTCTTTTTATCTCATACCCGTTTCCGCTAATGATATGATTGCCTACTGACATCAATACACGTATTAAAGTTAAGAAACATACTTGGTTAAGATTAAATAAGCTTTGGTAAATCTTAAGAATGGCCAAACTTGTTAAAACCACGCTAAGCAGTAAACATAACCCAGCCTAGAATTTTTATTTGTTTAGGTTTCCTACTGAAAAACAAAGTATAGTAATAATTACTATTGTTTTTTTTTTCAGTATGAAACTGGTTTGTTTCAAATCTACATTTGGGACACTTGTCTGAGGTTCTTTAACTAAAGTTGTGTCAATATTGTTAGAAATCTGTTACTACTACATAACCTCGGTGGCATAAGCATTCTGCACAGATGAGTCGGTATTTTAACTTTAAACATAGGTCGTTGTAATGAGTTTTTGGTGTCTTCTTCTTCTTTCTTTATCGTGTGGTTAGGATCTAACCTGGTGTCAGAGTTTTTGTGCCTCCTAAGGGCCTCTGACATGGCTTTACATGCCGTTGAGAAATAAATGCTGGTGTCCTCACGATGTTATCCTTCACCAAATCAAGTGATAATTATATAATACGCCCCATGAAACCAAAAAATCAGAGGTCTAGTGTTCGAACTTGAGACCTTTGATTTGGCTGTCCGACACTTACACCGCTAGACTATCACTGCATTTTTTGTGTTACTATCTGTTTAATCATTATTTATTACAATTAAGTATTAGTCGAGGAGCTCGTGTCTAAATAATATCAGCCGCTCGGGTAAATCTTGTTAAGCCATGCTTGCCTAGGTTGGTCTGCGGATGGGTGACCACCCTTACATACCGAGTTTCCTCCGTGTGTCGGAGAGCACGTGAAGCCGTTCGTCCCGGCTGTCATTTGTCCATCTTTGACAGTCGTTACAGGTAGTCAGTGGCCCCAAAAGTCTGACACCAGTCTTACCAAGTGGTCTCGTATTTCCCAGTATTAACTGGGTTGTGGAGGTCAGATAGGCAGTCGCTCCATGTAAAATACCTATATTCAGCTGCATCTGGTTAGACTGGAAGCCGACCCCAACATAGTTGGGAAAAGGCTAGGCAGATGATGATTACAATTTAGTATTAATGTCGCCAAATGTTAACGAAAACGAGTTTAAGTCTTCAAGCCACCTTTTGTGACTCCTAAACATTAAAGCTTACTATCTCGCATTCGGAATCGTGCCAACGACATTTACGATGTGGCAGTCACTCGTGTCTTTATCTAGACCAAACACATCTTTGCATAAACATCTAACATACTTTTTGGTTAAGTTGTTGGTTAATATTTGAATTTTGTTTTTGGAATCTTGGAATCCTTCCCACTACCTTTTCTGTACGAGAATAATTTTGTTTTTAACCGACTTCCAAAAAGGAGGAGGTTCTCTATTCGACTGTGTGTATTTTTTTTATGTATGTTCACCGATTACTCGAAGACGCCTGAACCGATTTGAAAAATTCTTTTTTTGTTTGAAAGGGTATACTTTCAAGTTGGTCCCATAGAAATATTGTCATAATAATGACAAAAAAACTTAATAAATCAATCAAACAATGGTCACCGACTTCTGAAGCTAAAGTTATTTTGCACTTTTTTGAAGTCGGTTCTATGTTTTTGCAAAATAGTTTTTTTTTAATTACATAGACAAGGGTCGGAAGTTTGAGTAGTGATTTCAGTTGTGTTTTTTTTTTTCATACAAAATGATTGTAGAATTATTATAAACTGAGTATGTTTTTTTTTTGATGAGTCGCTTCTGACACACTTTTAAAAGTAGCGTAAGAACTCCAATCTGCGGTCCATACAAATATTGGTTCTTAACAAAAATTATCCGTGACCAAGTATAGCTAAAAGCGAAGCCAATCGTTTAGCAATAGAGCCACCCTCACCCCCAAACGTTTTATAACCTATGATTTATCCTAAATCATCACAGACATTACGATCGCTCCTATCTTCAAGAAATAGAAGCATAAAAAACACACATAATATTTGACGTAGACATTGTATCCTCCACATAACGGTTTTACATAAAACAAGAATGACCTTTTACATAAAATCGAAGTTTGGGCCTATCCAAACTTGCCTTAACTTTATATGGCCCATTTAATATGTTTGGGGACAAGAAACACAAAAACCATACAAAATACTTCGGAGACAACATTTTCTAACTCAATCTAAGTTTAAAATAGTTTAGTTGCGTTGACGACCGAAGAAAACTAGATAAAAGCAAGAGAAAATGGTATTAATATCGATAATACTTTTTACTTCGAATGGGTAGGCGTAACATTATTAAAGAACTTTTTGTAATAGTGAAAATTTTGGTGGTTATCTCTTTTGTGGAATAAAAGTTGTCTTGGAAAAGGATCTTTTATTCAAGAGATTATGTAGTGCCTTATTCCTTATTTTAGAAGTTTTAGCTGCCTAATTTTGAATTTTTTACAAAAAGTTATTTCCGTGGCCATTATCAGGCGCAGAAATAGCTCATCCAAAACGGATATCCATGCGTCACGTTCGGGAACGGGCGCTCTCAGTTGTCAGTCTCTTAGTTGCCATGGCTTATTTGAATAAATTATTTTGTTTTTACTATGGACACTTTTAACGTGCACATCTTGCTACATTGTTCTCACTAATATACGAGTAGGTACCATCTCAACATGAATGATGTAACCAAGATTTTGTAACAAAAATTTGATTTAAAAGAGTGTCCATGGAGTTTCTTGCCCGTTCTTCTCCATAGAGATCTACGCTAGGGAATGGGCAACTACAGTACTTTCACAGTTTTTATGTCTTGTGACTAGGACTGTAGCCACATTTAATTTTCATCTTTGTTTCGCCAATTCAAAAGAGCCTGTAATTGGCCTATTTGAAATAAATGCTTTGATTTTTATTTTGATACCTTGCCAAAATATTTAAGTTATTTGTAAAGTCTTAGGCTGCTTTTCCTCCGGAGATGGGTGAGGATGCATAGCGATGTGTGAAACTAAGATTATGATGTAATCTAAATCTGGTTCGAGTTGTTCCCCGCGCTTAAGTGGTGCTACGCCATAGCAGATCGGCTACGAGTGCTACGAAGCGTTAGGTGACGGTCACGTGAGGTCCATGATTTTTGTTCACTCAAAAAGTGCTCAACGCGCGAAAAGAAGTTTTCATTTCAAAAATTTCAGCTTTTCTTTCTTTTATAATGTATTGAAACGTGTCGCAAAACTTTTTAATTTTCATTGTCAGAAATCATGCGTACGTAAAGTGGGCCGCACGTTGTTTGGAGTTCGTATAGATTGCATGGTCTACCACATATCAGGACATTATGGTAATCTCTAAAGAAGGGTTGGCTTCCCTGATGTTCTGTATCAGTAAACAGAATACTTTTAAATCATTTGATACACACCATTAGCGTTAATGCTTGCTTAAGCGTTGTTAGTTAATGATGCTTTTTTTGGAGAAAATATGTGTATATTGTTCTATTTTTACTAATGATAAGCTACATACGTGTTACAAAGTATGGCAATAACTGCTCGTCACCAAATCTTACGGCAAGGTTATACATGCTCTACTCTGAGTTCCATTATAAAAGAAAAATAATACAATTTAGTAGAACCAAGTTCGTTATGCCTCGTGTTTTGGTGGAGACTTAAGTGACGTACTAAAGCGATAAAATCATGAGTTAGATAAAACATGAAAATGATAATAATGGCAAAGATAAAATTCTTAAATCCACATTTCATCCATCTATCCCCAAAAACTTTCGCATTTATAATAACAGTTGGAAATTGGTTTCAGGTAAATATAATTTGAAATAAAACTTACTCATCATCAGTCTATTAATGTTCCCACTGCGGAGACACAGGCCTCCTCTCTATGAGTGGGAATGGGCAAAACTTATTACGATTAACGATTCCCAGAAACCAGTAGTCTTTCAGAAAACTGGCTGCATAAAACTTTTACCTACAACGAAAATCACGTCATGGTATAATTCAAATACAATCATTGAACCACTGAACCTTTGCTGATGAGCAACCAATAGAAACAGCTAGCAACCTCTGATCTAGGCGCACAAACCTCAACTTAACTCCTAATTCTCACAGCCGCGGCCCTCTTTCAAATCACGCCACGTCACCTCCGGGATACACGAAGACGCACTACACAAACACGTCACCGTCTAATGGAAAACATCACAAGGCCTGACATCGAGCTCCCTGAAGAGACCAACTCCTGTTATCTGCAGAATTATATAATAAAACGAATTTTGTCAAGCGCGAAACGGGATTATGGGACGTGGACATAAACAGGTCAGATTTTGTTTTCGTTAATATTTTTTTAAACACAAAATCTCACGCCTGCAATCCCAGAAAGGTTAAACAGAGGTGTATACCTTATAGTACACCCACATTTCGACAGTTATGTTTAAGTCACATGTAACAAAGGGCGACCCTAATTCGCAGACTCCACGGCTGCCACTGAGAAATTCTTGATGGAAATACCTAATATAACTTTGCCCGATCCGGGAATTGAAACCAAGATACTCAGTGGTGATCGGCGGCAGCGACCTCTCGCGTCCAGCCCTGGTTCAATCCATGGTCTGGACTTCTGGAGCGAGACGGAATGGGAAGCCGTCACCTCCTTCTGCGAAGCAGTCATGCTAGCGAAGGAGGTAGCGGAACGCGAGAGTTAGAGAGCCTCTCGCCCCAGCCGCCGCAGGAGACGCACCGGGCGTCGGGGGCCACGTGGTGGCTACCGGCCACCGTAGACGTGGGCCTATGGACGGTTAGCTATGGGCTAGCTCGCCGTCCGTCCGTCTTATGACGACAGGCCGTGTCGACGGCGCGTTCGTGTTCCACGCGCGCCTCAAAGAGATGTCAGCAAAGTGAAGGGGGCCCCTTCAAGCAAGGGCCGAAGCCTGCCGGGGTTGCGGGACTGTTTGAAAGAGATGCCGTGGCCCCGGAACATTTTAGTCAGTAAAAGTCTAACACTCCCTCCCGCTCCGCCCATAGTGGGAGAAGTCATTTGATGATTGCCCAACCGAAAAAAAAAAGGATACTTAGGAGTCGTGGGCGACTCCTAAGTACCAATGAGGTAGTAAATTCATCGGGAATTATTTATTAATATATTTATATACACACTACAGACAACGGATACAAGAGAAAAGAAAGATTGAGCGCTTTTGGGAAACTCTAAAACATTCCCTTGAATTTAAATAATGAATGTAAGTGACTAGGTTGAAACTCAGCAATCAAAAGAACAAATAGGAACCTTGAGCTGAATAGCCTTTTGTAAGCCACCAAACAATAGACACTCTTACTAAAGCTTTATAAAAACTATTCAAGAATCTTCAAATACTTCGGCGTTACTGGAAATCTTAAAATAATATCTACTTTACTTTGTTTCAGTCCTACGCTGAACGCTGAAATGGAGAATGTTTTCCTAATATAAGTTTAGGTCTTCAAGATTTATGTGTAAGTTAAATTATATCGGTAGCTCGTCTTTTATTTTCAGAAAAGAGGCTGGATTTTTTTTTGTAAAACAACCTTTAACACGTTATTAAAAAAAAATGGTGGTGACTTTCTCGCACTGGCTTCCTCCCGATGTTTTCGTTTACTGAAGCAAGTGTTAATTATACAACGCGCACATGAATCCGAAAAATCAGAGACCGGTGCGTGTCTTGGGTTCGCACTTGGCAAACCGACGTTTACACCGTTATTATGCTATCAATGCTATAAAAAATAAGTAATGCTATCTTATAAACAGATACAGAAGTAGTCGTAGTTGAGATTGTAAATTAAGTTTTCTCACAATATAATCAGACAGTGATTTCTGTCTTTCATCTCTTTCACACTTGAACAAAATACAGCAAAACCATTGTTGTTTATTCGCTACACAACAGAATGGGCCATTAGAAACTTTTTAACGTACGGAATCCTACTAAAACCGTAGAGCGGTGAAATGGATAGGCACATTCGATATGGGAGTTATAATGGGACCCCCCGGCGACATTGTTCCGATGACGTCATGAGATAATAAGTTCGCTACCGGTGATATATGGGTGTAGTTTTTGTTACCGTTAACCGGCTAAATGTGTTTACAAAGAGAGGATTTATTTCTAGTGACGTAATTAAGGTTAGGATTAAATACTGTCGTTAATAATTGACTTGGGATGAATCGGTTTGTAGAAAGATTTGGGGGCGGCCTTTGCTCATCAGTGGGAAATGGAAAAATAAGAAAAACTGCAATATAATGGGGCACATTTAATTGAAATGCCATTTCAAGTGTCTGAAATGGGAATGCTATTGGGATAGTGTGGTGTAATGCGAATGGATAAAATAAAAAGTGTAAAGTGTTATTGTATGCACGTCATGACTTTGCGACGAATAAATGTTTTTTCTTTCTTTCTTCTAAAACGGTAAATGGTTGTTATGGAGATGTGTTGCAAAGGAATAAGAAAAGCTTTGAGTATGAACGTGGATGGGTAAAGGAGGGAACGAACAAAGAAGCGATCAGTGGACTGGACTATGTGAAAGGTGATATGACATATATGTAATAGAAAAGTACGGAAGAATAACACATTCTGCGCCGACTATAAATAACAATTAGAGATACATCAGCAACTTGCTCTAAAATAGACCCTTAACCCTACGAAACCTCACTCTTCCCCTTCTTGAACCTTATCAATTTGTGAAAAGATGAAAGAAAGATAGAATGGTCAGACAAAGATTGCAAAAGAACGAACAGTATTTCATTTGAAACAACAAGTCATTTTAATATAACGTAGGATGGCAGGACACTGCCAATATTCATGAATGTTTTAATAGATATATAGACACATATAATCATGTCAAATATTCTCAGAATCCATTACGCTGCATTTTAACACAATTTTGGATACTTTCTCTTTCAACTTAAAAGTTTAACTCTGTAATTAAATTTATTGGCTAACCAAATATTCAGACGAGCTCGTGTGAAATTAAAATATTTATCTAAATTGTTTTAAACTTAACCAAAAATGTACCCTCAAATTAAATAAACTTTTTCGAACGGCGTTCATTTCAATGTTGCAGGTCATCATTTTATTTATATTTTGTAATCTCACCTAACATCAGATTTAATTATTCAAATAGCCAGGTTTAATAAATGGGAAAAATGTTTTGTTATTTCTGATGTGGATTAATTTATACTCATAAAATTAAAGCATCTGAATTAATATTTTACACAACCACATAGTTCTGTAGTTTTTGAGTGAAAAAGTAACATTAATATCCATCCATCGAGTAGCCACTGAAGAGTTGCACCACCTCCTGACTCCTCAACAGATTAGCTCCTAGATACCAAGTTATTGGTATTGTCATCTCAATTACATATAAATACAAAGTTTCCACTCAATACGACTCTTAAAAGTAGGTTAAAATTGAATCCCAAGATTTGATTACATTGTTTTTTAGTTACATGTATATATAAGGAATTTAGACTATTTTAGACATGATAAAAAGAAATTTCATTGTTTTTCTCAAATTGTGAACAGAACATAGCAGGGGAGGATCACTAAGCCTGCCGGGGTTACGGGCCTGTTCGAAAGAGATACCGCGGCCCCGGAACATAAAGGGCGAGGAAGGAACATGGATAGGTTTTAGTCAGTAAAAGTCTGACACTCCCTCCCAGTCCGCCCAGAGTAGGAGAAGTTATTTGATGATATCCCATCCTAAAAAAAAAGAAGGGGCGGATCACTAGTGTAGGTATAAAACAATACTTTATTAGACAAACAAGCGTGATCTACCTCAATACAATCAAGGACAGAAAAGGTTTCCATTACTAATGAGAACCAATAAAATAAGTAACGTCTCCAAATTCATGAGGTTGCTAAGAGGTTTATGTTTAACAGCGAATATAGATTCTCTTGTATTCCGAAACTAAAATAGCTTTTTTACTATCAGTCTTGGAATTTATAACAATTTATAATTTAGTTCATGTCAAGTTTAAAAAAGCTTTAAAACATTTCCGAAAGCATTTGTAGCACAGAGCTACGCTGTAGAAAAATGCGTAGCTCTGCGTAGCACTACGGGACGAATCTCGCGCAACTTCAGGTATGGATTTTTTGGAAATTGATTGAAAAATAAATCTCACTAAACAAAATGCCCAATTTATTTTTAAGATATGCAAAGCTCAAAAGTCTATTTTCAAAAACCATTTTCATCTCCACATAACACACCAATTCTTAGAAGCTTTACCAAAACCATAAAGAAAGCGTACTTATTTCACACCAAAATCCAAACTCGCACATGAATTAAGTAAAATATTTTCCCAGTAAACTCGTAATATCCTTCAATTTCGAGCCAGCGAGCTTTGCCCTGAATTTTAGGAAAAAAAACCTTTTGAATAAAACGCATCATACAAAACATGTGTGGAATGTGTGAGCATGCTTTTAGAATATTGGTATTCGTGCGCACGCCGGCGACCGTGCGAAGTGGCACTTATGTCCCATTCTGCTTCGTACTAGTTGTTCCATATTATTATTATGGTCGAGACAGGCTCTTGAGTCAAAAGTACTGGCTGGTAAACAAACGCTGAGAAAATGTTGTTAAGGATTTTGTTGTTCATCGCTGGAGTGGGTACTGGCCACATATTCAGAAATTATGAAATAAGAGTTCGTATTTTGAATATTGGAATATTGTTTAGTCAATTATTTGTTACACGACTTTATAAGAGAGAATGGTGGCTGAAATAACCCTTCCTTTTGGCTTGGCCGTAGTCGGTAAAAAGTGGTTGGATTCAAATGTTAACAATTTGAACAATAAGATAATATCACAGTATTTTTTTTTGTTTTGGACATCGCACACACTTCTGCAAAAAATTTTTCGATGATACGGCTATCGCACTTAAGTAGGTATTCCCTAAATACAGCTCGCTTTTTACCAACGTTGTATTATGACATTTACGACGACCCAAATGGTGCAGTGGTAGTGAAGCTGCCTTACGTTCTTAGGGTCCCGGGTTTGAATCCCGGTAGGAGCAAATGTTTGTGTGATGAGCATGGACATTTGTTTCCTAGTTATGGATGTTAATATGTATAACAAGTATGTATTTACAAACACAAAGTATATAAATACTATATCAACTGTCTGTCCACGACACAAGTCTTGCTTAGTGTGGCACTAGATGGCGCTGTGTGTGATGTCTAGCGATTTTTTTTTATTTTTTTTGGATAGGGCATCTCGCAGTTCAGTCTACGAAGACTGGCTTCTGCTTAACCGGGCAAGTCCTGTGGATGCCTTGAATTTAAGGCCTCCAGCCAGGGCAAAAATGACTAAAAAAATGTCTAGCGATATTAAATTCTTTATTATATATTTATTTATTGGTTTCACTTTTATAATTCGCTTAAAAATGTACATGATTTATTACTTTACTAGCGGATTCCCATGGCTTCGCCCGCATACAAATTATATATTAAAACCTTCTTCGAGAACCACTCTATCCATTGGTGAAAACAGCATGAAAATCGGTGAAGTCGTTTTCGAGTTTATCGCGAACAGACAGACAGACGCGGCGGAGAACTTTGTTTCATTTGTAATGATAGTGATGTAATCGTCCCTTTTCGTAATCTTTTTGTGTAATCGTCCATTTTGATTATAGTTAAAAGTATGAAAATATATAAAAATAAATATAACTAATTTATCTGTAGAGGCACCATTTCGTAGTCGTAATTTTATGCGAGATAGTAATGAAGTAACTTTACATATTCATTAACCCAGTGATGATAAAATGTTCTGTCCCAGTTATTTTTAGCAGTGACCTTTAGAAAAACCTATTCTCAAATACTGAATTTTAATACAAAACTCTTAAACTTAGGGAAAAGTTCAACAATTAAATTGTAACAACAATTAAATTGTTAGAAATTCTCCTTTTTTGTTTATTTGAAACTAGGCTTCGCCCGCGTACCAATTATACTCAAACATTTTTCAAGAGCTACTCTATCCATTGGTGAAAACAGCATGAAAATTAGTGCAGTAGTTTTTGAGTTGCAAACAGACAGACAGACGCGGCGGTGGACTTTGTTTTATAATATTTTATAAAACAAAGTAAATAATAAAAAAAAAATAATGTAGATATAAAAAAAAAATAAAAAAAAATAATAATAATAATGTAATAATAAATAATGTAGTGATGAATTAAATTGATTTAAAATGATCTACTGGATGCAAGTTTCATTGGATCGGTCAATGTGGCGACACTTGGGGGAGGCCAATAACCATCAGTGGACGTCTTACGGCTAAAATGATGATGATGATGACGAATAAAATCGATAAATAAAGCAAGATTATTTTTTTATTATTTAATTTAACTTTTCCAAGCTAAATAAGGTTAAATAGAAAGCACTGTTCTTATGTGGAAACTTAGATGAAGTAGCTTAAAAAAATACTTTTAATGAAAGAAAGATTTCCATGAAAATAAAACAGTTTGATAGCGACAAAACATTTATAAGTGTCCATTACATTGAACGGTGTCATGGATTCTAAGAAAGTTATGTGACTGAGAGAAAAAGTAGAACAACTTTTTCTTTTTAATATTTTTTTTTAACTTCCCTGGACTCGTATCAAGGAAACACTCTTTAAGTTCAGACAAGTGTTAGTTGTTACGTCTCATTCGGACTTGTATGACTAAAATGGAGTTTCCCTGAAACATTTTTTATTCAAATCGTATTTCTTAGAGCACAAGCTTATGTATTATTGTTAGGTGCTAGTTTATGTTTGTGAGACGACTGTTATTCAAGTTTTCTGTTAATTTGCTGTTGATGATTGTTACTGGAATATCAATTTTTGCGCTAGCAAAATGACAGCTTATGTACATACAAAGGCGCGATGATATTTTAATCTTAAATAAAAAGAAAACTTGCGGACAGTATTTGGGGACTGGCGATAGAAGTGAAAACTTGTAGCCGGCTAGATCGGCTACGAGTGGTACGAAAAGCGTACGTGACTGTCACGAAAATTACATGATTATTATTCACTAAAAAAGTGCATAATGCGCCTAAAGAAGTTTTCCCTTCAAAAATATGTTTTTAGCACACAATACCGCCGTAGTTGGTCTACATATTCTGCTGTCAAATAGAAATTTGGCCATTCTTTTGGCCTTTGTGCTCGGCACAGCATGTCTTCCTCTTCCATTCTTCCTATTAGAAAGAAAAATAAAAGAAAGAAATAAAGAAAGAAAATACATTTATTTGGCACACGCCACAAGTGCACACAGTATTAAAAAAAAAATACAAAAAATGGAAACCAAAAACAATAATAAAAAACTAAAAACTAAACAAAAAAAAAAAAAAAAAACAGTGTGCCTCACGGCTGCGCCAAATAGGCCCAGTTCAGCAAAATGCCGGACAACTAGTGCCCGACGCTGGTTTTCGTCATCTCATCATACACCTACATGCTTTCTTGCCATACGATCCTTCACACAGTCCATCCATCGTTCCTTTGTTCTTTCTCTACTCTTATATCCATCCACATTCATACTCACATTCTATAGTTATTCATAGTTACCATACGAAAAGCTTACCTCATCATTTTTCATCCAACAAAGTCACATAATTTTATTTTATCTATTTACCTCGTAGACAAACTTAACTAAATTAATAGTGTCTCACGAACACACGGTGTCCAGCAGACCCTAGCAAACCTAGCCCCTCACTCAACGGGACGTATTCTATAACTAATGATCTTCAACACGTTTAGTAACTAGAAATACTGAATTATGAGAGAAACTTTGAGTAAACTTTGAGTTTATACCATTATAAGGTCTATTAGTCATTCTAGTTTTACTCGATAAAATATTGGTATTTTCTCATAGTTTGGTTTAACCAAACCAAACTAGTTTTGTAACCAAACCAGTTTGGTTTTTGGAAAGTTGAGCCTTGATACCATTTAGGTATATTCCTGGGGTATTTACCCTACTCGTTATAGGTACTTGCAGTTTAAGCGGATGCAGCTCAATACCAGTATTTCCCATTGAACAACTGGCTGCCAGCAGACAACTCCATGACTGGGTAATTAATATGCATATATCGGAATAGGTAGAGTTGTTTTATGTAGGTACTTGCCATAGGTTAGAATAATATAGATTTTCCCCGAGTCCCGGGATTTGGTTTTTATGTAGGTAGTTACTATTATTATTATAGCTAGCCTGTATTGTCCCACTGCTGGGCAAAGGCCTCCTGTGTTAAGCAGGTAGTAAAATCTTAAAAAAACTATTCTCGCCTTCGGGACTAATGAAAGATTACACTTCATTTCTGACGGGTAAATATAAGAATGACTGGATTAAGGATAGTATAATAAATAGATAAACTTGATTCATTAAACCACAAAAATGTTTTTTACGAATCAACAATCATTTAAACATTTCTATTCTGAAGTCAAAAACATATTACCATACAAATTATTTGTTCCTCAGAAAATCAAAACATTATCAAATAGAACAATTTGTATTTACAATCAAATCATAATTAAAATAATCAATACGGTTCAACAATAATTCACTTATTTAAACAAATAATATAACAGTAAAATCCCGTAGTATCAGTCGGAATCCCGTGGAATATCCCTAATAACATCAATGTTTTCTGTCAATGAACCTAAATAGCTCTACCTATTCCGATCACTGGTATGACTAGTTCTCAGACTTTGGGGTTCTTACTTCGCAACTTCTGATGACTTCCATCAGAAATTTCTTAGTAGCAGTCACGGTTTGGATTTGCACCCGTTTGTTGGCAATAGGCTCGCCCCTTTATTACATGGAATTTAAACATAACTGGCAAAATGTGGGTATTCTACTAAGTAGTTTTTAATTTCGTTGTTTAGTTTTCAATAGTTGTAAATAATGTTAATTTTTATGTGTTTGTCCTGTAATGGCTAATAAATGCTCTTTCTTTCTTTTTTTACACTTCTGCCTAACCGTCCGATGATTACAGTCATGAGGTTATGTTAATGTATGCAGTATAGGAATGTTATGCAGTATTTAATACACAGTATAGCTATTTATTCGAAGAATTAAAGGCTTTTTTATTTTTTTTATTTATTTATTTTTATAGCTATTTATTCCACAAAATAACAGGCTGGTTATAAAATTAAGTGCTTGATAGCCAAATTAGTGAAAAGCAAGCTAGAATAGAATCTCATTTAGTAAAAGCTTTATAATTTAATAGTGCATTTCGCCCTTTCATTAGGCTATTAATTCGGTAAATGAAATCAGAATCCCGTAACGAACATTAATTTAATAGAAAACAATTTAGGGAGCACTAAAATATGATAAGTTAATGTAGTGAGTTAATTATGAAGCTACTACTACACCAACGTTGCTAGAATAAAATAGGGGATGGTCCTGACTAAAAAAAATATTATAATTTGTCTGTCAGTTAGATTATCAAAAAAATTTGGATAAGTACGTGTTTTTGTTTTATCAAATTAATAAAAACATGACGAACATAAAATGCATCAAATTATTTTATTATTCAATAATTCGATTATTGGTTATTTGGTTGATTGTGACGTCACTTGATGGTAGTAAATGTACCCACATGTGACGTCACAGGATTTGTTGTCGCACTGTATCTTCTTCAATTTTTGTTTACGAGGAAAAAGAAAAAATATGTGTTCAACATTTTCTGGAAATCTATCTGAGATAGGACAAAAAAAAACTAATTAGTCCAATTAGTTTTTTTTGTCCTATCGCGTATTGGAGGAATAAAACGCCACCAATGTTGTAAAGTACCTCTACATTTAGCCAATTTAGATGAACCATGCGTAACATCACGCTTGCAAACCCCGAAAGGTTAGGTAGAATGTTCCCAATTATTATACAGGGTGTAAACAACCTAATCACGAAGCCAAACTAAGTAACTTTACGCAAAAAACATTGCTGGGAACCCACTTTTTTATTACGACCGCCGTACTATTCAAATTATTAATAAGCACAATGTTTTAAGTGCGTTACATGGAGTGCTACCACAAAACATGATTTTTCACCCCAAAAAAAAGTCGTTTTTTTTTTGCGTAAAGTTACTTAGTTTGATGTACATAATGCTTTGTTGACGGCTTCGTGGTGAGTTTGTTTACACCCTGTAAATATTTATAAACTTCTTAAGAGGCCTTCGGAGCATGCGAATTTCATACAAAGGTAATACCAAAATTATTATTTTGTAAATGAAACATATTCTTAAGGTAGTGTGTATTCATTTTGAATGGATTACAGAAAATATAGGTTCCCGACCACATATTTTGAATTTACACTTATTAAAACAAGTAAGTATGAAATACGCATGCTCCGCCGGCCCCATAACGAATACTGGTTATAACTCAACATCAGTTTTAAAACAATACGGCTGAGGTGAATAGATATGTCAAGATTCTTGTAAAATTACAACTAGTGGCAAACACAAATTATAATTCATGAGATCAAAAAACTAACTCTAACATTATTATTTGCCTGTTGTTCAGCACTTCTTTTTGTCATTAATTAAAATTGATTTAAACCTAAAAATAAGAAAAGTTTTAATGAGGTATTATATTACAAAAATAATGAAGACATTTATAACAAAGCATAAATAAGAAACATGAGACTGCGTTCAAGATTTAGTTTGTAAGATAAAGTGAATTTTTCATGTTGAGCACACAAGTCATGTACAGCGTTCAGACGCAGTCAATGAACTTGTAACAACGGGTTTACATAATTCTAGTGTAAACCGAGTTAGTTGAAAATGAAGTATTGTATATTTGTCTACGTAATATTCTTAAGTTTATTGATCGAGCACTTTCTTAAATAGTGAATGATTAAACACTCTACTGTTCTAAAGTTTTATGTGTGTTTATGATGTTAAATACTAAAAAATATTAGTCCGTTGTATTAAATTTGACCAAAACAAAGTATTCAAAAATACTTCGAAATTGTTTTTTTTTTTTTTTTTAACTAAAAAAGTGTACTATACTATAAAAAATAAATCAAATAATTAAACTAAAACACGTAACCTCAACCACTTAAAACAATTGCGTGCACGTCTGAAATGGAAGCACTATACAGTTTTAAACATCGAAAAAAGAACGGACGGGCAAAAAAAAAGAAGAAAAAAACCGGCCAAGAGCGTGTCGGGCCACGCTCAGTGTAGGGTTCCGTAGTTTCCCGTCCGTCACAATAAGTGTTCAATCCAATCCGATTTTAATAATTCTTTTTTTGTTTGAAAACAGAAACGTTCAGGATAATAATATATGTAAACGAAGTCAAAAAAAATGCTTGCATATACGATTATACTACAAACTTAGTCCAGAAATTATTTTGTACAACATTTTGTCTTTTTTGTACAAAAACTGTTGTTTCCATCCAAGTTCAAAATGATTTTCCTAGAAAGTTGTTGTTGTTGGACACATTGTTTTTTTACTTTTGGAGCGATTATTTCCGAAATTATTGACATTATCAAAAAATGATTTTAGTAAACCCCTATTCATTTTTAAATACCTTTCCACCAATATATCACACGTTAGGGTTGAAATTAAAAAAAAAATCACTTCCCACTTTACATATAGGGGGGCCTACCCTAATAAAACATTTTTCTCCAATTTATTTTACCACTTTGTCGGTGTGATTGATACACATATTGGTACCAAATTTCAGCTTTCTAGTGCTAACGGTCACAGAGATTAAGCGAAGACGGACAGACGGACGGACAGACAGACATGGCGAAACTATAAGGGTTCCTAGTTGACTACGGAACCCTAAAAACAGGACTGGCAACCTTGAAAAAGAAAGCATCGTGACTTTAAACAAATGCAATCCACTCACTATAAACGAAAAGAAAACGTGGATCACAAGTGCTACAATATTAAGCAATTTGCTTAATCCTAAGTCTCGTTAAATGGAGGGTAGTCGACAAATTGCGGCGCTAGCTGACATCAGTCAAGTCATATCTGGGTTTAGCATAATGAGCGCTCCGAAGCGGACGTGTTTTTTGCTCCTTTATCGGGTCGCTCACTCCCGTAATTGGGATGTATTTTTTATTCGTCTATCTGTGTTTAAAATCTTAGAAAACTGGGAGTTATCTGTGAATGGATTTCCTCTTGAGCTCACAAAGGAAATGATGATTGAGGTTAAGCTGGTTAATGTTTGATGCGCATTTCATTTTATGCTGAATGAAAAGATTTGTAAGGTCGATAATGTACTGAGCAGACGCTCGCGGCTGAGATTGTGAAGAGCGGTCTCAGGTAACTAGAATTGACTTTCTCTTTAGTAGTGAGATATTACTGGTAAATCTTTCAGATTATTTCATAAAATTATGTTTTATAAGTTAAACTGAACAGTTAAAGCCGCCGTAACCTAGTTCTGTTCACTCATTCTGTAATCTGTTCGTTTCTTAAAAAATAACAAAAAAAATCCCTCCGGCAAGCCGCAGGAGGAGGTAGATTTCGAAGAAGGTGCTGGAGCGTCCGACTATTGAAAATTTGTTTTAAGATTTGTACTTATGTGTACAATCTACAAAAGAAAATATGATTTCAAAATCGTCGTCCTGTAATGGAAAGTTTACCCTTTTTAAATTCTCTCATAAGAGTTTAGCATGGAAACGCCCTCAAATGTTTAGTTATAATTTTTTATTTCGAAAACTATAAGTTTTATCGCTAAACTTTGAAGGTAACAATTGTAAAGTAAACAATGTGCTTTAAAAAAAAAATACTTGCGACGTTCAAAATGTTTACTGTTTCGGAGATATGATTTTTTTTCGCAAAAAATTTGGAATTTTCAACTCCCTCCGCAATTTATGGGTTGCATCAAAAAAGTTTTAATTTGAAGATGTCTGTATTCGTACTCAGAATGATAAAAATGAGAAACGGTTCAAAATTTTTCCATAGGAAAAAAGTTATGGCCAAAAAACTGATTTTAGAAAAACCGCCCCCCCGCCGCCCCCCATGGGCGAATTCCGCCCATTCACGAACTTAGCTTAAGTTTTGACCGTTTCGATTTTTTGGCCAAGTTTGAAAGCAATCGGTTCATAATTGCGACCTGTAGAGTGTGGCTAAATTTTGCTTGTCACCCATATACATACGTATTCATTTACATCCCCGTAGGTGAGAGACCAATAGGTAGATTTTTTTTTTTCAAAAAAAGGAAATCTACCTAAAACTCACCGATGACTCTTCTGTTTTTACCCGACAATCTAAACTATTCATCCAATTTTGATAGAATAGAATATAATTTATTTTTTGTAAAAACATGAGTATACATCAAATAATATGTGCAAGGTCTTAAATAACAAATAGATCTGCATGTTTTGACATATTTTTGGTTTAGAATAAAATATAATAAAACGTGAGTTTACATAGCAAGTTATAAAATTAATAAAATATTCCTAATGCTAATTAAAACATAAAGTACTGTTTTTGCAGACTAAAGGGTCAAATTGTGTAAATGCCGTAATTATAGGAATCCATTTAATAAATTACGTTCATTTAAAAATACCGAGCACTTGGCTATGAGATATTTTTAAATCTATTTTTAACCCCCGACGCAAAAACGACGGGGTGTAATAAGTTTGACGTATCTGTGGTGTGTGTGTGTGTCTGTCTGCGGCATCGAAGCGTCTGAACGGATAAACCGATTTTGATTTTGTATTTTTTTTGTTTGAAAGGTGAATTAGTTGGGAGTGTTCTTAGCTATGTTTGATAAACATCAGTCCAAGATGGCTGCCGCCACAAAATGGCAGATTACATATTTATTTAATAACTCCCTCAATATGGGTATCGAATGAAAGAGCTTGACTGTCGGCATTTGTCTTTTGGGACTTTACTATAAATTATTGGTGCTAAACAAAAAAATGTTTTACGCATCAATGTCGTGGTTGATCTTTGTACGCATCATTTATCATTATGGGGGGTGAAGTTACTCGCGTCCGTAGGATTTACCATCTTTTCCTAGACCCACCCTACACGTGCCCCCCGGGTGGTGCCAAATGAGTAACAGGGCTCAACCAGCTATGCCCAACGCCGAGCAACAGGCGGCGGTAAATAACCTGTCGTCAGGCCATCGCAGACCTTGGAGGACTAAATAACCCCAAAAAAGAGCGACGGTAGTGCCGTGGGAAAGTGCTGCAGCAAAATCTCCCAAACCCCTTTTTAAAAATATGAAAAAGTCTAATGAGGAATGCGATATGTCATGCGATCCGGCTAACCCCCGGCGCTCTCTGGTACCCGGGCCAGAGAGTGTGAAATTGGCTACCGAAGACTACGTGGATGTGGGTAACCAGGCGTCTACGTCAGTGAATGTTACTGGAAAACGATTTGTTCAACAAGCTTTCCACCCTAGTTTGTTTATGAATAGACCAAGAAGTCAATCCCTTGGAAATAAACCACAGCTTGAAGCTACCAACACAGAACCTTTAACAAAAGGACAGAAAAGTCAGACTCCAACAAATGACACACCTTGTCCTCCCGAATGGCAAAGAGTCCCAACAGCTAGAAGCCACAAGCGAAAGAAAATATCGCAGTCGCCATCTCCTGAAAAAATCAAAACCACCAATAGGTATAATGGCCTACAGATAGATCTGACAGAAGATGAGCCCACATACAAAGAGAAACACCCAAACAAACCCCCACCGATCATCTTATATGGAATTGAAGACGTAAATAAACTAAGTGAATTACTTAACACTGTTGCTAATAAAGACGATTTTCTTCTAAAAATTGTAAATAAAAATCAACTAAGAATAAATTCCCTGGATATAGAAGCATACAAAAAAATCATCACCGTAGTCCGAGAACGTGGTCTCATAGGCCATACTTTTAATAGAAAGGACCAACGTTGCTGCCGCCTAGTAATAAAAAAACTCCATCACTCAACACCGCACACTGACATCATAGACGAATTTGAAAAAACTGGAAATAAAGTGCAAGGAGAAATTATCAATGTAAAGTATGGCCCAGAAAAAATACCAACATCGACATTCTTTATAAATCTCGCTGCTGGCCCAAACAACAATGCTGCCAAATCCATAAAATCCATTGGTAACCAAATAGTTATAATTGAAGAACCTAAAAAAAGAAACACAATACCACAATGTCAGAGGTGCCAACAATACGGGCATTCTAAAAATTACTGCATGCGGCCCTATCGCTGCGTAAAGTGTGCACAAGATCACAAAACATCTGATTGTGTTAAAAAAGACCGGAACACCCCCGCCACCTGTGCGCTGTGTGAAGGAGCACACCCCGCTAATTACAAAGGGTGTGCGGTGTACAAAGAAATATTATCCAGAAAAATGGGTAAACAAAAGCTAACAAAAGTCCCTACAAAGCACAGTACAACACAAAATAAACCAAACAACGTAGGAGAACCAAATACCACTACAGAACCAGCCCAACACTACGAAATTTTGGATAAATCAAGACATAAGAACAAAAACTCCATAGAAACAAAAACCTATGCAGAGGCTACGATAACGCAACCCACAACAAACAATAGTAACTTAGAAATGCTACTCACACAACAAGCTGTAAAGCTGGATAAATTACTCGATCAAATGTCAACAATGATGAACCTTCTCACAACAGTAATCAGCAAACTTGTCCATTGAAATGGCTACTCTGAAAGTAGTAACATGGAACACAAATGGGTTGATTAAACACAAATATGACATACAAACCTTATTAGAAAACGAAAATATTGACGTACTTCTTGTATCGGAGGCACACTTAACACCAAATCACAACACAACAATAAGAAATTACAGCACATACTCGACATTCCACCCAGACGGAACTGCTCATGCAGGCACAGCTGTAATTATCAAAAAACACATCAAGCACGAGATTCTCCAGGAATATAAAACAGACCCGATACAAGCTACCACAGTAATGGTGCAAGATAAACAAGGATCTATAAAATTATCAGCAGTGTATTGCCCCCCAAGGCACAGCATTAAGGAAGAAGAATTTACAAACTTCTTTAAAACCCTTGGACACAGATTCATATGTGGAGGCGACTGGAACGCCAAAAACGTTTGCTGGGGATCCCGACTAACTCTACCTAGAGGCCGTGAAATGAAAAGAAGTGTAGATAAAAATAAATTATATGTACTGAGTACAGGCGAACCCTCATATTGGCCTACAGACCCCCATAAGACACCTGACCTTCTAGATTTCTTCGTGTATAAAGGATTGTCAAACCGTTATTTAGGAGTGGAGACCTGTTTAGACAGCAGTTCAGACCACACACCAGTGATAGCCACAATAAGTACCACCTTAATTGAAAGACCAGTTAAAGAGCGACTTTACACTAATAAAACTGATTGGGATGCGTTCAGAGAATACGTAGATGAAAATCTGAACCTTAAAGTGTCACTTAAAACAAAAGATGACATCGAAAAATATGCCGTAAGTTTGACAAACCTTATACAAACAGCTGCGTGGAGATGTACACCGGTTACCACACAAAAACGAGGTAGTAAGAACGTACCCAAGGATATAAAAACAAAGATTCTGGAAAAGAGACGACTAAGAAGAGTGTGGCATAACAGTCGACATTCCGAAGATAAAAGAGCATTTAATAAAGCAGCCGCTGACCTCAAACAATACCTTAAAGATATTGAAGAAGAAACTTTGCAAAACAAATTAGCTAACCTTAATCCGCAAGCTAAAAATGAGTACTCACTCTGGAACACGGTTAAAAATAATAGGGCGGCCCCTCAGGTAGCACAACATCCTGTCAAAATGAACGACAACACTTGGGCTAGAACGGACAAAGAAAGGGCTGAGGCGTTCGGACAGTTCCTGTATGAAGCCTTTACTCCAAATGGCGGCGATGCAGAAACTGAAAAAGAAATACAAGAATACTTGGAAACCGATCTACAACTATCTCTCCCAATTCAAAGCTGCTCACCTAGAGAAGTCCAAAGAGAAATAAAAGGCCTAGAGTTAAACAAGGCTCCTGGTTTCTGCCTGATAACAGCTGAAATTCTGCGAGAACTTCCTAGAAAAGCTGTAATCGGTATAACACAACTTTTTAATAGCATACTTAGGAATGGGTATGTTCCATTGATATGGAAAATATCAGAGATCATCATGATTCCAAAGCCTGGCAAACCCCCACATCTCGTATCGTCCTACAGGCCAATTAGTTTACTACCAACCATATCGAAACTATTTGAGAAGATCATCCTACGAAGGCTAACACGAATTCTTACCGAAAATGATCTCATCCCTCAACACCAGTTTGGTTTCAGAATTGGCCATTCCACTATAGAACAAGTTCACCGTGTCGCCAATAAAATAAGAGAAGCTCTCGAGAAAAAGCAGTACTGCTCTGCTGTTTTTCTCGACGTACAACAAGCATTTGATAAAGTTTGGCACCTGGGATTGCTTTTCAAAATAAAGAACCAACTCCCATACAACTTCTACCTGCTCCTTAAGTCGTACTTGGAAGACCGTATATTTAGAGTTAAAATCAATGACACCTACTCTGCCTTTCAAGACATAAAAGCCGGTGTGCCACAAGGTTCCATTTTGGGCCCTGTTCTGTATCTTTTGTACACTGCAGATATACCTACAACGGATAATGTTCTATCTGCCACCTTCGCAGACGACACCGCTGCACTTAGCAACCATGAAAATCCCAATACAGCGTCCTTAACTCTACAAAGTCACCTCAACAAAATAAGCAAATGGATGGAAAAGTGGCGTATCAAGGCCAGCTCAAGCAAGTCAGTGCATGTCACTTTTACCCTAAGAAAAGACAACTGCCCCCCAATCAAACTAGGAAACGATGTTCTTCCTCACCAAGATTCAGCAAAATACTTAGGCATGCATCTTGACAGGAAACAAACTTGGAAAACCCATATAAAAAAAAAACGCGACGAGCTAAACATAAGGCTAAGAAACTTAAACTGGCTATTAGGCAGAAGATCAAATGTCACCATGGAAAATAAGATACTAATCTATAAAACCATAATTAAACCCATCTGGACTTATGGAATTGAGTTATGGGGATCGGCCAAAAATAGCAACGTGGAAATCCTACAACGGTTCCAGAATAAAGCACTCAAAATGATAACCAAGGCACCTCTGTTTATCAGAATCAGTGAATTGCATGAATACACAGAAATGAAAACAGTCAAAGAAGAAGTGGAACAAAGAGCAATAGCGTACCAAAACCGCATAAAAACACACACAAATACCCTGGCAACAGCGTTATGTGAACCATTATGTGACAGAAGGCTCAAAAGGCAACATATATGGGACTTTGTTCCCAAACAAAGCCGGAATTAAAATAAAAGACAGCTTCCTCACAGGAGGAACAGTTCTTACCTGACAATAACCCGTACAGCAAATCTGCTAAGGGCTTGTAAAGCCGATCGCAAGATGACACACAGAAGGAAAAATCAGACAATTTATCATTATCACGTCGATTACGAATAGAAACGTCTGATAGGATTGGTTCGTATAAAATTTGCTATTTCACAAATAAATATACAGGGTGAATTTGAATTAATGCGACAAAATGAAATGGGAGCTTCAGTTACAGTAACATAGTAATTATAAACTGTTTTTTCTACTATCTAAATCGTTAAAAAAAATTACGCGATTATCGTTTTCAAAAGGTGCATTGATGTTATTATCTTTATTTAAGTACGAATTATCGGTATTCCCGTTCATAGCGGTCATTTACCTAATTTAGCCTAGTTTCTAATGTAAGTATCGCGCAACGTTGCCAAACCTCGCATGTGCGCCAGCGATGACATCCCTTCCCGGCGACCGCGCGCCGCCCACTACCCTTCCTTCGTTCATTACAATTTTACATTTGATATTTTATACATTTTCTTGACAACACGTATTATTGTATATTTATTTGTCGCATCTATTCAATTTCACCCTGTATAAATAAGGTGTTTATCGATTTGTTGTTAAGATCCAGTAACATTGGCTAACATATCCATTTTAATCGACTTCAACAAAAGGAGGAGTCAATTTTACCTTGTAAACACGACATTTAAATGTCGTGAAAAAAAAATCATGCTTTAATTAATTAAAGCATGATTTTTTTTTCAGTAGTTGCGTTACCACACTACACACATTCTTGTTCAAATCAAATTCTTCAAGTTGACTTATGAGTTTGGCGCTGCAGTTGGTAGCATTCACGAAGATCTTACGCTTACTATCGACATTACACTCCCACACATAGTAACATCCTTATCTGTCGTTAAACATAATATTATTTCACATCGAGCTAATCAAAATTTTCCGCCCGTTGAACCGCGAATTTCATCCGTTTATCATTCAAATTACCAATAACATAACAATTAGGGTTATATCGATATTATATTATTATTCATGTCGCGTTGGAAAATCATAAATTATTGTTCGCCACGTAGATTTTACATAAATAATCGAACGGATCCCATAGCTCGGGGAATGGGGTGCTAGCTGTTACTTATAATTTTGTCGATTTATTAGAATCGCTTTTTGAATACTAGCATTGTATAATGAGGTAGGTATCAGAACTTTTCGGTATCGAAGTAATGAAGAATCGATGTACGAAAATTGGTGGCTTTTTAATAAACGTTCTGAAATAGGTGTCCTACTTCTTAGATAGCGCTGGTTATTTGAGCTTTTATGTACTTTAGCAAGTCTTTGGATATTTTTGATATTTTCTACTTCAAAGTCGAAAAAAAGGATCCGTTTATCATCACTATCACCACATATTATAAAACAAAGCCATCCACCGCGTCTGTCTATTTGTGTATTAGCGATAAACTCAAAAACTACTGCACCGATTTTCATGCTGTTCCCTTGTTTAATTATAATAACAATTCGTATGCAGGCGAAGCCGCGGCATTATCATATAGCAAGTTTATAATATAGTGTAAAAATCGGATTTAATTGTAGACTATAATTATCAGAATTTTGCATTAAAAAAACCGTTTCGATTCTTTATCTTTTAAAATAATTCATCTTTGACTGACCAACAGTGTTTACCTGGTAAAGTGGCAATGATTGTCGTACTAATAACATTATCTGCCTGATGGCTTCTAATCTAACCGAAGCTACTGTTTATCAGCATTATCTTCAACATCGCTACGTGCGATGTTTATGATGACTCTCATCCAACATGATTTCATATCCTACACGTCATACAAATTTTGTTTAAAAATAATAATTTTAAAACACTATTAAACACGTACGCCAGATGTAATAAATTAGAGTTTCGTACGTTACGTAGTACGGACGTTGAAGTGAAAAATCCAATTACCCATGGCTTCGGTGGACAGGATAGTGTTCGTATATCATACCTATGATGGTTGCACCCGGCTTTTTCTGTCCAATTTAATTTTCGTAGCCCGTCCCGTGGTATTGATTAAACAGGAGTTTTTAACGGAAATGTCATTTGTAATACCCGTAACTATTGGTGCTGTAAAAAGGTTTTTCTACTAACTATTTAACTATTCTATTTGTATTGAAAGCCTGCTGTATAAATTGCCTGCTTTGCACGATTTGGTGTCATCATTATACACAAATTATCTGAATAATGGTGAATATCGCATTAAATCCGTTTGCGTAGTTTAGAAGCACAACGCGATCACACGGACCACACGATAAGTCTAGTAGTAGATAGATGCACGCGGGTCTGTGGTCGGTGAGCTATTGGGCTAGCTTGCCGTCCGTCCGTCTAACGACGACAGGCCGTGTCGACGGCGCGTTCGTGTTCCACGCGCGCCTCAAAGAGATGTCAGCAAATAGGAAGGGATCCGCAAGGGCCGTTGCCTGCCGGGGCTGCGGAACTGTTTAAAAGAGATACCGCGGCCCTGGACCACAAAGGGCTAAGAAGGAACATAGATGGGTTTAAGTAAGTAAAAGTCTCACTCTCCCACCCATACAAGGTAGTAGATATACATAGATGAAGTAGTAGATTTCTTTCTATTGTTACTCACTTCTTACCTATTAAGATTTAATAACTTTGTTATCAAAACAAGGCTGCTTTGAACACATGTTTTATTGTTTATGTCCGAACACCATTTTTCTTTGAATCCAGGGACTAAAAGTATTTTTCACTCCTCTTGCTCTTGCTAAAAGACCGTCATAATAGCGTACCAGAGCGGGCGTAAAATTGCATTTATTGCCCTAGGGGAAAAAAGTATTTTTTTTTTTAATTTTCGTCGGCGGTGTTCGAAAACGCATGAGTCTTTATTCATAAAAAATCGACTCGTTAAAAATGAAACCAAACGCGCCGAACGCCGAACTCATTGGCAGAATGTGTGCGTTGCATTCCAGCTCCAGAAGAAATAAAAAATAGGCATTGGCGCGAAATTTTATGTTTTTTTCTGTATTACTTATTTAAATTATAAGTAGGATTCCTTTTTATCTCCTACGTTTACCCCACAGACTACACAATATTATATTCGTCTTCACAGAGAACTGAAATTATGTTGCCGGGAAAAAACATCTCATTAAATTTGAACAACAGTACAAATTGTACATTTAATCTATATGTCACCGTAAAATTGTCAAATACGTTATATTACAATATAACGTATATCTCTCTAGCGATATTGTAAAGTCTCGAATTATTGTCAACTGAACATACGGAAGTATCTCTTGCCCCCATAAACGGGACTTGGGGCACGCCCCCCTTAGGTTAGTTAGGTTCCTTTAAACCCTGCACTCGGAAATAGGGGCCCCGCGAAGCGGGGCTCCGTCGACTACGCTTTTTAGGGGAATATGAAGTGTTTTAAGGTTAGGTTATATTAATCGATATTTCTTAGGAATGGTACAGTATCTTTTCATGAGAGTGGTACCACTGGGCAATGGGGACCCCTCCTTCTCTCCACACCGCGTGAGTTGACTACCATCGCATGCATTTCACGAAAATAATGCGTTTTATTGTAAGCAGTATGTTCATTTGACAATAATTCGAGACTTTACAATATCGCTAGAGATATTACAATATAACGTATTTGACAATTTTACGGTGACATATACATATAATAAAATCGTTGAGACCAAAAAATCTGTACATTGAAGATTAAAAAAAAAAATCGCCCAGGGTGACTTAAAATAAGTAACTGAACATTTAAAACCATTTTTAAAATTTTTGTTTGTTTGTTTGTTTGTTTGAACGCGCATCATGTAAAAACTGCTGGACGGATTTTAATGAAAACTTCACTAATCTATTTAAATAAACTCAGAATAACATTTAGGCTATAGAAATTATGGAAAATTTTGGAAAAAAGGGGTGAAAAGGGGGGGTAAAGTTTGTATGAAAAAAAATTTTTAGATTGTTCTAGAATCATGAAACTCAGAGTAAATACTTATTATTAAAAATAAAGAAATACCTGTTTCAGCATTCTTAAAAAAATTCATCCAGCATCACAGATTTAATTAAAAAATAAAGTGCAGTTAGCAAGAAAATTGCCATTTTACATAAAACAATTTTTTTGATGCCAATAATGATAAACGTTAACCGTTGCAGCTACATGAAAATGGTCTTAGGAAACCATCCGTAATTTTTCGTGAAATTTTGATCCCCATTCACAGAATAAAAAAAAACCGGCCAAGAGCGTGTCGGGCCACGCTCACTGTAGGGTTCCGTAGCTTCCCAGACCATTAAAAATACCAACATTTTTCGTCAGCAAAAATAACTTTGTTTTTCATAGTATTTGTATGAAAAACAAAGTTATCATTTGCGTTTTTTTGAAAAAGTGCTATATAACTCAAAAACTATTCAACTCATCAAGTTGAAAATAATTTTCCTAGAAAGTTCATATAAAGGTCTACTTCTGTGATTTTTTTCATATTTTTTAAACTTATGGTTCAAAAGTTAGAGGGGGGGGGGACACATTGTTTTTGACTTTCGGAGCGATTATTTCCTAAAATATTAATATTATCAAAAAATGATTTTAGAAAACCCCTATTCATTTTTAAATACCTATCCAACAATATATCACACGTCAGGGTCAAAATTAAAAAAAAAATCGCTCCCCACTTTACGTCTGGGGGAGGTACCCTAATAAAAATGTTTTTTTAAATTTTTATTTTTGCACTTTGTCGGCATGATTGATATACATATTGGTACCAAATTTCAGCTTTCTGGTGCTAACGGTCACTGAGATTATCCGCGGACAGACAGACAGACAGACAGACATGGCGAAACTATAAGGGTTCCGTTTTTTGCCATTTGGCTACGGAACCCTAAAAAGTACAGTTAGCAAGAAAATTGCTATTTTACACAAAACATTTTTTGATGCCAATCGATCCTGTTTCTAATACTCAACGGTTAAGGAAGCTCCCCTTTCTGCCCGGTTAATTGTTTCCACCCTGTATTTACAAATAAAATAATACTACGAATAAAATGTAGACTATACGAATGTACATCAGACATAAAACCCGAAAAGTTACAAATACAAACGAGTTCAAATCCTACTATCTACAAATAATAAAAATGCTTTGTCCTGAAGGACTGTGATGGATCAACGCACAGCCTTTACCGCAGATTGTAGAAACCTGAAGCTTGGAGGGTGTATTTTTTGTATAATAATTTCAGAAAATCATTTCTTATCGTATGCCTATAATACGATAAGAAAGGATTTTCTGAAATTATACCCCTAAGGGGGTGAAAGTTTGTATGGGAAAATGTGATTCCTTGGTCCAATCTACTTCACATTTTGCTATCAACAATATTAACCGAATTGATGGACGCGTTTCGTATTGCACGTAAATTGATTTCAATGCATATCATAGGAGACACCGTTTTAAATAACTCCGCAGCAAACCAATCTCTGTAACCCTCTCTTTCTCTTATGTGACGCAGACGAAGTTGCGTGGGTCAGCTAGTTGTTAATAAAATAAACTATCATATTAAATATGGTTATATTATTTTCTCGCAATCGTAGTGAAATGTACGGTGTAACACACGGCGCTAATAGTACATTATGATATAAGTGCGGTATGTTGAAAATTACAGCCGAGGCGATATTGCTTACCCGAGCCATAGGCGAGGGCTAAAAAAAAGCAGAGGCTGTAATTATCAAAGCGCACGTATGTCATACGACGTTTTATAACATATTTGCGAAGAAATAAACAAAACAATACAGCGAAAAGAAAAAGCACGCCGAATAATTTTTACTTTTTAACAAATAAGCGATGCGCGCGCGTTCGCGCTTTTTTTCAGGCATAGGCACAAAACAGCCAGTATTAAATAAATAAATAAATTGTAATTTAAGGTAAAAATTGATTAAATTAAAGAATTAAATGTTTATTTATTATATTTTATCTCCCAAAGTTAATTTTATATTTGAAGTTCATAAAATGTTGACCACTTTTCTGAAATAAAAAGTCTTTGCTAAGATTTAAAAAAGTACCGTTCGTTTTGACGGAGCATCTTGATAAACCGTGCGATTTACATTACATTACCGCACAAGTACGTAATGAGATACATTACGATATTGAAATTGGTGAAATAAGAGACCCTTTACGAGCAAATGTGTTATAAAATCCCATTATAACTCGGTTCCTATTTACAAAAGCTCTATTTATAAGCTCGGTAGTAAAACTACCTCGTCTATAATGGGTCATTTTAGCCCCTTGTATTACAATGTACTATTTTAACCAAAAAAATATTTCGTGAAGTTTTTCATCCAACCTCCTATGCTTCTAAAGTGTATAGTACTTTCACGCTAGCATTATTCAGAGGACGAACCACGGTATCTATCCGCTTTATTCACAGATTTCTATTTTGAATCCTTTACCAGGAACGCATAGATACTATGTGCAGGTTTTTGGAAAGCCTATCTGCATACGAACATGCATTTTTGATCTCCGGAGAACGCGATACAGATCCGGCTGAAGTTGGATTTTGGTATAGGATTTAACTTTATCTAAAATGAAAACTTTTAGTAAAAGATACTTCCAATTAAACTTTCCGTCGTATACTTCGCAGAGTTATTTATATTTAAGGTTTTAATTTGGAAGAGATTACTTATTTTGGTAAGTATTAATTTTCTTCTAAACCACCACTGCTCTAAATCAGACTCTTATTAAAGAGTTCATCTGGAGAAGTACGTCGTACAGAAGGCCGAAAATTAGTGGTACCAAAACTAATTTAACTGAACTCACATCCTATTCAAACTTTGTACGATGCTAGGCCAGCTTAGAGTCGACCCACCAAATGTAGTGATCGACTGTACCCACTGTCATTAAACTTGTATTTACTTTGAAACAGAATTAGCAGTATTGTATCACAGTTTATACTTTCCATCGCAACAGGGATGTTTCCTAAGTAAAACAAAATAAAGGGTGTAAAACACCTCTTCACGAAGCCGAAAGGCACTTGTTCTCTCTATCATTGCGATCATTTTTTTGTTCTACACCATACCTGGGAACCTTCTAGTTACGGAGATATGGGGAGTCAAAGTTACAACTTTTTCACAAGTTTTTTTTTAAATCCAAGTTTTTTTTGTAATATTTTAACTTTTAACACCTCCATGAACCGCGTACCTACTATTCAATCCATCCATCAGCACAATGTTTTAAGTGCGTTACATTGAGTTCTACCACAGAACATGAAATATAACCTCAAAAAAGAAGTTGTTTCCCAGCAATAATTTTTGCGTAAAGTTACTTAGTTTGATGTACAGAATGCTTGGTTAACGGCTTTGTGATGAGGTGGTTTACACCCTGTATGTTTCTATTTAGTCCGTCAGATTATCTAAAAATATTAGAGATGTAGTCTTTGTTATTTTTTTTTATTTAGCCTGTACTGTCCCACTGCTAGGCAAAGGCCTCCCCCGACCAATAATTGACGAAGATGACTCGTGACGTCACACGAGTTTTCAACGCACTTTAGGGACGTATTTAAAAAAAAATAGGTACGTCTCCAAAATTTGTAGAAATCATTCTGACGGACGAATTAGTTTTTTAATATTCTTTCTTTACCTCTCGTTTGATAACGGTCTAAACCGCCGCCAGGCTTTTTCATATTAATAGTTGCCTTGTTTTCGTTTCGTTTTCCGACCAAAATTCGTGCATTCACGAATCCTGGACAACTTGACGTATCTCAATTCCATTGCACCCGTTCCTAAATATCTCGCTAAAATCCAATCGTAGTTTTTACCGGCGGCTGTCAGTTCGTCAGATTCATGCATTTGTTTAATTGGACCCAGCTAATTGGGAGCCACCATCCAGTCGCCGATATTCAAATATCTTTGATTGAAATATTTTTATTCATATACATGTACTGTGATTTTTAAAACGTTTTTCAAGTTACGTTTCAGTGGATACTGAGTAAATATTGTACTTGTACAAATACGTGTGTTTAATTTTTGATGGATATCAAAACATTTTTACTGTGTTCTAGGAATTATATTAAAAATAAAGTTAGGTACACGCAAAGTCAGCAAGACTTTGTATTTTGAATCCAGTTGAACTTACACGCGTCACTCAATATTAGTTGATCATGTGACAACTGAGTTTTCGTCTAGTTTTTTGTACCATTGGGGAACAAAGAACCGGACGTATATTTAAATTTAAAAAAAAAACATAAAATATCAGAACTACACTGTATTTTTATGTCAAAACTACCCTCTATTTTTACAAAGCAAAAATCAGCTCTTGCTTGATGAAACTTCAACAAAGCCTCAAGCCAATTTTAGTCATGTCAGAAGGAATATGTAGATGGATCGTGGTAAGCGATTTTCGATTATATCATGTGGGTGCCCGTATCACACACGTCTCGGCGAGGAAGATAGATTGCGCAGTCTCCGCTTATCTATAACCACTTTGACGTCATCCAGGCCTTTTAAAATGTACCCGCATTTAACAGTTTTTCGAGTTTTTAAGTTGGTGGAACTGACGGGTTGGGTCAGTTTGATTTGTAGACTATTTCTGGGTGTTACTTTTTAAGGAGTTGTGTAGGGATTATAATGTGACTTTTGGGTAGTGTTGAATATGAAAAACATTGCCATTGTTGGTTTATATTATTATGAAAAACGCTTAAAATAAATATCGTAGTTTAATCAAAACTTCTTAAATACACGTTGTAAACGGACCCTTTTTGAAATTGTCAACCAAGCATTCTATAAACCAAACTAAAGTCTAACTCTACGCAAAAATTATTGCTGGGAAACGACTTTTATTTTGTAAAAAAACACGTTTTACTGTAAGACTCAATATAACGCAGTCAAAACATTGTGCCGATGGGTGCATTGAATATTACGGGGGTCTTGCAGGTATTAAAAGTCAATTTATATTTTTTTTAAAGTTGTGCGGTAAAACAAAAACTTACGGTATACTCGGAACTTTGATGAAGATTCCCAGGTATGATCTAGCTAGAACAAAATAAATATCGCAATGACGGGGAAAACAAGTGTCTTTCGGCTTTGTTAAGGATACTTTTACACCATTCATTACCCCACCAGTTGGTAGTTAATACTTAGCTGTGAAAACAATTTCTATTTTATTTAAAAACTGGATCTGTTATGCCAATCGACGCCACTTAGATACTTGTCATAAATTACCACGTTTTTCGCTCCAGACCGAGTAAAAAGTCACCTTGTACTAAATGTCGAACAAGGTGACTTTATGAAAATAAATAACGTTAAAATAATACGTTAATCGCGAAATCTAGTTTAGATATGAAACCACAATAAAGCCAGTGGCGTAGGATATTGCTCGTTATTATAAACATAATGAGAACCATCTTGTTTGCTTTTTATATTTTTCTTTCTCATTTTTAAATTATAAAAACATCAAATAAAATATTTAGTTAAATAAAATCCATTGTGAACTCTCTCAACCATAATTAATTCGTCCAGATGCTCTTTTGCCAACAAAAAACTAAACAAACAAATTGACTTCAATTTATTTTTAAATTAAACATAAGTAAACTTTAAAACTCAAATAAAATTGGAATTCCAACTCCATTCTAACTTTGGAATGATGAATATTTGATTTTTTTAAATAAATCTTACCGCTGTTAACTGAGTTACGGGCGAAAGAGCGAAGTAATCGAATTATTTAGATTGGCCCGTTAGAGTCGTCAAATTAAAACATTGATTTAATTTGTCTACCCTAAGAACAACTGACTGTGGAATTTATAAACAATTCGCTGAATTAACAGTGGGAATATACTGGGAGTAGCAATAACTCAGTTATTGCTAAATAATTGAGTTATTGCAGAAAATGAGCGTAATTATGTGTACTTGAAGTTCACATAATTACGCTCATTTTCATATTATGTGACTAAATAAAACCGCGTTGTTGGATAATATTCAACGTTCACCTCAGCGTGTAAAGAATGAAAATCCAGAAACAGAGAGCTTGTAAATATTAAGGCATTCATTTAAGTATTGTCTGAGGCTAGTGAAAGTTAGCATCTATAGAATACTAGTTTTGGTTGTGTCGATTCCGCAGATGAAGACTCGAATATTTTTATTCTGTTTGATGTAATATAGTGAAAACCAACTGAGGTGTTTCTTATTAATCGTTATATTTGGTTATATTTAGGTGGATGCTCCAAGGTTCTTTGCAGGTCGAGGATTGTCTTTGACATTGATAAATTCGTTCCTCGATCTTATGAACTTGGAGGGTTGTATTGATGATTTTGATGATTATAATTCTGTAAGTACATACATCTTACATTTGCCAACAATATTATAGTCAACATACAAAAAAGGCAAATTGCAAAAAACGTAAGAAAATTTGAATTTCGCGGGCCACCCTGACGCTTTCACCTTAATTCAACAATTGAAGTATGAAGTTCTTATTGGTCTTCATAAAAACTCAATTCGTGAATGTCTCCAAATGCCAAAATATTTTTAACTAGTCGAATGTATAATCGATTCGAGAAGAACAAGAAGATAACATTATCATAATCATCATCATCGCCTAGCCTTTTCCCAATCAGGTTGGGGTTGGCTTCCAGTCTGACCGGATGCAGCTGAATACCAGTATTTTACATGGAGCGACTGCCTATCTGACCTTCACAACACAGTCAATCCTAGGTAATACGATACCACTTGGTAAGACTGGTTGTCAGACTTTTTGGGTCACTGAATACCTGTAACGACTGAAGATAACATTAATTTCACTTTAAAACGTAGATATACTTTATCCAGTCCTACCTAGAAGTAGGTACTAAATTAATAATACATGGGGTGTGTATTATAAATATCTGCAGTGCCATATTGAAATCTTTCACTAGATATATTGTAGAGTATTTGCTTTAACTTCAAAGCTTCGTGCGACACACTATGCGCTTTGTACCTCCTAAGGGGGAAAAGCTACACCTGCAAGGGGTGAAATAAGTGACATAGGATATCTTTACGTGTTATGGTGTACATAGTTTGCTTCCCTTCGAATTTATTTTATCAAGAGATTTTCTTACATATCCTTTTGCCTACGGTACAAAGATTAGATACATTATATTGATGTGTACCGAATTAGGTTCTACGGTTATTATACCGTTTGTTGTTTATGAATCAAACGTATAATTAAACCTTTCTTTATTGTGTGGTTTATGCCTAACGTGGCCATGCATGCCGTCGAGAAATATTTCTCAGGCACGCTGGTTCCACCACAATTTTTCCTTCACCGAAACAAGTGGTAATTATACAATACGCACTTGAATCCGTAAATCAGAAGTACGTGTCTTGTGTTCGAAGTTGAGACCTATGACTCGGCAATCCGTTGGACATCACCTTTAGTCATTTGATTATTAGTGATAGCCTCGTGTTCCTCATGCCTCATGTTCGAGTAAACCCAAAAATGTCATTATTAATAAACCACAAGATGTTTATTTGTGTTATTTTCCTTGTAACCGGATTCGCATCAATAATACAGAAACCGGAAGCAAATCTAAAAGCCTGTTAATACATTTTTCCTGTACAGAAAAAACTACATACCAAATCCAAATAAAGTAAGTATATAAATAGATACATGCACGTCTAAAAAGCTTTAGTAAGTGTGACAGTGACGCAGATTGATGGCTCAGCAGAATTGACTGCTCCAGGGAAATTAACACTATGTTACCGAGACAAAAACACTTAGATGACCCGGCTATGTAGGGCGGAGTTATAATATATGGCAGGCATTTGTTTTGGTGACGTCACGCTCCTATTTTGTTGTTTTTGGGCTGTACCTACTGGATAATTGAGTTTAATGATGCAATAGTGGCCGTGGTAATTACGTGGTGTGTTAAATATGGATGTTAGAGGGTACGTTATTATTTGTGTCTTGCCAGGTTGTGTTTGTTTGTATAGTTAAGAGAACTGTGACTCAAAAGACCAATTTAATATTGTGTGCGGTTTATTGTTCAGTTCTTTTCTCGTCTTCTTTCTCTTTTTTTATAACATTGAGTAGAAAGAGTAAAGGGAACCCTATTTCCAGTAGTGTGACAATATAGGCTGATATACAGGGTGTAAACAGACCAACCGTCAAAACAGTCAAGTCAGACTAAACGTCAACCAAGCATTCTGTATATCAAACTTATACCGTCGAACTGTAAGTGAACAGGTAAATTCGTTTGACTTTTAAATTATACTTGTTTGCTGTGTTGTCCTCGATGATTAGGAAAACTAGTGTAGATGTTTAAATATCAGTTGTAAAATCAATAAAAGAATATTAAAAAAACATTTTTGCTGGTAAACTAGTTTTTAAGAGCGCGTATCCCAAAAGCTGGCAACGTCGCAAATAGCTGTCAAATATTTACATGTTTTAATTAATTTGGCAATTTTACTGCTTCAAACCAAAAAGTACACTTTTCATAATGCATTAATAAAATTAAAGTGAATACAGAAAGTGATAGAAGCTATATTTTAATATTAAAGTCTGAGCTGATGAAAAGAGCTGTCAATCTGATAGCAGAGGTTAGACTAAATAATGAGACGCTAGATTACTTAAATATTCAATTTCTTCAATATATGGAGTAAAATTATTAGAAAAATTCATCTTTATAAGTCTTTTAAACTTGGCCAATACAATAACTTAACATTAGATAACCTTTTCATATTGCATAAAGTCTCTGCAGGGATTTGATATTCGCTGTCAGTTTTGACAGCACATTTTATAGGAGTATATTTTTTTATATTTTATTCGTACGTGAAAAAACTGCACAAAGGGGGATTAGGCCGTCGACTTGGGTTTATTTGTTAAAAAGCAGTACTAATATCTCTAACAGGGTACTATAAAGTTGAAATAATACCAGCCTATTACTGTCGCACTGATGGGCAAAGACCTATCCTCAACAGAGAAGGCACGCGCATTCATCACCACGCTTGCTCAAGACGAGTGAGCTATTTCAGACTTATAGTCTTAGGTTTCCTCACGATGTTTTCCTTCACCGATGTCTGTGATGTCCTAGATGAACTTAGAAAGTACTAATGAATTCAAAAAGTCACATTGGTACTTGCCTGGATTTGGACCCACAACCTCATGCATGCGAGGCGAGGCTTTAACCTTTGGGCCATCACGTCATTTCAGTTGATAATGTTCTTGAATAATGGCGTCCAACGTTGGTGTGTTGGCTGTTAGGTAAACTATATTACTCTGAACCGGTGGGCTTAAAGCAACAACAAGATTATCATATGTAACAAAATTAAGCACTCAGCAACGAAATTCATTTCCTGAAGGAGATAAATTGGGTATTATGATGTGCCTGTTGGTCTAGTGGTTAGTGACCCTGACTGCTATGCCGGAGGTCGTGGGTTCGATTCCCACCCAGGACAAATGTTTGTGTGATGAGCACGATCATTTGTTCTGTGTCTGGGTGTAATTTATCTATAATATGTATGTATTTAGAAATATATAAGTATGTTTATCAGTTGTCTAGTACCCATAACACAAGCTCTGCTTAGCTTGGGACTAGATGGCGTTGTGTGATAGTTGTGGAATATTATTATAAATGTTCACTCAAATACAAAGCATTATGCAGGTGTACGGGACGTGCTACACTACTAAATAAGAATCCTTTTATGATATTATATCTATATTTTATAACTTTCAATATTCAAGACATCTTTTTCGTAAGCTAAGTCAAGTCCGGCCCTCTGGCAATACATCATTCCAAATGTCTTGTCTATTTTCTTTATTCTAATTTTAATATTTAAGTTTACCAAGCTGCCAGTGTTAAAAAGTGGCCAGGATGATGTATCACCATTAAACCTCTACACCTAATACCTCTACAGTACGGTTAGTGTTTACTGCGATCGGACAAAATAATAGCCCAAAGCAATAGTTACCACACCAAACAAAAAGACGTATTTGTACAGCTACATAAACACACATAATTCCCTCATCCCGGAAGCGATTTCGATTTATTTGTCCCATCAAATGTAAATAAAACAACATGGGAACTGCTGGCTGTCGCCGTAAACGGGCTTATCAAAGTTCTGCAACTATCGTGACGAACATACTTGTCTTTAGCATTGACACGATATTACTTGGTATAAAGGGTGGAACTTTTTATGGTCCTTATTTGTACGGGGTGCCGGTAATTTTGGCCCGATGTGTAAGGGTTTTGTTCGCTCGTTTCGTTGTTGGAGCATTGAGGTGAAGTAAGGTGGTGTAAAGTTTAAAATTTGAGCCGATTATGGGGAAAGATAATACATTTTTTTTTGTGAAATAAAGCCAGCTTGCTGTAAAACTATTCTTGATTTCTATAAATAAATGTGAAAATGTTAAAGGTTTATGCAAAAAAATCTAAACTGCAATTAATTAAACTTTAAATGTCACTATCTTCCGTGACGCTGTTGCAAGCGCCATGATCGTGGGTTAACTGGACCATGCGAGTAAATGGGAAATAGTACATTTTGATACAAGTGGAGAAAGTTTGTTAGTGTAGTTCAAGGCGATATTAACACACGAGCCGTAGGCGAGGGTGTTTTTGAGTCGAGAACTGAAATAATTTTTTTTGAAGAAATTAAATTAAAGGAATAAAATATTTGTGTCATGAACATTACAAGACTATGATTTAAGTTTTTTTTTTTCGCGCTTTGCTTTCGGCAGGTTAAAGGAGAGGCTAAGGTATGAAGCCGTTATACAGCCTAATATAAAACATAGTTTTTTTTTATAATTTTTTGAATTTAGAACACAAATAAATGTTAATTTGTTTTTAAAAGTAAATATTAGTTTTAAATAATCATGTTTATCTGTTATATTGAATTTATAAACACAATTTGTATATACAAATGTTTACAAAGAAAGACGTAGATCGCTTTTCCGAAATTACAAAAAAAACATTCACCTCTGACTCTATAGTCTCTGTATTAGGTGAATGTTTTTTTTAAACTATGCTTTGAACCAATTTGGACGAGGTATATGTATAGTTATCTGTGGCAATTTGGCTTTCCGCACACGTGTGGAAAAAATACCAAAAACGCACGTGTGTGAAATACACTTGCATTTTGAACCTAATCGTAATGCGAAAAGAATCAATTTTCGAGGCAGACTATTGAAAAAAATTAGAAGTACAAATTTATCTACCCTATTTCTTTGTCTGAAATATCGGGCGCTCAACATCAAAAACAAAAACGAAAGATATCCTGTTTGTGAAATTTTAAGTTGTGAACCGTGATAGCTCAAAACACTGTTTGGAATTAAATAAATCAGAGGAAAACATAACCGGTTATGGTCACTGGCCTAATTACACGATGGTCATTTTTCAAATTTGTGTTTAGTTTCTTGAATACGAATATAACAGGCCCAACGTAGTTGGCAAGCCAAGACATTTTGTTCAAACACCTTAGCAAAATATTGAAACTACAACATTACACCTCTAATCTAAACCGAACATAAACATAATCCACTCAAAACGTCACTTTCCTCAAAATATTACTCTATTACACGATCCCAAATCCCGTGCCACAGAGTATAAATTACGCGCGAAAGAAAAAAAAGCGCGTGTAACATGCGTTTATAAAGGAAGCCTAATTCGCAACAAGTTAACCAAGATTTATTAGCCGTAACGATCCTTGTAAAATGCTAGCATAAATCACTAATACGCTTCACGGAACCGCTTTGTTACTAGAAACTGGTGAGGAGATTCGTTATAGAAACGTAAGTAGGAACGTGTTTTGGTAAGAAAATTGTGAAAATTGTTATGATTGTACTGCCATCAAATTTTCAGGCTTCCCATAAAACATTACTATGAAGAAAACATATACGTACATATAGCAACTCTGAAGTGGAGATGGGCAGGACACTCTTGGCAAGATGTGGTGATGGGCAGGACACTCTTGGCAAGATGTGGTGATGGGCAGGACACTCTTGGCAAGACGTGGTGATGGGCAAGACACTCTTGGCAAGACGTGGTGATGGGCAGGACACTCTTGGCATGACGTGGTGATGGGCAGGACACTCTTGGCAAGCCGTGGTGATGGGCAGGACACTCTTGGCAAGACGTGGTGATGGGCAGGACACTCTTGGCAAGCCGTGGTGATGGGCAGGACACTCTTGGCAAGACGTGGTGATGGGCAGGACACTCTTGGCAAGACGTGGTGATGGGCAGGACACTCTCGGCAAGACGTGGTGATGGGCAGGACACTCTTGGCTAGACGTGGTGATGGGCAGGACACTCTTGGCAAGACGTAGTGATGGGCAGGACACTCCTAGCTAGACGTGGTGATGGGCAGGTCACTCTTGGCAAGACGTAGTGATGGGCAGGACACTCTTGGCTAGACGTGGTGATGGGCAGGACACTCTTGGCAAGACCTGGTGATGGGCAGGACACTCTTGGCAAGACGTGGTGATGGGCAGGACACTCTTGGCTAGACGTAGTGATGGGCAGGACACTCTTGGCTAGACGTGGTGATGGGCAGGACACTCTTGGCAAGACGTGGTGATGGGCAGGACACTCTTGGCAAGCCGTGGTGATGGGCAGGACACTCTTGGCTAGACGTGGTGATGGGCAGGACACTCTTGGCAAGACGTGGTGATGGGCAGGATACTCTTGGCAAGACGTGGTGATGGGCAGGGCACTCTTGGCCAGACCTGGTGATGGGCAGGACACTCTTGGCAAGACGTGGTGATGGGCAGGACACTCTTGGCTAGACGTAGTGATGGGCAGGACACTCTTGGCAAGACGTGGTGATGGGCAGGACACTCTTGGCAAGCCGTGGTGATGGGCAGGACACTCTTGGTAAGAAAATTGTGAAAATTGTTATGATTGTACTGCCATCAAATTTTCAGGCTTCCCATAAAACATTACTATGAAGAAAACATATACGTACATATAGCAACTCTGAAGTGGAGATGGGCAGGACACTCTTGGCAAGACGTGGTGATGGGCAGGACACTCTTGGCAATATGTGGTGATGGGCAGAACACTCTTGGCAAGACGTGGTGATGGGCAGGACACTCTTGGCAAGACGTGGTGATGGGCAGGACACTCTTGGCAAGACGTGGTGATGGGCAGGACACTCTTGGCAAGCCGTGGTGATGGGCAGGACACTCTTGGCAAGACGTGGTGATGGGCAGGACACTCTTGGCAAGCCGTGGTGATGGGCAGGACACTCTTGGCAAGACGTGGTGATGGGCAGGACACTCCCGGCAAGACGTGGTGATGGGCAGGACACTCTTGGCTAGACGTGGTGATGGGCAGGACACTCTTGGCAAGACGTAGTGATGGGCAGGACACTCCTAGCTAGACGTGGTGATGGGCAGGACACTCTTGGCAAGACGTAGTGATGGGCAGGACACTCTTGGCTAGACGTGGTGATGGGCAGGACACTCTTGGCAAGACCTGGTGATGGGCAGGACACTCTTGGCAAGACGTGGTGATGGGCAGGACACTCTTGGCTAGACGTAGTGATGGGCAGGACACTCTTGGCTAGACGTGGTGATGGGCAGGACACTCTTGGCAAGACGTGGTGATGGGCAGGACACTCTTGGCAAGCCGTGGTGATGGGCAGGACACTCTTGGCAAGCCGTGGTGATGGGCAGGACACTCTTGGCAAGACGTGGTGATGGGCAGGACATTCTTGGTTAGACGTAGTGATGGGCAGGACACTCTTGGCTAGACGTGGTGATGGGCAGGACACTCTTGGCAAGACGTGGTGATGGGCAGGACACTCTTGGCAAGACGTGGTGATGGGCAGGACACTCTTGGCTAGACGTAGTGATGGGCAGGACACTCTTGGCTAGACGTGGTGATGGGCAGGACACTCTTGGCCGGACGTGGTGATGGGCAGGACACTCTTGGCAAGCCGTGGTGATGGGCAGGACACTCTTGGCAAGACGTGGTGATGGGCAGGACACTCTTAGCTAGACGTAGTGATGGGCAGGACACTCTTGGCTAGACGTGGTGATGGGCAGGACACTCTTGGCTAGACGTAGTGATGGGCAGGACACTCTTGGCTAGACGTGGTGATGGGCAGGACACTCTTGGCAAGACGTGGTGATGGGCAGGACACTCTTGGCAAGCCGTGGTGATGGGCAGGACACTCTTGGCAAGACGTGGTGATGGGCAGGACACTCTTGGCAAGACGTGGTGATGGGCAGGACATTCTTGGTTAGACGTAGTGATGGGCAGGACACTCTTGGCAAGACGTGGTGATGGGCAGGACACTCTTGGCAAGACGTGGTGATGGGCAGGACATTCTTGGTTAGACGTAGTGATGGGCAGGACACTCTTGGCTAGACGTGGTGATGGGCAGGATACTCTTGGCAAGACGTGGTGATGGGCAGGGCACTCTTGGCAAGACGTGGTGATGGGCAGGACACTCTTGGCAAGACGTGGTGATGGGCAGGACACTCTTGGCAAGACCTGGTGATGGGCAGGACACTCTTGGCAAGACGTGGTGATGGGCAGGACACTCTTGGCTAGACGTAGTGATGGGCAGGACACTCTTGGCTAGACGTGGTGATGGGCAGGACACTCTTGGCCGGACGTGGTGATGGGCAGGACACTCTTGGCAAGCCGTGGTGATGGGCAGGACACTCTTGGCAAGACGTGGTGATGGGCAGGACACTCTTAGCTAGACGTAGTGATGGGCAGGACACTCTTGGCTAGACGTGGTGATGGGCAGGACACTCTTGGCAAGCCGTGGTGATGGGCAGGACACTCTTGGCAAGACGTGGTGATGGGCAGGACACTCTTGGCTAGACGTAGTGATGGGCAGGACACTCTTGGCTAGACGTGGTGATAGAACGCTAGAACGGTCAGTGAATGTTTGTCGCGTAGTGTTAGGTGAAACGGGCATTGACCTAGCACGCTAAAGAGTAATTAACTGGGGAAAGCTTTTCAAGCAAAATAGATAACAATAACAATGCAGAAATAATATAATAATAATGCAATAATGCAGATGCACTTGCGATTCCTTGCATGTAATTTATTATCATCCAAAATTATTTTTTAAACGTCGACTGGCAATTAGTGTACGATACTTAAACACGTGATTGTATTCATGATAACAAACCACTTTTACAATGGGACAAAACCTGAAATCGCGCAATAAAAATCTGCTTTTCAGTACATTTTGACCAAATAAGCTAACATAAATGTACTAAACCCGACTATCGACTTTTGCAAGCCACCAACCGTAATAATGTATTATAATGTACTATTATAAATAAAAACTTTTTTTGCAAAAAATAAAACCGACTTCAAAAAAAACAAAAAAGTGAAAAATAACTTTAGCTTCTGAAGTCGGTGACCTTTGTTTGATTGATTTAGTTTTTTTGTCACCGACTTCAGAAGCTAAAGTTATTTTTCACTTTTTTGTTTTTTTTGAAGTCGGTTTTATTTTTTGCAAAAAAAGTTTTTATTTTTCACTTTTTAGTGGTTCACATGTGCTTGATATACATGGAAAGTGCATACCGTTACAATTACAACAAGCCCAAACACGACTAGGGTACATTGTCTCATTATGGAGTTCCGTGACTCTTGGCTTCATCATCAGATCTGATGGTAGAATGGTTCTTATCAAACGCAAATGCTTCACTTGTTGTACAAAATACCAAAATCGCAACCCGTTTTCATATAAAATTTGAAGAGTTCCCTCGATTTCGCCAAGATTCCATCATCAGATCCCGACTTGGCGGCTATGGGACCATTTGGAAAGAATACCCTTTCCAACAAAAAAAGAATTTTCCAAATCGGTTGGCAAGCAACGGAGTTATGCCCGAACAAACATAAAAAAAAAAAAAAAAAAAAAAAAAAATAGAAACATCCGAATTGAGAACCTCCTCCTTTTTTAGAAGTCGGTTAAAAACTATTCTACTGAACTAAAAACTTCAATTTACAGTCTGATCCAAATGTATTACGCGCTTCAGTATTCTTCTTCAATAGATGCGTGAAAACCTATTAAAATTACTTCTGCTGTAATGCTTTTGCAAAAAGTCGATATTAGCATAGCACATACAATTTTTTCTGACAAAGTCGGTACCACGCTACTAGACGAACGCGCTTAATCGACGCCTCGCTTTGCGCTTCGCCTCATCTCGTCCTCGTAAATTTTCGGCCTAAAAAGTATACAGCAAACATTTACTTTCAATATTCAAACGACATGTTTAATCTAGAGAATGAAGAACGTGTGTTTACTCTCTTTGCAATAAATATTGGTAAACAAAAATTTAATGTTTGTGTCATTAGGAATAGTAATGTGTTTATTTGAATTCGAATTTTAAGCCTGCGTTGTTACTCATACTGTATTTACCAAACTGGATGGAGAGGTCATAAATAAGACGGTCTTTTGCATGAAGATTAAGGGTGAATATTGCAGTAAAAAAAAAACTAGCAGTCGTAACTATGTGTCCATATTAATATTGCAAATGCGAAAGTGAATCTTTTTATCGTTGACTTGTCTGTTGCCTTTTTTTGAACAGATTTTGATGAAATCTAGCACAAAAATATATCAGGACTTGGGTTAATATACGGGTTTTTTTTCGTTTTGGCAGCACAATCCGGTGCAATAAATTTTGATCATGCAAGCGAAACCTTGAGCAAAACCTAGTGTACAATATGTACACACTGAACTATCGGTCTAATAAGTAATTTTTTTGTTTTGTTTATTTAAAAGTTGCATAAACTCCTACTTGTACAGATTTTTTTTCACGACGAAAATAAAGAACATTTTTTAATTTCAAGATTAAACATAAAATTTTCAGTAAAGCTCAGATTCATATTTTAACGACGACAGTTAATGACGAAACCTACTCATCTTACTCATTAAAACTACGAAAATATTAATTTCAATTGAAAACGTGAATTCAAAATGAATAAGTATGAAATATACTCAGCACAGTTTTAATTTTCTAGTCAATGAAGTTTCATAGTGAGCGTATTTAGAAATATTTATTGGTGAAAAATTTACAATAAAAATCTTTTAGGCTGGATGTTTAAATGCTTGCGGATTGAAACTGAATCATTTATTTGATTTAATAAAAAAAAAAATATTATTCAGTAACCAATTTCAGCTATCCATAATCTTCAGTAATAACTGACGAAGCTTATCCCTTTACCATTAATATAGCTTTTTGATTTCCGCAGATTCTGATGAAATACTATCAAATCGAAATACATTATTTTCAATAAATATTCCACGTAAAGCCCGCTTAATTGAACAGTCTGATAGAATACATTTAAATTCGATAAATATTAAAATTATTGCATTTTATTTATCAACACGAACATTAATTGAATTTTAATTGGAAACAGCAGAGACAAAACAAATAAATCAGTTTAGTTAACACAGAAATAGGACCGTGATATTAAAATGTTTTAACAAAATTAAACAGCAATTCCAACATTAATTCGCAAACAAAACTTCCCAGAATTATGTAGGTTATCCATGGACGTATTAATCTTACTCCGAGAACTTGCGAAGTCTGTCCCCAACTGCGAAACATCAGAAATATAATTTAGTTTTCCATTTAAGTTGGAAATAGGACACTTTGCATACAAATTCTCCTTCTAAACTTGTCATGAGAAGTGTGACTTGTCCGCGTTGTATATCCGTTACATTCCACTTAGGAGACCGTTGCACCTTCATTTGTTTCGGAGTAAACATCAACTTTGTTCTCGAACGAGGACACAAAAACATTTTGGTCCGCGACAGGGCATATTCTGAGGCCCAAACACACGCGTTTACGACGCCTTTGCGGGCGAGTGACATCAAAAACCGCTTAGCGAGTCCCCGACTACCACCTCGGGTAGGCTAGTGTATACTTTATGTTGGTCGAAGTTGTAAAACGTTGGCGTGTCCCTGTAGGGTACTATTCCTAGTTTCATGTTGTGGTGAAGTTTTTGTGTGCGAAGGAAATGTTGTACAATTAACTATGTAAGTACAATTTGACGACGCAAACGTGCCTTGTGAGAGCACAAGTTTATTGCTTGCTGTTGTTAATGTTGATGCTGTAAACAAAAATTATGCCCTTTTTCATTAGGCTTTAAGTTGAAACTGCTGTGTCAAGTAGGTGTCTCGAGTTTAGTTGGTAAATTACAACGCTGACTCAAATTAATTTACAGTTCTTTAAAACTTTTCATAAACTCTTTATTAATAGTGGTACCATGTCGCAAGCCTTAATATAACACATACTACGCATCACAAAGCACCCCTAAAAAGCTTATCAGAAGATTGCAAATAAGCGTCTTCACTACATTTGCCAATACGACTGTCATTTGCAATCACGTCGCTTTTGAGGTTTGGTAATTACCAAACCTTGCAGACACGTCTGATATTATTGCGTGCATCCAAACAGCAAATTACAAAGTGGGTTGGGAGCAAAGAGAGCGGCCCCTCTGATTGGCATTGCGATGGACTTCGCGCCCCGTTTGCTTCGGAAATCTGATTAATCCCCTGTTAATTTTCCAGGAAATGTTTGTACTATCCCCCTGTCCCGTAATGTAGTTACTGTTTCATTTAATTTGCTTTCGAAGCCTATTTATTTTTGGTCTGATCATATTTGCGTAAAGGTTGGAGTACTAATCTATGTAATGGATTAATTTTGAAAACTATTGGAAATTAAAAATATTTGTGGCAATTTTTGTTTACACAATTCATGTAGGGAAGTATGCTGCTTTCATCAGACAATTGGGCTTTCAGACATAATCTAAAACTCCAACTAGGTAGCATTTACAATCAGAATATTCCTAGCAGTAAAACAAAACATAAAATCTAGTAAATAAAACATATTTTTCATTTTCCACCCCAATTTCACTTGTCTACAACCAAGCAGCGTGGCTCATTCATCATAATTATAATCCACACACATTACCAAAGCTGGGCCATGTCGGCGTCTCCACCTCTACACAATGGCTGAGCCGACGATGCTCGTAACTAAGATATTTCGTGAGTCGTACGAACATACGGGCCAACCGAGGTACGTCACCAAGACTCGTTGACGGAATTATAGCTATTGGTGCAAGTGGCCAGAGGTGGCGTTTCTAATCACTTAAGAAACGAGAAATACTTACCAGAGAGGGCAAGTAGCAATTTTTGACTTCTCTGAAATCGTTATTTCTTATGCGTCACTTTATCTAGGCATTCCAATCAATTAGTGCGTTTTGATTCATGCAGTTTTAAAATATAATAAAATACATTTCACTCCGAGATAGGAAAAATTTACAGATTATCGTATTTCTGCCACGACGCTCAAAAGGAGACCTTTGACATGTAGGGCAAAGTTCTGAATAACGAGTAGTTTACTGCGGACCAAGTCCTCAGGCAAAGTCAAATTATTACCATTTTCTTTCAACCTTTGTCACTTCTTCCTTCTCTAGACTTGAGCTAAAGAGATAGAGAGTGACTACTGAGATAACAACAAATAGAAAAGTATGGAAGAAGGAGACAAAATGCGGCAACATAATTTTAGAGTATCAATATACTCTAAAATTAAATTATGCATAAAAGCAGGAGACAATGTTTATATGTATAATCAAACTTCATAATCTTGATTTGCGTTGGAAGGCTTCCCACTAGGAGGACCGCTGACTTGGTGAAGGTAGCGGGAATCCGCTAGAAGCGAGTCGTACGGGACCGGTCAATGTAGCGACACTCGAGGGAAGCCTTTGTCTAGCAGTGGATGACTTTCGGCTGAAATAAAATATAATAAATAATAATAATAAATTCTTTATTGCACCAAAAGCCATCACAGTACAATCATCAAAAACAAAGAGCATAATAAGGCTTATAACTAGTTCACAATAATTTTAATTCTCTGACTCCTAAACTAGGTGTATGTGCCTGTGTCTTAGGAGTCAGTGATTCTCCGTTATAGACAAGACAAAGCCATAATATAAAAGAAAAAACAGGACATTACAAACAGTAAGCAAATGGTGTAAAAGAAAACGGGATATAATCTATTTAAGAAAACACAAATGAAAACGTTTAACTATGTGGTGGGTTGAGTAAAATGTAGGGTCCGAGTGTGTGTGTGTTTGCGTGTGTGTGTGAGTAGTGAATGGGAGTAGGATGTGTGTGAGTGCGTATGTGGTGTGTAGGTGTAGGGTGTGTGTAGTGATAAAGAAGAAATGATGACCATGATGATTTGATTTTAATGAAACACGATTCTTCGCTATATCCGTTCTACTTGGGCCTCATAAGTTTTACGAAGCAAGGCTCGTCGTAAAGTCGACACAAGTCGCAATGCGCGTCGGCTCGGACGTGATACGTCGCATTCATGGTGTCTGATGGATTTATGTCCTCAATGGTTCTCAGATGTCTTTGTTACGGCCGCGTCAAGAGTTACGAACACTGATGCACGCGATTTCTTGTTGCTTGCTTTAGTTTTCGTTTTGTAAGATTTTAGGGGCTGTCTTGAGTCGAATTCAGGCGGTGTAAAAGGAGGCTGATGTTTGTAGATTTTAATACTCTGTTTTTTTTTTTGTTCGTTGTCATTTGTTGTTGTCCCTGAAACTATGTCAACCAGCCTTAAAAAAGGGTATCGAGTACACAGTAACTGTCCTATGGAGGTAAGATAGGCTGTCAAGTAAAACGCTGGAGATAATCGTCTGTATACGGTCAGACTAGTAGCTGACCTGAAGATATTCAGGAAGAGACTAGGGGTTTTGTAGGTGATTAAAAGTCTATTAAATATTCATGTAAAACAAAATTTACCTCATCATTGAACTTCGAGGACCAGATATATCAAAAACCAACGATATACACTTAAACAGCTTAGTTGATGCAATTCTATAACTCGATCAATGTATTGAATAACACATCTTCAGAGATATTTCAGGATACTACAACAATTTCTATACATTCCCGAGTATCAGTACCAAGACACACAAGCATAAAACAATGCCTCAGCACACAGATTGGGGTCACAAAACTCGGCGTAACTTCATCAAGATTCAATTCGCAAACTTCGTGCCAACAGTCAGAGTACGCACCAAACAAACAAACCAAGAGTTGGGCCAACAGTTTGACAAACCTGACTTTAAACCAGGTTTGGTATTCATATTAACCGCTATCTGAGAAGATTACAAAGCCCGTAAGGGTAATTTCGTATGAGTTAGTATTAACCCCACATGCTGTTGGGGTAAGATGTTTGTATAAATGGAAGAGCCAACGTTTTATAAGTTTCAGCACATAATATTCTGAGAAATACGTGAATGCAGGTCGTCTAGAATACGTAAAATTGTTATAGAATTGTTTCTTATTCAAAATAGCGAAATATATAGAGTATGTTTTTAATTACCATTATTTAGAGACTATTATTGGAAATATGGCGTTGTCTAAAACGTATATATCTAACAGTCTGGTTTTATCAAAATCTGTAAAAAAAACCAAACATTTAGAAAGTAATTTAGAGAAACGCAAAGCCAGCCATGAAAGCTTCATTTACGAAGGAACTATTAATAAAGTTAAGTCTAGCGTAACAATAACACTTCTAGACATTTTCTATGGCCTTGCCGAGTCCCTTCAAAGCATACAATCTTATTGGATCAGGCCTTAGCTAATGTTTGCCGAGTCCACGCGAAACTGCTGAGATTCAATTTTATGTTCCATTCTCTTAAGTTGACCCATCAGATTTGCTATCTGCTGTGCCAAGACCCTTACATCATCTGTTTTTGAAGAATATATTGAGAACCCTTTCTTAGCTGTTTCTTTATCAAATAATTGGATAGCATTTAGGATCGTTTGTTTTCGTACTTTTCAATATACCTTTGAAATACTTGTGAAATGCTTTATCTCAGAATTGGTCATAGTATTGTTTAAGTTTCCCGTACTCCTTTGTCTAAAGTATTTTAGTATCTAAACTAATTGAAAGCGAGCAGCGGTGGTCCAGTGGTGGCGGCCCCGACTTACGAACAGTAAGTCGTGGGTTCGAACCCAGACAGGCGCATTACTTTGTGTAATTTATTTCATCACCGCTGCTCTCAAAACGGTGAAGGAAAACATCGTGAGGAAACCGGCATGTCCTAGAACCAAAAAATTCGAAGACATGTGACATCTACCAACCCGCACTGGGCCCGCGTGGCCCAGAAAGTGGCATAGAAAGGAGGCCTGTGTCCCAGCAGTGGGAACATTGATAGGCAGATGATGATGATGATGATGATGATGATGAATTGAAATCTGCTAGTTGGGCCAGGAAGGACGGCCTCGTGGGTCTAGTGCATAGAGGATGAGGTCCTAGGTTCGACTCCCAGATTGGGAAATGTTATTTGATTTTTCTGCCAAGAAATTCTCAGTAGTAATTGGTTTGCTCCCTATTACATAGGGCTTGAAACGTGAGTGTACTATTAAATAAATAAATAAATATCACTGGACATTAACACACAGCGCCACCAAATGCCACACTAAGCAAGGCTTGTGTCGTGGACACCAGATAGTTGAAATACTACATATACACTTTTTTGTTTGTAAATACATGCTTATTATACATATAAACATCCATGACTCGGAAACAAATGCCCATGCTCATCACACAAACATTTGCTCCTACCAGGATTCGAACCCAGGACCCTAAGAACGTAAGGCAGCCTCACCACCACTATGCCATTCGGGTCGTATTAGGTACAACTCTGCCAAACCCTTCAGGAATAATAAGCGTGATGTTATGTTTTGTAATTTAAAACTCCAAAACCATTCCGAGAAACTTACAACTCCGTATGTTGCTTCAATGATACATCTATTCTGTCTAAATATATACATTGATCAAACAATAGAATAACATGACATACTTGTCACTCGACATGGCGGAACACGTAACGAACAGAATCCTATAATAAACCACGGAGCTCGAAGATACCTTGCAGATGCTGGCAGAGGCGGCATTCAGTCCACAGATTCCGTACAAACCAAGTCTGTCTCTATGTACCTACGTACTTGCACTTGGTGACACATCAAACTATATATACATTTCAGTATAACATAGATTTCCTGTACAATGATTCGCAAAAACAGGTTTTGTATAGCATTTGTCGTCATGTGCACTACGACAAAATTGACTTATTAAACTGATGGTGTTGAATGACAAATCATGACAGAAGCAGCGCTCAATACTTTCAGTGCTATGAATTTTATCAGTAATGCCGTCTCTAGACGCTACCGGTTTCGTGTACACTTGAACAAAACTAAAGCAAGACGGGTACATACCAGTTCTTATTCAAAAACGAACCGTGCGACATCTCGTACTACTAAAATACTGTTCTGGTTTTAAATTTAAAAAACGACTTCAAACATAGGAGGAGGTTCTCAATTCGGTTAACTAACTCGAAAGTATATGGCAAAAACGTCAATGAAACAAACATGGTCACCGACTTCCGAAAGAAAAGTTATTTAGTTTCTGACTCTTCTTAAAATCATATTTAATTGACACCGTAAAACATTTGCGCGCCTTCAAAATTGCATCCATATACTCAACCGATCCAGAAAAGGGGCGTACAGATAAGTGTCATTGATTGACTTTTACACAGCTCGCTTCTTTTGTAGGAGGCACCCTTGTAACGACTCGAAGAGATACCGGCGACCCTCTTTCCGAAACTTAAACGGGTAACCCTATATCTTTGGAGCATCTCAATAGTTCGTTGTTTGTTATCTGTTACACGGGTGCAGGTGCGGACTGCTATCGAATTTGGTTAGGCGTATTTGGGGCAACAGAATAAAATTTTACATTCGCTATGAGGTGTCTGTGTGTTGCCGGGGTTGCGGGCCTATTCGAAAGAGATACCGCGGCCCCGGAACATAAAGGGCGAGGAAGGAACATGGATGGGTTTTAGTCAGTAAGAGTCTGACACTCCCTCCCGCTCCACCCAGAGTGGGAGAAGTCATTTGATGATTTCCCATCCTAAAAAAAAAAAAAAAAAGGTGTCTGTGTGTCGTGCCGGTATTAAATTACTTGGTTGTTTTAAAAATTTGGTGTTCGTTTACTAAAGAAGTCCTTCGTGCTACAGAAGCTATACTCACTGGGGCTAGTACTGGGTAATACTTGTACGATACCCATTGCTAAAACTGCTTCTCAGACTTTCGGATCACTGACTACTTAATAACTGTCAAAGATCTACAAATGACAGCCGGATCAAGGCTTAACTTGCTTTCCGAGGTACGAAGGAAACCCGGTATGTGGTGGTGTGGTGACCCATCCAAAGACCAACCTAGGCAAGCACGGCTTAACCTGCAGACTGACCTGCGTGGATGTATTATTTGGCCTCAAGCTCCTATTCAAATTTTAACAGGACTATTTTTAACTATATATTATACAGCAAACATTGAAATAGCATTTTATAGAGTAAATTATATTTGCCGAAATGTAAATTATGGATGATTAATTCGAACTTTACACGCTAATGGTGCCTCTTTTTTATTTGTATTTATTTACACATTGGACGAGGAATTTATTATTAATCTTTTAACTTAAAATATACATGAATAGTAGGAGTAATGACAAGTGACATACATAGCATGTATCAAAATAAATCAAGGACGCAATTATCCTGACAGCTGGTTGAAAACTTCTGGCACAGAAGCTTCTGGTTGGCTGGAACTAGGTATTAATAAAATCCAGATTTATGAAAAGTCAAGCAAGATATCCCTGTAATAAATTGAAGAAGCATCTCAGTGAATAGTTGTCACGTGAAATAGGGGTACAGGTGCGTACAGCACTCGAATTTGAAAGAGTGCAAAATAAAATTTGACATCTACTAGTATTCGTAAAACATTCTGTGTACCTCGAGTGTAGAGATGAAAGGAAAAATATATTATTTTTATGTTCAAGGTATTGTAGACTTGAAGAAAAACATCTAAAGGTGCTGGCAGGTGGTAGACTGGCAAATAAATGTGGAGTATTTTTGTAAAAGTCATTTTCTAGAATAGGCGTGGAGCTAACGATATCACTGGCTGGCTTTTTGTCGAGAAATCGAGCGTGGTAGGTAATCCGGAATGTTCTTAAAAATCAGTTCAAGATGGCCGCCCCCACAAAATTCCGGATTACATATTTTGTTCAACAACTCCCTCAATATGGGTATCAAATGAAAGGACTTGACTCATAGAATACTATACGCTATGATAAATTAAAAATCCAAGATCGTTAAATCACCATTTTGTGGAGCTAGTTGCCTCCACAAAATGGTGAGTTAACGAATTATTTTCTATTTAACTTTTCAACCGACTTCTAAAAAGAGGAGGTTCTCAATTCGTCTGTATTTTTTTTTTTTTTTTTTTGTTTTTGTTACCTCAGAACTTTCTACTGGGTGAACCGATTTTGATGATTCTTTTTTTATTTGAAAGCTGGTGCTTCCCGTTGGGTCCCATTTTAATTTGTTGAAGATCTGATGCTGATCTTCGGAGATATACAATGGAACTCTTCAAAAATAGACGGCAAATCTGCAGTGATTGCTGCATCCGCTTGTAGGATCATTGTTTATACTACATCATGACGTAACATCACGCCTGTATGCTCTGAGGGGGTACGCAGATGTGTACAATATACCCAGATTTCGACAATGTTTGTTACCTCAGAACTTTCAACTGGGTGAACCGATTTTGATGATTCTTCTTTTATTTGAAAGCTGGTGCTTTCCGTGTGGTTCCATGTCAATTTGGTTAAGATCTTACGCTGATCTTCGGAGATATAAATGGAACTCTTCAAAAATACACGGCTAAGCTGCAGTAATTGCTGCAATCGCTTGGTTGTTTATTGTTTATACAACATCATGACGTAACATCACACCTGTATGCTCTGAGGGAGTACGCAGAAGTATACGATACACCCAGATTTCGACAGTTAGACGTGTAAAGTTCCATTCAATGGGATCCCGGAGAAATAGAGGTAACTCCTTAACTTTATAGGCACACCAGAAGCGGTTTGGGTAGTTTTAGGCAGAGTACTTTCTCGGAGTGATCCCATTTCGATTTGATAAAGATCTGGTGACTTCGGAAGATAGGCAACTGAACTCCTTAATAAATCATAGCAAATGTACTGGGATCGCTGAAGACTCACGTCTGTCTATTGTATACACCAGTTCATAACAAAAAATCACACCAATACGCTGTGAAAGGGTAAGCACATGTGAACCACTAAAAAGTGAAAAATAAAAACTTTTTTGCAAAAAATATAACCGACTTCACACAAAAAAGTGAAAAATAACTTTAGCTTCAGAAGTCGGTGACAAAAAAACTAAATCAATCAAACAAAGGTCACCGACTTCTGAAGCTAAAGTTATTTTTCACTTTTTTGTGTGAAGTCGGTTATATTTTTTGCAAAAAAGTTTTTTAGTACATTGTGTCAGGGGTTTTTAAAATTTAAATTTTATTTTACTTTAAAGGAGAATCGCGAGATTGCATGTAATTCGGGACCCAGTGATAGGGGCGTACATTGTGGAAAGTTATGAATAGTTACAGAACGACTTAAGACTAACAAAAAAGCAAATGGAAAGTAGGTTATAGAAGTTGGGAGAAAAAAGATATGAAAGGTAGAAGATTATAACCTAACTTAAGGCACGTACTTATTGGTTATTGTTTAGTAGTAGAATGGCACAAACAAACAATGGAATGATCCACAGACTATGTCCACAGATGAATTTGACACTGACGTTCCATTTCTCAGTATTAAGAAGGTAAATGTCAAACGTTGCGTTCGCAAACTGCACGATGACTAAAGTAAAATCATTCGTAACTTTTTATTCCCATCTCCTTGTAACTCAATATTTTTTATATAGAACTCTGATAAACTCTTTACTATAATCAATATAAACTAGACCGTGAACGGAGCTCCGTTGATTTTTAAATCACGTGGGTCCAATCTCACCATTCTCCTTTTATTTTAATCCAATTATTTGCATGCCCATGTGACGGAAAAATGTACCTATTACCAAATTTGCAAATAATAAATGATTTGATAGACTTGGCAAAGTATAAGAAACGACTTTCGGGCCTATGGTTGTTTCTCCAAAAGAGATGTTACTTATTTTCTATGCCGTATACTTATCGTACAATCTCCCACGTTAACATTTGCATTGCTGGCCCACAATCACGGTTGACGGTACTGCCCCCGCCAAGACGAGCCAACCGAAGCGCAAGGGCACTACCTACCTTTTTCGAAGCGCTTCGTCGTGTTTTTTAACCCCTATAACTCAGGTTTGGATTATGTCCTCTTTTCTGTAAAAAAGAGTGAGCCTTATGCTATGTAGGTATGTCACTTGTCTTCAAATTTCTTTTATCAGGGCCGTTACGCTGGCAAGCGCCACAGCACCGCTTTATAAAATAAGTAAAAATGTATTAAAAAAAAAGAAAATAAAGTAAATGTCACAATTAGTTTATCCACCACTAGCACTTTGCCACCGACTTCGGCGCAAAAAAAATAATAGCTCGGCTAATCTGCAAGACATAATTAGTAAAAATTGTCTATTATAACCACGAATAATCATCATCATCATCATTTCAGCCTGCAGACGTCCACTGCTGGACATAGGCCTCCCCAAGTGTCGCCACATTGACCGGTCCCGTGCGACTCGCATCCAACTTGTAGTGTATCTTTCTATTAGTGAAATTTAGAATTGGATCATAAGTTTCGAAGATTAATCCCTACACACAAACAAACTTTACCGTATTATAATAATACTGTGGAATTATGGATGAAACATATCGAAGTGTCAAAATTATGTCTAGTACAAAAATATCCTCATAATATATAATATGTCACCGTAAAATTGTCAAATACGTTATATTACAATATAACGTGTATCTCTCTAGCGATATTGTAAAGTCTCGAATTATTGTCAACTGAACATACGGAAGTATCTCTTGCCCCCACAAACGGGACTTGGGGCACCCCCCCGTTAGGTTTTTTTTTTTTTTTTTTTTTTTTTATTTTTTTTTTTTTTTTTTTGTTTGGGCAGGAGTGGGAAATCCCCGCGGACACCTCGACTATCTCACAGGAATTTCTCTGGTGAGACAGTCGAGGTAGTGCCGGACTCGAACCGGCTAAAAACCACTCCTGCCAAGCCAGTGTCCCTCTAACATGGTGATCAGAGCCCTTCACACCTGTTGTTTGGCTTGTCTACGTTAGTAAGTGGCCGGAGAGACCACATAATTGCGTTTTGGTTTCGCATGACATTTAATACCGATTTTAATAACATCTTAGACATTTCAATTTACAGTTTTTTCTTGGTGGTGTTTATAAACAGTAACTATTTCACCACTATTAATATTTTACTGATAGACGTATTCATACATTATCTTTGGTTCAAAATGTTTATATCCACTAATAACCCTTACATATGTGCCCTTATTAATATTTGTTACTTTGCTTGCATGTGTTTCCTATTTTATTTTATTTTTTTGTTTTTCTGTCAATTTTATTTGTAACTATCTGATATCTATAATATATATTCAATATATAATTAAATATCCTTACATTTTATTTAAATCTTCTGTAGTTTTGGGTATTTCAGATTTTGCAAGTGATGGGTTTAGGTCTGTGGAAGTATTGCCAATTTCGACACAGCCCGACATAACCACCCGAGCCGGCACTCGCTCTTGCATAATTTGAGCCAGTTTCTCATGAAGCGGACTCAATTTACTTTTTCGGATATTGCCGACCCTGGTGATTGCCTGAACGCACTTGATTTCCAGTTGGGCCGAATTGGTTCTACTTCTGTGCTTGGAAGTGGTCGCATCGCCAACTTTAGCAGTAAGCTATCGAAGCTCTTGCGAATGCGTCCCACTTCCTTCGCACTGGGCATTCGTTGCTGAACGCGTTGTGCTCGGTGGCCCCAAGTTTTTCTCTGGTGCAGTTCACGCAAACCGCTGCTTTGCCGATCTGTCTATCCGGGCAGTCTGCCCTGACGTGTGGCCCACCACAGTGGCTACACAGATCGGCTGGCTCCGTGCACAGGCGTTTCCCATGCCCGTAAGCCAAGCAGCGGGTGCACTGCACCAGAGGCGTCTGGTCCTCTACGCGAACTCGCTGGAGGTCGATGCGGAGTTTTCCCCCCTCAATCGCCCTCCTCCAGATCGTAGGGGACACACCAAGCACAACGTGATTCGCATGTGGGTTTCGGGTTTTGCGGCGGTATTTTATTACCATCCTCCCCCCGTTAGGTTAGTTAGGTTCCTTTAAACCCTGCACTCGGAAATAGGGGCCCCGCGAAGCGGGGCTCCGTCGACTACGCTTTTTAGGGGAATATGAAGTGTTTTAAGGTTAGGTTATATTAATCGATATTTCTCAGGAATGGTACAGTATCTTTTCATGAGAGTGGTACCACTGGGCAAGGAGGACCCCTCCTTCTCTCTACACCGCGTGAGTTGACTACCATCGCATGCATTTCACGAAAAATAATGCGTTTTATTGTAAGCAGTATGTTCATTTGACAATAATTCGAGACTTTACAATATCGCTAGAGATATTACAATATAACGTATTTGACAATTTTACGGTGACATATACATTTTTACGCTAAGAACAAAATATAGATGGATTTTTATTAACAAAGGAACCGAAAATGGAATGGATATGAAGCATATAGCGGACGACGTCTTTCCTTCACTATCATGTTAGCGAGATTCAAAAGATGTGGAAAAATGATTTATTCCTTCATTTCGAACCAGGCTTACTTATCACAATGGAAATATCTTCTTTGAATAAAGAATAAAATCTGAGGTACTTATTTTGGGACTTCGCTTATTTTAGCCACGTATTTAGGCTAATTTTACCATTGCCAGTCTTTTGTTTACTGCGATCGCCTTTTTTTCGAATCGATGAAACATTCGTTTTAATAGTTATTTATCCAACATGTGAGGAAAGTTCGTTTTTCCTATGAGTTTTGATTTTGAGTCTTGAGTGAACGAAGGATTGAAAAATAGAATCACGAGCGCAGCGAGTGATTAGAAATTTTAATCCTGAGTAAGCGAAAGACTCAACAAAACGAATAGCAAATGAAATTGCTCACATGTTGAATACAAAACTTTTCACCACTCCCAGCAAGAAAGTATTCCGTCATCATAAGGTTTAGAAATTAAATAGTCACAAAGCAAATCAAAATAATTCTTTATTAGAAAATAAAAAGAGCTGTTATTCATGATATTTTTTTTTTCAATATCAGGCAAGGTTAGTTTCTGAACGGGATCATTACTTTCCTCACTGTTCAAACAGTGAGGATACACAACGACGAAACAGGAACAGCCTCATCCTAGAAAAGTGACCTGCCCAGTCCCATATAAGAGGAGCATTTTGTGACAAGTGATTTAAAATATACTACCCGATTACGATACGAAGTGAAGCAATGCTTGGTTGTAGGTTTCAGCTAATCCATACCATAATATAAATGCGAAAGTAACTCTGTTTGTCTGTCTGTCTGCTACCTTTTCACGACAAAACGGCTGATCGGATCGTAATGAAAATTGGCAAGGAGATGTATTTCAACCTAGGGAAGGACATAGGCTATATATTATCACGCTAATTACTTACGGGGGTGAGCAATATGCATTTCGTCTATATCTGTCAACTGTTTGACAACTGACAACCGTCATAACATGCATTGTAATAGAATAACAATTTCTAACCAATTGTCATTAGAACAAATAGCCCATCGGTGACGGCTACCGCCTTCCGAACAATGAGTCGCAAGTTCAAGCCTCAGTAAAGACATGCAATACATTTTGATTTTGTTTAATGCTGTAAGATTTCCGATAGTAACTTTGGTTCGCACGTTCAAAACCCACACGGTTTTCACATTTTGTAACAAAGTATTTTTTTTATTTTTTTTAAGTTTTAAGATTTCCAAATCATTGTTTAAACACATACTTTTTTAACACTTAAACGGCAGTTTGGGAATCACTTATTTCAAATAATAAATCTGTAAATATGGCACTTAAGCTGTTAAAAGATCACTCACGGAACCCTTTTTCTACTATTTCATAAATTTTCGTCTAAGGCTGTGTATCTCTACGTAGCCCTTTTGTTATAGCATCATGTGTAAATTATAAAACCAATGGGTTCGATTCAATGCACAAATTAATATTGTGCATAACTTAGAGAAGGTTTTCATTTTTGTTTCTTTGTAATCGGTGCTCTCCATCAAAAGATATATTAAGACTTTAAAGTTTTTAAGGAGAACTTATCATCATGATCTAAGAAGAGTACATGCAGTGGGGAGGGGCCCGCAAGGGCCGAAGCCTGCCGGGGTTGCGGGCCTATTCGAAAGAGATACCGCGGCCCCGGAACTTAAAGGGCGAGGAAGGAACATGGATTGGTTTTAGTCAGTAGTAGTCTGACACTCCCTCCCGCTTCGCCCAGAGTGGGAGAAGTCATTTGAGGATTTCCCATCCTAAAAAAAAAAAAAAAGGGTACATGCAGTGACATCTATTGAATAAAAATGGTACCTACTAATGAATAAAATCACAAGATGGAGAAGAAGAAAATAGTCAACCTCAGTCATGACCCTGCTTTAAAAATCTGCATAGCCGGTAGAGTATCTGTTCGACCGCTTTCCATGCATATGTTCTAGCAGTTTAACTTCGTGCTCTATAGTTAATGGCGTTGTTCATTTGACTCCATTTTCTGAATCACGGTGTTATGATTTTCCGTGAAAGAATGATACTGACATTCGCCCGTTTCAGATGTCTCAAGTTTGGTTTTTTCGAAGAGGTTTTCAATCCAATGCCTGTTTTTCTTTATGTATAGGTACTCGTACCTATATTATGGCTGAGCAATACTTAAATGACGTGATGAAAGTTGTAAGAATCCGCTGGATGTGAGTCGCACAAGACCGGTCAATGTGGCGACACATGTCCAGCATTAGACGTCTTTCGGCTGAAATAATGATGAATGATGTTAATTCAAATGGAGTAGGGCAGGTCACCTAGCAGGACGCAGTGATGTCAGTTGGAGTAAAGCTGTGGCCAAGTGGCGTTCTAGAAATCGAAACAGAAGTTTTGGTCGTCCAGAGGTGAGATTAGCAGACGATATTGTTATATTGTTAAGGGGATATCCTGGATGAGACTGGCACACGAGCGTGGAGCTTGGCACAAACAAAGAGAGGCCTGTACCCAGCTGTGGATGAAGTCGGACTATGGATGATGACGCATAACTTTTTCTAGAGAAGTCCGATTTTCATGATTATTTTTTATTGAAAAGCGTGTATCGCAAAGTTTGTCCCCATTTTATAAAAAAAAAATTGAATTGAATATGATTGAAAATAAAAGTCACGCACTTCTCATTTTTCAGATTCATGTGCGTATTGGCAGAGCAGCGGTGGTCCAGTGGTGGCGGCCCCGACTTACGTTCAGTAAATCGTGGGTTCGAACCCAGGCAGGCGCATTACTTTGTGTAATTTATTACATCACCGCTGCTCTCAAAACGGTGAAGGAAAACATCGTGAGGAAACCGGCATGTCTTAGAACCATAAATTCGAAGACATGTGACATCTACCAATCCGCACTGGGCCCGCGTGGTGGATATACATATAGCCCATTCCCTCTCATAGAGAGGAGGCCTGTCCCAGCAGTGGGAACATTAATAGGCCGATGATGATGTGCGTATTGTATAATCATAGCATGCTGAAACATCGTGAGGAAACCAGTATGCCTGAGAGATATTTTATCGACGGCATGTAAAGCCAAGACTGAGGACCTTGGGCGGGATAAAAAGTCTGACACCAGGTTAGGCACTTACCACACGATAAAGAAGAAGATTGTGTTGGGGCTTATTTCATAAACCTTTTTGACAACTTTAGACCTGGCTGAAGTTTAACTGTGATCGAAGGTCTAGCGATGGAGACGTAAGACAGTCACAAGAGGTCCGAAACAGTTTATATCGTGTGTCGGCACATTTCATGCACCTTGATATAAACTTGGGACCTAGCTGTAGTATGAGTATCATCGAAGGTCTAACGATGGACACGAAAGGCAGTCACAAGAGGTCCGCAACACTTCAAATCTGCTCTATCGTGTTTAAGGTTCATTTCGTACACCTTGATGAGAACTTTTAAACCTAGCTGGAGTATGACTGTCATCGATGGTCTAATGATGGAGACTGAAGGCAGTTGCAAGAGATCCTCAACAGTTTACAGCAGCTATATCGTCATTGGGCTCACTTAACGCACCTTGATGAGAACTTTAGTAATAGCTGGAGTATTACTGTCATCGAAGGTCTCATGATGGAGGCTTGGAGACGAAAACATTTGCAAAAGGTTTTCAAGAGTTTACAGCATCTACGTCTACGTGTTGTGTTCACCTGCTTGGAGTATGACTAACATCAAAGGTCTGACTTTGGAGAAGGAAGGCAGATGCGAGAGGTCCGCAACAGTTTAAAGCAGCTTTAACGTGTCGCGGCTCATGCCATGCCACTTGATGAGAACTTTCGACCTAGCTGGAGTATGAAACCGTCAAGTGCACAAGGATTGAAATGTAAGGCAGTCGAAGGAAGAGCCCATAATTGGAAAAACAAAAGTAGAATATTTTGGCGATTAATGTAAACCTATTCGAGAAAAAATAAATTGTTACTTACTTGAATCTGTACTAATACTAATATTATAAAGCTGCAGAGTTTGTTTGTTTGGTTGGTTGAACGCGCTAATTTTAGGAACTGTTGGTTCGTCTTACGCAGACGAAGTTGCGCGGGTCAGCTAGTGGTTCTATAAAACCCACATAGCATCGAAAACAAGAGGATCCTTTTCACAAGTCTCCAATCTACAAAATACCGGCCTGTGACACTGTCTCTAATCTCATTTATTTTTTATAAAATAGATTAGAAAGACCTTTGATGTTTTAGTTGGACATAATTAAATTTCTCTTGGCAGGGGCTCAATTAAGTTTTCCCAAAGCATGTTATATGATCAAACTGTTAGATACTTTGCTTTTAAATTACAGATTAAATCACCTCGTGTAGCAGAAGGTCGGAAATAAATTTACCTGCCAGCTATTTTTCGGGACCTGGGATATGACAGGACTCGATAACTATGTATTTGACATTGGTAAGTCAGTTTCAAATATACAGGATCATTACCTCAATTCGGTCTTTAAAAACTACGTTCACACACTAAAACAAATTTTCGGTTCATTATGTTTCACCAAAACTCTATTGACAAGTTTTTTTTTAGTTTCCAACCCACGTTTCATATAGGTACTATTTATTTCACTAACAAGTTATTCCGCAAATGTTTTATTTCATAAACACTCGTTTGGCAAATGTTTCTGTTTACAAATGTTTCACATGATATTTACATATATATTAATACATTCGTCGTTTAATATTTTGATTCTTTTGGCAAAATAGCGTTTAACTTAAAAGTTATTTTATAGCCAATCTTCTAAACCAGTCACAAATTGATCATTAGGGTACGTATTTTAATACCTAATACTAAAAATTTAACACACTTGATGGCAGGCTTATCTAATGGTGCAACATATCTATAGTTATAATCATAAAGAGTAAAATGTCTACGATCACATGTCATGCTAACCAATTGTGTTATTGCCAATGGTTCTTTGAATTGTTGTAATGACAGGATACCCAAATGTCCACGTACACTCAAAGTTGAGGTTAAGCAAGGGAAATTAAAAGCTTATCAAATCGAGTGTAAATAAAATAGCCTGTCTTTTCAAATTCACAGTCCATTGTCCAGCTTCGGCAGTTGTGTGAAATGGCATATTGACGTAGCTAGTCAAGCTATACTAACATGAATACGCAAACTTTGTAAGTTTGGATGTAGGAGTTAATCTTCGTAGCTCCTCTTAGGAAACTATTGCCGAGTACTGTTAGTTAATTTTCTTCGACGCGAACAAAGTTTTGGGCAGAAGCTCGTGTAAAAAATCAATAATTTTCCTGACAGTTGTCTTTTTAAAGTAGTGTTACATCGGACCTACTAGAACATTCGAGAAAGCACGTGATTACAGTATGTAATATTCGTGGTTATTCTGGTGTGTCTGTTGGCGAGTATAAATAGACCGCTCAGGGCCGCGACAGTCAGTCTTGTTTTGGCTACACAACGAAGCGAATCGAAGTGAACTTGAAGAGCGATATCTAAGCGAATAGTGAACAGTAGTGTATTGTAGTGTACTTGTGATTAAGTTTAAATTGTTTTGTGATTAATAAAGTTATTGTATTGTTTAATCGGTAGTAATTAATTTATCTCATACCCAGCTCGTAACAGTAGGTATTAAATTCTGCTGCAACTACCACTTAATTCGCAAGTTCTAAAACCCATCCATTCGGATCGTTTTGACGTGTTACTTGTAAAACTAATTCAGGTTGTCAAAACAAACGGAAAACAACATTGGAGCAACTTATTGTATTAGTTATATGAACCGTGTTAAAACTTTTATGACATACAAACTCGAATAATAACAATATCGAGTTGTTATTACTTTAATTATAACAATGGGGTTGTGTTTCGCGGACCCTTGTCGAATTTCGGGGTTATAAATAAGACTGCGATTTGAGAAACGCGGAAACGATAGATAATTTTTTGGTGTCACCCACCATGCCATGCTTTTCTCCTTACTTCACACACGTTTCACTTAAAATTACTGAAGTCTAGTTGGTTGGTGTCTGAATAGATGTTGACAGTGGATGTAAAATATTCACCCGGGAAAAGATATCTCTGTATGTAATTCTAGAGTAAGGCCTAAACACGTCTTTGTCGTCTTCAAACGATTGACTTACCTAATTACGTACGAAGAGATTCGTGTTGCCTTAACTAGCTGTACGTTGGAGAACAATTTAAAAATGTATATGACGAAAAAAAAAACTAATTAGTCCGCCAGTTAGATTATCACAAAATATTTGATCCGTATTATCTTTGGTTACGTAAGCCAAAATTAACGAAGATACGACGCTGCGACGCTTTGAAAATTCTCAATACGTAACGCCGTGGTATAATTTGTAGTACCTATGTGCTCCCGAGTTTTGATGCGTTTTCAATATTAATATTCATTGATTTACAAAATCAAAAACACGAGTCCATTATTTTCCAATACTCTAACTGCACTTAATATATTTTCAATTTATTGATGGTGGAAACTAGCCTGTTGGGGCCTAAATATGATAGTTGCGCTTTTCTGACTATTCAGCTAGTTTACGTGTACGAAGGTAACTGGCGAGCTGTGGGTATATTATTAGGTATAACACCACCTTTTTTTTAGGATGGGAAATCATCAAATAACTTCTGCCACTCCAGGCGGAGCGGAAGGAAGTGTCAGACTTTTACTGACTAAAATCCATCCATGTTCCTTCCTCGCCCTTTATGTTCCGGGGCCACGGTATCTCTTTCGAACAGTCCCGCAACCCCGGCAGGCTTCGGCCCTTCACTTTACTGACATCTCTTTGAGGCGCCCGTGGAACACGAACGCGCCGTCGACACGGCCTGTCGTCATTAGACGGACGGACGGCTAGCTAGCCCATAGCTAACCGTCCACAGGCCCGCGTCTACGGTGGCCGGTAGCCACCTCGTGGCCCCCGACGCCCGGTGCGTATCCCGCGGCGGCTGGGGCGAGAGGCTCTCTCCCCGTCGCGTTCCGCCACCTCCTACGCTAGCACAACTGCTTCGCAGAAGGAGGTGACGGCTTCCCATTCCATCTCGCTCCGGACCATGGATTGAACCAGGGCCGGACGCGAGAGGACACGGCGGTGTTCCGCCCACGCAGGGCAGACCTCCACCGTGTGCTCCACCGTGTCCTCCGGTCGATTCTCGCAGTGGAAACATCCAGACGTTTCCTCCCACCCGATTCGATGCAGGAACTCCCGAAACATCCGTGTCCGGTGAAAGGTGCCACCTGCGTCAGGTGGAAGGTGAGGACGGCGTGGCGCCTCTCAAGCCACTCCTCAAAGAGGGGACTTACCGCCACTATCGTGGCATGCCCTAGGTGTAACACCACCTACCCTTTTTTTCGGATGGGAAATCATCAAATGACTTCTCCCACTCTGGGCGGAGCGGGAGGGAGTGTTCCTTCCTCGCCCTTCATGTTCCGGGGCCACGGTATCTCTTTCGAACAGTCCCGCAGCCCCGGCCCTCTGCCTACCCTTCGGCATGTAGTACAGGCGTAATATTAATTATGTTATGTCAGCTAGGCTAGCAGTGTAACAATTTTGCTCAAATCTGCAGTGATAGGAGCCTTTTGGCCTCGTACAGAACATTTTTTTTTGTTTTATTATTTTTACGAAACGAAATGAAATTACAACTAATTAAACGTAATAATTAGGTGTAATTTCAACCATTTTTATATTGTGTATTTGTCCTGGCGGGTTAATAAATGCTTTTTCTTTCTTTCTCGCCTCCGCCGTTATTCAGCCCGCTACCTACATAGGCGGATATGCCTATCCTTATCCAAACTTTGACAGAAACTTTTAGAAGATAGTGTTATTGGCGGGAAGCAACTCTTGCCTCAACGCTCTCACTGAGGTATTCTGCTACTATTAACTGTTCTTTTTATGTCCTCAACATTGGGTTTCCCCTTTCCCTTCAACTTTAGATATGAATGAAAGTTTGGAAGCGCAGTAGCGTTATCGTTTATGTATAGTAGTATAGTGGTTTTATTAGGGTGAGACTGCCAGGGCAGACCACGAAATTCAAATATTCTTACATTTTTGTAATGTGTCAGTGGTCCGTTATATTATGTCGATGAAAATATTCAATTTGTTATCAAAATACTCAATAATATTCAATTATCATTTCGGCGTCGGGGCCACGTGGTGACTACCGGGCTCCGTAGACGCGGGCCTGTGGACGGTTAGCTATGGGCTAGCTAGCCGTCCGTCCGTCTAATGATGACAGGCCGTGTCGACGGTGCGTTCGTGTTCCACGCGTGCCTCAAAGAGATGTCAGCAAAGTGAAGGGAGGCCCCTTCACTTTGCAAGCAGCACTTGCAGGAACGGCCGAAGCCTGGACTGGGGACTGTTCGAAAGAGATACCGTGTAGATACCAGTAAAAGTCTGACACTCCCTCCCGCTCCGCCCAGTGTGGGAGAAGTTATTTGATGATCCGAATAAAAAAAAAAAGGAGGTCGCGTCAGTGTCATTGGATTTTACCATTAGTAATTTCTTAGTCGCAGCCACGGAATCTAGATTTGTGCCCGGCTAATGGCAATAGAGTTACCCGCTATTATATGGGACTTTAACAAAATTGTCGAAATGTGGGCGTACTTTTAGTTGTAACTACTCTTAACTTACCACATGTCGCCAATTTTGAGAAGAGGTGTCCCTCTTCCTAACAACTTCACCTGGGCATTACAGGCAAGATGTTTTGTTATCTATACTATAAAAATGAATCGCTGAATGTGTTGCTAGCGCAAATCTCGAGAAATACTGAACCGATTTTGCTAATTCTTTTTTGTTGTGTTTGTTATTGTCAGGAGAAGGTTCGTAGTAGTAGGTGAAAGGACAACGTCTGTCGGGCCGGCTAGTGTAATGATAAAAGTCATCCATACGACTGTTGCTTAAAACTTCCCTAGCGGAAACTACACGAGACACATATTTTTTTGAACAAACGAACAAAACACAGACGTCGAAATCAAAATAAGTGTCAACAAGAGTTTTGGCGCGCGAATCCGTTTTGCAGCGTTCTGATAATTTTTGTTCATTTTTGCCTTTTTTTTATCTGTGAGCTTCAAAGTCTGTCGGTGCCAAAAACACGAGTTTATGCAGAAAGACCCAAACAAAATGGCGCTGTGATAAATGAACTCGTTTTTATTAGGGTTCTGTAGCCAAAGACCTCTCTTTACTGGAACCTGGTATTAAAGCTACTAGTGCAAAATAGCTTGGTGTAGATTTTTGTTAATTTTAATTAGTGGTTAAGGAAACATCAACAACTGTAAAGGTTTAAAAAAAAAAAAAAAAAAAATTGGGTGGACTCACGTAGATCATAAGTTACTAATAATAAGCTTAGTTTAATGTAACGTGTCCAATGATGGAGCACGATCGTAGTTTTAATTTTTTCTTTTAAATTCATCAAACAATTAATAAAATGTAAACAAGAGCGCGGACCCCCACGTCTGCGGTAGAAAACAAATTATAAAAAAAAAAAAAAAAAAGCTACTAGTGCCGCTATCGTCTTCCCTCTGTACATTAGTAATAGGGCTATAATTTCATAGGTATCCCGTTAAAATTACCACTAACTAATTTATTGATTTAGTTACTAAAAATAAATAACAAAGACCAAAGGTAAAAAGAATCCTTACACCAGAAAACTTGTAATTAAACAGCTGGTCCTTGCTCTATCTTGGATTACGGAACCCTGACTTTGCAAGTCCGACTCGTACTTGGCCAGTTTTTTGGGCACATCGTAGCAGGGTCTGGATGACGTCACGATAAGGTTATGTGTGATGTAAAACCTTTGAGTGTGCAGTTCTGATTATGAAAATGTCTGTTTTAGTCTGTGTGTTTGTGTTTGGTTAATTCCAACATATGTTAGTAGGCACAAACATTACTAATGAATATGTATGTATTTACACGCACATTTGTGTTGATTCAGTTGTATCTGTATAAATAAATGTATTTACAGGGATCGTATTTGGTGGTATTCCATCAGGAGCACCGAAAAAAAATGTGATGTGGAGCAACTCCGCCACGTCAAACTGTTTTTAAACTATCGATAAAAATATGAAAAAAAAAAACAACAAAAAAAACATTGACTAAGAATGTCTCTTTCTAAGTGTTTGCTTTGTGAAATACTTTTCGTGCTTTCTTTTTGTATGGCCTGGATGGAATGGTCACGGCACATTGATCGATGGCGTTTGACAGTTTGCCCTTCCAAAAAAGCACAAAGTATATGAGACCGCGTTCGTCCCGTCTTTGATACTAAAAGTGTAAATGGCAAAGCAACTTTTGGGCCATGCTTCTTGAACCAACCAGCGGTTAAGGACGTACGTTGTCTGCTAGCGAATTCATATTTTTACTAAGAATATTTATGACCATTATGAAATAAATTAAGGTGTATTATTAAAACCATTTATTTTCCAGCTTGGAGTTTTCACAATAGACTCGTTTTTGCCCCCACTGCCGCGAGCAACGATGACCGGACATGCAGTGTATTTTAATATTACATTGGAGCCTGATAAAAAATGACAATATTTTTATATCATATTCTACAGATTTCAAAGGACAATGGCCAGAATCGCCCTGTGCAACTAAAGTAACGGACATGCACGATAATTCATTGTCTGTTTTACTATATTATTTGCAAATACTTTTGTAACACGGACTAGCTGCATGTTAAAATGAACATTTATGAAGTTTAGTATTAACGCAAAAACATCCGCCATCGGGCCAAACTTCATGTCGATTTCGTGTCAAAAAAGATTAAGGATGTCCAATCGATTGTAATAATCAATCGATTGAATTTTTAATAACTTGTGAATGAATGTTGCATATTTTTAAATCTGAGTCTCATTTTTATTTATTTCGAATAAAGTGCAAATAGAAGCCACAATATAAACAATATACAATCACTTTTCCATTTCTTATTATTCCCTGAAAGTATCAAACCTACTAAGTACCTATACTTCATGAATCAGGTCGTACTCGATTTTAAATAGGTAGTTATAACAATGCTGGAGTGAACAGAACCCACATATTTCATTATGATCATTATTCGGGTTTATCTAATATCATATATCGTATAAAATCACTCGGATCTATGAAAAACTATACGTAATATTCGTGGTTATGGTATAATATATAACCTCAAAATCTGATACTTTTTCTTAAATAATTATATCTGTTTTGCAGCTAGTCCGCTACAAAAATAAGATCTTACTGGAGTTTACTAATGATCAACACTACAACACATAATTTTCCGATGCTCTTGGTTCCAGGGCGAACAATGTATGTGCGCTGAGCAATGTCCTTTTTAGGATGTGAATGCGTAAGCTCATGGAGGAGGAACTCGTGCCTAAATGATAACAGCCACTTGGGTCGATCTTTATGTTAAGCCGTGCTTGCGTAGTTAGGTTAGTCTGTAGATGGTTGATCACCCATTACATACCGAGTCTCCTTCATACCTCGGAAAGCACACTAAGCAGTTGTCCCCGGCTGTCGATAGATCCTTGGCAGTCGTTACAGGAAGTCAGTGGCCCAAAAAGTCTGACAGCTAGTCTTATCAAGGGGTATCATATTACCGAGTATCTAACTGGGTAAGTAGTGGAGGTCAGATAGACAGTCGCTCCATGTAAAATACTGGTATTCAGCTGCATCTGGTTAGACTGTCAGCCGACCCCAACATAGGTGGGGTCAAAAGGCTGGGCAGATAATGATGAGGATGTGAATGCGTATTGTGTGTTATTTATAGTTTTTTTTTTATGTATAAATGCACCAAACTAGGACCTCCTAATCTTCCAGTTACCTATGTTAAAATTTTTTTAAACATTGTATTTTGATAAATGCATGCTAATTAAGTTTTCTTGGATCTCTTTTTCGATTTTCGTTACCATTAAACTGCGTTATGCCACTGCTGAGCAAACACTCCTCCCCATGACTTATAGTTCTTTCGATAGTATTTTATGAACTTCAATTAAAAATCCGTGGCAGTGGGCAGGGCACATTGCTCGCAGAACGGATGGCCGTTGGGGCCGAAAAGTTCTGGGGTGGCGACCGCGAACCGGAAGACGATGCGTTGGAAGACCTCCCACTAGGTGGACCGATGACCTGGTGAAGGTTGCGGGAATCCGGTGGATGCGAGTCGCAAGGGACCGGTCAATGTGGCGACACTTGGGGGAGGCCTATGTCGAGCAGTGGGCGTCTTTCGGCTGAGATGATGATGAATTAAAAATCCACTTTTTATCTGTGTAAAAAAATGTGTCCCCCATTCACTGAACCCATAAAACCCTTTTATAATAGAACATTAACGTATAGACACTCATAACGAAAGTTTACCGTCCCTAATTAAAACCGTTCGTTTTAATCTTTAAACTTAGATTAGGCAGGATTAATAGTAATCTTAATACGGGTATAAATTTAAATTAATCTCTAGAAAATTGTTCATCACCCTTCATACTTTATAGACAATATTTCATTACAGATTTTACTGGGCCGTACCATTTTAATGAATGGAGTTGTCCCGCTTGGAATTAATGAATGTTACGACGGCGATACATCAATGTCGATGCTTTTAATTTTGTGGTGGAGTATTTTTAATTGTGAAACAAAAGTTAGGGATTTTTTGTTTGATAGTGTGTGAGTTGACTACCTCTTTGGTTTAGTAGGCGCAATCGTGACTGCTAAGCATGCAGTCCTGGGTCCAGTTCCCCAGTTGCATAAAGGACCATGCCCGTATTAGTATGGAGCTGAAAGTCAACAATGCCATGCAATACCCAAATTGCAGCTCTATGTCATATGATAACTTTTTAACAGTATTTATATGATATCTAGATTTAATGTCATCTAAAGCACCGATTCAAAAGATATTGGACATAAAACATGATAACTTCCTACTGGTTTTTTATACATTTTATCGTTTACAGACAGCATTGCTATTAGTTTTTCACTAGGAACTTCATGATCATTACATAAGCTAAGCCAGATTAGTGTTCTTTTGTATACTTATCGATAATAATCGATATTGGAATCGATTACTTAGATCATCAACAAGAAAACGTTTCCTTTTTGAAGATTTTATTTATCATGCCGATTATTTAGCCCCGAACTAAACAAAGCATAAAGTGAACAAACAAATAGTCCCATAAATGGCGTTGGTAAAAAACTAGTAGTAGTAATATAAAATGTATTTTTATTTGGTCGTGTTGTAAAGCAGTATATTATTATTCGATTATTTAGTAATCACTTATGACTAATATCAATCATGTTAAGTTTTGTCTTGCCGATCGTATCAATAATAATACGCAAATAAAACCGCAACACTATAATAATATATGTATTTGTTATCATCATTGGTAACAAAACTATCACAACGAATGAAAATATACATGGGCCAAAGGACGTGATTCCAGACCGTAATAAGAAAAGCACGATTGAAACGATGCCGATGGCCAATGCTAAGTACTGTGGGTACTGCAATGTTAACAAGAATGTCTTATTATTTTTATTTTTTAACCAGTGCTTCATATGATTTCAAATTAACAACATAATTCTAGTTTTATTTATTAGAGCAATCCTGTAATATACTTTATCTGGGCATTTCTGGGGCACAGATGGGCATGGTCCTTTGTTATTGGGTTTTTCCATCAACAGAATATCACAGGAGAAAATCAAAATCAAAGCATTTATTTCAAGTAGGCCAATTACAGGCACTTTTGAACTGTCGAAACAAAGAAAATTGAAAATTAAATGTAGCTACAGTCCCAGTCACAAGACATAAAAACTGTGAAAGTACTGTAGTTGACCATTCCCTAGCGTAGATCTCTATGGAGAAGAACGGGCAAGAAACTCCATGGACACTCTTTTAAATCAAATTATTGTTACAAAATCTTGGTTACATCATTCATGTTGAGATGGTAAATGGAGACTGGATTTGTGTCGGATTTATGGAAATAGGTTCGCCCCTTTTACGTGGGACTCAAACATAACTGGCAAAATGTTGGTGTTATTTAGGAACACGTCTGTCTCACCCTTGGTGAATTACAAGCGTGATGTTATGTCATGTTCGAGAGTGTGTCATAAGTATGTCCAGCTTATCCTGCCGTCAAAAATTCCTAGTGACTGTTCTAGCATAGATGTTTATATAGGGTGACTGATAGTATGTGTACGATGCTTAAACACGTGATTATGTTCATGACATCGAGCATAGGTTATATGCTCGATGGCTCATGATAACAAACAACTTTTACCATGGGACCAACCCTGAAATCGCAAAAAAAATATCAGTCTTTCCACACATTTGGGTTGGGTAAGTAATGAAGTTTTGTATGTGACAGTTGTTTTATTATTTACCTTTTGTCGTTTTATGGTTATCTTTTTTGCTGATGTAGTACATAGCTAAAGTAGACACAATAGGTGTACCTACTTAGTAACGTTTCTCTAGGCACTCCACAAGGATCCAAAGAATTTCATCTTCTCAAAAGCACTCTTAAAACTTATAAAAAAAACAATTTCAGACTGAAAGGAAACGAATGGGAAGAAGCGAAGAATGTAACGTAATTATTTTCAATAACTTACGTTGAGTAAATAAGAGAATAGCAACAAGGTACAAGGGGTCCAATTTAGAAGTTTTAACAATGCTTCTTTCTTGGGAATTGCTCAATATTGCAAAGGATACTTATAAAAAGTTCAACAATAGTCATATTATAACCACTTCGATACGTTATAAGTGGGTTTTACTTGTTGTATAATTTTATTTTACGTGTATTTTTATTGTTCAGCGGTCACAAGCGTGTAGCTCATGGCTAAATAATGACACCCGCTCAGGACGATCTTTGGGTTAAGCCGTGATTGCCTAGGTTGGTTTGTTGATGGGTGACTCCCCTTTTTTTTTTTTCGGGTGGGAAATCATCCAATGACTTCTCCCACTCTCGGCGGAGCGTGAGGGAGTGTCAGGCTTTTACTGACTAAAATCCATCCATGTTCCTTCCTCGCCCTTTATGTTCTGGGGCCGCGGTATCTCTTTCGAATAGGCCCGCAACCCCGAGTGGGTGACCCCCCTTACATACTGAGTTTCCTCCATCTTACCATAGGGTATCGTATTACCCAGTGCCAACTGGGTTGTGGAAGTCTAGGCATTCGCTCCATGTAAAATACTGGTATTCAGCTGCATCCGGTTAGACTGGAAGCCGTCCCCAACATAGTTGGGAAAAGGCTAGGCGGATGATGAGTGGGTCACAAGCGAAGAAGTACCCAAAATTATTGCATGCCAGGGTCAAGCTACAAACAAGTAATGGCATCAGTAATAAAAAATGATTGTTATCTTAACACTACCATTACTCTATGTGTTGGTAATAGTTCTAATGTAAAAAAGGAAGATATCACCGACTGTGTTTCTGAGTTGCTAAAGTTAAGATGTAATAAAATCATATTGTGTGCTTTTCCATATTTTGAAAATTTAAGTAGTGGGAAAAACGATTATATACATATGTTGAATAAACATGTACATTTTTTAGTAGGTCACTATAGTGACAGGCTTATGTATCTGGATATCAACACTATAGTTGGTAATCTTAAGTCGACACGGGGTAAGGTGTATCTACCTATTGTATGTAGACACAAAATAGCTCGGCTATTAGCTTATAGTATTCACACAGACATAAATAGTATGTCTAAGTTTAGTTATATTATTAACACTGCGACGATTAGTAATTCTACTAATGTACAGGTGACTGGCACAAATGAATATAGCACTAGTGCTATAAATATTTACAAACATTGTACTGAGGAGGATCCATCTGTCACCGTGGAAAATTCTCAATTAGGGTTTATTAGTGATAGGGTCTTATCGTCTGAGGATGGCACAGGAGTCTCCGGCCTCACTTCAAATATAAATTTAAACTAGAAAGTGAGACAACAGAAGGTACCATTAACAATATTTTTGTTAATCCTACCAACAGCAAGGTACCTTCTTGCACTCAATTAGTTAGTAAAAAAGGGCCTCAGCAGAACACCTTAAAATTATTCCACCAAAATATCCAAGGCATTTCTTCGAAATTATTAGAAATTGAATTGTTTTTAGAAAGTAGTAAGTTTGACATTATTTGTTTTACTGAACATTGGCTAAAGGATTACCAAATGCTTATTAATTATGAGAACTATATGGTGGGTAGCTGCTTTAATCGTAAAACTATGCTTCGTGGAGGTTCCCTAATATTAATAAAAAATAGTTTTAAATATAAGCAACGTAATGACATAGTAGGTCTCTCGGTTGAACATTGCGTCGAACTGTCCTGTGTTGAGCTAGATAAGCATGTTATTGTGTGTGTGTACAGACCCCCAAACTATCAAAACTTTTCCATATTTGAATCAATAATGGAAGATGTCCTGGCAAAACTTGCAGCCAGTAATAAAGCTACAATAATTTGTGGTGATTTTAATATCAATATTTTAGAAGAAAATTCAAATAGCAGTCGGTTATTAAATCTTTTTAAGTCATTTGACTTGACTAACGTTTTTATTGAACCCACTAGAATCACAACTTCTTCTGCTACTTGTATAGATAATGTTTTCTGCGATTGTGATTACTTAGATAAAGCCATAATAAATTGTTTGCCGTCTGACCATAGCGGACAAACTGTAAGTTTTAGTTGTAAAACTCCAATACAAAAAGTTCAGATTAAATTTAGACATATAACTTCTTGCAAATTAAATAGGTATAATATTTCCCTACAGAACAAGTTAAGTGTAATGAGCCAAGAGGATATTAATATAAATCAATTGTATGATCGTTTCTTTTCATTAGTTCACACGGAATTCAACAAAACTTTTGAAAAGAAGACAAAGAGTATTTGCCCTAAATTTATATTTAGTGATTGGGCAACTAGAGGTATCAGAAAAAGTAGGGAAAGGCTATTTGAGCTTTATAGCCTTAAGCCTTTTATAAACACTGAAACTTTTAGCAAGTATGTTGCTACGTATTCAAAGATTTTTAGAAATACTTGCAAGGTTGCTAAAGCCCTGCACATAAGCAACAAGATCAAAACAGCAGAAAATAAAATAAAGACCGTTTGGAAAGTCATAAATAACGAGACTAACAGAAAGAAAATACGTAATAATAGCTTTACATTAGATACAGCATGTGGTCCTAAAAGCTCTGATCAGGAAGTAGCTCAAGAATTTGTTAATTTTTTTACCGAAATACCAATAAAAACTACGGAGGCTCTGAATTCCTCACCTGAAGCCTCAATTGGCTTATTAAAGGCGAATGTGTCTGGCTGCCTGGCTGAATTTAAATTTAAACACATTAACCCTATGACAGTTATTAAAGCTTTCCGGCAAATTAAAATCAAACTGACCGAAGATTTATGGGGAATGTCTATCAAAGTTTGTACATCTATACTTGAGACCATAGCCCCGTATTTAGCTTTAATTTTTAATTTATGTGTAGACCAAGGAGTTTTCCCGGATTTAATGAAATACAGTAAAGTCATACCTCTTTTCAAATCCGGGGACAGTAAAGATTCCAATAATTATAGACCTGTATCCGTGTTACCAGTTTTTAGCAAGGTTTTTGAAAAAGTAATGCTTAATCAAATGCTTTATCATTTTAACACCAACAGAATCTTACATGATCAACAGTATGGTTTCACCAAGGGACGTTGTACAACTGACGCCGGTGTAACCCTATTAAAGCACATATTTGCTGCGTGGGAAGAGTCCCAAGACGCAATAGGAATTTTCTGTGATCTCTCGAAAGCTTTTGATTGCGTAAATCATGACACATTACTTTTGAAACTGGAGCATTACGGACTGGGTAAACTTGCACTTAGCCTGCTAAAATCTTATTTGAGCGATAGAAAACAACATGTTCAAATAAATGGTGTTAATTCACAGGGTTTGAATGTAAAAATGGGGGTTCCGCAAGGCTCAATATTGGGTCCTTTCCTTTTTTTAGTATATATAAATGATCTACCCTATTTGTTGAAACACCAACCTCAAAATATGGTGTTGTTTGCTGATGACACTTCTCTAATTTTTAAGATAAATAGACGGGCCCAAAATCTAGATGACGTGAATGATGCCCTACTTCAGGTCCAAAATTGGTTCACAGCAAACAATTTGGTATTGAATGAAAAAAAAACTAAATGCATAAGATTTTCATTACCGAATGTTAAAAGTAGTGATTGTGAGATAATATTGAATAAAGAGAAACTCGAATTCGTAGATAAAACGGTTTTCCTGGGGCTTACGCTTGATTCAAGGCTACAATGGGGTTCTCATTTAACATCTCTTGCGGGGCGCTTAAGTTCAGCAGCATATGCCATTAGAAAAATCCGTCAATTCACTGATGTAGATACCGCTAGACTGGTCTATTTTAGTTACTTCCATAGTATAATGTCTTACGGTATTTTGCTATGGGGACGGGCTGCTGATATTGAGTCTATATTTATTCTGCAGAAAAGAGCCATCCGAGCCATATACAATCTTCGTAGGCGCGATTCTCTAAGGGAACTTTTTAAGGATATTGGCATCATGACGGTTCATTGCCAATACATCTACGAAAACATAATGTACGTTAGAAAAAATCTGCATCTTTTCGGTAAAAGAGGCGACAGACACAATTACAGTACTAGAAATAGGGACCAACTAGTTCAGCCTGGCTTTAGACTCGCTAAAGTAGACTCATCTTTCATGGGGTACTGTTTGAGATGCTATAATAAAATTCCACAAAGTATTCTTGAACTGAATGAGACTAAATTTAAAACATGCATTAAACGCACACTATGTAAGCAAGCATATTACAAGTTGAGCGATTATATCGCTGATAAAAATGCTTGGCTCAATGCTGGTCCTGCTCCACAAGGACAGGGGCTCAAAAATTGATAGCATTAAATGGTATTGTTGGAGCTGCTGAAGATTGTACAACTATCTTTGCATTGTATAGATTCAATCTATTTAATATTATATAAACGCATAGCCCATATTGTGTGAGTACTATGTACTAGAAAGCTATCATTCACTGGAAACCTACTTTAGTTTTTGACTTGAATGTGCCCTGGCGGTTGAGAGTATGTCATGCTCACTCAAATGTCTCGCTGATCATGGCGCGTGTGTCGGACCATTTAGTTCCCTTCAAAATGGTTGAGCTGAATGGTGCTGATCCATGCGTCATGTGCGTGAATGGGCGCTGTCAGTTGTGACTGGTCATCTCTTAGTCGCCATGGTTTATTTGAATTAATTATTTTGTTTTTGAGTTGTATTTTGTTTTTGTTTGGCTATGGACACTTTTAACGTGCACATCTTGCTACATTGTTCTCACATAATATAACATCTCAACATGAATGATGTAACCAAGATTTTGTAACAATATTTTGATTTAAAAGAGTGTCCATGGAGTTTCTTGCCCGTTCTTCTCCATAGAGATCTACGCTAGGGAATGGGCAACTACAGTACTTTCACAGTTTTTATGTCTTGTGACTGGGACTGTAGCTACATTTAATTTTCATCTTTGTTTCGACAATTCAAAAGTGCCTGTTATTGGCCTACTTGAAATAAATGCTTTGATTTTGATTTTGATTTTGATTTTGAAGTGGTGACTGCGGAGCATGAAGTCCTGGGTTCAGTTCATAGGTTGGGCAAAGTGTTCTTGTATTTTTGCATAAGGAATTTATTAGTAGAAGCCGGACCTGTACCTGGTTGATGTTAATGGGCTTGTGGGGTATTACGTGGAACTTAAAATTACTGGCGAAGTATCAAAAAATATTTGACCCGTATTTTTTTTATATGACGTAAACCAAAATTGACGAAGATACGACGCTTATAAAATTCTCAATACGTCACGCCGTGGTATAATTTTTAGTGCGTTCTGACCCACTCCCGAGTTTTGATGCGTTTTTCATCATCATCATCATCATCTCAGCCGAAAGACGCCCACTGCTGGACATAGGCCACATTGTCGTTTTTAACTTTGTAAAATTAATTGACTTACAAAAACAAAAAATGTGTGTCCATTATTTTCCAATATTGTAACTGACAGACCAAATAGATTTTGTAATGGTTGAAACTAGCCTGTTGCCATATTTAAACAATTGACTCTGAAAAACACATTCAGGCAAATAAAGATCAGTAGCCAAAAACAAACAAGAAATACGCCTATAATATGTTACAGAATCTCAACTCAGATTGCCGTATAAATACACCCACGCAGATAAATGTACGAAAAATAAAACATTTCCGTCCCTAAACCCCATCAATATTCGAAAAATAAAGTACGAGGGGAAAGTCGGGTAACGTGTAACTGATACAGGTAAGGCAAAAGAATGTGGAACATTTAAACAATTTTAATCGTGTCATCGTTAGAAGGGATGGGGAGGTTCGGGAACAATGGACGAAATTGGCCGAGGATTGCGAAGAGTTTGCGTTGAAAGAAGGTCATTTAATAACTGACACAAAGGACTGGCAGGAAAGGAATGGAAGTGCTTGTAATAATAATAAAGTTTAAAAAATATTTGGTTAGACGTGGATAAAATTCCGAATTTAAGTTCCTTTTTCTCTTTTTTTCCTCATGAGGTGGGAATAATTTTAGGGCAGCGTCTTTGCTGTAAAAATGTGAAAAATGGTGACGACTTAATTTTCAGGCCGGAGAAAATGAAACTCAGACATTGTCCTATTATTGAAATGAAAACTTCTTTAGGCGTGAGTGAACGAAAGTCATTGAACTCGCGTGACCGTCACCGTACGCTTTTTTTAGCACTCGCTACGCCGTACCGGATCGGCTACGAGTTTTAACTTTTCCCCAAAGACTGCTCCGCATGTTTTTTTTAACAGTTTTGTTCCTATGTTGGAGGTCAAATTAAAAAATAATTGTTCTGATCATTTTCCTATAAGACAAATTACTCGGGACTCAAGCGAAGCTGACAATTTGGTGTCTAGCAGACATCTTGTACCATTAATCATTGATCCCAACTCTTCAGGTTCAAAAGATTGAGGAGACTTGTTTTATATTTCTCTCAGTAAACTATAAATCATAAATGTTGAGGTCTGTGATATTGTCAGAACAAAGGCAAAAGATTTCATTTTTCATTCTGAATTGCCCTTTGATAAGGTAATGCTATAGAAAATACGAGTATGGTGATGACATTTAAATTACACAGTCAAACCATTTTCAGACATTTTTCACATTAATACGACGCGCGACGTTATGTTTTTCGAAGTCATACGACAGAGTATTAACATATGTAACCCGGTGTGTTGTAAAAGTCAGGTATCAGTACCAACTTAGTTGGGAAAAGGCTTTGGTAGATGATGATCGGTGATGATAAATGCATACGACTGTGGATAATCTCAACATTAATAATGTAGCCAACATCTTCCAAAAATATTTTGATTTAAAAAGTGTCCATGGAGTTTCTTACTCCTCCATAGAGATCTGCGCTTTGAAATGGGTAGCAATAGTACTGAGACACACACACAAAACAAAACAAAACTAAGAGAATGAGAAAGTATTTTCTCAACTTATTATGGCTTGTGACTAAGGTCCATGTTCACCGAAAAGATAACAGTCTGATTATCTAAAAACAGCTGTCACTAGGACATGTTTCCATACAAAAATGTGTTTTAAACAGCTGTTTTTAGATAATCAGAGCGTCATCTTTTTGGTGAACATGGACCTAAGACTCAGTAGCTTCATCCTTTAGTTTTTGACGTTCAAAAATGCCTGTAGCGGTCTAATTGAAATAAACGCTTTGAGTTCGAATACTTAAAAAACAATAAAGCTATCCGACGTTGCCATACTGTTGTTGAAAATTCATTAAACTTAACATCATTATTGTGAGCAAAAGTAGATTGTTAATATCAGGATATTGCTGCAAATTGTTAACTTCCTGAAGACCGACGGTACAGTATAAAGTAGCAAGAGGTAATTGGAAAATATGAGTTTTCATTTGAGACAATTAGGGGCTTACAAAAAGGCGTCGGAGTGACGAGAGAGGCTAATTGAATGCTTCACACAGACATTTTCCGGGTGTACGTTTATTTTGTATTGAGTTGATTACAGTCAGATATTTGATAACATTCGTCTCTTACTGCAGCTGTTTTTCACAACTTTCTTTTACTTTGAAATCACAAAGCCGTTAACCAAGCATTCTGTAAATCAAACTAAGTAACTTTACGCAAAAAATATTGCTGTTGCAATCATGTTTTGTGGTAGAACTCAATGTAACGCACTTAAAACATTGTGCTGATGGATGGATTGAATAGTACGGGGGTCGTAGAGGTGTTAAAAGTTAAAATCTTACAAAATACTTGCATAAAAAAAAGCTTGTCAAAAAGTTATAACTTTGACCCCCCATATCTCCGTAACTAGAAGGTTCCCAGGTATCGTGTGCCACAAAAAAATTATCGCAATGATGGGGAGAACAAAACAATGTCTTTCGGCTTCATGAAGAGGTGTTTTACATCCTTTATGTTGTAACTTTAAATGCTTAATCAATGCGCTCCGCACACGGGGCAAGTTTGATCAATGAGTTTTGGCTGCGGTTTAAATAATTTCAATTTAATAGACAATTGAGTTAATGGTTTAACCATATGGATATGGTTTTTCAACGCCACTTGGAGGGATAGTACTCTAAATTTTACAAATTTTAGTTAAATTCCTTTACATTAAATAAATTAAAAAAAAAAACATGCGGGTTCAGTCTTTGGGGAGTCCCGATAGAATTGAAAACTCGCAGCGTTAGATGACGGTCACGCGAGTTCAATTATCGGATTGAATACACGACAGTTTAAAGCGATTACATGAGCTAAATACGTGTTTTATAATGCCTAAAAGTACATGATTCACGGCAATAAACAAAACCAGAAAAAAATATGATATTCTTCAGGATACATGCTAGTATGATAGTGTTTTGAAAACATAATACAATTAATTTGACTCGATAAAAAAATCACGAACTTACATTTAAAAATTTCTTTCAACATAAAAAAAACCATACTAAAATGCATGCGATCATTCTGATTTTTTGGGAAATAATTCTACAACCAATATAATTATTAGCAAAAGAGTGTTTTAGTTTTCTAGTCCAATCAATCGATTTTTTGTAAATTGATCGAAACCACTCATTTCGCACTATTTGGCCCGCAGTGACTGACGTAACAAACACTTTGTAGTGGAAGCTGATTTGAACTTTATTCTAACAACATTTCAAACAAAGTTTGAACCACCACAAATAGAGTTTCTAATTTAGCTCATCTAGTCGCCTTAACAAGTAATAAAGCAACTTTGAAACATATCACTACAAGATTGACTACGAATTAGTCTGAAAAAACAAAAGATGACCTATTTTTCTTCTGTTTCTTCAAGACAAAAGTGCACAAAATGCAACAGGTTGCCGGCCCTCCTACAAACATCATATCAATTCAACCTGAGTAGTTCGTGCAGGCTAAGGGATAGGCGGCTGGTCAAACGAATCAGATTCCTTTTGTACCGAGATCAAAGTGGACCCGGATACAAATATCCGGTATTATTTTCAATATTTCGTCGAGTCCGATTAAACGATGTCCCATATTTTTGTGCAAATGGTGACTTTACTGAGATTACAGATTATTAGTAACAATTCCCAACTATGTTCGGGTCGATTGGAATACCAGTATTTTACATGGAGCGACTGCCTTCTGACAACAATGTTTGCTATTATAATTTTTTAACAACGACGCGCGATCAACTGTACCATTATAATTATCATTAACCATGAAACTTTTCAAATTATACTCTGGGTGAGTTACTATTAATTACACTTTTATAATTATTCATGAAAAAATTACAACGCGCAACGTAGCTAAAAGTCACGGTAGTAAAAAACCCTGCTGTTAAATTTAATTCTAGTCCGAATTAAACTTTGCACATTAAACACGTAATTTTAATGTAGGTTTATTTATTTTCAACAAAATCAATCAATTGACCGCAGATTTCAATCATTCTGTCAGTAAATAGCAAATAACTTCAGAATCTACGTAATAAGGAAAGTCCTTTGTGACTATTTACAAAGGCTTGGCATAAAACTCGAATTAGGTACAGGGTCTTTTCATACCTTCTTGCGTAAGTTTCACTTTCTGTACGGAGTCACCGAATAGGTACTGTAAAATGAGATTTTAATTCAATTCATTTATTAAATACAGATCTTATAGCTGCTGTCAGTTCAGTTGACAATAATATCTATTTGTACGAACCAAAACAAATGAACCATTTATCGTTTTTCATTAGAAAAAATGTTGAAGATACGATTTATGACGATTCAAGACCTGAACAGGCTTGCTTTTGGTTTTCAAACTTAAGAACTTTAATAAATTTATATGGGTCAATGACTTCTATTGTTATCTCAACTGGCAGTAACTATAGATCCATAAACCGTTAGTGAAACTGTAATCTTAACTCATTGTTAGTAAGTATTTTTTATTACAAACAATTATACTAAAGTGAGAGAAGAGTGCAAGAGTGTGAGTTGTAAGTGTGTGTTAGGCTGCCCAAATCAAATATAACTGGCAGGACTGTCTGCCGCATGACCCAACAGTGGGCCAAAATAATGACTTAAAATTGTTACCAAAATCAGATTCAAATAGGGGAAGTAATGTTTTAATTTCACACTGACGAAGTTTGGAGTAACAGCTAGTTTTCAATGACATGAGCCGTTTTACAATTATAACACCTAGCTGTACCTATTCTCACAAGAAGAATGTATATTCTATCTAATCTGTTTTTGTACACTCACTTACGAATATATTACTTTGGAAAAGGAACACGAGTCGAGTGTTTCCACGAACCAAAATAGCTTTAGTTCAAGTTGAACAACATTGGAATTCCGTGAATCTGTAGCTACGTGTACCCAGGGCATTTCAAAAGCACACTATGTTATTACCAAATAACTTCCTTCAATTCCATAGAAAACATTCCATCTTTTTTTCCAACTCCATGTTTTCTGGGCAAACAAAAACAATTTCGCATGTACCCTTTAAAAAGACTTCGCCACACAATAACAGTACCCAAAACGAGAAAATTTCTTTACAAACTTGTTATAACGGGGAATCCAATAAAACACTGAAGGAAATTCGATGTTTCCCAGTAAAACAAGCTATTTACTGTACACAATTCAACTCGGCCAAGAGTTGGTTGGTCCAATAGATATGTGAAACAGGAAAGTTGGATGTTAGTTGGAGTAAAACCAATAAAAGTTGCCCACAATTCGGCTTTGAACCAACATGTTGTGTCGCGCGAAGTTTGTTTTCATTTTATTTTTGGGACAATGGGGCGTATCCTTGTCATGATGGCTTTTACGTCTCCCTAATCTGAAAAATGGATAGAACAATTGTCTTAACTAACTGATCTCAATATCAGACTTACAAAACACCTCATTGATTTTGTTCAATGAAAGTTAAGCGCAGCATTAAAATTCAAAGGCCAAGCCAAACATAGAATTTTATCAATGCTCCTTAATTCCCAGGGCCATAATAGTAACCTCGCTTTTATTACTGCTGCGAATTTAGGACACCTTCAACTTTTCTACTAAGATTGAGAGCTATTGAAAAAGTAATTAGATTTGATTGATTTGATTTTTTGACAGAAAAATAATAGCAAGAGCCGATTAATAAGCAATCCAATCAGTGAACTGTATTTTTTTTATGAATTGAAATTAAACTAATTCGTTACTTAAATTTAGCAAGAACATTTATCCAATAAAACTGGTTTACAAAACTAGAAACACACAATCCGTAGGATTTAGAAACTACTTTTTTTATATCTGTCCATGCGTTTTGAAGCCCTACTCTCTAACGCTTCGTCCGTATATTCGGATCCATCCGTCTCTCTCACTCGCACTCATCTGCAGACGTGCGCGATAGAGACGGATAGATCCGAATAAACGGACGAAGCGTTAGGGAGTAGGGCCTATGGGTTCGATGCCCGTGTCGGACAAAGTATCATTGGGTTTGCAATTAGGAATTACTACGTAGTAGCCACGGAGTCTAGATTTGTGCCCGATTGATGGCAATAGGCTCGCCCCCTAATACATGGGACTTAAACATAACTGGCGGAATGTGAGTGTACTCTTATGTTTACCTCTGCTTAGCCCTTCGGGATTACAGGCGTAATCATCATCTGCCTAGCCTTTGCCTAACCATGTGGGGGTCGGCTTCCAGTCTATCCGGATGCAGCTGAATACCAGTATTTTACATGGAGCGACTGCTAATCTTACCTCCACAACCCAGTTAGTACTGGGTAATACGACACCCCTTGGTAAGACTGGTTGTAAGACTTTTTGAGCCATTGACTACATGTAACGACTGTCAAACTGACTGTCTTTTAATTTTTTATTCGAAGTATGTCACGGTGTTACTATACTTATTTTGTAAATATCTTTTTCTTTTTGTATATTGGCACCTTGTTTTTTTTTTGTTTTAAGTGAACTGTTTCATTTAATTGTACAATCTGTGTGTTGTGCTATGTCTTTTGTGTGCACTAAATAAATGATTGATCTATCTAAAGATCTCCAAGTGACAGCCGATACAAATAGCTTCACGTGCTTTTCGAGGCGCGGAGGAAACACCCTATCCACAGACCAACCTAGGCAAGCACGGCTTAACCAAAAGATCGACCCGAGCGGATGTTATTATTTAAGCACGAGCTCCTCGGATTACAGACGAAACTTAAATAAATTTGCTTGATTACATAAGCGCGAATACACTCTTAGACACCCCTCACCCTTCTGATATAACAAGGACAACATGATTCCAAAAAAACCTTACCAACCGAAGACAATAACGACCCCTTATCTCGAAGACTTAACAGGAAAAGGTTTCTAAAGCGAATAAGCTTAGGACGAAGTATTTTAAGCGCATAATTGATACGTCCTTACAAATGGCGCATTGATCCTCTCCCGCTAAGCCTCTAACAAAACGGCCTTTGCTCCCGATCACAAGGGTGATTGAGTTGGATTAATTATACCTTCCAAATGAATGTTTTATTTTAAAATGTAGTACGGCCATTTTTGTGTCAGAGATAGAGAGGCTGGAGGATTATTTTCGGTTTCTGCCAATCACTCCTGTCAATTCTGCTTTGTTTAAGTTCTGTTTTTTGATAAAGTGGGAAATTCTTAAATTTAGTTGGGAATTATAAAATAGCAATAATACCTACCTTGCTTTTTACATGGCTGACTAAAAATGTAATCTTATTTTTACAGTTAGGTTCACCTTTTGAACGCCATTGTCACATATACGGGACAAACAAGCGCCTTATACGCCAAACGACAGAAATATGTGACACAATCGCAGGTAAAATTGTGCGCGCGCGTGCGTTATGCTCTGGTGTTCAAAAGGTTAAACATCCTCTCTGGCACACACGCCAGTATCTCTTCCTAAAAGTCGACGTATTATTCATATCAGTCACTAGCAGTTCGCCCGCGACTTCGTCCGCGAAAATTATGATAGCTCGACTAATTTGCATGATATCAATATAAATTATTGCCTATGTTACTTGGTAAAGATGTAGCTTTCTAAAGGTGATAGAATGTTTTAAATCGGTTGAGCAGTTCTTAAGTTAAATCGTAACAAACAGACAACAAAAAAGTATTTTCTCTTCAAATATTAGTTTAGATAAGAGTACAGCCCGCGTAGCATGACCACCGTTGACACGACAGAGAGTCGACAAACCTTTTGTTCATCTGTCATTTTGTCGATTCAATGACAGATGAACAAAAGATTGGTCGAGTCTCTCTCGTTTCTCCGGTGGTCATGCTAAGCGGGCTGGACGTAACAGACAACAGACACTGCACACACACGGCTGTACAAACCAATTTAATCAATGATATTCAATTACACGAGAGGTCTGCTGATTCACCGTGTTACGACTCGGTGTGATAAAATGCCCATCAGTTTAACACCGCATCCCGTTCGGTGAGCCACGATGCCACGCCCCGCGACCCGTCTAGTGCAGCTTACATGAAATTTGGCCACGAACGTAAGCCGCGACAACACTGCACACACACCCTATAGTATGCATAAGTTTATTTGACATTGTGTATTAAAGATTTTTATCATATCGTGGTTATAAATAAATCTGAGAAAGCGTAATATTGGAACGCTATAGAAAAAAAAGAAGGAAAAATAACTACATATTATAATTTTATTATTATTTGTGTTGAAGTTCTGATAACTTGACGCCGACAGTCGAAAACCTAAATATGTTTGTAATCGTCAAACCTGGGGCGGTGTTTCAAACGTTGTCTATGTTACTGATAAGATTATTGATACCAGAAAAAAAATCAGGGCAGTCTTTGGGGACTGCCGATAGAAGAGAAAACAAAAGTACAGAGGCCCCACCCCAATCGTAGTACTGCTACGAGTTGTGCCTCGCACACGCCTACGTGGTGCTACGCCGTAGCGGATCGACTACGAGTGCTACGAAAATCGTACGTGACGGTCACGAAAGTTTCATGATTTTTGTTCACCCAAAAAGTGCTCAACGCACCTAAAGAAGTATACTCACTTCAAAAAAGGTCACGGCACGGCCAACAATACGCATGCCAAGTAAGGCAAGTAGACTGTTATAAGGGCAAGTCAAACTTAATGATATATGGCTATGGCTTATATGAATGAACCGCCACTAGTTGCAATCATGGCTCCGATCCTATTTCATCACCGCTGTTCTCAACACACAATGAACAACGTCGCCGCGTCGTGATAAACAAGCCATCGTGCGGAAACTGGTGTATTTAACATCTATTAGCCTGCACTGCACTGGGTTTTTGTGGTAGATTATAGCCACAGTTAACAGCCCACTCCCAATCAATAAGGCCTACAATCAGCCTACCATATTCCCACTGTGGAGTCACCAGCAGTGGGAATATAATACTGTAACGCTTCACCTGCATCGCTATAACAGCTAAACAGAACACATTATAAAAGGCGTAAAAAGACTTGACTTGACTTGACTTCACGAAACTGAAAGGCACTTGTTTTCCACATTATTGCGATCATTTTTTTGTTTTAAACCATACCTGGGAATCTTCTAGTTACGGAGATATTGGGGGTCAAGTTTTTTTTTTTAATATATGTTTTTTATGTAAGATTTTTACTTTAAACACCTCTACGACCCCTGTACTATTCATCCACCAGCACAATGTTTTGAGTGCGGTACATTGAGATTTACCGCAAATCGAAAATAAAAACTCGTTTCCCAGCAACAACTTGGCCTAAAGTTACTTTTAGTGTGTTAAACAGAATGCCTGGTGGACGGCTTCATCATGAGTTTGTTTACACCCTGAATTTACGTCATCCTTCAGAATATCGCCATCTTACCATCCACAGCATCCGATCACGCTTCTCTGGAAGCATCGTTGGAACCGTACTCAAATGGGCTTTCATTAATTACAGCGGAGTTCCCGCTCAGATTTAATTAATGGACTGTCGATGTCTGCCGTGTCTAATAATTTCACGATCTCCTAGTTTGTTAGTAAAACGATATTTTAGATAATGCTACCTGTTTAAGGAAAATCATCTTTATTGAGTGTAAACAAAGTCCATGTTCGCTGAAAAATGTTTCGTTAATGAGGCTTACTGGTATGTTTCTGAAAACACTAACTTTTTTTAATGAACGTAAAAAATCTTCGGTTCCAATTATATTGACTGAAATGATTAATCTGTTTCCAGATTTTTTTAAATATAAAATTATTTGCCTCTCCAAATATACTGAAATATTTAAGCTACATTTCAGTGTATTGAAGACGACCGCACTATTGCACCCAAATTCGAGACTTTATTTTAAACTTTTATACGCGGTAAATGTGACTATTCAATTTTTTTTTTCTTTTTTTTTTAATCAACTCATTTTATTTACTAAATTTGTTTTAGACGACTTCAAAAAAAGATGGTTTCTCAATTCGACCGTATATATTTATATGTGTTCGCAGATAACTCCGTCTTTAAGTATCTTGAAAATTGTATTTAAAAGAACTAAAACACTTTTAAATCAGATTTAATATAACACAATAAACAATTACAGAAAACTTGAAAATAAAATAAAAATGTGAGTAGGAACAGGTATTTATTTATCTACTACATCCTTTACTAAATATCATAATCCACCAAGTGATACGCAGTAGTCACATAGAATAACGTAAATTATCATCATTCATATTCATCTGCGATTCTTTCATTCTTTTCTAATAGTCGTTATCTCAAAAGTGACAAGCCGATTTATTGTTCCTTTGAACTGTCGCTACTAGTACTGCCTTCCGAATTCATACTCTAAACTACTCCCACAACACATTCCTTATTCCTCCGCATCAGATGCATAGTAACTTATCATGATACTACAAGAAATTTACTTAATACTTTAACACAAAGTGAGTAGACTAATCTAGTCATTTGTGTTAAAGTAGTGTGCGTTATTCTTTCACACTTTTCTAATAGTCGTTACCTCAAAACTGACAAGCCGATTTACTGTTCCTTTGAACTTTCCCTACTAGTACAGCCTTTCATACTCTAAACTACTCCTACGACACTTTCCTTATTCCTGCGCATCACGTACCCCCATGGTAAATTATCATGATACTACAGGACATAATATATTGTTAAGTAATTCACACTATACCTATTCCGTTTAACCCACAAAGTTTCAGACACACAAGTTAGGCGTAGATTCGCAGAAAAGCAAAGGTTAGAGTTCAAACTACTTGGCAAACTTTAACACTCTGGGCCCATTGTCAGTTACTATAGTCTATAGATAGATTTCGACGGACCAATCAATCAACTTCAACTATTAAAGGAACGCTTCAAATGGACCTGACTCAATCAAAATTGAGACGAAGGTACCTTAACGATTTAACACTCGAATTCTCTGAGAACTGGCTTTAGGTACCTTCGCTATTTCTAGCTGAACTAATAACAATATTGGAATAGGTATTGCTATGTGATCAGCGTTTCGTATTGCCACAAAAATTTTCAAAAGGAATGGCATAGTTTTCGGTATCTGGCTTAAATGTAATCATAATACACAATATAATTTAAACTCTGACTCTGATATCCATTGATAGAATCACACTTCGGCTAGGCCCTCGGGGTGCGATCACGCAACAAATCAAACAGAATCAAGCAAAAGAGAGACGTAGATAAATAATGTGACCAACAGTATCTCACTTTGTAGGAATACAGAGTCAGTTTTTCACATAAGTGGACCGGGAGATAATGTCCATAATGATAATGATACCACCATGTTTTCCTGTATATCGGTAAATGAGAACTTACAAAGCCGATTTAAAAGTACAGGTTGGGCTTAATTAAGCCACATTTTCCAACGGCTACATCACGGTTAAGTCGTCAATTCCTTTTTAATTAAAATTTAATGAAAAAATCCTCTGCTCCGTTACGCATTTTGTTGTTAAAAATTATTTTACAGTTTACGTTTCCATGGTCCCGGTGTGAGCCGATTTACGATTAAAATTTTACAAAAATAAAATACCCATTTAGCGTACATTATGGAAGGACGCTTTTCGTTCATCTGGCGTACACATTTAAAATTTCGGCAACAAGGCCCTGTAATTAAATAAAAAGGTAAAATAAGTATTTAAAATTACGGTACGGTACGGTACGTATAAACAGTAGATAGGTGCCTACGCAGGTAGGTACCTATCTACTGTTTGTACTTGCGTTATTACAGCCGTGGCCGTAACTGCGTAAAAAGATTATTAATTCAGCATTTTTATACTCAAAAATGTATGTGTAATTTAAAAAAAAAACTGTGTTTTCAAGAGACTTTTTTCTTTTGTTTTTTGTACGAATGTCTGAAAAATCAGGCGAGACGTTTTTTTTATAGCTTAGTGCTCTAAGAAAAACTTAGATTACTTACTTAAATTTTATTAATAATTTAAAGTAAATTTATTTTAGAAAAATGCGGCCTACATCATAAACAAATTATAAATTACATTACACGTTGCAATATCTCATGAATTAAGTAGGTAGGTACCTTTTGATTGAATAATCTGATTAATAGTAGGTACCTGATACAATTTCCATGTGTAATAGGTTTGTTATTGTAATAAAATTGTAATTCATATTTTCAGGAGCTCGTGGCTAAATAATCTTAGGTTAAGCCGTGCTTGCCTAGGTTGGTCTGTAGATGGGTGACCACCCTTACATACCGAGTTTCCTCCGTGCCTCGGAAAGCACGTTAAGCTGTTAGTCCCGGCTGTCATTTGTCCATCTTTGGCAGTCGTTACAGGTAGTCAGTGGCCTAAATAGTCTGACAACCAGTCTTACCAGGTGGTATCGTATGTCTCAGTATTAACTGGGTTGTGGAGGTCAGATAGGCAGTCGCTCCATGTAAAATACTGGTATTCAGCTGCATCCGGTTAGACTGTAAGCCGACCCCAACATAGTTGGGAAAAGGCTAGGCAGATGATGATGATGATGATTGCAATAGGCTAGTTTCCATCATCAATAAATTGCAAAACTAATTAGTCCGTCAGTTAGAGTATTAGAAAATAATGGACACGTATTTTTTGTTATTGTAAATCACTGAGTACTGACAAAGATAAAACGCATCAAAACTCGAGAGTGGGGGCTCGTGACGTCACAACGCACTAAAAACTATAGCACGGCGTGACGTATTGCGAATTTTAAAAGCGTCTTATCTTCGTCAATTTTGGTTTATGTAACAAAAGAAAAAATACGGGTCAAATATTTTTTTATAATCTAACTGACGGACTAATTAGATTTTTTTAGGACACAAGCCTATTAATATTTTGGAGAAGCTGGTGGGTAATAAACAGCCGCATGAGTTGAGCATCAGGAAAAGGTGCGCTTGGCAAAGTCGGTTCAAGAATAGGTGAATAGATACCGAATTTCCTTCGCTGCATGCTAAGCCACTGGTCCCGTCTCCCGGCTGACATTAGTAGATCTTTGACCATCGTTACAGGAAGTCAGTAGCCCGAAAGTCTAATAACCAGTACCAAGGAGTACATATAACCCGGTACCAACTGCATTGTGGAGGTCAGATAGGCAGTCGCTCGATAGACTGGTATTCAGCTACAACCGGTTACACTGCAAACCGCATCCATCATAGTTGGGATAGGGCTATGCAGATGATGATGATGATTGGAATTGATGTTTCTGCACCATGCTTGCCGAGGTATGGATGGGTTGCGATCCATTAGATACTGAGACACCTCGGTGCCACCGGAAGCATGCTCAAGCGGTTGATCCCGGCTGACTGAGAAATTTGACTCTTGTCTGTGTAGGTATTCCAGTTCTGAATGGAATAAAAAAAAAAAGCTTCCTGCAAATGCTTCCTCTCTCCTAATTCACTTATTTTACTGTGCCCGGCAGGGTCCATGTGATCTAGTTATAAGTTTACCACCTAAGAATACATGTGGAATGCAATGTAGTATTGATTATTGAACAGCGCACTTACACTGATAAATTGAAAATCATGTTCAATTATATTCCATCCTTTTTAGTGACAAAATTACCTATAAGGCTGAGCTGGTCTGGTCGAAACAAATCTAAATAAATAACAATGGGAATCATCGACACGAAGAAGATGAACGTACAAGAAAAACTACCACTTAGGCCTGAATTCTTGTCACGCTGACGGTCGGTTGCGAACGGTCGGTTGTGTAAGAGTTTGTATTGTGTTCTCTAAAATACCATACTGCGACAATTCTTGTCACGCTAACGGTCGGTTGCACGCTAACGGTCGGTTGCGAACGGTCGGTTGTGTAAGAGTATGTATTGTGTTCTCTAAAATACCATACTGCGACGCTGACGTGAGTGGCGACCGACAGCTGTATTTGGTTCTCGCTGACGTCACGACCGACCGTCAGCACAGCAAGAATACAGGCCTTAAAATTAAATTTCTGTCAAAAAAAAACACAGTCAAGTAATCAATATAACGGTAATTGTATTTGCTCAAAGCTCATTAAAACTCTTATCAGAATATACAGCTTCGAAAAAACTCATTTAACTATAAAACGGAAGGTATTGTGCCACAAATGGCCAATTTAACGCTATTTGCCAAATATAATTGGCGAATGGTGGTATAGAACAGCTCTTTTTCGGCACTACAGTGTAATTCAGAAGATTAATTCACAAATGTGCCATGAGATTATGAATTTTGGCACGTATTGTACTGAGCTGATGTTTCGGCAAATTTTATGCCAATTATTACACTCGTTGTAGTGAAAATACGGGAAATCATTGATTGGTCATGTTTTCAAACCGTTACGAATAATTAATTTCATCAGCTCTGCTCTTAAGACGGTAAAAGAACACGTGATAAGGAAATCAGCAAGTCTTAAAAACAAAAAATAATATGTCACATCTACCAAGAAAGCTTTCCACACACAGGCGCGTTTTTGCGTTTCTGCGTCATAATACTTAATGTACTAAAAACTCACATCGCAATATCCCAGGACACTGTCGCACTGGACACTCCCTTTCAAAGAGAGAACGCAGAACTTTATACTTGTTGATTCAATCACCCATTATAATTATTATGTAAATAAAATGTGACTAGTGGAATAATACATGATCATAATAAGGACGATGATTTCAATAATACGAGTACTACGAGTATAATGTCTGAAACATTCACTGTAACAATTTGAAACGCCTTTGAAAAGGTTTCGTTCTGAAACCTTCAAAAGATATGACGCCATAGCGCTATAAAACTGATGGCATAATTATACACAATATAATTTCAGGGAAAGACTTAATCACTTAATTGTTCAATTTAAATAATTGAAATAATACCCTACATTGCTTGAAAATAAAAATGATTGCTATTCTAGGAAAAAATTGAGTAAGTATAACAATAACATTTTTTTTTTTTTGTTATATTTAATAGTGGCAAACTACCCCTGATTTTCTTGCCGATACTGGTGAGCTACATTTTTTAAATACTCTTTATAACATTTTATTTTGTAAAAATGTAACAACTCAGTGAAAAAATGAATATAGGAAATAAAAAACTGCCCATGTTGCCTTAAAATGTAGTTACCCTGCAGTTTATAAACTAGGTACGCTCCCGAAAAAATATACAGAAAGTCCTCTTCCTAATAATATTGTAACGTGTGTTTTTGTTCATTCTTTATAAGTACAAAAATAAGTTCAGAATTGAGTTAGGCATAAAAGTAAAAAGAAATAATAAATGGCCAAGCCTGTCACTCCATTGTAGTAAAAATGTGGTGAGATTAAAATTTCATGTACAGCCATTTTTTAAGTTCTTATTACTTTGTACTAATAACGTAAAAAATATTTTAATTATTTGAAAGTCTTTGCCAATCGAGTTAATGTAGAATAAGTTTTGTCTGACCAAGGAGTTAGACCCCGTCCCCACTATGTCGTGATGACAGATTATCATGTAGTTTTAAGAGGCCTGCGGAGTAAGCGTTCATACAAACGTAATACCAAAATAATTTGTAAATCAAACATAATTATTGTTTCGGTAGTGTGTTTATTTCAATTGGATTACAGAATATCTAGGTTCCCAAATATACATTTTGAATGGACACTGATTTAAACAAGAGTTATGAGAAAAATAGGTTTTCTATAGAAACTTTAAATTCCTCATATCTCGTCTTTGACGCCAAGTTCCAATATCCAGGCTATTACTGACAAATTTATATTGGAAAAATCTAAAGCACTTTTTGCCCGCCCCTGGAATCGAATCCAAGACAAGTCGCGCTTGCGACGACAAAACCAATAGAGCAGTCAAAAACTAGTGAAATTGTTAAACTATTATAGTGGTATATATGTTACCGGCCAAACCAAATTTCAGGTGAAATTTAATTATTTATTAAAACTTTATGCACAATTAAAACTGTACAAAGGCGGACTTAATGCCTAAAATATATAAGAATAAAATAAATACACACATACATACATATATATCAAAACATATAAAGTTAAGAGAGATAAACAAGAAAAACTACAAAACTTAGTTTTGAGACGAATCTGCCAACTTCTTGCGAATATGCTCTCGAGCCTTCACTTTGAAAGCGAAACGACGCGGCGACGTGAAATTAGTTTGCTCTAGGCCCAATCGATTAGTATGGTTTATCGTGTCAGAAATACACCATCCCAAGCAACGCATTAACAATGCGCCCAACTTGGCCGGTGTTGGTCACAATTCCAACCTTACCTTACCCATTAAGACAGGGTGCTCTATGATCGCCTTTTGTGATGGAACCTAGTTTGGCCTAGGACAAACTAGTTTATCCGGAAATTGGGTTTGGTCGGTAACATATAAAGGGTGTAAAACACCTCTTAACGAATCCAAAAGGCACTTGTTCTCCCCGTCATTGCTATCTTTTTTTATTCTACACCATACCTTCTAGTTGCGGAGATATTGGGGGTCAAAGTTCAAACTTTTTTCAAAGTTTAAAAAAAAAAACGGTTTTTATTGTAAGAGTTTTACTTTAAACGCATCTACGACTCTCGTACTATTCAATCCATCCATCAGCACAATGTTTTAAGTGCGTTACATTGAGTTCTACCACAAAACATGATTTTTCACTCCAAAAAAAAAATGTCGTTTCCCAGCAATAATTTTTGCGTTAAGTTACTTAGTTTGATGTACGGAATGCTTTGACGGCTTCATGATGAGATGGTCTACACCCTGTATACAATAGTTAACTACCATGCACTCAGTAATATCCAGAACACAATTACGCCATTTGATTTGCACCCGTCAGTTTCCGTTTCAGCATGTCAGCCCCAGACATGCGCTGATCTGTAACATGAACCTTTAATACGTCTATTTAGCTAATTTATAGCGTAAACATGTTTAAACCAGCTCAAATTTAGTGGCTACCTATCATAGCGCATGACACTTTAGTGTAACCATGATTTTCAATTTAGTGTAACGTCCGCAAATTGGTATTACATTCGGAATGTCCAAACATAACTTTACGTCCGGAGTTCCGGAGATTAGTCCCTTTTATGGTTAGCTCGTTTGATGGGATAATTAATTGGTTTTGTATGCTGCGGTTTGAATTGATATACCAATGAAACCAATTCGCCTAATGAATGGTCCGATGTTGTGTCGCGGCAACCAAAAGATGGGGACTGATGACTGGGGCTAATTGAAACGAAGCTCATTGGACTCTTCTCATTCATTTAGTAATCTCCTTTTGGGTATTAAAGATTAACTGTGCCATTTCTTCTCATCCTTAGTCTTTTAATTATACTCAAGGAAACGATCAAACTACTATAGTAGAAATGGTCTAAATATTTTACAGATAGAAGAAGTACGAGAAAACATAAGAAATTAACCAAATTAGTCTTCTTTTAATAAAGCTAGACAGTAGAAAAAAAGTTATTCAAGATAAGGCAAACTACCTAGCTTAAAGTATATTCATTGTCTGACATGCTGACTTTTTCCAACTAGGTAGAAGTCAACTTGGGTTATTATGAGACAAATTATTTAGAGTTTATTTCGCGATGCAGGATGCATCCAAACCTGGATTTTTTATTGATCGCGACTAACTAGTCGTGAAGTCTAAGCCTTAATTAAAGTGTATTAAGAAAATGTACCAAACATTATCTTAATACACTTTAATTAAGGCTTTAAAAGATGTAGTTTATCAACATCATATTTATCAATTTTACTAGGTACTGTTATGATAGCGATAAGCTTCTCTAAAACTCACAGAACTTCGAACGTTCGAACTTCATAACCAATAAGGCGAAGTTAATCAACTGTCAGTAAGATGAGCGTGCAGCTTCCCTAATTCTCATCTCAAAAAACAGCCAGTGGAGCACTAAATCACCCTGTATGAGAGTATACGAGTATACTATCCAGCTGTATATTGAAGTCCCTGAGATTAAACCGACGTTATTAAACCTTACTAGCGAACACGCGGCTCGCTCTGACACATTTTATTTACGTACATAAGTATATTTGGGGGCTGTACCTTTATTGGATAACCAACCCTAAACTTTTCCGGCTAGTGTCGCAAATTGAATGGGAGTCGGTGTTATTTAGTACCAATACTAGTGTGTGTAGCATCCTATCAATTTTTATTTCAACTCTTTGCTTAGATGTCTTCTTTATTGATGTTAATGTTGTACGGGCACAATATTTTCCCGACAATGGGAATAATTTCGTTGGTTCTGCAAATTATTTGCCGTCAAATATGGTCCAAATGGTCCCTAAAAGAATGTTATTTCTGGGGCGTTTTTTCTTTGTTAAACTATGAAATGGAACAGTCTTTCACTCAAAGACGTGTTACCTAATGTATCATCCTTGTAAAGGCCTTAAAAAGTTTTCAAAACGTACTCGTCCTCTCTCTAGTATCTATCTTGTACAGCTTTTACCACTCAGGCACAACTTAAAGCCAGTTTTTACAAAATAGGTAAACCACACTCAGATTTTTATCCCTTCTAGTTCAATAGCTAAGAAATGTTTTGTATGTCATAGGGTATTTTTTGGACATTTTAAAATCTTCATGAATAAAGCCAGTAACTTACGAAAAACGTAAATAAATGATCCAAGATTATGTTATCAAATAAGCAATGATGTGAGCATGAAAATATATTTTAATTTCAATGTAAATATAAATAGACAGATCAAAAGAAGTTCATTCATCCTAAAAACTTTAAAAAGTGTAATAACTCGGATAAAAATTATGAGTCTGTCCAATATATTTTTTGGTTAATTTTAGTTATAAACAAGATAGCAATATCTCACTGAAATCTTGATTAAATTGTTCGTAAAACATTTTGAGGGAGACAGTAGGACTTTAGACTGTTGTTATCTTGCTGTTTGGCTTAAGTCATAAGCGATAAGAGTGGCTTGTGCCTTTGTGATTTTCATAAATTAAGTCATTTTCTTTTAATGTCCTTTTTTGAACACCTAGTACATTAATGTTTTATGACCTATAACTTTTCATGCAAATAGATGCTGATATAATTTATTTTATTGCATTTAGGTAGGTACCTACTTACTTCTATTTTGTTACGATTTCTTTATGAAACCTCTCTTTTTCTAGCAATGGGTCCATCGAATCGTCTGTACTAGCTTTTTCGTAATGGCAAAGGTTGAGGTCTTTTTACTGTCAACTTCAAGCACATTTACACCTTTTTTTTGCCTTGATAGAAAACAATATTAGGTAAACCAATATTGTAAGAATATAAAAGTATTTTCGTACCTTTTTAAGCGTCATTAAGCAATAACGCCATTGTAAGTTATCTCACCTTTCTCTTAAAGTAATATTATTCACCAAGTTATATTGAGACGCTCCACTTTAGGTTAAACAGTTTGATGTCCTCAAGCCGATGGAAATAGTTTGCAACTTTAGTCAAATATACTTTGAGGAAAGTTAACTACACCATAAATTTTGAAGTGAGGCTGGTATCTATCGTAATTTGAAGGCGACTGGGTAATGGATCAAACTGGTATCCTATATAAATGGATTGCTGATTTATTTTGTTCGGAACTGTAATCCTCTTAGATAGGATTTAGTTTGGTTAGGCCTTACCAATATTTTTTTAATGTTACAATTGCTAGTAGTAGAGAAATAGGTGTTTAAGATCTTGCGCCTCCTGTACGAGGAAGGCATATAGGCATAAGGTAATAAAGTAAATAGAAAAATCTCCTTTTCTGGTATGATATCATATGCCTCATCATCATCTGCCTGCAACTCTTCCTAACTATTATGGGGACGGCTTCAAGTCTTACCGAATGCAGCTGAATACTAGTATTTTACGTAGAGCGACTGCCTAAGACCTCCACAACAGTTAGTACTGGGTAATACGATCCCCTTGGTAAGACTGGTTTTCAGACTTTCGGGTCACTGACTACCTACCTTTGACGACTGTCAGAGATCTACAATTGACAGCCCGGGACCAACTGCTTTACGTGCTTTCCGAAGCACGGACGAACCTTTTAGTAATGTTACCCATCCGAGACCTATCTAGGCAAGCCTTACCTACAATTCATCTATTTTTAGGTTTTCTTATTAGTGTAAGAATTGCTGGCAGTAGAGTAATAGGTGTTCAAGTGCACGCGCCTGCGATGTTTTTAATATTATACCTAAAACATCTGATGCACGTGGTAGGCAGATTAAAGGTATAAAAATAAATCGCAAAATCTGCTTAGGACGTAAGATTTCTTATGTATCTTGTCTCCTGTCTATGTATCTCTTAAGGCACTTCTTTGTTTTATCAAGAGAAAGCAATAAATAAACCGGCTCTCTCTCTTACCTTTAACTTAAGGCACTTTACCCCGTTGTTTTCAAAACAAATTTTAACCCTAAATTCTCGTAATCCGAGCATGAGTTATGAGTAGAGCAGCAATTATTAAGTTGTATGGTGTTTTATCTTTTATGTTTTGTTGATAATTTATAATTTGTTGTCTGGGAGGTGGTATTGTGGTTATGCGTTCATGAATATTAAAATATAAAATTCGTTTAAAAGCATGAATGGAGATAAAACACTATAAAAAGAATGAAAAAAATAGGTAACACTAACAGATTGAGAAAAAACAAAAAGAATAAGAAGAAGCTGTAGGTATATCCCAGTTACCTAGGATTTGCCAAGATATCTCCAACGACTATCAAAAACGGTTCAGGCGTTTTCAAGTTAACGTGAAATGGAGACACTTTCACACATGCATAGTGTAGATGAACTCTAAAAACAAAAAAAAACGAATTTTGTTTTTAATTTGCTTTAGCTTGTAGAAAAAATATGTTGATTACACAGATCACAGAAGTTCAATATATCAAAAACAGTGAACTGGCTTTCAAATGTTTGCAATATTAAATTTCACAAATTGAAACCACATAATGATTCGTATCCAGTTTCAAGAGTGGTTTTGTTCTATTTTGTAGTATAGACATGGTTTGCAATACCTCTATGACAGATTGATGCATTTCTACTTGACTTGGTTAATGTAACCATTTGTTTTATATATCCACCAATACTAGTCTATACTGATTTTATATATGTAACGAATAAACATAAAAACTACTTGACAGATTTAAAAAAATCTTTCAGCAATGGATAGCTTCATTATCAGCAAGTAACATAGGCTATATTTTATTCTCGCACTCATACGGGAACTGGAACTACGCGAGTGAAACCGCGTGACGTCCGCTAGTTCATAATAAAACTGTTGATAAACCGTTCTTATCTACGAATTTAGTTATTGATTTCATTATAATGAAAAGTTAAAAAGCTGATTGCACAACGATAAACACGTTGAGCTCTTAACATACTGCGACGTTTAATAAATGAGTTATGCGTGCTGCGGTGGGGGATGCGCGTTGGAGGGAGCGCAGGGCGATACGCCGCGCTCTGTCCAGTCCGAGCAGCCCTAGCGATAGCACGCCTAACCCAGTAATATTGGAATCTGTGTGTTTTATTATGTACAACCCTGAACAAAGACACCACCCTGATATCGAGGTGGCTTTACTTCAAACCCTAACTAGCGTGCGAGTGAACACCACACATACGACGGCCATTCTCCAATTAACAAGTTTTTCGTGTCCGGGCTTGCATAATCCGTAATATTATCATATTCAATCATGCATTTTTGTTTATATGTTAGATACGAGTAGCATCCGTATCTAGCTGTAAACAAAAACATTGGCTTCTGCTTTTAAGTATGTAGTTAAGACTAAATTGATTGATTTTATGTTCAAAGAACCTGTGTTCTCTAATTTACGTGGCGTGTCCGTCACCAACTTAATGTTAAAACTTGCTTGTAATTTTGATCCATTCAACGCTTTTAACGGTACTAAGCAACGTGTATCGCATTACAAAATATCGACTCAATAGAACCAGCCAAAAAAATAATTATCATTAAGTAACCGCATGTCCAATCGTTATAATTGCCGTGACATTTTCTGTTCTCGGGTGCACATCCCTAATTAAGTGTATTTGGCACATTACTACCGTATGCGTCGCGTCTCCTCAGTGTGTGCCGCGGCCCATCAGCAGTTGCACTTCTCTAACGTTGGTGTACCGACAATGAAGCACCTGAGTATATAATTACCGTAGCCTTAGTTTAAAGCTTTTCTAATTACCGTTGTACTTATTTTAATACTTGATTTGTTAAGTTAGACCCAAGTTGATCATGTAAATGGAGACAATACTTTGGCCTCCGTACGTTGTAGACATAGACTTGATGATATTTTGAAATTACCAAACTCATAAAATTTTTAAGTCTCTTTAACTAGAAAACCACCATTAATTGTTATATGCCCCATTAATGATTGAATTCGTATCTTTGAGTTCTTTCATATTCTAATGTGTTTAAGTCAAATGTGAAAAATAAAAAAGTTTACGGTAATTAGGCAAAGAACGCCAAATTGGAGAATGACCGACTAATAAACATTCTTCTTCAACTTCTGTTTATCATTTGCAGTGCCTTTACAGTGAGGTTTCAATTAAAAAGTTTTTTAAAGTTTTAGTTAAACATTATTATCCAGCGCGCCTGGAATTACTTAATTAGTACTTGACATTTTTCACTATGTAACGCACTTATGCAATAATAGCACTTTTTCTTTTTTTTCAGAATTTTTTGTTTCTGAATTTATAATAAAAACAGTGAATTTTTCACTGTTTTTATTATAAATTCAGAAACAAAATGTCGTTGTAATATAAAATAATAGCAATACTTCTGAAAAGTATTTTTCATCACAATCATGATTATTCTGAATTCTAGAGCCTCAGCAATTCAGGTTAATTTACTTCTAGGAATTAAAGACGTAAAATTCTATAACTCAATCAGTTACTTAGCAATTGTGACTGTTCCTAAACTACCCTAGGCTGATAAAATTTTCGTTTTTCCTAAATCATGCTATTTATTAGTTTTTATAGTCAGCTTCCCCATTAGGGGAAGGAGCAGCGCCCCGCCTCCGCGCAAGCTCTGTAGGTTTCAACCTTTGACTGGATGGCCTTCCACTGACGGAGGACTGAATTCCAATTAGGGATTTGTCCTAGCCCTGTCCCGTCCTTAGAGGCTAAGGGACAGGGATGGGACACAAGGTGAAGTTAATATTGGAATTCACTGTTATATATATACATGAATAATATCAAATCTTTTGAGGCAAAGCGCCAATAAAGTATGAAGCTAATAAAATAAGGGGACGCAAAGATATGATATGATATAATACTAGAAGTTTGGTAAGGAATCGTTACGCTTGTGCTTAAGAAACTATTAATCAGTTCGTTACGTTATCAGATTCCAAAACTAGATGCCGCTTACAAACGCAAACGGGCCCATGCACAAGTACATGGATTCGTTTTACAACGTTTGCCCGGCGTACGTGTAGTGTTAGACCTAAGCGCATTGTCCTACTAAGGGCATTGCTACGAATTCCAACAGCACACGTTCCCTAAGCACTTTCAACATGTCTTTTCCAATCCTAAGACTTGGGTTGTGAGGCCAATGCCATTGAAGAAGACAGGTTTTCATTATCTTTACTTACACGCGTACTCTCGTTGTTAAACACCCTTACGGCTGTCTACCCATTTATTATATTATATTATAACAATTGGCACAAGCGCATCGTAGACTCAGTCTGTAGCAGAACATATTGCATTTGATATTGGTGGTCGCCGAGGTGGAAAATATATCGTCACCTCACATTTCTTTAAGCTGCCCCATGTCTTGTTTACGTGTCTCGCTAAATAGTGACGATTCAGTAATAGGCCTACCAGTGGCCGGGGTGAGATTTTAACGAGACACAGTCCCTAGCGTTCCTTAGAACGTAGCTACCAATTTAGGTTGTGATACTTGGTGATGCCTAACCCACCCAGAAATGCGCGCCAACAGCCTCAAAGCAATTTTCTGAGCTAGACTTTTACAGGAAGCAGTAGGTATTCATCAGCAGCGTTTGATTGGCTTGTAACACAAGTACAATTTGGTAATATAACACTAAACAATATATTTAGCTTCAGTCCATCTGTGAATATTATGGTGCTGTCTTCACCACTGAACAATATACTTTGTTCTAATCAAAATGCGAACATTACGATTCGGCCTTCCATTTGTGATGAGTCAGTTAAAAGTCAATATTCGTCAATAGTCGATTGTATATAGGTTTAACGTACATGTTGTATGTACGTTGTAGAGTGTAAGCGAAAGGCTTTCTTCGTCTCCCTAGATCAAACGCAGCTTATGAATATTTGCTCAGGTACGGATTAGGAAGTGGACACGTTACAGTTGAGATAATAATATACATTATGATGACGTGAAGCAATCGCTCCGTCATGCTGCAATAAATGATACTGCCTGCCCTTCCACGCTACTGTCCAACTGCATTTTAAGTGGGGATTTAATTATAGTTAACACTTACCACGTGTTCTTTAAAGATGGTCAGTCTTCAACTAACTAACTTACTGAATACTGTAGTTTCGCCTTTGCCACAGCCTGGATCATTTCACGTAACAACACTCACTTATATTAGACTTAATACTACTACTTATTCTTAGCTTATAAATATTATTTGTCCACGGAGAGTTGATGCGCATCTTAGTACCGAGACTATGCTAACCTTCCGAGCCTAACCTAGGACGTCCTAGTGCTTTTACGATTATAGACCGGTCTATCTCGCGGACTCAGCCAGTCCTCTCCAAGCGTCTAAGGTCATCTCTCGCTCATCTCGATTAATCTAAACAGACCTTTCAATTCAACTCTATTATACTACTACAAACATTATCACACTTTCGCGGCCACACACTCAGACATAGACTTCTAGTATTCTCTTAACCTCCTAGCTTCACGTCTGGTCTATACCGGGGTGTCAACACGACTGCCTCCAGCCTACCTGCTGCTAGCCCTCTCCCCCGCGTTTCTCGGCATTCCCACGCTTCAGTCGCTGGTGCCCCTTTTTTGTCAATCTTTCAATTGTTTTAAGTGATCGCCCGGGTTTCACCCATGAGCAGATTTTATATTACAAACACGTGTGCTTTTCTATTATCAGTCGCTCGTAGAAATCGGATATTTTAAATTTCTAAAGAATTCTTTGAGAAGCTTGTCAGCCATACCCATTAAAATAAGGGATTTACGACTTTGAAAGTTTTTACGTTTTGTTTTTCAATGAAAGGACGCCTCGTTGCTAATTATGTTAACTTGTCAGGCAATAAAATATGAAATGAATTGGTTTGTAAGTGTTTGGCTCCGTGTGTTGATTTTAAAATAAATATTAAGAAAGTATTTGCTTATTAATTGTATCGACCAGTCACACAATGTCAAATAAATATTCTAAATTTTGGTGAGTAAGCAAGCAAGCAAGTTTCACAAACTTATGTGACGCCCGTTGATATGCAAAAAGTCGTCAAAATCACTTCCGTTAAGTAGAAATGGTTTACTTATTTTCTGATATTCTGCTACGAATTACTGATAGTCAAATAATTTTATTATAATAGCATACCTGTATGCTTCTAACGGATCATTCCAAAAACGATTTGGCAAATAGATATGAAATACTTTTGCCAGTAAGGCTTTTCAAATAATACATGAAAACCCTTACTGTAAGGCCTACCAGAAATAGTAATTAAGCGAGAACTAATAAAACGCTTGGTTTAATAAATTTTCATTAAAATTTTAATTGAGATGACGACGGGAATGACACCTCATTTGTCTGAAATATATTGTGAATCATCATGGCAACATCAGACACTTTGGCTTTAATTTTGCAGTGAGTTAACACCAATGAGGTTCATATACATTTTTGATTGGTCTCTGAAATGTAGTCTGATTTTATCAGCCATCAACGTATTAACTGCGGAACTGTACTTACGTTCTGTGTTGTTCAGTTTTTCAAACCAATAAAGCCTGAAATTGCCTGACATTTGACATCAGTTGCATTTTGAGAGTTAAATGAAATATGTAAATATTTGGAAATACTGTAGTTAAGAGTCCTATTACACTTTTTACGCAAATTCATGATTTTTGACGCTGTAATTTTCAGCAGCAGTAAGATATTTTAATTATTTGCTTATGAATAACGATAGTGCCATTCTCTTTCTTGAAAATTGGAGTAACACATTTTCATATTTATTTTCGAGTAATTTTTTATAAATATTTTATTCTGCATCAATTCAGCTCGCTCCTCAGTTTATAAGTCATTCTGACGCGAGCGCTGGATGAGGAAGGACCTGGACACAAAATTTTCGTCAATAACAATCCACTCGTGTACGCCGATCGAAATAATTAGATCCAGGACGTAGAAATCAAAAATTTGCAAAAAAATTGTAATAAGACTCTTAAAGTGAATTACATCCAAACTTGAAAGCAATGAGTTATCTTTGTTTTGAATGTAGGCAATGTTCACATATTAGGTTGTAGGTTTCATCATGGTTTAAACTGTAGGTACATTCCACGTTAACATGTCGGTAACACTTCACCCATGACCTAGCATAGTACGGAGTATCAATAGAAAGGGAGGCCAGTTTAAACTGGATTTGTGTATGTTATACTGTAGATAGATATAGCAAGCAATCTTTTTTTGTTTGTTTGGTTGAACGCGCTAATCTCAGGAACTACCTGCTCGAATTGAAAAAGTCTTTTTGCGTTGGATAGTCCATTTATCGAGGAGGCCATAGGCTATATAACGTCACGCTATGACCAATAGGAGCGGAGCAGCAATAAGAAATGTTGCAAGCGGGAAAAAAGCTTCCGTTGAGCAGGCGATGCGTTGCGATACCAAAACTTCACGCGAACGCGAACGAAGTCGCGGACAGGGGTTAGTGCATCATATGCTTTCAAATTATCGCTACACTATATAATCTACAACCCTTTATTGACATAATATAATTATCACGCCTGTTATACCCGAACGGTTAGGCAAAGGTGTATCTAATAGTGCATCCACATCTCGCCAGTTATGTTTTAGTCCATTGGATTCGATGGCTAGACTATCGCCATCAGCCGAACACATATTTAAACTGCATGCTACTGAGAAATTACTGAAGAAAAAACCCAATAAGACTGCCCAACCTGGGAATCGAACTCAGGACCTTATGCTCAGCAGTCGCGCTTCCGACTTTAGACCAACGCAACGAAGCAGTTTACGTCAACGAGGTAGTCTTGATCGATTTTGTACAACGTGTAACGTTAAATGCGCAAAACCTGAAAATAGTTTGATAAGAATCACGAGCAGAATCAATTGAACCACTTTTTAACCCTTTGCATCTTCCCAGGATCCACGCAAGGTCAAAATCTTCAATAAAAATGTTGCCCTGTCTATTTATTAATAGGTCAAGCCATCACGTGCGCAAACCCGCCAAAATAGGTAAACAAACAAACACAAATAGTTTTCGTCCAAATAAAATTTTCTCATGCGCGGGATAATAATAGTTCTTGCCAGTAAATCTAATTGCCAGTTAAACTAAAACAGCACATTAAACTTTTAATTTTTTTTTGTTTTTTTTTTTCCAGAATTAGGTCAGTTCAATTAAAAATCATTTATGGGGCGTCTGAGGTTTTTGCGCATTTAACGTTACACTTTGTATAAAGCGATCGCAACTTTCATCATCTACCAGTTGCTTGGCTCGGGTATATAACCTACTTCAACACACGCGCAAAACATTTCCCACTAATGTACCAACCACAGCATGTTTTAGTTCTGCTGTAATAATTTAAACTTACACGTAAGTTATCTGTTTGTTTAGATAATTTTCAGCTACGCCTCTCATTATAATGAGAGACTTAAATAGAATTCACAACCTTATTCTTGATACATACGGATTGTCAAAACGGTAAGTAGGAAAATAACGTGAACTCTGTAAACTTGCTAAAACTTTTGACTATTACACTTTACAGTGACTTATTTGTGGAGCAATTCCAGGAATTTCTCATAATTATTTACGTAGTATAACATCGGCACGAATGGCGTATTGGCTGAGCGATTTGCTGCCATGCAAATATTTGGATGGCCTACAGGTAGCTGTTCCGGGTCTTGTTTAGGTGAGTTTGAAAGGTTTGTAAACGCACCCAAAATACATTACAGGAGGAATTCATAGTGGACAGCTCGACTCTATGAATGTCTCTAATATCGTATTTAAAAATTTCTTTGCTAGGTAGAATTGGAAAAGTTAGGGGGAACCAATTTTGTCACGTTTTGAAACTGGGACTGCTTGCCTTGCTGACACTTGATCTTGCACCTGGTAGGACTTATTTCAGAACTTTGTCTTAACCATCATCATCTACCTACCCGTTTTCCAACTATGTCGGGGTCAGCTTCCAGTCTAATTGGATGGAGCTGCAGTAATACCTGCAGTAATTTACGTAGACTGCTAATCTGCCCTTTGTTAGTAGGTACTGGGTGATACGTTACCCCTTGGGAAGACTGGTTATCAGATCTTCAGGCCACTAACCACCTGTAACTCCTTCCAAAAATCTTAAAATGACTGCCGCGACTATCGGTTTAACGTGCTTTCCCAAGCATGGAATAAACTCTCTACACTGAAAGAAATCGAGCCAATCAAGCATGACATTTTGCTTGATTGAAAAAAAAATGAATGAAACAATCAAAAACGTATGAAAATAGATTATTCAATGTTTGTTCTCACAATAAAGTTAAAATGATCAACTCTTAAACATGGCACATCACAAATTCAATCAAGTTGCATGATAAGTTCTATAATAATTTATTTATTATTTTTATAATGAAGAAATTATTGTTTGTATAACCACAGAATATTTAATACTAATACCCAAAATCTATAAAACAAGTAACCTTTTATTTAATTCAATAATGGCACTTTTTAAATACGAATGTTATTCTTGTATGATTCACACACTCACAATAAAGTTAAAATGATCAACTCTTCTCGATATTTTAAACATGGCACATCACAGATTCAATCAAGCTGCATGATAAGTTCTATAATAATTTATTTATTGTTTTTATAATGAAGAAATGATTGTTTGTATAACCACAGAATATTTAATACTAATACCCAAAATCTATAAAACAAGTAACCTTTTATTTAATTCAATAATGGCACTTTTTAAATACGAATGTTATTCTTGTATGATTCACACACTCACAATAAAGTTAAAATGATCAACTCTTCTCGATATTTTAAACATGGCACATCACAGATTCAATCAAGCTGCATGATAAGTTCTATAATAATTTATTTATTGTTTTTTTAATGAAGAAATGATTGTTTGTATAACCACAGAATATTTAATACTAATACCCAAAATCTATAAAACAAGCAACCTTTTATTTAATTCTTTAATGGCACTTTTTAAATACGAATGTTACTCTTGTATGATTCACACACTCACAATAAAGTTAAAATGATCAATTCTTCTCGATATTTTAAACATGGCACATCACAGATTCAATCAAGCTGCATGATAAGTTCTATAATAATTTATTTATTGTTTTTATAATGAAGAAATGATTGTTTGTATAACCACAGAATATTTAATACAAATACCCAAAATATATAAAACAAGCAACCTTTTATTTAATTGAATAATGGCACATTTTAAATACGAATGTACTCTTGTATGATTGCATAATGTCTGTTGCTCACACAGTGTTTCAAGTCGAGACTCGTTCGTTCATCTTCATTTGACATTTCATTTTCATTTCGTAATTTCGTTCTTTTCGTTTGGGAGTCCAAGAAAAGCACGCTTTTGGCATCGCGGAGTGAATTAGTTCACTTTTATTTTAAGTTATTGCGCGGTTACATCCAATAAAACAGAATTCATCAACACCTGATTGTGATGGAAGAAGTGTGCGACCTTCTCCAGGCTTGGGGGCTGCCCGAATTACGTGCCACTTTTATCAGTAAGTATCTACTTAGCCTTTTTGGCAAAGATATAATAATACGAGTATGTATGTTGTTTTCACATCAATTATTCATCAACGATTATTTTGCAGAAAATGAAATTAATATGCAGGCGCTTTCTGCAGTTACACATGATAGTATCAAAGAGCTGGTTCCTCTATTAGGGCCTAGATCCCTATTTTTACGGAGCTGGAAAATGTGGAAGTCAGATTTCCATGCTTATGAAGTTTTAGAACCACAAAATTACAGGTATGTTGTCAAAGTACACAGTTTATTGGAATTTCCTATACCATGTAATATCAGCAATGTATCGAATACCTAAATGTTTTGTCACTTTGCGAAGTCCAATCTAATTTGAATACTGCATGGATACTATTTCCTGATACTCACTGTTTATGACTACTGTACAATTATTTAGTTTAAGGTGGAAGCTCCACGGTAGCCCGCGAAATTCAAATTTTCTAACGTTTTATGCAATTTGCAGGCCAGTGCCAGGTTGTATGTTGATGAAAATTTGATTGGCGGCTGTAAGGCGTATGTAGTTACAGAATTAAAATCATTAATACAACCCTCTAAATTCATGTAACCCGATTTAATGACTATCTCATGAAAAGTCATTCAATCGGGTTACATGAACTTGGAGGGTTTTATTGATGATATTAACTCTGTTAAACCATATTTATTACGGTCGCGATTCATATTTCAATCAACATACAACTTGATATTGACCTGCAATACCCTAGCGCTTCCACCTTAAGGATGTTGATCTCTAAACGAAAATGTTATAATTATAAGACTACTGTTCAATTTAATATAAAGATGTTGATCTATAAACACAAAAATAATGCAGGGTGTGACACAGCGATGCCACAAAGAGGATATTGAAAGTAGGAAGCTGAAAGAAATCTTCATTGTAATTAAATAAATCTGCTTTCATATAATATTTTTAGGTGGGTTGAGGGCCCTGTTGATTGGTGCCATACAAGTAGTTTTATTTTTTCAGAGTTTAGTGGGTGGGCAAAATGAAGTCTTCTTTCACAAAAATGTCCTATCTTCAATATAAAAGTAGGTACTTTTCCTGCGTGTATAATGGCCGTGGAACACCAAATATAATACGATTACTACTGTTCAATTTAGGTCCCTATTAGCATAAGGATGTTTATTTCTATTCAAGGTTAATAAGACTGCTATTGTATTAATTAGTATAAGGAAAAAAGTTGATCTCTAAAAAAAATTTTTAAATGATAAGACTACTGTTCAATCTATTAGCTTAAAGATGTTGATCGTTTTAACCCAATATAAAAGTAGGTACTTTTCCTGCGTGTGTCATGGCCGTGGAACACCAAATATAATACGAGTACTACTGTTCAATTTAGGTCCCTATTAGCATAAGGATGTTTATTTCTATTCAAGGTTAATAAGACTGCTATTGTATTAATTAGTATAAGGAAAAAAGTTGATCTCTAAAAAAAAATGTTAAAATTATAAGACTACTGTTCAATCTATTAGCTTAAAGATGTTGATCGTTTTAAACACAGATTACAGTGTCCCACGGCTATGCCACATAGAGGAATAGTACTTTAAATATTGAATGTAGGAAATTTTGCTGAAAGACGTCTTCGTTGTAATTAAATAAAAAAAACTGCTTTCAAAGGTTTTGGGTGGGTGAGCGCCCTGTCGATTAGTGCCATACAAATACAGTGTTATTTTTTCAGAGTTTTGTGGGTGGGCAAAATGAAGTCTTCTTTCACCAAAATGTCCTGTCTTCAATATAAAAGTAGGTACTTTTCCTGCGTGTGTCATGGCCGTGGAACACCCAATATAATACTACTGTTCAGTTTAGGTTCCAATTAGCCTACGGATGTTGATTTCTATTCAGGGTTAAAGCCGGAAACACACTTACGTGTCGGGGCGTGTCGTGACCCGCCAGAAGCATATCGGTTGCATACATTTAGTATGCAACCGAAAGTTATATGGTGGTATGGTTAGAGACATTTTGTAGGTCGTGTCGTGTCGCGTTCGCGTTTTGTATGAAACGGCGCGTCACGACACGCCACGACACGTAAGTGTGCCGGAGGCTTAATAAGACTGCTATTTTATTAATTAGTATAAGGAAAAACGTTGATCATTAAACTCAAATAAATAAATACTTTTATAATCACTTCTGTCATTATTATTTTTTCAGAACTTCCTTAACCTACTACTGTGCACAATATAAGAGTCCAAATATCTTTCCTGATAGTCTCAAACTCAATAAAATTACTATACGAGGTGGAAGGGACACCGACGCGAAAACGGTAACCACGTATTCAGTACATCATTCTGAGCCCGTACACAGAAATTTTTCATAGGTTATTGAAAAAATAACCGATGAAAAATTTCTATGTGGGCCCGGCCCAGAATGATGTACTGAATACGTGGTAACCGTTTTCGCGTCGTCGGTGTCACTTCTACCCCGTATAGCTTAAAACAAGATAACTTTATTGATTTTATCAAGAGGACTTTCACAATTTTATCAAGAGAACTTGATTGATTTTATCAGAGAACTTGATTGATTTTATCAGAGAACTTTCACAATTTTATCAAGCGTACTTGATTGATTTTATCAAGAGAACTATACGATTTTATCAAAAGAAATTGATTGATTTTATCGAGAGAACTTACACGATTGTATCAAGAGAACTTGATTGATTTTATCAAGAGAACATTCACGATTTTATAATGATAACTTGATTGATTTTATCAAGAGAACTTACACGAATTTATCAAGAGAACTTGATTGATTTTATCAAGAGAACTTTCACGATTTTATCAAGAGAACTTTCACGATTTTATTAAGAGAACTTTCACGATTTTATCAAGAGAACTTGATTGATTTTATCAAGAGAACTTGCTTGTTGCCTAATCAACATAACTTTATTGCCCTAATCATATTACTTTATGTGCTCGTGAACAAACAAGTTCCTTGATAGCGGCAACCATTTTTTTGATCAATGTTATCAAGTTTTTTTTTCAGTGTATATAATGGCTGGTCACCCATACACGGACCAACCTAGGCTTAATACCAAAATAATTTGTAAATCAAACATATTCATAAGGTAATGTGTATTTATTTCGATTGGATCTGGGTAGAATATCTAGGTTCCCAAATATACATTTTGCATAGACACCGATTTAAACAAGAGTTATGATATTTTTTCTATTTGTCTATATTTTATCTATTTATCGTTGTCCTTTCAAAATACATATTTGGGAACATAGATGTTCTGTAATCCAATCGAAATAAATACACACTTCCTTAAGAATATGTTTGATTTAAAAATTCTTTTGGTATAACGTTTGTATAAACTACGCATGCTCCGCTGGCCCCTTAACCTAAAGATCAACCCGAGCAGCTGTTATTATTATTTAACTGCGAACTCTAAGCAACCCACCAATTAACCCTAACTAGAACATAACTTTTCTCATCAAAAAATCAGGAAGCCATTAACTAACTGCACGGCAATAGCTCGTAATCCTCCACAGCCGTGTGTCCGCACTAGACAATCTAAACGCGGCAAACAGTAGGATCTACCCCGTCAGCAGCCCGAGGGGATAACACGCAGATTTACGCCATTATTTTAACTCCAGCGCGACTCCGCCTTAATATAATTAATTGGAGAATTCTTACTGTTAAGACCTCCCCTTTATAATTTATATTAAGGTGATGCTTGTTTTGTCACACTTGGGCTCTAAGGACAATGTCATTGTAATGGGACTGGTTTTGTGTTATTGTACTTGAATTAATTTATTGCTATACATTTCTCGCAGATTGTTGGAAAGAGGAGTAAGTATTAGGGTAAGGTGGTCAAACGTACAAAACATCAGATATTGAGGGTCTGAATTAGACTGAACCTCATTGACATGAACAAACTTGATAGTTCTAAACTATTATAGCGAATTCTCTTCTAAAGTTCTAAAAGGGTAAGTTTCTTGCCAGTAAAGCCGGAAACAGACTTACGTGGTGTGGCGTGTCGCGCCATAACCCGACCACCGCTCTGGCCAATCGGTGGTGAGCAGTCAGCGCCACGCCAGAACGCGCCACGACACGACACGACATACAAATCTGTCTCTAACCATACTAGATGTATGAAACCGATTTGCTTCTGGCGCGCCACGCCACGCCACGTAAGTTTGTTTCCGGCATAAGAAACGACCAACCCGAACCGTGCACCTTTTCTCGATGTTCTTTAAGTGTATATGTGAAAAGAAATATTTTGATTCTCACTCTTTCTATCCTCCGCCTAAGTTCTGACCATAACGCACGCATTTTACACGCGCGTCTGGACTTCAACCCTCACTTTCAGAGAAATTCCTCAAAATTAATTGTTTTTCCAAATTTTATAGAGACAGAAATAATATTATCTTAAGTTGAGATAGTGCCGAATCAAATCGTCAGTACCAATATTTTAGAGAAAATATTCTCATTTATATCATCAAATATTAAATAAAAAGCACGCCATTTACTAAATAATAATTGATGGCACGGTCTGTAATTACATGTCAGACGCAGTTTTTGAATAATACGATTATCCATGAAATTGATAGAAGACGATTTACGATAACAATTCAAATTAATTTGCAATGAAAGTTTTTGGTTTACTTGTTATTTATTAATCACTAGTTTGCTTGTAATTAGATAATTTATTACACTTTCGTATGAGGTTAGACTGGAAGCCGACCCCAAAATAGTTAGGAAAAAGGCGTTTCCAGTGCTGGGATAGAAGCTCCCCCTTTATGAAAGGGAATGGCTCGTAATCCAAAACATCCAGAAAAGATTAGTGGATCTGACGATGTTTCCCTTCACCTATTCTGGAGCAGTGATGTTTTAATTTACACATTAGTAACGCGCCTGGGTTCGAACCCACGAACTTGCTACTCGTGAGTCGGTAACGCTACTACTGAGCTACTACTGCTCGCTCATACTCATTATGTACTGTAGAGACTCACTTTGAAAATTAATTCTGGCTCTCAGAAATAAACTTACTTTTTCCTTTGTAAATAAAAAAGGAAAAAAAAAACTTTAATTTGTGAGTTGAGTTGCTGCCCCTTAAGCTCGTCCATGCGAGACGCGTCCTTTATTTAATTTACACGAATGTGTGGTGTAATTAAGATTGGTTTGTGCTTGCTTTGTTTATAGTGTAGGAAAATAGTTCACAGATACTTTTGAGTAGTAATCATTTACTAATTTACATTTCTGATCCCTCTACTGAGACATGATGAAGGACCAGTTTCGTGAAAAAATAATGATCAACAAATACTGTATCCACTGCTGGGATAAATACCTCCTATTTGTGGTAAATATTGGACGGAATCAACCACACGATCAAGTGCAGTTGAAGTTGTTTTCGAATTTCTGGTCCTAGAACACGCGGATTACCTCACGATGTCACCTGATCAGAAAAAATAATCTATATATACTTGAATGCGAGTGACAATTTATGGTACATAACAGCTGTTTATTTGTTATAACGTCACTATTGCAATCAACCAGGCAAAGATCTGGATTGCATGGCTGCTACTGAACAATTTAATTCCTAGTTGAAAAACCCAATGAATCTTTTGCCCGACTTAAGAATCGAACTCAAGATCATTTGCAAGCAGTAGACCGTTCGCCGTCGAGGCAGTCATTTAATTTTGTCTTATGCAGAAAAATAAAAAACATGCAAAAAAAATGTTACGGCACCATGCTGAGATAGGAGCCTTTTGGTCTTGTGCAGGACTAATTCTATTTGTATTTAGTTTTTTTTTTATGATTTTGTTTTTTTTTTTCACTATGTTTACTTTCTAATAGTGTTACTATCACAATTTAACCATTTTTTTTTTGTTTTGTCAACAAACGTTTTGTCCTGTCGGGCTACTAAATGTTTTTTCTTTCTTTCTTTCTTTCTAGTGCTGAACGTATGTAGCTAATAAAACAATCGAGAAATTGACACAAATAGTAATGGAAGATCCGAAGAAAAATCCAAACAGTTATTACCTAGTAATGGGAATCATCGACTCGACAAAGAAAAAAAGAATCTGATAAATGTAACTAAGTGCAGCCCTTTCACCTCCCATAATCCCTTAGGGCTACCGCACACTACAGACAAGACTGTCTTGAGACAGACTTGCCTCATAAAGACAAGTCTGTCTCAAAACTGTTTTGTCTTGGACATCGCACACCTGAGACGAAACTGTTTGGTATACTATAGGGCATGCTCCCGGGAAATTCCGTTACCGAAAATCCCGGGTATTTTTTTAACAATCTGGTACCGGGTCTTTCGGTATACTTTCGGTACTATATTATTTACTTTATTTTTTTTCAATATAAAGTAAAAAGTCATATTAAATAAACTACTTTTTTACAATAATGGTAAAACGAAACATTTTTAATCGAAAATTATTATCATTACCGAGAGTAAAAACTATTCAACGATGTAAATAAGGGGTCAATTATAAGAAATGTAAGTTGAGTTTTGATTTGTTTCATTTATTGCATTCATCATCATCATTTCAGCCGAAAGACGTCCATTTGAGGATATAGGCCTCCCTCAAGTGTCAATGTGGTGATTGACCGGTCCCACGCGACTCGCATCCAGCGGATTAAATTAAAAAACCTATTTGCAAAATAAACATCTTATCATTTGATGAAAAAAAAAACGAAAAACTCGGGTACCCGGTTTTGGACAAAAAAAACCCGAAACCGAAAACCCGGGTTTGATAATAGCCACTTTTCGATGCCCTATCGCTAGACTGTTTTGTCGTAGATGTGCGCGCCCGCGTACATCCAAAAGGGAAGCCGACAATCGGTAGTCAGACTTGTCGCTGTGCAGTTTTTGTAGGTATGAGACAGTTTTGTCTGCAAGACGTTTTGTCTCAAGTGTGCGCATCTTCATATATTTTGTATAGCGAAAGTCTGTCTCAAGACAGTCTTGTCTGTAGTGTGCGGTAGCCCTTAGTTGCGAGTTACGACACCCATGAGGTGTAATTAGATGATTCTCGGAACCACTCAGCAAATCTACGATTATTTAGGGTGACTGGCAATTAGTGTATGATACTTTAACATGTGATTGTGCTCATGATAACAAACAACTTTTACTATGGGGCCAAACCTGAAATCGTGAAAAAAATATCAGCTGTTCAAGGACATTAGGCGAACATAAATGCATTGGACAGCTGATTTTTTACAAAGCAAGCTTTAGTTTTAGCGCTTAGTTTTTTTACACCATTTATAAGATGTAACATAATAAACGCAGGACCCGTTGTGTGGTCTCTCCGACCACAAAAAAATTAACACACACAATTTTTGTTTTGTTGCACAAAAATTGAACTCTCTGTCTATAGGAACTTACGGAACAGTTCATCAACATGTATGGCAAAATCCAAAAGTTAAAAACAAAAGTAGTTCAATTTCATGGTCTGAGACCCACACGTGAGGTCTTGCGTTTATTTTGTTACATCAAGTATCGTCTCTCCTGTCATAGGTCGAATCTTGCAAGTCTCTTCTCCAGTCCACCCATCTCCGCTTTTGTGGGGTCCGGGCCTATATCTGTATTGTCGTGACTTGACGTTGACCCTGCATGGCCTGACATTGACGAACCGTAGCTTGACGTCTGGAGTGTATCTGACGTGGTTTGAACTCATGACCCTCTGTTTTGTAGCCTCAGGGCTTTTACCGGTAACCATCTATGTACGTCATTCTTTTCTTCTATATTTCCAATGAACTGTGTAAATATTGAGTTTGTGTGAATCGTGAATGGAGCAAATATTAACCAACCAAACATAATTCTCGTTGCATAAATATTGTATGCGCTCTATTTTTAGGGTTCGCTGGGTTACGGATAAACAAACTATATTTTTGTTGATGTAATCAACTGTTTTATTATGCTCAAAGTTTAGGAGACTTGTTAATTAACATAAAATAAGTACTTGAATAACGTTTGTTTTTTACTATAATATTTTGTTTACCAGTATAACAACATTAATTGGAACCATTCCTAGCATATTAAATTTCACGAATAATGCGGCACGCGGTTGCGTCCGCGTTATGGTCGAGAATCATCCCACGAGAAAATACTACCAGGACAAAAAGTATCCTACCTCCTATCCTAATGGCCTAACCCGGGTCATGCTGTATTCGTATGCATGGCAAACAATATGAACCGCTCAATTGTTAAGGCGGAAAAAGTCGCAGACAGACAGACTTACTTTCGCATTAAAATGTATGATACGGAACCCACGTATCTCGAACGGTTCAAAGTTATCAGTTTTATTTTTCGCGTATTTATGACTGTAGTATTTATCTTGTTATTTAAACTTGCCGAAGTACGTGGAACCTATAAAAAAATTCTATTGAATCAACAGAAGCAGATTTCCCCAGAGCACAGGGACTGACCGCTGGTTTACCGAGCAGAATTGGAAAAAATGGCGCCAGTTACTTTTTTTATTTTCGCTTTTCCATTCGTATAGCTAGGTGGAGTATGAGTAATTTCGTTAATTAGTAGTTTTTGTGGTACTGCATGTATTAACGGAACGTCACTAGTGTTTGACAGTTTATTTTATCTATGCGCTCGAGCAATGGCAACCCCCCTTTACGAACAGAGCCCGTCCCTGAAGCACGTCTCTTTATCATATAACTATTAATATTAAATAATTACTTACTGTACTAAAGAAATAATACTAAAACATTACGAAGACATCAGTATCTTTTATTTATCAAGACCACAACAATACACTGCACAATTATTACAGCACGAGTTAATTATTACCAGTATAGATGAAGGGTATAAAAAGTCTGAAAATCAGTCTTACCAACTGGTATCGTATTACCCAGTATTGACTGGGTTATGGAAGTCAGATAGGCAGTTACTCCATGTGAAATACTGGTATTCAGCTGCATCCGGTTAGACTGGAAACGACCCCAACATAATTGGATAATTGGGAAAAGGTGAGGCTGATGATGATGGTGAGTTGAAGGGGTATTTCTGGGTATTTTAACATTCAGCATTACTTTAATGTACTGCCTCATAAAAACACGCTAATAGATGGCGGGGCGAGCTGGACAAAACCAATGACCAGTGGCCAACATTTGCCCTGGGTCGAATCAACTGGAAATCATGGGGAGAGGCCTTTGCCCAGCAATGGGATGTTGCAGGCTAGCAATAACAGTAACAGTAATGAATACACAACTCTCCACGGTTAAGCAAGCTTTGAACAATCTACAAAGCTGTTCTATCTAGGCATTCCCTATTTTACGTAATGGCATCTCGCAGGTCAACATATGAAGCTGGCTTCTGCTTATCTGAACTATTCAGTGGGTGCCTTGAGGGTAAGGCCCGCCAGGGGGGAAAACACAATGAGTGCAATTTGCTGTTTTATATTACCTAACTCAGCTCTCTTTCTTTGCAAACATAAATATGATTTTTTTGTTCCTCTCGAATAGTACAATTTTACGTATTTACCGAATATCAGATAATTCAAACTGTTACTGCAGCAATAGAAAATACTACCATCGTGGCCAATCGTATTCAAAGCGTTAGAAAGAATCATCTATTATTGAAAAATATTTACGTACAAATTCAAATCTATAGTATAGTATCTAGTCGGTGCCAGTTAAGATCGCAAAATTAGTCATTGACCCACCAACATTTATTAAAATTCTTAACTTTGAAATCCAAAAATAAGCCTGTTCAAGTCTTGAATCGTCATCTATCGTGATCTTCAATATTTTTTCTGACAAAAACTATACATGGTTCATTTGTTATGGTTCGACCAAAGAGATATTAACCCTCCCGCTCCGCCCACAGTGGGAGAAGTAAGAAAAAAAAGAAAGGACAATGACCGCTATTGCGATCTTAACTGGGGCACCAATTATAGCAAAATAGTTGCACTTCGATTGATAGTGTGATAAATTGTGTGTGTATGTTTATATCATTTAGAATGGTATTAAAATTTGTCACACTACCTGTTGCCGGTGACTTTGTTCTCGTGTAGATTAGTTTATAGATTTACTAAAAAGACGATAGTTACGCTATTGTCTTTTTAGTATTTTTTTTTGAGGTGAGTAGATTATGGTTCTAGAAAAATAGACGTCTACTCTATCTGCTATAACGATGATAAAAAGATCAAAAAACATTGCAAACATTGAAGCGTGTCTCAATTTTCTTGTACAAACTATAAAAAAATCCAATTCGTTGAAGAAACTCAAAGAAATTAATAAATGAAAACAAAGGCCCCCAGAATTTTCAAACTCCACTTATATTGCCTTGCAGGAATTTCAAGTTTCTTAGTAATCAATAAAGCAAACGCAGCCTCCTACACCAACACCCACTCGTTGTGTGGGTGTAACATTGATACATAGTTCACCCACATTGCGCCAATTATGTTAAGATCTGTCTAATAGAGGGTAGGCCTCGCCAAAATAAACATCAAAATTGCTAGAAGCTAATCTTTAAAAATACACAACCTGAGCCTCTCTCGAATTGCGCTACAATTCCAAGTACTCCTTCATAGAATATTCAATAAGCAAATTCTCAAGAAATAGACTAGTTAAGAATTCAGCAGAGTAAAGAAAAGTAAGTCTCAACAATAGAAAAACATTGCAATATTGTGTAAATGTAAAATATGTAAATTTACTTACCACCTTTAAAAACTATCATTTTAGCACGAGCAATAATAACAAATGAAAGCATTTCGCATTTAACGTGGACTCGAAACTTATTTAATCTAACTTTTGACAATTTTCACCATTTTTTCTACACCTCAGTGTACGGAAACCAAGCTAATGTCACTTTTGCAGTATAGTTAAAGTTCCTTAGTGTTTGGGGATAGAATCACTTTATCCACATTACGTTGCTGGCTTCACGCCAGAGCGTTGCTGTTTCCATTTTACTGCCAACCATATTCTGAATACTCTAGACTTTATTGTAATAACAAGGAAAAATTGAAAACGAAGTGCCTTCATATTTTGACTGTGTAAAGGAAATATTTGACGTCAGAGTCATCGATCTTGTATCGTATTCTTGGGAAGTAAAGGAGAATTTTGATGCTTTGATTCGATTTAAAATACAACTTTAATAATACGCTGGATTTTGTGCAGTTTTATTTAAACTACTGGCTGATGCACGCGAAATTCTGCGTGAAATTATCATTACAATAAAAATATCACTCCCTAATTAAATCAAATTTGTTATCAATTTTTCCTTTTTCTAAAATAAATTGTAATAATAGCAGTAACTCCTTATTACTTCAGCTACCTGCCAGTAAAAGTCTCGTCAAAGTCGGTGTAGCCGTTTCGGAAATAAGGCCGAAAATACAGACAATTTTTTTTTTTAAGTTTTTGGGTATATGTAATGTATTAAATGTATATTGTTCCTACTATTATATAAGGTGTTAAAAAAATAGCTGCAAGAACTTCGTGTAGGTACGTACTCGGTACCAAAAAGCAAATATATGCCAAAAAAAAAAATTTTTTCAAGAGTTTTTACATAAAAAAAACATTGCCAGTCCAAAGTCTGCAAAATGTGATGGAAAAGTTAGAATCAGCTGTCTACGTTTGCGCTGTCGCAGGGGTGAACGACGACGCGCGCGATGCCCTGCACGGTGCAGTCACAGTGCAGTCAAGTGCGCATATTTAATCATTTTGTGCGCAGTGAAAATATTACATATCTTTGAACGGATCGTTACTTGTATCAATTTTTTTCGTGATTATTTTTTATTTGTGGTTCCAAACAACTCCTCAAGTTTCTTGCAGTTAATTTTTTAACACCTTATATACGAGTACATTCAGTAAAAAGCTGTTATTTTGAAATTAAAATTAAACCGGCCAAGAGCGTGTCGGGCCACGCTCACTGTAGGGTTCCGTAGCTTCCCAGACCATTAAAAATACCAACATTTTTCGTCAGCAAAAATAACTTTGTTTTTCATAGTATTTGTATTAAAAACAAAGTTATCATTTGCGTTTTTTTGAAAAAGTGCTATATAACTCAAAAACTATTCAACTCATCAAGTTGAAAATAATTTTCCTAGAAAGTTCATATAAAGGTCTACTTCTGTGATTTTTTTCATATTTTTTAAACTTATGGTTCAAAAGTTAGAGGGGGGGGGGACACATTGTTTTTGACTTTCGGAGCGATTATTTCCTAAAATATTAATATTATCAAAAAATGATTTTAGAAAACCCCTATTCATTTTTAAATACCTATCCAACAATATATCACACGTCAGGGTCAAAATTAAAAAAAAAATCGCTCCCCACTTTACGTCTGGGGGAGGTACCCTAATAAAAATGTTTTTTTAAATTTTTATTTTTGCACTTTGTCGGCATGATTGATATACATATTGGTACCAAATTTCAGCTTTCTGGTGCTAACGGTCACTGAGATTATCCGCGGACAGACAGACAGACAGACATGGCGAAACTATAAGGGTTCCGTTTTTTGCCATTTGGCTACGGAACCCTAAAAAGACACTTCATTTTTGGTTAGAATTTAACAAAACAATGATCACAATTAAGAATGTTACACTTGATATTTAAAACGTCATTGAAGAAATTGTATTGTTTCCAGGGAAGGCTTATTCAGGCTCTAAATGCATCTGTGTTTCCACCAACATTCATCCCGTCTGCCTTCAAAGCAATAGTGAACAGGCATCTTCTGAGCACGCTCGTTTCATCATAGACCTCACAAAAATAAATAGCAATAATATGTTATACTTCTCTCATCTCCATACCCACTCCTAGGAGTACTCTTTTCTACTTCAGAATTTACTCAAACAAACAGAACAAAAACTGACACTCAACGTCTCCCAGGGAACACTAAACCGTCCTGCAACTTGCAACAAACTTAATCAACAAAAAGGTGCAGTGAGAAAACAACAAGTTTTTACCTTACAAAGATCTTGTATCTTTTGTGCTGTACAACAACAAGAAAAAACTGATATCTTTGTCATTATTAGGACGACAAGATAAAATAAACGAATTTAACTTAACCTCACCCGACCTAACGTGGCTCTCTATCTATTTGCCAATATGTAAGAAAGTAGTACATCTAGCGATAATGGCAAATAGTTGTGATGATCTACGACTTTGAGGTACAATATAAATACATCATTTATACATACATACTGTAACTTGGAGATATCTTTTTCATAAAATATGAGTTCCAGAATACATGTTTGTAACAACGTGAAATTTTATTCGGAACAATAGGAAAGAAACTCTACTAAAAGTTGTTAAGTATTTACTTACATATTGGTACCCGTGACTTTTCACTGTTACCCCAAGGCCCCGTACCCACTATGTCCTGACAATTGATTGATCGTTGGTTTTTAGTTGGCAGAAGTCGTGGACGACAGTAATCGCGACGTCCTATAAGTGAACACCTCCATTAAAATACACAAGCCACTTAAAACTAGACGATTATTGGTCGTCACGACATAGTGGGGGCCAACCATGGAAGTTGAAAACCAACTCGTTTTCAACCTTCCTAGTACTATCCCTTCATCACCTGCCTAGCCTTTTCCCAACTATGTTGGGGTCGGCTTCCAGTCTAACCGGATGCAGCTGAATACCAGTATTTTACATGGAGCGACTGCCTAAATGACCTCCACAACCCAGTTAATACTGGGAAAGACGATACCACTTGGTAAGACTGGTGTCCGACGTTTTGGGCCACTGACTACCTGTAACGACTGTCAAAGATAGACAAATGACAGCCGGGACCAACAGCTTAACGTGCTTTCCGAGGCACAGAGGAAACTCGGTATGGAAGGGTGGTCACCCATCCACAGACCAACCTAGGCAAGCATGGCTTAACCTAAAGATCGACCCGAGCGGCTGTTATTATTGAGCCACGAGTTCCTCTTCCTAGTACTATCCCTTGCAGTATATATTTACTGCTCCACTACCTACTTATCGAAGAAGACTTCAAATATTTTCTGCTCATCTTTTGAAACATCATTAATAACTCGTTGACATACACGCCTTCTTCAGATAAGTTCGTTACGGAGAACGTAGATCCTTGATACTGAGTTTTTCTCATCCAACGAAACTAATAATGTCTCTTGAACATCATGATGGTTAAAAATAACACCTGTTTATTTTATTGTTTCGACTGTCTTGCTACCAGTTTATCATGAATAGGTAAGTAGTAATAGTCAGATAAGTCAGTTTCTGCCCAAACTTTTGCTAATCAAAAGCTATCTATGTTGGGGTTGGCTTCCAGTACCAGTGTTTTACATGGAGCGACTGCCTATCTGACTTCTACATCCACAACACAGTTAGTACTAGATAATACGATACCCCTTGGTAAAACTGGTTGCCAGACTGTTGGGCTACTGACTACCTTTCACAATAGGCTTGTTTCCACCATCAATAAATTGCAAATCCATTTAGTCCGTCAGTTAGAGTATTAGAAAATAATGGACACGTATTTTTTGTATTTGTAAATCAACGAATATTGACAAAGATAAAACGCATCAAAACTCGGGAGTGGGGGCTCGTGACGTCAGTACTCACTAAGAATCATACCGAACAGTGACGTATTGGGAATTTTAAAAGCGTCGTATCTTCGTCAATTTTATTTTATGTGACAAAAGAAAAAATACGGGTCAAATATTTTTTGATAATCTAAGTGACGGACTAATTAGATTTTTTCAGTTAACAAGCCTATTGTCAAAGATCTATAAATGACTGCCGCCGGTACCAGCATCGAGGCACGGAGAAAACTCGGTACGTAATGGGTAGTCACTAATCCACAGCCTAACCTAGGCAACCTAAGAATAGACGGTGTTATTATTATTAAGCCACGACCTAATCTAGTAAAGCCACATAAGTAGCAACGAGATAATATTTCCATATAAAATACGCTGTCCCCACAAGTAAATCGGAAAGGCACGGCTTGTATTCACAAACATCTTATTCCAGCAAATCATCGTTTGTTTATCACTTAATTCTGTCGCTCTGTGAGATAAGCGATGTGAACTGAACACATAGAACTTACAACATTAATCATCTTCAAAGATATCTTAGTGAAACAATGGTACTAGTTATTGTTTTACTAAAGTACCTGGCTCTAATATACACGGTGTTGTAACATGAACAAGCGTATTAATATTGTATGTCTAATTATAAACTTAAACCTATATAATCTAAGTAAGTTGGGTAACTACGGTATATTAACCGGGAACATGTGCACAATTCGCCTCGTAATTGGTATCCTTGAAGAAGGAAATACAAAGAAATCATTGTGTTTTTTTTAATAAATCACAGCATTTATGTCCAATAGTTACCAGTTACAGGCACTTTTGAATTTCTGAAGTAGGTATCAAGCAAAGCAAAAAAACTATGAATCAACAATCCCAAAAAATGTCGTTTTCCATCAATAAAGGAGATAGTTTTTTTTGGGCCCGCCAGGTCATTGCATTTATTATTCATAATAACACCAAAAAAAAGTAACCATTTTACTATGGTAGTAAACGAAATATTACGTAGCATTGAAAACGAAATCTTATAATCATAATAAATAAGCTATGTTATGATATTTTATTGCGAGTCAAATCATTCCTGTTTTAGTCAATGTCATTTGACAGCAAATACTTACGTGAATAGGGGCGTTTTTTTTCTGTTTACTAAAAAAAGTACGGTACCTACCCGTTGGTAATCATATTTGCTATAATTATTATAGAATCAGAAAGAATATAAAAAAAATATTATTAAACTGTGAGCATTTTTAATGCTATTTTTAAAGGTTAACACTAAAATCGCATAGATGGTTTAAACAATCAACGTGGCACGGAACGTTATGAACCCACTTTTTAGTGATTGACAGACAACTTCATTATTTTGACATTTACTTTTTCTGTTTATTTTGATTTTCGTAAGTGTTTTTGCAGATTTTTCGCATTTATTCCGTTTAGAAAATGCTTAGCTAATTTAACCACTGGAATCTAGAGGTTATAAGGAACAAATCAATGTAAGTTTCATGATTATATGCTATAATTTATGTGGATGGCCTAGTCCCCGAACAAGAAAAATTGTCTCTTTTAGCTTAGGCCTGAATTTTGTCACGCTGATGAACGAATCGCGTACGAGTTTATATTGTGTTCTATATAGCACCATTACTGCGACATTGACGTTACCGGCAGCCTTATTTTGTTCTCGCTACCGTCACGACCGACCGTACGCGACTGACATAAGCGCGACAAGAATTCAGGCCTTAGAGTTACTTCGTTTGATGTACAGAATGTTTGATTGTCGTGGGTTACACCTCGGTATGTGCGAACGATGTGACAGGGATAGACATTTTTAGCCGTGAGTTGATCAAGCTCTAGATCTGCAGACTTGGGCCCAGTGAGATGATTTCGCAGTAGACTACGAAGGAGATTGTGGGCCGATAGTGAAGTCTTATTTTTAGTGTGATAGTGACGTCCTTTTTTTTTGTTTCAATGAAGTGTTAGAACTCAGCGAAGTTTTTGTCAAGCAATGGAAAGACACGGGCTAATTATTATAACTCAGAAGTGGTTGTCTTAATTAGCTTTCATAACATATCATAACATAACATAACATAACATAACATAACATAACATAACATAACATAACATAACATAACATAACATAACATAACATAACATAACATAACATAACATAACATACAACACGCCTGTAAACCCTGAAGGGTGAAACAGAGGTGTATCTCATAGAACACCCACATTTTGCCATTTTGTTTAAGTCCCATGCAAATCAATAGGGGCTGCTACTGAGAAATTCCTGGTGGAAAAACCCAATAACAATTTGCACGATCCGGGAATCAAACCCGGGTCCTCATGCTCAGCAGTCACTTGACCAACGAGGCAGTCATAAGTAATCAGTAATTAGCTTCCAATTTCTCACATTTGGCGAGTTGTAAGTACCTACTCTACATCATCTGCCTGGCATTTTTCCAACTATGTTGGGGTCAGCTTCCAGTCCAACGCGATGCAGCTGAATACCAGTATTATACATGGAGCGACTGTCTATCTGACCTCCACAACCCAGGTAATACTGGATAATACAATACCACTTGGTAAAACTGGTTGTCACACCTTTGTGGACCACCAGTAACGACGGCCAAAGATGGACAAATGACCGCCGGGACTAACATCTTAACGCGTTTTCCGAGGCTTGGAGAAAACTCGGTATGTACTTTCTCTACAGGCGATGATAAAAGAAATGACTGGCCGCTGCAGATTCAAAAATAGACATTCAATAAGACACGACCTACCCTTACCTCATATATGTGACCTTTTAAAGGTCGACAAAGTTATTTCGAGAATCTCCAAGTTTCCCCACATCACGTGACACTTGATGATCTCATCTCAACAATGTAAATAAACGAAGCTTTCCAAATCTAATTAAAAAACTTCCAACGTTATTAAAACCTCCACATACAGGCATTATGAAAAAAGTTTCCTATTTCATTCAGTATGTTAAACTTCCTAAAAGGTTGGGTTACACTGACGAAAGTTTGTGCGAAGTAAAGTCCTGGTTTATTGTGATTGCTCTTAATACTTTTAGGGTAGTCTCGGCGCATTGCGGTGTACAATCGGAACTTAGTCAAAGAGAATAAAACTTGCAACAATATGCAATGGCTGCTTTTACTCGAGCCAAAGCGTAAACTGAGTTTAGTCGTTTATTCTTAAAATGGTGCAATCGAATGGTTTTGAATCACGATATTCTGTGATTGTGTTGATTGTGCAATATTTTTGGTTGGCGTTTGCGCTTTCTGAGAATTCTGTCTGAATAGTTTTGTTTGATTATTGGTTTATGAATAAGTTCTGTTGTTCATGTGAAGAAATCGGTTGTCATGGCAGTGTCGTGAGAATATTGAATTAAGAGAAGATCTAAAAACTGTATGAAAGATATTAACATGTTTAGAAAGCAGATGACTTCATGATGACGATGTCGCAGAAGGAACGATTCTTTGAACACAAATAAATTGCAATCAGTAAGTGATAGTGATCTTCATTCTCCCAGTATAGATTTTTCTTACATCAGATTAATGTTCTTATGGAAGTTTTACAACCCTTTCATCCCTCAAATGATCAATAAAAAATAGGCATGACTAAATATAGAGAGCAGCGGTGGCCCAGTGGTGGCGGCCCCGACTTACGTTCAGTAAGTCGTGGGTTCGAACCCAGGCAGGCGCATTACTTTGCGTAATTTATTACATCACCGCTGCTCTCAAAACGGCGAAGGAAAACATCGTGAGGAAACCGGCATGTCCTAGAACCATAAAATTCGAAGACATGTGACATCTACCAATCCGCACTGGGCCCGCGTGGTGGATTATATAGCCCATTCCCTCTCATAGAGAGGAGGCCTGTCCCAGCAGTGGGAACATTAATAGGCCGATGATGATGATGATGACTAAATATTACAAAAACCCATAAAGATAACGATGAGGGGAATCCCATAACCTCAATGAACCAGCCGTTTGCCACAATCACACTAAAAATCAACAAAATGAGCGCTGGAAAATTCATTTGTTAAACAAAATTCACCATTAAACCTTATTAATAACTCCCACATTTTGGTCGAATATCGCTTGTCACCGATTTTAATGCAATTCATTTAAACTGACACAGTATAACTAGTGGTTATTGTTTCCAATACGATTTCAATGAAATAAATTCATGCGTTGATTTTTTTAACAAGTTTTGGTATTGGGGCTCATTCGTCGGTTTTATTTTACGAAATCATTTTATAGGAATGATTGTCGTTAATGGTGTTAATAAATTATTGTGATATTGGTCACTTTTATATGAAGTTCGTGGTAAGTAATTACTTAGTAACAGGTGAACATCATATTACCGGGTTGTCTTTGAGGTAAAGTTTTGTTTTTGCTAGAATCTTTGCTCCGAAAAGATCTGTCTAATCTTGATTTCACCTTTATTTTTCAAATATCTAATTTTTATAGGACTTTCAATAATACCATCACACATTTTTTTGTGAACACCCTGTACTTTGCCTTTTTTACCACACCTGTATGGTAAAAAAGACCAAGTGCGAGTCGTAGTCGCACCGGAACCGAACATATTCTGTGAAAAAGTTCGGTAATTTTCGCATATTCTGTGAAAATTTCAAATGTCTACTTAATACGGGTCATGAAATACATCTCACTGACACACAAACGTTCGGACAGATGGACGAACGGACAGACAGATAGCAGAGGCTTAGTAGTCTTCCGGTATAGAACCCTATAAAACAGTAACAAGTTCTAGTTTCAATATTGAAACTATGACTAGTTATTTTCAACCCTTCCATGTGCTAACTAAAATGCAGTCAATTAAGCCCTCATTAGTGGGCTTAATTGACTGCATTTTAGCCGTCGTATTAAAGACCAGTTTTGTTAGTTGCAGAAGATCCTTGTATCACAAGATGTCCGTAGTACAATGAAGAGCCTGTTGTGTACCATTGTTAAAGCCACCATTGTTCCAAACTCCAGCCAAAGGGTTTCGCCTTTTATGCTAACGTCGAGAGCCCTCACCGCTTCTGATAAATTTACTTATAGCTGCAAGTGAAGTGAATGGCCATGAAAAGTTAAGCGGTCGCCTTTTTTCAAATTAAGAATTTTTGGCAAAAGGAAATAAATCTGACAGCTTTTTATGCCAGTATTAACACGCAATGGTGTGTAATAAAAAATAATTGCTTTTTTAAGAAGGTTCAAAAGTATTAAGGTTTTAATATACCTAAGATGTTGTGAGATAAGTGAATACGTTTTATATTAAATAAAGTTATGGCTCATAATTCTGGGGATTATGTCTCCTTAGTAACGGAAGCTTAAGAAATGTAAGCTTGGAATTTTCGGTAATTAAGTTGATTAAATATTAAAGATTTACTGACTGGCGAGTTAAGCTTCTAGTTTCTGTAGATTTACATCTAGTAAAGACAGGAAGAGAACTGAAAATTTAAGCTAACTTTATGATAGCTAATTAAAAGATATTCGCCTTATAAACAACGATGTTGTAAACAATACTCTTAAGTAAGACTTTATCAATGAACAAGAACAAAGAAATGGAACGAGATTTTTCAGCACAAGTTAACCCATATCTCAAATTTAGCGGCACCGAAATAATAAAATAATCTTTTATCATGACAATCGTCGATTTCGTTCGCTTCAATAGGATGGAATGCGTGAAAAATCAAGTGTTTTCACTCGAGAGCCCCCGTAACCATCGAACGGTGAACCTTTATTTTTCAATCGCATAGGTAACAGCGATGTTCAATCAATAAACCACACATTTCCTGCATAACACGCGAGTATCCCTCGGGGTGTTAGAGACGGGATGAAAATATCAAAGCTGAAACATCACTTTTTATTGCATTCATTGCGGTTTTTCTCCGACCTTCCCATAGTTTTATTTTCGCAAAATGGCAATGGATTGTTGGAAAGAATGGGAGGGTTATGTATCGTTTTGTATGGTAGGGTCTTTGAAGGCGTCTGGTCCATTAATCTCCGTCAGAAGTCAGAGGGTCGACCTCAAAAATCCACCGTCCTTGCATTGTCCAGTCCTTCTGTGCCGAGTCATGGTGAACCATGGCAGAAAGATGTGATTGATAAGTTTTACCAAGTTTATTATAAATTGTTTCTCTTGTGTATTGGATAGGCTGTTGTGGCTTGCCATGAAGGGTCATAACGAAATTATATTTTCAGTGCATTCAAAATGTTTCACAGAATGAAATTAATCATGAAGTGCTATTAATTAGGTTGGGAAAACCATAAAACTGATTAATTTATTCTGCTAAAACAAATATTCATTATTGACCGAAGTTTAATAAATGTCTATATAATGCGGTAACCACATGTAATATGGCAAAATTGACAGCTTTTTGGTGTTTTTTTTTTCTATTGACACAGTATTGACAGCGATCTGGACCAATTTTGACGCCCTGTAATTATTTTCTGATTTTGATACTTACATTGCAAATGTTTTTGTAATTATTTTAGATCCATATGATAATAAAAAAAAATATACTTAGTAATGAATAAAAACTGTCGGAAACTTTTCTACAAATCTCTAATGATGCACGTGTCGTACCAAAACTTTTAACCCTTAACTAAGTCGCGAAACTCCACAAGACACTGACATACATTACGTAAGAACATTATAACAAAGCAAAATTCCTGAACAAGACATCTCACTTCTGTTCCAAAAGTAATTTGTAACAAAACATTTAATTACATTCTCAATGTTACACACAGTTCGCAACTCGGTCCGCGCGGAACAATAGTATCTCTCTCAACGAATCATAAAAGATTATTCTAAGTCAGTCTTAAAGTTATTAATTCGACATGAAACGTTAGATAAATCAGCGCACAATTCCTTGAGGGGAGATAGATTCTCGCGGAGAAATGGCCTGTTTTGTTTAAAACCATCATTATACTTGATGGAGTCTATTGTTTTGCGAAAGTGCGGGTCGAAATGGAAAGGATTATTCATTTCGCTTCGCCGTCAAAAGGCAGCTTTTAAAGTTCCGTAACTTAAAATGTGATGACTGGAAATAAATTCAGACTCGTTTGGCATCGAACTTGCTGTTCATTAGCATTATGCTGTGTAACTTATTTTATGATAAAGTAGGAATTAGTAAATTATTAGGGTGATAAACTAGACTACTACTAGGGACTAACTTCATTTCATGAGTTTCATTCAGCGTTTGACACTCTAGAGTATGACTATCCTAATTGCTTGAAGTTCCTTTTTATCACATACTTATCGGCTATACGGTAAGTTTGTTTCAATATAATTTCTGCCTAGGTATTGAAAAACAGCGTGACTTTCGCTACGATACAAATGTACTCAACGTAATGACAGACGCACATAACCCTTGGCCCATTCCATAATTTATTTCCCGTGATAAAAATAAAGCAAGCACATTTTCGAACGCAATTTCTATATTTAAAGGCTTCCCGTTTCGTTCCTTCGTCGGAATTTTATTTGAATAAAAATGTTTCTTTCATTACGCACATAAAAAATGTTTGAGCATACATGGCCGTTCGCGCTGGTCCAAGTGCCGCCACTAATATCTTTATTGCGTCTCTACCAAATGTTTACGAGCCCTGCCCACGCTTATTGTGGCCCAACACGACACAACAAGCCGCTCTTTTCGTAATATACTGGCGATTCAGTTTGTCGTTTGCCATTTTTTTTTATCTTAATAACACTATTTATTGTTATGGCTCTCGCAAACTATTAATGTAGCATTGGCAGACGAACCGGGTTGACAACCATCTTTATTTGATGATTCCTCTTTATTATTTGTCTCTGTTTGCTTCATTTGTTTATTATTTTTATTACGACTGTCGATGATAATAGACTAAACCGTAGACTAAGCAAAACTTTGTTATTTAGTTTCTACTTAGAGATTTATAATACTGTTCAGAATACTTTTCTATTAAGATTTTCTTTTTTCTTACATAATCAATGTACTTTCATTCAACTTTGAATTGATTCATTAAAATCAGAACTGAATAATTTATTTGCTACTTTTTACTGAGTTGCCGTTTATAAACATATAGACAAACTTTTATTCTATTATTAATGCAATAGAGCATATTCTCGTATATATTCATGTCATTTCTTATGAGAAGACTTTAATCCCTCATTCTGAGCTATAACCCTAAAGATGCACTTTAAACTCGAAAGTACAAATTCAAGCACTCAAGCTTATGATGGTTCTCATAACCGTTTGTGACTCATCTCGCATAAGGTCTTAAATATATTTAACAAGCACTTAACAGCATAGAAATTGGCCATCGTCTTCCAAAGCAGAAGAGTCAGAAACTTAGGATACTGCCTTATTTCATAGGAACTATGAATCGAAAGTGACGGGGTCTTGATAAAAACCTACTTCCTAAATAAACATGATTTATCATTTAGAATACAAAACTGTCATTATACTTAATTTTAAATGCGTGAGTGCGTACAAACAAGTTACATTAAATTTAAAATTTAAAAAATCCACGACACATTTGGGCCCTTTCATTTGATATTGATACCCATATTGAGGGAGTTGTGAAAAAAAAATGTATAATGTAATTCACCATTTTGTGGTGGCGGCCATCTTGGATTTGAAATTTATTATAGCGTATAGTATTCTACAAGTCCAGCCCTTTCATTTAATACCCATATTGAGGGGGTTGTCGAATAAATATGTAATCCACCAATTTGTAGCGGCGGCCATCTAAGACTGATTTTCTTCAAACATAGCAGAAAAAAAAACAAAGTCAAAATCGGTTCATCCGTTCGGGAGCTAGAATGCCACAGACAGACACACACACACACAGACACGTCAAACTTATAACTCCCCATCGTTTTTGCGTCGGGGGGTAAAAAGGTTTTTTTGGCAAAAAACATTACAACATACAGCTCCATTTTCCCGTACCTGTATGAATTGCGAAATTCGAGGTTTATCGTAGAGTGCCTGCCAGCTCCACACAGCCTAAGTATATCATTATAAATCATCCCTTGCCAATTTCGGGCACTTCATTACAAAACGATGTGTTCGAGTAATATATGGAGGTCGCCATCTACCGTCGACAACTGTCAGCTCAACAAAAAAAAAAAGTGTGGAAATATGGAAGAGCCGTATGATATATCCGACCCATGTCAAACTGCTATACTCAGAACGATGTTATTTGAAAATAAATAGGTGCCCACCTAATTTACATAGGACCTCCCTCTGTTGTACCAGATAGGGTACAATAGTGACGTTTTTGTATTTATGTTGTATATGACACTTTTAGTTCCGGCCTGTTTTTGTGGGATCGGTTACTTTTCGACCCTTAGAGGGTTGGAGTTTAATATGATGTCATAACGTTGCTCTTGTTCCAAGTAAAGGGGAAGGCGTAACGAGTTTTGTCTCGAGGATGTCGCTAGGTGGGCTTGAAAGTAATATGAGTGTATTAGCATAATTGAAGAGATGTGCAGAAAGTTTAACGTTTATATTTTTGGAAGTTTCGGAAATGAGAATAGAAATGATTACCTATTATCATGTTACTAAACTGTACTGAATTTAATCGAATTTTTAATTTTTGTTGTGCTATAAATGAAACGTCCCAACACTAGTACACTGGTTCGTAGGTGCCCAATGTGGAATAAAAGTTAAAATAATAAACTATTCCAATAAGGGCACCTGCAAAAAATATTGATAGGTGCCGAATGTGGAATACCTCAGGTGCCATTACCTCAGGTGCCCTTAAAGCAGGTGCCCAATGTGGCATACGTCGATCACCCGGCTCGGTAAGCAGTATCAAACAAAAAAAAATCTAAAGTGTAAAGCTTGCGTCATCCCACTGCTGGGCAATGGCCTCTAACCATGACTTCCAATTAATTTGATCTAGGGCTAATGTGGACGTCTGGTCGTTGGTTTTGTCTAGCTTGTCCCGTCATCTTCTACGCGGTCTGCCGCGACGCGTTCTGGCTACTTTCAATAAATAAAAAAGAAAAAAAAGAGCTAAACAATTTTAGAAAACCATTCACATTAGCTGCTGCTTCACTTTTACTGCGTAAAGAAGTCCAGATAAATTAAAAAAGAGATATTTAAATATCATCTGTGTTCAAAACCATACACGTCTCTACATACATATAATATACGTAAAATAAAACATAAATGTATTCACCCCTGTATGGGGAGTGCTACATCAAAGGTTTCAATTTAAATGCCATCAGCACTTATTTTGTGTGTGCAAACATTTTACGTTTGTCCATTTGCAATCAGGGGTCATCGAATTGATGGTAATTAAAGGGTTTAAGGTGAACTTTTTATCTTTTTCACCATTTTATTTTATGAGTCTTTGGCGAATTATTCATGTGGGGGAACGGTTATTTAAATTACAAATTGGTTTGACATTGAAACAAAGTGACAGCATTATTATTATTGTATTTTTTTTTAACTTGTATAAATATTCTGGTCATCAAACTAACTAAGTAACTCGACCCAAAACGAAAATTATTTTTGGGGTGGAAATGGAAGTGTTCCCATATAAGACGATGCTCTTACTGTCTTCCACGACTTTTGCTAACTAAAAAGCAACGATAAATGAATCGTCACGCACAACGAAGTGAGAACGGGGCCTTACTCTTAATGATTTTCATACAAAACCATACTGAATACTTAGTAATCTGATTAAAACGTTTGGAGATTGAAATTACATCCGAACAAAGAATTTCAGACGTAAAACATTTAAACAATTTACCATTAATATAATAGTAAGGATACGGTTGCCGGTCACAAATAAATTAATTAATTTAGAGCACTCAGCATCTTTTTGAAATTTGTCAAACATTTCTGTGAAAGTCCTGAAGTAAACGAAATTAACGTGATTTTAAACTGATAGGGAAAATTGTAATAAGGTATTCAGTCCAGTTAAGTCGTGAAGATGAAACTCATTTAATATTATATATTGTTTTAAACTATCACCTTTTACAAACAAAAAAAAAATTTTTTATTCATTACTGAAATAAAGCGGTATTCTTATGTTGTACCTACCAATGCTCATTCGAAAACTAAATTTGTGATAAGTGTCTCAATTTTTGACTAAAACAGAGACAACTATTGTGACAATAAATACTGTTTGCTATATTATTATTCTAAACAATCTTAATTTCGTTGTCAAGGAATCGTAATGATAAATAGAATGTAGTTGAAAACCGCGTGGGTCTTTACCTACGAACAAAAATAACATATTAAGGTCATACATTTTCTTATAAGCCAATTATCCATTAAGTCTTTGAAGAAACATCGTCGCGAGAATTTAAACTAAGATAAATGCAAGGGAGTTTCCTCGCGTGATCGAATCAGAAATGAAGACATGCAAGAGAACCAAAGTCACCGACGTAGCCCGAAGAATTGCCAAACTTAAGTGGCAGTGGGCAGGGCACATTGCTCGCAGAACGAATGGAAGACGATGCGTTGGAAGACCTCCCACTAGGTGGACCGATGACCTGGTGAAGGTTGCGGGAATCCGTTGGATGCGAGTCGCACGGGACCGGTCAATGTGGCGACACTTGGGAGAGTCCTATGTCCAGCAGTGGACGTCTTTCGACTGAAATGATGATGATGATTATGATGAAATGCAAGGGACATGCAGTGCCGAGAAAATTTAATTAGCATCCATACAGATATTAAATGATAAAATAAACCCATTTTAAGCTACTTCACCAGCATTAGCGTCTTGTGGCTAAGAAATCTTTTAATATTCTTCTATCGCCGCAAACAGATCTGGAATGAGCACCTTAACCGAAATATCATCCTTGTGGAGCAATTTTAAGGAGGCCAATTGAATTCATAGAAAATCTTTAACAAAGCCGAGAGACGGCTTTTCAACAGCAAACATTGAAATAGAAATTGTGAAATTGGTGACGAATAAACTGGTTTTTGCCCCTTAAGTTACTGAGGCCGCGATCGCGATGGAAATCATTTTCACTTGAAATCGGGCGGGGGTATGCAACAGGCGTTTGAGCGATGCTCTGATTTTTAATAAAATCGATAGCTGAAGATTTGACATTTACACATTGATATTGATATTTTAAGCCGAACTCTGATTTAAAATTATTTCATGCTTTATAATTTATGAAGTCGTTTAAAAATGTCTACTAACAATCTGGTAAATCTGGAATAGAACAATAAAAAAACTATAAGACTGGAAGTCGACCCGAGTCGATGACGGTGGTAACATTTGTTTTTGGTTTAACTTTCAAACGCTTTTTATTAATGCAATAACTTAAAATCAAACAAGGGTCTTGATAAAATCATAACATGAATGACATAACATTATGAAATATCACTACCAATTAAGTACAGTGACTGCTCAATGTGCTTAACAATTATTACTTTCCAAAACTATACAAAATTATTCTCTAACACATAAAATCAGCCCAAAAAATTTGACAGTGACATTACTCAAGAAAGCAACTCACTTTCTGGCAGTCATTTAAAAAAGGGAGAAAAAAATTAAAATTAATTATTCAAATTTAATGTCTCGCTTCCCGCTTTCAGTGTACCGGTATGAACAGGCGGCGTGCCTCCGAGATAATAAAATTTAAAAGGGCAAACTTCGTCGGCCATAGGACGGAATGAAAAGTGATTTGCCTAATCCACTTCTCAATTTTCCAACTCACTGGTCTTTGAGAATTACAGTCACTATCGACCTCAACTCTTCTTGTATGTGGTTTAGGGTTGTGTTGGAAACGTTTGCTTTTCAGACAAGATTTTAACTGTTTTTGTTTTTTTTTTTTATATATTTAATAAGTACTATGTATTTACAAACAAAAAGTATAAATGTAGTATATCAACTATCTGGTGTCCACGCAAAAGCCTTGCTTAGTGTGGCACTAGATGGCGCTGTGTGTAATGTCCAGCGATATTTATTTATTTATACATCAAAAAAAAATATAAAAAAATATTAATATATTTTATAAATAACTAGCTGACCCGCGCAACTTCGTCTGCGTAAGACGAACCAACAGTTCCTAAAATTAGCGTGTTCAAACAAACATACTCTGCAGCTTTATAATATTAGTACAGATTCAAGTAAGTAACAATTTATTTTTTCTCGAATAGGTTTACATTAATCGCCAAATATTCTACTTATGTTTTTCCAAATAAGGGCTCTTCCCTCGACTGCCTTACGTTTCTATCCTTGGGTACTCGACGATATCATACTCCAGCTAGGTCGAAAGTTCTCATCAAGTGGCATGACTGAGCGGCGACACGTTAAAGCTGCTTCAAACTGTTGCGGAACTCTCGCATCTGCCTTCCTTCTCCAAAGACAGACCTTCGATGGTAGTCATACTCCAGGCAGGTCAACACAACATGATGTAGATGCTGTAAACACTTGAAAACCTATTGCAAATTCTTTTCGTCTCCAAGCCTCCATCATGCGACCTTCAATGACAGTCATACTCCAGCTATTTCTCAAGTTCTCATCAAGGTGCATTAAGTGAGCCCAATGACGATATAGCTGCTGTAAACTGTTGAGGATCTCTTGCAACTGCCTTCAGTCTCCATCGTTAGACCATCGATGACAGTCTTACTCCAGCTAGGTTTAAAGTTCTCATCAAGGTGCACGAAATGAGCCTTAAACACCATAGAGCAGATTTGTAGTGTTGCGGACCTCTTTTGACTGCCTTTATTTCCACCGTTAGACCTTCGATGATACTCATACTCCAGCTAGGTCTAAGGTTTATATCAAGGTGCATGAAATGAGCCGACACGCGATATACCTGCTGTAAACTGTTTCGGACCTCTTGTGACTGTCTTCCGTCTCCATCGCTAGACCATCGATCACAGTCAAACTTCAGCCAGGTCTAAAGTTGTCAAAAAGGTTTATGAAATAAGCCCCAACACAATCTTCTTCTTTATCGTGTGGTTAGTGCCTAACCTGGTGTCAGAGTTCTTATGCCGCACAAGGTCCGCTGTCTTGGCTTTACATGCCGTCGAGAAATAACTCTCAGGCATGCTGTGGTTTTCTCACGATGTCTTTCTTCACCGAAGCAAGCGATCCTTCCTTCTTTATCGTGTGGTTAGTTGCATAACCTGGTGTCAGAGTTTTTATGCCGCCCATGGGCCTCTTAGAAAATATATCTCAGGCATGCTGATTTCCTCACGATGTTTCAGCAAGCGATGATTATACAATACGCACATGAATCCGAAAAATCAGAAGTGCGTGACTTTGATTCGAACACGACTATTTTCAACAGAAAATGGGACAAACTTTGCGTTACACGCTTTTCAATAAAAATAATCATGAAAATCAGACTTCTCTGGAAAAAGTTATGCGTCATCGTCATCATCATCCATAGTCCGACTTCAACCACTGCTGGGTACAGGCCTCTCTTTGTTTGTGCCAAGCTCTACGCTCTTGTGCCAGTCTCATCCAGGATATTCCCGCAATGGCAATTAATATCGTCTGCTTATCTCACCGCTGGACGACCAAAACTTCTGTTTCGATTTCTAGAACGCCACTTGGTCACAGCTTTACTCCACCTGACAGCACCGCGCCTTGCTAGGTGTCCTGCCCTACTCCATTTGAATTATTATCATTCATCATTATTTCGGCCGAAAGACGTCTACTGCTGGACATAGGCCTATCAAGTGTCGCCACATTGACTGGTCTCGTGGGACTCGCATCTAACGGATTCTTGCAACTTTCATCAGGTCATTTGAGTATTGCTCACCTACATAAAAAAAACAGGCGTTGAATTGCGAACTTCTTCCAAAAAACCAAACATGAGCCATCTGACACGGGCGAATGTCAGTATCATTATTTCACGAAAAATCATAACACCGCGATTCAGAAAATGGAGTCAAATGAACAACGCCATTTATAGAGCACGAAGTTAGACTGCTAAAACATATGCATGGAAAGCGGTCGAACAGAGACTCTACCGGCTATGTAGATTTTTAAAGCAGGGTTCATGTTGACTATTCTCTTCTTCTCTATCGTGTGATTTTTATTCATTACTTTCGCATTTATAATATTGGTATGGACATCACACGTCTCCGAAATCATACATTACAATGAAGTTCTTGAGTGCATTGAGTTTCTGCTTGAATACTCGTGCTGTAATGTCGTGACGAAAGCTATTATCATTTAGACTATTTCGTTTATCAAAATATCAGCAGGTAGTAATGCATCAAACGCACGATGAGTTTCCCTGACACGCAGAATCAAATTATCGCAAGACTCTAAATTCTCGCCAGCGACCATAAATAATGGCAACTTCGTTCAACGTCAACAAAATGTGAAGATAAGCAAACTATATAAATGAAAAGTATGTATTTAAAAATGTTTAAAATCTTACAGCTATCAAAAAAATATATGGTTAAAAGTAAAAAGCGGTTGGGGATCCAATAAAATCTTAGACCAATAAAAAATCGAAATAAATCACAAAAAGAAATCTAAAGGGGTCGGGGTTTGAACCTTCGATCAGTGGGTCATAGGCGGCCTTGAATCTATTAGGATATCTGTTCCACTGACAGTTTGCCTAAAATAGCTATTGACATGCATGCGGTGAAACAATTGAAGACTTTGGACATGCTAGGTTAATTTCGTGTTTTTTTTTAAATATCATATTTTTTTTTTCGTAAGAACCTTCTCCTGACAATAACAGACACAACAAAAAAAGAATTAGTGAAATCGGTCCAGCCGTTCACGCGTGATGCCGTGACCAAGGGAAATAGGGATTCATTTTTATATATAGAGATTTATAAAAACACCTGTAAAAAGGGTTAGGCAGAAGGTACGGTCGAACAAGCTATTTGGTTTATTTTTTACAACGTAATCCGTTTAACTGTAAATCAAATAGCTTGTTCGTAGGCTGTTATCTTTTCGGTGAACATGGACCTTAGGTCCATGTTCACCGAAAAAATAACCGTCTGATTATCTAAAAACAGCTGTCACTGTGACATGTTCCCATACAAAAATGCGTTTTAAACAGCTGTTTTAGGTAATCAGACTGTCACCTTTTTGGTGAACATGGACCTTAGTGTACTGTCGATTCATTAACCCGTCGATGGAAAGTTGTCGATACAGCAACTGTCGATGTAGTTACTGTCGATATTATGAAGGTGACTCCGCGACTGCCACTGAGAAATTCCTGAAATTTCTTTTTACGATTTATAACTAGCACTTCGCATGCGACTTCGTTCGCGAAAATTGTGATAGCTCGGCACATTTGCATGATATCAAAATAATTTATAGCGTGTGTTACTCGGTAAAATGTAGCTTTGTAATAATGAAAGAATTATTAAAATCGGTTGAGTGGTTCTTGAGTTATATAAATCGTAACAAAAAAAAACAAACAAAACATCGAATCTTTCCGCTTTATAATATTAGTGTAGATAATACCCCACTCTATTAAGGCGACTAGATGAGCTAAATTAGCAACTCTATTTGTGGTGGTTCAAACTTCGTTTGAAATGCTGTTAGAATAAAGTTCAAATCAGCTTGCACTACAAAGTGGTTGTTACGTCAGTCACTGCAGTCCAAATAGTGCGAAATGAGTAGTTTCGATCGATTTACAAAAAATCTATTGATTGGACTAAAAAACTAAAACCTAATGCTAATATATTGCTTGTAGAATTATTTGGCAAAAAATCAAAATGATCGCATGAATTTTAGTATGTTTTGTTTTGGTTGAGAGAAATTTTTAGAGATAATTTCGTGATTTTTTTATAGAGTCAATTTACTCGTAATTGTATTACGAGTATGTTTTCAAAACACTGTCATACTAGCATATATCCTGAAGAATATCATATATTTTTCTGGTTTTGTTTATTGCCGCGAGTCATATACTTTTAGGCATTATAAAACACGTGTTTAGCTCATGTGTAAATCTATTAGGACACCCATATTTCGTCATTTATTGTGTAAAGGAATTTTATGTGTTTGCCCATGTGCGTGTGTATACCCGTTTCTTTGTTCCCTTGTAATTTCTAAACGGGTGAACCGATTTAGATAAATTATACGTCGTTAGATTGGTCTTGGTGCTCTGTTTTTTTTTCTACTACATTTTCTCTAAAAATGTACCCATTTTATACCTACCGACACTTACTGAGAGACCTCTTGCAATCTCATCCTTGGGAACACCTGTTCACAGTATGGTATTGTAGGTCCACCGCATGTTTGGCAAGAGTCACTTATTTACATGTGACTATTATACTTAAGCAGAATACTATAATAACAAAAAATAAAACCGACTTCAAAAAGAAAAAGTGAAAAATAACTTTAGCTTCTGAAGTCGGTGACGTTTGTATGATTGATTTAATTTTTTTTGTCACCGACTTCAGAAGCTAAAGTTATTTTTCACTTTTTCTTTTTGAAGTCGGTTTTATTTTTTGCAAAAAAGTTTTTATTTTTCACTTTTTAGTGGTTCACATGGAAAGTGCATACCGTTACAATTACAACAAGCCCAAACACGACTAGGATACATTGTGTCATTATGGAGTTCCGTGACTCTTGGCTTCATCATCAGATCTGATGGTAGAATGGTGCTTATCAAACGCAAATGCTTCACTTGTTGTAGAAAATATAAAAATTGCTGTACGTTATCCTATAAAATTTGAAGAGTTCCCTCGATTTCGCCAAGATTCCATCATCAGATCCCGACTTGGCGACTATGGGACCAACTTGGAAGTATACCCTTTCAAATAAAAAAAGAATTTTTCAAATCGGTTTAGGCGTCTTCGAGTAATCGGGTAACATACATAAAAAAAAAAAATACATACAGTCGAATAGAGAACCTCCTTTTTGGAAGTCGGTTAAAAATAGAAACGTGCCAATATAAGGTCTATTTTTCTATTCTTTATTCGGCATTGTGTATTGATAAGACAGGATATTATTCTAGAAAAAGATAATGTTATCCCCTGTTCTTACAATAATATTTAAACTGCTTAGACTTGGCTGTCATAGTCAAACAAAAGAATGGGTTTATTCTAGCATAGAAAAACATAAATCCGGAGCCATTTTGATCGAGTTTTGTTTTTAAAGTGAACTTGTTTGCGTTGCAACGTAAATTAGTAACAAAAAGAGCATACATTATCGGAATCTATACCTCCTTATGAACCCTTCACCTCCATCAGTAACCTGGCCCAGTGGCAACGGACCCGACTTACTTAGGCCAAGTTTAAAGAAAGCTTAAAGTAGGTCAGTTACAGGCACGTTTGAATTGTCGGAATAAAGCTGAAAATGAAATGTAGCTACAGTCAAGACGTAGAAACTGTGAAATTACTGTAGTTACCCATTCCCTAGCGTAGATTTCTATGGAGAAGAACGGGCATGAACCTCCACTCTTTTAAATCAAAATATTGATACAAAATCTTGGACACATCATTCATGTTCAGATGGTACATTATGTGAGAACGATGTGCACGTTAAAGATGTCCATAGTAAAAACAAAAAATACAATTTAAAAATAAAATAATTAATTTCAAATCAGCCGTGGCAACTAAGAGATGATCTGGCACAACTGACAGCACCCGTTCACGAACATGAGGCAATCAGGACCTTTAACTGAAACTGGAACTAAATATTTGACAACCCGAATAGCGTAGCGGTAGTGAAGCTGCCTTACGTTCTTAGGGTCCTGGGTTCGAATCCCGGTAGGAGTAAATGTTTTTAGAGGAGGTCATTTGCTAATTACTGAACCTGACTTTCCCTAGCCAAAGTTTTATAGTTTAGGAGATATGTAAATTTTTATACTTTATTGAAATTTTTCCAAAATTTGACCTTCAAGCATTCATAACGTTTTTTTTGCTTGATTTTTGTGGGTTTTTTTTACTATTTGTTGGTAGTCATAAACATTGGTGATTAATATATCTCGGAACTTCCCTCAAACTAGGGTAAAAAAATAAGATAGTACGCTTTTTAAAGAAAATAATGAGAAATCAAAATCATAACGATCAAATTCAACCTCAAATAAAAATTATTTTTTATAATTTTTTTTTTTGTTGATTTGTTTGTTGTTGTTGTTTGTTTGTTGTTTGTTAAGTACCTATAGGAAAAGATACCGGGAATTTAAAATCCTTTGTCCTTATTTTTTCATTGCAGGCAACTCTTTAACCCGGCCCCGGACGTAAAAGAATCAAGTGCAATGAAGAAAATTAAATAAGGACAAAAGAAGAGTTTATTAAAAAAAAAACAACGATAATTCTTGTTCATTTATTTATTAAGATATTAAGCTTGTCTTACCATTACGGAAATGAGGAAAAGATATCAGTCACGTTTCAGAAATCGCGGGCAGCAATTCCAGCAAAATCTTAAATTTTTGCTTTTGCTTTTCGATATCTTTTCCTTTTTTTTATTTTACATTGTTAAGGTATTTTTTTGAATAATAAAAAATGTAAATCCACTAAGAATTTCTACCTTCCTAGTCATAAATTTGCAAAAAATAATTTGCACAATTAGGTTCAACAAACCTATACTGAATTGTTTTTTTAAACTAGCAACTTTTTAAATACAAATTTGGTACCCTTATAAAGGTTATAAACTAGAGAACAAATTTTGATAAAAAGTAATTATTGAAACACCGTAGCTTTTTTTTAATTTGAGGTTGAATTTGATTGTAATGATTTTGATTTCTCATTATTTTCTTTAAAAAAAAATTTCAATAAAGTATAAAAATTAACATATCTCCTAAACTATACAATTTTGGCTAAGGAAAGTAAGGTTCAGTAATTAGCAAATGACCTCCTCTATATGCGAATTTGCTATGGCGGGTCCCGAGCCAGTCACCCTGTATGTATGATAAGTATGTATTTACAAACAAAAAGCATATATGTAGTTTAATCACAACTATCTGCTGTCCACGACACAAGCCTTGCTTAGTGTGGCACTAGATGGCGCTGTGTGTAATGTCCAGCGATATTTATAATATTTATTTATTTAAATGATCCGACACACCATCAGCGAGACATTTGAGTGAGCATGATGTAGTCTCAACTGCCAGGCCAATTTCAAGTTAAGAAAGTCCACCTTTATTACCTATGTGCACTGCCAGTGTGGAACTCCCTTCCCGCATCTGTGTTCTCACCCACATTCAACCCGCCTGTCTACAAAGCAAGAGTGAACAGCCATCTTCTGGACTCGTTCCATTATAGAACACATCCATCGCTTTTCATCAGGAGTGATCGACGTCTAGAGTAAACGTAGTGATTATATACTCTGTGGTCTAGAGCAAGCCTACTTTGTAATAATATTTTTTTTAAATAAGCAGAAAAGTAAAAATTATTCTACCATGAAGGTAAGTACTCGTACTAATTCTAATAATATGAAAACTTATTTATTTATTAACTTATTTATTTATTTATAAGACAGTAATCTGAGAGATATTAATTTAGTAATTGGCTATTGTCATTTACACTAAAATATGTGAAAATTATGTTAACAACAAACTCTTTGGTAAAACATCTCTACTCATTTAACTGACGCTGTTTGACATATTTGAATTCAAGTTTAAACAAACCCTTTTTTAGGTGCCATTAAATTATTTTTAAACCTTTTAGCTAATGCCAAAAAAATACTTCCTTGCTATTTCCGGTACGGAGCTTCTACGCCCTTTTAAACGCAGTCTGCTGGGTTTATATTCAACCATACTTAACTCACAATTCGTGTAAATTTTTGACTTCTCTTTGTATTTTAATTAAACAACGGAATTAGTGCTTAATCGACCTGAAGTTTTTTTTTCGATTGGGAAATTATCGAATAACTTCTCCCACTCTGGAGGGGGAGGGAGTGTCAGACTTTTACTGACTAAAATCCATCCATGTTCCTTCCTCGCTCTTTATGTTCCGGGGCCACGGTATCTCTTTCGAACAGTCCCGCAACCCCGGAATCGACTTGACGTTCAGTCGCTTTTGCCGTTCACTATAATAAATTAAATTACCCAATAATAATTTTATGTGAAGGTACAGTCATCGTAATAAAGTGTTAGTCACTTTCAGGTCTTCTAAGGGTTCCGTGCCCGAATGATAACCAACGTCCATCTGTCAGCCGGCTGTATCTCATGATCCATAATAGGTAGACAGTTTAAATTTTCACAAAAGGTCTCTTTCTATTGCCGTTACAACAAGAAATACTTCGATGCGATGGTACGGAATCCTTCATGCGCGAGTCCAACTGGCCCTTGGCCGGTTTTTATTTTATATTCATGCACGATTTTCCAAATCTGCTTTGCGTAAGGGGCCGGCGGAGCGTGCGTCGTTCATACAAACGTAATACCAAAATAATTCGTAAACCAAACATATTCTTAAGAGGCCTGCGGAGCATGCGAATTTCATACAAACGTAATACCAAAATAATTTGTAAATCAAACATATTCTTAAGGTAGTGTGTATTTATTTTGATTGGATTACAGAATATATAGGTTTCCAAACACATATTTTGAATGTACACCGATTTAAACAAGAGTTATGAGAAAAATACATTTCGTATAGAAATTTTAAAATCCTCATATCTCGTCTTTATATCATTGTTCTTTCAAAATATTTATTTGGGAACATAGATATTCTATAATACAATCGAAATAAATACACACTACCTTAAGACGCCTGCGGAGCATGCGTATTTCATACAAACGTAATACCAAAATAATTTGTAAATTAAACATATTCCTAAGGTAGTGTGTATTTATTTCGATTGAATTACAGAATATCTAGGTTCCCAAATATATATTTTGATTAGACACTGATTTTAACAAGAGTTATAAGAAAAATAAGTTTTCTATAGAAATTTTAAATTCCCCATATCTCGTCTTCGTATCATTGTCCTCTCTAAAAATACATTTGGGAACATAGATATTCTGTAATCCAATCGAAATAAATACACACTACCTTAAGAATATGTTTGATTTTCATATTATTTTGGTATTACGTTTGTATGAAAAACGCATGCTCCGCTGGCCCCTTAAGAAAATGTTTGATTTTCATATTATTTTGGTATTACGTTTGTATGAAAAACGCATGCTCCGCCGGCCCCTTAAGGAAGTGTGTATTTATTTCGATTGGATTACATAATATCTAGGTTCCCAAATATATATTATGAATGGACATTGATTTAAACAAGAGTTGTGAGAAAAATAAGTTTTCTATAGAAATTTTAAATTCCTCATATCTCGTCTAAATATCATTGTCCTTTCAAAATACATATTTGGGAACCTAGATATTATGTAATCCAATCGAAATAAATACACACTTTCTTAAGAATATGTTTGGTTTACGAATCTTTATGGTATTACGTTTGAATGAACGACGCACGCCCCTTAACGCGTGACGAAAGTTTTAAACCTGAAACACCCTTGACCCTTGACATTCAAAGAGAATAAAACCAATACCTAACCAAATCTGATCATTTGTGTTGTAGGACATAAGTAGATTATTGTTGAAACTGATTATATTTGTCCGTCTGTGTATTGCCAGTATTCAGTAATACCGGCTAGGTGCTAATTGAGTTTCGCCCCAATCCCTCTACTTGTGTATTGAATACCTGTATTTCAATTAAGGTTATCTGCCGTAGGATTTCGTAAGGAATGAGATTAATCTTTAGAATTTAGATAGTATTTGTATTATACGAGTACTTAATGAGAGCTCTTGGATGCATAATAAAAGCTCTCATTGATCTTTAGGTTAAGCAACGCTTCCTTAGGTTATAGTCTGTGGATTGATGACCATCCATTTCATACCGAGTTTTCGTGCCTCGGCAAGTACATTAAGGTCCATGTTCACCGAAAAGATAACAGCCTGATTAGCTAATAAAAACAGCTGTCACTGTGACATATTACCATACAAAACCGGCCAAGAGCGTGTCGGGCCACGCTCAATGTAGGGTTCCGTAGCTTCCCAGACCATTAAAAATACCAACATTTTTCGTCAGCAAAAATAACTTTGTTTTTCATAGTATTTGTATTAAAAACAAAGTTATCATTTGCGTTTTTTTGAAAAAGTGCTATATAACTCAAAAACAATTCAACTCATCAAGTTGAAAATAATTTTCCTAGAAAGTTCATATAAAGGTCTACTTCTGTGATTTTTTTCATATTTTTTAAACTTATGGTTCAACAGTTAGAGGGGGGGGGACACATTGTTTTTGACTTTCGGAGCGATTATTTCCTAAAATATTAATATTATCAAAAAATTATTTTAGAAAACCCCTATTCATTTTTAAATACCTATCCAACAATATATCACACGTCAGGGTCAAAATTAAAAAAAAAATCGCTCCCCACTTTACGTCTGGGGGAGGTACCCTAATAAAAATGTTTTTTTAAATTTTTATTTTTGCACTTTGTCGGCATGATTGATATACATATTGGTACCAAATTTCAGCTTTCTGGTGCTAACGGTCACTGAGATTATCCGCGGACAGACAGACAGACAGACAGACAGACAGACAGACAGACAGACAGACATGGCGAAACTATAAGGGTTCCGTTTTTTGCCATTTGGCTACGGAACCCTAAAAATGTGCTTTAAACAGCTGTTTTAGCTAATCAGGCTGTTATCTTTTCGGTGAACATGGACCTAAGTCGTTGGCCCTTGCTTTCATTTGTAGATTTTTGACAGTCGAAACAGGTAGGTAACAGCGGTGGCAAGAAATTCTAACATCCAGTCTGACCCAGTAAACAAAGCCAGTACCCTAAAGTAGTTTCTGTTACAGGATTACAATCTTTATAAAATTGTGTTAAGGTGGATTTTGTTGTGTCGTTTCTTAGATTTCATCGGATGTGGACGTCAGATAGGCCGTCGCTGCATACGATGAGTGACTGTTTGGACTGCCCGCGACTGTTATACTTGGGACAAGGCTAGACAGTTGACTGATGATATTGTTACATCGGACCTACTAGAACATTCGAGAAAGCACGTGATTGTAGTATGTGTACGTTGAAATTTCCAGAGCATTCTATTATTATTAGTTTTAAAGTTTAGTAGGTACAAACTCGCGACCTCTTTATAAAAAGACATTAGAATTTCGACCGTACGCGTAGGGCATACGGTTCATATTTGTTTGTTTTGTACAAGTAGCTAGTAATAATAATTACCTAGCTACTTACCTACTGTTTTTTATGACCCTCTAGAATATTCAAGGTTATTCTGGTGTGTCTGTTGGCGAGTATAAATAGACCGCTCAGGGCCGCGACGGTCAGTCTTGTTTTGGCTACACAACGAAGCGAATAGAAGTGAACTTGAAGTGCGATATCTAAGCGAATAGTTAATAGTAGTGTATTGTAGTGTACTTGTGATTAAGTTTAAATTGTTTTGTGATTAATAAAGTTATTGTGTTGTTTCATCATCATCATCATCATCATTTTAGCCGAAAGACGTCCACTGCTGGACATAGGCCAATCTACATATTGCGTTGTTTAATCGGTAGTAATTTATTTATCTCATACCCAGCTCGTAACAATATCATTATACTAATGAATAGTGTTTCAGCAGGAGCGCACATCACTAAAGTCATGTTCACAACCTCGAACTATGCACATAAAGTGTTTCCTTTGTTTGGATACCGATGCTTCTAAAGTCGCTGGATTTCTGGCAGGCTATGAGCAGCTGTGCGTAGATCGTGGCTTAGAGGTAAGGTACAGTAGAATCTCATCATCATCTACCTAGCCCTTTCCCAACTATGTTGAGGTCGGCCTCCAGTGTAACTGGATGCAGCTGAATACTAGTATTTTACATGAAGTGACTGTCTATCTGACCTCCACAACCCAGTTAGTACTGGGTAATACGATACCCCTTGGTAAGACTGGTTGTCAGACTTTTTGGGCCACTATCAAAGATATCCTAATGACAGCCGGGACCAACTGTTTAACATACTTTCGGAATCACGGAGAAAACTCGGTAAATAATGGGTGGTCACCCATCCACAGACCAACCTAGGCAAGCAAGGCTTAACATAAAAGATAGACCTGGGCGGATTCTATTATCTAGCCACGAGCTCCTAAGATACAGTAGAAACTATGTAAACAAAATTGTAGGAAGGTGTAGCTAACATTATTAATTAAAATTACAACATCTGTAAACCTCATGAGACTTTCGATAAAATCTAAGAACCGACGCAGCAAAATCCACCTTAACACAATTTCATAAAGACTGTTATCCAATACAAAAATCACTTTACTCACCGGTGAGTTTTTCTCTAAAAGATAATAACTCGAGATCCTATTGTCGCCAGGATCTTTATATTAATTACAGACATAAAAATGATTAATGACAAGAATCTGGAAACAATGCTTAGGAATCCGTATTTATTGGACGCCCTCGCCCGGTATTTGTCATCAAGACAAATTATTTGCCCAATGTTTGTTTCCGCCATTTTTAATATTTTCCCCCTTTCTCATTTATTTTTCTGTGATGTTATTTATTTGCTGCTGATATCAATTTGTAACTCCATAGTGTTGGCTGGATTTAATTAAAATGAAAACGGAGGTTATAACATCAGCAATATTTAAAAAGAAGTTATCTGAGACTACACTAGAAACCTTACCCTCTTCACCAACTATTGGTCAACACTCAATTTCGAACCCTAAAACTATTTATGGCTAAGGCACACTTTCACATAACTTCACAAAGAAAACCTCAAGAATCTTAGTAATCATCTGGTCAACCTTTGATCGTTCAAACCTTTATACAATTGACCGTTGCTAAGAAACACTTAAAGAGATCTCCCACCCCCCTCGTAATGTTCCACAATTGATTGTTTAAGAGGGGGTCGTAATACAGTTAGAAGGGTCAACTTATGTTGGTCTTTACACGTTTTTCAAACAAAGCAAATCAATAATTCAAGAACCGGGACGCCCGGCGGTCCGCTGGAAATATTTCCTTTTATTTTTCTCGTTTGAAAGATGCTTTTAAATTTTTATAGAGAAACTTGGGGTTTTAGAGATAAAAGCGCTAAGTAAAATTGTGAGTGTTTTCCCGCCTTTTTGTAATGAAGAAATAAGTAGGCACTGGGTCACTTTTATTAAGATTGCATTAGGTGGAATTTTAGGTATGTAAAGTAAACTGGAAAATCTAGTAACGGAAAACAGATCGTTAATTTCCGACATGTTAAGCAAAAACTGTGTCCGTGATACTCCCCTTCCATAAAAAACCTCAAAGAGCAGAACGATTAATGTGAAAATAAGTTATTAACCGTGTGATGAAGACTTGAAGATATAATATCTGAGCAATAAAAAGAAGCACACCATAAATAGCTCTTCGTTTTTTGGTACTGAGCTATCTAATCACTACTAAACGTAAACTAAATATATTCAAGTGTTTACGAGTAATAGATGGATCAAGACGAAAAAAAACGTAATCTAATACTTGGTACAGTCTTGAGCGTCAAAATGTAAACACAAAATAACATTTAAAAGTGTTTTTGTCCAGCTTTTCTGATTAAAATTTCATGTTGTTACGAACATAGTGTTCTGGCACTCATATTTTTATGAAAAAGATCATATCTCCAAGTTAAAATCATTATTTTTCCCGAATATTGCAATTCAATTTAGGAAAGTGTATACATAATGGTGCTCGTGACTGTACTTGTTAGTAACAAATCGCTCAACCCACTGCCACTGGCACATTGAAAATGTCTAGTATCAAAATTTTTGTATGACTTTATTCCCAATGTCCGCTCTGTGAAGGTTAAACTTCAAATGCTGTTTTAAGCTTTCACGGTTTAAAAGTAAGGCCTGAATTCTTGTCACGCTGACGGTCGGTCGCGTACGGTCGGTCGAGACGTCAGCGAGAACAAAATACGGCTGTCGGTCCCCGCTAATGTCAGCGTCGCAGTATGGTGCTATACTCAGATTTCTTGTAACAAAGTTACTTCGTGACTACTGGGAAGGTATAGTCTAACGAAGCTAATTAGCTTGACGGTGGATTTTTACTCGTAATTCAATATCTTTAAGTAAATTCCTGAATGTTTTCTCAAGTCAAGTCTCTTTGATTTATTTTTATTGTTTTCTTTGATGAAGAATACCTTGATATTGGCTATCTTCTTTAATTATCTGCTAGGTCCGTGATTTTGAATGCAGTTTAATATTCGTTTTACACTAAAGAGAGTTTTTGTACCGAAATAGATGATAGGATTTTATTTAACAATAATGCTGAATCTGTAACATTGAATTCAGCCACATAATTTCAAGACAAAAATAAAAAATAGTTTCAAAAAAACTTCTACAAAACTTCTGATTTAGTAGAGTTTTTGTTTATCTTGTGTGTTTTTTCTCAGATTTTTCACAGGCTGCCGCCCAAGAAAAAAGGCGTTTCTTACTACTTATAATAGACTATTTTAAGACCTTCCACACAAATATTTTTTTCAAATGAAACTAGTTTCTTCACACACAGAACACACTATCAGTTCAAGGAAAGTTATAACAGTTCAAGGGAACGGGAAGGTCACAACCTTCAGGTGTTTCGTGTGAATTATTTAAAAGTTGCGCACAAATATTTATTACTTTACCTACCTGCCGCGTCGAGAAAAAGGTGAGCCTCGGTGATCGCGAAACTGCGTGAAAAACTGCTTTGAACGCAAGTTATTCCGATTGATATTTTGTGGAAGAAATATGTAAATGTAATTTAAGAATAAACTTAGCATTCAATTAAGGAGGTTTCAAGTTATAAGGTTAACGACGTACGTTTGAAAGGTATAGACATCATTCCTATTGCGTTCCTCAATACCCACATTCTGGAAGTTGGCACAGTCGCAAAAAACTGATTTTTAAAACATTTGATTAATTTAAACAACGAAATATTATACAGTATGGAATTTTTCGGTGCCACCTGAAGGGAAAGTACTCAAAATACTGGAGATATCAATTTTTTCTCAAAGGAAACATTCCTTTATTTTTTAAAAGAAACAAATCTGGATACACAAATTTTCGAAAATTCGCTTGCCACACTCGGGAATCGTACCGATTGGATTAAATGGCAATGGAGTTACAGTTTTCACCAATTTTCGCCAAACGATAAATTCACCACCTGTTCATTTAGCCATAATAAAAATTAAAACTCCACTTTCTTTGTTCTTACCAAAATTCTTTGACGCTTTGTGTATAGAGTTAGCAAATTCTATTCTTATTTATGGCAGGCCCTTTGTCCATGAAAAACAAAGTCCGAGTGTTAAATTATAAAAAAAGGAACGAATAACATTTTCTGGGGTTAATTTAGCGGTCGCTTAGAATAAATCTTTGTGATGTTTCATTTGTTTCTTTCTTCCGATTCGCCATGGTTTGGGCGAGGAAATCGGACCGTTCGCGAAGTAATAATGTGCAAAACATGAAAGAAAATCAAAGGTTCGACCCTCAGTTGAAGATATATATAGACATGTTGTTGGGGTGATCAAAAATGTTTGACGGGAGATTTTTGGTGAAGAATGCCGATTGTTGCTAGGAAACACTTTCATGTCTGAATGAAAAATAAATGCCTATATATTTTAAATGTTTATTTATTTAAGGAACACAAACAAAAGCTTATTTCCTTGACCCGCTATACAGTCGAGGACTTTAATTGATAAGCCACTTTCATTACTTTCCAATTTTGCACTTTTATACATTCACGAGTACGATATTTCCGTCTAAACCCGATTTGTATTACACAGCTTAAATACGAATAGTGGCAAGTGGCCATCAATTAAAGTCCTCAACTGTATATCTTGGGTATTTATCGCCCATATTTCCGTCATTTCCTACAACTTCGATTTTCAATTTAGAGCGCTACACAACTATAAACCGTGGTTATATCCTAGCTGAAATTAGAAAAATGGTTTGGCGTAAATACAACATAACGTACCCCTCACGAAAAACCTAGTAATAAGCTCCTTTCTATTATCTTTACATCCAAAATCTCCTCATTCTGTATCAAATGGTCTCTGAAACGTATGAACATTACATAAGACTCCTACAAAAGGCTAGCACCAAATCTAATTCTAGATTTCCGTGGCCCATTCACATCAGAGTCGTTTAACACATTGTGCTTCGCTATGGAAATAAAGGCTTATTTTCTCAAAGCATTTGTTCCCTTCCAGAAGATGTATTTCGGATGCGAAACAGTTTATCTCGGGAGTTAGTAGCTTTTGGGACACACTGTGGTGAAGAATGGTGAGCTTTATTTAATGTACGGTGTTACAAAGTTTGTGTTGATATTCTGGCGTAATTTAGTTCATGTAATTTTGCAGTACTTGTGCGACCGAGCTTTGGTGAAAATTGAAAAAACGTATTTTACCCAGATATGAGACCTAGCTAAATGAATTTTTCACCCCTGCAATCCCCTATGTTGCAACATTCAACGAAATCGTTAAAGAAGATACTAAACAAATATTACTCATTTAATAGTTGGTATAGGATTAATTTGCAGTTTTAGAAAGATTTTTTCCTAAAGCATTATTTCCTAAAGCAGGAAAACCAAGTTGTGATAGATTTTCTATTGGACTAACTAGAACTCACATGACACAATCAGGCGCTATTTCAAGATTACATGTTCAGTTGCCTCATAAACTCATATGTTTAATGGGTGCCAAGTATTTTCTGTACTACTAAAAGTATAACACTATATTATTACCAGTTTAAATCAATTATCTATAATTGACTAGCTGACCCGCGCAACTTCGTCTGCGTCAAGAACCGCTCGACCGATTTTGTGCAAACTTCACATAAATCATCTACTAAATAGTCCGAACAAAGCCCAAAATTTTGGTTTGGATAGGTGAGCCCGTTCTTGAGTAATAAAATTACAACGAAAAGTGGCATTGATTTTTATATATATAGATGATTTAGTTACCATTAGACTGGTTCAGTGCTAGTTGTTATTTCGGCTGTATAACCTCGTTAGCAGTGTGTCCTGCGGTTACGTATCGTCGTTAGGAGTAGAGGTAATCCGTTTTTATTGTCGCGCCACTAATGGTGTCATTTTTATAAAACCCGCACAGATATACTCGTTAAATTAATACCTAATATTCTTCAGATCTTCTAGAAGTCGTTTTGACAGTTAAATTAACATAATAAGGTTAGAAACTTCGGATAATTGAATTGGTAAATCTTTATTTGCCTAGAATCATGCTTTTCCGCTGAGTTGTTGGCTTTATTTCCGTATTCGTGATTGAATTTGCTGTATAAAGTAAATAGTAGGAAGGTATACTTTAAGATCTCTTACATTATAATTTGGGTATTTATTGGCGTGTAATTAATAAAATGCATAATGTGTTCTTATTAACAGGAGATTTACAAATTCTGCCTTGTGGATGCGCCGGTTATTTTGCCTGCTAATAACTGCAAACTTCTGCAAGCCAGAAAAATGAAACGATCTTTTCATTGTTCTCCACTAGATCTATTATGACTTGCTATGACTACTAGAATATTATAAATATGTAAATTTGTAAGAATTAATAAACGAATATTAGTTACTCTTTCACGCCAAAACTACTGACCGTATTTGGATGAAATTTGTCTCACAGATAGTTTATAACCTGTATTAACACATAAACACTTTTTATTCCGGTAGTACGATCTCTTTGCACAATAACCAAACTCAATACGGACCAAACCGCGGGCATAGCCTAGTAGGGTAAGTTAGGTAGTCGACTTCAAGCAAATAATCGATAACGTTTAAAATCAAGCTGCAGTATGCTAGTGAAATAGCTTGAGGTCAAGAGCTTACTTGATAGGTATAGAACTATTATATTCTGCATACCTGCATGGTTGAATCTAGGGCAGATTGCACATACGAACAATATTACTTACAGCTGTAGGTAATTACCCTGATCTTGAACAAACAGAATGTGTTATTGGCACAGTTAATCTACGAAGAAAACAAAGTCGCTCGCACCACCGTACTTCAGATTTTATTGGTAATAACAAATTGTCACTACCCCGGAATTGTCGTTGGTAGTGCTGTAGTCACTTTGACTGCATGCTCTTGGGTGCAGAGGGCAGGGTAGGAGGTGACACATCGTTTGTGACACAGCACCACATACTTCATATGCTGCAATTCCATCGAGGTATCTCGACGAGGTTGCAGTTACATCTTGCAGACTGTTCAAGAACATTCAGTACAACTTTATCCATTTACAGTACATCATCTGCCTAGCCTTTTCTAACTATTTTGGGGTCGGCTTCCAGTCTAACCGGATGCAGCTGAATACCAGTACTTTACATGGAGCGACCTCCACAACTCAGTTAGTACTAATACTGATACGATACACCTATTTGGTAAGACTTTTTGCGTCACTGACTACCTGTAACGACTATCAAAGATCTGCAAATGTCAAGCGGGACCAACGGCTTATCGTGCTTTCCGAGGCACGGAGGAAACCTGGTATGTAATGGGTGATCACCCATCTACAGACCAACCTAGGCAAACACGGCTTAACCTAAAGATCGTCCCGAGCAGCTTTTATTATTTGGCCACGAGCTCTTCATTCATTTACAATACAATAGACATTAATAAAATTCTAGTATCTATTAAAACGCAGCGAAGATTTAATGTCCGCAGTGATTAAATCAATTGATCCATCGAACCAGTTCCCCAGATAAAAGGCAAAATAAATTTTGAAAACTATGAACTGAATAGATGAAATATAAAAACAATGTTTCAATCTGTACTCATAAATTGAATAATTAATGGCTCTTGGATTTTTGCTTGACGTGTTTCGAAAGAGCATTGTTTTTGTATCAATAAAGCTATTAAATATAAAATTGGACTAACGATGTTTCTAAGCAGCGTTTAAAAGCTTTCTCATAGAAATGAAAAGCTTCACGGCGTTAATATTTTGAGAGTAAGTAGAGATGAAGATATTAGTTAGATATGCTAATACGCCTTGTTGAGGTTTCAATACTTACTTAATATAGCTCCCTCCCTTTCAGCACAAAATCTCACTACACCATACCCCATTTTCTAGGAATAAATGTTAGTGTTTTTGCATTTCCTCGGTATGTTAATTTTTATACAAAGATTGCTTCGTTTGTAGATCCACCCAGCTGCTAATCGAATTCGTTCGTTTTTTTCGACTTTTTTATTCCACAGTTTTAGTACAATTTTGTCTAACTTCTCATGTAGACACAATATTGAAACAACTTATAAAACTGTTCTTTAATCCAGGTCCAGTTGAAAATCAGCGCTGTCCATCGTTTGTTTTGTTTTGTTTTGTTGTCCATACAGCCTTGTGGCATACAAAGTTACATTTTTGTTAAGAGTTGACTTTTATAAATTTGTGCGTTATGTTGTTGCATATACCATCACCAGACTATTAGTGTTCCCACTGCTGGGACACAGGCCTCCTCTCTATGAGTGGGAATGGGCTATAATCCCAGTGCGGATTGGTAGATGTCACATGTCTTCGAATTTTAGGTTCTAGGACATGCCGGTTTCTTCACGATGTTTTCCTTCACCGTTTTGAGAGCAGCGGTGATGAAATAAATGACATAAAGTAATACGCCTCCCAGGGTTCATACCCACGACTGGTTGGTAAGTCATGTACCAAATAAATGAATTTATATCTATTATTATTGAAGGGTAAAAAATGAAACAAACTAGTAAATTATCCGTCATAAAAACCATCGATATATTTACAATTGTTAATTATTTACATATGTACATGATCGAATACTATTACAGTAATAATTGAACCGTATTTACACAATACATTACTTTAAAACAATAAAACGTTAGATATGTTAACGTTACTATGAAAACAATACATAACATCAAGCGGTGTACCTATTGGGTCCCATGAAAATATACTGGTCCGTATTTAGACCGACATTACTTTTCATAGAATGGTTATTTTTTTTACACTTGTACAGTCGAAGAAGACATTTCGTATACAGGTCAAAACTAATGCCTCGTTCGGTTACAAAATAAATTCACGACTTTTTCTCTATAGGCAGAAAATCCAAAACTGCATATTCATTTTCAGTTCGTACATCAAAACTTTTTAAGCTTTAATACATTAGCACACTCATCATCATCATCAGCCTATTAACGTTCCCACTGCTGGGATACAGGCCTCCGCTCTATGAGAGGGAATGGGCTATTAATCCCCTTCGCGGGCCCAATGCAGGTTGGTAGATGTCACATGTCTTCCAATTTTTTGGTTCTAGGACATGCTGGTTTCCTCACGATGTTTTCCTTCACCGTTTAGAGAGCAGTGGTGATGAAATAAATAACACAAAGTAATCCGCCTAGGCAGGCGGATTATTTTCAGTAAGTTGTGGGTTCGAACCCAGGCGGGTTCGAACCCACAACTTACTGGCCACCACTGGCCACCGCTGGGCCACCGCTGCTCTTAAACAGGACACTCGCAACAATCGTTTTAAAATAGTTGTAAGTTATTGGCCTGTATACCAAAATGCGTGTTCGACTGTACAGTTACTGGGCCGTTCACGCACACATTCGCAACATTCGTTTACACAGTATTCAGCAGAGTCATAAGGGGAAATTACTCGCGGTGTCCATTCACGTGTGTTCAAATTTATCGATGCAGAATACAATGAAATCGGTTAGAAACAATGTGAACTCGATGAAACGTTGTTAAACAATGACGCTGACATTGTTTAAAAATATTCGTAAAATGTGATTTGCTGTTTGCTTCGATAGTGTAAATACACTGTGAAAATCTTAACTCGCGGGCCAATTCGACATCGAATGTTGACATCTAAAAATCTGTCTGTAGACTATATAACATAAATACTTTCAAATGAATAAGTATCACTTAAGTACAAACAAATTCCCCAATAAAAATCAATAACAGTAATAAAACAAGCCAAATATTTGGCCCAATTGCAAGAATCAAACCAGTAAGGCGAATTCGTTCCGCCATCGCTTCTTTCTGATCTAATTGAATGTTCTTTCAACCCAAACCACTTATCTTTCCCGTCTTTTCTTTTATTTCTTTCTCACAAATCTATGTTAAATGCGCATTCCGATCGAAAGTAATGTCGGCCTTATGGAATTTTGCGTACACACAGTGCAGAAACATCTAGAACATTTACAATACCTGATTTTTTCTATTATAATATATGCACTGAATTCGTAGGGTGAAGCAGTATTGTGGTTTTATATGTTGTTATAAGAAGGGACTGCCTATAGTAGTGAAAACGGTTTGTACCCCGCGCACGCCTATGTGGTGCTACGCCGTAGCGGATCGGCTACGAGTGCTACGAAGCGTTAGGTGACGGTCACGCGAGTTCCATGATTTGTGTTCACCCAAAAAGTGCTCAACGCGCACTTTTTTTTAATCTAGTAAAAAGTGTATTTGTTGATCCATTTTGCAAATACAAAAAAGTCAACGACAATAATGCTTCACCTAATAAATAAAATAATTACATTTTGATTTCTGTATAAAATGGCTATGTAAACTAAGTAAAAATACAATTTATGTACCTACTTCATATGCGAGATGAATTGCATTTATTTGCATACAAATGTTGAATAAGTTTTTATGCAAGAAATGTAATAACATACGCTAGCTCGTGGTCTGTATATAAATCAAGCATTACTTGAAAAATATTACTGTGTGTTTTTAATGTACAGACTGATTTTTGATAATCCTTTAATTTCTGTAAACAATGTTTTATTAGCAAATTGTTCTATGTCGTTTCCAGTTTTTATGAATTTCAGTACAATTTGTTTTATTAAATACCTATTAGTATTAATCAATAAAAAATAAATAGATTATTATTAGGCAAGACGAGATCATAATAATATCATACGTTAAACATAATCAAAATAAACAATTTCTTATAGAAATAGTTGATCTAATCAGAGTACTAAAATACCTTTGGTTATTATCACAAAAAAAATCGTCTTTTAACTTCATTTCAAACCATAGAATAACCCCACGATAGTTAGATAATAGTATTTACTCCAACTATTTACATGAATCGTATATTGAAACTTCTACATATCAGTCTGCAGTGTAAAATATACTCTAATTACGTCGACTCGAAGGTACATATTGCTATGTTGGTTCTTCAAGTTCACTTTTAGTTTGTATTTGTTCACTTTCAACGGCTTTCAAAGTCGTTGATGACGTCATCGCTATCAAGTCTTCGTCTATTGTGGTCAGTTGGGAGTATTCTGTCTTCGGGTATATTGTTCGACATTTATATTTTCTTGATTTTAACTGTGGAATAAAATATTGAATTAGGTATGAACTTGTATTTAACTTTAAAAGTAATTCCGTCGTTTTTTATAGAGTTTTTTTTCAGGAATTTCTTTGACATCCTTCATAAAAGCCAAAAATAATTAAATTGTTTTGTTATTTTATCTGAGAAACACTATAGAAGAGAGCAAATAAATTAGAGTCTTAACGAACCTCGCGTTTACAAAAAAGTATTTCAACATGTACCTATTCTACAGAAACGCGTTTTGTACTTTGACTTTTACACTAAACTTTAAACTTATAACACCACTCTTTTTAGGTCACCCCTGAAAACAACCATAACAAATTGTACAGACAAGACTAGTTGAACACAAAACTTTTTGAAAATTTTTCAAACCATGTTAACAATACAATGTCTGAAACAACGTTAATACACATGTTACTTGTACGACGGCAAAGCCAAAAGAGAGTGACCAATTGTCTTTATGTTTCTATCAATTTCATTTTCGTTTGCGGCAAAACAATGATGTTTCACGAATTTAATAGGCTTTAGACATTATTACTATAAGCCCATATTGTCCCACTGCAGGGCGAAGGGCCCCCTTCCCTCCTTCAGCATTTCGCGATCTATTGCGATTGAAGGCCAATCCTTAGCGAAAGAGTCTAGCTCATTCCGCCATCTCCTGGGCCTGCCGCGTTGTCGATTCCTCCTACTTGGCTTTACACATGGAGTACAATATATCTAAAAATATTTACCTTAACGGCAAGGATTACTATGACGACCGTGGCCAGTAGCGCCGCCCCCAGACTCCACACAGCTATTGAGTTACGTTCTAGAAAGTTCGAGGCGTCCTTAGAGTCTTCTATGAAGAACGATGCTGTGATGTGCGTACGAATGTTCTCGGCTATTCGCCGCTTGCCAGCTGATGAACCATTTAGACAGCCTCCTAGAAAGAAAACTTGTTTTACTAAAAGTGAACACACTTATGTAGTATTCTAAGCACATTACATATGAACTCGTAAAATAGTGGAATTAAGGCCCTGATTTTCAAAATTTCAAACGTTAAATCTGCCGTGAAATCATGTGTCAGTCACTTATGGTATGGTTGGTCGTGAGAATTTTAATCAAACAATAGGGGACAATCCTAAAAAAATCGAATTAGTCCGTCAGATGGATTTAAAAAAATATTGAACACGTATTTTTTCTTTTTTCTCGTAAACAAAAAATGAAGGCGATACAGTGCGTCCAAAACTCGTGTGACGTCACATGAAGGTACACTATTTACCCACAAGTGACGTCACAAGCCCCCACTCACGATCTGTGATGAGTTTTATTTTCGTCAATTTGTATTGATATGATAAAACAATAAATACGAATCCAATATTTTTCGATAATCTAACTGACGGACTAAATGGAATCATAGTTTTTTAGTCAGGCCGGTTGGTATTGTTTCAATAGCATATATGAAATTGCGGGATCAGGTTTTGTTCTTTGTTACTGTTCTGGACATCCACTTTTTCTGGACTACTGTTAAGGATCTCAAGCCTTGCCTTGCTCAAGCCCGTCACTCTGTTCCAGAATCACTGCAATTCCTGAAAGCCGGAATCAACAGTAGTGACCACCAGAAAAGCGCCGAGACAGTGAAGCTCGACGAAGCCCCAGAGAAACAATTTAACTGTCTTATGTCAAAACATAACGTAGTGTATTAAAAAGTTTTCAATTTTACTCAAATACACAGTAAAACCCAGGTTGTTAAAATTATGTACAGGGGGATATTTTAGATCATCATCATTTCAGCCGCAGAACGTCCACTGCTGTCCCCCAAGTGACGCCACTTTGACCGGTCCCGTGCGACTCGCATCCAGCGGATTCCCGCAACCTTCACCAGGTCATTGGTGGTAGTGGGAGGCCTTCCAAAGCAACATTTTCCGGTTCGCGATCGCCAATCTAAAACTTGACGGAATATTTCAAATATCCACCTGGATATGTTGTAATGGAAATTTAACTCCAAAACCCCATAAGACATTGGAAATTTCCTTGGCCGTATATATTCGTATTTTCATTATTGCCCGCAAAACTACTTTCGCCAAACAATTGAAGCCATATTTTATTGGATGTTCGCATTTCTTAACCTATACCTTTCTCATACAAAGCTTAGAAAGCTTCCTACGGACAAAAGGTATTTGTTAAGGAAAACTATCAGTAAATCGTATACATCGGAGCTAGTATGACTACAGGGCATTGACTGAATGTAAGGTCAACTGCGGATCTAATTCCTTTGAATGATTGTGAACACGTTTTTGCTGAAATGCTTTTAGTTAGAAAGGTATTCGTTATTCTTGAAATAGTAAGTGATTGAGTTATCTTTTAAGGTGAAACCGCCAGAGCGACCACGACATTAAAATTTTCTTACTTGATAAGTTTATTTAATCTCATTAAATGACCATTTCAAGAAAATGAATTTAGAGGGTTGCATTGGTGATTTTAATAATTATAAATCTGTAGCTACATACGTGTTACTGTTGCAAAACATATTTTGTTCAACATTCAGAATGAAACTGACTTGCAAATTTCAAAAAATGGGTAATTTTAATTTCACAATCTACCCTGGCGCTTCAGTGCTAGTGCAAGTCATTTAAGAGACATTTAAATAAGGGTTTAAAATTACTCGCTGCGATTTTAATAAAATAAATAAATAAAACAAATATCGCTGGACATTACACACAGCGCCGTCTGGTGCCACACTAAGCAAGGCTTGTGTCGTGGTCACCAGATAGTTGATATACTACATATATACTTTTTGTTTGTAAATACATACTTATTATGCATATAAACATCCATGACTCGGAAACAAATGTCCATGCTCATCACACAAACATTTGCTCCTACCGGGATTCGAACCCAGGACCCTAAGAACGTAAGGCAGCCTCACTACCGCTGCGCCATTCGGGTCGTCAACCTAATCCTTAATCCGTAATCCTTGCCTTTATAAGAAAAATAAATTAAATACACCCTATTCTACTCTCATTTGCTCTTTCTAGGTTGCGGGAATCCGTTGGATGCCAGTCGCACGGGACCGGTCAATGTGGCGACACTTGGGGGAGCCCAGCAGTGGACGTCTTTCGGCTGAAATGATGATGATGATGATTCTACACTCAATCGAAATAAGTTTAAATTGACACAAGCCAATATCATTCCATTCGATTACGAAAACTGACAAAAGTCTTAAACAAAAATTAGTACAAAAAACCTCGTAAATAAGATAAAGTGCTCTTGAGAGATTTATAAATCACAAAACTTGGTACCATTTACTTTTGGATAAACCCTAAAGTTTATGAAAGTATTTATTTCAGATTTTTCTTTGAAAGGTAGCCTGACCTGAGCATGAGCCGGTACCTGAGTTATTTCTGAAAACCTGTCACCATTAAGTTATAAAAATGTACGGTTATTTTTGTTTGAAAAAATATATTGATAAAATCTTTGGTTTGGTGCAGATACATATTAACATAACTCATTAACATCGTTATCGCACCGTCTACATCCGAATCTCACTAAGGTATTGGTTTTTATCCCGTTTCTTTAATATCATTTCACCAATCACATTCCAATGTTACTACAAACCTTAATATCAGAACAGTGGGTTTGACAACTGATGGACGAAACGAAAATAGAATCATGTTTTCTGTCCCGATATTTCGCAAAAATCCTTCGAAAATAGCCCGACGGTTTTTATTTTCGGGAGTGAGTTCCGAAAACGTAACAAATAATACTAAAAATAGCTTACCTATATCCTTATCACAGTGACAGCAATCCGTTTGATTGCTATTTACGAAAAGCGATACCATGCTCTCTGTGCAACACGGCAAACATTTGTGGTTTACTCTGCAAACGAAAAATGTGTTTATATAACCGTTTTATTTGCGCCAGACCGTCAGGCAGCAAACTTAGGGCGGTGGCTGCCTTAGTCGGTCAAAACTATAGGTACACAATTAGAAATTCAAAAGTTCAATTCTGTTTTAGTAAATGAATTTAGAATACAGTGTTTTTATATGTAAGGAATAATGGACTGGATGGAAAATTTTATGGCTGATTTGTACAACGAAAACTGGTTTTCTCAAATAAAAAATTACAAATATTTCATATGTTAGTGTGTACTTTTCTACTCAGTCCTATTTGCTTTTGACTGAATACCATAAAATCAGAATTTCTCTGTTAATTAATAACCACGATATACACTGTTGTTAATTTCGTAAAATAATTACAGCCAGAATTGATTTAATTGTTTTCAATTTCCAAAACAATCAAACTATAATTTTGTCATAGTGCTTCAACTCGATCGAGGTCAACTGTACCTTACATATTTTGAATTATTCCGTCGGAAAATGAACGCTCGTTTTAATTATTTTTATAATAACTCACCTATCTAAACGAAGTGGGTGTGCACACGTGACACAACTGGTCGGCCCAGGGCTTGAGCAAGACCTGCAGGAGTCGTGGCATGGACGGCAGGTCCTCGTTCTAGGCTCATAGTACTGGGAACTAAGGCACTCCACGCATAAGCCGTTCTCTAATGAAAAGTGTGGTGGGCATGACGTGCACCGCTGAGGACCAGCGCCATGACAGTCCTGGCAGTAGTGGTGACAGCGCCGACAACTGGTCTGCCATGGGAAGAAGTTCTGAGGGCATTCGGGCCGACACTCTCCTGCCGCCAACCTCCAGTCAGGAGGACAAGATGCGCACTGATCTCTTCTAGGACCCGTGCACGTCTCACAGGACAAGTAACACTTGGAACAGGTCCCCTCATCCGGGTAATAGCCAGGAGCGCAGGTCGCTCGACACGTCCCCGACTGTAGGCGTAAGGCACCCGCACACAAAGTGCAGTTCAATCTTGACACACATTTCTTACAAGTGTGCGGACACGGCGAACACCTTCCTGCCGTCTGATAAAAACCTTGTCCGCACTCAGCTACGCACCTAAAATAAATATTTCATGTTAACTGAACACTTGAAACCGTACAGGAAAAGGTCTAGATGGATAAAGGGCCATTACCTCGATCCTTGTAACAACAAGGGACTCGAACAAGACAAACAGTCCCACTCGTTCGATCCGCTACATTTCTCGCAGGTCGAATGGCAATTTTTACACCTTCCCGCTTCGTGATACTCACCTGCAAAAGTCACTTTAAGTTTGGGAGGAACAAGTGCGAAAAAAGTCGTTGTTTAAGGACATTACTTACTCGTATCGCATTTGTCATTGCCATCGGGGAGACAAGTTCCACTCTTAGTTAGAATCCATTTCTCTTCGCAAACAGAACATACGGCACACGTGCAAATTGAACAGCCAATCGGACACCTAAAACAACAACACAGTTGTTCACGTTTTGTTTGTACTTTAAACGAGATTAAAAATAAAGGCGACAATTAAACGCTCGAACAATGTTGAGTTCAAAGCGAGGCGTTTGAAATTCCGAGCGCTCGTAAGATTGACGACCTCTGTTTCATCACGAAATGGAATGCAAAGATAAATTATCATAACAATAACACTTACCGCAAACATTCTCTTCTTTGGGCGTCGGCGTAATATCCTGGGGGGCATTTTGGTACGCAGCGATTGTTGAATGCGTAATCACCAATGCGACACGAAACACAGGCATTTTCGCTAGGGCCATGACAAGATTCGCACGTCTCATGACACGGCATGCATCCGAAATCATCTTTTTGATGTGTACCCGGAGGGCAAGCCGCTAAACACGAACCGTTGTAGAGAACATAATTGTGGGCGCACGAGGAACACATATCTGCCTTTTCGGAGCAAGTGTCACAATGCTCTGCGCATGGAAAGCAGGCGTTTGCGTCGGGGTCTTCATAGTACCCATCCGGGCACTGTTGCAAACAAACAGCTAAATCAACTACTAGTAAGTGTGCTGGTGCGCAAGTGAGACACGAGTCCTGGCCAGCCCCGGCGCAGGTCTCGCACGACTCATGACATGGCCAACAAACCCCACCTTGATTAACGAAGCTTCTCGGAGGACATCGAGACACACATGTATTATCCAAACGATAATGCTTGCAGGCAACACACTGAGTTGGCCCCTTCCCATAACAACCTTGTGAATCACATTCCGGGTCGCACAGTCTCTGCACTTGTTTATCGTTGGCATCTGCCAAAACATTTTTCCGTTGTGCGGAAGGAATATTTTTAGGATAATTGCGTCTATCAGAAACGCCGAGTTCGATTTCGTTCAAGAATTGTGAGTATTCTGAGGCGTCGTAAACATCGTTAATATGATAAGCTTTCTCTTCCTGATAGACATTATTTGAATTGTAATAGCTTTTATTTCGTAACCGTATCGGACTCGTTGCCGTGCCGTAAAATATTAACTGCCACTTTTTCAATATGCCCGGTTGAGTGACGTGGATATTACCGGCGTTTAATATCTGAAGGGTCCAACGCCCTTCGGCACTTTCTCCCCAAAAATGGACACTTAAAAACGGCCAATCGTCGAAGTTAGAACTCGTTGCGTCATGCGTCCTCTCGAATAAAAGGGTGGAAGTGGTCCCCATCGGCGACGTAAGCAATATCCGTAAATTTCCTCTAGGGAAAAAGCTCAGTGAAATTTTACATTGAACGTGTTCCAAAAATCTGACCTCGTTCATCGTCCCGCTGCACCCATTCACATCCATGTGCACTGATATCGTATAACCGAAAGATGTTTCAATAGACTTGTCCTCGTTTATTTCTTGTGACTTACAAATGTGCTGAGGGGGTACGCTGGTCCATTGTTCGGCTAATGTTACCATCTGAGCGGCGTCCATTAGTCCGTAGCCAAACTTGTGACTTACTTTTCTTTTTACGCCATTTACGATCCATCCTTCTTCCTTTTCCAGTGGTTGTGACCGAGAGGTCATTACGACGAGGTGCTGCATATCCCGCCACGTTAGTAATGTATTTGCTTCTAAGGCTAATGCACATATACCAGCGGCTAATGGCGCCGATGCCGATGTGCCGGTGTGGTCTACTGTGCAAATATGGTCAGGCCTTAATTGCACATCCATATCTACTGTGGCTACGCTTTTGTCTCGCCCGGGGGTGCCTGAACTGTAAGTTGAAGCTATTGTTGATGAGCATTCTTCTAAATACCATGGTTTATAACCCCCCTGCGTTGCACTTGAAATAGAAATAGTGAATATGCTATTCGCATATCCATCACAATTGCAGGAGTCTGTATGCTTGCCGCCGTTTCCTGACGCCCATATAAAAATAGATCCTTTCCCCCCTCTTCCGTTCGTCACACCATTTATAAACGCCCTGAAACAAAGCACTTTTTAATGAGCTCGCCTGTAACCATTTTTCTAAATCGCATGCTATTAGACAATACCTTCTAGCTAAAGGGCCGGGGCCGTCGACGGTTTTCCCGTCGTCCTCGGGTCCCCACGACGCGCTATAGATGTCTATGTGATGTGTGTTAAACCCAAGCGCCTGGGCTTCCACTGCGTCGTTAACAAGGCCGTCGAGCATCCTGACGCCTCCGATGCTGGCGTTGTACGCGATGCCGACGCCGCAGTACCTATTGTACGCGACCGCAGCCACCTCGCCCGCGCACCGGGTGCCGTGTTTATTGTCACCATTGTCCTGCGGTGTCGGGTCAGTGTCGTTCCCATTTATGTCCGTCGATGCTGCAGTATCCTATAATATCGGGAATTCCGTTCAATACACTCCAGTTACGTAAAACATGGGCGGTAATGTAAAATCTTTTGTTCTAAATTGGGGTTTCATTTGACATTTCTGAGCTGTCTTGATTAATGCGAGTTTTATCATACTTATAGAAGATATAAAAAATATTTACATAATTCTGCGCTAAGTCTGGATGGTTGGGTTGAATGCCGTCGTCAAGGATGGTAATAACGACTCCTTTCCCTGTATATCCTTTCCTCCAAGCGTAGCCGACGTTCATGTCTAATCCGTCCGCTGCACCTCCATTCTGAAACAAAAAATAAGGTTAATATCTAAAAATAACCTAGAAATACACTCAAGTGGACGGATATTACGCTTTGCGCATTGAATACTTAATGTAAGTGTTTGTGTTGACGTGGAATGGGAGCGCAGCGGCGAGCGGGAAATATGCGACTGTGGCCTTAGTCGAAGCGAAGCGGAAACGAGAAGTGATGCAATAAACTAGTAAATTCACAAACTAGTGACTTCAACTACCTGGTTTCAGTTAGCCATTGAAATTGTTATTCAGTTATCCATTGAAATTAACGTTTACACAACGTTAATTTTGATCGATAAGAGCGATATTTGTAAAAATCGAGATAGTGTTCGAAAATCCGCTTCTTCGAATATGCCGCTCCCCGCTGTCGCTTGTGGCCTCGTCCCCGCACTTAGTGTACACTTGGTCGCGTGCAAGTAATAGATACGTGCGTGCCGTAAACGTGGTTCACCTGACATGTTACTATGAACATTAATGTTACTCACCATTAAATGTGAGTAAAGGTAATTTGATAATTTACTAGTCGTAAAAACATTATTAAGTCGTTGAAAAAGTTAAGTAAGTTTCAGGTAAAAATGATTTTATCGACTTATAAATAAATATTTAAATATACTATGTGTTCTGCTACTAAGAACGTACAATTCTAAGTATTTGTTCCTTTTATGTCCCAGGTAACCTAAAACAGGATTTCTGCAAGTTCTCGAGGAGACATAAAATACTAAGTCCGCATTTGACGTGTACGACTCTCAAGACGTATCCCAGTAAAGCGTGTTATAGACGACTTACTGCCAAATAAACTGGAACAAATTCATCACACCGGTGAAACTGTTTCATACCTCCCCATATTTTATTCAACGAAATTCATTCTCACTTTAGTCAACCTCTGAACAATAAAATTGTACCCGAATAAACCAGCAAACATTATGAGTGGCCTTATAAAACAATGGGACATCAAGGTCACAGGTTATGTACCTCGAAAAAGGAGATATTCACTTTATACCTCGATCTGGGGACTACACTACTGAATTAGTAATTCCTCCACTATTCTTTGTACTATGAATTTTAGTACACGTACTCGTACAAATGATACCGTCTCGCTTTGTTCTGGTAAAGTTCGTCGACTTGGTACACTCGTACTATTAAATTATGCTTAACATCTGCCACTGAAATGTTCTGCAATATTTTGTACTTGGGCTGAATTTTAAGCAGTACATTATTTTTATTATACGTAATATTATTACTTGAATTGTAACTATCATCACGTATTTTCAGAATGAAATAAATATTACTCGTATGAATATTATTATATATATATATATACTGAAATTAATGTTTATAACATTAATTTCAGAAATAATAAGTTAATATACTGGTATGAATTATGTATACCTACTCATATTTTTACCAAAATAAATATTGTTATTATTTTTGTTAATTACATACATTTAGTACCTATCTAACTAAAGTAAATAATGTTATTTAAAACAAAACATCAAAGTTTGCTACTCGTAAGTTCGTCTGGTTTCAGAATTAGCACGTTTACCTACGTTTTAAATTTTTAAATTAATATTAATATGTTAAACTAATAAGTCCGACTTCAAAAAGGAGGAGTTTCTCAATTCGTTAGAACCTTTTTTTTTGTTCCCACTGCTGGGACACAGGCCTCCTCTCAATGGGAGAGAATTATAACTAATAAGTATTTGTAGCAATTTCAACTGATATACGTCCTTTTATTGCATGAGGGGACTAAAATCACTACTAAAGTTATCACAATTGTCAAGGACGCACAAAGCCTAACCATGACGTCATTTAGAGTGAAATATTCGTCGCAACTCCATTTTCCACATTATGAACCGAGTCTGAAAGCGAAAGTCAAGTTATTTTTTCATTATTTGCATTATAACAATGAGAGCAAACGAGAATTTTGCTTTTAATGTGTCTTTTAATTGTTATACTGGGCATGCCGGACGCTCATAAAAGGAGAATGGGCAGTACTTTATCAGGAGTACCGAAACGTTTAAAAATCTTTGTCTTTTACGTTCTATAGCTGGTATTTTTTTGTAGGTTTCCCAATTTATCTTAAAGTTTTTGAGGTACCTCCATTTTAGTACTGGCAATTTCATCAGGATCTTTTAGAAAAATGTTTGTGTTATTAGGTACTTTCTTACTGTCTTAAATTATCGATTTTACGTAGATACAGTGATTGTGAGCCACACATCAGTGATTTGTACCATAGAAACTAGCTGCATGCATAATATATCCACTATAATGGCATGTACCGAATGGTTAACGAACAGCAGTAACCAAGGCACCGCTATAATCCTAAAACAACCATAAATATATCAAAATTCATACAAAATATTCCTTACCAAGTACCACTGCTCCTTAAAAAGCGGGTCAGGAAAAGCTGGCGCACTGGATTGTCGCATCACATGCCTCGGCTTTAACTGATGGTCCCTCTTGGACCTCCTTAGCTCCCTCTGCTGCATCACCCAACTCACCTGCCAAATGAACTGTCTTTAATCCTCTTTGATAAGTTATGGAGGGGCGCGTTAGAGTGCTTGGAATTTAAAACGTTTTGAAGGACGTCGAGAATATCTGTGGGTGGCTTTTTGGAAGAAAAGAGTTTCTGTTAAAAAAAGAATCGGTATTTTCGCTCATTAAAACGTATTATATTTGCTCTACAGCTATGTTGATCTACAAATAAAATTGTAGTTAATTTAGGTTTAACTTAGCATTTCCATTGGCAAATTAGCTATGCTAATAATACATAGTTGAATGTTAAATAACATAACATTTGTATGGTCTACATCCTGCTTATCTCTCTCTCTCTATGTAACGCGGTTTTGTATAAGATAATATGATGTTCTACAAAATCTGATTATTTGAATGACCACTTTGATACCAAAGGTGGTATGGACTTAAGTCTAATTTGATATATTGATAGGCCTGAATGATAACAAGTATTTTTTTAAACATTTACACTCAAAACATTTAGGATCAGAGCGATCCTTTTTTGACAATGATTCATCATAGATTAAAGGTACTTCCTACAGGATCTTCTTCTTTATCGTATGGTAGTGTCTAACCTGGAGTCAAAGTTTTTATATCGCCTGTGGACGGCTTTGGACTCGACTTTAAATGCCGTCGAGAAATATCTCTGCGAAATGCTGTTTTCACGATGTTTTCCATCACCAAAGCAAGTGCACTCAAGTTTTCAAAAGCACGTTGGCCAAAATAACTAGTATACTAAAGTTAAACCTACTTAGGCACACCAACCAAACATCCCAACACGACATGTCCACCACCCACCAATTAACGCCCGATCGTTGTTAATAGTACAAAATGCGAGTCGTCACGTCCAGGCTATAAACAACGCCATATTAACAGCAACTAGTCTGGAACTACCCAACTTGTTAACAATGATAATACCTAGGCTATTATGTCTGAACTTAGGATATTGGTGTTTCCAAGTGATTGGGTTTCGGAGGTCAAATACTTGGTCCATGTAAAGTATCAGTGCGATACACAAGAGCTTATTGGTAATGAATTTATATTTAAGTAATTAGCTAATGTGTGATGTTTTATGCAGTTGTCTTGTGTTGTTGAGGGAGAGGATTCGCGTTAAGTAAAACGCTAGTTTTCCTTTTAGAGTAAATCAATGAAAAGTAAAGGGTGTAAAAACCTCTTATCAAAGCGAAAGTCACTTATTTTTCCCATGATTGCGATCATTTTTTTGTTCTACACCATACCTGGAAACCTTCTAGTTACGGAGATATTGGGTGTAAAAGTTCCAATTTTTTTTTAAATACAAATTTATATTTTTCACTTGAAACACCTTCACGACCCCCGTACTATTGAATCCATCGACCAACAGAATGATTTAAGTGCGTTGCATAGAGTTCTAACATAAAACATGATTTTACGCTTCAAAAAAAATCGTTTCCCAGAAATTTTTGCATAAAGTTACTTAGTTTGATGTACATACCTAATGCTTGGTTGAAGGTTTCGTGATAAGTTTGATTACAGCCTGTATAAAAATGGTGGTACTTGGTACCACATCGGTATAACTCATTTAGTTTCTACTGAAATAGTGGACCGTTTCAACCCTTGAACTAATTAGTAAAATTATTCAGTCGAATCAATCTTTTCACCGGACTTCCATTCTGGACAGCCAGTCGACAGGAAAACTTCACGGATGGCTAAATCCCATTCAAATTGGAAGATTAACTAACTGGCCAATCCCTTGAGACAAACCCTTGCGTCAATACAGCATAGAATCAATTATTCAAAACGGAGCAAGTCATGATATTGAAGCCGATAACTTTAAGGATAATCCCAATGAATAATTTGATGGTGGACCGATGTCAATCAAATTAACGTGTATTGATTGGGTGTGTAACAAACGAATGGTTTGGAATTGTAGCTTGAAGAACATTTAGTTACTATGTCAGTATTTAAGTCGTAAGAATAACTTGAAAATATGAGAAGCCCGTGGCTAAATAATAAAAGCCGCTCGGGCTGATCTTTAGGTTAAGCTGTACTTGCCTAAGTCGGTCTGCGGATGGTTCACCACCCATAACATACTGGGTTTCCTCTGTGCCTCGGAAAGCACGTTAAGCCGTTGGTCCCGACTGTCATTTGCAGATCTTTAACAGTCGTTACAGGTAGCCCAAAAAGTCCTGATAACCAGTATAACCAAGTGGTATCGTATTACCCTGTACTAACTGGGTTGTGAAGGTCAGATAGGCGGTTGCTCCATGTAAAATACAGGCATCCAGCTGCATCCGGTTAGACTGAAAGCCTACAGAGTTGGGAAATGCCAAGGCTGAATGATGACTAACTTGAAAATGTGTTCAAAAAGATACGACTCGTGGATAAACTTGAACTTGGATTTTTTCGTTCCATATTTAAATAATTAATTTAAATCTTTAATAATCTCACACGTCGTAATAAATTAAATCTTTTCCACACCCAACACCTAATAACATGTAATTTAAACACAATTATGTCTAGACTTGTGGAGTAATTAAAACATAATTCAACGAACTAAATAACTAAAAACCTACATAGATAATCTTACCTACATGACTAGCATTTTGAGCTGTTCTACGAAATTCTAGAATTTATTAACTTTTTAAATTATAGTTCTAGGTCTCAAAGAAAAAATAATAGCTTTCTTTTACCTAAAAGATCGTGCTCCTAAACATTAATCACCTTATTCTGTTTTCATCTTTTATTTTTTATTTTATTTGTTTCCAATTACTTGGCAAGAAACTAATTACCCAAGTTGTTAATATAGCTAAAGGTTCTCCCTCTCTGTCTCACACAACTCATTATCATCATCAGCCAATTCATGTTCCCACTCCTGGGACACAGGCCTCCTCTCTATGAGTGGGATCGGCCTATAGTACACCACGCGGGCCCAGTGTGGATTGGTAGATGTCACTTGTCTTTGAGTTTTTTGGTTCTAGGACATGCCAGTTTCCTCGCGATATTTTCCTTCACCATTTTGAGAGCAGCGGTGATGAAATAAATTACACAAAGTAATGCACCTGCCTGGGTTTTTACCCGGCGTAAGTCGGGGCCGCTACCACTAGGCCACCGCTGCTCTGCACAACTGTGATGTCATAAATACATACCAACGTTCCCTATCTGTATAGCATGTACAGTTATAATATTTAATGTAACGTATGTAATGTGTATTTAATTGTTATTACACACGATTTTTAGCTTTCAAAACACAGTATGCTACAATTTGAACGGTATATCTCGTACATTCTTTGTTGCACACAGTTCCTAGTACAGCCTTTAGGAACAAGACACTGGAAAATTAAAGGATTTTGTAGACTCTATATGGTGCTACGCAATCAATTAGCAAGCTGACTAGAATGGCCGTGTAAGAATGTCAAGTGTCTGTAAAATTCCAGGAGATCATCATCTGCCAAACCTTTTCCCAACTATGTTGGGGTCGGCTTCCAGTCTAACCGTATGCAGCTGAATATCAGTATTTTACATGAAGCGACTGCCTATCTGACGTCCACAACCCAGTTAGTACTGGGTAATACGATACCACTTGGTTAGACTGGTTATCAGGATAAACTGATACACTGTAAATGACTAACGTGTCGCTGACTGAACAAACAAAAGGATGGCTTAAAGTTTAGTTTTTTAAGGTTTTATTTTTAATCGCGTTCAAATTTTTTGAAATACAAAAAGCTTTAAAACTATTGCTACTTATTAAGGTTTAGAATAGCGTAAACGACAAAGAAATTAATAAGTCTGTCAGATACATTTCAACAAAATATTGGACACAGTCTGATTTTTTCCTTTTCTCTCGTAAACAAACAATGAAGACGATACAGTGCGTCGAAAACTCGTTTGACGTAACAATTTGTTACACTTTTTAGTAGAAAGTGTCGTCACAAGCCTACACTCATCATCTTTGATGCGTTGTATCTTCATCATTTTTTATTAATTTGATAAAACAAAAAACACGTATCCAGTATTTTTTGATAATCTAACTGACGGACTAAACAAAATTATATTTTTTTATTCAGTCGTCATCCCTATTGCCATCCCATTGGGATATAAGAGTAAAGGAAGAGAGACTGGTAAATAATATCTCTCGACGGCTATTCGCAGCTGGGATTTACCGCCAGGTGAAATTAGGTTAGAAGGTAAATCGAAAATGGGTCATGAGGACTAATAATAGAGTTATGCCCGACTCGTCACTGTTCCTAGTCGTCAAACAAAAGATCACGATTCACAACTGCACTACAAGTACGTAGGATTCGATAGGACTCGATTAGATAAATTTGACAGTGTTTCTCGATAAAATGAGTTTTTGACTCCATAAAAACTCATTTTATCGAGAATAACTCATATAAAATATTTGAAACAGCAGTGCAAGTACTTAGGATTCGATAAGACTCGATTAGATAAATTTGACAGTGTTTCTCGATAAAATGAGTTTTTGACTCCATAAAAACTCATTTTATCGAGAATAACTATCAAATTTATCTAATCGAGTCTTATCGAATCCTAAGTACTTGCACTGCTGTTTCAAATATTTTTGTTTTCATGGTGCCAGTTAAAGATCGCAATAGCGGCCATTGACCCACCTACATTAATCACAGTTCTTAACTTTGAAACCCAAAAATAAGCCTATTCAAGTCTTGAATCGTAATCTATCGTGATCTTCAACATTTTTTTAAATAAAAACGATACATGGTTCATTTGTTTTGGTTCTTACGAAGAGATAGGGAAAGGGCAATGTCCGCTATTGCGATCTTAACTGGTGGTCTTTTTGTGTGGAACTTCAAACTTTATCAACGTGTGTTACAGTTAGTAAAACAAGATATAACAATATTAGGGCAAGACAGAAGATTATGATGGCTATTGGCAACAACTAGACGAAATCCTCATCCCTCCACTGGATTCGAACGAGGCGTAGGTATCAATAGTCTGGGGCTGCGGGACTGTTCGAAAGAGATACCGTGGCCCCGGAACATAAAGGGCGAGGGAGGAACATGGATGGGTTTTAGTCAGCAAAAGTCTGATGATTTGCCATCCGAAAAAAAAAGGTTTCAATTAGTAATAATAGAATAAGTAAAACAATTTACCTGTGGGTCATTTTTGAGACTATTAAAATGGTCGATGCTGGCATTTGGTGATCTCTTACTAACGTGTGGGTGTGATAATAAGAAGTAGTGCTTCAGGTTGCCAATCTGCAAACAAAGAAAATTTCAATTACATTCAAATATCCTGATTCATATTCAAATTAAAATAAATAAACACGAAACAGTATGAAGAACTTGTCTAATGAGACTCGTGTAAAATTAACCAAGTGTACGGACCAAGGTCAAATGCCGAGACGAAACGAAATAATTTGTAAACAAGTCACGCCTTTAATTCCCGAAGAGTTAGACAGAGGTGTCCCTAATCATAGTACACTCACATTTGCCAGTAATGTTTAAGTCTCATGTAGGGGGGCGTATTGCCATCTACCGGACAAAAAATCCAGACTCCATGGTTGCTATTTAGTCAATTTCTGGGGTGTTTAGTCTGAATGGACTGCGGTCCATTCAAACGCAGACAAAAAATTTCTACGTCCAAATGGACCGGTGTCAAAAAAAGCAAATGAATAAACAATAATAAGTTTATAGGGACAGTCGCATACATTGTTGTTGTTGTCATTTTTCACGCATATGAATGCGCTGAGCTGCAGACCAGTTAAGGCTCCCGAGCCCGAAACGCACGTTCTAAACTCCGTACTAGGTTGGCATGATTTCATGGTAGTATGTATTTTAAGAATCGGTCTATGTACCCTAAATATTACTAGGCTGACATGAGTTCAGGGTGGTATGTATTTTCGTATTGGTCTTCTAGTAATGAATTCAATAATAGCATTTAATAACATACTGCATAGGTATCCATTTTTTTTAATTCTCCTATGTTGCCCAGGGTAACGCAAGGATTCTAACGATACCACGTACACAGAAATTAGTTTAGGCGTTTAGAAGTTATGGTTTAATAAAGAAACACAATACACACGTACATACATACATGAACCCTGAAATCATATCACTCCATTTTTGTGCAATCGTGTAAAAAGCATGAATAATCTCAAATAACTATACATATCACGTTGGAAAAAGAGTTGGCGTAAGTACTACTTCTATTAAAAAAAAGACGTGTGGCACTCGGGGACTGCCGCGGTACAGCTATTGCAAAGCATTTTTATCAACTTATGCAATTATAATTATTTATTTATTTTATTTTTCCGCTTGTTGCCGGCTCGAGGACCAAACGCAGACTGGTTGTTCAGGCTCGGCTTCCCATCACGATGAAATTATGAATTTTATAATGATGGTTCTAGAACATAGAAGAATAAAATGGTTACAAAGTAGGTCTAACATCAAATGTATACAACCTACAACTCCTAGTTACGGCAATATATTAAAAAGAAAACTAGCTTGTCATTGTCATTATCTGACATGGGGTGACATGGGGTGTTAGGTTATTTTCGTTACGGAATTTCTAGATTCGGTCTCCACGCTCAAGGCCCGCGATAGAAGCTATGCAATAGCTTAAAAAAACACTAAAACCGTTACATGCAGCCAGAAACTTGTTAAGCTTGCTATGCTGACGTAAGCAAGACGATCCCTCATTCCGTATGCGTCGAACTCGGTCGGGAACCGGGAAATGTTAGGAACATTTCCCGGTTCCCGACCGAGTTTCGCTTACATTATTATATGATATATATTGATGTACCGAGAATTCAAATATTGTTGTACAGGAATGACGTGATTATCCTGTTGTCTTAAAGTTATCGAGGGGAAAATGTTTTCATAAAGGGTGTAAAACACCTCTTCACAAAGCCGAAAGGCACTTGTTTTCCCCATCATTGCGATCATTTTTATGTTCAACAAAATACCTGGGAACCTTCTAGTTACGGAGATATGGGGTTTTTTTTTAAATAAAAGTTTTTTTTGTAAGATTTTAACGTTTATTTAACACCTCAATACCGTACTATTCAATCCATCCATCAGCACAATGTTTTAAGTGCGTTACATTGAGTTCTACCACAAAACATGATTTATGTTGTGTTGTTCCCCAGCAATATTTTTTGCGTAAAGTTACTTAGTTTGATGTACAGAATGCTTGTTTAACGGCTTTGTGATGAGGTGGTTTACACCCTGTATACTGAATTACATAAAAGGACACGTTTGTATTAAAAAGGCATCCTTGTCTAGACATATTCCAACTACGTTGGGTTAGGTTTCCAATCTAACCGGATGCAGCTGAATATCAGTATTTTACATGGAGCGACTGCTTAAAGAGGAGCTCGTAGCTAAATAATAACAGCCGCTCGGGTCGATCTTTAGGTTAAGCTGTGCTTGCCTAGGTTGGTCTGTGGATGGGTGACCACCCTTACATACCGAGTTCCCTTCATGCCTCGGAAAGCTCGTTAAACTGTTCGTCCCGGTTGTCATTTGTCCTTCTTTGGCAGTCGTTACAGATAGCCAGTGGCCAAAAAAGTCTGACCCCAGTCTTACCAAGTGGTATCGTATTATTCAGTATTGGCTGGGTTGTGGAGGTCAGATAGGCAGTCGCTTCATGTAAAATACTGGTATTTAGCTGCATCCGGTTAGACTGGAAACCGACCCCAACATAGTTGGGAAAAGGTTTGTGCCCTTACATACCGAGTTTCCTCCGTGCCTCAGAAAGCACGTTAAGCTCCAACAGGAGCTGAATATCAGTATTTTTCTTACGGGCCAATGCATACCTATAACGACTGTCAAAGATATATAAATGACAGTTCTGAGCCACGGAGGCAACTTAAAAACAATCGCAACAATACGAACAAGTGATATTCTCACAAAAAAAAACTCATTGATTTATTAATAGTACAAATTGATCAATTTGTTTATATTCACTTTCAATAACTCAATGAACCGTTTGACTGAAACTATTGGCTTCAGTCTTGAAAGGAATTAATATTTATTTGTTACCAATATTTATTAGAGGTTTCATTGTATATTATTCGTGGAAGTAACGGAGAACAATCGTAATTATTGGTAACCTAAGAAAATAATCTTTAATAGCACTTCTTACATTATTTCCCCTCTTTTACATTATTTCCATGTCCAAGCCGCGCGGCGATTCTCGCCCCACATGTCCGCGCATGAAATGTCACTTTCATTTTAACGACCGCGCGAGACCCTCTTAACAAAAACTATTACTACTGAAAAACTGCTATAGCTATATTTGAATAAAAAATACTCACGGAAAGCTCAAAGAATTCAAAATTTAATTTCATTGCAAAAAAAATACTTTAAGCAATAATAAAAAATGAAAATAAAGTTTAAAGTTGGGGAAATCCAATTTACTAACAATAGTGTGGTTTATAATATTATACACGGCCCTTCATACTACACATTCAAGCGACTTAGATAAAGTTACCCTTTGCTTTACGACCAAAATAATAGGTTACGCGATCGACATACGAAGGTTTTAGTAAATTGTCTGCTCAAGCTTAAAGCCGTGTCGTAGCGGCTACGAGGCTACGCGGCTACGCCGTAGCTCGTAGCAAGTAGTCGTAGGCACTTTCAACTAAACACAACGGTAGTTTTATTTCTTTTACACAAAATCTACTTTTAATAAATAAATTATATGCTTTAATAATATAGTTAATAAACACAGTAAAGCAATTTGTCATTAGTTATTATAATTGTTATGTATTAATACTACTTAACTCTAATCACGATTCGTAGTACCATAATCTGTCGATAATTTAATAATTAATCAAACATGAATTGCTAGTGGTATTTGAAGTGAAGTCCAATAGTAATACGCATTAATCAAATATACAATGGCTTCCATCTCTGTCACTCTTATAGCTTTCTCTTTCCAACTAGAATAACGAATAATTTCTTTTGAATACAAAAATAAAATTTTAATTTTGTCGCTTTGAATATCAAAAAGTGGATTGAGGCAGTCAAGTATTTAAAAACGAGAGCAGGAAAAAGGAACATTGAACTGAAAAAAAATGGCGGGCGAGAGAGAAACACGAAGTAAAAAGTATAATCAGACTACATCAAATATTTATTACTTACTGTAAGCCCCGACTTCAATCACACAGTCATGAAATGTTAATTATATTAATGTAAATATACTTATAAATAATAATAATTAGTCTGTCTGTACTACTCGTATGATGTTGCTTTATTTATATAGGCTTATCAAACGTGCTGATTATATAACAAAAATTCTATTATTGGTAAATGTAGATAACATCAACACAATTTTTTAGAGGGCCCAGACAGGCGGTTATCGCTTTTAAAACCTTTCACATTTTCAACCCTAATTTTGGCAGTATAGAAACTTAAGTTATTCTGGTAGTTAATCAATCCAGTACATTTTATACGTAAGGAAAATTAAAAAATGTACTAGATTGATATTGTTATCATCTAGACTCACGAGACTTAGGTCCATGTTCACCAAAAAGATGACGGTCTATTATCTAAAAAACAGCTGTTTAAAACACATTTTTGTATGGGAATATGTCACATTGACAGCAGTTTTTAGATAATCAGACTGTTATCTTTTTGGTGAACATGGACCTAATTATGCTCAAAGCTATTTAAAAAAACATATATCACGTCCGTAATACCCAAAGGATTAAGCAGAGATGCTCCTAATATTTATGTTTGAGTCCAATATGATAAGGGGCGAGCTTATTGCCATCAAACGGGAACAAATCCGGACTCCGTGGCTGCTACTGAGGAATTCTTGATGGAGAAACCCAATAACGATTTGCCCGACTCAGGAATCGAATTCAGGACCTCATGGTCAGCAGTCAGGGTTGCGATCACTAGACCACTGAGGCATTAGTATATTAATGTAGTGTGTTACAATAATTTGAATCACATTCATTACTAGCTGTATCTTTAGTTTAAAAGAAACCCAGCATGTCAAGCAAGCAAAACAGCAAGCCAAAAAAGCTAAGCAAGCAAACAAGCAAGCAAGCAAGTCTAAATTAATAAAATGGGTTTAAATATAACGGGTGCGAGCCCATAGCTATTAAAAGATCAACATCAAAAAACCGTTTTTACATTACAAAAATCATTTCTACGATGACATGTCCCAAATTATAAAAGTAATGAAGTCAGGGCCTCAAAGGGTTGAAACTCAAACATTTTTTATCGGCCATAAAAAATGGCAGCGAATAGTTATGCTGGGATCGAATCGAGTGTCGTTTTGCCCAACAAAAGGCCGTTGTGCCCTCAATAGCGTCATTGATACAGTACACACCCATGCAGTTTAGCTGATCGGCTGTTTGTTGGCCAATGGGGAGGGTTCATTGTATATGATATTGCTGTATTTTTGTAGGCTAGGGCAAACTGTTTTCTTTTTACAAAAATAATACGCACTGACAAGTACTACAATACTGAATTTGACCTGTCTATAAATGTAAATATGTAGTTTCAAATTAAGTTCGACTACTTTTTTTTTTGTTAGCTTGAGTGTTCTATTTGGCCTTTGCCCCGTAGTGAGACTTATAATAAATAACGAAAATAAACTTCTTTCAATATTTTTTGTCATCTTCAATTTTCAGTTCAAATAATTACACTAAGTAATAAGTTTTTTAGGTTTACAAAGTAATAGCATTAAGGGGCCTGCGGAGCATGCGAATTTCATACAAACGTAATACCAAAATAATTTGTAAATCAAACATATTCTTAAGGTATTGTGTATTTATTTTGATTGGATTACAGAATATATAGGTTCCCAAATACATATTTTGAATGTAAACTGATTTAAACAAGAGTTAAGAAAAAAATAAATTTTCTATAGAAATTTTGTATTCCTTATATCTCGTCTTTATATCACTGTCCTTTCAAAATATTTATTTGGGAACATAGATATTCTATAATACAATCGAAATATTTACACACTACCTTATGAATATGTTTGATTTTCATATTATTTCGGTATTACGTTTGTATGAAAAACGCACGCTCCACCGGCCCCTTAAGTTAATTAAGTCCAAGTTATTTTTGTCATTGTGTTCTAATAATATTTGGCGACGACATGTACCATTTAAATAAAATATGTTTCATGTTTTGATATTACAGCCCGGTGCAAACACAGCCCGTTTTAAACGTTCGAAAAATAAGGTCAAGCACTTTGTGGCTGTTTATCCATACTCAGTTTGTTCCCATTGTTACAAACGGTTCTAATTAATTTTAAATACCTTTGTTTTGTAATACGTTTCCCATTATTTTGTCGGGAATTTGACAACTAAGTCTTTTGTACCAGATTAAACAAATAATTTATTAATTATTACAGGTTGTGCGCTGTTGCGGGGGCTTTGTTGTAACTTGGAATATTTAGGGGTGTGAATAAATAAGACATTTACAAGATAAAGGAGGGTAGTCGTCGTTGTGGGTCAGCGCACATGAAGTTATTAAACCAGTTGTCACTTGACGAAGGGTCTGATTTTGCGATGGTATACGGGGGCGAAGAAACTCCTAAATTCTGACAAGATTTTCCGATGTGTGTTTTTAGTGGCTGGTTATACCAGTAACTCATATTAACGTGGTCACCAAGAGTGTTGGCTAGGTTTACTTATCTTTCCCGCTACGTACGGTTGAACAAGCTATTTGGTTTACAGTTAAACCCACAAATTACATTGTAAAATGATTCGTTCTGGGCCGTATTGCCGCCATCCGTCCATTTTCTACAGCGTTTGATATGTTCCGGTTCCGGTGCACATTTTATGGATGCTTTATCAGCATCCATTACGTCACAATACAACATATTTTTGAACTGCCACTTTCCAATAGCTGAAGCAATAGCGCTAGAAACATTTTCTGTGTCAATAAAATACTTGTCATTCCTAGTTAACATTGGTATTAATATGGCTGTCACTATGCACGATTAATTTCAAATTAATCAAGCTAATGATCGGTAATTGTCTGTAATCTGCGCGGCCCATTTAGCCTCACACAGGAGGGCTTATTATAATCCCAGTGGAGTCGTAACGAGTTGAATAACTGTGTCAGCTTGCATAGTAACTTTAGAAGAAGTTAGAATCAGACTGTGACGTACCAACTGCTGTGGCACAGGTCTTTTCTCTCTAAGCTGTCCAAAATCCAGGTCCACACAAACTTAGATGGTGTGTGTCTTCGATTTGATCATCATCATCATCATTTCAGCCGAAACATGTCCAATTCTGGACATAGGCCTCCCCCCAAGTGTCGCCACATTGACCGGTCCCGTGCGACTCGCATTCAACAGATTCCCGCAACCTTTACCAGGTAATTTGGTCCACCTAGTAGGAGGTCTTCCAACGCATCGTCTTCCGGTTTGCGGTCGCCACTCCAGAACTTTTCGGCCCCATGGGCCACCCGTCTTCGATTTATTGGCTCTTTGTACTGGTGGAAACTACGACGATTAAATCGATGATTTAATCAAACACTGTTTTAGGCTTTTCTCAAAACAACAAATAATCACGGAAGATATCCCGTAAGTGACAATATAAGTTTTGATGATTTAATCTACAGTATTAAGATCAGTAAAGAAAATGCGAGGTTAACAATCCATGTTTTAAAATATGACCTAATATCGAATATAATGTATTGTTGTACCTAAATGTGTGCCGATAGTGTAACGTTTTGCGATTTATTAAAACTATTCAGACAGAGACCTTTTGAAGATAAGCAAGTAATTTATGAATCCCCAAAATGTGAATCAAAATTAGAATAGGTAATCACATTGTACTAAACCTATTCTACATGAGTGTGTTACTGAATAAATTGCATAGTACGGTTTCTTTCAATCATGGGCAGAATTATACGTTTTCTTTTTTTGTTCAATCAATTTGATTTGATGGCAAGGTTGGCGCAGTGGCTGAGCGATTGATTGCTGCGCTGCTCGCAGGTTCGATCCCCGTATCAATATCAATTGGTGTCCTACAGTCAGTTGTTCCGGGTCTGGCTGTTTGATGTACTCACATGTACAAACAGCCAAACTCTTAAGCCCAGTTACTTTTAAACTCTTAAATGTTTGTAAACGCACCCACGAAACAAGAGAAATTCCTAGTGTGGGGCAAGGTTTTAATAACAAAAAAAAACAAGCTCAAATTCATATTTTGCAATTGCCCAAACTTAGTTGACTTTCCAATGCATTCAAAAAAATTGTGAACTACTGTGAAAAATTGTGATATACTATAACCATAAAAACTTTAAAGATATATTCTCAAGCATTAAGCTGAACTAACGACTGATTTAGCACTAGTACCCCACAAAGGAATAATACGGTCTAAATTTTAGTAGACAGAACTCCAGGCGATTCTACTAAGTGCTATCTGAGTTCACACGACCATAAACTGGGGAGTTTTAAGATTGCAATGGTGCATAAATTGTGACCAGTTATTGTTCCTCGGGGAGAGCTCGATAAGGAGCCACTTGCATTCAACATTAATATCTCTTACGTGACGAAGTGTGGAACGCAACAGGTTTTTTTCTTTTATTTAAGACAAAGATTTTGTCGGGCTTCGAAACTCAATCGGCAAAAATGGAACTCTTCACTTTGACGTCCGTCTGTCAAAGCCCTTTTTCTCAGGAACGTGTGGAGGTATAAAGCTGAAATTTATATCAAATACTCAGGTCTGAGCCTTTGGAGCAGTAAAAATCAACGCGATCAAAAGCGATTTCGCAGGGATTCAATACCTATAGGTACTTCCCGTTGTCTTAGAACCATGAATTTGGCAAGAACCAATATGTTACAGCACATAAAATAACAAAATACTTTCAAATGTATACGGAACCTTCGGTGCACAAGTCCAACTCGCCCTTGGTAGGTTTTTTTCAATAATTTAGGACTTCTTACGGTGTATTTTGAATATTCAACATACCTATATAAATGTAAAAGTTGAATTTTATAGCGTGGATATTTCAATAGATCTAATGAAAATAGTCTTTTGACATCTTATTATTTATTTTTTTCAAAAATTCAGGCTGCTATGAATAACTCTAAGATATCTTGATTGCAAGAACATAAACTAGTTTCCAAATGACCTGTACCTGAACCAAGGGTTTGGATAAGCCTACAAAGAGCATACATCGATATAAAGTGCTCGTCCACAAAGGGAATCGTCCGAGTCTCAGTAATTGCTTTTGTATATAAACTACAGCTGTAAAACAGACACCCAATTGCAATATAATCCGATTGGATGAACAAATAGAGCGCGTTCTAATTTAAAACGAAAGATAACTTTGTGATGTTTTAGTAGTATTTGAAAGGTAAGCATGTAAATGATAAAAACGTCAAATCAACCTGTGATTGTCGAAGGGTTAAGCAAAATTGTAACATAGTAAAATCGCATTTAACAACACACACTAAGATAACAATTAAACGACATAACGTCTTGATTGGCAAACGATGTTAGCAATAAGACTTATAATTGATTACCTCGACCAGAAGCAAATGTGTACGTACTGACGAGCTCAAGACGGTGAAAAAGAATGCAATGACAAATGAGGTACTTAAATATACGTATGCATGCACCACGGTGAAGTGCTAGCATTACAGACTCCGCGCAGTGCGTTCAAGCGAGATTCCAATTATCCAGAGCTTTTGTTCCTTCTCACTCTGACGTTCTATTGTCATCACACCCGCGCATTCAATGAATATTTTTCATTCAGTTGTGGCTTTAATTAATATCTATTTTAGAAAATTTTCAATGGAAACTGTACCCTTCCGTACCCAACGTGTCCGCTTTTGTTGTTTAATTGATTTTCAGTGTTATCTCTACCGAAACTGTAATGGAACGTGTTTAGTGTGAATAGGCCTTTATGTGTACGTTTCACACGTTTAATGTGGGCTCAGCTTTATGTTTTGTTTGTTTCTTTTGGTCTTTAATGGAGTGGGCTATGGCAATTTTAATTGTCATCGTTGTTTTTGAAAATACATACATAAACTCACAACTTTTTCTCATGTACCCACATGACAGAACGCAACCTGCTGCGATCCTTACGTACTCCTTTTGCCTCATCCACGGTCATACACACACGCCGGTTGCGAATACAACGCACTTGACCTTTATGAAGACCAATAATGTCATTGTATGTCCTCCTAAGGAATCCCAGCGGCGTTGCCACTCACATTTTTGTTTTTGAAAATATTTATTTTACACCAATGTAAAGAGTGTTTCAAACACCGAGTGAGAGTGTTAACATAACAACAAATTAATAAATCAATTGTTTAACGTATCAGTGAAGCAATATTTATTCTATTCACCCGAACCGTTCTCGTGATTCTAATTTCAAATACATCTTGAATGACGTGATTTTTTTTTTAATTAGTACATTGTTTTCTCAGTTCGTAACTTTCGGCAATTAACTAAAGTCAAAAATAATTTAAGTCGGATTGCTTTTAATCCAGTAGGTTTTAATTTTGATTCGTCCTAAAAACTTAATCCGCTGAATCCAGATAGGCTGACATTTGAGACTGCTCCCCAAGGAAATAAATCTAGAAATAAGCTTCTCGTTAATTATTATTAAATCATGACATTGTACTATAATTTTGTGCGAATAAATTAAATGACTTAAGAGACCGGCGGAGCGTGCGTCGTTCATACAATCGTAATACCAAAATAATTATTCTTAAGAAATAGTTTATTTATTTAGATTGGATTACCTACATAATATCTAGGTTCCCAAATATATATTTTGAAAGAACAATGATATAAAGACGAGATATGAGGAACTTAAAATTTCTATGGAAAACTTATTTTTCGCATAACTCTTATTTAAATCAATGTCCATTCCAAATATATATTTGGGAACCTAGATATTATGTAACCCAATCGAATTAAATACACCCTACCTTAAGAATATGCATATGACTTACAAAAATATTTTGGTATTACGTTTGTATGACATACAAACGTAATACCAAAATACTCCGCGGGCCTCTTAATGAAAAATGGACTTTTAGCAACAAATCTTGTGTCGCCCTCTTCCTGTAATCCATCTAAAGGTTGTCTTGCAAAGATCGCTATTAGCGATAAGACCGCCCATTGTATAATCCTATATGAATTGTTTTTGTAAATTTATGTAAATGTATGGTGTACAATTTTACATAACAAAAGAATCATCATTCTATTCTATTCCTAAAATATCAATGTAAAAGGTACTTATGTAGACAATATTGTTAGATGACTCGACTAACCAACTCGGCCATCCAATAACGTCATTTTGAGGGTCTTGAAATATTCTTCAAAAAACTCATTACAACTTAGCTCAGCACCAAACGCTTCCACAAACTGGATACAAGGCCAAGATCTCAATAAAAATTAAATTTAAACACAAACCGAAAACAAACAGTACTTGAGAAGTAACCTCGCAACTTCTAGCGCCATCTGTTGACCGACCATTGTATCTACAGTTCGATGCGGGGAAACTTCCAAACGTTTCGAGGTCGACGATTTTTCCTTTAGCAATTTGCATTCTTTTCACATTTAGAGCAAATGAGCGTACCCCGTAATGAATTTGGGAAGTACTCTCCGGTGTTATGACGAATTTTTGTAAGGACCTCGTTTAGGACTTGATTTCGTCGCGACTTCGCCAGCTATGTTTTTGAGCTCGCTATTCTGTGATTACTTTTTGATAGTTCTGTGGGTGCCAAATAGAATTGCTGAGTGTTATTTTGTTTCCAGTTTGTTGGGTAGAGGTCAGACGGCAGTTAGGTCTTAAGTGAAAGCAAACGTTGCGCATAATTTAATATTCTGGGGTAACAACAGAAACGTGAATGAAATCGGTTTTTCACAATAGTGTCTGATATTTATCGTTTCGAGGCTAAATGATTTCAATAACAGAACATTTTTGATCGCTGCCGGTGCCAAATTTTCGCGATTTTCCTTTGACAAATAAACAACTAAAATACACATAAAAAAGGGACATCGTTTCCCATCGACGTTTGATAGGCAGTTAATTGATGGATTGTGATACCAACATGATCCCTCCGGTACCCGAGTCACGAGGATAATTTATTTTGCTTTTGTTTGCCTTCCATTTACTATGTGATAAACTCTTTTTTCTTTGCTTCCCCTATTTTTGACGGTGGGACATGAGATTGGATGGTGATTGATAAATCGCAGTTTTTAGTGATGTTATTGCTGTCGATATATTTTTGATGTGTTGCTTGTTGTTAACCTTGAACTGTGTGGTGCAGGTAGGTTTCATGCAAGGAGTTTGTATAATATGAGATTGGTGGTGAACTTTTGGGTAGTGTTTTAGCAGAGCTACAATTAATAAATTAATGCATTAACCTACTCTGCCTTTCATATACAGAAAAAAATATACGCAATTTATTATTATTATTTCTGCCACATCTTATAATTCAAACCATTGGTCTCGGCTGTCATTTGTAGATCCTTGACAGTTGTTACACTTAAAAAAAAAAATATCGCTGGTCATTACACACAGGGCCATCAAGTGCCACACTAAGCAAGGCTTGTGTCGTGGTCACCAGACAGTTGACATACTACATATTGTTTACTTTTATTTGTAAAAATGCTACATACAATTATAAATTAAAATAAACTAAACTAACTTAAACTATAAACTTAAAAAATGGCGTCAAAAAACTCCTCCTCAACGCTGTCAACTGGTAAAGTCCCCAGGAGACTGGCGGCGTTACCGCGCTGTATGACAACGCTAAGCCTTTGGCCAAGGTAAAAGCCAGCCCTAGGGTCACGGGAAGTGTCAATTAAGCGTCAAATACATACTTATTATACATATAAACATCCATGACTCGGAAACAAATGTCCATGCTCAACATTTGCTCCTACCGGGTTTCGAACTCGGGACCCAAAGAACGTAAGGCAGCCTCACTACCGCTACGCCATTCGGGTCAACCAGTACCTACCAACAGCCAGCCATTAACAAACAGTTTTGCCAATTGGTACCGTTTCACCCAGTACTAACTGGGTTGTGGAGGTCAGATAGGCAGTCGCTCCGTGTAAAAACTGGTATTCAGCTGCATCCGGTAAAACTGGAAGCCGACCCCAACGTAGTCGGGAATAAGCAGATGATGGTGATTTAGCATAATTATCTTACATTTTATGTTCAGAAAAAAATATACGCAATTTGTTTTTTTTATTATTGCAGACATCTAATAATTCATTGTCTCGAGCACCTTTGTAACTGAACAAAAATATCCGAAATAAAACATAAATAAATACTACTTTTGTTATGTTTATACAACAGGGTATTTCCATACACATTAATTATCCATACGCCTAAAACACCATGGAAGGGAGAAATTTGAAAATGTTTACCTTCACCGTTTAATCCGGGGAAATACTGGCCGAGAACCGGGTGTATTATGTAATCCTATACTGCGGGCGTAAATTCTACGCCGGGCACAAACAACACATGTGTGACGTAAACAGCGCTGCAGGGCCATCTCCACTGATGATTGACAGACGATAAGCATGGTAATACTCCATGGAACGCAGGAAACACGTTCTTGGGCGTCTGTTTAAATAACACCGTTGGATTTAGAGCTTAGTGGTGATGGTAGATAGATTTTCGCTTCCAAATATTGAAATGTTCGCTAACTGTATTGTAGTAAATACATAATTGTATTTATAGACGATCATAACACCGCTAAATCTTATAAGCGCCTATAAATTACCAGTATTACGGTATTGAGTTTTGAATCTTCTACTTAACCCTAAGTTCGCAAGAAAAACAGGTGGCTCTCAAGACCTAATACTCCCTAATAATAATTCCTTTCATAGCTATACGTCAGCAGTTGTCCGGATAAAGTGTGTAGCAAAAACTTTTGTGACTGAAAGTACTTCGACACTCACAAAGTTGGGAGCGATGGAGAAAAAACTTTTCTTCCCGACAGTCCGTGATTTCGGGCATTTTGTATGGATGTAATCTTGGTGGCGTTAGGTACTTACATGTTTTTGTAGCCATTTCTTAGTGTACTGATTAATTATACACAATCTTATTTAACTTTTTTGGAATGGAGCAAGTTTTTTAAGTACATAAGTTTGTATGTTACGTGAATGGGGTGAGAAAACATGTAATTACTAGTTCGTGAAGATACTCTCGGGTGAGTGCTAAACGTTATTCAGACTGTTCCGTTCTTTATTAGATTTTTTAACCATTTTCGAGTGTATGTTCCTGTTTTTTAGATGTTGGTGTATTTATATGGTGAGATACCAACACAATAGTATAGATAGATAATGTATAGATAGATATCTATACAATATTTGTTTTATCAAAAGATCTAACCTACAATCCGCAGCGTTGAACGCCAAAACCACTAAACCGCTGCACCAATTCGGTCGCCAAACTTTGTTTTAAGGAAACCCATAATTTTAGTGGTTAGTCAAGGCGATTAAGCGGCCACCAATTACAACGCTTTTTTGCTCCTAATAAGCTTCAGTTACTAACTAAAATATTCCTAATACTTCCGTAATAACCGTCTAAGCTTTTGTTTACTCCAACGTAAAAATAAAATAAACAGTCTCGATTCAAATCTCCGACTAAAATTAACCGTAAAATGCTATAGAAATCGTGTTAACCCTTAACGGAACGCCTTGACACGTAACAAAAACGTTTATGTTCATTACTTTCAGGTTGTACCTCACTTAGACCGTGTGTTTAAGTGTTACAAGGAAGGGTTGTTCAGCCGATGACCGTGTTTTGGGGCACAAATATGAACCGACATCAAAGTATTCATGTGTTTATTTTTATGACTTATGAAGAGGGATGTGTGGTATTCCCCGGGGTTTTGTGAATGGAAGGGGAATGACATAAGACTTCATTACGTAAAGGGTTGTGTTAGTCGATCTTGTAAGTTTATCCCTTTGAATCTTCTCAAATTGCTCGTTCGTTTTGTAAGTTGATATTTTATTTCTTATTACGGTTGATTACGGAACGTGAATACTTATTACATTATTTTGGGTAGTGTTATGTAGTCTTGTAATTTAAGATGTTATCATTAGGTGTACCTACCTGATTTAGAGGAAACTCTGTAGAGTTTCCTCTTAATCTTTAGAGTTGTGGAAGAAAGAGACCGAAAAGTCGTAGTGTTTGAAAGGTTTGGAAATACAGTTTTTAATAAACAAGTTAAATTTAATTTTTAATTTTAAAAAACCCCCGACACAATTTACTAAAAATTAAGTGGAAAGTAATTCGTTAATTCGCCATTTTGTGGTGGCAGCCATCTTGATTTTTTAATTTATCATAGTGATTTTGATTTTTTAATTTATTCTACTAGTCAAACCCTTTCATTTGATACCCATATTGAGGGAGTTGTTGAATAAAAATGTAATCCGCCATTTTGTGGCGGCGGCCATCTTGGACTGATTTTTATCAAACATAGCTAAGAACACTCCCGACTAACTCACCTTTCAAGCAAAAAAAACAAAGCCAAAATCGGTTCATCCGTTCGGGCGCTACGATGCCACAGACAGACACACACACACAAACACATCAAACTTATAACACCCCGTCGTTTTTCGTCGGAGGTTAAAAAGAAACCCTCCCTAATCAGTTCCAAAAAAATAAATCAATACAGAATCGCTTGCAGAATAAAAAATCTTATTCTAATTTCATTGAAATCTTAATAAAGTCAAACCTAATTTAGGATTCGTCGATAACTTCCAAAAAATGATTACATTTAGAGCACAACGCATTAGTATTCTAGTCTCGTTGTTTTAGAGATAAACCACGGTAGCGTACCTACCTAATAAATATGTACCGAATTTTCTGGTTTTATTTGCGATGTTAGACTTTACCTCGCTTTACCTACATAATTAAATTCTTTTGTGGGGTCTAAGAAAGCAGGGCTCAAGGGAGTCAGTCTATGCGAACTGAATAGTAGAATTTAAATCGGAAAGCTGGGGTATTTTTACGTAGAGAACCGTCAAGAGTCGGGGCGTATTTGCTTGCTTAATTTGTACATTTAGGAAAATTGAAAAGCTGAAGAATGATGTTGTTTTCGTCAAGAAATATGGCAGCCGTATGAATTTCTATACCTATTGTAATTTAGACTGTTGTAATGTAAGGCAAAGCGCGTTTTAGCGTAGGCACAGTAATTAGGCGTAGTCAAGTTCACGACCTAGACAAAATTACCCGAAAGCACGATCAATAGACAGAAAAAGGTCACGGTGACATTACTGAAATAACATATTCTATAATTACCCGCTGACCAAGAAACTAAATCATCCCTTCACCTAAAGGTACTGAACTAAAAGATTAAAATCATATCCAAGTTCTGAAAGTCAGCTTGAAAAGTAGTTCAGCTTATAGATTCCTATCGATGGCTCTATACGATACGAACAGGTGCATCCGAGCTACCTGCAGAATAAACTTCGCTAAGAAACCACATAATCAAGATCGTGTTTTAAGATGCTGCAGATGTTGAATAGAATAAAATTATCTTCTGTTTGTTGCGAAAAGAACGTAGCTATACAGATTTGTGTTCTTAAGGAAAATGTTTGTCGATAATGAAAATATTGCTTTGTTTACTTGTAGAGTCAATAGTCAGCACATAAAGAAGCCTGGACTCCATTCGCAAGGGTCATATAGACTAGGGGGGGTTGACAGCTGGATAAGCAAATAACTCAGTCTTTTATTACAACATTTGTTAGCACTAACCCGTCTTTTAAGTGGTAACAAATTCCCCGGTAAACGCTAGTGTTTGTCGTGAAGTGCGAGAGGTCAGCATGACGTCCTGAGATCGATTTCCAGGACAAAAATAGTTTTACCGGCTGTTTCCATCAAGTCTTTCTCAGTCCAGGGCTGCGAGACTGTTCGAATGAGATACCGTGGCCCCGGAACACAAAGAGCGAAGAGGGAACATGGGCATAAGATCCGTAAAATCTTTAAACATATACGACCTCTTTAGAAGACTGTGCGTCAAACGAGAGATGCGAATATCCTATCCCTCCACATTTCATTAACCCGTAAGATCACCTGCCGCCCGGTTATGAGATTTAATTAAAAAAAAAAAAAAAAAGAAACTGCAGTGGCCAAGCTGGAAGTCCCTTAACTGATTGCGAGCCCCGAGGAAGGAACATGGGTGGTTTTTTAGTCTGTAAAAATCTGACACTTCCTTCCGCTCCGACCAGAGGGAGGGCGAGGAGTCATTTCGAGTCATGGATGTTTATATGTATAATAATTTGTATTTACAAACAAAAAGTATATATGTAGTATATCAACTGTCTAGTGTCCACGACACAAGCCTTGCTTAGTGTGGCACTAGATGGCGCTGTGTGTAATGTCCACCTATATTTATTATTATTATTATTTTATTTCATGTAACAGGGCCTGGATTTGTGCCCGGTTGAAGGTAAAAGGCTCGTATCCAATTCATCATCGGCCTATTAATGTTCCCACTGCTGGGACAGGCCTCCTCCTTATGAGAGGGAATATAATCCACCACGCGGGCCCAGTGCGGATTGGTAGATGTCACGTCTTCGAATTTATGGTTCTAGGACATCCCGGTTTCCTCACGATGTTTTCCTTCACCATTTTGAGAGCAGCGGTAATGTAATAAATTACACAAAGTAATGCGCCTGCCTGGGTTCGAACCCACGACTTACTGAACTTAAGTCGGGGCCGCCACCACTGGGCCACCGCTGCTCCCCAATTACAAGGAACTTAAACAACATTATCCTGCCCTCATCCCAATTAATGCAGCAGCATGTATTCCTCTTCCATTATTTTCTATTATTCGTCATGACGGCAGACATCTCCTTTATAGCCATCCTTCACGCAGTCCATCCATCGTTTCTTTGAACTTCAATACAACTGGCGAAATGTGGCTGTATTAAGTACACCTCTACCATACCTGTTAGGGATTACAGGTATGAATATTATGTTAATATCGCTGGACATTAACACACAGCGCCATAGCAAGGCTTGTGTCGTGGACACCAAATAGTTGATAATATATACTACATATATAAATTTTTGTTTGTAAATGCATACTTATTATACATATAAACATCCATGACTCGGAAACAAATGTCCATCACACAAACATTTGCTCCTACCTGGATTCGAACCCAGGACCCTAAGAACGTAATGCAGCCTCACCCACCTCTACGCCATTCGGGTCGTCAAGTGTTATTTTATTACATCCTTTATTCATTATCTTACATGTTTTTAACATTTTTAAATATTTTTATATACAACACTATAAAAAAATATTTAAAATATATAAAAAAATATATAATTATATTTTCAGTTTTAAACCTGTGTAATAAATATATCTAAAATTTATTATCAGTTTTAAACCAATATTTTGAATACAGGTACGCTCAGCTGACTCGACTAAAATGTTGTTTTACACACTAAAACCAAGTTACCTACATTGTATTATACAAAGCTTTCTGCAAACTTCAGCAATGCCTTAGAGAACAAGAGATAAGAATATAGTACTTTCCCCACTTTCAAGCAGTAAAAATATAATTGTCGCTTGCACTCGATATTCAACTCTCGTTTCTTGAAACAAAGTCGAGTTTAGAAAATTACGGATTGAGTTTCGTAAAGTAGGTTAAGAGAATTAGTGTAGGTATATCGTAGTTTATACCTAGATATAGCAACTCTTTAGTGAACTTAGTGTTTAATTTTTCTATTCTATTTTGCAGGCAAAAGATAGGAGCTATAATGAAGACCAAAAGTGCCTGTAATTGGCCTACTTGAAATAAATGCTTTGATTTTGTTTTTTTTTTTACTTTAAATATGTATCGTATTTATATTCGACTTTTTTTCAGCAATATTACTAGCCATGTTCAAAACCCAAGAGAGTACGTCTAAGCCACATATATTATGTATGTACCGGTATAGTTTAGAGATCACAGCAGTTATGTTAAAAGGTTTAACTCCCTTTGGGAACAAACATCTGTTTACTCTAATCTCTTCTCCCCTACCGTTTGATATATCGCTGGGGCACACCATCCTATAAGAAATCGTTCATGCGTTTATAAGTAAGAGGTTCAACTTTATAGTTCGGAATAGTTCGACGGTTGCGGGAAGGACTGGCGAACGGGAGGTCGGGGGTCGAATCTCAATCATTGCTTTATTGAGTGTGCCCTTTCCTTGTACAATTGTGTATAAATAATTAGCTTATGTCACGCTGTTTCACCCACGTAGTTCCCGTTCCATTGAGAGTACGGAGATAAAATATTGCCTATGTCACTAGCCAACGACCACTGGCCCACATTGGCCCTGGATCGAAGAATTTGGAAGTCATGGGGAGAGGCCTTCGCCCAGCAGTGGGATGACACAGTCTAACAGTAACAGTAACTTGCTGATAATGTCCTAAATCCATTGCTGAAAGATTTTCAAATCGGTCCTGTAGTTTTTATATTCGTTACATACAAAGATATAAAAATACAAAAATACAAGGTCAAACCTTGATTATTGCTTACCCCAACCGTGTCTCCACCTAGCATCCTACCTTCCTTTGCCTCGTTTATTTGACTTCAACTCTAATTTAGTTTAATGACCTTTTACTGAACCGCTCTCTAGGGAAATAATGAAGAAGCAAAAAAATCAAACACCTACTCTAAAAATCACATCTAAAACACAGTTTATAAATAAGAATTTCATGAAGATTACAAAAAAAAGGTTACGACACAACGTTACTTTTTACAACAAACATAGTAAGTCGAAAACATTGTTATTATATTACGCTGGAGGAGAAAAATAACACAGGACCATAAAAATCTAGGTCTTGAAGGCAACATTTAGCGTCACCAGCAGTTTGGGAAGTGCCTCATTACGCTAGATATGAATTGGGATTATACCCTTGTTTCTAACCGGGTAGGCAGTTTCGTTACTTCGATTAACTTAAATATGATGGTAAGGGTATTTATTTGACTATGCATTGGATACTATGACTTTGCACTAGTTTAGTACAAAATGATAAATATACATGGTACAGTAGACCTCACGTGTATGTGACATATAGGATAAAAACAATAGAATGTGAAGTTGAGTTTCATTGTAGTCGTTTTATTTCACCCCAAAAAAACGTAGTCTCCTAACAATAATTTTTGTTATGAGTTTTTAGACTGACATGGTCACTAACACAAACATTAGAATTAAGAACGGGACATTTACCATGTTTATTGTTTGTTTTGAGTTTCCGATATTTCGGCACTGTTACAAGCGCCATGGTCACGGATGAACTGAAGTGAAACATGGTAAATATCCCGTTCTTAATTCTAATGTTTGAATATTTTTTGTTACTTAGTTTGATGTACAGAATGTTTGATTATGATGAGTCTGTTTACACCCTGTATAATGAAGTAATTTTTGATCATCACCATCTGCCTAGCCTTTTCCTGACTATGTTGGGGTCGGCTTTCTGACCGGATGCAGCTGAATACCAGTAATTTTTGATATGAAAAAGAAAAAAAAGAAAATCTATCCCCGTTTAATTGATGGTTTTGTGATGTACTCTGCTACGCCAGGCTAGTAGTCTTAAGTCCGAATGTTTCCCTTGAAGTACTGATAAATGATAAATGATATTTATTCAGCAAGTAGGTTTTCTCAAACACTTTTACACGTCATTTTTTTTTAAACTAGATGGGGCCGGTGTTTCGTACCTGACTACTCTGAGAAGAAACAGCCGAAACAAACTCAGAGGAAATTGTGATTAGCAGCAAGGAGTCTAGATTTGTTGTTAAATGTCAACGGGTTGAGGACTATTACGCAGTACCTACTTATAACGCAACAGTGGAATGTCAGTGTGGGTGTAGGTACTTACGCAGGCACTGGGTTACGTACCTACCTACGCGTTATGTAAATTCTGAAGTTAATTATAACTGACGCTATGTTTAAATCTCCACAAATTGATACTGTTGACCTTTAGAAATCTCAGAATCGAACGTTTACATTTCATATTACAAACTGTGGTCCATAATTTCACCTGTTATTTACGGGAACGGAAAATCTCACCCTTTTGTCTAAGCTACCTACCTCTCGCTCAAAATATTAAGATCTTAGTGAACACATAACAAACCGACTAACATAGGGACGTATTTTTTGAAGATATAACATAAAATGGCGCCTGTCATCCCTGACAAATAAGACAGCTACTAAGGAACTGGAAATACCCGATAACTATTTGCCCGATGTTATACATGGTGTAAACAACCTCATCACGAAGCCGTCAACCAAGCATGTACGAATACATCAAACTAAGTACCTAACTTTACGCAAAAATAATTGCTGGGAAACGACTTTTTTTGGGTGAAGAATCATGTTTCGTGGTAAAACTCAATGTAACGCACTTAAAACATTATGCTGATGGAACATTACGGGTGTCGTAGAGGTGTTTCAAGTAAAAATATTACAATAAAAACTTGTCATAAAGTTGGAACTTTGACCCCCAATATCCCCGTCTCTAGAAGGTTCCCAGGTATGGTCTCGAACAAAAAAAAATATTGCAATGACGGTGAGAACACTGCTGCCTTTCGGAGGCTTCGTTAAGAGGTATTTTATACCCCTTATTATGAATCTACCATGGTGAGATCTGATTGACCACGTACCAACACATCCTTATGATCTAATATTATAGTTATCTGTTGAATCAATGGACCTTTGTTAACGTAAACAATCTGTGTAGAAAGGGCATCAGATTTATCATGAATTGATATATCATCAGGGTGTCCGGTAATTAATGGATAACCTTGAAATGGCTTATAGTAGAACTTATGGTCATTTAGAAAAAAATAGGAAAAAAAAAATCTATCAATTTATTTTAGTAGGACCTAAGATAAGTATTTAAAAAAAAACACTGAGTTTTTGACAAATTTTACTTTATTGAACACTACGACTAGAAATGAAGTAAATTCATCGGTTTTTGTTATTTTAATATTATACACTAACTATTCTGATAGATAGATAGTTAATAGCACTAGTTATTGTACTTTTTTTTTAATACTCGTATGTAATTTGTTCATTGATTTTGAAAAAATTGCATGATTTTTTTTTTAAACAAAGTTTAAACTTCTTGGGTAATAAAAAAAAATATGCATACATGAGTGACCAATAATTTAAAAATGATGTCGGTTTCAAGTAGGTTTGATAATGGTACAATACATAATTGTATGTGCCTTAAATAGTGAATTATTGCTATTAATGTAGAAAAGGATAATAAATTACTAAAGCAAAAAAATGTAAAATGGCCCTCCATTCTTATGCAGGCCCTACATCTGCGGATAATTTTTTTTATGATAGTTTTTTTCTTTTTGAATGTCCGTAGGTTTTAATATAAGGCATTTCAAGGTTATCCATTAAATATCGGACCCCCTGTATACTATAGATAGATATGTATAGTGTATTATAGATAGATCAGGATATTCTTAGAGAGAGTATTATAATATCATGAATACATTGTGTTGTGATATCATCTGATCAAATATTTTGATAAGCTTATTCCTATAAGTTGTACGCTGTGTGGGTCGATGCTATTCATAACATATTAGTATTAACTTATTTAATGAAATTTATTTTTGTTACATCATTATGTTATTCGGTAAATGAACAAAGGTTAAATTGACGGCAAATCTGCAATATCATTTGTGCTTATTCTTTTAAAAAGTGCTCTTGCACGAGCCCATATTGGTGTGAACCTTCAAACTAACGCATTCACGGTTAACCTTGGCTTTTAAAAATACTTCCCCGAAAGAATTTTTCCTCAAGGAGCTGAATTTCTTTAAAAATAGAGTTAAGTACCAAATGATATATATTATTATAGTCATAACAGAAAAAAATATTTAGGTTAACTATCGACTTGAATGTTTAAACAGAGTAGTTAATTAATAATGTAAAATACAGATTTATTCCGCCCCCACTGTCTACGAACCTTTAGATTAAAAAAGGTTCCATTTAAAGGTTCATAATATAGATTCCCGGATCTTCTCCTAAAACCTGATTTAAAATTCACGTCGCTTACCCATGAGACAAAAACGTAACACGCAAATACTTTCGGAGAAATCTAATTTCTTTAAAAAAAATATAAAATTAAGCTGGGACGCTCGGAAATATTAATTTCCGGCGACTTAAAAATACCGCCGCGAACCATTTCTTTAACAAAAAATATGGTGACCCCAAAAATAAATCGTGGGATTTATCCTCTCATTAATCCTCTATCTTGAGGCCCCTGTAACAATTGATTACGTCACGAAAAGATCATCTCTCGCCTCTCCCTTTTGGACGAATGTCATCATTTGTCTTTAAGATTTTCACCGTCATTTTCTTTTTTTTTTAAGTCCCGGCTTAAAACGGCATTTGAAATTAGAACGGATTATGGTATCCGTTGCAAATGAAGCTTCTGGTTTTCAGTATCGGGGTGGAATCATTTTATATAAAATAGAGTTCATGTGCTCTGTGTACTTTTTGTTTCACATAAATGCCGCATTTTGTGGTGTATTTACATTTGAAGGCTAAACGTACTATTCAATAATTATGAAATACGTTCATTCATAAACAACAAAATGAACTATTATGACATCGTCTTCCTGCCCTTGTCTGATGTTAATTGGGGTCGGCGCAACTCGAACCATTATATAAACGTAGTAATTACGTAGTTCTATTCGCGTTTCATCTATACAGACGGGTTTAGGTACCGCCCAAAGTATTGACAAGTTATTATCCCATTCATTAGGACCATCGTATTAGGGCACCAGTTTTCCTTATCTACCCACACGATTTGCCAGAACAGATAACAATCTGTAGAATATAGGGACATGGTTAATCCCAGAAACTACGAAAATACTTACATGAAAAGATAACTTGTATGCCATAAGGCTTATTGTATCAATATTTGCCCTAAGTAAGCAAATAGTTGCTTATAACCAATAGAGTCCAATCCAAACAATTTGCTTACTATACAAAAAGAAAACAACAGTGATAATAACGAAACGTAATCCAAGAAACAAGACAAAGTAGCATATCAAACAGGTGTCTAATAACTAAACTTAATTCGAAAATCAAATATATGTTCTACCATAGAGACGAGAATACTACAACTTAAACAGTTCCAGTAGCAAAGGAATTTACTGTACAGCCTTAACGTGAGTTTGTAACTAAAATATTCCATTTCATAGTCAAAAGCATCAGAGTTATGCCTTTCATTTACAGACGGCTAACTAACAAAATCGTACGAAACTCCAGAACAAAGTTTGAATAAAATTAGCCTAGAATATTTAGCGCTGAATTGCTGGGTTCACATATTTCCATGACTGGTAATAAGAGAACAGTCTCAGTTGCTCAAAATAACACCATTTGTAAGTTAAGAGGAGTGTTTAGTTAATTTAAAATTTTCGTCATGTTTTTTTCGAACAGTAGTTTATAAGGTAAAGTAAAGACAACATCGTGAAAAAAAAATCATCTAATGACGTTTAAAGAAATTATGTCAGAGATGTATTATTTAATCATCTTTAAATATTTATCGTTTTATGACTTTTTAATCTCCAGGTTTCCTTTTCAGTCGCTTGGTTTTTGAATGTAAAATGTCACCATTCTCTTAGGCCTTTATCCTAATTCATTTGGGGTGTTTCTTCTTTTTCCATACTTCTAAACATTTTGTCATTTCGTCAGACCCTTCTTTTCTTGCTGTATGTTTTTTTTTTCAAATAAAGATTGATACTGGTGACAAAAAAAATACTTCTTTTGCTACACAAAGATACCAGTTAGAACTTTATGCTACCATACTTCTTTCTCTCCAATAATATTCTAAATTCAAACCACTCCTGGAACAATATTGCCGCCCAAACTAAATTCCACGTTTCCAGGCGGCGTGTTTATTTTGCTTATCTAACCGTGACGCGGCAATATAGCTGTGATTATATCATTATTTACTCTTCGATCACTCTATCTACGAATATTTGAATTGATCTCTATTTAGTTGCAATATTAGATAACATTATGTTTGGTTCAGTGGTATTAGTTAATGGTATTTTCATATCATTTTCCACATGTATAACGATGTTTGTAACCTATAAATGAATTCGTAATGAAGTTGCAATACCTTTAAGCCATGAGTCAAGGTGTGGGTTAATGTTTTTTTGTTGCTCTAAGTCGTTTTCCTTTTATTAAACCTATAGTCATAATAAACTATTCATTATGAAGAACAATTAACCTGTGTATAAATACATCCCTCACCTTTTTCGACGATTAGGTACGCGGTAAGGTATGCGGTGACATTAACCCAGAACGTTAGCATCCTAAAAACTCACGTGCCATGTATTACATTGAAAGGTTGTATGTAACCACATGAGGCCCACTATTTTTACCTAACACATTTACTAAAGTAAAGTTCTTGTTTCCCTCCAAGGGACGCTTCGTTGCCTTGAAAGTTTAAATGTAGCAAAACTTTTGTATTTATTGGATTAGTAAGGATGTCTTTAACATGTTCTAGTTTTCATTAAAAATGGTGAAACGGTTTTTAATAAACATAGAGTATTATTATGAATTTTAAATGAATTAACATAAGCAGAAGTCATAAATTCTGTGTACTCATAATCTCTTAAAAATAGCAATCAGATACAGTTGAAGGTGTCGACCCCAACACAGTATTTTGCCACCAATACAGATGAAAAACAGTTTTCTGTGACTACTGATAAATATACAGCAGGGAACGAAACATTTTTCCATTAAAACTTTACCAAGTAAATACGTATTACATAAGCGAATTTATGAACGTTGTGGAGGAAGTAGGACATTAACATCAAAACTGAGAACTTGAAATATTCGGTACCAACTCCCATATCTAAATTACGTAAAAATTGGCAAACTTCGTCATTGTTTCCCGAAAATTGCTGTTCTGATTCACTGAACATAGTCTGATCTAGCATCATAATTTATGTGCATGAATAAAATAATCAACTTTTGCCCAAACATTTATTATTTTGTGGCCATACCACATTCCACAACAAAACTCAATGAATATTTCAGCGTTACGAAATTAACAATTAAATGAGCCTATACAAAAATAACAATAGTCTCTAAGTAGATGTTACTTGGTCTAACACAGTTTTATCGAACGTTTTTTTTGGTGAAAAAAACATTAGGAACTTAGAAATAACATCTCTTCAGGAAAACAAAATTGAGAGGTATCGTATAACGCTATTTGAAACCAGCACATTAAGAGGATTTCCGTAACCTTCGTGCTCCAGGCAATCCGCTAAAGCTATTTCATTTTATCTAGACTTTAAATCTAAACGTTACTACCGAGTCTAGTATTAGAACTACTTGAAATTCTGCTAGAACCGTTTATGAACACGAACGGAAGTAAATAATGATAACGTACTCTACAGCACGGCAAAAAGTGATCTAGAACCTTAGTGCTTTTCAGTCTTAAAAAAAAACTCCTAACATGATTTTCTCAAATTAAAACCCAACTACCGGCCAGACCGCTTTTCATAAGAAATGAAAGCATAATCCCTACTCCAAACAGTTCATTAATAACGTCCGAACAATAAGCTTTTTCTTGGTCCTCGCAGAAATGAAAGAAAAACAACGCAAGATAGATCACTTGTCCGCAGCATCCCATCCACACTTACCTCCCCGTGATTAATGAAGCCATGTCTATGCGCCAGTTCGTGGGCCCTCTCCGGCCCAGCGGGGACAAACACCGCGAACTGGTGATGGTACAGCGGCACACAGACGTCCAACACTGTCAGTACCACGACCACGTAAGCTAACATCGCGCAAGCCGCGCATCGCACGCTACTACCTAACTAAACCCCGAACCACCAATCGAATCATTATAAGTCTCAACACTCGCGAGATGTAATTTTTATCAGTTCGAGCGACGTCCGTTCTGTACGACGTCTCCGCGAAGACTGGCTCCGCGTGACTGGAGGTCTTTCGGTCTGTTTTTGCTGGGCGCATGCGCGAAACTTGGCGCCCTTTCTTAGTCCACTCTAGCCGAACGTATTGTGTGTAGCGTCAATTGTCTTGAATAACTAATTGGTTTGCATCGATGTGCGTAGATACTTTAACGAGGTAAGTGATTAAATTTATCTCAAATTTTAATTAAATATTTAACATTTCTCATAAGAAACCTAAATCTCTTGGATCTTAAATTCTTCGATAGTGAGATTAGATTCTTATGTTATCTTCATTAAAAATTAGCAACGCTACGGAGAGATTTTTCTTTAAGATCACTGACCGCTGTAAACAGTAGGTCAGACGCTGCTCTGAATTATAGCAGACGATGACATAACTTGACAAGAGACAACAATGTTGCACAATTACATAGTATTAGCACAGTTGTTGTATTTGGAGAGAACCTACAAGTACTATTAAACTTCGAAGTGGTACAGTAAACTAAGTAAACTCGAGTTTCGTCCCTGTAGCAGTTTGTTCAGGACCTAGGGCAATATGTAAGGCATTGTTGTGTTTTGGAGTGATAGTTCATGAGATTGATTCCGAACCGATAATCCCCATTGCCGTTCAGTTCACGTGGACGCACGCCTAGTCGGAGCAGTTGCTATAGGATCAATGAAATAAGTATCCCTTTACGTAAAAGCCTACCTTTATTTTTCAGTATATTTTCAAAATTTCAAGTATAAGAAAATGTTGAAAACATCGTTACATTTGTTGCAGTTACAGCACTTGTGTTAGATTTGTACCATAACATTATTGTTGCAAGTTATAACAATACTCTGCAAGACTTCGCTCAACTTGCAAGTTGTCGGTGTCTCGAAGTGCACGGCTTTGTGAAACCAGTGTAAGATGTGAAACCTATACAAATGCATTATGGATAGAAGTGAAACATGAGTATGGAATCGAAGTTGACTCGATTTTTTTATTAATGATAATTTTGAGGTTACTGTTAGACATAAAAACAGTAAACTATGAGCTCCGATTAAAAAAAAAATCCATCTCACTCATTTTCGCCTGAATTATGTAGCATTAATTATTTGTGTATGAGCTTTTCTAAACTGAGAAAACCCAATTTTCAATAGAAAACTAAGTATTTTACTACATTAACTGTATCGTTAAAAAGGGCCATTTAACATTTACTCTTAGGCAAAAAAAAACACAGAAAACAATCACCATATTACACGGTACACGTTATCAAACTGTCTCCTCCAAGGCCAAGTTTCACCGATATTTGACATAGAATGTAGGTAAAGTGTTCCAGTAGGATAGGTTATTGTGTTCAACTGTGTGTGACGTCATAACTGATCTCCTTTACGACGGATAACAAGGTTCTATGAGCCTTTGAAACGTTTACAACCTATCGGCTGAGAAAGTTATAGTGTTGTTGATATTGGATATCGAAAGAATGATAGATATAAATAAATGGTGTTACCAAATGCTTATCTAACTTTACAATTGTAACAAGCTTGACACTTTCCTTTATATTAAATAAAACTTAAGATGTGTTAGTTCATACTGGGAGGGTAAACGCAATGCGGGATGGGGTTGATTTTCAAAAAAAATCGCACCGTTAAAAAATACTCCCATTGTTCATCCCTTTCGAAGACGAATTTCAAAATCTTTACTTAGTTACGTTACAATGGCATAAGGAACTTTTGTGCAAAATTATATATTTCTGGACCCAGCGAGTCTGTATGGAGTCCGTCTGTAAATGGATTTAAGATTTTTACTGAACAAATATTTATATTCCATCGGCCTGAGACAAGGTTATCTTCGGATTCAATGTAAACATGGATCACAAGCCGTCTGGCTACCGTCTAAGTGTCCACTTATCCCCTATTTTATCTCACACATTTAGATAAGTAAATAGTTGTATCATCACAAAGCACTTATTACGTCATCAGTGTCCCACCAGATGGCGGGGCCGTCGCTCGCATAATGGCCCTTTGGAAAAATATTAAATTACGCTCGCAATTAAGAAGCCCGCGATTTGCGAGCGACATTCTTTGAATAACAATGTCGCAGGGACACCTCTGAAACAATTATAGGACTAACTTTAAGCTTCGGCTTTGCTGGTGACGTGTTCGGGATTCTGGTTTACATCGTGTTACTGAATAAACGTAAGTTCTGAATGTAGTTTATTTGGTATCCATGTTTATATACAGTATTTTTACTACGTATAACGTGGTTTATTTTGTGTTAGTGGGTCCTTTAAGTCTTAGGTATTTTAGTCTTAGGTCTGTCGTGATTTTGCATTGTAACATAATTTTATTTAGAAATATGGCAACACTAGCTGTCACTTTTGTAGCCAATCACGAACCGGAGTATCATTATGGTAGGGGGTAAGAGTGGGGACAGACCGGCATCGACAGTCGGTAGTTAGTTCGTGCTTGGCTATCGTAGCATTAAGACGTGTCGACTGCACACTGGATATTAAGACTGTGAATTGAATAGTTTGGAATAAACAAGTTGTGTTTATGAACAGAGTTATCATTTCATAAAAGGTCTTTTAGTCTTAGGTCTTTTAGTCTTAGGTCTTTTAGTCTTAGGTCTTTTAGTCTTCGATCTTTTAGTCTTAGGTCTTTTAGTCACCAAAGGGTAGGGCATGGGTATACCTGATAGTACACCCACATTTCGCCAGTTATGTTTAAGTCTCATATAATAGAGGGCGACTGGGCGAGCCTATTGCCATCAATCAGGCGCAACTCCAGACTCTTGACACTGACTCCTGTGGCTAATCCAATAGCACTTTGCCCGCCCGGGTAATCAAACACAGGACCACATGCTCAGCAATCGCTTTTGCGACCACTAGACCGACGACCATCTTGTTAAAGTCCTTACCAAATATTAATTTGAAAAATTTTCTTCCTTATAACTCAATATTCTAATTAGAATATCTGAAGACTTGCACTTATCCTGTTACTAGTTGAGAAAAGTAGGGTTCTTATAATACGGATGACCCTTCAGATCTGCTGCCACGTGTACGAGATTAAGAAGTGCATTAGAAGAGTCTTCACGGCGATACAAACTGACTGCCTGCCTTGCTGACTGGATAATATGCTTACTACGGTAAGAACTTCTCTTGTATCGCTTATACCGACACTACGGACGGAGAAGAAATATGAAACCTTCAGCTGTTGTCAACGTAATCGAGTAACAAGATTTTAGCTTGTGGACAAAATTGAAACCAACGCCTAATATTTATAAAATGAAAACTTCTTTAGTCGCGTTCAGCACATTTTGGGTGAAAAATCATGGAACTCACGCGAGTTCCATGATTTTTCACCCCGTCACCTACCGCTTCGTAGCACTCGTAGCTGATCCGCTACGGCGTAGCAACAGTTTGAGGTGCGCGGGGCATATCCCGTAGCAGATATATAATAATAATAATTTTTAATAATAATTTATTTAGATTATATAGATTACTTAGTTTTCACTTCCCCCCCGCATGTTTTTTAATACATATTAAAACAAATACATAGGGTGGAAGGGACACAGACGCACCAACGATTACCAAGTATTCAGTATAATATCATTCCTATGCCCAATTTTTCATCGGTAATTTAAAAAAAAACACCTGTTTTATACAGACTCATCACGAAGCCGTCAACCGAGCATTCTGTACATCAACTACGCGAAAAATATCGCTTTGAAACGACTTTTTTTTGGGGTGAAAAATAATGTTTGTGGTAGAACTCAATGTAGCGTACTCAAAACATTGTGCTGATAAAATGATTGTAATGGAATTAGTTTAAAGTAAAATACTACATTAAAAAAAAAACTAAAAAAAAAAACAAAAGTTGGATATCTCCGTAACTAGAAAGTTCTCATGTATGGTGTAGAACAAAAAAAATATCGCAATGACGAGGAGAACAAGTACGTTTCGGCTTCATTAAGATGTTTTTTCCACCCTTTTAATTTAACGGCTCGAATGGCGTAGTGGTAGTGACGCTGCCTTACGTTCTTAGGGTCCTGGGTTCGAATCCCGGTAGGAGCAAATGTTTGTGTGATGAGCATGGACATTTGTTTCCGAGTCATGGATGTTTATATGTATAACTAGCGGACGTCCCGCGGTTTCACCCGCATAGTTCCCGTTCCCGTGGGAGTACGGGGATAAAATATATCCTATGTTACTCGTGGATAATGTAGCTTTCGAATGGTGAAAGAATTTTTAAAAACGGTCCAGTAGTTTTTAAGCCTATTCATTACAACCAAACAAACAAACAAACAAAGTTTTCCTCTTTATAATATTAGTGTAGATAAGTATGTATTTACAAACAAAAAAATTATATATGTAGTATATCAACTATCTAGTGTCCACGACACAAGCTTTGCTTACTGTGGCACTAGGTGGCGCTGTGTGTTAATGTCCAGCGATATTTATTATTATTATTATTATTATTAATCGTGCAGGTATAATAACACTTGTAAGAAACAATAGATTTGTTTTTAAATTACCGATGAAAAATGTCTCTCTCTGATGATTCAGAATTGCCATCAACCGGGCACAAATATAGACTTCGAGGCTGAAAAAATCGTAAAGGAAAAACCCAAGAACACCTTTTGCCTGACTTGAATTTTGTTTTTTCTTGTTTCTTTCACGGTTTAAAACTAAACTTATATTGTCACTTACGGGATATCTTCCGTGATTCTTTCTTATTTTGAGCTCCCGATATTTCGACCTTTTGTCTGACCTGGGAATCGAATCCATAATCTCTTAGAGCCTTATCACACTAGCGAGTTGCGAGCGAATGGAAAGCGGGGCGAGTGCGAAGCGAGCTTGCCGCGATTTCGCAACGTGTGCGTAAAACAAAATGAATGATTGTACAAAACGCGGATTGCACACCATAAACTCGCTGCCCACCTGCGGCGTCTTCGCCGAGCACATGGTGCGAACTCGCGACGAGCTCGCTGCGCACTCGCCCCGCTTTCCACTCGCTTGTGTGATAAGGCCCATACTCCGCAGTCACGCTTGCAACCAAACCACTAACTAGGTAAACTAACGCACTAGAACATCAATATTAGTATTATTAATTTATTTATTATCATCAATCCACAAGATATCCTCTTTCTCATTTTCCTTGTACTAGCAAAGGAAAAATGAAGACTTATTATGTAGTTACTTATTTGACACACAAGTTGAGGAAAACTCAGGCCAACTCATTCAGGCCCACAAAGATTAATGTCATAGTTTGTTAGGATGGATGAATTAATGGATAGATGGATAGATGTCTGTTTGTTACTATTTCAGGCGTAAACTAGAGATCGGATTTAGGAATATCACAACATAATCATTAATAAAAATTGGATTTAGGCGGGCGGAACTGCAAGCGGAAGCTTGTGTATTATACTCTAAGAACGATGCCCTCGTAGTATATTTATTTGGTCTTGAAATTCTTTACATTAAATTAAACATTGATAATGTTCATCATCGGAATATTTTTTTTGATTCATAAAAAGTTGTAAATTATGTATAAGTAATTTTCAGATTAAGTTTTTTTTTGTTATTATTTTTCTCACAATGTTATGGAAATATTTGTACGCCGATACTTACGGCTAAACATGTCTGACTAAAACAAAATAATAATGATAATAATAATATCTTGCATGCTCTTGTATGTACATATATGTCACCGTAAAATTGACAAATACGTTATATTACAATATAACGTGTTTCTCTCTAGCGATATTGTAAACTCTCGAAATATTGTCAACTGAACATACGGAAGTATCTCTGCCCCCATAATCGGGACTTGTTAGGTCCCCCCCCCCGTTAGGTTAGTTACGTTCCTTTAAACCCTGCACTCGGAAATAGGGCCTCGCGAAGCGGGGCTCCGTCGACTACGCTTTTTAGGGGAATATAAAGTGTTTTAAGGTTAGGTGATATATTAATCGGTATTTCTCAGGAATGGTACATTATATCTTTTCATGAGAGTGGTACCACTGGGCAAGGGGGACCCCTCCTTCCCTCCACACCGCGTGAGTTGACTACCGTCGCATGCATTTCACGAAAAATAATGCGTTTTATTGTAAGCAGTATGTTCGTTTGACAATATTTCGAGAGTTTACAATATCGCTAGAGAGATTAAAATATAACGTGTTTGACAATTTTACGGTGACATAATATACACTATTCAAACCAATAAAGAAATCGTATCTTATATTTCTTTGAAAGGTTTGTGTAAGCAATTACGGGAATAACGACTTTATTAATAGAAGCAATTAATGAATCCAATTTATCTTTCACAGAAGTACTCAACTTTTCATCATAACTTGAGCGACGTACAATAGATGTATCTCTCGATGTATCTCTCTTACATCGCTACTTCAGATTAATTAGACAAATGTAATTTGCTTTCTAAGCGGTTATGAAAATCCAATATATTTTCGGCCAGCTTTGGCTCGCGACTACACTCTCGTGATGTACGGAAATAAACCCTTGGGGACGTTTTAAATGATAAACGCTAAAGAAGCTTGCTAATAGTGAAAGAACATTCGGATTTGGATCTGTAGCTCAGCAGATTACCCCTACATACATACTTAGAAACAAATATTTCTTTATAATACATAAAATAGATTTTGCTATATCGTAATTATCGCTTTCAGAAATTCACTTTGCCTAGATTTCAGAAGTAACTCTGCTCTATAAACACCAATAGCATTAATTTCAAGGACAATTGTGCAAAAATCCATTCGTCTTCAAACGGAAGGTCATCGACAAACACGTTTCATTAACTTTACGTACATTTTTAAATGTGTTTGGTTGAGAACTGCCAGCTTATATTAGTATATCTACTCGTATCCGCACTGTGTAAAGGAAGCCTGCTAAGAAATGTAATTCTATCTCACGAACTACCAAACCTAACCTTCAACCTTTTACCTACTTAAAGAAGCTGTAGAAGTGTATATTCATCACAGTATGTGTATTAGACTTACAATTGACATGCATGTGTAACTAAAGTATTTAAGAAGGCCTAATTAGACTCATGTGTGCCGATAATCAGTAAATGTGGCATAATATGACTGACAGAATAATCACCACTTGGATTTAATGAATCACATTTGACATCTGTCAGTTCAAAGTAAAGGTTACCTTTTTTTGCCATTATTACAATAAATATGTAATCGTTATTGAAAAAAGCTAAGCAATAGTGCAGTTCTATATCGTTGATGTATTTTCATGAATTGTCAAACGCGATATGTTAAATTGGCCCTAATGTAGTTACCAATTGTTTTGGTGAGGGAAAACATCGTGAAGGAACCAAACCAGCATGCCTTAGAGATATTTCACTACATCATGTAAAAATCAGAGGGCCACGGGCGGCATAAAAACTCTGACACCAGGTTGTGCACTAACCACACGATAAAGAAAGAAGAAGAAAACAAAACGTTTTTACCTACAAGAAGATGTTGGCAATCTAATGAGACTGGTGGCACTGTTTGTGAGATTTTTTAATGCACAACGTGTTGAAAAAACAACCTGTTAGTTCCTATTTTTCACGTCAAAACATCAACATCTTCTTCATGATTCTGTTCTCCTAGTACTTTCTGTACAAATTCCGAATTGAATTATATTGTTTGATGAAGTGATCAGAATAGCACCTGCAGCAGTAAGTTTTCCTGTAACCTTAGTAGCTGGCACCCGTCAAGAAAAGATGAAAATAATACGGGTAGTAGTTGTTTTTTCTTACGGTTTTGTGAAAGTGGCGAAACGGAATGCCGCCAAATCCTGGTACAACATTTAGTTCTTGTTTGACGATCAAGCTTTAGTAACTGTTCCCGTTATGCGTCGTTCTAAGCCGGGGAAGCCTAGGACCGTCATTGTTCATTCATACCGGAAAGTTTTTATGAAATTCTGACGGCTAACTATATAGATATAGTTATTATCAAAACAGCCTGTAATCTCCAAGGGGTTAGGTAGAGGTGTACAATTACCTACTACCCACATTTAGCTAGTTATATTTAGGTATGTTAAATGTAAAAGGGTCGAGCCCACTCTCAGCAACCAGGCGCACAACTACATTCTGTGACTACTACTGAGTTTCAGGTGAAAAACCCAATAACACTTTGCCCGACGTGAGAATCGAACCCAAGACGACATGCTCAGCAGTATTACTAATTAAATATTTCAAATCGGAAATGATATTCCGGTTATAAACTATCTGAGTGCAAAATTTCACCCAAATCCATTCAGTAGTTTTTGCGGAAAAGAGTAACAAACATCTATCCCAACTTTTCATCAATCCAGTCTCACAAACTTATGTATTTACTAGTATAATACTCCATTTTAAATGCTAAAGCTTGTAAGCATGTATTAAGATAAGACAAAAAACTAAAACCGTCTCCAAAAAACACAAAATAGTGAAAAATAACTTTAGCTTCAGAAGTCGGTGACCTTCGTTTGATTGATTTACTTAGTTTTTTGTCACCGACTTGTTTTTTGGTGTCGGTTTCAGTTTTTGCAAAAAAGTTTTTATTTTTCACTTTTTAGCGGTTCACTTGTGCTTACCCCTTCACAGAGTAGCGGCATGATGCTATGTTATGAACTGGTGTAAACAATAGATAGACATGAGATTTTAGCAATTCCAGTCCATTTGCTATCATTTATTGAGGAGTTCCGTTGCCTATCTCCGAAGTTCTTCATCAGATCTTCACCAAATTGAAATGGGACCACTTTAAGAAAGTACTCATCCAAAAACTACCCAAATCACATCAAGTGTGCCTATAAAATTTGAAGAGTTCTCTCAATTTCTCCAGGATCCCATCATCAGATCCCGACTTGATGATTATGGGACCACCTGAGAAGTATACCCTTTTAAACAAAAAAAGAATAATTTAAATCGCTCCAGCCATCTTCGAGTAATCGGGGAACATACATAAAAAAAAATATTCCGACGAATTGAGAACCTCCTCCTTTTTGAAGTCGGTTAAAAATTGACCCATATAGCAACACATTAAAAAACCTAATAGATACATCTGCTACGGTTCACAGTAGAACAAAGTTTCCTCAGTTTGCTTTAGCAGTCTTTTAAAACATGACTTTTAAAGCGTCGGTGAGTTCAAAACTCCAAGTCGGGGTATTCAATTGGAAGTGGGCAGAGAAATTCAAATGCCTTATTTGTTTTACGAACTTGCCAACTTAAAGTACGCGGTATGAAGTTGTTCTAGAAACTACTAGAGAGTAGAGAGTGGAGGTACTCGCGCCAGTGGAACGAATAAACACGTTTAGTTGTTGCCAGTTTGCAGTTCTCTGCGTTGTATTGCTTTTCAATTATTTTCGCGGGATCAGCTGAATTTCGGGAATAAAGTCGGTTTGTTGGATCGTATGGAGTTTGTATTAGAAAATAGTGCTCGACTCATACCGTCTATCACGCGAAAAGTTTAAATTGAGATGAGCTTTTATACGCCTCAGTTAGATGATGAAGCTTTCTATACACTAGCTTGCATACATAACTTTAATAAACTGTTTTAATTAGGACTTTATACGACAAGATCACTCAATAACAATATTAATGAGTAAATCGGGTGATAGGAATTCTATTTCTAACATTCCCCTTGTTGAAAAATAGCTTTATCATTTCGATTATACTCTCTGTGGGTTTGCCCCACAATGGAAAAATAGAACGACATTTCAAAAATAAATGTGTCTATAATTACGATCTTCTACAGTGTTAAAACTATTAAAAATAACAAAAAGAGCGTCTTCATGTATGCATCTACACAAAAACATATAACTGAAGTGTCTTTTGGGGTGTCTGGGAGAGCAGTGGTGTCTGGGTGGCGGCCCGGTGAATGCATATATTATTTTTATAATATGCTTAATCATGTTTTTTTTTGTCTGTATGTCAGTTTGTGCCGGCTAATCTCCGAAACGGCAGGACTGATCTACTGCCAAATAGCCAATTTAAAACGAGCAACTAAAGACAACATTAAATTAGTATGTTTTCTACAAAAAAGTCGAGTAACAAACAATTTTTTGGAATCAAATGCCACGCGGCCGAATTCGCGGGTAACAGCTAAAATGAGAGACTAGACTGTTCTACTAAACTGTTCGTACCTATTAATACCTCAATGGTGGAAAATTAAAAGTCTTAAGGGACATTGGTTTAAAAAAAAATATTGTCACCCGTCGACATTGTTACAATCGAATTGGGTGATGCTGCTGTTGTCACAATGTAAACGGGAATACTCAATCCAATATGATTTAAATATTGTAATGTTGTCACATACCAACTCAATTATTTACTTTATTGTAACGCAATCTGAATTGATTTTTAATTGACCATTTTACCATGGCCAAAAAATCTGTTCGAGGAATTGAATTTTTTCGTGATTGCGTGATATTTACTTTATTTTTAAAACATGATACAACGTTCTGATAACTTAAATTGAAATACACAATTATTTAGTATTTCGTAATAGACTCGTTCACTACATGGGGCTAAATAATAACAGCAGCTCGGGTCGATCTTTAGGTTAAGCCGTGCTTACCTAGGTTGGTCTGTGGATGGGCGACCACCACTTAAATACCGAGTTTCCTCCGTACCTTGGAAAGCACATTAAGCGTTGGTTCCAGCTGTCAATTGTAGAACTTTGACAGTCGTTACAGGTAGTCAGTGGCCCAAAAACTCTGACAACCAGTCTTACTAAGGAGTATCGTATAACCCAGTACTAACTGGGTTGTGGAGGTCAGAAAGTCAGTCGCTTCATGTAAAATACTAGTATTCAGCTGCATCCGGTTAGACTGGAAGCCGACCCCAACATAGTTGGGAAAAGGTTTGGCAGATGATGATAGTAGTTCTACAAACCCGTATCTTCAAAAGCATACGAACGGCAGCGTATGGCTTCATCTCTGCTTCATTTAATTAGGTATGTAACCTATACACTCATACAACAACGATAAGCTATCACATTCCATTCCAAGACAATATCACATAGCATTATACTCAGTAAGTGAAATGCAATATTGGATCATAGTCGCAGTATTAATAAGATACAGAGCGCTTATTAATTTATCGTCTTTTCGAAACAAAAGTGCTTTGTCCATAGGTCTACTACATACGATTCGATAATGGAGACCACACTTTAATATGTTTGGGTGACCAACAACTCATCAAAATCTGTCTAGTCTTTTCCCAACTATGTTGGGGTTGGATTCTATTCTAACCAGTTGCAGCTGAATACCAGTATTTTACATGGAGCGACTGCCTATCTGACCTCCACAACCCAGTAAGTCTGTACTTACTGGGTTGTGGTTGTTATCCTTACATACTGAATTTCCTCCATGCCTCGGAAAGCACGTTAAGCTGGTGGTCTCGGCTGTTATTTGTCCAAGTGGCCCAAAACAGTCGGACATCTAGTCTTACCAAGTGGCATCGTATTACCACAGGGTATACGTGCTTTCCGAGGCATGCAGGAAATTCAGTATGTAAGGATGGTCACCTATTCATAGAACAACCTGGGCAAGCACGGCTTCACCTAAAGATATACCCGAGCGGTTGTTATTATTTAGGCACGAGCATACATTATTATGTAATTTTTTTAAGTTGATTATATTTGTATTTTTAATTTTTAATGTGTATTTCAATTTATTGAATTTAGTAGATGAAATTTTTACAAATTGAAAATATTGTGCATGTAATGTGACTGTTTGAATTTGTGTGATTTCTATATGAGTCTGTGATACTCGAAATAAAATGATTTTATTATTTATTTTATTTTATTATTTAGCATAGGCGCGCTCTATGCCTCATGAATACTGCCCATCAACACATCAAGCCGAATTACTTGAACATCCCCGTGATATAATTGAACCGACAAAGTGCCATTGTTAACCCTATAATACAGTCTAAGCTAAATGAGACTATAATGGGCCGAGTTAACAATAGAAATAGCTCAATGGCCTTATAATGAATTGTTATAGAGCCTCGTTCGTAAGAAATCCCGTTGAATAAGGCACCTACGTCTTGAATGGGGAGATTTTATAGATCCGGTCTGGCTGTATTGTTAGTATGAATAGCAGTCATTATCGAAAGATATCCACTTCGTGAATTGTGTTTGAATAAAATTTTGTAAGCCATTGTTGGGTTGCAGTTTAATTTCGAGGCTTGGGATTATGTTGGTTACGTTAATACTGAATGAGTTTGTCTCTTACGATTTATTTGAAGCAGTAAATTAAGTTACACTTGGAGTATTTTCTGGTTTTCCTTTTCTCTTTAACTTTTTCAGGGTAATCGATCTATTGCAAACGCCCCGTTCACAGTATCAAGCGATGCGTGTTGCGTCAAGCGATGGGTGTTGCGTCAAGCGATGCGTGTTGCGTCAAGCGAAGCGCACGCGTCAAATGTTTACGTTGCGAAAGTATGGTCGCGTATCTTCAGTAGCGCCCGCCAGATGTTCTATCGTTTGCGGAACAACACCACATTTACATACCTGGGACGAGTCTTTTATGAATCTTCACCTGTACAGGATTTCCTTGCCGTGGTCAACCTGTGTCCGGACCGGATAACTGCAATTGAATTCGTCCACTTCATTCTAAATTTACGGTAAGATCTCTACTGACAACGGGATTCTATTTTGGATTGCAGACTTTCTTCTGTTAGAAGCTAACGAAAATTGTACAATTACTTATTATTGAGAAACACAAATTTTAACATCAATTAGTACAGAATTTCAGTAAGATACTGAAAATCTAACTTGTTCTGTCAATTACAAGACCATTGCTCAAACTTAGAAATTTAAATCTTGTTAATTTATATTTGGTAAATGCGAGGAATCAATTTGTATTTAACATTGCTTTTGTAAACACTTTCTCTTTCCTTTTCCACCACTGAACAAAAATTACCTTAACATTATACGAACATACAATCCCAGCATACTGCATATACGTGTTATACATATATTTTATTACGTAACCTCAATACTGTAAACATGTTACAATAACCATTGTCTACGAAACATTAACGTATTCTATGGGTCGCTACAATGTGCTACGAGAGATGCTACGAGGTGCTACGAGCTGCTTCGAAGGGCTACGACACTTCGACGTAATGGTTATTTTGTATGATATTTAGTTGTAAGGCGAAATGGAAGTGACGTTACTTGGGACTATAATATTCTGGTATCGTTTGATTATATCTTCATAATAATTCCATGGAGGGTATTGTTTAATGCGACTAATGTTTTGATTAGGGTATTTATTTAATCAGAAAGAAATTACCACGGCAGGCCGTAAAGACAAGACATAATAAGTTGTATCTTATTTTAACTTCTTTTTCCATAATAACAACCGTGATCACAGCTTATAACAACACTAAACCCGGAAAATAATGTTTATAAACCTGTTTACCGTGTCGTAAAGTTTCAAAAGGAGATTGTTTTACTAACAATGTTTACATATGTTGACATTCGGTCTATAACAAAGCCCGGAGACATACAACTGATCGAATTACACGTCCAAGAGACGCAAAACATGTTACTTATTGTTTATTCTAACAATATAAACGACTCGGCGGACGAACCGACAACGATCCATGCCTCATAAACGTCATGTAAGTACTTATAACCCGCGAAAGTATTTCCACGTCCCTGCGACGTATCTACATTCCTTTTCGCACTTAACCCTTAAACGCAGCGATAAAACTAAAGCGTATATACGCTAACCGAACGTTGGTATTTCGCTGTACGTCATTTAGACGCAATAAAATTCTGAGTAACGAACATTATGGGGTTTCTTTTGTCGTCTGATTTATGTTATGGGCAATTTTGTACATGCTTTTTCTGAGATCATCTATGTGTATGAAATAATGATGGCGATACTTACACGTTTGCAGTTCAAACATAGTAAAAAAACTTTTTTGCAAAAAATAAAACCGACTTCAAAAAAAAACCAAAAAAGTGAAAAATAACTTTAGCTTCTGAAGTCGGTGACGTTTGTATGATTGATTTATTTTTTTTGTCACCGACTTCAGAAGCTAGTTATTTTTCACTTTTTTGTTTTTTTTTTTTAAGTCGGTTTTATTTTTTGCAAAAAAGTTTTTATTTTTCACTTTTTAGTGGTTCCACATGGAAAGTGCATACCGTTACAATTACAACAAGCCCAAACACGACTAAGTTAGGATACTACTAATATTTCCATACAAATGAAGGGTGCACGTAAAAACATGTCGACTAATAACACGGCGAAGCGCAAGGCATAAACTAGTTTGACATTTCTAACTTAGTGCATAGCTATAGCCGTCCTTTTTTCCCCCTGCCTTTTAGTAAAAGATAGCAATAGTCTAAATTAAGTTTAGTTTGTGCACAACAGAATCGACACTATTGTCTCATTATGGAGTTCCGTGACTCTTGGCTTCATCATCAGATCTGATGGTAGAATGGTTCTTATCAAACGCAAATGCTTCACTTGTTGTAGAAAATACCAAAATTGCTCTACGTTATCCTATAAAATTTGAAGAGTTCCCTCGATTTCGCCAAGATTCCATCATCAAATCCCGACTTGGCGACTATGGGACCAACTTGGAAGTATACCCTTTCAAACAAAAAAAGAATTTTTCAAATCGGTTCAGGCGTCTTCGAGTAATCGGTGAACATACATAAAAAAAAAAAATACATACAGTCTAATAGAGAACCTCCTCCTTTTTGGAAGTCGTTAAAAATAGGTTAGATCTTGATGTACTTTTTCTTCTTTGATAAATAAAATATTTCTTGATAAAATATTGTCATCACCTGCCTAGCCTTTTCCCAACTATGTTGGGGTCGGCTTCCAGTCTAACCGGATGCAGCTGAATACCAGTATTGTACATGGAGCGACTGCCTATCTGACCTCCACAACCCAGTAAGTACTGGGTAATACGATACCCCTTGGTAAGACTGGTTGTCAGACTTTTGGTGCCACTGACTAGCTGTAACGACTGTCAAAGTTCTACAAATGACAGCAAGGACCAACAGCTTAACGTGCTTTCCGGGGCACAAAGAAAACTCGGTACGTAATGGGTGGTCACCCATCCACAGACCAACCTAAGTAGGCACGGCTTATCAAAACATACCTTGATAAAATAGACACTGAAAAATGGGAATGTAAAAGGATAGTTTTTTTTGAACGGAACACCATTAATAAACAACAAAAATACTAGATGAGGTACCCAATACCAATACATACATATACATACCTATGCTCTCCAGAGGTCAACACGCACCACCGAATTTTAGCTTTGGTTACATAAACCCTGCGACCCTGGTCGAACGTTACGAACACTACCAAAAACTCTTTTTGCTCCATTTTTTTATTCCCTGACGTACATATATTGTTGTTTAAGCAAAACAACTGGCTCCCAGTACGGATATAGAGTCGTCACAGATTCGTACACTGTCGAGAGTTATACCACCCTTGGGCAATATTCAATTAGTGGACGGATTGGAATCGCCTGTTCCACTGTTTGTCGGCTTCAATCGCTGCAAGTGGCGATTGAAGTGTTATACAGTCTAGTGTTGAAGCGCTCGAGCGGATAGATTGTGAAAATGTGTATAGAAATTGAAGTTTTGAAAAAGATTGGTAATTGTTGTCGAGTATGATTGAATCCGTTGTATTTTTTTCCTAACATCGATTGTTAAAAAACTTAAATCAGAAGAGTTTTGTAGTGAAAAAATGTAGATAAAATATTTAGTGTTGCCACATTTGTGTTGGCATCTCATTTGTTGGTTTTGGTAACTTTATTGTATCTTTATTTCCTAGGAAATGCCTCTATACATCCACAATCTCAGGATTTTTTTATGGGTGACCGTAAATTGTAAAATAACATCCGTTTAACCTTGACTTCGATTAGTAAAGTGTGAAAATAAATATTTAGCTGCAGCTTTCTGATTTGAGCCGGATATTATTGTCTTAGCATCAGTTTCTAGATAACTATGTAGAGGAAACTATTACCAGCCGCCTTTTTTTTTAGTAAAGTTCTACTACAGTTTTGTTTTTATTTTATCTTATTGTGGTGTTGGTTGGCTTTATTTGATGTTTATTATCATTTGGCTATGGGTGTTATTTACGTGAGAATAAATGAATTTATTTATTTATTTACCAAAAAAACTGCATTCTTAAATCATAAAAATTTTCTTGCCAAACCGTTATGCTGTGTGTATCAGTAAATTCGCATAAATTTACTTATCAAAATCAGCCACAAACCTCGCCGTTTCCACACCAAAATTAATTTAAGTCCAGTATTTTATGACGTAAAGTGTACCTAAATAGGAGAATCCTGTCAGCCCATCACCACATGTCGGGCTACATTAACCCTCACAGCCTGTGTAGAATATATAAGTAGCTTAGGTCCGCCTAGGTAACTAACACGCGAAATAAGGTCTCTTTTCAATAAAAGACCTTCATATACACGTGCCCAAAAAGTTTGGTTTTGCCTGGAGTAAAAAGTACCGAGTTTGAGTTATAAACATATTAAAAATCTTCTTGTTAAACTTGTCTGGTGTTACGTGGGTTGGCGCAAAATATTATCCTTAGATAGTTTACCTTCATAGAGTTTATTTGTATTCATTGATAGATTTTAAATGTAAGATTAATACAGGATGTAAATCACCTAATCACGAAGCCGTCAACCAAGCATTCTGTACATCAAACTAAGTAACTTTACGCGAAAATTATTGCTGGGAAACGACCTTTTTTTTGTTGGGGAGAATTTAGATTTATATAGTAAAAGACTTACATTAAAAAAATGTGTTTAAAAACTTTGGAACTTTGACCCCAATTGTCGACTTCGACTCACATTGTCAGTACATCATATCAAATCCCCACAAATAATTTATTCATCGGTGAGTAAATTTATGTGTAACTAAAAGTAAAAACGCAACTCCCACACCAGGATTCCATGTGTTGTGGGTATCAATCTCTTGATGAGATAAACCGATACAGTTAGTCTTTCCTCTAAAACGATTGAGTCGTATCCTCAAACGGGTAAACCTAAGAAGCCTAACAAGTTATTTGAGAAGATGGGCACTCTCGCTTGGGGTACTCACAAATCGGAATGTCGGATTCAGTTCCTGTTAAGGTAAATAAACCCACACTCTTTGTAAAGAGTGCAAAAGACCTTTTACGAAGACGAAAGTTTATTCACTGTCATTGCGATATTTCTTTGTTCTGGTCCATACCTGGAAATCTACTAGTTACGGAGATATTGGAAATCAAAGTTCCAACTTATTCAAAAGTTTTTTTTTAATACTAGTTTCTAAGGTAACTTTACTTTAAATACCTCTATTACCCGTTTGTGATGAGTCTATTTACACCCTGTATACTTACAGGGTGTACCTAATTTGCAATCTCTCTGGGAACTACAATTCTGCTTTCGAATCCAAGGTAGCCCTGATTAACAACTCATCTCAAAATCTTCTTCGAGACGTGAAAAAATCTCTCATAGTCTGCAACACAACTTTGAGAACTGTTGCGAGGTTTCCTCCACCAGATAAGATAAGATACCACTAAGTACCAGCATCATCATCTGCCTAGACTTTTCCCAACTATATTGGGGTCGGGTTCCAGTCTCACCTGTAATGACACTGAGTACCAGCAAAAGGGCTTAAAAAGAATTTTCCTTTGTCAAAAAATAACTCCGCCATAATCGTCATCGGTAACTTTTTTTTCTTTTATTAGGTCTCTAGATTAACGGCCTTGCTTCGTTTCAAAGAAACTTTATTGGCACATAAAAGCCGGTACATAAAGTTCGCCATTAAAGCCGGAGACTTTAAATTAACCAGAAAAGTAACTGACACTGTCATTCCCCAACCAACAATGTTATACGTTATTTATTATCCGATTTTATTGAGGAAGTCTTTGGAGATAGTAATCAGAACTAAAAGGTAAGTAATGTGCTTAAAGTAATGGGTTTTGACTTTGATGTTCGTGATGACTTTAGTTTTCTGTTTCTTGAAACAGGACAATTTGAACTGGAAAACTAAGTGTAAAATACGAGTACTTCATACATTGTCTCACAATTTTAATGATACATATATCTTTAAGTTATTTTGCGACAGCAATTTTTATGTAATAAATCACTTGAATGTAAATGAAAATCCCCAATAAAATGTGGCGACAAACTTTTATGGATATTCAACAACGTAAAACCTTTACCCCTTGTTGTAAAAATAAACTTACAATATGTATAATAATGAATATCATCCCATAACATCCAAGTTAACACACACCATGTTTTCTTAGGCGACCATCTTGAGATCCCATGGTTTATAGTGTCATGAAATTCATGGGTTTTATAGGAAATATAAAAACTAATACTTTCTGAACGCTTTCATGATTTTGCGAGAATAAGTAAAGAGCTGATTATGAGCCCTTTTAAGCAGTGAATTTGGGTTTGAGACACGGGTAAGAGCTTATTACTTTACTGGACCACCATTATGTGATGTTAGGTACAGACTCGTTCGTCTAGTCTAGTCTAGTGGTCGTAAACGTGTTTGTTGGGTTCGATTCCCAAGTCTGACAAAATGTTATTGGGTTTTTTAATAACAATAAAAACCCATCTGGAGTTGTGCTCTCCCAATATTCATAGGTCATACTGCCTAACCATTCTGAAACCATATAATTAATTCTAGACATTTCACGCTTGTGCTTTGATTCTAATAGGTCTTGCACAACTGACAGTTCATGAAACAATCAATCATCATTTACAAAAATATCTAAATTATTGAGAATATCATATTTATAAGAAGTCACTTAAAAAGTCAGCTTTGTCTTAGTACGACATTTCGCAAAAAACTTTGGGCAGGCTTTCAATGTAGCAATACAACTAGTAACTCCTAAATAGACAAACCAACACAAATACCAAGCATTTTCGTCTTTCTTATCAGAATTTGCGTAATAATGTGATTTCTCACGATCTCATCTTCAACATGTTGATTCTTAGAACACGAGTATACCAAGGAAAAAACGCAAATCATGTTCAATCTGTACTCTGTGAACGATGCCACGCTGAAAGCAACAGCGGAAACACTCTGTATAATAAATTTTGTTAGTTCGTACTCAACACATGTTTCTTAGACACGTGAGCATTGAGTATGTTTATTATTCGACTACACGCTTACATTAGTATGTCAAACATTAGAACAATAAAAACACATTTTCAGTGAGATATGCCCCCCCACACAACATTGAAGTTATTAGAATACACGTGTAGCTCTGTTAAGGGTATTTTCAAATTCTGGTCAAAATAGATCAGAATTGAATAAGCCTCCGGATATTTTCTTAGTTTAATCATAACTTAACTAAGTAATCCTCCGCTTAGGGCGCTCGTCTACAAAACAACGTCCCAGAAACTGAAGGCTGGCGATCACACTTCAAATATTGTAATAAAATTTAAGATACAAAAATATCTTAGAGGATCTACCTAAAGCCTTGCCAACCAATATCGTCGTGCAATTTTTAAGTCACTCCCTCCATTCCTCGGTCCATTACCCTTAACACCTTCCCTAAGGCGATAGGAAATATATTAGCCACACCGTAAAACGTCATCAGGCGCACACGCCGCACGATATCTCGTTAGTTCTCAATTTGAATATCGGCCAATCAACGCGCGACGCCAGGACCGGGGCGACCCCTTCCCGATTCAATTATTTTGTTTTTTTTTCTGCGTTCGCAACTCTGAGGGTAAACATGTTTTCTTTTTTCGAAATGTTCGACGCGTTGGTTGCCAGTTTTGTTTTTAGGTTTTTTTTTTGTCGAGTTACAGTTGACATGTGCGTTAGATAGACCAAGGAAGATTTTTGGATTCATGATTTTTATAAGGACGCAGAATGTAATCTCAAATCATTGTGATGTTTTTCTTCAAAATACCATCTCAGACAAGAGCCTGAATATCAAGTTATAAATGTCTAGTACTCAAATCAATTTGAAGAGTGGAATTCCCCCTCTCTTCCCGGCGGCCGCGGGAGACGCACCGGGCGTCGGGGGCCACGTGGTGGCTACCGGCCACCGTAGACGCGGGCCTGTGGACGGTTGGCTATGGGCAAGCTAGCCGTCCGTCCGTCTAACGACGACAGGGCGTGTCGCGGGCGCGTTCGTGTTCCACGCGCGCCTCAAAGACATGTCAGCATAAGAGAGCGGCCCGCAAGGCATAAGAGAGGGGCCCGCAACCCCGGCAAGCTGCCGAAGCCTGCCGGGGTTGCGGGCCTGTTCGAAAGAGATACTGCGGCCCCGGAACATGAAGGGCGAGGAAGGAACATGGATGGGTTTTAGTCAGTAAAAGTCTGACACTCCCTCCCGCTCCGCCCAGAGTGGGAGAAGTCATTTGATGATTTCCCATCCTAAAAAAAATCCGACGTAACTCTACACAGCCACACAATAAAATAACCTAAAAGCTTTCACAATGTTCAACTAGTGGACTATTTTCAGCTAAAAATCCTTTATTCTGTACGAAAAAGCTAGCAAAATTTTGACAGCACTACCCGTAACTTGTAAAAGCCAATCAGGTATAACAGGGCTTCGGGCAAATGTCAATACCGACTGACGTGAGATACGAATCACGGGAGGCGGGAAATGTATTTTTATTAACGTGCCGCGTCAAAGGTGAAAAATAAGTTTCCGTATTCTGGTAACACTTAAACACCTAGCTATATAATATGGAGACGTTATGTAAATAAAAACCAGCAAGAGCGTGACGGGACACGCTCAGTAAAGAGTTCCGTAGTTGGGATGAGTGAACTGTATGTGATTATGTGCAATGCCAGTTTGTTTTTTTTTATTTTTTTTATCAAGCAAATTGCAAGCACAAACTCACGCCTTTTTCCCATGGGGGTAACCAGCCATCACAGAATGCCAGCTGCTACGATCATTCCATCCGTCTTTCAACTCGTCCATCTTGTGGCATCATTGACCTGTCACAGTCACAACGCGGATTAGTGACAGCGGGCATGGCGTTTACAAAATGGCGGCTGTACTCGTAGTTCCAATTTTGTCCGCGTGCACAGCTATTTTGGTTTCCAATGTCGTACTCTCTAGGTTTTTGATGTACTCTTTTTTTTTTCTTGTAAAATAATCGGGTTCGGGACTCCTCTCTTTGCGAGTGCGGGTTAGAAGCCCTCTTCTAACTTTTTCACTCTGGGTCACATCTTCTTCGAATGCTCAAACAACATCCCTCATGTCAAAATCTAAATTGCGATATAAGTTGGTGTAGTTTAATTGTTATTATTTTTTTTTGCCATGCAAACTTATTTTTCCAATTCACTCAACATATTGGCAGAATAGATGACATCGACTTTACTTGCCATTAAATAAAAAATAGAATAGAATAGCTAAGTTGGTGCCACTATACCTACTATTGCCACCGAGATTGACTGATTTGTCATTATTAGCTGTCAGGAAGTAAAAGTCCATCATTTACTACGTAATTTCCTTCGTGCTGCTTGCTATTTACGAATGGAATTATCTTTTAGGCACCTTTGAAGCCGGTGTGTATAATGGCCCCATTATTTTCTTCACGTAATAAACCTTTTATTTAACTTAATTTGCTGGAACAATCTGATGACCCAAATCAAATTGCCGACAAATAGGTAACAAAACTAATACCTATCGTAAAAATGCTTCCATAGAGATTACGGCTCAACGTTAAGTTAGTAAAGAAAATTATTTAAAGCAATAAAACCTTCACGCTACACTGCATGGTTCAGATATCAGAATTATGTGCTATTTGCGTGTCGGAAACATAATTATATTAGCGTCGCCGCGTCTAAAGGTGAAATATAGCATGTTTTGAGACATGGTCTGATGTTGTGAGGGAAAATATAGTAACATTAAACAACGTCTTCAATACTAGTTACGGAAAAATATTAACTATAGATATTTACGCCTTTGTAAATAAATGACACAGAAGCTATTCAGGAGATTATGTCATTTATTTGATTACTCTTTCACGCAAAAACTACTGAACGGGTTTGAATAAAATTTTGCACACAGAAAGTTTATAACAGATACTTTTATCTCGGCAGTACTACCCCGTGACGCGGGCGAAGTCGCGTTTATAATGAGCTAGTTTTTAATAATACTTTAAAAAACCGACATAACATTAAAAAAATAGTAACCGGAGCCGGGTCCAGGCTACCGGTAATTAGGGCTTCAGAGACGGGGGGTCTCTGCGAGCCTCATCGAGAAGAACTGCCTTCTGAATCAGGCCCTTGATCAAACTACCTAGCGAGAGGCCTTCACCGTCGAGGCACTTTTCTATCACAGTTGTCGTTTGTTTTACTTTCACAGGTTCACGACGATGGTTTTTATTTCAGTGGTCTTGAGCACCTATCAAAAATATCTTATGAGTAAATACTTGTCCAATTGCAACATATTGCTAATACAATCTAATATGTTAATTGCAATTTTACTTTTGTAAACCAATATGGTCTCGCTACAATATTGGCTTGCTACCAATCTAAGCTCTTAGATGCATTTTACAAGAGATAAGGCTGTCTTGAATTCGAAAGAGCCCCGGAACGTAAAGGGCGAGGAAGGAACATGGATGGGTTTTAGTCAGTAAAAGTCTGACACTCCCTCCCGCTCCGCCCAGAGTGGGAGAAGTCATTTGATGATTTCCCATCGTAATGGCTGTCTTGAAATGTCTATACTTAGAGATTACTTTTAAGGTTATGGTTTCAAAAAATTAAATAATAAGGAAATATTATATAACTAGGAAATATTAGTGGAACAATAGAACTCCAAACGATAAAATTGTCTAATTCATCATCATCATCATCACCTGTCTAGCCTTTTCCCAACTATCTTGGGCTTCCAGTCTAACCGGAAGCAGCAGAATACCCGTATTTTACATGCAGCGAGTGACTATCTGACCTCCATAACCCAGTTAATACTGAGAAATCACTTGGTAAGACTGGTTGTCAGACTTTTTGGGCCACTGACTACCTGTAGCGATTGCAAAGATGGACAAATGACAGCCGCGACCGTGCTTAACGTGCTTTCCGAGGCACAGAGGAAACTCGGTACGTAAGGGTGGTAACGCAACCACAGACATACATGGGTAAGCACGGCTTAACCTTAAGATCAGCCCAAGCGGCTGTTATTATTTAGCCACGAGTTCGTTCAAAATTGTCTCTAATTTCTGTCAGCAATTATTCCTAATTTTACGTGATGTGAAATTAAAAGACCTCTAGCTAGTTTTGAATTTTGGAACACAAAGAATATATAACAGCAAACAATTTTCAAATTAATTATTCACATTAAAGACATCTCACTGTGTTACTCAAACATGGTTGTAATTAAAGTTTAATATGCAAACGTACTCTTACAATATACTCCGACTTACTTACACAATCATTAATTTTAAAGTACTCGAACATAAGCCCGAAACAAATAAACCTCACAGACTTTAGGCAACCGTTCTCATGTCTAAGATGTGAGGTCTTGGTGCCTTCTAAGGCTTAGGTTACACGTCGTCACTAAATGTTACAATTAATAGTTCAACGTTACAGTTCATAGCTGTTACGTCAGCAGGAATATTCTGGAAATATTAATTTTAGGCGAGATTATAACGCGTGTAAGTTGCCTTCAACGTAGTCGATTCGATAGCTTTGTGAACTTTCATTACTGAATTTGCAAGGAATAGTAATGGGATCTTCATCTATATATCTAAAGAAACCAGGAAAACCGGTGTTTTTAAGCCCAAACAAATTACAAAATACATGACTGTTTGTCGGCAAAATTAAACACAGTAGTTCTCAAATTAATAAAAAATCAGAAAGATGAATTATTTCGACAAATAATTTATGCTTTCATTTAAATGAACAGTTAAAACCTGTGTATTAAGGCGCCGGCGGAGCGTGCGTCGTTCATACAAACGTAATACCAAAATAATTCGTAAACCAAACATATTCTTAAGAAAGTGTGTATTTATTTCGATTGGATTACATAATATCTAGGTTCCCAAACATATATTTTGAAAGGACAATGATATTTAGACGAGATTATGAGGAATTTAAAATTTCTATAGAAAACTTATTTTTCTCATAACTCTTGTTTAAATCAATGTCCATTCATGATATATTTTTGGGAACCTAGATATTATGTAATCCAATCGAAATAAATACACACTTCCTTAAGAATATGTTTGGTTTACGAATTATTTTGGTATTACGTTTGTATGAACGACGCAAGCTCCGCCGGCCCCTTAAACTGATTTATCAGCATATGAAAGTAAATTAGAGCTTGTTCAAAATCCACTAATCAGTGTTAGGAACAGAGTTCCCAAACTGGCAGCATATTGCTGACCTAATACTGTATGTTTCTTTCACGAGCACACAGGCAAAACTGCATGGTTATTAACTGAGTTCTGGGAACAGTTTGGAAGCCAATTAAGCTGTCAGTTAAGAATTCAAAACGCCAATTCAGCGAACTAGCTAGGCTATATTTTGGATATTTATGTAGATTACATCAAATGTAGAGAATCAGGCCAGACAAAAGACTGATTGAAGAGCGCCATTTTACTTTTCTAAATAGTTATTTACTTAGGTATCTGTAACTTGTTCTTAGGTTCAGTTTTCTCAAGATCAGTATGTCGTAGCTACCATAAAGTGGGGTTTTTCTGAAAGCTTACGGCCTCACGACTCTTTCTACCAGATAAATGATATACCTTTAATAATTTTACACGACTGCCCTAAAAAAAAAACATGTTTTCAGAGATCATGTGTGTTTGTGAGTTTCTTAATTCCACCATAACTTTTAAACGCCTAAACCGATTGCGATGAATGTAGTATTCTTGTAGTACCCAGGTTAAAAATTAAATACTGCAATATAGGTATCAAAGTAAAGGGCTCATCACGAAGATTCTAAAATGGTATACAAGGTGTAAGCCACCTCATCACGGAGCCGTCAACCAAGCATTCTGGACATCAAACTAAGTAAATTTACTCATAAATTATTGCTGGGAAACGCCTTTTTTTTGGGTGCAAAATCATGTTTTGTGGTAGAACTCAATGTAACGCACTTAGAAGTGTTTAAAGTAAAAATCTTACAATAAAAACTAGTATTTAAACAGTTGGAACTTTTACCTCCAATATCTCCGTAACTAGAAGGTTCCCAGGTATGGTGTAAAACAAAAACTGATCGCAATGATGGGGATAACAAGTGCCTTTCGGCTTCGTGAAGAGGGGTTTTACACCCTATTAATGTGTTATTTATTTTTCAATGCACTTCCTCGACAACTGGTTCTTTCGCACTACGATTACGTTCAAAATGCAATGTATTGCACACACGTGCGTTTTTGATTTTTCCACACGTGTGCGGGAATGAAAATTGCCACATACTTAGTCCAAATTGGTTCAATGGTTATGGTTAGTCGGGAGTGTTCTTAGCTATGTTTGATGTAAATCGGTCCAAGATGGCCGCTGCCACATAATGGCGGATTACATATTTTTTCGTAATTCCCTTAAGAGGCCTGCGGAGCATGCGAAGTTCATACAAACGTAATACCAAAATAGTTTGTAAATCAAAGATATTCTTAAGGTAGTGTGTATTTGTTTCGATTGGATTACAGAATATATAGGTTCCCTAATACATATTTTGAATGTACACTGATTTAAACAAGAGTTATGAGAAATTTTAAATTCCTCATATGTCGTCTTTATATCAATGTTTTAAAAATATTTATTTGGGAACATAGATATTCTGCAATCCAATCGAAATATATACAGATACACACTACCTTTTTTTTAGGAGGGGAAATCATCAAATGAGTGGAGTGTCAGACTCTTACTGACTAAAACCCATCCATGTTCCTACCTTGCCCTTTACGTTCCGGGGCCGCGGTATCTCTTTCGAACAGTCCCGCAACCCCGGCAGGCTTCGGCCCTTGCGGGCCCCTCTCTTATGCTGGCATCTCTTTGAGGCGCGCGTGGAACACGAACGCGCCGTCGACCCGGCCTGTCGTCGTTAGACGGACGGACGGCTAGCTAGCCCATAGCCAACCGTCCACAGGCCCGCGTCTACGGTGGCCGGTAGCCACCACGTGGCCCCCGACGCCCGGTGCGTCTCCCGCGGCGGCCGGGAAGTGAGGATCTCTCCCACTCTCGTTCCGCCACCTCCTTCGCTAGCATGACTGCTTCGCAGAAGGAGGTGACGGCTTCCCATTCCGTCTCGCTCTGGACCATGGATTGAACCAGGGCCGGACGCGAGAGGTCGCCGCCGCCGATCGCCGCTTCGAGGACACGGCGGTGCTCCGCCCACGCAGGGCAGACCTCCACCGTGTGCTCCACCGTATCCTCCGGTCGATCCTCGCAGTGGAGACACCCGGGCGTTTCCTCCCGCCCGATTCGGTGCAGGTACCTCCCGAAACATCCGTGTCCGGTGAGGACCTGCGTCAGGCGGAAGGTGAGGACGCCGTGGCGCCTCTCTAGCCACTCCTCAAAGAGGGGACTTACCGCCACTATCGTGGCGTGCCCTGCTTGGGGTTGTGACCGTCCCTCTCTCCATGTCGCCATGAGATCGCGCCGGAGGTCTGTCCGCTGAGCGGCAATTTGCCGCGGCAGCGGAGTTTCCCCCCGGCGTAGTACCTCCGCGCGCCATTCGTGTAGGCGCGCGAGGACTATCGCCTCCAGATCCCATGGTGGCAATCCGGCAAGCAGGCCCGCCGCCTCGCGGGAGATCGTGTGGTACCCACGGACCATCCTTACGGCCACCACTTTTTGGGGCGCGTTCAGATAATGAGCGGCACGCCGCTTCAAGGAACGCGCCCACACTGGGGCCCCGTAAAGGGCCATGGACCGCACGACCCCCGCGTAGAGCCTGCGGCAGGAGGCGTTTGGCCTCCCAAGGTTGGGCAGGAGCCGCCTGAAGGCAGCCCCGGTCCGTTACAGCCTGGGGGCCAAACGTCGGAAGTGCTCCACGAAGTAGATATACACTACCTTAAGAATATGTTTGATTTTCATATTATTTTGGTATTACGTTTGTGTGAAAAACGCATGCTCACTAAATTTATCATAGTCACTATGCTAAATTTAAAATCAAAGATAGCCGCAACCAAAAAATGGCGTTTTTTTTTTCACGGGCTTGTCTATTACTATAATGTATACTACATTGAAAGGGAATGAGGAATCTTAAGAGCGCGTATCCCAAAAGTTGGCTCTGTAGTGCACTAAAAAATTGAATATAAATTGAAAATAAAACCCTTAATTTAATGTTGTAAACCTTTCAGGTGCAAAAAGGAATTTAGCAAGTTCCCAAATACTTTTTTACATCTAAAACTATATATTTGGTATTACGATATTAATTATTGCATTTCCTAATCAATTTTTAGTCCACTACAGAGCCATATTTCTTATTTTCACACAGTAAAATTGCCAAATTAATTAAAACATGTAAATATTTGACAGGTATTTGCGACGTTGCCAACTTTTGGGATACGCGCTCTTAACTCACGAAATGAGATGAGGAAAGTGGAGTGATGACTGGTACCTAGGACCTAACGAATTATTTTTCATTTAAATAGTACATTATGTGTCGGGGGCTCTTTTTTTATTTTACTTGCGCTTTTTTTTTATATTTATTCAATCCTTTTTTTATTTTGATGTTCTTAGCAGTCAGTGGGACGTGCATCTACGCCTAACACTTCACTACTGATCTTTTCATTACTAAGGACAATACAAGTAACGTAACATTACGTCTGTAATCCCCCAAAAGGGTAGGCAGAGGTATGACTAATAACACGCACATTTCACCAGTTATATTTAAGAACTATGTCCCTACTATCATTCATTTAATTTCACTTTTTTTTTTCTGTCGGCAATCGGGCATAAATCCTGGGGCTCAATTCTGTAAAATAACCAACTTGTCAATAGTGTGTCGGTAGTGTGTCAGTAGTGTCTCAATAGGCTAATCATTGACATTTGGTATTCTACAATTTTTTTATGGTCTTTGACTTGCGACTGAAGTGCTATTGAAACGCCATAGTAAGATTGTTGTAATCATCGGTATTCTGCTCCACTATAATATGTCAATGTCATCATGATGGTCAAAGTAAAGGTATTCTGTAAATATTTTAAGTGTATTTGACAGTTGTGTCTATCGTGTTTGAATGGTGTTTTCGTCTTCGAGCCGCCATTGTGAGCCATCGAACAACGACACCTCTTTTCCGTACTAAATTGGTTCAATTTGTTATTTTTGCAATTAGTGATCTATGTTTTGGATTTAAAATAAAGTGTACATGGCTGTGTGCGTCTTACCATTTTAAGTTTATAAAGTGGACGTAGTTTTTCGTCACAATGAGTCGTATAGTTGATTTCATGTTTGAAAACTTGTGATATTAATTTAAAGGTATAATTAAGTGAATGTTAATAGAATCTCGCTAGAATCTGTTAGTTGTATTATAATTTAGCATCATGTTAGTATTAAAGTCTATTATGACCGATTAGAAACGAAAACACGTAAATTAAAATTATTGTATCATATAATTACGTAACTTGAAATAATGTTTTTTTGTTTGTAAATATATAATGTTAAAATTAGAGTCAAAATAATGGTCTTAACTTAAAACCATTTTCTACGCAAGAATTATGTAAATCGGTCCAGTAGTTTAGAACATATAAAGCCAACTAAATAGTAAACATTTCGTACATCGTAAGTTTCACACATAATGTTCTAGGATATTTTTAATATGCAATGTAAGGTGCAATATGATTGTTTTATGTGAAAATAAGTGCAATAAGCTATGCAAAAATGTATATATTGTAAGGTTTATTTCAATAAATAAAGAAGGTATGGGGTTTCAGGTTTCGCTTTTCGCGAAAACAAACGCAAAATTGGGTTCAAAACTCGCGGTTCCCGTTGTGGGTGGGAAGGGCCGTATATTAAGACGGGGCCGACGGCGAACGATGGTCTGTTGCAGCCAGCCATCGAGGAAGAAACACTATAAGGAAAAGCGAGATGCCGAATTCTGGGGAACCGTAATTGATGAAAGTAATCCGGGTTTTAATCTATGCAGCCCACCAACCCCCTCTTTCCACCGAGGTCCTGCTTTACAAAGTCGCCAGTACCCGACCTACCCTATATGCATTCAGGGGTGCGTGGAAGCGTGCACCACCAGCAAGTACTGCAAGGATTGCCTGCCTCAAGTTTTTCAAGTAGAAAAACGCCGGTGCAAGTTTTTTGACAGTTGTCTGTTTTTTTTTTCAGAAAGGCATAGAGACAAGAAAATTGTTGTGATAAAATCTTATTTTTTTTAACGATCATTTCTTATTTTTAGTGAATAATATATAATATATGGTTTTTGGCCTCAAAGCGTTTTTATATTGTTATAAAAAATTATATTCTAAAGATGTTATTGAAAAAATTGGATTTCAAAAAGTGGTAGTTTTGATGTAACCTCTATAGTTGCATGGTAGATTTTTGTTAGCAACACCTAAACCTATTGAACTGCCACAATGTCGACATACTATCGACACACTACTGTTAAAAGATTCATAATCTACTTGTTTATAAATTGCTGTAGTTAAGATTGTAGTATCTACCTAGTTCCTTCCTTAGTCCTTACTCTTTACAGCTTAATAGCTTAAGCCATTGTGACGTTAGTGGACGTCAACATTAAATAATAGACATATATATTTATAAATGAAACTAGTAAATGAGGAAAAATAGCTATATTGCTTAATAAAAAAAAATATACTATGTAGAAAAAGAAGAACCGGGTCGCGGGTACGTAAATCTCACTGAGTTCGTTCAGAGCGTTTCAAAAGGTAACCACTTCCCTGGCAGTTGCAGTGGTTGTCCGGGGTAGTCGTTGGGTGGATGACGTCACGGTCTTCGGTAATGGTGGAATTGGTAGGGTTCGCTGCAGGGACGTAGGCCGCATGCAGGATAAATAATTTGGGGTCGAGCGTGGTCTCGTACCGGGACCCTGAAATTCCGGGAAATTGGACATTTTAGATAAAGTCCGATTTCATGTTTGTGACTGCAACATCAATTCCCGTCCGGAACAAAAGCGTCGATTAGGCGAAGTGGAACCAAAGCATGAAATAATGATCAATGATGTTGCGATCACAAGTAAAATCAGCTGATACATTTACATAAAACATTAAGTTCAAAGCGCAGAAAAAAAACAATTGACCGACACGTACAAAGCATGGGTCGCCCAATATGAAGTCGGAATGTGAAAATGACAACTAGCACAGAAGCGTTACTAAATAAATTAAATTAAAGCATTCAAAATCAAAAGTTCAACAATAACGAACATGTAGGTAGGTAGGCACCTTAACAAGCTACGAAGAACAATTACGTGATCTACTACTAACAAAATGGACATGGTCTGAAATAAATTAAATTATTATTATTATTATTATTATAGTGTGTCGATAGAGTGTCAATGGCGTGTTTCTTAACGCAAAGTTACAGAATCGGGGCCCTGTAGCGGCACTACAAAAAGTACTACGCTATATTGAACAAAAAGTACTGCAGCGCCATCTATGACAAAGGTGATGAACTATTAAGCGAAATCAGAATTTCTACATCGCACAAGCAACATTCTCCGCGACTTAAGAGCATATACGAGAACCCGACATCAAATGTTGGGCAGTAGCCCATCAGACATAACACCCGTCTGGTCGGAGAATCCTCCCCCCCCCTGTTCTTTATCCCCCCAAAATCCTCCAGGCTGTTACAAAGAAATTCCTAATGGAAAAAAAACCCAATAGCACTTTGCCAGATCCGAAAATCGAACCAAGGCCCTCATGCGTAGAAACTGCAGTCGCAAAATATACGTATCAGCTCAAAGCCTTGTGTATCTCGTATCTTGCAGTCTTTGGGGACTGTCGATAGAAATGCAAACTTATAGCCGATCCGCTACGACTACGCCGTATTGCATCAACTACGAGTGCTAGGAAAAACGTACGTGATGTCACGCGAGTTTTATAATTTTTGTTCACTCAAAAAGTGCTCAACGCGCCTAAAGAAGTTTTTACTTAAAAAATATGCATGTTTTGAACATTTCCGAAGGTTGAATACCCGTCATTTAACTGGCAAAGCCCACAACAGTACATCAATCCAAGTCGTTCCAAATTTAAATCGACTATGAGCGAGTTTTACAATTCAAATAACGCGAAGTTGGACACCGTCGGCAAGGTAGAAACCTTTATATAAATGTAGAACTTGATCCTGGTTCGAGTTGACTTTTAATATCTTTCAGATGTCTGATGTACTGCAGTTGGTGACGGCTTTTTAACGGTACATTTAGTTTTGTCTTTTCTCTCATTGTCAACTCAGTGTAGGTTTTTGCTTTGCCAGTTTTATGCTTTTAAGAGTTGTACGCCTTCTGATTGTTTTCAAAGGTGATAATTTCAAAATGGCTCGTGTCTTCAGATCACTATCTATCGTGCTTTGGCAGCTAGCTCGTTAATATCCGAAAACATTAGTGCTGCCCAAATGCAAGACCAAGACTTGCGAGACTCTACTTCTTAGACTAGACTAAACGGAAAACGGACGAAACGTCGGTTTATATTAAAGGTAAAATTCGCGATAAATACTCGTTTACATATATTTCATAATGTAGACTAGACTACTTGCAAATACCTATTAGCCTATTGCTATTTACATACATCTTCAAGGTCATTTAGTTTTATCCTCTTGTCCCTACCAAAATAGGTAATAATTGTGTGTGCCTCTGTCCGTACTCTGTGGCGGCGCATGCGGCGCTCAAACAGTGTCAAATGCTGTGTGATACACTTGTTGCAGTCTTTGATATACTGTCTTTGTCGGTAAATAATCAAGTAAGTAGGTACATAATACACCGACCGACCAACGGTTTATTCGCGGAACGTCAAATTTTCCCAATCAATCATGAACCTTAATGCTTTAGCGATAAAGTTGAAAATCTGTTATAGAAATTTGGCAGATTGTAGTAGCTTGATGTGCTGGCATCTGTTCCATTGGCTGGCCTAAAACCTGTTACTAGACCTACTCGACTCGCTGTTAGTTTAAATTTTGCTGAATAGAAGAATAACATAAACCTTGAAACATAAGTACCTACATAATGTTTACCAACCGTTAGATCTGCACATTAGACAAGCATGATATAATACTATAGGTAGATATAGCTAAAATTATGTTAGGTAAGTACATTTTTATCACATCGGAACATAAATTTGTGAGTTACACGCTACCTTCTTAATAAATAGTCAAAATATAATAATCAATACAATACCTTTTAGTGGTATGACGATACGGTTTTGATACTGGGGAACGACTCTCATAATCGGGATTGAAACCAAATCCCTACTTAATAACGCCCAAATCTCAGTTTGACTTAACTGCGAGACGCAAGAGTCTTGCAGGCTTAGTCTTGTCTTGCCCAAATCTTACGGTTCAGTCTTAGTCTTGGTCTTGCTACAATATGTCGGCCTTGGTCTTGGTCTTGGTCTTGCAAAAATGCAAGAACAAGACCAAGACTGCAAGACCAAGACTGATTTTGGGCAACACTAGAAAACATGACTATTTTATGGAATAAAAGATATTTTATTCCATAAAACAATTCGTTAGTTTAAAGCTGGATAAATTAAGTATTATCTATGAAAATAAAACAGAAACATTGTCATAATTGAGTACCTAATACCCCAATATTTTAATGTTAATACTCGCAGAAAAATGCTGCTCTCTTCGTATTTCATAAATAATAAAGAAACAAGCTTATAGTAACAAAAAAATCATTTTTAAATAAGCTTTTATAAGTGTTATGTTTTTTTATTTCGTATTCTTCTCAGCAAACCCTTTTTAATTGATACCCATATCATGGGGGTGCATTAACAATAACTAGCCCACCAATAAAAATAAATATCTTTGATCATTGGGAGTCTGCCATATAAGATTTACTTCACAAACTTATCCAACCATGTCATCCAAATTAAACATCAAACAATCAGCTTAATCGGTTGGGAAAAACTATTTTAAAACTGAGTTGCAAGATTATACTAAAACAAATATACAAATACTGCAAGTTAAATAAAAGCTTGTAAAAACCTTAGTAATAGAACACTGGCATTTCATAAAATATAACGCAGACACATTAAACGAGTTCTCATGTTAAATTCTTCGCTCGTTGTAAGCATTCCGTCGGCATTTAATTTCAACGTTCTGAAGACATTATGCACATTTGAACTTTGTTATTAATGTATGATTCTCGTCTCGGCATTTTCCTCCACTTTACATACAATTTTGTTAAAATAACGTTTAGTAAACTATTAGTCAGTTATCATGGGAACTTGAAACCAAGGGAACCAAGGACACTGACGTAGCCCGAAGAATTGCCAAACTTAAGTGGCAGTGGGCAGGGCACATTGCTCGCAGAACGGATGGCCGATGGGGCCGAAAAGTTCTGGAGTGGCGACCGCGAACCGGAAGACGATGCATTGGAAGACCTCCCATTAGGTGGACCGATGACCTGGTGAAGGTTGCGGGAATCCGTTGGATGCGAGACGCACGGGGAGGCATATGTCCAACAGTGGGCGTCTTTCGGCTGAAATGATGATGATGATGGGAACTTGATCTTTATTTTATAGAAAAGTTTTTAACTAAATTTAATTTACACAATCTATTTTTTGACGACCCGAATGGCGAAGCGGTAGTGAGGCTGCCTTACGTTCTTAGGGTCTTGGGTTCAAATCCCGGTAAGAGCAAATGTTTGTGTGATGAGCATGGACATTTGTTTCCGAGTCTGGATGGATGTTTATATGTGTATGTATTTACAAAACAAATAAGTACCTATAATGTAGTATATCAACTATGGCGCTGTGTTTTAATGTCCAGCGATATTTAAGAATTTAAATTAGACCTTAAACATTCAGCCGCACCAATTTGCCTTGATTTTACGATTTTACAATCATGTTTTATTCCTGCTTTTTTTTTTTTTTTAGGATGGGAAATCATCAAATGACTTCTCTCTTCTGGGCGGAGCGGGAGGGAGTGTCAGATTCTTACTGACTAAAACCCATCCATGTTCCTTCCTCGCCCTTTACGTTCCGGGGCCGCGGTATCTCTTTCGAACAGTCCCGCAACCCCGGATGTTTTATTCCTGCCTGAAGCAGTCAAATATATCCCGTTTATAAGCGTTAAAATATACACAAATTCTACCTGATAAACTTAAACAAGTTTGGTGAATATCAACTTAGGTACATACCTACTAAACAAATACTCATGCACCCAGTACAGCTCAATCGAACACGGATTGTACACTATAAAAACATTTTAATGTTATTAGAGCACTAGATATTGTTGTTAATATATCCTGGAACATGCATTTGTTTGTCGTCCTCTCAGAGGGTACGTAAACTTTTGTGAGTGATGCCTCGGGCCAGAGAAACGGTGGGTGGAGGAAGAACTACTGGACTTTCTTATTCTTATTACTTGATAATGTTAACATTCATATGATATGCTTTTTGACACTTCTGGCAACTGCGGGTGTGTGTTTAGAATTGTTTAGGTGCAACTTTGATGTAGATAGAATAGAACTTTATTTGGCAAACATGGGTGATACACAATACTTGGGGGTGGGACCAGGACCGTGGTCCCAGATTCCACATTTATTGTACAATAATTATTTCAAAATATAATTTTGGGACTACAAGAAGAAGTTTAAGTACTGCAGTTATCAAAAAAGCCTAACATGTTTTATTTTCTTTTAAAAGTTTCATTAAATTTGTGATAAGTTTGTATTATGAATGTACCTACATAAAAGACTTCAATCGGTACTATAGCTACACATAAGCATAGTTCTCAAAATAAACGAGCTCTATGGTAGAGGTGGAATTATAATATGACAGACTTAATTAAATATTGTTGAGTTTTTTTAATGTATTGTTTTTTATTTCACTCATTAGTCGGTCCTTATCAGACAGCGATATAGAAAATTTGATGTTGAAATCCCGATACATAATTTCAGGGCTGGAAGTATCACGAATTGTAGCCATTGTCTGTACCTACTGGTACCTACTTTCAAAAATATATGAGTAACTTCCTTCCCTATAAAATGCGTAGCCCGACCGTTTTACTTGGCGGTAATAAAAAGTTCCACGTGACTGAAATTCAGTTCTTTTTAATATTCGGAAAGTACCTTTATGTTGGTAGGTATGAGTCTGAGAGAATTTGGTGCATGAAAATATTGAAACACGCAAGCGTAACACATAAATGTTAAGTCGAGGTGATTTTAAACTATAATTAGTTCCATTTCTCAATAGGTTCATCCAAGTTAATGTTTATATATTCATGCATATGAGTATATCTTTTTATTTATAATATTTATATATCCTCTTAGTATGTCTTCGTATGAAATAAAATAATAAAATCTCAGATCTGGAGGTAGATGTAAATCTGATTATTATAGATTTTGTTTTTTTTTTTGTATTTGCCCAGAGGTTGACTGGTAGAAAAAGCCTATGGCATTAAGTCAGCGTCTGTACAGTGTCTAAAATGACTAAACAGAGATTTAAAAGACGTTTATTTAAGTCGTTTCAGTTATTAAGTGATTTGGGTTTTCCTACATACATGGCAAAATACTGTATACCTACCAATATATATACAGGGATTTACGAAGAGCTATTGCCTTCTGACCTCTAACTTTAATTGCCTTTTACCGCTACTTTTATGGCCCAAGCTTAATGTTATTGGTAAAGATTTCAAACCACCTACACAGAAAGTCAGTAGTGTACATAATAAATGTATACGTTGGTTATTTACTGAGAAACACATTGTTCCTTATTTATATAGCTTTAAATAGGTTGAAATTGCGTTTTAGGCAGGAGATTAAATACGGACGTATATTCAGTAACCAAGACCAAGAGAGCCAAGGTCACCGACGTACCCCGAAAAGTTGCCAAAGTCAAGTGGCTGAGAGCAGGGCACATTGCTCGCAGAACGGATGGCCGATGGGCCCGAAAAGTTCTGGAGTGGCGACCGCGAACCGGAAGACGATGCGTTGGAAGACCTCCCACTAGGTGGACCGATGACCTGGTGAAGGTTGCGGGAATACGTTGGATGCGAGTCGCACGGGACCGGTCAATGTGGCGACACTTGAGGGAGGCCTATGTCCAGCAGTGGACGTCTTTCGGCTGAAATAGTGATGAGGATGATGATATTCAGTAAAACCAACGTAAGTATAATCAAGTATAATAATCCTGCCATGATTTTAAACTTATTCAGCGAAAGTTATCATAATTTAAATACTGAAATTTAATAAAGCCTGACTCTTTCCAGCAGGATTTACAACATCTGTTTTAACTTCACTTAATTAGGTACTGTGTTTAGGTTACCTTAGAAAAACTAGTACCTATCCGGAGCAACGAGCTAACTTCAAGGTAATTATTACAAAGATTAATTAAACAAGCATAATTACAGTAGCGAGCCAATTATTCTCTTTTACAGTGCTATGTGTCTGTAACATTGTGTTACCTGTAAACTTGGCGTTCGGTTGCACCGAACTTTAACTCTAGTTCCGTAACAAAAGTCGAGATTGTTGTCTGTTAATCCTCTTTTAAGGAGTGGTACAACAGCGTTCGGTTTATGATGCAAAGAGTTTTTAACATTCACGCCAAGGTTCCAGTATTGTTTTGCTGCAAACACTTTAAACTCTGTCGAATATACCCAATCTTAAGGCTACTATAGAACCATGAATAATTTCGATGTTACAGAGAATTTCAGAGGTCTCGAGCTCGAACCCAAGGCACGCACCTCCGATTTTTCGGTGAAGGAAAACATCGTGAGGAAGCCAGCATGCCTGAGAGATATTTCTGGACCGCATGTTAAGCCAAGTCAGAGGCCCGTGGGCGGCTTGAAAACTATGACACCAGGTTAGGCACTAACCACACGATAAAGCAGAAACATAAAAAATGGCTGCCGTATCTTATTCTTTCAAACATAAATCTTAAAATTCATTTAGAAATCTACTCATTGAAAACGTCTTAAACCAAGTTCTTATAACCATAATCCAATGCAACTAATTTCCAACCGATTAGAACTAAGTTCGGTTCAAACTAAGAGCTCGACGATAACGTTAATCCCAGTTTAGTAGTTAATCTTCGCGTTTAATCATAGTGCAATCAACCTGAGACTGTTCGCTTTTATTGCACCACAAATTATGTACCCGGGATCTTCTCTCAGGATAATGTAATATCACATACTTACTCTACCATATAAAAGTGATAAAATAGGGTACCTATCCAGATTTAACGGCACAGACTTAAACTTAGTTAAACGGGACGTAATAGGTGTTGTTCTTACAACCCTTGAGACATTAAACTAGCCAGTAGACGGAATTTTACTAACACTGTTTTAAGCTATAACGGTTCACAAATAAACTTAAAATGTCACTTACGGGATATCAGTCAACCCGTGATCATGGCGCTTGCAACAGCGTCGAAATATCAGGAGCTCAATACAAATAAAAATCACGGAATACATCCCGTAAGTGACATTCTAAAGAATTTTACTATTCTACGCGCAGGAGATACCACTATTCAGCACTTTACTAATGGTATTTCTTTATTCTACAAATTCAAAAGCTAAGCAATCAGCAATTTCATCAGCTATAAATATAAAACGGAAGATTACAAAAATTCCAAACAATAAATTTGGAAAAAGCGGAAGTTATCACCGCAATAAAATTGGACAAAACAAAAAGTAAGTACGGCAACGCAACGTGTTGTAAAGTAACAATGAAAAATGACGGTCGCCAAGTTCCTACGAATTTGTCCCACCTCAGTAACAAAGTCAGGCAAAAGTGGCTAGATTTATTGATGGGGGATCTTACCGGCAAAATGCTGGCAACACCGTACACTGAGTTAAAAGCCGTGAAGTTGGGAAATTGAAATGAGTTTACTATCTGCAATTCATAGCTCAAACTTGTGCGCGGCTGACGTTTTGAGAATGGAGTCTGATGTTTATTTAAGTTGTACTGAAGTTATGTGAAATGGTTTTATGCGCTAGAAATGTGCTCTTGTATAAAATTATAGATATATGAAATTATAGATTTCCTTCAGTTCAATTATTTTATTAGATTGATCCATAAGTAGCTTGTGGTTAAGGTGGTCGATAGAATAGAATATAATAATCTGTAATGTTATCTTAACATACAAAAACATTTTATTTTAAAAAAACCTTAATATTTAGTGACACAATGGGCAGTCTTATCGCTCAAAATGATCTTTTTAAGATAATTTTTGGATGGTTAGCATAAAGATGGACTATACTGTATTTGTGGTGGACCATTTACACCACAGTTAAATTTGATGGACTTGATCTAAAACCAGGTTGCTTGGCTATTTTCCTTATTATCCACAAAGTAAATCGTTTCATTACATTACTGCAAGAACAATAATCCTTCCCCCCACTAATTCCCGAACGCCCACACGTCACCCGGCTCACAAGATGGCGTCGATAACGCAAAACTTTATGGGAATACCATCAACACGGCGCAAATCGTCGCCTGTCGACTGATTGGCCATTATGCAAATCTCACACTAACAACGCCCCCGGAGGCGCCTTGCATATTTTACCGGATTATACCCGTAACGCCAATAAGTGATGCCAACCGACCCGTTAGATGTTTGCGTTATTGTGTGATGTATGCCCCAATGAGTTTTGGGATTGAACTGTTATATTTTATTAATGGGTCCGCGGTTTTTCGGAGGAAAATGTTTTTGTCTGAGTTTTCTGGCTGTGGAAATAGGCTATTTATCATGCTTGGGTTCTATTATAATTATGGGTGCTGCAGATTAGTGTTCTGTATCTTACGCAGTAAAGACTAGATGCCGAATAAACCGCTGTATCTTTTTAAAACAATACGGATAAGATACTGAAAAATGTTGCAGATAATATGTCCAGTGTTGCATTTCAGTATTAGTTTCAATCATAAGACGGTGGTGGGGCGAACAATCCAAAATAGCTAGGTATACTGTATAATGAATCCAAAATAAAATGATTAGTCTTTCACTACGACTCATGACGACACAGTTAGTTTTGCTGTAATTTACCGTGCAAGGTTATCCTTACGTAAATCCCATAGATACAAAACTAAAGGGAAAGGTATATCCCGGCTTAAGGTTGGGATGTTAAACAAAATACAGCTGATCCCTTACTTCTGGATGAGCGGGCAAAAGAATCGATTCCGCACACATCCTTACTGTGCGGCCATGAGAACAGCGGGCATTAATCCGAAAGATGTGTTGAGTGAAATGTGACATAATGTCAACTTCCCTCAGCCTATTTGGGACATAAGAACTAAATGTGACGCTTCTTTTAAGTTTTAAAATAAACAGGTTAGGTTTCACTATCACTATTGCTCACCCCCTTTGGTGGGGACCGGACTGGTTGACTCGCCGCGATGATGATTGGCCACGAACGCCAGTCTTGATGTCGGATCCTTTGCCCGGAGTAAGAAAGTGAAGCCGTTGATACAAAGCTTGACACGAAAGCCAGGTCTAAAATAATTCTACTAGTGCATCCTAATTCACTTCACTATAAAACAAAGTCTCCCGCCGCGTCTGTCTGTCCCTATGTATGCTTAGATCTTTAAAACTACGCAACGGATTTTGATGCGGATTTTTTTAATAGATAGAGTGATTCAAGAGGAAGGTTTTTGTATATAATTTACACGGGCGAAGCCGAAGGCATCGGCTAGTTTAGAATAAAAATGACTTTTACAGTTTGATTGTTACTTTTATAGTTAGTTTAAACTTTACACGTTACGTCACCAATTATTATGAATGTTTTGTTTGTTTTTTGTTTGGTTTCATGTTAACTGCCTCGTTAGTCTGCTGAGCATGAGGTACTAGGTTCGTTTCCCAGGTCGGGTAAATTGTTATTGAGATTTTTCCATCAAGAATTTCACAGTAGCAGTAATAACAATAGACTCACCCCTTTATCATGAGATTTAAGGTGGACGCACACTTATCCGCGCCGAAAGAATCAACCGCACCGAAAGAATCGAAATTACTTGTATGAAATCCTATAAAACCTTGCACACTTATCCGCGTCGAATCGTTCAAATCAAGCAACACCCCAGAAATTCTAGACTAATTGGGATGACGTCATCAGATTCGGCGCGGCTGAGGCCCTACTCCCTAACGTTTCGTAAATACGGACGGATCTATCCGTCTCTCTTGCGCACGTCTGCAGACGAATGCGTGTGAGAGACGCGGATAGATCCCTCCGTATGGACGAAACGTTAGGGAGTAGGGCCTCTGATGCGGGCGATTCGACCGATGCGGTCGCATTCTGTCAGTTGCGTACGACAGCGCAACGTTAGACTACTACTTCTTCATTGTTTTAAAAAATTAGTGATTCCAATATTTCGGCGCGGTCGATTCTTTCGGCGCGTTCGGCGCAGATATGTGTGCATCCACCTTTAAAGCAGCTAAGTACACCTCTGCCTAACCGTTCTGAGATAACAGGCGTGATGTTATGTTCTGTTAAGCTGAACTACTATTATAAATTGAATCGAGTGGTAGGTTTTGCGGAAGACCTTTACTCAGCAGTGGGACTGGGCAGGCTGATAATAATACAGAGAGTGACGCTTGCCATAGACTGATATTTATTTCTTTATAAGTAACACGAGTTAACACAGATGGCGCTAGTAGTTACATTTACCATATTATTTTGTTACATTATTAACACCTCCGCTTAACAAAATCATACATACTTTAAAACAGGTAATATACCAAGCTTTTTTACAAAATATTTATGCTTTACAGATCCCAAACTTTTAGTAAAAATATCTGCTGGCATTTCAGTAGTTTCTAAATAATCAATTTTTACAAACTTATTTGCAACTGCTTCTCGCACAAAATGATACCTAATGTCTATATGTTTAGACCTTCTATGATAAATTGGATTCAAAATTAGTTTTTGTGCACTTTGACAGTCATTATATAAAGTTATTGTTTCTGAATTACCTAAAATTTCAAACAATAAATTCTTTAAATAAATAGCCTCTTTACTGGCTTCTGAAATAGCAACGTATTCGGCTTCTGTTGAGGACAATGCCACATTTCTTTGTTTTCTGCATTCAAATGAAATAACTGATCCTGACAATTTAAAACAAAACCCAGAAAAAGATTTTCTATCATTTGAATCTGAACCCCAGTCTGCATCAACATATCCCTCAATACAAGATTTATCTTTAGTAAAAACAAGACCATAATTTTTAGTACATTTTAAATACTTTAAAATTCTTTTTAAGTGTTTCCAATGAGTTTCATCATAAGAATTATTAAACTGACTGAGATAACAAACACTGTATGCAATATCTGGTCTGGTTAGAACAGCTAAATACATCAAGTTACCTATCAGCTGCCTGTATGGAAACTTTTTATCACAATTACTATTCTGAGATTTTTCTAACCTTAAATTAATCTCCATTGGAGTTTCAGCAGTTTTACAATGTGTCATTTTATACCTTTTTAATAAACTTTCTATATATTGCTCTTGATCAACAGTTATTACATTTTCAGACATATTTACTCTTAAGCCTAAACACTGCTTTATTTGACCCAAATCTTTAATTTGAAATTTACAACTCAACTCATGTATTAACTGATTAGTTGCCATTTTACAGTTTGAAAAAACAAAAAAATCGTCGACAAACAATGCTATTATGATTTTAACATTTCCTTCAAATTTTGTAAACAAACAAGGTTCATATTTGGATTTCAAATATCCTAAAGCCATGAGGTAATCATTGACCCTCTGATACCAAGCACGTGATGACTGTTTAAGTCCATAGATGGCTCGTTTAAGCTTTAATACTTTGTTATCATCACTACTTTCTTTGTAAGTTACAGGTTTTTGCATATATACAGATTCACTCAAAAAACCATTCAAAAAAGCTGTAGTAACATCTAGATGACGAATGTCGAAACTAAGTTTTGCTGTTAAAGAAAATAATAATCTTAAAGTTGAATATCTGAGCACAGGAGAAAAAGTTTCATGATAATCTATACCGGCTTTCTGTGAAAAACCTTTTGCTACTAGTCTCGCACGATAACGCACATTACCAGCACTATCATATTTTTTTTTAAACACCCACTTGCACTGCACTATTGTAGAGTCATGAGGTCTATCTACAAGCTCCCATGCATCATTTTTCTTAAATGATTCCAGTTCCTCCTCCATGCTTGCTCTCCAAAATTTATTTTCAGGTCCATTTAAAGCTTCCTCAAGTGTGATATCTGTTAGATTTTGATCTTCTGACTCTGTAATACATAAGTTGTTATAGCCAAATCTATCAGTTACTTTTCTCACTCTTTTGTTTGGCACATTTAAATTTTCTAATGAAACGTCTGGTTCTGATGCTGTTTCGAAAGAGCTGTCAAATGAGTCACTTACCGAAGAAGCTTCTGGAACATATGTGGTATCATTATCTTCACATTCAACATCAGTATCTGTGTTTCTGTTTTCCTCTTCTTCCTCATATTTTTCTTCCTCCGCTGAAGCTGCGCACTCAATGGGAATATCTACTGTACTTTCTGCTGTTTCCATTATAATGATGTCTCTGCTAGTTGTGACAGAGTTATATTCTGGGTCATAAACCCTATAACCTTTCACGTTGTCTGCATAGCCAACCAAAATAAGTTCTTTAGCCTTCATATCCCATTTTAATCGCTTTTCTTTTGGAATGTACATCATAACCTTACTTCCAAAAATACGCACATGACTTAAGTTAGGCTTGCTCCCTGTCCAGGCTTCATACGGAGTCATATTATTTAAACTGGTAACAACTGACCGATTTCTTAAATATACAGAGGTATTTACAGCTTCTGCCCAAAACTTTTTATGTAAAGCAGCATCAAATATTAGACATCTAGCCTTCTCAACTAATGATCTATTCATTCTTTCACACACACCGTTTTGTTGAGGGGTGTAGGCATTAGTTTTTTGATGTATTATTCCTTGTTGTTTTAGATATTTTTCAAACTCTTGACTGCAGAACTCACCTCCATAGTCTGTCCTTAGAATTTTAATTTTCCTGTCTTTTTGTTTTTCTACCATTGACTTAAATTCTTTAAAAAACTTAAATACCTCAGACTTTGTCTTCATAAAGTATATAAAAGCCATTCTGCTGTAGTCATCCACAAACAATACATAGTATCTGGATCCTCCAATGGACAATTGTTCCATAGGACCGCACACATCCGAGTGTACCAATTCTAAAACATCCTGTGACTTTGTCAAACTAGGCTGAAAAGGTTGTCTAGCCTGCTTCCCCTTACAGCACACAGTACACTTAGATTTATCTATGTCTGCTATATCTGTGTATGAGATACCTTCTGCAGCTCCATTCTTCATTTTGTTTAAACTAGTACTGTTGATATGTCCCAAGCGTCGATGCCAAGTCTCACTCGATGCCTTCGCTGTAGCTGCCAATAACTGTTCTGTTTTCTTAGTATTTAATCTGTACACACCTTCTACTAATTCTGCTATTCCAACTAGAGTTTTTCGTTGATTATAAATATAGCAAATGTTCTCTTTAAAAACTACATTATTGCCATTCTTAATCAACTGGCTCACTGAAAGCAAGTTTGTAGTTAAACTTGGTATGCACAATACATCTGAAACTGTGATGTCATATTCTTCACCATTTGCAACTGTAATGATGTTTACATCACCAGAACACAGCACCGGGACACATGTTTTGTTAGCAATAATAATCTCTTTGGTTTCATGTTCATATGATTGATTCACTACATATTTCTGTTTCGCTGTCATGTGTTTGCTGGCCCCGCTATCGATGTACCAATCTTCGCAGTTAAATTTTCCATTTAAAAAAATAGCACTAAAGGCATTGGATTGTTTTCTTTTGCTTGATTCGGAACCAGGACATTGGTTTTTGTAGTGTCCCGTTTGCTTACATTTATAGCATTTTATGATTTTATCTGCTTTTGTTGTTTCTCCCGTCACATGTTTTTGGTCTTTTTTAAAGTATTGACCATATTGCATACGTTGTTTACTTTTCGCAACAAAAGCATTCTCCGAATCCGAGACAGTTCCAACTTCACTACACATGTCCAACAGCTTTGTCTTAATGACGTCAGCACTAACATCTATTCCCGAATGTTCTATGGCCATTAACATCGGACCATATTTTTCGGGTAATCCTGCTAACATTAATGCACCAATCCACTCATCAGTTATTTTGAAGCCTGTACCTTGAAGTCTCTGGCTTGTTTCAACAATTTGAGTAACATACTGGGTCATCGAGTCACAATTTTCAAGTCGAATGTTAATGAGTTTACGCAATAAGCCAATCTTTCTTGTATAGCCGGTGTCATCAAACATATTCTTCAACTTGTTCCATAAATCATAGGTTGTTGCTGCATGTTTTATGTGTACATAAAGTGATGGGTCGATTGTTAACACTAGTTTCGCCTTAGCTTTTGCATCTTCATTTGTCTGGCTTGTCGTAGGAGAAACCGGTAACCTCTCAGTAATGGCAGATGCCATGTTTTCTAACACCAACACATTTTGCACTGCAAAACACCAATCCTCATAGTTCTCGCGCCCTTTCAACTTTGGAATGTTTGCGATGTAGTTTGTCGTCATTTTCACACTTTAAAAACAGTACTTTAAACGTTCCGTCTATTAAAAATAATTTTTAATCGCGTTCGCCCATAACCTGATAATAATACAGAGAGTGACGCTTGCCATAGACTGATATTTATTTCTTTATAAGTAACACGAGTTAACACAGATGGCGCTAGTAGTTACATTTACCATATTATTTTGTTACATTATTAACACAGGCTACATAAAAAAAGAAATTCAAAAATATCTGTGCCTAGCAATTTTCACTCTTTGATCGCCAGCCCTATTGTAGACCATGACTTGGATGGGATATTTTTTATCCCCGTGGTATCGTCCTGTGGGATTGTTTCCAATCACCACGTGGGTAAAGCCGTGAACAAACCCTAGTTCTTAATTATCTGTCTAGCTTTCCCAGCTATGTTGGGGTCGGCTTCCGGTCTAACCGGATGCAGCTGAATTTATTATACATGGAGCGACTGCCTATCTGACCTCCACAACCCAGTGTGTACTGGGTAATATGGTACCCCTCGATAAGATTGGTTTTCAGTCTTCGGACGCCACTGTAACGACTGTCCTGCCTAGCCTTTTGCTAATTACTTTTGTCGATTTCCAGTCTGACCGAATATTAGTATTTTACATGAAGCGACTGTCTATCTGCCCTCCGCAACTCAGTTAGTACTGGGTAACCCTTTCGTAATACTGGTTGTCACACTTAGGGGCCACTGAATGCTTAAAACAACTGTCAAAGATCTACAAATGACAGCCGGGACCAATGGCTTAGCGTGCTTTCCGAGGCACGAAGGAAACTCGGTATGTAATAGTGCAATCAACCTGAGACTGTTCGCTTTTATTGCACCACACATTATATACCCATCTCTTATGGATGGGGATAATGTAATATCACATACTTACTCTACTATATAAAAGTGATAAAATAGGGTACCTATCCAGATTTAACGGCACAGACTTAAACTTAGTTAAACGGGACATAATAGGTGTTGTTCTTACAACCCTTGAGACATTAAACTAGCCAGTAGACGGAATTTTACTAACACTGTTTGAAGCTATAACGGTTCACAACTAAACTTAAAATCACTTATAAGTCACTTACGGGATATTCTCAGTCATACATGAAGCGACTGTCTATCTGCCCTCCGCAACCCAGTTAGTACTGGGTAACCCTTTCGTAATACTGGTTGTCACACTTAGAGGCCACTGAATGCTTAAAACAACTGTCTAAGATCTACAAATGACAGCCGGGACCAAAGGAAACTCGGTATTTAATAGGAGGTCATCCATCCACAGACCAACTTGGCTAGTTAAAAGCTAGTTCTTAATTATGTAGAAAAAACCGGCCAAGAGCGTGTCGGGCCACGCTCACTGTAGGGTTCCGTAGCTTCCCAGACCATTAAAAATACCAACATTTTTCGTCAGCAAAAATAACTTTGTTTTTCATAGTATTTGTATGAAAAACAAAGTTATCATTTGCGTTTTTTTGAAAAAGTGCTATATAACTCAAAAACTATTCAACTCATCAAGTTGAAAATAATTTTCCTAGAAAGTTCATATAAAGGTCTACTTCTGTGATTTTTTTCATATTTTTTAAACTTATGGTTCAAAAGTTAGAGGGGGGGGGACACATTGTTTTTGACTTTCGGAGCGATTATTTCCTAAAATATTAATATTATCAAAAAATGATTTTAGAAAACCCCTATTCATTTTTAAATACCTATCCAACAATATATCACACGTCAGGGTCAAAATTAAAAAAAAAATCGCTCCCCACTTTACGTCTGGGGGAGGTACCCTAATAAAAATGTTTTTTTAAATTTTTATTTTTGCACTTTGTCGGCATGATTGATATACATATTGGTACCAAATTTCAGCTTTCTGGTGCTAACGGTCACTGAGATTATCCGCGGACAGACAGACAGACAGACATGGCGAAACTATAAGGGTTCCGTTTTTTGCCATTTGGCTACGGAACCCTAAAAAGACATTGGCAAAAGACGCAATAAGGTAAGATAAATCAACCAAACAATTGTTCCTTACCCCCGCTGCTTTCAGAACCACAGCCTTGAGATTACATGGAACTTGATTTATCCAAAACAGCCATCGTTGGAACAATTTACAACATCCGTTCTGGATCACCACGATTATATATCAACGTGCCCTTGTTTACGGCACAAACCCATTTGTTTATTTACATTTTCAGGGTTGAGTAGTGAGGAAGTTACTTTGATAACGATCATTGAGGAAGTAAGTAGTATTGACAGCACTGTCAGTCTGGATTCTTTTAGAGCTCAAACAATCATCATTTTTCTCGTGTAAAACTTACAAATTTGATTCCACTGACTAGGCATGGAACAACTATCCATGGTTTTTTTTTTAAATCCAGTTTCATGTATTATACTGATCCCCTTGCCGTAAAACACGCTGTGGCTTCATAAGTACATGATGTTTAAAACATTTTACATGTAAAATTTTCGTAGTAACTTAATTCATAAAATATTCTGAAAGATCCAAATATAACGAGATGGAAGGTAAATAATATTAAAATTTCTCGTCACATTAAAAGGAATCAGATTATGAAAGCTCGACACTTTGCTGTTAAGGTGCTGGGTTTTATTTATTTTTTATTTATTTACGTTATATTTTCGACGTCCGTTACCCAGTAAATTTAGATGACAGCCTCGGCGCATTTTTTTTAATCACAAAATAGTTTACGTACTACCCAGAGATGTTATTTTAAGTAAATTCGGTAATAAGCGAACAGCCAGGACAAAACCGACAACCAGTGGTCCCAACTGGATTTGGAGGTCATCGGGGGAGATTTTTGACCAGCAGTGGGATGACACAAGGTAACACATTTCTTAGCACACATGTCTATCTCAAATCAATCCAATCTGTCATTGTTTTGACACCATCCTAATTTAATGTATTTGTGTCTATTAAACATAAAGATAACTATTATTTTTAAGTGACAACTCTGGCTGCGGCAGCTGAAACATGCACACATACTTTAATTAGTATTATTACCAGTTATTAATAAAATATAAATATAATAGAGAATATAAATTAATAATAATTCATACAAATTAATGATATTATTTATTTAATTTTAATAACTGAAACATTACACGTAAATAAAATTATTTAATAACCTGATGATATTAATTAAAATAACTACATAAACCTTATAGGTACTAGGAATATTTTATATAATAATTTTATTAGTTATATTATATTTGTTTAACAAACTAGCAATCCAGTATACCTACTCACTGGATGCTTGTTTTATCCAATCTATTGGAACTTACTTACATATATGTAACAACTGAATGTACACATGAATGCAATAAAGAGTTTGAGTTTGGATTTGAGTTTGAGTATTTGTACTAAAATCAAGAGTAGTTAGCAATGATCTTCAGTGAAACACAACAAGAGCAGTGCCCCTCCCCTTCGTGCTTGTGATCTATGACAAAGCAAGACTGTCACAAAGGGTTTCAAATTCAATGCAATACTGACGTATTAGATGTCACGGAAGCTGGAAATGTATCTGAATACCTACTTACCAACACAAAATATCGATACCATTAACAATATACTAAATATCAACTATTTATGGAAATACTTAAAAATAAAAAAGTGGCATCTCTTGGCGGACGATATAAGTACTTAATAATTTCACTTCGTGTCTAATTGTCTTGTAGGCCATTTTTGTGAATGCACTACGGTACAACAGGGTCGCGTCGCGTCGTACCGTATGCACCATTGACCTGCACCATCAATGGTGCAGATGAGACAAATTAGTTTCGTGCGCGGGTAGACCACAAAAAAATCTAATTAGTCTGTCAGATTTTTAAAAAATATTAGACCCGTATTTTTTCTTTGGTTACGTAAATCAAAATTGACGAAGATACGACGCTTTTAAAATTCCCAACTCGTGACTTATTGGGAATTTTGCCTAGGTATAATTATTAACTAGTTCTGACGTCACGAGCCCCCACTCCCGAGTTTTGATACGTTTTATCTTTGTCAATATTCATTGATTTACGGAAACAAAAATACGTGTTCATTATTTTCAATAATCTAACTGACGGACTAAATAGATTTGTAATGTTTTGACACTGTCGTCATGCCTTTTAACTAGTCTTACGTTACAGAATTGAAGAAACATTACATTACTAGTAGCAACATCATCGTCTGCATCTGTTTGAACTAGAAAGACAACTCCGAAGATTGCACTGATACCGTTAACTTGGCAACTTGAGCCAGCCTCCGTAATCTAAGACCGAGTGAAGAACATCACAAAGGATATCAAATCCGCATCCTCAGCCGTATTAGTTGTCACAAAACTTTTTCCTTCAGTTAGCTTAACAAGGAGAAACTTGTAACAAGCGTCAAAGGCCGACACTAAGTCAAAGACATCGTTATATTTTTAGCTCTCTTTTATAACCAAAGCAGTAACTTTATCTTTTGAATTCTTTGTGAGTTTGTTTGCCCGTTGTTAAGTAATGCGAGCATTTTTCAACGGATCTCGGTGCTTATTTCTGGAGTTCGTATCTATGGATATGATAGGATCGAAAAGAGGGTTGGGAAATGTTTAAACGGGCGTTGAAAATTAAATCAAAGGTTTATGCGAAAAAAGGCAAGAACAGAATTTCCATTTTGTATGAAAATAAAATGCAGTCTCTCTTTAATACGTAACACCAACTTCCTACCCTTTTCCCATTTTATTTGGGGTCAGCGCAACACGTTTTTTTCTTCCTTTCTCCCCTGTCAGCCGTCACGGCATCATTTACTCCTTTCTCTTTCATATCAGTCTTTACACAATCCATCCATCTTTTCTTTGGCTCTCTTTAATACGTATAATTTGGTTAAATGATTTATCACTTTTTTAAACAATATTATCAAAATGTAAAAAATATAAATTACTAGCTGACCCACGCAACTTCGTCTGCGTCACACAAGAGAGAAAAACGAAAGGAACAAAAATCCCCGTTTTTGCGACATTTTTCATTCCTGCTCCGCTCCTAATAATCGTAGCGTGATGTTATATAGCCTAAAGCCTTCCTCGATAAATGGACTACCCAACACAAAAATAATTTTTCAATTCGAGCCGGTAGTTCCTGAGATTAGCGCGTTCAACCAAACAAACAAATTCTTCTGCTTTATAATATTAGTATAGATTAGTATAGATAGTATAGATGAGAATAACAATAAAATAAAATAATTTGTCGTTGCGGAATTGTTTTATCAAGTAAGCATTTGTGAGAAGACCTTCAGAATATTAATTAATTCACTCAGAAATTCAGTGTACATACAGTGATTGTAATGACTTTCAGTACATGAATGGTTCGTGCACTCTGGATTTAGGATTTGTAACCGGGGATTACCTCGGGCTGGCATAACCTTTTTTTAAAAAGGAAAGAAAATAAATACACAATAGACACAGATGCATGGATGCATAGTAGTATCTCAGTCGATCATTAAATTTTATCTGAACAATCGCCTGGTAGGTACTGCCAAGTAACAGCCTAACAGCCTAATCGAATATTAAGTAATTATAATTAAGTAATTACATACACCGAAGAGTCGTCTATTCACTCACAGACTTTATAGTGTTTGGCCGAAGCTGCTGAGTGTAGTAATAACAGTGAAAAATTGCTTAGTATGAAGTTGAAAGGGTTTTAGAAACCTCCAAAAAGAAAAGTGCATCAGTTGTTTGAAAGACTCAACGAAATGAAAGCAATGTTGTTGTGCTTGACATTGCCTTAATATGACTACTGTGGATCCTTTTTGCTTGTTTTCATTTCAGTATCACACCATGTGTGAGACTGACGGCGAGCGAGATGTGCCGGAAGCGTAATGGGGACTCTTCCGTGAAGGTCGCCTACAACGGACCTTGTAAAGATGATGGGGTCTTACTCGATTTCTCAAGGAAGACTTATTTAAAAAATGAAATTACTTCATGCTGTATTTAGACTATGACTTTTGTTTTAGTATCGCTAAATTCGCAACAGAAAATTTTATATTTTTATTTTACTCTAAATAAGGTGCTTGCTCTCATTGTCTTTCTCCCACTCTTTTATACCTATTTAAACTTTGTGTGTGATACACCAGTTTGAACTCAGACCTTTGACCTCCAATATCTCCGTAACTAAAAGGTTCCCAGGTATGGTTTAGAACAAAAAGTGAGCGCAATGATGGAGATAACAAGTGCCATTCGGCTGCGTTAAAAGTCTTTTACACCCTTTATGTATATGACCAAACCTTTCTAGTAAATGCTGTACCAAGTATCCAGGAATAGAATACTTTTTATTATGTACATCATACAAGTATCATTCATAAAATAAAAACATTTCATTTAGGGTTAATATTATGATGATTTGCATTTAAAGATTCGAACCTAGCAAAATGAAAAAAGTATGCATACGAATACAATAAGCAATCTCTTCATTTACCAAGTAAAATCGAATTGAAAACTCATGCAAAGAGTATTACTAACATCATTTCAAAGTATTTCTGATTGTTAACTGTGAATTTACATACGCATAAGCGTAAGACGGCAATCACGGTGAACGAAACTGTCACGTCAAAGTTTGCGTTTGCGTTCACCTCGGGCGCGAACACGTTACACGTTACGAAAGTGTCTATTTGCCAAGTTTTGAAGTGCGTCTTCATATCTTGGGTGTCTGTTTGTCAGTTGTTATTTAGTACTGGAGTTCAAGGTTGTGAGTCTAACTTTCAGTGATAACTTATGAGGTGTTGATGTATGTCTTAATGTGAACGATTTCTTATGCCACAAGATATTATTCTACTGTTTCTCCAAATTTCAAAGAATTTTGTCGATTATAAAAATCGTAGACGGCTCTAGTATCAACGGCAAAACAGAAAGCAGAATGTTACCAAGAAAATCGAGAAAGTTTCTTAATTCCTCCTTCTCTAGTAAGAAATTTCAATGGAAGGTTAAAAAATCTCCTCTGAAACACTTAAATAAATTTCTCCTCAAAACTTCGGAAACTGGATCATGTATAATGAAAAATACAAGAGCATGAGGGTGGTGAGATTAATACTAAACTGTGTAACACAAGATGCGTTAGCTAACGCCGCCTAGCGTTTAAGATAAAACTTTTAGAAAGCAGTATGATAATAAATCGTCAAGTTTCCCTTCTCGTTGGCAAGTCTTGGGGCAATGACGCTCAAAGACTAGAAGGGATTGATGACTTATTTATAACTACACGGTTTCATTGTCATTCTTCTGTTGAAAGCGTTATCTTTTTAAGCTATGCGGTTCGGATTGGTTGACCAAAACTGAACAAACAACCAATTGTACCAGTTAATGAGGAATTTGAAAGACAAGAAGCTAAGTAGGAGACGTTTCCAATGTAAGACTTTTAAGAATTTCTTTTTCTTAGACTGTTTATTTTTATTCTTTTTCTTTCTTTGATTGATTTTTTTTGAGTATTATGCAATACAAAACACGGCATATACCAGAGTAGAAGCTGCACTTTTGTACAGGAAGTTATTATTAAACCTATGTTGTCCCACTGCAGGGTAAAAACCTTCCTTTCCTCCTGGTACATTTCGCGATCTAGTGCGATTGTAGGCCAATCCTTTGAGAAAGACTCCAGCTCATCCCGCCATATCCTTCTGGGCCTGCCGCGTTGTCGTTATCTGCTGTCTGTATGAAGTTGTAGGTAAAAACAGCTTTGTTTCCTCCTGAGTCCAAGTGTCTTTAAAGTCATGAGAATTCAGTGTATTTAATCTAATGTTCGTCATAACTATAGAATGCTGCCTATAAGTACGACAATTCATGAACCAATCACATAAATTCCGACAACGCTCAATTCCACGTACGTCTAGCTCCGTCTGCGAGCCAAACTTGATTGATGACAACATAAATTGAGCTGTCATTACTTGCCGCATCCAGTAACTCAACATCAGTCTCTGCCTTGTCCTACCTTATGACTTAGCAACGGCATAAATTAAGCGCCGGCAAGTAATGGGCAATATTAGAGACAAGACTGTTTTATTACCATACTTGGGTGCAAGTTTTCTACGTGTCTCCTAGATCGGGCGTTATGCTCCTAGGTCGGGCGTTGCACAGTTTTACTGAACATGTATCGGTTTTCAGATTTATGGGCAAGAGTTAAATGTGAGGTTTAGTTTCGTGGGTTTTGGATATTTTAGAAAATGACGGTTTGGAATTCATTATAGGAGCGAATTGGGGTCGGTATGGTCAAATTAGAGATTGATCGCCGTTTTAGTACTTTGCCTGATGCAGAGATTATTTGTTTGAAAACTGAATGGTGCAGAATGACGTTGATCGAAGCAGTACATCGATACCATGATGTCCCGAGTGTCAAATTAATGAGAAATGTATTAAAAGTCCCCAATAGACTTTTAAGTATAGTAACATTTCTTCACAGTCACTGAAAATACGTGAATATCAGGTACCTTTTCGTTATGCATGTGCATTACGAAAAGGTACCTGATATTCGCGTATTTTCCGCATGCTGAATTGCTGATTGCGTAATAATCCAAATTTAAAAAGCAATGTTTTTATTAATTTAATCACAGTGTGTGTTCATGTATCGTTCCATTAATTTAAATTTAATAAATAGTCGGTTTGCATTTAACGCCATTTATTTAAATAACCGCTTTATTATAGACATCCTGGGATTTACGAAATGGATTTCGATGAGCGTTCGGAGAATTCATCAATGTTAAATAATTTTACAGGGAAACCATAACAATGTTTTTCATAAACTGGCATGCCGTTGTACTCGTGTTATTTGATAAAATCCGAACTAGCGAACGTCACGCGGTTTCCGTTCAGTTCCCGTGGGAGATTAAAATATAGCCCATGTTACTTAGGGTGAATGTAGCTTTCCAATGGCAATTTTTGAAATCGGCACAGTAGTTTTCGAGTTTATTCATTACAAACATTGTAATGAATTAACGTATATAGATTAGTGTAGATTATGCGATACACTTTGTACAGTGTCATAGATAAAGTAGATCAGTTTCACGCTAGATCGTGGTTTTAAATTAATCCAAATCTCGCCAATATTCAAAACTTTAGAAGAAAGTCACTTCAAAATTTTGTTAAATTGAAAATCGAGACTGAACAGTGTTCATTCATGATTCGCTTGACAAGAAGAGATTGCGCTGACTGAAAATAATTATTGAATCAAGTGTAACATCTGTAAAAGGATGCAAAAGGACACAATCTGTAAAAGAATCTCCAATTTATTATTTTCAATGTTTCATTGTCAAGGGGGAATGCGATGGAATGAGGAAAACGTCAGCATGAGGAAAGTTTTGAGCTTGAATGTTGATGGCTATAACAGAAGAGCTAATATTGCTAGAAAGACAGATTGTAAACAAACCTATGCGTACATAAATCAGCGATGCTCTTCTTGCTTTGGCGCGTCTCGATCAATGTGGACTCACCCTTAAGTTTAAACCAACATTGTGTTTCACGCATTTTCCCTCCCAGGGGTAAACAGGGTTCAAAGTGGGTTGCACATTAATATGTTAATATTGTTGACCTAGTAACTATAATCACAGAGTAAGCCGCTTATCTTCGAATGCAAGTTCTGCATGCCTATGGGGCGAACCTAGCCGCTTCAGCAATGATACTGTGTCGATACTACCTACTCCGTCCTTAAACGTATACTTTTTTTATCCTTGTTGTTCCTATGATCTGAGCACCATCCTCAATTGTTTTCTTTTTGCATTCATAAAAATCAGTACAGCTTTCTTTCGAGTATCGGGGAAAAAACATATATTTATAAAAAAAAAGGTTGTAAATCTCCTCCTTTTTGAAGTCAGTTAAAAACTAAAAATGGGGCTAGTAAAAAAGTTAATCCAAATCAAATCGGACCCGTTCAGGTATCGTAATCTTAGAAACATTCGTTAATGGATTAGTATCCTGTGTGTCACATTAAAATGTCTGCTTTCAAAAATGTCATAAACATGGGAAAATTTAAAAATTCTGAAACCATTATTATGTACAGACCAGTCATAAAATGTATTAATTAGGTATAGAGCTCAATATCAAATCAAATATTTGATCTGTGGACTGTGCGCCCGTTCACCACAAATATTTGTCTGATAAGCCTAAATAACATTATGATAACGAAACTTGCTTTTTTGTTTAATAGTAAAATAGAAATTCTAAAACACAGTTAAATGAACAAAACTGTATGTACTTCAATTAATAAAATCCTTCTGTTTTATGCATAGGACTTCAAATTATTCACTCTCGCCTAAGCTAGAACCATGAAACATTACGTACTTACACGATGAATTTCATGAATAAAAAAACGAATTAAGTAAGGTATAAGAAAACTGACACCGTACATCAGCTCTGTAAAACCAGCGGAGAAACAATCTATACTTCACTATCACTATCACCACATCATCATCATCATCATCATTTCAGCCAAAAGACGTCCACTGCTGGACATAGGCCTCCCCCAAGTGTCGCCACATTGACCACTATCACTATCACTACATATTATAAAACAAAGTCTCCCGCCGCGTCTGTCTGTCCCTATGTATGCTTAGATCTTTAAAACTACGCAACGGATTTTTTTAATAGATAGAGTAATTCAAGAGGAAGGTTTTTGTATATAATTTTACGCGGGCGAAGCCGCGGGCATCAGCTAGTATATTATAAAGAGGAAATATTCGATTTTTTGTTTGCTTGTGTGTTTGTTACGACTTAACTCTAAAACTCTTCAACCGATTTTAAAAAATCCTTCACCATTAAAACGCCACGTCTTCACTGAGTAACACAGGCTATATTTTATCCCCGTATTCCCACGGGAACGGGCACTATGCGGGTGAAACCGCGTGGCGTCCGCTAGTATAACATAAACTGGGGATATTAAAAAAAGTTGTAAATTCAAGGACTGTTTGTTCTTTTTACAATAAAACCACGCTACGGCACTATTCAAGACGAATACCTCTCATAACAAAGACACACAAATTCAGAAACAATTAAATGAATGACTCTTGAAAATCTCAAACGAAAACCATCAAGCTGAAATGCTTTCAAACAACTCCTTCATATTCTTGAATACTTGTGAAAACAACTGAGATTAATATAACATTTTGTTGTTTATGTTAAGTGGTAATATAACAGGCTCAGATGTTACTGTTCGGCTTTAGCTAAATGAAATGCAATAACATCGCTCGAAGTGCTATTAATTTGATTGGATACCATTTATACTTATCAATTGTGGTTTATGTTTACAGGCGGACCTCACTTTGTATAGCTGTTTTGATTTAAATTGATATTTCAATTCACTTTTGTGTGACCGACACGCCTGTAAACATATCTGGCTAAATGTCGGTGTACTGTTAAGTATGCTTCTGTCTCACCCTTCTGGGATTGCAAGCGTTTTTTTATATTGTTGTGGTTAAATGTGAATCTTCGTCTTACATTAGTGACCATGTATATATTTATGTTAACCAAAAATTTAAACTTCAACCCTTCATACCCATTAGTCACCCACTCGACCCAATAGTTACCTAGCTATCTAATATTTACCTAGATCCGTCCTAAGCAAGTTTATATTTCCATAAGACTGTTTTATTTATTCGCTATAAACATCACCATCTCACAAATTCCCTGGGGTGCCTGCCGAATCTAAAATCGCGTTCACCTGTCGCTGTGTCTAGCGAAATTTTACTAGAATTTATTCCACACCCTAGTTTGTAGTATACACCGATTCCCAGGACGGTATTGCTAGATTTAATAATAAACAGAGCTGAATAAAGCAAAAATTACTCTTTATTTAGCGATGTCTCGTAATTGAAAGAATTTTGTCAAAAATTACTCCCAATTAGATTTTGTAGGTCACAATAAGCCCAAATACTAATAAAAATACCCTTTGTTTCGAGTTTATTGTGAATATTAGATGAAGGTACGTTATACTTTAGATTACATATATTTTGCTAATATGTTTCCAAGGCAAGGTAATAAATAAGCCAGTAATTAACTTTACACCTTTAACCATAACTCCCCGTTAGTACCACTTGACTAACCAAGTACTACATAACAGGAACCTCGAAACGCACACACTCACATACTTGCACAAAGAGAATACCCACACGAACAAACTCTTATGTATTACTTACGACCCGAGTCTTCCCTCAAAACACAACTAAAAACCTGCCTTATCAAGCTTCGGAACAATAGGCCTACATTTAAATTTAATTAAAAGCAATCTTCAGGGATCCTTAGTCTATAAACACCTGGAAATAAATTCACCCGACTGCCAACAATTCTTCTTTAATAGGCCAGCGAGCCGACAACGTTATCGCGAAAATTTAATAACAGTAAAACAAGTACTGTGTGGTACACACGGGCGTCGAGGTTTTACAACTTTATTTCATTACTCATACTCGGAAAGTATGTCAGAAGTTGCCTGAGGAGCGGGTTGAAAGTAATACTTTTTAGCCCTAGGGAGAATCACTTTCCACTGACAGCTGCCAAATTATAAAAACAAAATACTTCTATTTTCACCTTTTTATTGAACCATGTTCCAACTTCTATACAGCCTCTAAATTACAGCGCGATATAAAATTGAAATAACACAAAATTCTGTATTTTAAATTCTTTTTAAATAACTTAGTTATAATTTGGTTACAATATTTCTTTAAAATAACATAGATTTGGTCAAAATATTTACTATTTTTTCGGTGACGAAAGTGTAAAATAAAGGCTGAATAGCCGGCCACAGAAAAAAAAACAAATCATAGGCGGGAAAGCGGCAATCCGATCTTAATTTTTTTTCGAGTTGTTTCGTGTTTTTATTTTTATTTTCCTTGTATTCGTAATGAAAAGCACAGTGTTTACCTCGAGTTAAAGACTTATTTAGTGCCTCGAACTATTAACGCCCGCGCTACGCATGGGCGCCAAACCCCGTCTCGGGACTAAATAAGTTACTTTCACCCCTAGGATAACAATGTACTATTACATCACGCAAATCTCACTTGCATAAACCCTCAAACCCTATTAAAAAATTATGGTAATTACAATACTTAAAATAGTAGCCTGAATGACTTTATCTGGTTGAGTTCTTTCCTTTTTCTAATATTCAGACTATTATAAGTATTGTAAGTACATACCATAAACTTTTCTGGCATCTGTTAAATCAAAATTATCCACAGCCCAGCTTCACCCACTGCTGCATATAGGCCTCTCTTTGCTTGTGCTAAGCTCCACGTTTTTGTGCCAGCTTCATCCATTCATCCAGGATATACGATGGCAACAATGTCGTCTACCCATATCGCGGCCGGACGACCAACCTTCTTTCCAGGCATTATTTTTTTAAATTCATTTTTCGGTCTAGCTAACTATGAACATAATACGTTTACAAAATATGATTTTATTTACCAATACAAGTCTAAAATATTATAAAGGCTTATTGACACTTACCATGTTTCAATTTATTTTATTCACACATCCCTAATTTTGATATCGTTATTCCATCTATCAGAATTCGATCGCAAACATAATATTATTCCCCTCATGCAAATTTTCAGAGGGAACCGGCAATAAAATCAATTAGATTTTGGAACTAAACTTAATATTGGCTTCGACGATTAGATTTTTATTCACCCCTCTGCACAAAGTTTAGCCACACGTTTGCATACATAAAAGTTTGGAAAGAATTTTGCATACGTTGTAGCATTTTGGGGGATTGTATTGGAAATTTTCTGTTTTTTTTACCGCTAGTTTATCATAATTCCTGCATGGAATTGAGAAAGGATCGTTCCTGTAAATCGCAAAACCATTTACAAAAACCTGCATTGATATATATTTTAACTGAAAGAGACTCTCTAGTTCCACAGTACAAATCCCTTGACGACTCTATTAGTTACTAAGTTTTAATAAAGCAGTTTCTTAAATAATGCAGGCTGGCTACATTCAGCCACTCAAAGTATTTTAAATTAAAACAGAAAGAATTAACCATTTCCCGCAAATTAAAAGCACATTTACCATTTTACCCAGCAGTGTGTTCAGCATAAGGGCTATACATGTATCTCATTAAGTAGTTATTCCAGGATGCTATGGGAGCCGCAACAATGAGCCGTTAGGGCGCAGGCTCACTTAATTATGCTTAGTTAACTACACATGCTCACAAAACGGTCATTAACGTCAGTTAAAACTGAATGTTTGATGAACCACTGATAGTTGGCCTTTTAAGTTTAACTAAATAAACCTGGAATTGGGTCTAATTTTTAATAACAAGAGACAAAGCTAATGGCCCTTTTGAATTATAAATGTGTAGAGCTTGAAACGTCAACTTTTGGAACAGGGTACTTAAAAGTTTTCAGAGTCGAAATGGTAAACAATATTTGAAAGGTTTGGTTCCAAATAGGCATTTTAACGAATCGGATAAGTATAGAATTTGCTTTCTGACCTAAAGGTCATAAATTATACAGGGTGGTAGGAACGCCTATGGCAAAACGTTTACCACGAATTCGGTACGTCTGAACCTAGAAGATGTGGGGGAACATAGATTTATGGTTTTATAAAGACCCATCGAAAATTTTTGACTCTGAGGGATCTGGATTCATATGCTGAATACACGAATCTCGACCCCTAACTGTGTGCGCGTTAAACTTGCTAACACCTTATTGATATAACACTGTTCTGCCTACATTTCTTGTGCAACCAAAAGCAAATCATACCCAATTAACATAATACAGAACTATTAACTATAAGTATACACAGATTAATTAAGCGCAGAAGCATCAGGTGCACCGAATGGAAATCAATTAATGTTATATCCGAGCAATACTGCTCGGTAGGTAATTTGCGTTATTTGCTAGGTTATTAAGCCAGGATTATCTTGTGCAGATTGAATGATAGGAATATGCTAATTCAGTTATTTGGGAGTAAATTTTAGTTATAGGCTTACGAGTACATAGGTCCTACGCGTCAGTGTCGCAATGATAACTGCGTTGTTTTGCATGTCCGTCTTCAATTAAAAACATTAATAGAAAACGACGACGACTGTGTTCCGTTTCCCAGAAAGTTCATTTTCCAGAATGTCCATTTCCCAGAACGTCCATTTGACAGAATGAAGGTACTCAGAGTAAAGTAACTAGTGCATAGGTTATTGAAATTGCGATAATACTTTGTGTTATTCCAAGGGACTGGAAGTTTTGAAAAACATAAAATGGTTTCTGAAAATTATCGCGAACCGATAACGTAAACTGTTTCCTTTTTTATGAAAATTAATATAAGTAAATAAACTACACTTATTATATTAAACTATCAACAAATAAGCTAACACATTTAATCTTCATTTTTGGGCTCAAGAAAAGCTGTCCTATACCAAAAAGCAAAAAGAATAATATCATTGAATGTAGAGCCAATATTATAACTTTATAAGGTACAATCCCGACATTAAAGGTAGACATCTTATATAACTCAATTTAGTTAAAATCGGATCCCGGCTTCCCCTTGCATAGGATCGACTTGGATTCAACGCAACCAACGATTTTCAATTCGAGATAAGAAGATTTGACTTGAACATATTATTTTATTATAAAAACATGTGTTTTTCGCTTGGTGCTAAAGCCCATTATATTACATGTGTATGTAATAAGCTTTTGTCTTGAAAAATGACGCAAGATTGAGAGGGTGGGAAACGATTTAAATAATAATTGTGAAAATAGTTAGTTGAAATAACATAATGGCTAAACATTAACTTTGGTATAAAAAAAAGACACATCCTGATTACACACTGATTTAATTATATATAATAGACATGGACAGTTGCGCGAAAGATATTTGCGCGAAAGGACAATTGTGCGATTGGAAACTTGTGCGACTGGACATTTGCGCGACTTAATGGCCACAGAGGTTTACTCTGTGGAGTAAACATAACATCACGCCTTAAATTACTTACTATTTTTGTTTCCGTCATGGGTGTCGTTTTCATGGTTTTTGGGGTCGCTGATTATGAAAATGGGGTCAAAAAGAAAATCCAAGATGGCGCCCTGGAAAACTTTAGGTTTTTCCGTCATAAGGGTCGTTTTGACCCCACAAACAATGAAAACGACACCCATGACGGAAAAACCTAAAATTTTCCTGGGCGTCATCTTTGATTTTCTTTTTTTGACCCCATTTTCGTAATCATCGACCCCAAAAACCATGAAAATGACACCCATGATGAAAAAACTGAAATTTTTTTATCGGCGCCTGACCTAATATTACAGGCAATCCGAATCCGATTGACATAGCGTGTCTGGATTTCTGGAATGTCTTTAAAGATTCTCGAAAAACTTCCAAAGTTAAAAGTATTCATAACTCAGGTATTTTAATTTAGTCTGAAAATTATTTAATTTTTAGTTAATAATAATTTTAGTAGGTATTGTTTTATGACATTAAACAGTCTATTCAACAGTTTAATTAAGCTACAGTTACTACACATAGCAACACAGCATAAAATACCTTGTGTCAGTTACGAAAAATCTTCATTGGTCTTGAGTGTTATTCCCGTAAACATTAGTGACATTGCAGAATTGCCATATTATATTCAATAATTCCCCAAAACGAAACGCTCAGATGAACCTGCCTACATTTCCCATTGCCGGTATTCTCTCGGGTCTTAGACGTCTTAAAACGTCGTAACGGACACCTACGTCTAACTGGAATACCTTCAAATAATTTGAATATGAATACTCCCTAATTCAACAGACAGTTTGATATTAAATTTGCGTAAGACGTTACTTGGAGTCAGGTTTCTGTAGACTTGCTAATATAATTGAAACTATGAGATGAACTATTTGTTCTTATTATTAGTTGGCTGAGGGGAGTAACAAGCTCCTCGCTCCTAGCTGCTAGCTTGCACCAGGTGTTAGGGAATTTAATTTTAAAGTTATTTGGCTAGATTGTTGACCAAATTAATTTTGGCATAAGTAGTTGCAAGATTAATATGGCAAAATGTTAACAATGCTCTCTCCGACTACAAATTGCATTGCTCTAAATTCTTATGGTTGATAGCAATCGACACATATAACTAAATTTATTACATTTTCAGGAATTAGATTTAATTAGAGACACGCAATAAATAACTACGTTTAAATTGAAAAATGTGAGTGATGATGATGATAACAGTTTTTTAACGCTCAAACGTACGTGTCGCAGGTTCGATTCCCGCACGGAACATAATATATTTGTATGTATATATATTTGTTCCGGGTCTGGTTGTTTGTCTTGTGAGTTCAAATGTTAGTAAACGCACCCATGATACAGGAAAAATTCCTTGCGGATAGCAATTTATAAAAAAAACAACCTTTATTCTAGAGAATCTAGAAATAACAAAACTAACAAGAAGTCCATTTCTATCACCAGAACTTTCTCTCACGTTTATTTTTCTCCCATAATAAACGCCAAGTTTGTAGTACATAAGTTTACATAAGTGCGTCCGCATAAGTTACATGAACGTGTTAATACTCGCTCGGGCGCACACTAGACTTTAAGCTGTAAGTACTGAAAGTCCCGCGGCGCCTTTGAGATTTGTACCAACTAGTTTGACATTCTTTCACACGTAAATACTGGACTATGTGAGTTGGTTTTTTTTCTTCTACTCGCATTTATGACGACGTCGTGCGATATTGAATAAGTATGAGGGAAAACTTTCAGAACTACGGAGAGTTTTTCTAATAGATGTGTTGAAATGGAAAGTTATGGATATTCTTGGTACAGTTGTTGTACCTTTATGTTACAGAATCTTATATTTTCGGAAGTATTGTCAACACTTTTACTTGTTTCTGTGGTTTCCAAGTCATGTGTGTTTAGATATTTATAACAAACATAAACACAATAATTATGAAATGTGACTTGATTATACTTAGTTTGAAAAGAGCTTTAAATAACTTAATTTTCAATACACTTCATCGAAAACTGTTTTTTTTGCAATACGATTAGGTTCAAAATGCAGTGTATTTTCATGTTTTTTTTACACATGTGCAGAAAGCAAAATTGCCACAGATAACTATACCTATACTTAGTCCAAACTAGTCAATGCATAATGTTTATTTCTTTTTAATTTCGGAAAAGCGATCTACGTCTTTACGGCAGCGTAATCATTTTTTGAATATTCAAATTGTGTTTACAAACTCATTATCATAGATAAACATGATTCTTTAAAACTAATATTAACACTTATTTGTAACTAACAAATTAACATTTATATGTCTCGTTATAATTCATGACACAAATATTATAAGTACATTCTTTTATTTTATTTCTTCAAAAGCATATTGAAAAACGTCGTTTGATACACGTGGACATTTGTTATTGCAGTTCCGCCTTGAACTACAATAACAAACTTTCTCTACTTGTATCAAAATGTACTATTATACCTCTCCTGAAAAAAGAAACGTGGGACGAGTTGCACAATGAAAATATTATTTATTTTGATTTTCATCAACTCGTCCCAAATGGGGCATCGACATGTGGGACGAGTTGCTGAATTACTCAATTTTAGCAACTGTTTGGCAAGCAATTATTTGTTACCTTTCTTGCCATATATGTCTGTATATATGTAGAACCTGATGCAATACGAACAAGTCTTCAAATAATGCTCTTTACTAAAAATTCGATACTTCAAAACAAATGTGTTGAAGCTGCAAAAACACATTCCGCCTCTCCAAATGCACAGTGTAAAGATTAGAGGCAGTACTGCATCACGTGGACCAGCAATTGTCCATTAGTCCCCGTAAGAGGCAATTAAGAGATTATGTCAGAGCAATGGCCACAGCCACCCACCTGAACCTGCCGCTGACTTGATACCGCTTAGCTTTAGGATTCCACAGGAAAAGCCACTTTAAACGGTTACGGCACTTGAACAGGGTACATAAGCAGGTAAATTAGATAGGCATTCAATGTTGCAACCATAGTTCATATGATTATCTATCTTCTATCTTCTATCTATCTTCTATACTTATAATAAATCTGTAGAGAGGTCAATTCTGTACATGAAATATATTTACAAAATAACTATCGGGGGGTGATTAGTGATCAATACTGATGCCAAAAATGCAATCAGTAAAATTTTTGTCTGTCTGTCTGTCTTTCTGTCTGTCTGTCTGTCTGTCTGTCTGTATGTTATTTATAGAAAAAAAAACTACTCGACGGATTTTAACGAAACTTGGTACAATTATTCTACATACTCCTGAGCAGGTAATAGTATACTTTTCATCACGCTACCATTAATAGGAGCAGAGCAGTGAAAGGAAATGTTGGGAAAACGGGAGAAGTTACTTGGTTTTTTTAGCTTCCGTCGCGTGTGCAGCCTTAATGGTTAAAAGCTACATAGAAATCATGTATAACGGAAATATTCCACATAAAATTATATAAAAAATATCCCACGACAGCATATGTCTATCTTTTATAGTTGACTCACAATAACACGTGTAACTCCCGATAGCTTAGCAGTTCGGAGAATAAATGTGAATGTAAGTTTGTTTGTTGCGCTTTCACGCGACAACTACTGAACGGATTTGGATGAAATTTTGCACACAGATAGTTTATAACCTGGATTAAAACATAGGATACTTTTTATCCCGGCAGTAAGATTCCATGGGACAATAATCAAACTTCACGCGGGCGAAGCCGCTGGCAGAAGCTAGTTCTACAATAATATTGAAAACTTAGCTTGACAAAATTGATGCATATTCGTAAGTAATCGTCTACTGTCTTTTGATGCCAACAATTTTGTTAGAGGTTTTTTTGACTCGAGAACATAACAGGTTTGTATTTTCCCAAAAAAAAAATATTAACTACATTGTTGGCACATAATAAACATGCAGTTATTGATAATTTAACCGAGATTAGGTTAGGTGATAAAACAGTATTATCTAAGCGATAAGCATTATTGCAGTGCCCTGATTGACACGTGGTCATAATAAGTTTTCACAAAACAATAATGCGTTTGCAATTTAATAATCTGCTCCATCTTCAGAAACAATGCATGGAATCCTTCCTTTGACATATTACATGTGGAACAAATTTCCCCCAGGCATAGATAAATGTGCTATTGAAATGGTTCGACGTACGCGTTCTCAGAGTGCATAGTAAGTATTTCTCTTAAAGGTAATCATTGTGCCATAAATCTTGCTTTAATGGATGTACTCGTAATTTCCATTTTAACTGGCACAGGAAGAAAACCGTTGAATGAAAAAAGGAACTTATCTAAATGGGATTCCAGGGATTCATTTATAAGATCGTAGGTATCTTTGATTTTTATTATTTGATGGAGTTTTCTTCTTTTTGGCTTTGTCATAAAATGTAGATACTCGTAATTGACAATCGCACTTATCTTTTGTCAATAGGTAGACATCAAATAAAAGATTATTATGCAAGTTACTCGTAGCTTAGACGGTTAGTTATTCCGCCAACCTAAACTTAAAATAGGCCCATTGTCATAAACATGCACTATTTGCCCAACGTATAGCCAACAAAAGGCCTTCTGTTACTATTCCTACTGTTGGGTGATTTTTGCAGGGATTTCAGTTATTATAACAACATTGGGCCAACTAACGACGGGCCTGCTGCATCTATTCCTACTGTTGGGAGATTTTTGTAGGGATTTAAATTACTAAAACAACATTGGGCAAACTAACGACGGGCCTGCTGCTTCTATTCCTACTGTTGGGAGTTTTTTGTAGGGATTTAAGTTATGATAACAACTTACATCGGTCCAACATAAACCTTTCAATGGGCCTGTTATGGATGACACGTGTATACTGGTACAGGTATAATTACCCAGTATGAGCTTACTAGTACTCTCTTAACTCTTAGTAACTCTTAGATTTACGAAACATATTTTTTATATTTTTGTTTATATTTGAGATTTATGGTTTATACTGTAAACAAAGTGCAAAATTGAAAATTAAGTATAATTTAGGAAGGACATTCCGTCACTAAATTTTAATGTCCTTGGTGGGCGGTATGTTCATGCCGAAACTGTAATGATAATATCGTAAAGGTTCAAAAGTTGTACCCCAACCTCGATAGATGGCGTTGTAGTCCAATTAGAAGTCGCTATCGTAATGTTACCACGATTTGGTTGGGTTCGAGTGAATTTTAGTAAATATATCACCAGCAGCGCGGGACATACACGAGTGGCGTACGTAACCGCGTATGGCAGTGGCGCGGGTGCGCGGGAGGGCGAGTAAGTGGCGCCACTACCTCGCCCCCCGCGCACACGCACACGCGCCAGCTCCGCGCCACCGCCATACGCCACTTGTATATGACCCGCGCCTTGGATCAGAAAGCAATTTGGTTTTATTTTAACCCTAATAGTGTTCACACAAGGTTGTTAGTTCAACACTACTAGCTCGGTAGTAAACATTGGTAGTAGTTGTACTTGGGCCTTCGTAGGCAAATCCACGTTGGCCCCATCGCAAGTTGGGCCTTCGTAGGCAAATCCACGTAGGCCATCAGTTTTGGGCCCAACCCGCAAACTGCCCGCCAATTAAATGCCAACAAAAATGCTACTAGGGATATGTGCGTGTCAACCCACTCCAATTTCACAACATAAGACGTCTTCTAAGGCCACACTCCAGGTTGTTACACTGACCGGTATCCCCCCATAAACTAAAAGAAATACGTTCTTACGATTTATGTCACTCACATTTTTCTTAGGGGTGCAATTTTTTTGTTTGTATATGGGCACAAGGATGTCGTGACGGCAGGTCTCCTTTGTATTTCGTGTAATAAAATCTCGTGTGACGCTCGTCGGCGACGGTGTCCCTCGGCCCCTTTACAGAGTGTAACTTTTCTTCCCTGTCGCCAGTATTTTATTCGATAATAATTCACTGGACGAAAGAAAATCCTTTGTTTCATTAAATTTCTTATGTACGGAAAGTTGGGACGTTAGTTTTATTTCTACCTAAATTCGTTATGTTGTTCTCAAGGTGTATTTCTTTTTTGGTAGCTGCGTCGTTTTTGTTTTATTTTTATTGTTACTATACGTAGAAGGTTACAAATAGTTAGTCGTTAAGATGATTTAAGTTATTTTCACTACCAAACCCACACCAAATTACAAATTGCTTATTGATGTAATACAATGTCACTAGGTACTCTTTTTCTCATTGTCACTTTTCAATCAAAACATATTAAATAATTGATACCACATAAGTAATTCCTAAATGCATTAATGTGGACTTGGCTGCTTACCCTCGTCAAAAACTGGCCTAATATTAATGTATGGTAATTGTAAGTGGTTACCGGTCACAGATTAGACTAGTTTGCCACTCCCCCAAGGCGTCGTAAGAAGCCAACGGCAACTAAGGGATTACATACATACAGGCTGGCCAGGAACATCCGTCTATGAATTAATAAACGTAATTACGTCTAGAAGCTGTGATCCAACCATGTAGGTATGTCTTCCGGCTGATACAATAATCATAAGCCATATAAGCCTATGGACTCACAAAAAATATTATCTACAAAATCTTTTTATTTTTGTGGTAGCATTGTAGCTGATATTTCAATCCCGGATTGGATTCCCATATGAAACAGAGCTTATGTTATTTCTGTAAAAAAAAACTCTCAATAGTGCCTAGGCCTGAAATTGGAATAATTCCCTGTGGATGGTAACAGGATCAACCTCTATGAAATGAGATCTGTTTTTCATTTGACAATACGTAATGGACGAAACAGACACCTTTCTATATTTACGCCATATAGTACCTTTCAAGAACCTGTTGTAATTAATTAACATTTTATGTACGAGCTAATCCGCTGCGGTAAGTAAGTTTAATGAAATTTAATTAACTCCAACAGTTTGCTAGATTTATTATCGGCTATAAAATCTAGAGAATTAACGATAAACTTGCACTTGCGGCCCGCGGATACGATGTGTAAAGAAAATAAACTTACCTACTAAAGCTGCGTCTACAAGCATGTTCTAGATTTGTTTCCCCCCGATGTAAAGCTTCAATCCAAGTCATAGTAGACAACACATGTTTCCAGCGAAGAAGTATAAAGAGAAGTAAACATTTCAAACCCAAATTGGCCTAATATCAACCCGCACTAAGCACGAATAAAGGATTCCCAACACGTGCACCTACTCTTTCCCAAAGGGAGGACGTCAATTTCCCAGCAGTAGGAACTTGCTAATTTTACTAGAGAAGAGAAAATTGGCTAAGTTATCACAACCAGCTTTTCTAAGATAAGTAGCTTTCTACGGGTTCGAGTTATCTCGAAATGATGAATATTGTTACGAGCTGGGTATGAGATAAATTAATTACTACCGATTAAACAACACAATCACTTTATTAATCACAAAACAATTTAAACTTAATCACAAGTACACTACAGTACACTACTATTCACTATTCACTTAGATATCGCACTTCAAGTTCACTTCGATTCGCTTCGATGGTAGCCAAAACAAGACTGACTGTCGCGGCCCTGAGCGGTCTATTTATACTCGCCCACAGACACACCAGAATAACCTCGAATATTCTAGAGGGTCATAGAAAACATTAACAAAAGAGTGGGTAGGTAGGTAGGTAATTATTATTACTAGCTACTTGTACAACACAAACAAATATGAACCGTATGCCCTAGGCGTACGGTTGAAATTCTAATGTCTTTTTATAAAGAGGTCGCGAGTTTGTAGGTACCTAGGTACCTACCCAACTTTGAAAGTAATAATAATAGAAATCTCTCGAAGTTCCAACGTACACATACTGTAATCACGTGCTTTCTCGAATGTTCTAGTAGGTCCGATGTAACACTGCCCCCTCCTTAGACATGCTCGTCCCGAGCATCATTAGTCCCGTAGTATCGCGCCAACCGGTCTACATGCACAATCTTAGGCGCACCTCGTGGACCCTTCTGTATTCGGTAGGTGACATCGTTGATCCTAGTCACGACTCGGTATGGTCCATCCCATTTTGCTTGTAACTTCGGAGACTTTCCCTTGCTCCGCCCTGGGTTATGCAACCACACCAGTGAACCCTCGTCGAAACCCCTACCGTTTGCCTTCCGATCATAACGGGTCTTCATCTTCTCAGACATCTGTTGGCCGGATTGTCGGATATGCTCATAAACATCGTTCAACTTATTACGCAATTCATTCGCGTAATCTGTTACACTACATGGAGCATCAGGGGGAGTTCCAGTGATTAAATCAGCAGGTAACCGTAATTCCCTTCCAAAGTTCGCGAATGCTGGTGTCACAGTCGTACTTTCGTGGACTGCACTTCGGTAAGACAGAAGAAACGGCTGTATGTGCTTGTCCCAATCTCTTTGCCGGCTTTCCACAACTTTCGCCAGATATCTCTCCAACGTTTGGTTGAATCGTTCCACCATTCCGTCAGATTGTGGGTGGTAAGAGGTGGTTCTGGTTTTGTGGGTACCCATCAATCGACAAGTCTCTTGAAATACTTGCGATTCAAAATTCCTTCCTTGATCGCTGTGTATTTCTAAGGGTACCCCAAAACGACAGAAGACTTCCTGAACCAATTTATCTGCGACAGTTGTAGCTTCTTGATTAGGAATGGCGAAGACTTCTGGCCACTTTGTGAAGTAATCCATGACCACCAGGAAGTACTTGTTTCCGCTCTCACTTACTGGAAATGGTCCCGCAACGTCTAGTGCTATCCGTTCCCAAGGGGCTCCAACGTTGTACACTTTTAATGCACCTCTGCTGCGTGTCTGGGGTCCTTTCACGGCCGCACAACTGGTACATTTGCGACACCAGTCCTCCACATCATCTCGACAGTGGATCCAGTAAAAGCGTTCTCGAATTTTTAGTAAAGTCCTTTTTACCCCCATATGTCCTCCAGAACATCCATCATGGTAGAGCCGTAGAACATCCGGTATCTTAGCTTTAGGGACAACCATTTGTAGATGGCAGCTGTCCCCTCTAGCGCTTTCCCATTTACGGCACAAGACTCCATCCTGGATTACCAAGCTGTTCCATTGCGCCCAATAGCTCTTCGTGATGGAACTCATCGCAGCCACATCACTCCACTTGGGTTTAGGAACACCAGCTTTAATCCACTCGAAGATCGGTTTGATGTCCGAGTCATTTTGCTGAGCCTGCTGTAGGGTCTCCTTCCATTCATCGCTGAGATCCGTTCTAAGCATCCTCACGGGCACTACTTCCTTAGTCTCTTGCCTGGCACAGTGCTTACAGTCTTCAGGACAAGGTCTTCTCGACAAGGCGTCTGCGTTACCGTGAGTTCTCCCACTGCGATGTTCTGTTACGAAGTCAAACTCTTGTAGTAGTTCAATCCATCTCGCCACCTGCCCCTCTGGATTCTTGAACTGTAATAGCCACTTCAGTGCAGCATGGTCAGTTCGTAATTGGAATTTACGTCCCAGCAAATATTTACTGAAGTGCTGCAATGTCTTTACTACGGCGAGTAGCTCCCGTCTTGTAATGCAGTAATTTCTTTCTGGTTTGGATAAAGACTTGCTGAAGTAAGCTATTACAACCTCCTGGTCTCCTTTCCGTTGAGACAGCACGCCCCCAATTCCAGTATTACTTGCATCTGTGTCAACTATGAAGTCATTTTCAGTGTCAGGATATCCCAAAATAGGTGTATTGCACAGACGTTTCTTTAATTCCTGAAATGCGACGTCGCAGTCCTCGTCCCAACAGAATTGCCTCTTTTCCTCAGTGAGTTTGTGCAGAGGTTTTGCAATGTCGGCAAAATTCTTGACAAACCTTCGATAGTAGGAGCACAAACCCAGGAATGCCCTGACCTGTGTCTTGTCTTTCGGAACTGGCCAATCTTTGACGGCGACTACTTTTTCTGGGTCTGTTTGAACACCTTCCCCCGAAACTATGTGTCCTAAGAAGTTCACTTGCTGTCTGAAAAACGAGCACTTCTTCGGGCTTAACTTGAGATTTGCTGTTTGGATTTTTGACAGCACTCGGTTGAGGTTTTTAAGATGATCTTCAAATGTACGGCCCACGATTATTATGTCGTCCAGATAGACAAGACATGCGTCCCCAATCAATCCGGCAAGTACTTGCTCCATCAGCCTTTCAAACGTCGCAGGAGCGTTGCACAAACCGAAAGGCATAACTTTAAACTGCCATAGCCCTTTTCCTGTTGAGAATGCAGTTTTCTCCTTGTCCTTGGGGTCTATTTCTACTTGCCAGTAGCCACTCTTCAGATCAAGTGTGGTAAACCACTTCATACCAGTCAGCGTATCCAGTGTGTCATCGATCCTAGGCAGTGGGTAGCTGTCCTTTTTCGTGACGTCGTTCAGTCGCCGATAGTCCACACAGAAGCGCATACTGCCGTCCTTTTTCTTTACCAGGACCACAGGAGAACACCATGGACTCGATGAAGGCTCTATAACACCGTCCTTCACCATTCCCTTAATCATGGTTTCCACCTCTTTTTCTCGTGCAACTGGCAGTCTTCTTGGTCGCTGACGGATAGGTAACTCGTTACCCGTATTAATCTGGTGCTGAACAAGTCCAGTTCTCCCTATGTCAGCATCATTTGAAGAGAACATGTTGGCATACTGAAGTAACATCTTCTTAGCTTTGTCCATTTCTCCTTTAGTTAAATCGCAGCTTTCCAAAAGCGTTGACACGTCAAATTTTGTACTACGAATTTTATTTTCGGAAGGGACATCTTGCAATTGACGCATCCAAGCTACTTCCTCGCAAGTGCCGATCAAGGTGCCCTTCTTAATCACTTGCTCCTGGTCACTTGGATTCAGTATGCGTACTACTGAGATGTTGGTGGCCTTGACCAGAGTTCGTGCCATCTTCCATGGGAAGTCATTGTTTACCCTTTCTATCAGAACACTTCGACCTTTGTTTCCAGAATTCTGTGGTAAACTAATTGGCACCATCGTTTCTGATCTGCGAGGAAGAACAATCTTCTTCAGGCAGTACACTTTTCCTGACGGTGCACCTTCCATGAACACTTCCTCTGAACCACATTTCAGTACTCCTTGATCAACATCGATCTCACAACGATATTTCCGCATGAAGTCCAAGCCCAAGATGCAATCGTCCACTATGTCGGCCACGATGACATTCTGCTTGTAAAATCTGTCACCCAATTTTAACTCCACCTCCTTCTTGCCTCGGACGTTTATGTGCTGACCGGTAGCTGTTAATAACTGTATACGGTCGTGCTTATTGAAGTAGTCCCCAAGAAACCGACTTGCTAGTTTAGAATTGACGACCGTGTGAGAAGCTCCAGTATCCAACGTCAGTTTGCATGGTGTTCCATTGACTTCGCCTTTGATGGTCAGGCTGTTCCCGTCATGTGCTTGCGAGATCAAGATTCTCGGGGCTCTTTCAATACCAGCCAGCACCCGCCCCCCAGTCCTGGCATTTACTCGTTTCCCTGCTGTGGCTGGGCAGTCACTTCAGCCACTCTTCCCTGCTGATCTTCTCTCGGGGTGCTGCGCTTAGGACAGCTGGACCGAAGATGACCTCTTTCTCCACAAGTGAAGCACCTAGGACTATACCCTTGCGGGCGGTCGCGTACAGGTGATGCTACAACCTCCCTGACGCGGTGCGTTCGGTGGTCTTGCCTCACTGCCTCTACTTCTAAGGCATGGGCCAAGGCGTCCTTCAATGTCTCGTGATGCCCAAGTCTCACGGCAGCTCTAACTTCTAAGTCACGTATACCATCAACGAACGCCTGTACCAGATTTCCATCAATCAGTGCAGGGGCAGACTGGTAGGCTTTCCGAACGAGTTTCTCAACTTCCAGAGCCCACTGCTGTAGGTTCTCGGCACTACGTTGAACACGGTCCTTCAACTTGGCACGGAATACGTGCTCCAGGTGCGCGTCGCCGTATCTGGACTCCAACGCCTCCAGCAGCTGCTCGTAGGTTACATCCTTGCCGAGTGCCTCGAGAATAGTCAGGGCCTGGTCTCGGAGGCCCAAGGTGAGCGCGGTCATGGCTTGTGGTTTGGTCCATCCATTCGCCTTCATGACGGCCTCAAACTGGATTCTATAGGCCGACCACGACGATGTTCCGTCGAATGGCGGAACCTTAAAACCACGCGAAGTAGGTGCAGCAACCACTGGAGCTACCGTCCCGCCTTCAACCTTTAGTTCGCCCAAAGCTTTCTTGACCCCAGCAATCTGATCCTCGGCCTCTGAGATGCGGTTCTCGTGCTGGTGGACCTGATCTTTTATCACTTTCAGGTCCTTGCCGAAAGTTGCATGAAGATCCTTTATGAGGATCATCTGCTCGTCTTGGCGGCGGGCTTGCTCCTCTTTGTCTCGCTGCAACTGCTCTTCCAGCCGGCGAGCCTGCTCCTCTTGACGGCGAGCCTGCTCCTCCTTGTCTCGTTGCAATTGCTCCCGTAACTGGCGAGCCTGCTCCTCTTGACAGCGTGCCTGCTCCTCTTGACGGCGAGCCTGCTCCTCTTGACGGCGAGCTTGATGCTGCAGCAGTGCCATTAAAGCTGACAAGTCTGGTGCCACTGATGCTGGAGAAACTCCGGATGGGCCAGCGACTGGCTGTGACGTAGGCTGCACACCACCCGGTGTCTGTGTCGGAGAATCCCCAAACCGCCTTTGGTCCATATCCTGCTGTCGCTGACTTCTGGTACGGATACCGTCCGTGTCGTCCTTTGGTAGAATTGGCATAATTTATCTCTCACTTCTGACACCAATTTGTTACGAGCTGGGTATGAGATAAATTAATTACTACCGATTAAACAACACAATCACTTTATTAATCACAAAACAATTTAAACTTAATCACAAGTACACTACAGTACACTACTATTCACTATTCACTTAGATATCGCACTTCAAGTTCACTTCGATTCGCTTCGATGGTAGCCAAAACAAGACTGACTGTCGCGGCCCTGAGCGGTCTATTTATACTCGCCCACAGACACACCAGAATAACCTCGAATATTCTAGAGGGTCATAGAAAACATTAACAAAAGAGTGGGTAGGTAGGTAGGTAATTATTATTACTAGCTACTTGTACAACACAAACAAATATGAACCGTATGCCCTAGGCGTACGGTTGAAATTCTAATGTCTTTTTATAAAGAGGTCGCGAGTTTGTAGGTACCTAGGTACCTACCCAACTTTGAAAGTAATAATAATAGAAATCTCTCGAAGTTCCAACGTACACATACTGTAATCACGTGCTTTCTCGAATGTTCTAGTAGGTCCGATGTAACAATATCTTCTCCAACCTTTAAAATGGTCGCATGCAGTAGCATGTGTTGCCTAATATTTGTAACCTAGTGAAGACACAGCTTTAGAAAAGCAGGAAATTATGAAGTACAGACTTTTGTGGGACTAGTTTTTGCCGGCGAGCTCATGCGGATATCGTTTTTAGATTTCCGCAACTTCGACACGAAGCGGTTATTCAAATAGACAGTGAGCATCAATTTGTTTTAATACTGTTAGTTATTTCACTATTACAGCGGAGATCAGCATTTGGTATTAGTTGTAGATCCAACTGTCTAAACTCTAAACGATTTACAACTCATTGTTTTGCACATCACTTTTGCTTGACCAGTATAAATCCTTATTTTCCTATTCGATATCTGATTCCGATTACTTCGTCCGTAAAATGATGAATTTCTGGTGTTTCACGAAGCGTGTTCCTTTTGATCTTTGCAATCGTTAAGGAAAATAGTTCTGCTAACGTATTCTTTTATTTTTTTTCGACGAAATTTTAGTGTATGTTGGCAGTAGCTTGTTACTATGCATGGATTTACTACCCACCTGAAAATGTTCTGGGAGTTAGGGACCTACTCTCAAACGTATAAAGGTCAAGCCTGTAAATCTAAGTTGGGGTAGCTATGTACCTTTATTATTAAGCTTCAAGTTGCGGTTCAGGTTGATTATCGCTGTAGGTTCTCGCATTAGAACTGTAGTTTCAGGCAATAAAAAAAATGATTCAGTTAAAATTTCTGCACATATTTAAAATAAAACATTGTTTTAAAGGTAAATCCAGTGTTACAAAGTACAACATTAACAAGAATCAGACCTCCAATTTGTGTCTGTAACCTAAAACTCAAAGTGTATAAAATAAAACACAGTATAATTAAGAATTGAATTACGACGAAAAATAACGATGGTGTTAATTAAACTAGACAATGAACGAATAAAAAATATTTAATGCCTACTGAAAATTTGCTTTAACGATCCAATAAAGGAAGTGGGACAAGATATTATGGACGTTACGACTGTTTTAATTATATTCTATGTGCTAGATCATATTTTTCAGCAGTATTACTTGGAGATGAGGCGAGAAGTGGGTGTTTATTGCGAGTAAATTATGATCGTAGGAGAAAAATGGGTGGTAACGAGAAAATAATTGTGGAAATAAAAGTTCTTGACGTAGACTATCATTTCAGACTACTATGCACAAGCTTTAGTCGTTATTACAGTGGTTTCAATATTTTTTTCGTAATAATTTGCATTAAACATTCAAACTGCAAACAAACCAACAGTATCATCAAATTATGTCACTAATGAGGTTGTAGGTCATAAATACAAAAATTGTGTTCAATGCTTTTAGAAAATGTACCAACTTCAGAATTTTCTTTAAGTTTTTCTGCTAAAGACCGGTATTAATGAACTTGACACTGAACAATGGATGTTCTACTAAAAACCTTAGATATCATAATTTTCTGTAAACCTACAACCTACTAAAGCTAAACTAACCCAAGTTTCAGTCTAAAAAACTCCGTAATGAAGATGAAGAGCTACCGACATTCCTAAAGAGTACATTTTCCTACATGTTCCTAACAAAGAAGCAACACACAGAATTGTTTTAATTAAAATTTGTTTATTATTACAAGACAAGCCATAGTTTAGACTGCGCAAGTTTTAGGCATAACTAAGTAATAAGAGTTGGAGCGCTAGTTAAGACATAATAAAGTTTTGCTCAAGTACTACGTGGTACAAGTATCTAGGCACTCGGGTAACTTTAATGATAAATATGTCATTTCTTGTTTTGCAAAATTTTTTTATACGCCGCGCGCCGTTAAGGAAGGAATAACAACAACTCAACTATTCTTATCTTTTTATCATCTTCTACTTCTTAACTTTGATGTATTTGGGATCGGCATCACGATTTAATTCATCAGTACTATTAAGTCAAGCAGTTAGTGTTTGTTACCTGAGTCTTCTGCTAATTTTAACAATTACTATTATTAGTATGTTAATACAGGCTGTAAGTTCAATAACACAAAACTTTTACGAGAGTAAACAATCAGTACTTTGTAATAAGCTAACAACTACCAACAAATTCAGCCTATTTTATCTTCTGGATTTATTTATGTCACAGCTCATGTGTATGCACAGATATCTCCATTGATCACTTTAACGCACATTGAACAAGTTCAAAGGAAGTGAAATTCGCTTTCTTTTCAAATTCTTAAGATGTTGTTAATCGATTAGGTCTTCACACCATTCAGTCTTTCAGTTAATACCCACGCGTTGAGGTAAGTGATAAATCTTTTCATCTATATTTAATTTTCTCTTCAAGTTTTTAGCTTTGTGCTTCCATAACATCGGTTATTTGGTACAACCTGCATCTTTAAAGGGTTGTAAATTTTCCTGTCGACAATTTGAACTTAACTAAGTGAAGGTACAATGAAATTAAAACTACAAAGTTAATGGCCAGTAAAATTATCATAACAATAATCATAAAAATTCAAATAATAGATTAGGCATAAATGCACAATAACAGGCCATTCCACAATTCGTGTATCCCACTGTAGCACAGGGCTACGTCAGACGGTGCAAGTCGCACAACTTCCTGACTCGCTGACGTCAACTCTCGTAAATCTGACAAGGACCAACTATCTAACTTACACCGTATATCATGCACAAATAAAAGGTGACCACTTAATTTAGCACCATAGTTTTTGACACTAGTTTTTGTACAACAGCCTTATTTTGTCATATTAAGAATGCAATTAATCATTTCAGTTACCAACAAATGCAAACGGTTATTTATTTTAGGCTTACCCATCGTGAAGTAGAGTCACCGATTTTATAAATATTTTATTTTACATTTATGGTTCTAGAAAGTATAAATTGTTTGAAAAAACACAGTTTTATTATTTTTCCTACTTATTTGAAATAATATCGAATTCACATCAAACAATTCGATTCCCAGTACCTTCATCTCAAAAGCCATTACAAAATAACAAAAAGAGACAAACCCCGTTTCAGAGTAATAACTTAAAATCGTTATAGTCCGTTTGTACCCTGTCCAAAACCACAGAAATATCGTAAGGCAGTAGTGCAACAATTTGAGTAGGTTGAGAAGCTTCAACCGTCCGAAATCAAAACCTTCGAAGCAAGACCTCACGTGAGATATGGATGCTAAAATGTACGGTCCTAGAAGGAAAATAATTCTATAATTTTCAATTTTATTGTTTCGTGATGTATCAATTTTAAACAATTTTCAACAATGTTTTTATCAATTAGGTATATCGTTATTACAATCTCATACATTTTTTAATTTCAGCATTTATTATCAATTCTATATTTTTGCTAATTATTATGTATTTGGGCTCTTTTTATAAATGGACACAGTTTTTATAAATTTTATTCGTTATAAATTTTATCCAATGTTGTATTATAGTTACATTCCATCATTTTTACTAGCTGTTATTGTTTTTAATATATTCATGTAACATTATACTGTTAGTTGGTATTTTGTAAGTTTTCGATTTTTTTAATGCCAAATAAACACAATTTTCTTTCTTCTTTCTTTTCTTCTTCAATAGGTAATAATTGCAATTGTTTTCTTCAAGCCCATAGTGCATGAATCTAGATGTGGTGATTGTTTTTCACAATGACGCTACTGATGTATCTGTTTACTATGCCGTAATGGAGTCACGTAGGGTGGGCAACTTTTATTAGATCCATCATGTCGGCTGTGGTGCATTAAACCATGTTTTCACGCATCATTTTCTAAGAATATTGTAACGGGTATACTGTTCTGTGTTTTGGGATCACGTCTCTCTGTTATGGAGAGATCTACGTGGTTGGGTGAAAACTTTGAGTTGAAAATGTAATTGAGAGATTACTTGAGGGAAAATTATACTAGGATTTAACAATATAGTGGCAATCAGTAACTTGCCTTATTTTAGTAAAGTGAGTTTATGACTTCGTAGAAATACACTTGGCAATGAAAATGTTAAAAGCTCATGATTTTGACACACACACATTACTGACACAATGTTTTCATTGCTTTTTGTCAAAACAAACTTCATCAAACCCAAAGTCGTAGTCGACGATTCCACAATCTGACTCTGTTTTTCTCTCTTTATTCTTGCCAATACGACAGCAATGTAGTCTTCCAATCTCGCTGACGGATACCCAACGCTTCTCACTCCACGTACACTGCGCTTTGCGAAGTGTCCTGCCCTCTTCATTTGAGTTCCAAAACTTGAATTCCATTATCGAAGTCCTTCGTACGTCTTCAGATTGTGACGTGCATCTTATGTGGGCGTTCACGTCTCAGCTCCGTTTACACGGTGGACAGAACACACTGAATTATTATAGAGGCAGGATTTCAGGCAGTGTAAAATTTACGCTGATTTCAGAATGTCCTCAAATTTCCTTTGTGTCGTAGACGAATTTAATCCATGATAAGTAAATTGCTTTTCATTGTCGCGCTGGTTATTGATTGTTAAACAATAGTTTTGGTGTAAAATAAAAAAATAAATAAACTTGAGGGGGATGATGTATTCTTGAGAGCGAACCGGAACACAAGTGGGAAAATCAAGTGTTGCCACACGGCATATATTTTACATTCAAAATTAATGTTGCCACATTATACGCAACATGCTGCGGCCACACAAGATACAAGCTTACATTAGTAAAACATTAACAACGAAACTTGTCTTTAAATTTTTAGTAGGTACAACACAATGAAATTTTAACATGTGGACCAAAAATTGCACAAAAAACATAAACAAAATATTTTTCAGAATTAATATTAATTAAGTACCAAATCTTATATTCTAATAATAACAAGCACATCAGAATCAATAATAATTAAATATCAAATCTTATATTCTAATAATAACAAGCACATCAGAATCAATAATAATTAAGTACCAAACCTTATCAACTCTTACATTTTAATAATAACAAACACATAATATATCTATAACCTAGAGCGTAAACTCTCTAACGAGCTACGACTTGAAATGATACATACAATCATATAATAAATTATTCGTGATGCTATGGTATGCCATTATGATACATATTCTGCAATAAAAGAAATAAACAGTTCGATATATATAATACCGACCAGCGGCAACATGCTTACATAATGACAGCCGTGAATAAAAATGCTGCCTATTGCCTATGCATAAAAGGAACGCATGCTTAGCACCTAACAAGTTACAACTTATGAATCTAGAGGCAGAACACATATTTTTAAAATAGAACGAGTATGGGTTTTACCATTTGAAGTTTTTACCTCGACGGCCCTAACATGGCCATCATGACCAGGGTATGTTTTTACCACTCTAGCCATTGGCCAGAACATTGCAGGAACATTGTCCTCTCTTAGTATAACTAAAGTACCTACCTTGATATTGGGTAAGATATTTAACCATTTAGGTCTGTTTTGCAGTATATTGAGGTACTGTTTGTGCCACATCTTCCAAAATGATTGTTTTATTTGCGTGCATACCTGCCATTGCTTCAACCTATTTTGTGGCACATTTGAGACATCATTTTCTGGATACATAGTTAAAGCGTTTCCTGTCAAAAAATGGCCTGGAGTCAGGTAGCTATAGTCATTTACATCACTTGAAGATATCGGTAGCAAAGGTCTAGAATTAAGTACTCCTTCTATTTCTACCAACACAGTATTCAACTGTTCATAGGTTAGCAGGTGACCCTGTACTACTCTTCGTAAATGGTACTTAGTACTTTTAACTGCCGCCTCCCAGAGGCCACCAAAGGTAGGGGAATAACTTGGAATGAAGTGAAAGTCAATTCCTTTTTGAGCTGTAAATTGAAAAACTTTACTTTGGTGGTCTCTGGAAGAAAACAAATCGTACAGTTCCACCAACTGATTCCTTGCCCCCTTGAAGGTGCTGGCACTGTCGGAGTAGATCTCTTTCGGCAGGCCTCTTCGCGATATAAGTCTACGTAGGCACGCGAGGTAGGTATCGGATGTGAGGTCTGAAGCTAGCTCTAGATGTATTGCCTTAGTGGCGAAACATACAAATACGCAGATGTATCCTTTACCTATAACGGATCGTTTCACGCGCGAAAGTTTTACGTTTACAGGTCCTGCAAAATCTACTCCAACTTTCTCAAAGGGACGGCTTAACGCAGTCACCCTCCCGGCCGGCAAGGAACCCATCAGCTGTTTAGAAGCAGTGGCTTTTTGCCTGAAACATATTACACATTTATTTGTTATTTTCTTTACATACAATAAACCATTAGTGATCCAGTATTTCTGGTTTAAATTGGACAATAATAGTCTAGGTCCTGCATGCAGGAGACGCTCATGTTCAGACCTAACAATACATTCGGTGACATACGATTGCTTAGGTAAAATCGCCTGATGTTTTTGAGTGTACGGAATATTTGCGTGGTGTAACCTGCCGCCTACACGCAGAATGCCCAGATTGTCTAAAAACGGATGCAAGCTTTGTAAAGAACCCTTTACACTTTGATTTTTATTTAAAACTTCCACTTCTTCATGGAAGTGCAATTCCTGTTCACCCTTAATGATTAACATAAGAGCAGAATTAAGCTCTGTGCTCGACAAAAAATTGTGTGAAACTTTACTGCCTTTTAAATTATTGATAAATCTTAACATATAGGCTAATATACGTGTCATTTTATGGATGCTAGAATATTTGTGCATACCTTGCAAAACGTCGTTTGTTGGACGAGCTGCAGATCCTACATTAGAGGAGATTGCTGTGATTGACCGGCTCTCAGGTAAGTCTGATGGTAACTCTATAGATTGATTAAACATATACTTACTGTCATACAAAAATCGAGGCCCATGCCACCACATGTCGCAGGCACTAAGCTCATGCGGATTGACACCCCTGCTTATGTAGTCGGCGGGGTTGTCTTTAGTGTTTGCATATAGCCATTTACAGTCAGCAGTATTACTGGTTATAGCTTTCACTCTGTTCGCCACATAAGCCGTCAACTTCATCGCTTCCGATCGTAGCCAAGCCAGCACTATTTGGGAATCGGTGAACAAGTAAATTTGATTTATTTTTAATTTTAATTTAAGTGTGTTTGAAACTTTAGCAATCAAAATAGACAAAAGTAGTGCAGCATTTAATTCTAAACGTGGCACAGTGAGGTTTTTATTCTGAATCGGGTTTATGCGGGATTTAGAACAGAGCAAATGCACTTGTACATTACCTTTATTGTCAGTGGTGCGTAGGTACACACAGCAGCCATATGCAGTTGAACTGGATGCATCAGAGAAACCTATGAGTTCAACTGTGTTTGAATCAGATAGCTGAATATTTCTACCTTATAAATTGGATCCATTTTTGCAAGACTATTTAATAATCCTAACCAATCTGATTTAATATTTTTGTCAGGCTCGGCGTCCCAGTCAGTCTTGGAGGACCATAACTTTTGCATTATAGCCTTTGCCTGTACGACGATAGGACCTACAAAACCCATAGGGTCATAGAACTTTCCTATGTACGCCAATATTTCTCTTTTGGTAATGTTTTTTGCATCAAAAAATTCTGGACTTGTTATTTTAAATTTATCCTGATGAACAACTAACTGCAAACCTAAAGTTTTTATACTACAGTCGCTGTTTTGAAATTCTAAATCGTCAAAGTGCCGCTCAGTTGAAGGAACATCTTCTAATATACGACTGTCATTTGATGACCATTTATGTGTTTTGAAACTGCCCTTTCTGAGAAGCTGTTGAAGCTGCGATTTTGCTTCCATAATCAACCCTAAGTTACTATTTGAATAGAGTACATCGTCTACATAGGTGCAGTTGTTCAAAATGGACGATGCCAAAGGCATTTCGCGTTCATTTTGTATCGCAAGCTCCTTTAAACAACGCGTAGCTAAATAGCTTGAGCTTTTTAGCCCATAAGTGACTGTATCTAGCCTGATGCACTTTATTGTTTCGTCAGGGCTGTCTCTCCAAAGAATGTTCTGTAAGGATGTATGCTCAGGTATTACGCGGACATTTCGGAACATTTGTTTTATGTCAGTAGTGAATGTATAGTCACCAAAACGGAACAAGAGTAGTATATCAAAAAGATCTCTCTGAACTGTCGGTCCGTTTAGCAGCAAATCGTTGAGCGATACTTTCTTACTTGTCTTCATCGATGCGTCGAAAACTGTACGCAATTTAGTAGTCTTACTGTCGGGTTTGAGTACCGCATGATGTGGTAGAAAGTACACTGCGTCCTTACCAAGTTGATAGCTCTCGACATCAACGACGTGCCCGTGATTTAACTTTAAATAATCGTGTATAAACTTCTGATATTCTAGGAAAAGATTGTGATCTTTGTGCAATTTCTTCTCGAGGTTTAAAAACCTTTTTAACGCGAAATGAAATGAGTTTCCTAGCGCATCGTTTACATCTTCGAGTGGCAGTTTCAAAGGCAAGGCAACCTCAAAACAATCATCCTTCAACTGAGCGGTCCTCTGGAAAATTTGCTCACAAAGCTCTTGTTCTGAAGAACTTTCATTGTAGATTTGAGGAACGCACTCAGTTTTCCAGAACCTATCTAAATTTTGAATTAAATTTGACTCGCATTTTGATGCGCATTTTAGCACTGCTACCTGATTGCAGACATTCGTAGGCAAGCTTCCCCCGATTATGTAGCCGAACTGCGTGTTGATAAGTTGTGGATACTGTTCACCTGGCGTCGAAGGCCGTGCCTCACTAAGCGGCGCTGCAGGACCGTAGCTCGTCGACTCCGATGGCAGCATTGCCTGGAAAAAGCAGTCGGCTCCCATTAGCAAATCGATTTGACTGGGGATATTAAAATTTTTATCCGCTAGCCTAATATTTGGTGGAATCGCAAAGTCTGAGAGATATAATTTTCTCTGTGGTAGCTCACATGTGATGTTCTCAACTACATGACAAGTAGTTGCTAATTTAAATGGTTTGACCAATGAATGTATTTCCACCGGTACGCAGCGCTTCACGCTGGCTTGAGTATTGACTATCCCTACTATATTAACATTACTCTGCAGGGGCTTTAAATCTAGCAGCTGGACAGCCTTTTGAGAAATAAAAGACAGCTGTGACCCACTGTCTAGCAGGGCTTTGAAAGTCATCTCTGTACCATCTTGAGCGAGGAGCTTTACTTGGGCTGTGGGTAAAAGTACATTATTGGTTAATAAATTATTCGCCGCCAATGAGGCGGGAGATGCGGCGGCCTGCTGATTATTCACCTTATCATTATCGCAGTGTAACAGAGAATGATGCCTTTGTTTGCATTCTTTACACCGAAAGTGAAATCTGCATTTCCCTGCATGCGCACCTAAACATACATGGCATATCCCCTTTTCATCTGCAAACTGTAACCTTTTATTAGCAGGCAATAACTGAAAGCTTTGACACAAGTATAACTTATGATTGGACTTACAGAATAGACATGAAGCTTCCTGCGCTGCAGTGTAGGCTGCCAGCTTGCCCGTGGATGAGCCTGGACGTTGCTCCCTTACTTCCTTGTGCTGCTGGTGTGGCTGGCCATAGGCTGGCTCAGCATTTTCTAATGCCAGAGCACGCTTGTCAATGAAGCTGAGAAAGTCCTCCACGGTGGGGTCCGACTTGGTGTCCCTCTCAATCTGGTACGCTCTCGATGTGTATGCATCTAGTTTTCGGCAAAGTACACACAAAATTATAGCATCCCAATACCTAACGTTTGGATCTAAATTGGTCAAGGCAGCAAGTTCCTGTTTAACATTTGAGACAAATTCTCTTAAACTGCTTGCTGATGATTTTGTTAAAGGTTTCAGGTCCAAAATTGAGATTATATGCTCATTAATAATTTTAAATCTATTATTGTACAATAATAGATTTAAAATTATTAATGAGCATATAATCTCAATTGTACCTATCGTTTAACAATGCTAGTGCTTTTACATAACTTTCTTGCGTCAAAGGTAAGTTTTTGATTAATTGCAGGGGTTCATCCCTGAGATATGCACGCAAATAATACAGTTTTTGTACACCATCAATTGAATTATTATCATTTATAACAGAGTTGAAAAGATTTATGAAAGGTATGTATTCTGTGAACTTACCACTAAAAGTCGGTACATTAATGGGTGGTAACTTCAACTTAGAAATTGGAGCAGACGACGGCGTAGAGGTCTTTGGTTTTAGTGTTTCGCGTGTTTTTATTTCCGCATTTATTATTGCTAAGATGTGAAAGTAGTGCTCCTCTACAACGGAGACATCTTCTTTATCTTGCTCATTCAAGCTTAAAATTTTTAAATTATATTTTTCATATTCAGAAAATAATTCTAAAGCACGGTTTTTTTTCACTAATAACGCTTCGCTTGAAGAATTTGCCACATTTTCATTATTGCAAACGAAGTTAAAAAGCCTGGTTAAATTCCCTTTGGTGTATCCTCTAGCCGAAATCAAATCTGACAGCTCCATTTTCTAGTTGTATGGTTAATTTCTCACAATATATCGCTAGAACACAACTATAGCTAAAAATGGCACTGTTCTTCACAATTATTACTACGTGAAACTTATCTCTAACGCTTTTTACTTTCTAGAATCCAACGAGAAACTCGGAGAAACTGGAAGGGTAGGCACTAGGCAGGCAGGCGACGGATACGGAAATCGTACATTGGCCGACATACGCCGACAGCACCTTATGCAGCTCCGAACTGTCAATCACGTGGTAGCACTTTGTATGCGGAACGCTAGTTCCGATGTTCACCGCCAGATGTCGTCCAAGTCAGCTCGATTCCACGGTTACGCTTACGCAGCTTCGACTTGCACCGAACAGCCACCGAATGCCGCGCTTTTTGACACGTTGAATGAGATGCCGACACTTTGTAGCCGATAAACTGCAGATTTCTGCAAACACCGAAAAAACCGCAATAATGCCACTGATCACTGCCGCGAATTCCTAAAACTTTCGTATTGTATCACTGACACTGCCTATCCGCACTTCGCCGACACGAGATTGCGCGCTCGCCGACACACTGGCGCCTTCAACTTAGGCCGACTTTTTACGCCGAAAACGCTGTATTTTCCTGGATCGTGAAGTTATCTGGCCAGCATCCCTCGAGTATGCGTCCACGTTGATCCCGTAGCCGATGTAACAGAATCACGGCCACTGTCTGGTTCTCGACGACGCTGAGGTTGAAAAAATGGCGGGCCTTCGGTTGAGCACGATGCCGCGTCGTCAATCTGGCGAATATTTTGACTTTCGCACGTTCCACGTTGAATTCTTCTTCTCGAAGGACCAATGTCGCGCTGGTTATTGATTGTTAAACAATAGTTTTGGTGTAAAATAAAAAAATAAATAAACTTGAGGGGGATGATGTATTCTTGAGAGCGAACCGGAACACAAGTGGGAAAATCAAGTGTTGCCACACGGCATATATTTTACATTCAAAATTAATGTTGCCACATTATACGCAACATTCATACATAATCATTACACATAGTAAATAATCCATTAGATTCAATCTAGCGAACAGTATGCCCATTTATTGCCAATATAAAACTTGATACCGCAAATCGGCTAAGAAATATGGTTGAACATTTATACCAATCACGAGTCAATTATTCAACATCAAACTACAATTTTGAGGAGTAATGTAGTGTGTAATAATGTACATTGGAGCTTGCCACGGATGACTAAAAATGGAAATACCAAGCGTCATGGATGTAGCAACATAGATCTTCAAATGGAGCTTATTTACGCGCAAGTACTGCACGTTTTACTTGACAATTATTTACAGCACAACCTTTTGAATGTCTCATATCAATCAAGGTAGAAATTTAAGAATCAATTCAAATGTTGTTTATGTTTAAAAGCTCTTAATTTCTTTGTTTCAAGTTTAGCAATTTTGTCTAACAGTGAATTTTCATTTCACTCGGACATTATCTCTCCATTTGCCACTTCTCCGTGACGCCGGCGTACATTGTTCAGTCGGCTGCGTGTTACTCTGTATATTAGGCGATTTGTTATGTTGTTGCCCAATTTTCTCGCTACACTGTAGCCGCCATGCTGCGTTGTGAAATAGGGGGCCCGAGCTAAAAATTTAGCTTGAAATTATGTCGAATAACGGCTTGAAAAATATCGGGAAATGAATTTGTAGGTGCCTCAGTGATATGTTACTAATTATTTATCTATTATTAATGTAGTTAAGTCAAATGTTAATTCAACCTATTATTTATTAAACAGGCGTAACAAGTATAAACATTAACAATCGCTATAGAACTGTACAACTGCTTCTATTTAAAAAAATCACTAGGATAAGTACATGGGAAAAATACTAAACTACAATAAACGTTACAAAATCCATATAAAGATTCCAGAATCAAAATACAGAGCAAATACTGTCTTGTAGCAAAAATGATCGAATATGACGTTTCTATTCAGTTCCAGTTCCGTAAGATATGGATGGAATTTGTAAAGTTTGATAACTTATAACTCATTCATCAATAATAAATAATAATACAAGAGACAAGACATTTTTGTTTTGAAAGAAAGTTTGAAGTAACGAGCGTTCATTTAAGAATTATTAAAGAAAGTAATTCCTGTAATAAGGTAGATACACGCGCTGCTTACTTGAACACTCTTTAAAAAGTATCGTTTGGGTTTTTACGGGAATAAAACTTATTAGATCAAACTATTTTATAATAAAGGGTGTAAAAAAACCTCTTAACCCTAGATAGCTAACGTTGTTACACTACCCTAATAAGCTAACCATTCGATTTTTTGACGATCATTTTTCAATGTTTATTTAATACATTTTTAGACATATTTTAATTGCTTCAACTATATTTATAGAAATTAAGGAATATAAATGAAAGATAATTTTAAGAAAAAATAACATATGTAGTATTTTTAACACTTAATTAGGTATTTTATTTGGCACATGTTTTTCTAGATCAATTAGGTACACTTAAATTTTAAACGATAAAATTAGATAAAATTATTTAAAAAAAGAAAGGTTACTATCAACTATTACATATAAATTGTTTACATATTTGTGGCAAAAGGGGGACAAAATCAACGGTATGTTCGCCGCAAATTGGCACTTTATAAATGTGACATACTCGTAGGTACATCGAGTTCTTCTTTACAAGACAGTGTCTTTTTGCGTTGAGGTCACATTCTCATAGCATTGCCTTTTTTATAGCTATTTACGCATTGGTCCAATTCAAAATTTCGTCACGGATTTCATTTGTTATAAAGGTCCCAAATAAAAGAAGAGGATCCGATATGCCCCTGACAGATCGAGTAGGTCCTTTAGCCATGCGGACGATGTTAGACGCAGAAGTTCTAGAAGAAGTGCGTCCTTTACGGGTCGCCCATACATGACGGTTTTTAAATGCTATGAAAAATATTTAGTTTTAATACCGCTAGACAAAAATATCCAGGTCTGAAAGCAGGACACAAATCCCACCGTCATGCATATGCACATGCACATATGGGCCCACCCTCCCGCCCTCATGCATATGCACACATACAAAACAAGTGAGAAATAATTAGCATGCCATGCAACCAAACCTTTACTCGACACGTGTTTCGCCCCTCCACGGGGCATCCTCAGGAGTTGTTGACTCGTCGAGCGTTCCAACTCGAATGAGTGTTCAGTGTTTTTTGTGTCCTGCTTTCAGACCTGGATATTTTTGTCTAGCGGTATTAAAACTAAATATTTTTCATAGCATTTAATGCCATGGATTTCCGCAAAGTAACGCCTGACTCCATAACTTATGACGGTTTTTGCCATGAATATTAGCTTGAGTCAAGTTGACTACGACAGAAGCTAGTGAAGAATTTTCTTGTAAGTCATTCAAGGGGAGATTGTCCGACGATGACCATCCTTCTTCCTCTTCACAAAGCGCAAAGTGCTTTGTTGGCGCAAAGACCTTATTTGTCCTTCTTCCGTGTCTGAAGGTTCGTCATGAAAATCACTTTCCACGTCCTCCTCAATCGGCAAAGCGTCTTCGTTCTAACTATCAAAAATATGATATCCATCAGGGTTGTCCTCATCATCTAGGGCTCGCACTATTTCTTCATCTCCAAGAATTAATCTCAGTGCCATTCTTCAAAATTATTGTATTAAGTAAAACGAAATAATACAGTAATAATGAAAAAAAAACAAAGAATATTAAAACACAAAGACATTCGTCAAAATGACGACCATGCAGTACATATCTCAAAACTCAAGCTACTCACCAACTGTACGCAACCACCACGCGATGCAGCCAGGCGGGCACTAAGTTGGCCCGAAAGCACGAGTGCGTAAGTAAAACAATAAAAGAAGAAGGAGAAAGCAATACATATCGGATGGTCGTAATTTTGACGAACGTTAGCTTTCTAGGGTACGAAGCTGAAAGGCATTTTTTCTCCCCGTCATTGTATTTTTTGTTCTACACGATACCTGGGAACCTCCTAGTTTCGGAGATATCAGGGGTGAAGTAAGATTTTTCTTTCAACACCTCCACGACCCCCGTACTATTCAATCCATCCATTGGCTCAATGTTTTGAGTGCGTTACATTGAGGTCTACAACAAAACGTGATTTTTCACCCCAAAAAAAGTCGTTTCCCAGAAATATTTTTTTCGTAAAGTTAAGTTAAGTTTGATGTTTAGAATGTTTGGTTGACGGCTTCGTAATACGGTTGTTTACACCCACATTATTAATAAACTAACATAAATTTTATAGAATAACAATACTGTACAGTTAGCTGAGTGGATAACCATAAATAAGTCGCATATTATTATTAATCCTTTTAAAATTAGATACTTTTATATTTTATAGTTATAAAGGGATTCCAAAAGATGCCAAATTTCATCATAAACGCCACGACATCCTCAAATAAAGAGCACTGAACCATATTCTACTGACAGTAATAAATACACACGAATATTTTCCACGCTACGTTTAATATTAAATTCAACGAATTTCGTTTGCTATTGTTTCTCTAAACTTCTTCTAGTTTATAATAGTCTGTTTAAAGGGTAGTTGCTGCTTGATCCATACAACATAGTTTTGGTATTTTTTCCCGTTTATTTGCTGGCACTTCATGGTGACCCACTCTCTTTCAAGGAATGAAGGTCTGTGTCCCAGCAGTGGGGTAGTTATGGGCAGGTTACGCTTCATTTACGCAGCTAGTGATGAGGATCTTCGGATTTGTATCAATAGAAATTGATTCGACAAAGTTATCCATTTGATCTCCTTCATCTCAACAGAGTCATCAAAAATGCAATGTGATCAGATATCAACCTAGTAGATAACAGTGAAGTGACTGCATATCTGACCTCCACAACCCAGTTAGCACTAGATAATACGGTACCCCATACCCCTTATGTACCTATCTACACTATCTAGGTCATTGAAGTGAAGCACAATTTCAAGGTTTAAATAAACTTGATTCTTATAGTTGAGTACTGATTGCTCTTTTTTTCCATTACCTGCGGCCTACTATTTCATGAAATACGTTTTAATTTAATTATTTTTTGTATGAAACAGGCGACGTGAACGTTCACCTTAACATTAACAACATACGGGGAGCGTCTCGCTGTGTTAGTTTTTATTTAACTTTGTGTTGCTCTAATGCCAGCGATGTTTCAAACTTTTTGTTATTATATTATGTTAGCCAGGAATACTGTTGAACACATTATGGAGATTTGAGTTCGTAAGTTGTTTAATACAGTGCGCCAATTTGTAGTTGTTTTACTTGATCATAACAGTTCACTCATTTGCACACGCCCAATAATATAAAATAAAATGTATTAAGCTTTCATAACACAATATAACATAGTTTTAATGTGTCCAAAATTAAAAGGAGACTTAATTACATATATAATTGGTCATTAAAAGTAAACCATTCTGTATCGCTTGTTCCTCTAAAATCAGTGTTTTTTTGTAACATCCAATCAGTGATCGAGATGGGCAGACGACACAATTGCCGTCGGGGGAATAACCTGGATGAGTCTGCCACAGGACCGTGGAGATTTTCACAAGAAAAGAGAGGCCTATACCCAGCAGTGGGTGAGTTGGGGCTGTGATGATGATGATGAACCATTTTTCCACCAGAACTAGCGAGGTATCCGTTATTTCTAATTCCATCTGTTTCAGTAACACAGAATGATACTCTTTATTTTAAGATGTTGTAATTGATTCTTACAGTTGGATCCCAAAGTTAAATACACCAACTGGACTGTTTTATTTTTTCTACTTCAAAATTCAGATTAATCCATTGGAACCAACCAATTAAAACGGAAAACCTTGACACCAAAAGGTCCTCCCATTAATCTTTCAACCACAGTACCTTAAATGTCACCTACAGGGAAAGAAATAAAAAGAGCGCCGTTCCATTTCATGTAACAATTAGAAGGAGGGAGTAAAAAAGGCCAAGGCTTAGGGACCCCACAATAAATTATTAAGGAGACAAAGTTTTGTCTGTACGTTTTTTATGTCTAAGAAGAAACTTGGACAGTCATTAATCCTCTGGCCGACGTATTAAACGGGATAAAGCGATTTTTATTACGCCAACTTTTCTTAACGTCGATTTAAAATAATCTTCGGTTACATTCGGATTATTTGTAACAGCTTCACAATCGTTTGAGAGTTTTTCGGGACTCGTCGGGGTTTAGTTGAATTTTAAAGGGCCTAATCGTTCATTTGATTTGGTCCTTACTCTTTCTTTTATCGGTTTCTTTCCTAATTTGTAGATGTTGGGTAAACTTTGAGACAATTTATGTTGTTTATAGAATCCAATTTATTTTATGTAATTTACTTTTACTCAAGACGAAATGAGGGAATTTCCGGACGTTTTATTATTATTCTTTTATAGTTATACAGCGTTTATTTAATTGCCCTTTAAATTTACATATGCTCTTTACAGGTAAGATAGGATGAGTTAGTAGGCACTTTATTGCAGAGTGTATCACTAACATTGAAGTGTTACTAACAAATTCAAATAACAATTAATAGTTTTTGTTATTATTAATGAAAATTCAAAACATTTTATATTGTTATATGAGTCTCTGAGGCAAGGCAAAATTTCTATTCATAGTCATTTGATATAAACATCAAATTAGGACGATTTCAAATATTTTTAAAAACTTACAGGAAAATGGAGCTTTTACTTTGCCCGCAAAACCACAAAAGTATCGGCGAGCTTCCTTGAAACCAATAGCCAGTTTCTCCAAGTTGATTGTCAATACATTTGATATATCGCTAGGTTCTCTGTTCAAATGTTATAGTACCCTGACACGGCTAATGTTGGCTGCGCGCAGTTTACATGGCAAACGCATTAACACCGCAAATTTGTTACGACGTTACAAAGATAACACGTACGGTATGTTTGCAGACTAAGCCAATAATATTTGATAAATGTTAGTAGCTTTTAGAAGATGTGTTTTGAGAAAATATACTTCGGTTGTTTTTAGTGGATGCAGCCTAAGTGTGAAACGGTACGCCGTATCCCAGTTCCATTGTCTAGTTCTTGGTGAATTTCATGTCTCCTTGGTGATGAAGTTACACAAACAAGGAACCTTGTCCTGACTTTGTTAGTTTTATTGAAAATAAGAATCTTTAATGTTCTTTTCCAAATAAAGTGATATTATTATGGGTTATCTTGCGTTTAATCTGAATCACTTTAAAATAGTACAATGCCGAACACGTGAATCGTGCACGTGAAAACTATATCAATGCGAAGTAATTCCCCGCCGTCTTCAGTTGAATTTGTTAGTTCGGACCTTTCTTAGAAATCGTAAAAACATTGAAAAGTGTATACTAGGCAAATAATATAAGGACCTGTAAATAAACTTTTACTCAGAAAATATACCTTTTGATACCACCGATCTCACGTGCGCCGTTTTGACATACGTCGCCTCCAGAAAACAGAGATTCAGTGATATTTACTTATTTATTTACATATAAGTTAATCCTGAAATAACAAATCCGCAGAAAAAGAAAGAACCCTCTTTGTTTGAAAATTTCTGAACCTGTTGTGTGTGAAAGTTGAGATTCCAAATGAAAGGAGTTTCATTTTATTGAGGTTGTTACGAGCTTATGAGTAGGTATCTATAAGTAAGTATAAGTGGGCATACATATTTAACCTAAACAATACTGTATCTTGTTTAAACAGTTAACAAACAGTTAATTTTGTGTGATTCACGGGCTTTAGCAAAACAAAAGTCAGTTTTCGCCTTTTGGCTAAAAATACAAAGTCTCCCGTTGACCTAAGTAGCAAGCTATTAAGAAATTACTGGTAACAACAGGTGTCCCCTAGGGTACAGGGGTCACACGACACTCGCAACGCACTTAACTAAAAGGTCATCTTATATAAAATGATTATCTACACGTGAGTAGTGACGTAGTGCGGGACTGAAATCGTAGGCCCATAGTAATCCCTTTTTACTTAAAAAAAGGTTTCAGTAGTAGTGTTGAAAATTGACCCTAAAATAGCGCTTGAAATCAGTTTTAGCACCTTCAATTTAACGTTTTAATTCGAGTCATGTTGATCACCTTAAGAACGTTTAGATTTTTAACACAACACAAAATCTCAACTTCGTTCTAAGTCTAACAAACTAAGCAGATATAGAACAACAATCATTGTATCCCACGCAGCATCCGTACCAACCTCTTTGAAACTCATGTTAAAGAAACAAGATTGCGGACTCAGTTCAATGAATATAAGCTCCGTGCAGAATTTCAATGCGACGTCACTTAAAGAAACTGAAGAAACTTTATCAAGAATATCTACTGGAGCGGACGAACAGATGGAAAAATAAAGGGAAATAAAATTTAAGTCTATTAGCGGCCCTGTCCGCGATTTAGATCTAAAAGGGAAGTTTTGCAAATATTGTAATTTCAGGAAGGTTCTACATTTAGATGTACGAGTATTTGTGCTACTTTCGTATTTAGTAAAAGAATTGGGGTGCCACTGTGCCAGTACTAAGTAAAGCAACTGGGCTAAAATTAGTCAACAATACGAATTAGCGCACTACCATCAGATAAACACATTACCCTTCTTTACGTCATGCAGTCGACTTTGATCCTCAAGTCGAAAAAAAAATACTGTCAGGCATAAAGAAAGAATATTTTATGCCTGACAATATTTTTGTAGCATTAAATTCAATGTTGTTTCATTGCATCATCATTTTTAACTACAAGAAAATCGTCAATCAAGTTTATCGCTCTGATATTTATTTACTATCAATTGCCAGTGTTAATAAGATATCACCCACTTACCCAAAGTCCGTTGCAGCTTTAATCAAAACATAACCAATTTAGATGTTGAGTTCCTAAACCACTTCAAGTTATAACGGCCCGTGTGTAGCCTCCCTAACGTCACAGAAAACACGCAAACAAAGCGAGATAAGGGCGGCTGCAAATGACAGCTGTCTCTTGCCGTTACCGAGATACGAAACAAAGATTGACAACAACAGACACCAGTATGAATTATTAAGGTGTAATTTTTTGGACTGCTTCTCAGATAACGTGGAAGAATGATATCAGTTTGAATGTCACTCAGACTTTACTTTGAGATTCTTTGAAGATTCTATTTATCTTAATTTATAAATGAAGTTATTTTAAAACCGGGTCCTGAATGAGACGCTGTTAAATGTAATTTTTGTTGATTATTTTTAGACGTCTGAAATAATAATTGTTTGTGAGAAAACAATCAGGCGATCTCTTAAATATGAGCAGTTAAGAACTTCAGATTAACGAGTTGCGTTTGATCAGGATCTAATTTACTTGGATAATTCACTCTCTACCAAATGATTTAAAACATTAACTGAAGTTATTATTATAGCTATGGGCGTTTCGTAAAACCTTCCTTATGTCCTGTATTATCGAATTATGTTTGTCAGCAAATCCCTAATCAGCCCATTGCTCCGACGAGAATAAGACAAACTAAGCTAATTTTCACTAACAATCGCAGAACTTGCTCTAGAATTAGCATTGATGAAACACACACACGATCTACTTAGATTTTTATCACTTGCTACAGTTGCTACAAAACCACTTAGAGTAAGGTTGACAAGATTGTAGGTACCCGGCCACCGTAGAGCTACCGGCCACCGTAGATGCGGGCCTGTGGACGGTAAGCTATGGGCTAGCTAGCCGTCCGTCCGTCTAGTGACGACAGGCCGTGTCGACGGCGCGTTCGTGTTCCACGCGCGCCTCAAAGAGATGTCAGCAGAAGAGAGGGGCCCGCAAGGGCCGAAGCCTGCCGGGGTTGCGGGACTGTTCGAAAGAGATACCGCGGCCCCGGAACGTAAAGGGCGAGGAAGGAACATGGATGGGTTTTAGTCAGTAAGAGTCTGACACTCCCTCCCGCTCCGCCCAGAGTGGGAGAAGTCATTTGATGATTTCCCATCCTAAAAAAAAAAAAAAAAAAAAAAAAAAAAAGTTAAGGTACCTAGTAACAAGTATTTAGTAGACTATGAACGATATTCACTGATAGGTAATAATGATGTCTCAGAATTTCGCTCTATTTCACTGAATATATTTTCCGATTATATTTATGAAGTTTTATTTACCTACAATAATGTTTTCAATATAGTTTCGGTGACTTGTTATTTCAATCGCTCTTTTGAGGTTTTGATAAGTAGGTTTTAGTATTGTTCTGGTATTTTTATTATCGGAATATTGTCTTGTTGTAAAACTGTCCGGCCAAAAACCTTCTGTCCCCGATGTTCGTTAACAATTATTGGAGCATCAATATACCTACTGATCGTTTGTTTTTATTTTTATGATATGATGACTATCTTTATTCTTTAGCTGAGTGTTCCAATTCTTTTAGAATCTAGAAAGTCTTATCTTAGTATTGTTCTTGATTTCATGGTCTGCTGAAATTGCAGATTGATTAACTAAATAATATTTGATGTAGGTCAAGATACAATCAACTAAAAGCAAGATTAATATAACTGCATTATCTTCATCATAATCAATAAACTTAAACGATACTTTGGATTTTGGAATAATCGAGACTACACACTAAAGTTAAAGTAGTATTTTGCCCATTAGTCAATAAATTATTTTATATATTCACAGCTGAGGACTATTATGAAATAAACCTGTATAAGAAAATTAACATAACCATGATAAACTACCCAACCCAAAACACTCAACTAGAAAATACAGTATTCTTATATGGAGCTGACATAATTAAATAAGTCTGCTATTAAAATACAGTATTCTTATATGGAGCTGACATAATTAAATAAGTCTGCTATTAAAACAGCACTGTCACTTAGACACAAATAAATTACACTAAATCCAGACAAATAATAGAAACAGAACATCTCAACAAGAACTAACGTAGCAAGTTGTAAGTAATCTGTGCTAACTTACTAGCGCGGCACGTACGCGTCGACAAAGTTAAGATAGAAGATAAACACGGACCTACACGAGGATATTTCATTGGGTCAGCAGTTAACGCAATTTGTTTGGACGAGGCATTCACGGCGCCCCGGGCCGGGCAAGATGAGCCAACTAGTGTAGGAAGCGACTCGAGGCGTAAGTGGTAGCGGTTACTGTTATAGTTTAGAAATATTTAATTTGAATACATAGAAAGGACTTGGTCAAATCCTGCCCCAACTGAACAAAAATAATAGTATAACAAATAATTGTACAAAAAGTTAAGTAATTGTAAAAAAGTTAATTGAGTAATTGTCTCCCAGTTTGTGTTAAGTGTTTTTTAACCACACTGTGTTTATTATATGCCTGGGATAGATATATGTTAATAAAATAATTATATAAACTAGAATATAGATAAAAGTACTTTAGACGTAGTGAGAAAAACAACTTCTTGAAACCTTTTTATATTTTGTTCAAAACTGCCGAACAATACGCACCTTTTTCAACCGACTTCCAAAATGAGGAGGTTCTCAATTCGTTTGTTTTTTTATTTTTGTGTTTGTTACCTCAGAACTTTCGACTGGGTGAACAGATTTTGATGGTTCTTTTTTATTTGAAAGCTGGTGCTTCCCGTGTGGTCCCATTTTAATTTGCTGAAGTTCGGATGCTAATCTTCGGAGATATACAATGGAACTCTTCAAAAATAGACAGCAAATCTGCAGTGATTGCTGCAAACGCTCGGTTGTTTATTGTTTATACAATATCATGACGTAACATCACGCCTGTATGCTTTAAGGGGGTACTCAGAAGAGTATAATACACCCACATTTCGACAGTTAGGTCTGTTAAGTTCCATTTATTGGGGATAAGCCCTATTACCATGACATGAATTGTTTTTTTTTATGATTATGGGATCCATGACAAAGGAACGGAACTCTTAAATTCTTGAGAGCAAATTAACGATACTCGGCCGAATCTTATGTAGGCTATCCGGATATTTGTGTCACCTACCATAACGTCGTTATTAACCGACTTCAAAAATAAGGAGGTTCTCAATTCAATGTTCCCCGATTACTCGAAGATGGCTGGACCGATTTTGTATTTTTTTTAAATTGTTTGAAAGGGTACTAAGGGTCTCAGGTTGTCCCATAATCATCAAATCAGGATCTGATGATGGAATCCTGGAGAAATAGAGAGAACTCTTTACATTTTATAGGCACACTAGAAGCGATTTGGATAGTTTTAGGAAGTGTACTTTCTCGAAGTGATCTCATTTCATTTTGATGAAGATCTGATGAAGAACTTCGGAGATAGGCAACGGAACGCCTCAATAAATGATAGCAAATTTACTGGGATTGCTGAAATCTCATATCTGTCTATTGTTTACACCAGTTCATAACCGAAAATCACGCCGGTACGCTGTGAAGGGGTAAGCACATGTGAACCACTAAAAAGTGAAAGATAAAAACTTTTTTACAAAAAATAAGACCGTCTTCAGAGAAAACAAAAAAGTGAAAAATAACTTTAGCTTCAGAAGTCGGTGACGAAAAAAACTAAATCAATCAAACAAAAGTCACCGACTTCTGAAGCTAAAGTAATTTTTCACTTTTTTGTTTTCTCTGAAGTCGGTTTTATTATTTTTGGTATAGAAGATTTTTACTATTGAATGACATAGATTTTATATCTGTTCGTTCTGGGATACAGGCTCTTACAATTTTTGGGCAAGTCCTTTGTTCGGTTAACAAGTTATTTACTTAAGGGGCCGGCGGAGCATGCGTATTTCATACAAACGTAATACCAAAATTATTTGTAACTAAAACATATTCTTAAGGTAGTGTATATTTATTTCGATTGGATTACAGAATATCTATGTTCCCAAATATATGTTTTGAGAGGACAATGATACAAAGAGGAGATATGAGGAATTTAAAATTTCCATAGAAAACTTATTTTTCTTATAACTCTTGTTAAAATCAGTGTCCAATCAAAATTTATATTTGGAAACCTAGATATTTTGTAATTCAATCGAAATAAATACACACCACCTTAGGAATATGTTTAATTTACAAATAATTTTGGTATTACGTTTGTATGAAATACGCATGCTCCGCAGGCGTCTTAAAAGCGACGAGAGTCCATCATCATCTGCCTAGCCTTTTCCCAACTGTTATGGTCGGCTTTGAGTCTAACTGAAAGCAGCTGAATAACAGTATTTCACATGGAGCGACTGCTTACCATAATATGAATGTATTTGGTTAAGTTAGCGCAGGCAGCTTACGTTCCCATTATTTAAACAGACAAATTATATATGATAACATTACACATAAAAACAGTAATTTAATAACAGTTATCAGGAAGAGGTATGAAGAAGGATGGAAATACAGGGTGTTAACCAGCTCATCACGAAGCCGTCAACCAAGCACTTCTGTACATCAAACTAAGTAACTTTACGCAAAAATTATGACTGGGAAACGACTTTTTTTTTGGGGTGGAAAATCATGTTTGCTGGCAGAACTCAATGTAACGCACTTAAAACGTTGTGCTAATGGATGGATTGAATAGTACGGGGTCATAGAAGTGATTAAAGGAAAAATCTTACAGTAAACTTGTATTTAAAAAAAACTTGTCAAAAAGTTGGAACTTTGACCCCCAATATCTCCGAAACTAGATAGTTCCCAGGTATGGTGTAGAACAAAAAAATGATCGCAATGATGGGGAGAACAAGTGGTTTTCAGTTTCGTTAAGAGGTGTTTTACACCCTTTATAGTGACGATTATTAAAACAAAATAATGACTAACTACAAACACAACAGGATGAGGTGGATGTATGAGGTGGATGTATGAGGTGTTTCAAGAAAAATCCCCCACAACACCGAGTGGCGTGAGCGTGACCCTGTACAATCACGTTGAATCATGATTACGATCAGCGGATCACAATCTTGATTATCTTAATCAAGAGATTTTACGATCAGATTAGTAATCGGTCCAACTGCTTCACACACAATCAATCTGTACTGCCCTCGTAGACTGATTGTGAGCGATCCACCTGGCTGTAGTGAAATCTGCAAGTTAATCAAAGACAAGCCTTCTGGCTAATGGAACTTTCCAGCGGCATATTTGACGAACTTTGATACAATTTTACATACCTATTCTTCAGCCTACCTCTATTTCAACCCCTTCAGGGGCTGAAGGAACTTTTGTGCATCTTGCACAAACATGCTTCAATAACCAGCCATATAGGCAATGCGTTGCCTGTCAGTTAATATGTATGTAAAAAAATAACCTCCTATATATTTAAACGCCCCCCGCTACCTCACATAACTTACATGCCCCTATTAAGCTTCTCCAACCCTGAAATTAAATCGGCCGTGTGATTTACATTTTAATATGGCAAGAGGCTCACCTGTGTTAAAACGGATTTATTGTATTGATGTTACGACATTAGCTGTCTATCCTATCGTAAACTTTACAAGATTTTCAACTTTTGTTGCTAATAGAATGTGAATGTGAGCAAATTCTTCCGAATTGATATTGAAAAATACATAAAGTGGCGCCAGTAATCCCCGAAGGGTTGGTACGTGGTGTCCCTAATATAATAATAGTGCATCCATATTTCCACAGTTATATTTCAATCCCTTATGGAGGGCGACTGTGGCAAAATAGGCTATTGCCATCAGCTGGGCAAAAATCCAGACTCCGTGGTTGCTACCGAGAAATTTCTGGTTTCAAAACCCAATAACACTTTGTTCGACCCATATATTGCACCCCTTACAGCATTTATAAATACGACAAAGATGACCGTACTACGTACAAAAGGTCACTAATATCTGTAAATAAAAAAAAATAACAGTAGATTCTTTCTTCTCAATAATAGGTAGGTATACAGCGGAAGTGTCGTATTAAGATATTGTTGTCACTTATAAGACCCTGTAAAACATTATGACTGAGCTTATCTAGCTTAAATAATATTATAAAATAAGTAGGTAAGCTCAATGTGCAATTTAGATTTTTTCCCACTTTATCAGTTTAATTAGCAAAATGTGAAAAAAATAAGTAGTTACTGTAATAACAAATGTATGTATATGACACCGCAAAATCGTTACCCATACCCATGATTGTAAACTAAACATATTGCTTACAATTGAACGCATTATTTTTCGGTACATTATAATCATAATTATTTTTCGGGGTGCTTCAAGTCCCAATTATGGAGAACACAGAAAGTAAAAGAAAATGAAATGAAATGAGATTATGATGAGATGGGGGAAGTATCTCCTCCCCCATAATCGGGACTTGAAGCACCCCGACGTTAGGTGAGTTAGGTTCCTTTAAACAATACAGACAGAACTAGGAGCCCCGGGTAGCGCCCCGCATAGCAGGGCTCCGTCGACTACGCTTTTTAGTCGAATATAAAGTATTTTGAGGTTAGGTTACTTGAATCGGTTTTTCTCAGGAATGGCGCATTACCTTTTCACCCCTCCCTCCCCCCACCCTCCATAGTCGCATACATTTCACAATTTTACGGTTTCACTCCGATAGACTACCGAAAAAGAATGCGTTAAATTGTAAGCATTAATTGTTCGGTTGACAATCTTTCGAGAGTTTACAATCTCGCTAGATAGATTACAATCTAACGGGTTTTACTATTTTACGGTATAGACATTTAGTCAAGGTATTGTGATCGAAGTTCAAATTCAATGTAAAGTCTGAAAGTAAGTACTAAAGCTACTATGTATATTGACGATTCCAAGAATTTTCCGAAATCACTGCAATTTTCTAACCACCATATTTAGACCAGCTACAAGGAAAAGTGACCATAATTGCGGTCCAGGCAGGATTAATCGGACCAATCAGGTATTGGAGACAGACTGCACAGAGACCCGGAATGGCACTTTCAAATAGCCATTGTCACCAGCCAGTGTCTGATTTGTATAAATAAGACCAATTTATAGTAGTTCTTATTAGTTAATGACAAAATACTGATATTGCAATGCAGAACGTTGATAGTTGTTGTAAGTGCTTTTACGAAGTACCGGTTTAGAACCAGTTTTCATTGAAATACAATGTAAATATGTTCATAAATATTTACCACATTTTGACTAATATTTGTTCGCGATCATGTTCCAAACGACCGCTTTACTAAATTAGCTTACCTGCAAATCGTTGAAATCACAAAAAGGGAGCGCGTACCTTACCGACGGCAATTCCTATGAAATATTATAAGACATTACGCCGTTCGGTCGGACTCACTATATAAACTATGTGCTATTACCACAATGAGAGTTTAAGTCTGGGGAGAGTGTGCCCAAATGGAACGAGTGTCGTCAGCAACGCAAACACCTTACCTTCGAGACCGCATTATTCATGAAGCTATTTATTTGTATTGCTTACTTGCGATGTTTTCGTCTCGGGCTCTTTGCTTTGGTGAGCTGGCTAGCTGACATTTTTACATAATCATTACTAGGTCTGGAAGCCTGTGGAAAAGGATTCTAAGAAAAAAATGTGAGAGGAATTCATACCTAGATGATGAAGTTAATTTTTTGAAATGTTTGGCTACTTAAGTCGCTTGCTTGTGAAACTTCAAAAGTTTCATGTCGAGTTGCCACGCATATTACGAGGCTTTGTGCAGTCGTTTGTAAGTAAAAGAAGTAGGTACGCCTTACTCCTAGATTAAAAATAAATAATCTATAATATAAAAAATGAATCGCAAAATGTGTTGGTAAGCGCCTAAGTCAACAACGCCTGGACCGATTTCACTCATTCTTTTTTTGTTGTGTTTGTTATGGTCAGGAGAAGGTTCTTATGAAAAAAAAAATGTGGTAGTAGGTAGGTAGTAGTAGGTAGTAGGAGGTAGTAGTAAGTAGTTGTAGGTAGGTAGAAGTAGGTAGTAGTAGGTAGGTAGGTAGTAGTAGGTAGGTAGGTAGTAGTAGGTAGGTAGGTAGTAGTAGGTAGGTAGTAGTAGGTAGGTAGTAGTAGGTAGGTAGTAGTAGGTAGGTAGTGGTAGGTAGGTAGTAGTAGATAGGTAGTAGTAGATAGGTAGGTAGTAGTAGGTAGGTAGTAGTAGGTAGGTAGTAGTAGGTAGGTAGTAGTAGGTAGGTAGTAGTAGATAGGTAGGTAGTAGTAGATAGGTAGGTAGTAGTAGATAGGTAGGTAGTAGTAGATAGGTAGGTAGTAGTAGGTAGCTTTTTCCCTCTTATGTGACGCAGACGAAGTTGCGTGGGTCAGCTAGTAATCTATATAAATACAGGGTGTAAACAACCTCATCACGAACCCGTCAACCAAGGATACTGTTCATCAAACTACTACTTTTTAGGGTTCCGTAGCCAAATGGCAAAAAACGGAACCCTTATAGTTTCGCCATGTCTGTCTGTCTGTCTGTCCGCGGATAATCTCAGTGACCGTTAGCACCAGAAAGCTGAAATTTGGTACCAATATGTATATCAATCATGCCGACCAAGTGCAAAAATAAAAATTTAAAAAAACATTTTTATTAGGGTACCTCCCCCAGACGTAAAGTGGGGAGCGATTTTTTTTTTAATTTTGACCCTGACGTGTGATATATTGTTGGATAGGTATTTAAAAATGAATAGGGGTTTTCTAAAATCATTTTTTGATAATATTAATATTTTAGGAAATAATCGCTCCGAAAGTCAAAAACAATGTGTCCCCCCCCCCTCTAACTTTTGAACCATAAGTTTAAAAAATATGAAAAAAATCACAGAAGTAGACCTTTATATGAACTTTCTAGGAAAATTATTTTCAACTTGATGAGTTGAATAGTTTTTGAGTTATATAGCACTTTTTCAAAAAAACGCAAATGATAACTTTGTTTTTCATACAAATACTATGAAAAACAAAGTTATTTTTGCTGACGAAAAATGTTGGTATTTTTAATGGTCTGGGAAGCTACGGAACCCTACAGTGAGCGTGGCCCGACACGCTCTTGGCCGGTTTTTTTTAACTAAGAATTTTTGGGGTGAAAAATTATGTTTCGTGGTAGAACAAAATGTAACGCACACAAAACATTGTGCTGATAGATGGATTGAATAGTACGGGGTTGTTTAAAGTTAAAAATCTTACATTAAAAACGTACGTGTATTTAAAAAAAAACTTAACAATATCCCCGTAACTAACTAGTTCCCAGATATGGTGTAAAACAAAAAAAAATATCGTAATGTCGGGGAGAACAAATGTCTTTTGGCTTCGTTAATATATAAAAATATAATGTTATGGTGTATGTGGTGGCATTCCTCCGAAACGGCTTGACCGATTATAGGATTTTGTTATGTGTTTTGGTAGGTATGTGAATACGTCGCAAAGTATATTTCACACCATAAGTGAAGTCATTGCAACGGTCATGAAACCTTAATCTAAGCCGTATTGTTCTTGTGAAATTCAAGTCTTCCGACCATAAAAGTGATTAATAAAATCGATAATAAACTGTTCCATTATAATACCGATAATCGTGATTATAAACAACAAAATTATAAGTAAATCGTCTTTTCGTTCAAGATTTAGTCGATTACTGAGAATATAGTTTTATCAATGTGTCTTCGGAGTTAATAGAGTTATCGAATAGGATCTTATCGACTTATAACAAGCTCACTGACTAATCGTTATATTTAAATAATGTTTAATGGTAGGTATATCACTTCCTTTTTGCGCATTTATTTGAAAGAGAATAACACATAATGTTTCTGCTGATTAATAAAATTATTTCTCGCTAATCCAAAATATTCACAAAAAAATAATAAGAATCCTGATTAAAACACTGACGACTTGGGCGTAGTTGAAGGGAAAACTTTTCTTGAAACATTTCAGAAGCATATCTGCTAGTCCGTGCATTGGTCCAGGAACTGCTAAACATGTCGTGAACTAATTAGAAGATTAAGAACTGTAATAAAAATATTTAAGTCATGAATAATAATGTGTAATTTCCCTGCCCTTGTCCAATCCTATTTGGGGTCGGCGCAACTCGTTTTCTTCTTCCATTCTCCCCTGTTAAGGTCGTGGCCTACTTGACAAGCACCGTACCAGCACCGCACCAGCACCGCACCAGCACCGCACCAGCACCGCATCAGCACCGCACCAGTACTGTACCAGCACCACACCGCGCGCCGTCCGCGAGGCGTAAGCTCTCAGTCCGTGCGCTGGCCGTGATAGTCCGGGAGGTAGCGTTGCATTTTGGATAGTGTTTTACGCCGAACGGTTGACATCTTTTTCGATAGATCTCTAATGATTAAGGGTTACGGAAGTGGTGAAAAAAAAAACAGAGTGTATTGTAGTGTATGGCCGGGTGAAATTTTACAAAGTGATTGTTTAAAATTTTAAATTATCAAAAGTACGAAAACAACAATCAGCTGCGTACCTATGCAAGCGATAATTGACACCCATGTCGGAAAATTATAAAAAAACTCACGAAAGATTGTCAAGCGAACATACTGCTTACAATTTAAAGCATTATAATATTGTTTTTCATCATTGGTGTCGTTTTCATGGTTTTCGGGTGGCTGATAACGAAAGTTAACCATGTCAGGATTAAAGTGACCATATAATTGTATAATCTGGGAGTCTTATCGAACTAGGTTCAGTGTCGTGGTCTCCCTAACTAAATATGTAACTGTACGTTGTTTCGCGGGCAACTCGGACTCAGCACGGAGCCAGCATGCGGTCGCCATGCTGTAAGCACGCGGTCCGCTCGGTGGCGGCGCACGGACGGCGCGCGGACGCCGAGTCGGCAAGCGCGTTGACCGCCCGACATAAGCTTTTTCATATGGACGTTTTAAAATATGCTATACGACACACGATTGAATGCTCTAATTTGAATGGCAAGTTAACTGCTGGGTTGGAGCGGTGCTTGTTAAGTGAGCCACGACCTTTAGACGTCACGGCATCATTATTTACTCCTTTCTCTTTCACACAGTCCATCCATAATTTCTTTAGCCTTCCTCTCCCTTCCCATACATCAACATTCACGTCCATCACTCATTTAGTCACATGCGTTTCATCCCTCCTCATTACATGTCCATACCAAGACAAACGACTTCCTTTCAATTTTTCAGTAACAGGTGCCACTTTCAAACTTCATCTAATATACTAATTCCTTACTTAATCCATTCTTGTCACTCCACACATCCATGAATGGCTAAAGTAAGGAATGAAACAACGTGATACAGGTAATAATTCATAAGGGTGTAAAATTACCCTCAACGAAGCCGTAAAGCACTGTCTTGTTATATCTGTCACTGCGCTTATTTTTAACCCCCGACGCAAAAACGACGGGGTGTTATAAGTTTGACGTGTCTGTGTGTGTGTGTCTGTCTGTGGCTTCGTAGCGTCCGAAGGGATGACCCCATTTTCATTTTGTTTTTTTTTTTTTTTGTTTGAAAGGTGAAGTCGGGGTTTTCTTAGCTATGTTTGATAAAAATCAGTCCAAGATCGCCGCCGCAACAAAATGGCGAATTACATATTTAGGAACTGCGCACACTTATTCAGCTCTATTCAGCGTATGCCCAGCGCGCGTACAACTGAACGCGCGCGTACGCGTCTCATACAAAATCGTTGTTTTCTATGGGCATGAGCTGAATCAGTGTGCGTAGTCCCTTTTTCAACAACTCCCTCAATATGGGTATCAAATGAAAGGGCTTGACTAGTAGAATACTATACACTATGATAAATTAAAAATCAAAGATGGCCGCCACCACAAAATGGCGAATTAACGAATTATTTTATCTTTTAGTACATTGTGTCGAAGGCTTTTAAATTTTTAATATAATTTTTCGTGTTTGTACTGAACTATACCTGGAAACCTTCTAGTTACAACATTGGAGGTCAATGGTTCCAAATTTTCCACAAGTTCAGGTACTAATTCAAAGCATGTATGCACAATTTTTTGAGTGTGCTACATAGAGTTTTACCGTGAAACATGATTTTTCACCCGAAAGAAACAGTCGGGTTACTTAGTTTGATGTGCATAATGCTTGGTTGACTGAAGGTTTGTGAAGGTTCCGTTTACACCCTGTTTAACTTGCCTTTATACTTATTCACGTGGAGCAAACCCACATATTATCCTCAACTTCCAATAATCTGTCAGTTAGGCGCAGAATGACCAATTCGCAAAATGTCCAGCGATCAAAAATTTTTAATTTGCAGAATGTCCAATTCGCAAAATGTTCAATTCACAAAATGTCCAATATTCATCATATTATCGTTATCACGTCTTGTAAGGCGATGACGATGATGACACATAATATACCCCAAAAAGTACCAGGCTGGCACGAGGTCAAAGAGGTATGGTATGTAGGTTGAAATAAAATGTGATTTTTTTTTCTTAGGTTTGTATTACTTACCTATACCTATTTAAAAAAAAAAAAAACAATAAAGTATGGGCAGTAGTAAGCTCACGAAAAGTACTAGGCCAGCATAAATCCAATATGGTATTTAAAGGATTTTATTGTTTTCATTCTAGTAAACCGATTCTTAAAATACATACCACCTGGAACTCAAGCCAGTCTAATACTTTTTTGGGGTACATAGACCGATTCATAAATACAAACCACCTTGAGTTCATGTAAGCCTCGCACTTTTTGGGGTACATGTGTCATAACGACTCACACGGGGGGGGGGGGGGGGGGGGGGGGTGACAACGTTACGATGAATATTGGACATTTTGCGAATTGGACATTCTGCGAAATGGACATTTTTCAACAGCTGGACATTTTGCGAATTGAACAACAACGTTTGTTCACCCTGTCACTTCACATCAGGCAAGTTGCGGCTAAATCAATAAATAAAAAAGTCTTAAGGAAAGTTTGGTTGTTTATAAAGTAATGTTTTGATTAAAATCAAATCACAGCACATCAAACACATAATAGCGTTATCTTCCAGATTGCTACCTTGACTGCTACTGTTTGCGCTATTTCAAATAACCGTTCTATGATATTATCCTTAAAGCTTATCAAGATCTAACAATATTTAATGACATGCACAGTTTTATTGATTAATTGTAATTACTTACTTCAAAAGAATAGATATCTGTCTCATTATCTGCTAATAATAACAATATACAAAGGCCAATCCGACAATGTGTACCTAATAATTTGCAAAACTTTTTGGTCAGAACGGGTGGAAGTAGTCTAACAGAATTGAAATCATCAAATCATCTCATCTCATTGCTCGTAATAAGTTCTCCAATTCATAATTGGGGGATTCATAATTTATAAATCGACATTGGGTCGGATTGAATCGGGACATTGGTCCCTGTGGTCGATTTTGGTTCTTGTCTCAATAACAACATTTTCAATTGTGAAAATATCAAATTCCTGTATTTTGTCGAATTTGACTACAAGATTTTTTTTAAATAGAATTATGTCAAAAACATTTTTCTAAACCTAACCACCCAACCAACACGGTAATTAATCCGACCTGGGCCGATGAGGTTTTAGAATCGACTAAGGACTGTAGAGGATGTCTTACTGAGCCCCCTTGTTAAACTAGGTTTATTTTTAGTCTTAATAATGGGTTAAGGCTTTGGCAAAATACAGGAAAAGACAACATATTTCAAGTGTCTCTATTTCTGTTCTCCGGTGACTTAGATACCTGTTGTTTTAAAATAAATTTAAATAATTATTTTTAGCTAATAGGACTTTGAGATATATTTTAATTATGTTGGTCTTACGCTAGAGTTCATAGAGAAATGCCTATGGTCCTTTTTCCCTATATTGGCTGTTGTCTTATTCTTATTCTTTATTGCACACAAAAATAATAAAGGAAAATATACACAAAACTAAAATCGTCATCATTTTTGTTAAGAAAGCTTTCATATAAAACAACAGAAAACATTCTGAGTTTGGACAATAGCATAGAAATACTAACAAAAGAATTAAAAAAAGCTACGCAACAGGTTTCTCCTGAGTCATGCATCTGAAGTTCTTGAAAGATGAAATAAACTAAAGGAAAGGAGGCAGATAAGGCTTTAAATATGCTATAAGTTGAAGACTTTCGACGTTTGGATAAAGGTCAATTTATTTTATCACCACTGCCTCAAAACGGTGAAATAATACATCGTGAGGAAACCGGCATGTCCTAGAACCAAAAAAATCATCCGCACTGGGCCCGCGTAGTGGATTATAGCCCATTTCCTCTCATAGAGACGAGGCTTGGGTAATTGGGTTTCAGCAGTGCAGTGGGAACATTAATAGGCTGATGATGTTGTTGATCATGAAATATTATAAAAAAAGGTATAGTTTACTAGTTTTAGTACGGATATCTATGTGTCCAACATCAACTATTTGAATTTCAAATTCTTATTAGACAAGGCAATGTGGACTCTTCACACACAAGACGAAAAATCATTATGGCTCACTGCGCAACTCGTACAAAGTATTTCAAATGATTGCAGATAAGTTCTACGTATTTACTGCATATCATAATTGAATAAAATTCTATTGTATCGAAAGTTGATTCATATTAAAACTAACATAATCGTAATCTTTTATTAGAACGCAGGTATCTATATAATAAAATACGTATGAGGTATGGCTGGGTATTTGACACTTTTCACCTTATCACAGAACTACTACACAAATTATTTTTATGGCAGCATTGTTTCTAAGAACTACCTATATTGTAAAACGAGTAAATTTTGTATGACGAAGCCATTACACAAATTATGTTTATTGATAAGACCCGTTGTAATATCCTACGAAACTGTCAAAAGTACAATGTTTTTAATTTGGTAAAGAGTAAACTTGGAGTAAAACAATGTTCACTTGTGTAAGTTTACTTTATTCTTATTAAAAGTAGGTTTCAAAATGTCCGATATCCTCTGGGTAAACTGTTTGAAAATAGGCTAACGAAATACACTGAAGGCTCCGGCACGCCACCGGAAGTGTTGGTGACGTCACGCGCGGGCGCCACCTACATCCGGCCGCCTGACACGCTCCGAATTCATCGGATTACCTCTCAAACAAACCCTTCGGTGATTTATGGATTTTCGTTCAAAATTACAGACGCGGTCATGTCCTATTATTATGAAGGTATGGTGGGTATAGTTATATCTAAGCAGAGTCGATATTGCAATTTATATACGGTCAGAGGTCTATAGACTGTTCTACCTTCAAGTAACCGGTTCTTACATTTTTTACAAAAGCATTTTAGGCGGCTACTTGCGCCGTTCTTCCAATGAATCTCAGGTGCATTTTGTATCATCACTATATTCTTCAATAATATACGAGTATATCCGTCTAGATAACAAATATAATTATACAAACAAATGGCTAAGTGTTAACTCTCAATAAAACTCTTGCTGAAGTCCAGCAAACCTTATAAGTTTCGTTCTCTCTGACCATAGAGTAAAGACCTCGTGTGTCAGCTACTACCCAATGAAAATAGTCGTGGGAACCATAGATAATATATTATACAGATACTCGTAACTTATATGATTCGCCACAGCATTATCCACAAAACAGAAGCAGCATGAAGTTCTTATTCCACCACAGTTATGGTGGTTCTTCTCAGTCCTGGAACAACAAAGTCATAGGAAGGTAAGAAGCAATGCGAAAAAGAAAAACAATAAATCATTCTAAATCCTACATTGATAGTTCGATGTCATGAATTTATTGCACAAAAGTGAACAAGTTTTCGTTTAAACGCAAATAAATGATAAATAAATGAGGCTGTTAATCTAAATCTACTTAAATTGAACATTAAAATTACCGAAAGGTGTAGCGTGTAATATCAATAAAATAATAAATATCTATTTATCGTTTTAACTATCTTTCTCTCTCTCTCTTTACAACTACATACTTTGGATGACATTATGTTAGTATTGGAAAATGGAGCTGATGTTTTACAAAATGACAATTTTAAAACAAGGTGGTCACAGTACTTTCCCAAAAAAATACGAATTTAATAAGTTAATTTCAGACCAATATAAATACTATCCACATTTGTTGTATTGATAATATTTATCTTAATATCTTGCACATAAAATAAATAATGTAACTTACCTTTACATAATAATACGGAATATACCTAACCTTAAGGCCTAAATTCTTATCAAGCTGACGGTTGTTCGCGTACAAGTATACATTGTGTTCGAAATAGCACCATACTCCGATGCTGATGTCTGCAGCGCCGCTGACGTTAGCGTCGCAGGCGACAGACTGCCGTATTTTGTTCCCGCTCGGCCGACCGTACGGGACCGATCGTTAGCGCAACAAGAATTCAGGCCTTAGTCTGTGTAGGTTGAAACAAGTGTGATACTCCAGCGCTATCATATCTTCCAAGTTCATCATACTGTGCAGGCGCTGCCGCTGCGGCTGCATCGCGGTTTAATTTAAATAATTTATTTTTGAGCCATTTGGGTTTGGTACTCTGGTCACATGGGGTTGAGTACTCACTGCAATTTTTAGGCAATATCGAAACACCGTGACCCAAGGGCTGGCTTTTACCTTGGCCAGAGGCTAAATTTTGCCACACAACATGGCAGCGCCGACGATCTCTTAGGCACATTACTAGCTGACAGCGTTAAGAAGGATGATTTTGATGCCCTTTTATAGTTCGTTGTAAGGTTAGTTAATAGTTTTAACCGCAATTATTTTTATAATTTTCTAATGGAATTGACTTAACTTTTTCAAACTCGGGGCCTCAAGTCTGCTATTACAATAGTGCCAGAATGGTCTATCATTGATTTCATTATTGTTGTTTCTGACAAGTTTGGTAATCTAATAATATAATGGCCTCTTTATGACTTGCCAATGGTCAACCACTGACACTTAATGAAGTGTCAGTGGTTGACCATTGACACACACAGACACCATTAAAGAAATGGCAATGACTAGTGCTAAATAATAACAATATAGAGGGTGTTTGGCGGAACGTTGAACATACGAAAATGTTGGATAGGTGGGGTCATCTGCTACTTACTCAGCCCTAATTTATTTGGCCCTGGCCCACTGGGTATTTTTAAAAACAATTTTGTTTCTTTTTTCTTGTTTCACAACTTTCTTATCTTTAAAGTGTAATTTTTATTAAAAATAGGTAAAATCAAAAATGGTTCGATCATTTAATTTTTACCTACTTTGCAGTATTAAATTTCGATAAAAAATACACTTTAAAGTTAAGAAAGTGGCATAATATATCTGGTATGTCTAGTATATCTGGTATAGTGGTAGTGGTAAATAATCTGTAAAAATATATTTCAAAGAAATATAGCGGGTCTTACAATAATGGCGACGTCCAATATCATTCTAAGACAATTCTATTACGAAACCATTGAACGATCAATGATCGACCACTATGAATTTAGCAGATTATGAACTTTTAGCTAAATGGCAATGGGATGAGAATGGGATCGTGTTGGAATGAATAATTTATAAAAATAGCAGACTTGGGCCCCTGGTTGTTTGATGTATCGCCGCTCTATGATATCGTTATACGGGTTGATATAATGCAGTCCATCAAACTTTTAGTGATTAGGTGCGTTTATATTTATTTATAGAAACAACACAATTTATTGGAATTTTTATACCAGGTTCGCTTGATTTTAATCAATTATAGATCTAAATTAAATGATACAAATCAGTGATCTGAATCAAATGTTTTATGAAAGATTTAATCGGAAAAACCCAGAAGCAGGATAAAAAAATAATCACCAATATCAGGAAATTTACTTTTATTTGGAAAGAAAACAAAAAATCACTAACGTTGATGACGGTATAGTCAATATACGAGTACCAACTTGTTAAAGTGACAACTAGGTGGTCAAATTTTAATTAAAAAAAAAACTATGTTAATAGGAATGAAAGTCAGAAACCCTAAAGTCTTACAACCAGTCCTTCCAAAGAGAGTCAAATTCCCTGACCACCAAAATCTCAGTTACGTTCTTCAGTTACTCAGTTGTGTGGTAGAGGTCTGATAGTTAAAATATGTATTCAGTTTTATACAGTTATTCGACTAAGAGCCAATCCCAAAAAACACAAAAGCCTAGAGGGAGATAAACATCTCAGCATTATGTTCAGGGAGGTCAAAATGTAATTAACAACTACAATTTTTTTTTGCAGAACTAAACTCATTTTGCAACTTTGTAAAATAAATAAAACTTGACTGAATTTCACTCATAAAGGCAGAAATCTTCTACTTTTGGTATCACGATATTTTCCTATAGAATAGCTACAAAACAAAATCACTGTCTTCCTGTCTGAAAAACAGGTCTACTTGTGGTTTTATTGTCTCGTATATAATCATACTTCTCAATGTATCGCTCGTGTTTGGTGCTGCATGGCATCTGGGTCCGTCTTATTGATACAACACAAGTTTTAGACCTAACTGATTCATTCGATGAAATAAAATAAAAACTTTATCTAGTAGCGATAGCCAGTAACACTTACAGCAGTATCTGCACTGTAGAGTCCTCAAGGAAGAATGATGCAATTATTTCATCCAATCAGTCAAAGTGGATTTAGAGGTTATGCGTGGGCCAACAAATGTTGCTCTTCCCCCAAGGGTGTTTTTTTTTTTGGGAAACGAATCATTTGTAATCAAAATGAGATCTCACTGAAAAAAACTGGTTATTTTTGAATCAGTTTAAGGACTTTAGAATTATAAAACCAAAACAAAATAGTAGTCATGGCTTTAAATACTATCCAAAACCAATTTTCTGCATTTCAACTAAAAAAGGATTATCAAAAAACAGCAAAATTTGAACTCAAAAGTTTGTCAAAAAATTTAAAATTTAATTTTGCTCACCGTATATTTCTCGCATGATTTTAATTAAGACTGTGCTTTCTGAAAAATGTTGACGTTGCAATGTTCTGTTAAATATTTCGCGTTTGGATTATTCAATCAATATTTTTGAATGAAATTAGGAAATATAAAATAATATCACTGGATAAGGTATTTTAACAGTTTAAGATGTTAAAAAAGCAATTGTACGATTTCCAAATGCTTTATAAGTACTTACTACAGTATATTTTATACTCAAATATTTAAAAGTACCAAACCAATACGTTAAAGACCTTTATAGGAAAGGGTTGTTTATTGCAATTTACCATCAATGGTTTATTAACACACAGAGTGATATTCCATTTTAATTAAACAAATTCATCTGAATAGCGATAAACATAATTTTTTGCAAGCTATTTTTGCGACGTCGCTAAATTCAAATTACAACTCATTATTTAGTTCAAGTCACATAAAGAAATTTTGAATTTTGTCGTCTTTATTTTCCTTAAAACAAAACCTGCAATTTGGAAAACCTCAAGACCTCTCACGAGAAATCAATCACTGCATATCATAATAATAGCATTGTTGACTTTCCCATTGTTTACCCGGAATTTACAGATAAAATCAAATGGTCGCATTTTGTCACACTTTATAAATTATCTTTATACTGCTCTACACAAATAACAATAAAGACTAATTTGCATATTTTTACTGATAAAACTTAAAAATAAAAAACGCTGTCTGTCAATTTGTGGAAACATGGTAATAATGTTAAGAAGTACCTACACTAACTTACAATAGACTGGTACTTTACTAATCAAATTATGTCTAATTTGATTAGTAAAGTACCAATTTGAAGGGTATTTTGTTCGTCAAATAAATACAAAGACATGGATTTATTCGTCCGACAAAACTCTTATAACAGGGTTTGTCCCATTATCTTATGGCTGGTAAAATCTATAAAATAGTCCCATATAGATATTTGTAACAGGAAATACCATGATACTTGCTAAATGCAAGTAATCAAGTTTCATGTTGTCAATTTACCACGAACAAAATATGTTGTTGTAAATAAACAAAAATAATTGCAAACAAAGTCGCCAAACAAACCGGTAGTCTCAGATAAAAAGAAAACAATTGCACTTTATCAATTTGCCGGATACGTATAATAATTTAATCTTATCCACGATAACTTTAATATTCCTATAATTACTACACTTACACAACAGTAGGAACTATCAGTTGTGTGTAAGTGCCTGAATATGGTGGAATATATCAAATGTTTGTTTGTTTTGCTGTTAGCGGTTTTGGCAATAAAATGTGAAAATTGCGTTACATACGATTTCGGATCAAATTTTTATGATAGCTTCAATAATGGAAACCCTTTGTGTACTGGTATGGCCACCTGGAGAATCGGGAACTACAGTAATCTTAACTTAGAGAGTCCTAATGAAGAAACTGATTTATTTATAACTCCCGATGAGAACCTGAGTTGCGTGTCGTCGTACGGTTTCGAGATGAGGTCGACCGGTATTGTGGAGGTTTACGTTTACATGGAGTCAACATCGCCGCGGGATCAGATCGTCGTGCTTGCTAACGAGGTCTCGAGCAGTGGGAACACTGTCGTCACAGGCACGGCTATGCTGACGCCCCTCAGCACCAATTACTTTAATGGATGGCACATTCTGAGAATAAATTTGTCCAGCACCGGGATTTTTAGTGGATACGTAAGTTTTTATCGTTATTTGTAACTGTATTTCAGATTTTTTTTGCGAAGGTTACAAGAGAAATAAGTTTAAGTTCTTTTATGAATTCCATATAACAGAATTAAAAAATTATAGACTATAAATTTTGTAGGAAAAGTAACGTCTCTATGAATGAAAATTGTTTGTTAGTTTTTTTTTTAAACACAGCCATTATTAAAAACTATCACCTGATTTAAATTTCTTAAAGTAGGTTCCAAGTTTGTCATGAACTATTTAAACGTATCCGGTCTTGCAAATACATGCATCTAGGTTTTTACAAAGATGGATGGAATTGAAATGGGGTTTACAAACGTTTGCCTAGTCTTTTTAATGTCGTGTAAAAGACTTGGCTAACGTTTTTGTGTTAATTTTTAGTTGTTTTGTTATCATTACAATAAATAATCTTATAAGAAAATAATAACTGTTTAAAGAACAATGTCAAACAACAATAAAAGGTCAATGAATGTTCATAAACTTTCAAATAGACAAACACAAAATATATATTTGTTGAACTGGTAATGAAATAAAAATCATTACACATTAAGTGTTTCTAATATTGTTCTACTTATGACTATTAATGTAGGAACATAAACAGGGTGCAATTTTACAATGCCACCTGGAGGGAAATTACTCTAAATACTGAAGTTAACAAATTTAACTCAAAGGAAACATTCTTTTATTTTTTAAAGAAACAAACCTGCATTCACAGATTTTCTACAATTTGCTTGCCACACTCGCGAATTGAATTGACTAAAGTTCGAAAAATAACAACCTGTACTTTTTTGACATCAATCGATGGGGTTAATCATGTGGATCAAATCTCTCTAACAAACATGACAAATTAAATAAGTTTAGTTTTTTTATGGTTTTCACCATGACAAAAACTAAACTTAAGTTATGAATTCAACGGATTAAGATAAAAAGCACTTTTACTCAAGGGTCCATCCGATTAAGTTAGTACCTAATTAAGAAAATTTCATCTTGTATATGAATACAAAAAAACAACACAGATACGACTTTCCCAGTTCTAAGATAAAACAATTGGTTTAAGAAGAAATGATGTGTATGTCCAAGCAACCCCATCAATTTGCCATAAGCAAATCCATAGCAATGTCATCAGTCTAAAAATCATCTACCAAACCCACTTTGAGAAACATCAAAAATAATATACGAGAAAATGTGACTTGTCAAACTGCGTTGTACCTAGCAATATAGCAATCAATCGGGTTGTTTCCTATTTATATCTATCGCCTGCGATATCTAGGTCAGAATTTTCCAATATTCATTATAAAAGGCGCAATAAAATTTCCACCTAGCTTATGACTGAAGAGGCTTATCAAACTACAATAATAACTGTTTATGAACTGCTGTGAAGATTACGATGACAATGATATTACGACGTCATGAAACTAGAAAAATAAACAAAACAAAACTATTTCAATTAAAATATTTTAAAACTTGTGAACAATCTTTTTTTCCGCTGAGTTCAATAGGCACTATCTGAATTTAAGGTCTTTTTTGGGGGAAACATAAAACACTGTTTTAGTTTACACGGTTTAAAACTACACATAAATAATTGTCACTTACAATGTAAGTTTCGAGTAGTGTAGAGTTTACAGTTATTTTTTAGGAAATATGCCCGTAATATGGATGATTTTAACTTAATTATGCATTATCTTAATAACAAACCGGCTTAACAATTCCGCAATATGCATTTAAATACAATCGGTATCTCGGTATCGGTATCTACTTAAAACAAATATCAAACTTCACGATTAGGTTACAATACAAATTTTTTTTTTTCTTATTTCAGGTGTCATTCCTCGGAGTAGCAGCACCAGATTCTAAAGTCATCATAGATTCCTTCAGATATATCCCACCGCTATATGACGATGATTGTCATGTCTATGATGGAGAGTTTGTCACCACCAAACCAGAAGTTACAAAACCCGAAGAATGCGTTGCTTACAATTTCGAATCCGACTTTGAATCGCTTTTCGATAGTAACAGGGGGTTGTGCACAGGTTTTACGCGTTGGAACCTGAACCAATACACTGCATTGCCAATTGGAAACCCGAGTTCGGAAAGCCTTCAATTCATCTCTCCACAAAATACTATCAGTTGCGTTTCCTCATTTCCATTTGAAGCCAATAATAACGGTGTAGTGGAAGTTAATGTATATATTAAATCAGTAGAAGTAACTGATCAAATTACTGTGCTTGTAAATCAAATTGAAGATGAAGCTAATGATTTGGTGATTGGAACCGCAGGAGTTTCACCTTTGGTATCAAACTATGTTGACGGATGGCAGGTCTTGAAAATTAATCTGTCAACACGCGGCCCAATTAAAGGATACGTAAGTTCGAATTATTGTAATTAGTATCCTTTGCTTTGAATATTTTGAATTCATCCATCAGTATCAACTCTCTCTCTCACTCTCAGCAACATCCCGAATTGCTGATAGATAATAATAAAATTATCATCAGAGCTTATTTGATTTGGACCTTTTTGGCGCAGCCGTGAGGCACACAGCACATTTCTACTATGTCCTACTCATTGTTTTGTATCTTTTTTTATTATTGTGTGTGTGCTTTATTAACTGACGTCAAATAAATATTTTTCTTTCTTTCTTTCATTTGAAAAATAAAATTATCTTTCAACGTCATAATGTTGCATGGATTTAAAGATAAACCTTATCGGGAAGAACTCCCTAGTGTTAAACGTCATTGTTTATCGGAAAAGAATTTTAATGGTTATTTTTTTTCAGATATCCTTCCTGGGTTCAGCATCGGAAGAATCGATTGTCCTCGTTGATTCCTTTAGATATATTCCACCAAGCCTTACAAACGAGGAGTGTAAAATTTATACAGAAGAAGTATTTGAAACTACAACACCAGTTCCTACAACTGTTGCTCCAATAGGCACGGGAAAAGACTGCGTCACTTATAATTTCGAAACCAACTTCGACAATGCATTTGATACTGATAATGTGCTATGTAATGGATATTCTTCCTGGCATCTTGGAGATTACCATTCTCTGTCTATTGACACAATTGATCCTGAAAGTAGCACTTTCATTGCCCCTAATGAAACTTCGAGCTGCATTTCTTCATTCGTCTTCAGGATGATGCCAGGAGGTGTCGTAAAAGTGAACGTTTTTATGAAGGCAGCGTCAAGTCTGGATTACATAATTGTATTGGCTAAGAAACGCGTGCCTTCTGGAGGAGACACCGTGGTTGGATTCCAGTTATATTACGCTTCCAACGATAATTTCGTTGAAGGGTGGAACGAGTTGAAAGTAACTGTAACAGACTTTTCAATTTTCGACGGCTATGTGAGTATGACTTTTTAATGTAACTCTTCAACTCAGTCTTTTCTACTGTCTACTGTCAACTTCTGCATTTTGTAAAGACGCCCTGGTTCATACTCTTCACTAATCATGAATCAAATAACATAATTATGATTTATTTTAAAAAAATAAAACGAAGTCAACACACGTGATAACGTGTTTCACAAGTGTTTCAGACTTTCAGGGAACAAGTGATCGAGGACGATCACGTTTTGCGTCACTTAATTAGTTTTAAAGATTGCTTATGTCGCTATTATAAAGAAACGACTACTTAATGCCTCCTATCACGATTCTAAAAAATCTTATCAGATTAATGTCAGATTTCAATAAAATAGTATGATAATCTGGCAATTTATGTATGTATTATTACAATTATTGCAATTAAAACAATCACTTTACTCAGTCACCCCATATAAAATACATAATACATTCAGGTGCCTCCGGTTAGACTGGAAGCCGACTCTAAAATAGTTGTGAAAAGAATGATGACTTTGCTCCATTTCTTTTATAAACCTGGGTTAAAAAGCATTCATCATAAAAATATTTGATACAGTTCCTGCTTAAATTCTTATCGAACTGCTTTTACCGGAAGTGACCGCAACTGCAAGTGGCAGCTACAACTAGTTTTTATGTTACTATGTGGCATGCGGCATCAACATCTACGGAAGCGTTTTCTTAGAGTAATATCGATCCAAGGCCCCAATTCTGCTGTTGCAATACTGTCACAATGGTCTATCATTGATCTCATACGAGTAATTATTCATTTTGACAAGTTTGGTAATCTAATAATATAAAGGCGTCATTATAGCTTTCCAATGGCCAACCACTGGCACTCTATTGAAAGAAATGGCTTAAAATAGTAATCTCAAATGAATCAAATGAATGACTGACTTACGCGGTAATCTGCCAACATTTTGACAGTTCCTTTGAGAACTAGAGCCGAAATTTGCTCAATTGGCACCATTTTGTATTGCAATAAATATAGTAATTTAAAACACTTGTAAAAAAATAAAACAAAACACCGGCCGCTAGAATAAACGCACAAAACGTCAGTAACTAGTAATGTCACATTTGACTTTGACAACTAAACAGATGAAATATTATTGAGTTGTATAGTTTCACATTTGTCCGCGTTAAACTTAATGTATTTTTGCTATTTACGAACTTCTTACTACTTCAGATTGCTTTTATCACAAATAAATAATATGTAGATATATATATAAATGTAATCTGGTATGAATACCTGTTTAAATGAAATAGTATATTTTCGAAAATCATTTCTATTAACAGGTTTTATAATGGCAATACAACAATGTATTGACCGACCAATGATCGAACCATTATGATGAATTTAGCAGATTACGAACTTTTAGCAAAATGACAATGGGATCTATAAATAATTATGAAATCAATGATAGACCATTGTGACACTACTGTAATAGCAGAATTAGGGCCCAGGATATTGGGCTGCGGTTTATGATTGCGGCGCTCGAAACTGTAGCTTTGGGATACGTTGTATATACATTTTATGTTCATGATCATAATAACATATAATAATAACGCATAATAATTATGCGCATCAAAATAAGTGTGGCAGCATTTACTTCAACGTAAACATGTGAGTAAAATCTTGCCATATTTTGTTTTCAGATTACCTTACTCGGCTCGACTGCGGAAACGTCCATAGTTCTGATCGACTCGTTCAGCTACACTCCACCTAACTCCTCAGACACCTGTGAAATCTATTGAACACGAAGTTTCGGCTAGTGTTATCTGCCGTCATATTGTTGAAAGTAAGGCTGTCTCCACTGTAGATTACAAATATATGCGGTTAAGTTATAAGAGTGTATTTCATCGGATTTGTTTTTGACTTTTGGTATTATTTTTAAGAAGAAAGAGCCGTAAGCACTTTCGCTAGTTAATTTAAATGATAATGGTAATAAAAATAAGACTCACTCAGGGTCCAAAAATAAGATATAGCGGTAAGCTCAAAGCGAGAGTGGTGGAATGAGCTGGACTCCTACCACGATAACAACAATCGACGGGGATAACTAGAAAGAGGAGAAAGGAGCTATTTATTATTTTAAGGTTTACTTATTTTTTGTACAAACTCAATAAAATAAAAAGATATTTATAATATTTTGACTTTACTTTCAACAATAGGACGCAATTGAGGAACCTGAACCAGCATTACTAATCAAATTGATATGTATATCTGTCTTATTAAAATGAGTTAATTGATTATAATTTTTGGAGCATTTTGCGACATATTAAAAATAAATTGCAACGTTTATTACCTATTTGCTTGTCTTGAAACGTAAAATGTTCTACAAAAGTTATTTCAATAATTCTCAGAAATATTTTTGTGCAACAACTTGTGAGAAAAATCAAAAAGCCGCCTACAGCAAAGCGATCAACATTTAATAAAATCGTCGAGTTGAATAAACTTAATGGAATAAAAAAGCTGTTCTTTTAAGTTTATCTAAGATCACGTAATACCTAGTAAAAATTTATTATATGTATGATTGGCCTTTAAGAGCATGAGGAACAGGGTCTAAAGTTCCTGAACACTTCATTTAAAAGGGTGGATCCTTCGACTAGATGGGTGAGCTTCACCTGGTGGGCTACTGCGCAACGTTAAAACGCCTCGTGGATGATCATTATTATGGCGATGTAGGGGTTTTAATTGGCGTCATAGATGAAAAAGAAGACACGCTGCGCCAACCCCAAATATACCTTTTTTTCATAGGATTGATTAATTTCGATGAGATTAGTTAGATGACCTTATCACCTTTTTAACCGACTTCAAAAAGGAGGAAGTTCTCAATTCGTCAGAACTTTTTTTTATGCATGTTCCCGATTACTCGAAAATGGCTGGACTGATTTGGATTTTTTTTTTGCTTGAAAGGGTATACTTCCCAGTTAGTCCCATGCTCATCAAGTCAGGATCTGATGATGATGATGATTCTTGAAGCGATTTGGGTAATTTTTGGAAGAGTACTTTCTAGGAGTGGTTCCATTTCAATTAGGTGAAGACCTGATGAAGAACTTCGGAGACAGGCAACGGAACTCCTCAATTAATCATAGCAAATAGACTGGGATTGCTGAAATCTCATGTCTGTCTATTGTTTACACCAGTTCATAACATAACACCACGCCGGTACGCTGTGAAGGAGTAAGCACATGTGAACCACTAAAAAGGGAAAAATAAATCCTTTTTTACAAAAATAAAACCTACTTCAAGAAACACAAAAAAATGAAAAATAACTTAAGCTTCAGAAGTCGGTGACAAAAAAACTACATCAATCAAAAAAGGGCAGGTCATCGACGTTTATTGAAGTCGGTTTTATTTTTTACAAAAATAGTTTTTATTAAGTACTATAAATGGTGGTGTAATTCTTACTGTACTATGAAGTATGGTCACTGAAAATATAAAATGTGCTGAAAACAGAAGAGAAAATTCAAAGAATGGTTGAAAAGTAAAGTATACTCATAGTTGGAAAACTAAAAGTAAGATTAAATATGATGTTTTGAATAAAATCTAGAACGCTGTGGACCAAGCGAGAGCAAAAATCCAGTCTCTGATAGTTCAAAACTGTACCTACTGTTTTGCTAGAGATAGAGAGAAAAGGGCACGAGAAGGGCGTGATCGACAGGCAAAATGATTTTTCGGATAACTATCTTGTCTCATATGCCGTTATTTAAGTTATATAGAAGATAGTGAAATAAAAAAAACTTATCTTAGTCAAAACTACGCTACTCCACTTTTGCCTCATTAAGTACACCAGATTCACATCGCCCATATTTGTTTCTTGACAGAAAACAGCAATTGTCTTTTTTAAACTTTCACGATCAGAACTCATTATAAAACAAGGTCAGCAAGGTGATGATGTCCCATACAAATAAGTTAGCTATGACGACTAGGGGGCTCTGGAGAGAGCCATAAATTCATACGGATTTGAGGGACGCAAGCGTTAACTGCGCGCAGGCAATAACCTGTCACCTTTGCTTGATTTACGCAATAGTGACGCCATGGGAGGTTTTTCTTGGAAACGGATAAAGCAGCTGTATCATGACAGTTTTGTGATCGATTGATTTAACACGTGCTTTATGTTGATGATTATCAGCACAAGTATAAGTAGACATAGATAATTAATAATTATATTTTCTGTATCAAAGTGGTATGAAGCGCATATTAAGCACTATTGCTGAATAAATGCATTTTTTGGGAACACTAGCTGACGTACTCATAACACCAAACGGCAAATGGCACTGAACTGGACATATTAGAAGTTCATGGCGGACATGGTGGGACTAGAATGACTTGTTTAGGAATTCGAAAAAAAAATGCAAGATCGTGTTAATGGAACGAATAGATAAGCCATTGTCCAAAAATCAGGCAGGACGCTCTAAACTTAATCTAATCTATCAATAAATAAGGTCGAACATGAGGGTTAAAGATCAAAAATCTAAACTTCCCTGGCACAGGTCTTGTCTAGCCAAGTTGTGTCATCAGCTATTTTATACCGCTAACGAACATGGCTGTATTCCTGTATTTTCGAAACCAAGGTATGGACAGCAATTTTCAATAAGGTTTTTTTTTAAATAAAGACTGTTTATACGGAGTGTAAATTAATCTTTCCCTGAATAGGCTTGTTTCCATCATCAATAAATTGCAAATCTATTTAGTCCGTCAATTAGAGTATTGGAAAATAATGGACACGTATTTTTTGTTTTTGTAAATCAACGAATATTGACAAAGATATAACGCATCAAAACTCGGAGTGGGGGCTCGTGACGTCACAGTTCGGTATCAACTCACTAAGAATGATACCGAACAGTGACGTATTGGGAATTTTTAAAGCGTCGTATCTTCGTCAATTTTGGTTTATGTGACAAAAGAAAAAATACGGGTCAAATATTTTTTGATAATCTAAGTGACGGACTAATTAGATTTTTTCAGTTAACAAGCCTATTGTATACAAAGGATGATCATCAAACTATGAAAATAATACTGCGCAAGAATTATTCCTGGAAAACGACTACTTTTTTTTATGAAAATTATCGATTTCTAGAAGGTTCCTAGGTCCTTTCCCAGTCTTTATTTTAACTGGACCATAACGGTCCCGTTAAAAAAAATGTCAATTCGTTTCGTGTGTTTATCAGAAATGAAGACATCCGCAAGAGACCCAAGGTCACCGACGTAGCCCGAAGAATTGCCAAACTTAAGTGGCAGTGGGCAGGGCACATTGCTCGCAGAACGGATGGCCGATGGGGCCGAAAAGTTCTGGAGTGGCGACCGCGAACCGGAAGACGATGACGTCGACGTTGGAAGACCTCCCACTAGGTGGACCGATGACCTGGTGAAGGTTACGGGAATCCGTTGGATGCGAGTCGCAAGGGTCCGGTCAATGTGGCGACACTTGGGGGAGGCCTATGTCCAGCAGTGGGCGGCTGAAATGATGATGTGTGTTTATACACCTTTATGTCTGGCACTTCTAAAGCTTCCTATCCTGTACTTAGCTAGTCTATTTAACTTAATTCCTAAATTAAACATCTTTTCTTGCATAAATAGCTGTAGAAGGAACATTCTAATCTTTAAAACCTACAAAATGTAGGTAATTATGGTGTTGCTTACTTTCCTGATAGTGTCGACAAAGAAAGAAAGAACGACACAAACAAAGTTCTGCCGCTAAGTACTACCTACACTTTTCTGATTGGTTGTCATGGCCCGTTCGCAATCTGTTACGATTAGATTGTACGTATAGTCCCAACCCCTTGTTTTCTAAATCTCACGTTTACGTACATATGTCGATAACAATCAATTTATCTAAATACTTTATAGTAAAATAAAATAAATCGCCTGCAATGTAAATGTCATTGCACTGATGGATTTTCAACGGTTGGTTCTAAGCCTAGTGTTGGAAATCCAACCGTGCAATGTGCTGTTGTTAAAATTTCACTTAAACAGGCATCAACCTCATGGTTTTGGTAATCAGTAGAGCAGAAACAATTCAGAATGTCGAGCAGAGCAGAAGACAGAGCAGATATACGAACGATGACGGATGTAGTCAAGCGTGAAGACACCTAAATTAAAATCCGTTTATAATTGAATCCACGCCATCCACCAAAGTGGTACTAACGTACCACTTTCATCGCTGTACAGTGACTAGCGCTCGAGTAGTGGCGTTAGCCGCTGCAACAGCCGTAATTAATCGCGTTGTAGGAGCCGTTCTGACACAGTTCAAAGCTGGCTGAAAAAAAGGGAGCGCATATCCTACAGGACTCACGTAGATACTGATCGGGCATGGTTACTTCGCCGAGTACCAAGTGAATAAGATAAAGCGAAGGGTCACGGTGAATTGCATCATTGCGGAGGTCGGACTCAGCACAGCACACGCTTGCAGTGCATCCTGCGTGGGCCTTTGAACTGAAAGTCCTAGTAGCCAGGAGGCCGAGATCTGTCTCTGCCAGCAGAAGTTGGAGCTACGCTGACGGAGTCTGCGATCTGAATGGAGATTGCCTCCTACTGTTAGAAAGATCATTGTCTCATCGCAGGAGGCAATCTCCCTTCAGTTCCATCAGGTTGAGAAAACGGCTGCCGAGCGGGGAGAAGAAGGAGAAAGATGCAACCGCCTCAATACCTAACATGCCGAAACCCCGCCTGCTTAGTTTCGAGTGCCGGAACTGCATGCTTCATAAATATATTGTTTAACACATTAACATCCTGGCGCTACGCTTTAATAGGTATCGATGATGCCTACCTGCAGAGAGAGGTAACAAGTGCGACATTGGAGTCACGAGCATTCAGAGTAGGGACTCTGTCGGCCCATCGAGCGACCTCAGACATGATGGCGACACATTGGTCACGTGCTACTGTGCACACTTGCACAGCGAGGTTCTGGTGAACCTCTATACAATCTCTCCAGGGATGTGAGATTTTAGGTGTTGCACAGACAGGGCCCCGGATAGGTATTTTAAATCCCACATTCCCCGGTCTTACCGCCAAAGACCGGGCGCCTTTTGAAAGTTTCACCAAATGAAAAAAACAATGATGAAAAGACAGGTGTTTGCAACCATAGTTTGCTAAATTACCTTATACATCGCGATATAAAAAACCCGACACCTATTCTTAATCTACTATTATAACACCTACCTCCACTAGTTCTAAATTGCGATTCGATAAAGAAAATCTAAGAAATAGTTAATCCCTGCCGATTATACAATTCGGGCATAACTCTTGTAGGCTCTTATCAGATAAGTAGGAAATTAATAATGTTCGTTGATGTCATGGCGAAATCATGTAATTTTATTGCTGAATATTATTTTGTCGGTTGAATTAACGCGGGGACTATCTTTATTTTTACTTTATTAGGTATTTATTCTCGCTTCACAAAGTACTATAAATGTCTCAGCTGTATTCCACCTTTGAGGGAGAATGGTGCCTGATGTAGATTTTTGGGAACATATAGGTTACCAGGCCGCTTCCACTGCTAGAATTCGTTTTTACAGAGATACCGTGCAACCGAAACCTATACTAACACTACTATTAGATACATAAAATTCCTATAACTACTAGACAAATATGCAGATATTACTGTTATTTGTAAAAGACAATCAGCACCTTTGTTTTAGAGCGAAGGAATGAATTACGACTAGTTTTGGTAGATATTACTGCTACGTACAAATTTTGATTTTTATAAATGGTAAATGTCTGAGGAAATCCAACAATCTATATGTATCTGTTGTGTACTAGATCGAAATCAATGTATTAGTGTTTCTGATGTAGATGTTAATTTGTGTTCGTGTTTGATGGTTATCTTAAGATTTACCTGCATTTCCTTTAAAAGAACTTTTATTCACTATCTGAATAAGATATGTATATGTTACTGTAAAAACCAGTTGCTAAATCTTAGGTTTACTAGTAAGTCTCGTGATTTACCAACATAAGATGGTAAACGTTAGGATTTTATAAGGAAAAGACATTCTTTTGAGCTTTTGCCATTACAGTGTGGGACATGTTATAAGGTTTTACCAATGATTGTTGGTAAATTTTAGAACCATGATAAACATTGTGCGAGTCGAGACGGTCGCAGTCAACTTGGATGCGTATTTTCAAGTTACCGTCTTCGCGATTTGTACTCGCTTACAATCATTAGCCCACTACATTTAACGTGCTTCAGATGTAAACCTAAGATTGAAGTAAAACGAACGACGATCACCGAATAGTTCGAACTTTTATCATTATAGAGTTTGTAAATGTTAGGTTTTAATGGAAATTCTTAGAATTTACCGCAGTTCGGGCTTTTACAGTAACATAATATACAAGACATTGACACGTAACTTTGCTTTTACAGCATTATATTGAAGAAATTTAATGGTCCACTGATTATTACAACAAATACACCGTCAAGACAGAATCAATTTGATAAATTGTCATGCGTGACATTTGTACACTGATAACATGATGACATGGATTAAGTAGGTATAAAGAAATCAGATCCTATTGTGATTCGTCTAGCAAAAGCGGAATTAAAGAAAAGAAAACAGTAACTAATAAATCTGTGATGTTAAACGACACTTTAATATTGGATGGCTTTCAGCTGCTTTCAGGCGGAAAGTCCAATTCTTTCGTTCAGACACAAAGAGCAGAGTGTGACAGGCTTTGTGTTACTGCTTAGGGGACATAGTACACCGCAATGCGGAAATACAATAAAATTTAATACAATTCCCAACGTCTTTGACTTGACCTGAAACCGAAATACCGTTACATTAGTATTATTTCTTTAAAATCATTCGTCAGTAAAAAAAAAACATAGATTTTTATTTATTTTTTAAATTAGAAAACTGATGGCGGTTTTGGAAGTATTGTTAAATTAATACGAGACAAGATACATTTTCGGTTTTGCATTCAGAATGTTGCATATAAAGATATAATAAAAATATTTTGGTAGGTACTTATACGCACATTTAACACGGTATGTTTTGCCAAAAGGACTTGGTTTCAGCACCATACAAGTCGAAAACTGCCTACATATCTGTGTTATCTTTACCCGTCTATATAATCAATCCATGAACTTCGAAACGCAGCCAAGTTTGTCTGGAAACTCAGCACCGCCAATCAAGCTCTATTCTAATTCTAATTCGACGAGGGTGGGCGTCAACGTCGGCTGAACTTCCACGTCAGGTGTTACACTTTAGTTTGCACCTAACTGTTACAGTTTATATTGGTTTGGTGTTACCACAAATACTTGCCGGTCGAAACGTAGTTTGTTCTTAGTGTCATAGGTTTGTTGGTTAGCTTTATTCGTTGGCTTATAATCTTTGCCTTATTGTACTTTGTTTGATTCGCTTTCCGGCTCATTTTAGTCAGCCATTTTCATGAATATAATTGTATGATTAATTTAAAAGAGTAAAAATGATATATATCGGTGCGTAAGTACATAAACCGATATCTATTAACCTTTAGAACAAACGAACAAGCGTTAGAAACAGAACGTGTATCAAAATGTTGGCAACGTCGCAAATAGCTGTCAAATATTTACCTATTTTAATTACTTTGGCAATATTACTATAGGGATGTAAAAATATGGCTAACTAGTGAATTAAATGTTAATAGTGAATTGCAATTAAAGCACTGAATTTGATTTTGTAACCGTTCTATGTACAGAAAAGGCATTTGGAAAAATGCCAAACGGTTTTTTCTCAACTAAAACGGATTATTCAGTGTTACAATATTCATTATTGCATTTCATGATCAATATTTTAGTTCTCTAGTTAGCCACATTTCTTACTACCATACAGTAATTTTGCGAAATTAATTAAAACAGGTAAATATATGATAGATATTTGCGAGGTTGCCAACTTTCTGAATGCGCCCTCCTAATCTGTATAATAAAAGTCAAGTCATATCAGTTTTTATTATACAGACAAAGTTGCATTTTATAATAAGGTTCATTATAATGGATTCATTCAATAATTGAATTCCACCGATTTGCAAAGGGACTCAAGGAGCTGATCGATCAAACTGTTTGGTTAGGACCTGCTATCATTTGCAAACAAGACGTAGATTTTATTGGAGTCGATCACTCGTCCAGTATTATGATAGCCACGGAAAAAACCAGCTACATCACGAAAAACAAAAATAAAGAGTCAATGGTTAAATTAAAATTAAATGTAATGATATGTAACTCACATATTTCAAATGGCTTTGGAGATAATACTGTCAAACAAAGTTCAACATATTATTTATCCACCTCTTGAAAAATTTAACATACTTATAAGTCGGTATGCAAATTACCTAGGAAAATCAAACAGTTTTCTTTCTGTTTGTCTTTTTTTTTCAGTATTTAGTGTTCGGTACTTTTCCTCCGCCGTCTTCACGATTTTTACACAGTCATTCATCGACGCATTTCAGTAAGCCATGTTCAATATTTTGATATCTTTAATTAAAATTTCCTTTCGCTCGTTTGAATACCATCCTAAAATAAATTAACCATATCATACCGTTTGCTATGCTGCCTCTAATTTTCTTTTTAACCGACTTCCAAAAAGAGGAGGTTATCAATTCGTCTGTATGTTTTTTTTTTTTTTTTTTTTTTTTTTTTTTGTGTTTGTTACCTCATAACTTTCGACTGAGTAGACCGATTTTGATGATTCTTTTTTTATTTGAAAGCTGGTGCTTCCCATGTGGTCCCATTTTAATTTGCTGAAGATCTGATGCTGGTCTTCGGAGATATACAATGGAACTCTTCAAAAATGTACGGCAAATCTGCAGTGATTGCTGTTATCGCTTGTAGGTTTATTGTTTATACAACATCATGACGTAATATCACGCCTGTATGCTCTGAGGGGGTACGCAGATGTGTACAGTACACCCAGATTCCGACAGTGTTTGTTACCTCAGTACTTTCGACTGGGTGAACCGAGTTTGATGATTCTTTTTTAATTTGAAAGCTGGTGCTTCCCGTGTGGTTATATTTTAATTTGCTGAAGATCTGATCCGGATCTTCGGAGATATACAATGGAACTCTTCAAAAATACACGGCAAATCTGCAGTAACTGCTGCAATCGCTTGAATGTTTATTGTTTATACAACATCATGACTGTATGGTCTGAGGGGGTACGCAGATGTGTACAATATTCCCAGATTTCGACAGTTAGGTGTATTAAGTTCCATTTATTGGGGATAAGACGTTACCTTGACATGTATTGTTTTTTTTATTTTATTGGCAAGGGTACTTCAAGGGTAGTTTGATGAGAATTTGGTTAGGTTCTGATTATGGGATCCATGACAAAGGAACGGAGCTCTTCAATTCTTAGAAGCAAATTAACGATACTAGGCCAAATCTTTTAAAGGCTATCCGGATATTTGGGTCACGTACCATAACGTCGTTATTAACCGACTTCAAAAAGGAGAAGGTTCTCAATTCAATGTTCCATTTTTTTTTTTGATTAGGTACTCGAAGATGACTGGACTGAATTTGTTTTTTAATTGTTTGAAGTATACCACTTCCCAGAAGGTCCCATAATCATCTAGTCAGGATCCTGATAATGGGATCCTGGAGAAATAGAGAGAACTTTTCAAATTTTATAGGCACACCAGAAGCGATTTGGGTAGTTTTAGAAAGACTACTTTCTCGGAGTGATCCCATTTAAATTTGGTAAAGATTAGATGAAAAACTTCGGAGAAAGGCAACGGAACTCCTCATTAAATGTAGCAAATGTGTGTCTCTTACTGGGATTGCTGAAATCTCATGTCTGTCTATTGTTTACACCAGTTCATAACAATAAATCACGCTGGTACGCTGTGAAAGGGTATGCACATGTGAACCACTAAAAAGTGAAAAATAAAAACTTTTTTTCAAAAAATAAAACCGACTTCACACAAAAAAGTGAAAAATAACTTTAGCTTCAGAAGTCGGTGACAAAAAAACTAAATCAATCAAATAAAGGTCACCGACTTCTGAAGCTAAAGTTATTTTTCACTTTTTTGTGTGAAGTCGGTTTTATTTTTTGCAAAAAAGTTTTTATTAAGGTTAAAAATGAAACGGATACAGATGTTTTGTAAGCGCTCAAGTTTATTTAAAAGCTCCTCGGTGGCATCCACATAACAGGCATCAGCGTAGTCAATGATGGGTTGAATGGAATGGAGTTTGCGCAAGGGAGATTTTGGTGTTCAATGGCAAGAAGCTCTGGAGGCATTTCAATGAGTGGAACGTGTAGTGCACTTTGCGACTAACCTCAGCCACATGTGCAGTCCAAGATAAATAAGAATCCATTTTCACCACCAGGTGTTTAGCCTTGATTGCGTAATCAATCTGAACTCCATTCAGCCTGAGTGGAGACAGCGACGCAACATCGAGTCTGTTCCGCATATACCTGCCGCCAATGATCAAGGCCTGAGATTTCCTAGGATTGATCTGCAGCCCGAAGGACCGCGACCACTCACTAATCAAATCCAGATCCTTATTAGTGGCAGACACGGCGGCTTCCGCATCTTCCCTCAAGAAATTATGGTAAAGCTGTAGGTCGTCTGCATAGAGATGGAAGAAAGAGGAAATGACTCTGGTGACAGAGTTAATGAAAACAGAGAAGAGAAGAGGAGAGACAACGCCACCCTGAGGCACACCCGCGCTAAGAGGGCACCAATCAGAGAAAGATTCATCTAGATGAACACGCTGGGAGCGGCCTTTGAGATAGGAGTCAAACCAACTAAAAGAGGAAGAGGAGAAATTGAGAGATTTAAGGATCCCCAGAAGGATGTTGAAATCAAGTGAGTTAAAAGCGCTACTAAAGTCAAGAAGAACAAGTAAGGTAAGTGACTTGTGGTCCATAGCCCAACGGATATCATCAGTAACCTTTAAAAGAGCCGTTACAGTACTATGGCCAGGACGAAAACCAGATTGGAAAGTACTAAGAAGGTCATTCCTAGAAATGAAGGTCGAGAGTTGCTGATGGACAATGTGCTCAACGACTTGAGAGAGATAAGAGAGGATAGAAATGGGTCTGAAATCGGTTGGTTCAACAGGATTAGAGATTTTGGGTAAGGGGATGATATGGGCTTGTCCGTGTGAAGAGTCTCTATTTACGATAGCGCTCGATCGCTCGCAGACAAAACATAGTGCTCATAAATGCATTGTATAAAACAGAGTCATGGAGTATCTCAAGTAAAGTTATAACATTAAAAACTTTTGAAAAGTATGGTCCAGAACAAAAAAAAATCTATACTAATATTATAAAGCAGAAGAGTTTGATTGTTTGTTTGTTTGTTTGGTTGAACGCGCTAATCTCCGGAACTACTGGCTCGAATTGAACAATTCTTTTTGCGTTGGATAGTCCATGTATCGAGGAAGGCTATAGGCTATATAACATCACGCTATGACCAATAGGAGCGGAGCAGCAATAAGAAATGTTGCAAGCGGGAACAAAGCAGTTTAAACTTCCGTTGAGTAGGCGATGCGTTGCGATATCAAAACTTCACGCGAACGAAGTCGCGGGCAGAAGCTATGAGGCTATAATTTATCTTGGAAACTTGAACACCTGATGCAGAACCGCAACAGACCAGCTAAACTATAAGAGATACAAAAATGCCACCATAGCAAAAATTGTTCTACATGATGAGCATTTTCTGCTGAGAGTATAAGTTTGAAGATCTGGAACATCTGATGTAGAACTCCAAGAGCCCAGCTACACCATAACACATATAGGAATGACGTCTTAGCAAAAGTTGTTCAATTTTATGAGCACTCTCTGTTGGTTTATAAAAATCAAAGATCTGGAACACCTGTTGTGGAACTCCAAGAGCCCAGCTACACCATAACACATATAGGAATGACGTCTTAGCAAACGTTGTTCAATCTGATGAGCACTCTCTGTTGACTTATAAAAATCGAAGATCTCGGACACCTGTTGTAGAATTAATTTCCTTTTCCAGTTATCTTCGTGACTCGGTAGCCTACCCGGTAACGCAGGGGAGCAGTTACTTAGATTTCAATTGATCAGGTATCTTCACAACAAAACTATAACCATGCCTAGAAAGAGGTCAAATCTTTCCCAATGTTCCAAAGGAGCTAAAAGATTGAGGATCATAAGATCCCATGCATCTATCGAAGAGCGTCAGGAGAGACTTGATGCTGTTTGAGAACATCAGGCTGCAACTTGCTCCGTGAAAACCTCTTCGGATCGCGAAGCCCGCCTGCGTTCTCAGCGTATTTCTACATCCAGGTCTCTAGAGACCAGTGAAGAATAGATGCGCGACTGACCGCAAATCGTGAACGTCATGCTTTGTCTTGCGAGTCGGAGCCGTTCACGGATAGAGAATTGCGCTTGAGTTTCAAGCGTATCTACGCATCGACTACTAGATCTCTAGAGACAAGTAGGGAACATGATGCGCGACTGACCGCTGATCGTGAACGTCACGCATTGTCTCGTGAGTCGGAGACGTTCACGGATAGAGAATTGCGCTTGAGTTCTCAGCGTATCTACGCATAGCTTCTTCTAGGTCTTTAGAGACAAGTGCGGAACGTGATGCGCGACTGTCCGCTGATCGTGAGCGAATCCGAAATGTTTACCGATACAGAATCAGGCTTGAGTTTTCAGCGTATTCGCACATCTACTAACAGGTCTTTTGAAACGAGTGATGAACGTGATGCGTGATGCGCGATGCACGTTCATTGAACGAACGTTTGAATTCTGATCGACGTCGACATTCTCTGAACAGAATGTCATCTGAAAAACCGGATGTGTCTCAAGATATAGCCGTAGGGCATGCCGACCTGCCGTGTCGACGGCGCGTTCGTGTTCCACGTGCGCCTCAAAGAGATGTCAGCATAAAGGGAGGGGCCCGCAAAGGTCGAAGCCTGCCGGGGCTGCGGGACTGTTCGAAAGAGATACCGTGGCCCTGGAACGTAACGGGCGAGGAAGGAACATGGATGGGTTTTAGTCAGTAAAAATCTGACACTCCCTCCCGCTCCGCCCAGAGTTGGAGAAGTTATTTGATTATTTCCCAACCGAAAAAAAGGGCATGGCGACCTTCCTTGGGTTGATAAGGCACGGAGTGCATTTACATCTCCTATGATTGAATACGCCATATATTCCGCCATCGGAGGTATGGCTAAAAATTGTACTTTTTGTGAAGCTGTTAAATGGCGAAACGAAACAAATGGTATGTGTTGCTCAGGTGGGAAAGATCCGTTATTTTCCCGTCCCCGGGTTCTTAGAATTCGACATCAGACGTTTCAGATCTTCGACGACCCCGTTGTCGCTGGCATAAGCAACAGGATCCGCGTACGAAGTCGCGGGCAGAAGCTAGTATCTCAATAATATGGCATAGCAATTGCCTTTTGGCTTCGTTTCGCTTTTTACACCCGTTATTTAATGATGATAGTTATACGGTGACCAGTCAGTTCACCAAACATTAATTCACAAAGTTTTATTTGACAAGCACCGATTAGAAAACACATTATTTGTCATTTCATCATTATACAACAACAAGTTTGACAAATAATTCACTTCCCAAAATTATTATCCGATAAACTTTTATTTAATAACGTATTATTTAACAAACAATTCAATATTTTTTCGTTTTATCTCATAAAACAACGTTTGAAATAAAGACGTTACACATATTGATTGTGCCATTCAAAAAAAAAAGAAAATAAATTAATTTGGTTTCCTATAAGTACAAATTTTGTGACAGAAATGAATCGCTGCAGAACCAACTCCACGTAGTCTTTTCTGCCCTACCCCTAGAGTGTAATTTAAGCCCGCGTAGGCGCGGAGGGGCGAGGCGGGCCGCGAGCTGAGGAGCAGGTGGCTTTGACACTCGCCGTCGCGGCTGAGGCTGGCCGGCTTCAGCCGGCCAGCAAGCCTAAGCTGCGGTGGTGAGCGTTAAAACCCTCTGCAACGATAAGCTCGCGTGTGACCGCCGGAGCCCCGCAGCGCCGAAGCCGTGACAGAAACCATGCCTGCTGCATGTTGCATGCTGCATGTTTGCATACTGCATGCTTGCTGCTTGCTGGTTGCATGCATGCTGCATGCTTGCTTGCTGCATGCTTGCTGCATGCTTGCTGCATGCTTGATGACAGAAACCATGCCTGCTGCATGTTGCATGCTGCATGTTTGCATACTGCATGCTTGCTGCATGCTTGCTGCATGCTTGCTGCATGCTTGCTGCTCGCTTGCTGCATGCTTTCTGAATGCCTGCTGCTTGCTTGCTGCTTTCTTGCTGCTTGCTTGCTGCATGCATGGAGTATGCCTGTTTGCATGTTATGAAAAAACCATGCATTTCCTTATTTTTTTCTTAAAAAAGAGTAGTAAAAAAAGACTAGCCTGTAAATTATTTTGTTGAAACGTGATTTATCAAATGTATCTAAGTATAAAATGAAAAATTTATAAATGAATAAATATCATCTGATGCATTTGATAAAAGAAGTATTTGCCAAATAAATGTTTGTAAAACGAATATTTAAAAAATAAAACATTTGCGGAATAAGTTGACGCTCGGCCGCCGCAGCGTGCAGACGTGCGCTACGCTCCGTCGTCTCTCCGCGCCCCCGCGCCCCCGTTCCGGTCAGCTGCAGTGCTACGTCGTAGCCCTGCGATCTCACCGAGTCTACGTTCAGTCGTAGCACTACTACGGTTTGTGACTCGTTCACAACCATAGTGTGTTGCGCCGTAGCGAGCTAGCTACGACGAGTGCTTGCGCTCTTAGTAGTTGGTCCGCTGCGTAAAACTGTCTTTTTCAAGACAAATTCCTTCATCGTCAAAAACGTTTTTTGCCCCTTCAGGGAAATCCACGGTTTAGTGGTACTTGGGTGGATACCTAACGGTGATAACGATCCCAAGTGGGTGTTGACCCGACACACCCGCTGACCCTCTTCAAGGGAAGGCAATCCGTTGGAAGGGCTCTGACTGCGGCCTTGGGGGATCTCCTAGTCGCAGTCTGGTAGCACCTAACCCCCGTTTGTCCACAGCTGCACCCGGGACGTCTGGGTGTCTCTAATCCTACCGCACAATAAGACTGGCGGTAGGATTACAAGCTTAGGGCACACAGTAGCACACACCTCCCTGTGTCACCGACAAGGAGAGAACACATCCCCGGGTTATCCCGCCCGGGGAGTTAGGTACTGGTATCGCTAGATAGGCAAACAGAATAGGCCCTTCAGGCAATTCTCAGACAGTCGTGTCGCTGGCAAGTTTGTTTGTGTTTTTCTTCTTGCCAGTAACACTAGGAAAAACACAAGGGTGGGTTCGTTTTTACGGGGTACTGTCTGCCCGGGGAGTTCACGTTTCACGTGTCTCCTCGGGACTAGGTAGTTAGCTCTAGTTAGCTCAGTATTAGGATTTTAGGCTGTTAGGCTCCCCCCGCCAATATGGCAAATATAACTTATCAGGCGGCGCGCAACGTAGTGCTGAAAGCGCAGTTCGACGACCTGATACAGGTACTGTTGGCTGACGACAGTCCCTATATTCAGGACAAATACTCGGCCCTTTTAACGCCTTTTAAAAAGGCCGGTTACAATGCCCTTAGGAAGGAGATACCTTCTAGGTCGCCCACGCGCTCCCCCGACCCGTTAGCTCAATCCTCCGACATGGAGATAGTAGAATCCCAGCCAGCCCCTGAGAGCTCTCCGGAGACCTCGGGCACCAACTCCTCGTCCTCAGAATCTGAGGACTTTCAGTTGGTGCAGAAGGGCAAGAGGAAGAAGGGAAGGCAAGCGAAGGCCGGTAAGGCCAAGAAAGCCGTCACGGACTTCAATGCGCCTCCCCTTGCTCCGCTAGCCTCCCCGCCCCCGTCTGGTGTTACTGCACCCCCAGCTGCCTCCCAGGGCAGCCGCCCGTCCAGCCCTATGGCTATTTCCTCACCGCAAGGTGCGGCTCCTGTCAGCCGCCCTGCAAGCCCTATGGCTGCTTCTCAGCCAGCCCCCTCTTCAGCTGCTCCTTCTTCAAAGAAGCAGTTAAAACCCCCGGCTCTGTACATCCAGGAGAAATCCAGATGGACAGAAATCTCCAAGATGTGTGTTGATCGCAAGATCAACTACACCAACGCCACCTCTACCCTTCAGGGTATCAAGGTGAAGACCCCCACGTCCACGGACTTTAGAAGTCTCGTCCACGCGCTTCGTGGAAGGAACGTCGCCTTTCACACGTATAGTCTCCCTGAGGAGAAGCCGACCCGTGTGGTCATCAAGCGGATCCCCAAGGAGATTCCCTCCCAAGACATCCTGGAGGATCTCACCTCCCAGGGTATCCCCGTTTCGGCGGTCCACCGCCTTCACAAGAATAGGTCCCAAGGGGGTGACGAGTACGACATGGTACTCGTAATATGTGACCCAGTTGAAGGGCACCACCCCATCTTCAAAGTCCGGTCAGTATGCTCGCTCTCGGGCATCATTATAGAGAGGCCTAAAAAGCTCAAAGTCGTCGGGCAGTGTCATCGCTGCCAGCTTTATGGCCACAGCCAAAAGCACTGCTACGCACCGCATAGGTGCGTAAAGTGCCTCGGCGATCATGCTACGGCAGACAATACTAGCACAACTAGTAACAGGCCTTATTTTAATTACTCTGCCAAAGTTTAAGGCCGTCAACAAGGAGTTCAAGCTTGACTCGCTCTGCAAAATTGTTTTCCTTTCAATTTCTCTTCTTTCTTCCTCACTTTTATCCAAGTTGGATAAAGAGTTCTCCTTCATTTGCTCTAGCACCGCATCGCTCACATCAGGCTTAAGACTTTCTGCTTTTGATGGTCCTTCTTCAAGCATCAAATCTGGTAAATCTTCATCTTGTTCAACCTACAACAAACATTTTAATAATGTACAAGATGATTTTCTAGTGATGCTGGTCCCTTAAAGACGCAGGCGAGCGGATATGCGCGAGCAGCTATAAATATCTAAATTGGTACACTATTGTTAACAAACAGACGGCTAAATAGTTTGGTATGAATTTTGAAACGTAAAATACGTAATGAATAATTTGCACTGCCTCCTGCACTTCTGCACTGTCAACGGCCATACTAGTTAGTTCGTTTAGTAACGGCTGATTTACTACATCACGAAGATTTGGTAAATCGGAGTTTCTCTGGTTTCTCATTTGCCTGAAAATATTATTATTTGTAAAAAATATTCATAAACTGCTAAAAAAAATTGGCTGTTTTCACTCTCTGCCGTGGAAATACCCTAAATACAAATTCTGCAGTACATCATTACGTATTTTACGTTTCAAAATTCATACCAAACTATTTAGCCGTATTCACGTAACATTTACAATTTAGGTTGAAATTTAATTGATTAACTAAACAAAAATGAGATATTTTTTTTAATTTTATTCAATACAATTTATTAAGGATGACCTAACGTATCACATACATAGTTTACAAGGAAAATGGATGAAGGAATTTGTCAACAAATTTCTTTAAACATTGGGTGTTTTTGGGACGGTTATCCCCTTAACTTGATACCTGCCCGGCTAGCATGGGCAGGGGATAAAATTTTATCCACCGGTTATTTCCACTGACAAGGGACAAAATTCAAACAAAAGTGGAAATAACCGGTGGATAAAATTTTTATCCCCTGCCCATGCTAGCCGGGCTGAAGTGCATTTCGCCATGACAAAAAAAAAAAAATCAGCATAAATACTTTTAACTACTTATGTAGAAAGAAAGCTGTTTTAGACAAACTAAGTGCGTTGAAAGCGATTATCACTTGTCTAGGCCCTCTTTTCGCTATATGAGGTGCAAGTGACATTCAGGCTTAGTGTTAAAGCAATTAGATGCGAGTATGACATAAAGAATTTTTCACACCACCTGCTCGAAAATGTCAAATTTTATGTCAAGCAACCTTAACCTAAAGTGAGTCATTAGTGGCCGGGGGCACAACCGGTCAATAATGTTGTACTGGATTTCAATATGAGCCGCTGGTCAATAATGTAATTTGAATTTGGAATCTCACATGCTCAGCTAAATTGGCAGTAATAGTACTAACAAACACCCTTTGGTGCCAGAAAGAGGAAAGCTATTCTCGATACCCTTACTACGCGTGAATGATATTCTCGATTTCCTACAAAATCATAACGACTGCTTCTTCATATCATTGCCATGTTTTCGAAGACATAATATTGTAAGAATAATTAGATAACTACGAACCATTTTTTAAAAGGAATGGAATAACATTAAAACTGGCATTAACAATAACAAATACCGTACCGCACCGTAATACCGTAATAGTAATTGGCTGTAACATTAGTTAATTTATTTATTCTTACTGTTTGTTTATATAATAAATACTTTGTTTTTTGTACTATGGCTATTATTTTCTCACAGTAGGTGTAAAAAGTAGAGTATCCTCCTCTGGGCTAAAGGTGTCTTTGCCTTGGGCTAGCTTGAATCCCTCGCTGCATTCAGGATTCTTGTATTAACTCCCTCGCTTCGCTCGTGTGAGTTAAATTCTTAACTCCCTCGCTGCGCTCGGGAGTTAAATCCCCGATCCTTCATTGCGCTCGAGATTCAATATGACGCCCGTGACATAAGACACAACTTTAGCCCCTTGGTGCATAATCTACTATTAAAGTTGTTGACATGAACTCACTGACAGTCACACGTAGCCGGATGTCTTCAATTTATTTTTATCTGTGTAGATGTTGAAGATACTATCTTTTCCGTATTCATTAGCGTGCATTATGAATAATGAAGATATGTGTTCAGCTAAAGTATAAAACTTGTTGTAAAAAGATTTTGGGTTTATTCAAAAGAGACTTGTTGCAGTATGCGAAACGAAATGATTTGTAAATTAATTATTTTAACCATTGTCGTGGCACACACAGCGGGTGATAATTGTGTGAGGTACACGTTTGAAGAAGGTTTCGATGGATGGACGACACATGGGTGGGGGATATGTACTACCATGCCGTTTTGGATTCTTGATCAGTACAGTAATTGGGACTTGACCGGTCAAAATGAACACAGTTATTCTTTTATTAAACCTCAAGCAACTGTGAGTTGTGTGTCATCATTCATTTTTCCTATGAACGTTAACGGTATCATAGAAGTGAACGTTTATTTGGACCCAAAGAATCCTAGTGACCATATCACTATTTTGGCCAGCATGATAGACAACGGTACTGACTTGGTAACAGGAATGGCTACGTATTCGTCCTGGAATGAATACTTCGTGGCAGGATGGCACACAGTGAGGTTTATTTTAACGGGCTCAGAATCATATGAAGGCTATGTAAGTATTAACATCGTGTTACTTAGTATTGTAGTAGCTGTTTGTCTTGTCATTGTAAGATTATTGGCAGGTAACTTTATACGCCGCGTCTTAAACTATCAATTACTTCACCATATACAGTTTATACAGTGAGTTAGCTCATCCACCATTGAATAAATATTAGAGATTGAATTTTTTAATTATTTTACATTTTGTTTATTTGGGCCCAATACATTTATTGCAAAAGACTTATAAAATTAGTAAGCAGTAGTAGTAGTAATTATTAATTAGTATTCAAAAAAATCTCAACCATTTATGCAAAGGTGGGTCAGATAAAATATCTACGAGTATCACTCACTGCACATTAAAGTGAAAACGTTACCTTCATTAATGCATGCATTAATGTGTGTAGGTAATTGAATTGTAGAAATTCTTTGTTAACGAAAATTATAACGTCTCGTGGCGCGGACTATAGCCTGTTTATTTGTCCCTAACAAAACAATTACTCTTATAATTTTTGTAACAAAGCTTTTCTACCAAGATACGTCGCGACAATTCAATCAACAATAAATCTTCCCAAATGCAATCAACTCAAATTATCATACGTGTGATACGAAACTAACGAGCAATTTCACTTTGTCGGGCTATATTTTGTGGCGATATAAAGCGCTGTCGTCTAATGTTTTGTGGTACTACTGCCCAACTCTTGCTCCACGAGCCAGCCCGCGACGCTGAGCATGTAACGTTAAATTCCCCAAATAATATTCCGACCCAGCCTGTCCCATGCTACCCTCCCTTCAATGACGCACTAAGTCGAGGCCCGAACCCCACATGGGGTGCCCTTAGTGACTGTTCATTTAATTTGTAAATTTTTTGTTTGTAAGCCCTGGCCCTGGGGGGCTTAAAGTAATTTTTGGCCACCACAGGATAGTCCGGTTAAGTAGTTAAGCAACTTTAGCGAGTTGCAACTACGAGTGGTCATACCTAAAAAAAACTTTTGTGGTACTGGAACCCATTTGACTTATTGGACACGTTACATACATTATATTTGGCCGCTATTTTGAAGTGAGTTCACGCTGTCCCATGTCGCTTTCATTTTTGAATTTGATCCAAAGCTTGCGAACCGGAAAGTGTGTTTACAAAATGTATTGCTTCTCGTGGCTGGGACTATCAAGAAACAAAAGCAATACTATAATTTGATATTCAGAAGTTAAGTTTTTAGAAATGTCCTATATTTCGCTAAAATCGTACACACTATTTTTTTGATAAAAAATCGATCACGTCACTTTGATACGACAATATATGAAAACACGGGCAATTTTAATTCATAGGAATATTTATAACCATCAAATAAATCCTTTCATTTAAATTAAGGAAGTAAAAAAGATCGACGTTATATTTTCGAACTTTAATCGGTTTGATTAACGTGGCACGCGCATTTTCTAAAATCTGTGAATGCAGATTTGTTTCTTTTAAAACACTTTTTTGCAAAAAATAAAACCAACTTCAAAAAAAAGTTACATTAATCTGAATCTGAATCACTTTTTTTTTAAGTCGGTTATTTTTTTCAAAAAAGTTTTTATTTTTCACTTTTTAGTGGTTCACATGTGCTTAGTACATATGGAAAGTGTACACCGTTACAATTACAACAAGCCCAAACACGACTAGGATAGATTGTCCCATTATGGAGTTCCGGTGCCTGAATCTTGGCTTCATTATCAGATCTGATGGTAGAATGCTTCTTATTGAACGTAAATGCTTCACTTGTTGTAGAAAATACCAAAATCGCTGTACGTTATCCTAAAAAAATTGAGTTTCCACAAAAAAAGAATTTTTCAAATCGGTTGGCAAGCGACGGAGTTATGCGCGATCGCATCCGAATTGAGAACCTCCTCCTTTTTTAGAAGTCGGTTAAAAAAAATAAAGGAATGATTCCTTTGAGTAAAAGAAAATCTGTCAATGCAGATGTTTCTTTTTAAAAATAAAGGAATGTTTCCTTTGATTAAAATTTGCCATCTCCAGTATTTCGAGTACTTACCAGGTGGCATTGGCTTAGAGAGGATTGCCTTTTTATCTGGCAGCGTCCTCTGGGTATCCATTCCATCCTTGAACTTACGTCACGGAATTACCAACAGCTTTTCAGATAACCACCTTTTGTTTCAGATATCCATCTTGGGCATGGCATCTCCAAATTCCACTGTTTTGGTCGATTCATTCCGCTACTTACCACCTAATATGGATGAAAGCTGTTGCCGACTTTAAGAAGACGAAGCAACCACAGATAGAATCAACCATTGTGATAGAATGTAACATACATACATCATATTATAACTAAACTTCAGACATGCCTACTAATTTTCAAAACTTTTATCTTTTTAGCACTTTTGTGAAATGTATGAATGTATGAATGTAATGTTTTTAGCACTTTTGTGAATATATCTGCTGCAGATTTCGAAAGTTCATACATGTTTAATTTCGACTTTCCTTTCCGAGACACATTCTCTGACAAAATGCCTAATGTCAATGTGTTTGGTACGCTTACTGTGAAATCATGGATTAGTTGGTTACTTAATAGAGTTTTGACTATCACTTTTCAAACACATTGGCATACTTTTATTTGGCATAATCAATTCGTTCAAGATGTTCTGAGATATATACACTTTAGGCGTTCTGCCAATCGTTTTACTCGAGCGGCCTGTGGGTGAAGCATACGCAGCGATCTTACACGGCCCTGCGCACGCAGTATAATAACGCTTTTAGGATGCTGTTGGGGCTGCCGTGGCGCTGCAGCGCGTCTGGAATGTTTGCTGAAGCGCGTACGGATGGTTTTCAAGCCATCATGCGCAAGAAAGCGAACTCTATGCTGCACCGTCTACGAAGCAGCAGCAACAGCATTCTGAATGCGATTGCTGCCCGTTTTGACTGTCCTTTCCAGCATCAGTGGGTAACGACAGCCGTAGGCATAGGTTAGATATAGGTACTAAAAATACTAACATATTTCTAGGTACATTTTTGTGTTACTAACACACTAACATTTTATGTTTATGTGTATGTTTTGTGATACGAGTATTAATAATGTTACTTATATGGAGTTTCTCCGAAATAAATAAACTATTATTATTATTGCTTCTTTACAAGATTCAGAATAGGGCCATATACTCTGCCTCTGTACTGGATAATGCTTGTGTTTAAAGGTGCATCCACACCGCAGTTAACCTTTTTGGAGCAACACTGTGCAACACGGTAACATTAGGTAATTATCTGTAACTTTTGTGGCTACCTACTTGTTATTTTTTGTTGATTGTTGTTCATCGCGTTCATACCGCCATAACATAAAATTAACAAAATATAACATTTCGTCTCATCAGGCGATGACGGACAAGTACATTTGCAATTGCGTTAACAAATATTATTTTATGTTGCCGTGTTGAGGTCACATTCTCTAACAATGTTATCAATTGTTACCACATGTTGACTGTTTTCAAAAGTTAGGCAACATTACGGCAACATAATATACTAACAATAAATAACTTTCTGCTATCAGATGTTGCTCAGTAACACTTGGAACCGTTGCTCTACAAAAAGTAACTACGGTGTGGATGTGTCACCGTAAAATTGTCAAATACGTTATATTGTTATCTCTCTAGCGATATTGTAATCTCTCGAATTATTGTCAAACGAACATACTGCTTACAATAAAAAGCATTATTTTTCGTGAAATGCATGCGATGGTTGTCAACTCACGTGGTGTGGAGGGAAGGAGGGGTCCCCTTGCCCAATGGTACCACTCTCATGAAAAGATACTGTACCATTCCTGAGAAATATTGATTAATATAACCTAACCTTAAAACACTTTATATTCCCTAAACAGCGTAGTCGACGGAGCCCCAGTGCAGGGACAGTGCAGGGTTTAAAGGAAAGGAACTTAACTAACCTAACGGGGGGTGCCCTTTTTTTTTTTTTTTAGGATGGGAAATCATCAAATGACTTCTCCCACTCTGGGCGGAGCGGGAGGGAGTGTCAGACTTTTACTGACTAAAACCCATCCATGTTCCTTCCTCGCCCTTTACGTTCCGGGGCTGCGGTATCTCTTTCGAACAGTCCCGCAACCCCGGCAGGCTTCGGCCCTTGCGGGCCCCACTCTATATGCTGACAACTCTTTGAGGCGCGCGTGGAACACGAACGCGCCGTCGACACGGCCTGTCGTCGTTAGACGGACGGACGGCTAGCTAGCCCATAGCCAACCGTCCACAGGCCCGCGTCTACGGTGGCCGGTAGCCACCACGTGGCCCCCGACGCCCGGTGCGTCTCCCGCGGCGGCCGGGAAGAGAGGATATCTCCCTCTCTCGTTCCGCCACCTCCTTCGCTAGCATGACTGCTTCGCAGAAGGAGGTGACGGCTTCCTATTCCGTCTCGCTCCGGACCATGGATTGAACCAGGGCCGGACGCGAGAGGTCGCCGCCGCCGATCGCCGCTTCGAGGACACGGCGGTGCTCCGCCCACGCAGGGCAGACTTCCACAGTGTGCTCCACCGTGTCCTCCAGTCGATCCTCGCAGTGGAGGCACCCGGGCGTTTCCTCCCGCCCAATTCGGTGCAGGTACCTCCCGAAACATCCGTGTCCGGTGAGGACCTGCGTCAGGCGGAAGGTGAGGACGCCGTGGCGCCTCTCTAGCCACTCCTCAAAGAGGGGACTTACCGCCACTATCGTGGCGTGCCCTGCACGGGGTTGCGACAGTCGCTCTCTCCATGTCGCCATGAGATCGCGCCGGAGGTCTGTCCGCTGAGCGGCAATTTGCCGCGGCAGCGGAGTTTCCCCCCGGCGTAGTGCCTCCGCGCGCCAGTCGTGCAGGCGCGCGAGGACTATCGCCTCCAGATCCCATGGCGGCAAACCGGCAAGCAGGCCCGCCGCCTCGCGGGAGATCGTGCGGTACCCACGGACCATTTTTACGGCCACCACTTTCTGGGGCGCGTTCAGGTAATGGGCGGCTCGCCGCCTCAAGGAACGCGCCCACACTGGAGCCCCGTAAAGGGCCATGGACCGCACGACCCCCGCATAGAGCCTGCGGCAGAACGGCGGGTGCCCTAAGTCCCGATTATGGGGGCAGAGATACTTCCGTATGTTCAGTTGACAATAATTCGAGAGTTTACAATATCGCTAGAGAGAAACACGTTATATTGTAATATAACGTGTTTGACAATTTTACGGTGACAGATGCACCATAGAAAATTTGTAGGAGCTTATTATGCTTAAAAAGACTGAGTTGGAGCCTTACTAAAAATACCCCTGAATCACAGTACAAGAGATAAGCCAGCTGGACCAAGAAAACATTGCCGTTTCAATCGAAAACCCATCGCTAAGAACCATCAGGATCAATCCTAACTGGAACTGATCTTCCCTAAGACGTGTTAAAAAAAAATGGTGTTTCTGTTATATTAATACTAACGAAGAAAATAATGAAAAATAACGTTATCAATATAAATAGGAAGAAAAAACTCTACGAAGTAGTGATATTGCCCAGCCTTACATAATGTTTGCCCGACATGGTCACTGAGAAAAGTAAACGAAAAAAAATGCTATCGGCCAACACAAAATGAAAAAAGAAGCTTGGCTTGATCTGGAACTAGGTATATAAAAACTTTTTTACAAAAAATAAAACCGACTTCAGAAAACACAAAAACCGAAAAATAACTTTAAAAATTTAGCTTCAAAAGTCGGTGACCTTTGATAAGATTCTTTATTTGTCTAAACATTGTATACACACAAGAGCATGCAAGATATTATTTTGATTAAGTCCAAACATGTTTAGCCGTAAGTTTCGGCGTACAAATATTTCCATAACATTGTCACAGAGATAATAACAATAAAAATTACTTAATCTGAAAATTACTTAGATTAGGCACACGCAAAGTTTATAATTTAACAATTTTAATAAATTAAAAAAAAATATATATATATACTCTGTCATTATAATGTCAAAATTCCATATTAATATAAATTTAGTATTAATGTCAAGAAAAGATAGAATTAAAATTAATTAAATTAGATCAAAACAGAGAAATCAGTTTCGGCTAGAAATTCGGATATACTATAATATGCTTTTTGCAAAAGAAATATTTTTAATTGGCGTTTGAATGCCCTACCATTCAGCTCCTTCCAACATTTAGGCAATTTGTTAAATATAGTAGGCGCCATGCAGACGATACTTTTGCGCATTAGTGCCGTTTTTGCTGGATAGACTCGAAGAATGGTCATATCCCGTCTGTTACGCGGTACCACGTCCTGCAAACGCGGAAATAGTTTTGGGTTTGTTTTAACGAACATTGCAGTTTCGAGGATATACAGACAAGGAAGAGTCAATAGCTTGTACCTTTTAAAATATGGCTTACATGTGTCGACCGTTTTTAACCCAAACATAGATCGAATGCATCTCTTTTGGGCCTTAAATGCCGTGTTAGCGTCGGTAGAATTTCCCCAGAATATGATGCCGTATCTTAGGTGAGACGCAGCTAAGCCATGGTATGCCGAAAGCAAGGTATCTACATTCACAACTGCAGGTAGTGAGTACAATGCAAATGCGGAACTACTAATTTTTTTACAAAGGTTCTCTATTTGAGATTTCCAGTTAAGCTTTTTGTCAATTATTAGTCCAAGGAATTTGGTAGTATTTACACTTTCAACGATTTTATTATCTATGTTTATGTCCATATTTTCCAACGTCAGTCTTTGGCTAAAATGTATGATTTTTGTTTTGTCTAGATTAATCTTTAAATTATTATTCTTCATCCATTCTATTGTAGATGTCAAGGTACTGTGAATGTCAGATTTATATTGGATCATGTCTTTGCTATTACTAGAAATGGTCACCGTGCTATCATCCGCAAATAAAGTCATCGGGTGTGGAATTGATTTTGGCAAGTCATTTATGTATAATATAAAAAGTGGAGGTCCCAATACACTACCTTGTGGAACACCAAAAGTTGTTTGTCGTTCCGCTGATAGGTATATCTCTTCCTTTTTAGTGGTTATATTAATTCTAGTGATTTCTGTCTTTTGTTTTCTATTGTCTAAGTAGGATTTAATTAAATTCAGAACATTACCTCTTATACCATATGCGTCAAGTTTTTTTATTAGAATGTCATGATTTACGTAGTCAAATGCTTGAGTCATATCACAGAAGATGGAACATACAGGTCTTTTATTGTCCATTTTTGTCAATACAGTGTATAAAAAGTCGTAGATTGCCATGTTTATAGTCTTATTTTCGCGAAATCCCTTTTGCTCATTACATAGTATATTATTCTTTTCAATGTAAACATTTAGCTCTTTTTGAATGAATTTCTCAAATACTTTCGAGAAGATAGGAATCAGAGAAATAGGCCTATAGTACTCCATAAGCTCTCGATCCTCTTTCTTAAATAATGGCTTTACGATAGCTATCTTTAGTGCGTCAGGAAACGTGCCGGCTACGATACACAGATTCATAATATGGGACAAATGGTCACATATTTCAGATGCTACTGCTTTTATTACTTTGGTTGATATGCCATCGTACCCCACACTATTTGTGTTTTTTAATGCCATAACAATTGTCTGTACCTGTTGTGGTGTGCAGGGTGCCATAAACATCGAGTTTTTTAAGTTTAAGATGAGCCGTGTAGTTTCATATATTGACTGAATGGGTTGTATTTTATCAATAAAATATTTATTAAATTGATTAGCAATTTGTTTTGCATCCGTAATTATATCATTATTGATTTTAATTTTCGAAATATAAGTTTTGGGCACGTTAAATTTACCTTGATTTATTATTTGCCAGGCGGTTTTACATTTGTTGTGTGATGTTTTGATTTTATAGTTATTTTGTGAACGCTGTGTCAGAGTCATGATTTTTCTAAAAAGTTTAGCGTATTCTTTAAAGCGATTTCTATTAAATTCATTTGATTTTAATCTGTACGTCCACAAAAGTTGCCGTTTTTTCTTACTACAGGATCTAATACCTTTAGATATCCACCTTGGCTTTGTTATTACATTTATTGTAACCCTTGTTTTAGGAAAACAGAGGTTGTAGAAGAAAGAGAATATTTCATGAAATTTGTTGTATGCAATGTTCGGATCATCCGTTTCATATATTTCGGAGAAATTTTGCTAATACAATATTTAAATTTAGATATATTTTCCTTGCTGTAGTTGCGTCTATAAACAACGTATTTGTCGATTGTACATATTTTATTTACCGGGCATTTTAAAATTTGGGCTGTGTGATCTGAAAGGGCAAACTCAAGGACTTCTGATTTACACAGTTTGTTATAATTATGCGCAAAATTATCGATACATGTTTGACTTTTCATTCGAGTTGGTTGATTTATTGCTAGTTTTAGGTTGAAACCAAGTAGAAGGCACTCAAACTCCAACGACTGATAATTCCTTTTTAATATGTCTATATTGAAATCGCCGGCTATGACAATATTTTTATAGGCACTTTTTGATATTTCATGTAAGACTATTTCGAATTGCTTAAAGAAACTATTGATATTGTTCGCATTTGGAATTCTATAAACACATACAAAGGCAGTCTTGTACTTGATGAGCTCAACAGCACAGCATTCAAATGTCCCTGTTATTGACATTTTTGAGATTTTTAATAGCTCTTTCCATTCGTGTCCCTTTTTAATTAGGATACAAGTTCCACCTCTCTTAATTTCTTTCCTACTATAGTGAGCTGCTAGGCAGTAGTTTGGAATGTTCAACTGGTTTTCGTAACCTTCCATCATAAAATGTTCTGTAACGCATATTACATCCACTGGTATATTTTTTTCTTCAAGTTCAGTCAGACAAACTGTGAACGCATCTGCCTTGTTCAATAAACCTGCTATGTTCTGGTGCATTACATGAAGATGTTTAGTGACGAAAAAGTTCACCACGTGTCAGATTATCTGTACTATAGTTCATGTCAGTCAATATCATTCGGTTATTATATTTTATGTCATCAATTAAATTATTTTTTAAGGATATACTTAAAAATTATTTTAATTCCAGTATTATTTATTGCGCCCGTCCGCTTATTATACTCAGTGTAGTCATATGTGAGATTTTTATTGCTGTCTAATAAATATGCGTATTCGTGCGTCAGTATGTCCAAGAAAAGTAAGTTATTAAATGTCTCCACTCTTGAATTGTATAAATTAGTATTATTCTCATATTTATATGTTGGAGAGCACAAAATTAAATTAGTATGATTGATTTCCTGTAGTACTTGTCTGATATGTAGAATAATGTCAATGTAGCTATTTGTTGTTCTGAAGTCTTCTTCACCTAACATGATTATGCAATAGTCCTCTAACGTAAAGTCGGATACTATGTCTTTTAGTCCTTTTAGCAATACGTTTACATTCCCATGAGGTGTTATGTGGTGATAGATTTCCGATCGATTAAGGTAATCTTCTGCAATGCTCAAAATTTTATTATTGTTATCGGTACTCAAAATACATATTTTGCATCTTTTCTTAGTATTAGGGTTTGGACTTGCGGTTATGTTACTTGTAATGTTGGGACAGTTATTGTTTATTGATGTATTCTCGTGGCTTTTTTTTTTGTTATCTGGTGAGTCGAGTTGGATTTGTTTACTGCTAGTTAGTGGCTTGTTTTTCGTTTTTTTGGCACTAGATGGCCTTAGTTTAGCCGGACTGTTTGTTACTGTCTTGAGTAGATCATTTCTTTTTGTCAAAATGTCATTTAATTTTTTGAGTTCATTGTTCTCTAGTGCTAATGTTTCTATTTCTGAATGGGCACTTTGAAGTTCTGTCCTAAGTTTTATTACTTGTTCTCGCACATTTTTTAGTTCGTCATCCTCATCGTCTGACATGTCAGGTACACTAGTGACTGTATTATTTAGATTATGTGTCATATTATTATCATCACTGTTGTTTATGTTCGATTCGGAGTTTGTTCTATTACGGCGAAAGGTAATGTTTTCTAAGAAATTCATTTTAGGTGTTCCAAGGGTTTCTTTTGCCTTTATTTAATTTTAGATTGTTACTATATTTCCTGTGGCAATGATCTACTCACAAAAAGTACATTCTTGATCAGGATTTGAACTCACACCATTCGTCGCGGCAAGCAAGCTCTCCACCGTTCGGCTACCGTCTCAGTTAAATGGTAGCGTGAAATATGGTACTTATACTACTCAGACTGCATTGCGTTCATGTCTTAGATGTCACTGTTAATAGTCTTTCTGTCTAATGATGTTGCCAATAGATGTCGCTGTTACCAGCAGTCACATATGTCGTTTGTTCTTGTCAAATCTTTGAGCGTTAGAAGTTCAAAATATGCATGTCATCAGTGCTTGGAAAAGTAAACAAAGATAAATATTCACCCGTTCCTGGTTTATTTGTTCAAAATGTAGTACGGCTGGTCTTGTTACTGATCAGTTATTATCACAATTCACTTGAACTAGCATAGTTTTGTTTAGTTTTGCAATTTTATAGTCACACTTCACTTTTGTTTACTTTTTGTTTTTTCTCGAGTTTATCTTGTTAGAACTTTACACCCACATGTGTCCTCATTAATTACACTTAGAACAAATGACTGAGCAATATTTTGTCACATAAATCGTCTTTAAACTATTTTTATACAATAAAATTCGTGGAGCACTTGTTTGTTTGATTGATTTAGTTTTTTTGTCACTGACTTCTAAAGCTGAAGTTATTTTACACTGTTTTGTGTTTTCTGCAGTCGGTTCTATTTTTTGTATAAAAAACGTTTTAATTTTTCTTTACTTTTTAGTGGTTCACATGTGCTTACTCCTTCACAGCGAACCGGCGTGATTTTCTGTTATGAACTGGTGTAAACAATAGACAGACATGAGATTTCAGCGATCCCAGTACATTTGCTATCATTTATTGAAGAGTTTCGTTGCCTATCTCCGAAGTTCATCAGATCTTTACCAAATTGAAATGGGATCACTTCAAGAAAGCACGCTTCCTAAAACTACCCAAATCGTTTCTGGTGTGGCTATAAAATGTGAAGAGTTCTCTCTATTTCTCCAGGATTCCATCATGAGTTCCTGACTTATTCCATTATCCATAAGAATATGGGACAACTTGGGAAGTATACCATTTCAAACAATAAAAAAAATACAAAATCGGTCCAGCCATCTTCGAGTAAGCAAAATCCGGGAACTTTGTCAAAATCCGACTTCAGAGAAAACAAAAAAGTGAAAAATAACTTTTGCTTCAGAAGTCGGTGACCATTGTTTGATTGGTTTAGTTTTTTTGTCACCGACTTCTTTGATTGATTTAGTTTTTTTGTCATCGACTTCTAAAGCTAAAGTTATTTTTCACTTTTTTGTTTTCTTTTTTTTTATTTTTATTATTTATTTTATTTCGGACACTAAAAGATCCATAGAGTGTTAGTAACATAATATTAAATAACTTATTATCTAGTGTTAGTACCAATTACTCTCTGCACAAGAAATCTTACAATTGGAGAGCCGTAGCTCTCCGCTACAGTTCTCAGGATGCTGTTGCGACTATCTCTCACTCTCCTGAGTATTGAGGCACTTTTTTTGCGAACTATCGCGTGAAACCCGTCGGTACGAGCTAGCGCGAACATCCCCGACGCACTGCAGAAGCGAGGTAGTCTCAACAACATCCTGAAGGCATTATTATACTGGACGCGCAGGGCATCTAGCGACCTTTTGGTGTAATTGACCCATAGATTACCCGTGTACAGACTCTGGCAGTAGGCCTTGAAAAGAGTGATTTTAACTAGGTCCGTACAACGAGCAAATCTACGGATCAACATGTTGCACCGGACAGCTAGTGCCCTGCGCTCCCTTTCTATATCTACATCGTCTTTAAGGTCGTCGGACAGAAAATGACCCAAGTATTTAAAAGTTGATACTCTACGGATCACTGACCCGTTTATAAGCAGCTCGGGTCCTTGTTCCCGGCATTTGCCGCCGACCTTAAAGACCATGTACTCACATTTTTTAACATTGTATGTTAAACCGTGTGCGGCAGCGTAGGCTTCACAAGTCCCAAGCAATTTCCCTACTGACCCCGCAGACGGACCCAGCAGCACCATATCGTCCGCATAGCTGATGTTGTTAATGCTAACACCACCAACACTGCATCCGACACGCATGCTGCTGAGTCCCACTATGAGGTCATCTACGTAGAGATTGAAGAGCCTGGGAGACGACAGACCGCCTTGTCTCACACCACACTCCAAACTATACGGCTCAGAGAGCGTACCGTCCCACTTCACGTGATTGGTCTGGTTGCCGTACCAATACTGGAATAGCCCACATATTTCCGCGGGTATACCCCTGCTTGCCATTTTCTCCCAGAGCACATCATACGAGACAAGATCGAAAGCTCTGGAGAGATCAAGGAAGCAGGCGTACACCGGCGTCCCGCGATCTACATAGTATTGAACTGTATGCTTGAGACTCAAAATAGCGCTTTCAGTTGAAAGTCCGGGACGAAACCCGAACTGCGCATCATGAAGATGTATATAGTCACTAAGGCAAGTATCAAGCACACCGTCCAACACCTTTGCTATTATAGTCGCCAGAGAAATGGGACGATAGTTACCCTGATCAGAAATATCTCCAGTCCTATTCTTCACAATCGGAGTTACAATGGTCTTCATTAGATCAGCAGGTAAGTACGCGTGGCTAATACACATTGTGAAAAACATAGACAAGACTCGCGGCAGGTGTACACCCGCATGCTTCAAGTGCTCAATACTGAGCCCATCATGTCCTGGAGATTTACCTCGGCTCATACCATTTATGATTGCACTTACTTGCTTACTTGAGAATCGCATTAGAGGTTTAACTCCACAACTGCTGGGCCCCGCATCCACTTTCACGATTGAGGGACCGAGAGGGGACTGAACCTGAAAGTGTTCTTTGAACATATTCGCGATTCCACTAGGTTCATTTATACCTCCCACACTCGTAGGGAGTCCCGGTTTTCCATCCAACTTAGCAGTGGATTTCCAGAAATCGCTGAACTTTTTAGTAGCGCGTTGTTCGACCAACCTATCCATAATAATCTGCTCAGCATGGTTTTGACAGTATTTCAGACGGCTTTTAAAACATTTTCGCTTCTCACGCATTTTATTATAGATAGGTCCCGAAGAGGGACGTTTGTTATTTATCCAGGCCTGAAAACTAGTCCTGGCCTCGCGATGAGCGTCCCTTACATGCTCATTCCATCCACACACACGCTTGCCCCGTCTCGGTCCCCTGTCGTGTGTTACTTTAGACTGCCTAGCTGCCACACAAAGTATTTCTACAATCTGCCTATACAAATTGTCCAGAACAGACCTATGTGCAGCCAAACTACACGATCCACTACCGCAACTCTGAAAATCATGGGGGAAATCAACATCTCGCAACTTACTGCTACAAATATTATGGTAGTTTTGCGTTTCAGACTTAGATCTCTCACCCCACACCACAGAATCACGGCAGACGGTCCGCGCCATCATTTTAGGCCGCACTACTTCTAAATCACATTCTATGCAGATGGGAAGATGATCCGACACGTAAATATCCTCGGATACGTCAACACTGACGATTGTATGCCACGCTGATACAGATACCAAGCAGTGATCCAACCACCTCCTACACCCATAAACATCACTTATAAAAGTGTATGTGTCGCTGTCCAACCCCCGTTTCTCTACATCAGCACAAATCCAAAATTGGTCAGAACAGAAGTTAATTAATTCTTTATAGAACAGTTCATGAGGGTGAGCATTGAAATCGCCTAACATAAACACATTTTCTATATCACAGCTCGCTATAGTGGCACTAATCTCACTCAAAACATCTGTAAAAATTGGTAAGTTGTCTGAACAATTTGTAGGCATATACACAGAAAATACAAGAATATTACGACCCCTCAACGAAGCTGTGATGGCCACCAAGCGAGGACTACTACAGTCAACAATAGACACCGAATCGAAGATGCCTTTCCTCCAGAGAATGGCTACCCCACCATGAGGCCTTCCTTTCAATAGGCCCTCAGAGGTATCCACAGCCGACTTACCGGTATAATCAAAGTCAGGACTTATTGTTCCTAAGATTGGAATGTCATGGGAAAGTAACCAAGTCTCTTGTAGGGCCACCACATCAGACCACATACATAAATCCTTAATATTATCTATCGACCTCTTAATCGACTTACAGTTAAAACTAACACATTTAAGATTTTTAATTCTTTGTGTACCCATGAGTATCAATGTTATTGATTAACTTTAACTATAGACTCCTGGGGCTTCGTTCTGTACATAAAATGCACATAACGCCTAAAAACAATGCCATCTGGCCACAGTTCATTATTTAGGAAACAGTCAAGTTTACATTTGGAAACATACAGTTTAAACGCGTTGTACTTTTTATATGACTTCATGTTTATCTTTTTAAGAGATACTATTTCACTTGTTTTGTCTTTTATATAGTTAATAATGTCAACTTCACTGGTTTCAGTACTGACGTTAGAAATTAGCAACGGCACTTTTATATCCGCGGCCCGAAATTTACCCTCTGGCGCAGTTAAAGCTTTTCCTTTCTGACTAGAAATCCTATTTTGTTTGTATCGTTTATTCTGCACTAACTTCCATTCATTATCACCTACCACTTGATCACTACTCACTTGTTTATCGCACAAACTCGCACATGGAACCTCTCGCGCCGTCATTGCCACTGGTGGTGGCGATGGCGCGGGCGAAGGCAACGCCTTTACACTCACTCGCTGACCACTGGTAGGGGACACCTTCGCACAGGTAGCCGGCGGCGCCGGCGGCGACGAAACCTGTTCCTTATCGCCCAACGTCGTAATTTTGCTCGTCATGCACTCTGTCTCGCTCACACTCGGCGCAGCTGCCAGCCCGTCTCGCTCACCAAAGTGCCTTGAGTGCCTACTATTCTCTGTCTCACCTTGTTGTGTTTGTAAAACAGAGACGCAGCTATAATCACACTGATCAGCTGTTGTCAGCGTGTTTTTTGTCGGTCGGGCGTTTACATTTGAATCAGCTGTTACTTGAGAATATTTTATGGGCACATATTCTAAGCCTATAGGGCCACTGTCCAGAGTAATACTGTTTTGTAAACATGCTCCTCTCCTTTTATTTATGTTTCTTTCTATCGTGTAAGTATCAGTTAACGATGCGTGTTTCATGTTTTCTACTTCTAACTTAAAGCGATCAAATTGCTCTGTTGTTACAACTTTTTCTTCTAAAACACTAACCTTGTTCTGCAGTTTCGCTACGTCCTTCAGGAGTCGGGTGACATCCACATGGTCGAAGGAGACTGGAGGGAGCCTATGTAGCTCCCTAGCCACAAATATCGGGAAAAGATCGGGATTGGATCCTTTTAACAAACAAATCATGTCATCAAGGTCTCGCGACATTTTCTTCTTCCCATCCTTTCTTCGAACAGGCATCTTCTTCCCAGTAGGCACCGACTCAAACAACAAAGTCTTGGCCTTCACTATTTCTTCCGCAGAGAAAGACGAGGTACACAACTGGTGCACACTCTCTTCGTCCATAACGTCCAACACGTTTCGCAGAAACGCCAACAACTCATTAATAACAACATTGCAACTATTACACTTCACAGTAATGAGTGACATAGCTCACAACAATTTTGCATTGGCAGTGCACAACACAACGCAGTCCAGTATCAGGACGACAACTTCGCGAGAATTTGAAAACTTAGAAATCGCGACATCGCGTGCGCACCGTATGACGGCTAGATACGGACTCTTCTTTGAAGTCGTTTTTATTGTAAAAAAGTTTTTTTGGAAGTCGGTTGAAAATGAAGTAATAGTAGATTATACAACAAAGTGAAAAAAAAGAGAATATAATTCGAGGGACGAAGTTGGATCCAAAGAGTAGCGAAGGATTCTAGATTAGAATCCTGACCAGAACGAGGGATACAAGTTGTGTACTCTACTTTTTAGGGTTCCGTAGCCAAATGGCAAAAAACGGAACCCTTATAGTTTCGCCATGTCTGTCTGTCTGTCTGTCCGCGGATAATCTCAGTGACCGTTAGCACCAGAAAGCTGAAATTTGGTACCAATATGTATATCAATCATGCCGACAAAGTGCAAAAATAAAAATTTAAAAAAACATTTTTATTAGGGTACCTCCCCCAGACGTAAAGTGGGGAGCGATTTTTTTTTTAATTTTGACCCTGACGTGTGATATATTGTTGGATAGGTATTTAAAAATGAATAGGGGTTTTCTAAAATCATTTTTTGATAATATTAATATTTTAGGAAATAATCGCTCCGAAAGTCAAAAACAATGTGTCCCCCCCCCTCTAACTTTTGAACCATAAGTTTAAAAAATATGAAAAAAATCACAGAAGTAGACCTTTATATGAACTTTCTAGGAAAATTATTTTCAACTTGATGAGTTGAATAGTTTTTGAGTTATATAGCACTTTTTCAAAAAAACGCAAATGATAACTTTGTTTTTCATACAAATACTATGAAAAACAAAGTTATTTTTGCTGACGAAAAATGTTGGTATTTTTAATGGTCTGGGAAGCTACGGAACCCTACAGTGAGCGTGGCCCGACACGCTCTTGGCCGGTTTTTACCATTGACTGTGAGAAAATATATATACACCTCCTCACGAAGCCGAAAGGCACTTGTTCTCCCCATCATTGCGATCAATTTTTTGTTCTACACCATACCTGGGAACCTTCTAGTTACGGAGATATGGGAGGTCAAATTTACAACTTTTTGACAAGTTTTTTTTTAAATACAAGTTTTTTTTGTAAGATTTTGACTTTTCAACAACTTTTTAACACCTCTACGACCCCCGTGCTATTCAATCCATCTATCAGCACAATGTTTTAAGTGCGTTCCATTGAGTTCTACCACAAAACATAATTTACAACCTCAAAAAAAAATGTTGTTTCCCAGCAAATTTTTTTACGTAAAGTTACTTTGTTTGATGTACAGAATGCTTGGTTAACGGCTTTGTGATGAGGTGGTTTACACCCTGTATAGAAAATATGTGTATTAATATTTCTCGTGGTTTATAATAACAGCCACTCTGGTCGATCTTCTAGGTTAAGGTCGGTCTGTGGATGGGTGACCAGTAATTCATTACATACCAAGTTACCTCCGTGAGTCGGAAAGTTTGTATAGCCCTCATCATCATCATCATCATCATCATGGGGTTTAGGTTTCCGCACTTAGTCCTTGAGGTGGACCATTGTGCGTGAGCCATGGTGGCCGATCACTCCAACCAGCCCACCTCCCTCCAGAAGCAGATTAAACTTCCCGGTCTTCTCAGGACATCCGCAAGTGATCTTGGCGTTCCCAGGATGTCCTCGCGAATCTTGGTAACGCCTGTGCACTCCAGGAGCACATGCACTACCGTCTCCTCCGCCTCTCTGCACGCTCTGCACAGGGGACTGTCAGTGATTCCTAGGGTGTGGAAGTGTTTATTCAGCGAGCAGTGTCCAGTGATGGTCCCCGCCACCAGACGCAGGCTATCTCTGTCCAGGCGCAGAAGGCGCCTGGTCAGCTTTGGTTCCAAGGATGGCATAGCTTCCTTGGATTGCCTACAACCTGGTGTCGAGGTCCACCATTTCTCCGCTTGTATTCGGGTGTGATCCCTTAACCAGTTCCTCAGCTGCTTGAAGGGAATGGGCACAATGGGTTCGGGTCCGTAGGGTTTTGTGCTGGATCCTCTTCTGGCAAGTTCGTATAGCCCTTGGTCCCGGCTGTTATTTGTAGTTCTTTGACAGTCGTAACAGGAAGCCAGTGGTCCGAAAGTCTGACAACCTTACCAAGGGGTACCGTGTTACGCACCCAGTACTAACTGGTTTGTGAATATCAAACACTGTTTGAAATTAAAACAATATTCGAAATTCAGTGTTATATTTATTATCACCACGTTTTATTTTTTTTTAGGTTCATAATAGTCCTTGTTCCAAATTCAAAATGTCTTTATTCACTCAATGAATAAAATGCCCTTTTTCGAGTGACATTCAGGTCTATCTTTAACGGAAGACGGATCTCAATGTAATAGGTAAATAAAATCTGTATCATAAAATCATAATTATTGATGACAACATTCATGCACTAATGCACATTTTGAGTAAGATTACTTTGATAATTTTATCCACTAGGACTATGATATTATGTTATTGTGACAATTATAAATTTTATTGGATTAATACCTACTTAAGGTAAACATCATAAAAGTTTAGTGCAGTGGTCGCGATTAGGAAAATTAATCGGGTGATGTTTATCTGCTAGGTAATTAATTTTAATATTTTAATAAGTTAATTAAAGATTAAGACGATACATTAGAGGAAGTTTGAAAGTTGCACGATAACAGGAAGGTTGAAAAGGAATCCACTGTCTTGTTAAGGTCATGTGATGAGGACGGATGAATCACATTTGCCTTAAAGAGTAATTAATATAAATGTTTATAGATCCAGAGGGAATGGAAGACCAAAGAAAAGATGAATGGATTGTGTAAGGAATGATATGAGGGAAAAAGGAGTAAATATTAGCGTGACGAATGACAGGGGAGAAAAAACGTATTGCGCCAACCCCAAATAACATGGGCCAAAGGCTGAAGTGGTCTCATTGTCACAAAGTCAAAATCTGATGATATGATCACAGGAAAATAGAGGGCAACCTTCAAATTTTATACCTTCTAACGCAACTCAGATATTTCTGCCTGGTACTCATCATCTCATGTTGCTGAGTTGATAGCTGATGATAGCAGGTATAAGTCAGTTTTTTTGTGCCTATGTTCAGCCATGTCTTCGCCAATTGTGAAACGATTTCGATTATTCTTTTTTGTTTGGAAAAATATTCCGCGGTTGTCTAGTTTAAATTTGGTGAAGATCTGATGCTGATCTTCAGAGATCATATAGAATGGAGCTCTTCAGTAATCGACAGCTCCCGAAGATGAAGTTATGTGTTGTGTGTGTAAATGAGGTGCAAGTGATATTCATGATAATGAATATCACTTGCACCCTTCCACCTCTTGTCCAAAATTGGTTCACAGCAAACAATTTGGTATTAAATGAAAAAAAAATGCCAATGATTTGCTTTACCGAATGATAAAAGTAGTGATTGTGAGATAATATTGAATTAACAGAAACTCGAATTCGTATATAAAACGGTTTTCCTGGGCCTTACGCTTGATTCAAGGCTACAATGGGGTTCTCATTTAACATCTCTTGCGGCGCGTTTAAGTTCAGCAGCGGCATCAGAAAAATCTTTCAATTCACTGATGTAGATACCCCTAGACTAGTATATTTTAGTTGCTTTCATAGTATAATGTCTTATGGCATTTTGCGGGTTGCTGATATTGAGTCTATATTTATTCTGCAGAAAAGAGCCATCAGCCATATAAATAATCTTCGTAGGCGCGATTCTCTAAGGGAACTGTTTAAGGATATTGGCATTATGACGGTTCATTGCCAATACATCTACGAAACATAATGTACGTCAGCAAAAAATCTGCATCTTTTTGGTAAAAGAGGTGACAGACATAATTACAGTACTAGAAATAGGGACCAATTAGTTCAGCCAGACTTTAGACTCGCTAAAGTGGACTCATCTTTCATGGGGTACTGTTTGAGATGCTATAATTAAATTCCACAAAGTATTCTTGAGCTGAATGAGACGAAATGTAAACCATGCATTAAACGCACACTATGTAAGCAAGCATATTACAAGTTGAGCGATTATATCTCCGGACCATTTAGTTCCCTTCAATATAGTTGAGCTGAATGGTGCTGATCTATGCGTCATGTTCGTGAACCGGCGCTGTCAGTTGTGACTGGTCATCTCTTAGGTCCATGTTCACCGAAAAGATAACAGCCTGATTAGCTAAAAACAGCTGTCACTGTGACATATTACCATCCAAAAATGTGCTTTAAACAGCTGTTTTAGCTAATCAGGCTGTTATCTTTTCGGTGAACATGGACCTTAGTCGCCATGGTTTATTTGAATTAATTATTTTGTTTTTGAGTTGTATTTCATTTTTATGTTGCTATGGACACTTTTAACGGGCACATCTTGCTACATTGTTCTCATATAATATACCATCTCAACATGAATGATGTAAGCAAGATTTTGTAACAATCTTTGATTTAAAAGAGTGTCCATGGAGTTTCTTGCCCGTTCTTCTCCATAGAGATTTACGCTAGGGAATGGGCAACTACAGTACTTTCACAGTTTTTATGTCTTGTGACTGGGATTGTAGCTACATTTAATGTTCATTTTTGTTTCGACAATTCAAAAGTGCCTGTAACTGGCCTACTTGAAATAAATGCTTTGATTTTGATTTTGAAAATTGTTAAAACAATTAAGTACGGGGTCTCCATCCAAGAACTTTCAAAGCCTTTTTATTATCTGAAGTCACTGACAGAAACATAGCCGGGTGATTTAATTTTTATTTAATCCATTTGTTGGATATGATAATAATAAATCTCCGTTCACGCAGTACGTTTGTGGAACTCGCTTCCGCCTAACATTCGTGACTCTAAAACTCTATTTATTTTCAAAAAGCAAGTCAAGGAGCACTACCTGTCCTTTAAGCTGTAATATTCTATATATATTTTAGGTATATATTTACAATACCATTATTTATTTTTACGTGTTTATATAGATGTATTTACGTTTATTTTATATAAGTAGCTATGGGTTTTAATTTAAATTTTAATGTTTTGTCTTTTCTACACACTGTGTCTACATTTCTAATCCAACTTTCCTCTCGCAGGTCTGCTGGAAGAGATTTCTTATGAAATAGGCAGTACCTTTGTGCTCTTCTATCGTTAATGTAATGTCCGATGAAGTATTTTGTGTGTACATAAATAAATAAATAAAATAAATAAATAAAATAAAGATAGGCGTTCGATTAAAGTATAAAAGTGTTGAAATTAAATTTTAGGATTATTAAAAAGAGACTTGCTGTGACTCACGCAGCGGGTGATTCATGTGTGAGATACTCGTACACGTTTGAGAAAAATTTCAATGTCCGGTTGACACATAGCTGGGATGTGACTTGTTTCGCCATGCCATTTTGGATTGTTGGTTCATACAGAAATTTGGACTTGACTGGTCAATATAAAGGCAGTCAATCCTTTATTTCACCTCAACCAGATATAGGTTGTGTGTCATCATTAATTTCCACGATGCACTACGCTGGTAGCCAGCTGCATCCGGTTTGATTGGAAGCAGACCCCAACATAGTTGGGAAAAGGCTAGACGGATGATGATGACTATGGTGGTATTATAGAAGTGAACATATGGACGGAAGACTCAGGTCCCCCAAATCAAACCATAGTTTTAGCCAGACTCTTGGAAGCACCCGATGAATTTTTGGGAAACACTTGGAATACCGTCAGTGAGGCAGATTCCAAGAGCGGATGGCAAACTCTTACGATAATCTTAACCCGCGAAGGCACTTACGAAGGCTAGGTGAGTATTGGCAATGTATATTTATTTAAAACTTTCTGTTTAACCAATCATACTCCAAGCATTTATTTCAATTAGGCACATTTTTTATGTTAGAAAAACGAAGAAAACGAAGCTACAGTCACAGTCACAAGGCCTAACTTCTGAAAGTACTGTAGTTGCCCATTCCAAAGTGTAGATCTCTATAGAAAAGAATGCGCAGGAAATTCCATGGACACTGTTAAATCAAAATATTTTATTTTTCAATCAATCAATTGATGGGTAAACATTAAATTGATGTAATAATACTTTACACATTTATAAATAACTTAAACTAACAAACTAAACAATAAACTTAGGATTAATGACGTCAAAAAACTCCTCCTCAACGCTGTCACCTGGTAATAGTCCTGTCAAATTGGTCTAAAAAATAGGGGTGAAAAAATTTGAAGGTTACCCTCGATTTTCCTGTGATCCCATCATCAGATTTTGACTTGGTGACAATGAGACCACTTCAGGAGTATAGACTTTTGAATCATTATCTTTCTGCCCTTGGCCCATGTTATTTGGGGTCGGCGCAACACGTTACAAAAATTCTGCCTTGGCTGAAAATTGGTAGGATTGTTCAATACACTATTATAAAGGAAATGTGAAAAGTCCTCATCGATCCCGGCACGTGCAACAAAATTTACTAGGGGTCAAAGGTCTGACTGTAACTGAGTGTCTTTTTGTTTTGATCACACTAGACATTTTTAATAAATAATTATCTGATCTGATCTACAATTTTTGTCTGAGCTAATTTTATGATAAAAATTACCGTTTTGCAGAAAATCGCGAAAAACCCGTGTTTGTGACCAGACTAATCTTTTTGCACGTCGTCGACACTAGACACTTGATATACTACATATATATATATTTTTTTTTGTAAGAGTGCTCAAAATAAATATCACAATTTTTCTTGTATAAAACATAAAAATACATATATTCGTAAATCAAATTAATGTCAATGTCAAAATAAACTTATATTCATTAAAATAAAATCTTTTTTTTCTTATAACAGTCAAATCTTTTTTTTTACTTCTTCTTTTTATCTTAAGAAGTATTTAGAAGATGCGTAGTTTGTATCTAGTATTTCAGATACTATTCTCGAAAGTATTTTGTATCTGGTATCTGAAATACTTAATTTAAAAGTATCTTGGATTGTTTCGTCCCGCGCGGACTATGGAACGCGCTGACTGTCATGGCGGCCGTCACTTTGGTTTGACGTGACCTGTCATCTAGTTGTCATTGATCACTTGTCTTTAAAAATTGCTTGTGAACTCGCCGGCTATTGTTTGTTGGGCGTAATATTGATAAATCCCTTTGAATCCCGTATAAACAGGGACCATTTGGTTGAAATAAATTGACTAAAGCCTCGCCATTGATTTGGGAACCGAGTAATTGTGTATATTTTGTGAACGTTGAAGCACCCACGCGCCCTTTGAGGTTAGGTCGAACCCGTCGCGTGCCGTGTGAACAATTGAACAGACTGGAACTATTGTGTTGTTGTGACCTGCTAACGCGTTGGAACCTGTCGCCAGTTGATAGCCGGTCAGGTTTGAAATCGACTACAAAATCATAACACTATTCACGTACACACACACATACCTACAGACACCCATCAAACCTGGACCTGAATCATGGCCTCGGAGCAGGACTTCACCAGCGCCTAGGTGAGTTGATATATTTATAATTAAAGGGCATCTTGATTGAATTGTCTCCGCGGATCGCGGACATCTCGTCCCAAACTTCCCCTTGGTTTGGGAGCGAACAATGGTAGCAGAGCGTGGTTAAAATTGAAAAAACAACTTACTTAGTGCCTGGTCAATTGGAAGTTTGAACAAGAGCTAATTTGTTATTTGTCAGCCGGGCTCAAGTTGGAACATAATTGTTTGATTGGAATTAATTGCATCATATGTCCCCTTGTCGATTGTACTTGCAGTGTGAAATATTGTATTGTGTATTGGACACATGTGTGATTGAAATTATTGTTGTCATTTAATTGTAACTTGATATTAATTGATATTTACTGATATTGAGTGGTATTTGTTGGTTAACTAGAGGTTTATGTAAATTGTTCTAGGTTCTAATTGAGATTTATTTATGGGTTATTTGTTGAAACAGTTTATTGATTTGATTTGTTTGATTTGTTTCTTTTTGACATACAGTGTTATTGTTGAATTTGGTTGCAATGGCCTCACTGAAGGCTGTAAAGGAGGCGGCCGCTGGTTTGGTCTCACAACTAAGATGGTTCACCTCAGCTGCGGCCACGGTTGAGCGCTTGGATTTGGAGGAGATCACACTTGCTCGGTCCGAACAATTGGATGTAAGACTCGGTGATGTGGATAAGTTGTTCACCCGGTTCAACGAGTTTGTTGTTGATTTGGAATTGGAAGCTTGGGGCCAGGCAGCTCGAGATAAGGTCGTTGCCGACTACGACCAGATTTTGGAATTGGGGGACGCAGTCAGTCAGCGAGCCCGGGAGATTTTGAGGAGCCGAGCGCCTGACCAGGTCAAGCCGGAGACCTCGGTTGTTTCAGGCCCCGGTCTATTGAGTAGGCTTCCCACGTTGGAACTTCCACACTTTGATGGTCGCTTGGACCACTGGCTGAGTTTCCTAAACCAATTTGAGAGTCTGGTTGACTCCCGCTCGGACCTCGGACCCGCCCAAAAGTTGGCCTACCTATTGTCGGTCCTGGATGGTGAGGCCCGAGCCTTGGTGCAGCACTTGCCTGTGACGGACTCCGCCTACCCTACCGCTATGGAACTCCTATCCCGACGGTATCAGAATAAGCGCTGCTTGGCTGATGTTCACATCGGCCAGATTTTGGGGTTACCGGCCATTGAGAACACGTCGGCGTTGCGCACTAATCTGCTGAACCCGTTGGTTTCAGCAACCAACGCTTTGCGACGTTTGGAGTTGCCGGTGGACCATTGGTCCTACTTGTTGGTGCACATTGTACTGCAGTTGCTCCCCGCGGACTTGAGGTCCCGCTTCGAGCAGAGGTATGGTGGGGACAGTGCCACCCACCTTCCCCCCTTTGACGACCTCATCAAATTTTTGGAGGATGAGTGTCGCCTTTTGGACAACACTTGTGGCGCAATGGGGTCGCGCCCACCACCTTCTCGTCCAAGAGACCAGGGACGGACTAGGGCTAAGGGGCCGGTTGATAGTCGCCCCGCCCCCCGTTTTGCGGGCACCCAGAATAGTCCTGATTGCGTTTTTTGTAAGGCCACGGGGCATAGCATGGCAAGTTGCACGGCTTTTTTGGAGTTGCACGTTAGTGCCCGCCGCCGAATTGCCAACGCACGCCGCCTATGCTTCTCTTGTTTGGGGGCTCACTTTCACCGGGACTGCCCCAAGCCCCGCCCGTGTGGAATTTGTGAAGGGGCTCATCTTGAGATTTTGTGCGCCAACGCGAACCGCTCTGGCAGATCAGCTTCTGATGAGGGTTCGCGCAGGGGGGGGTACCACGGAGACGAGCACCGGGCCTCTGGTACGCCGGTCGAGAACCGGGTAGAGGCCCGCAATTTTGATGGCTGCACTCCACCCCCCGCGCAAGTTGAACGGGAGCCGCGCGCGCGCCAGTTGGTCTCCCCTCGTAATGGTAAACGGGAGCCGCGTGCGCGCCATTTGGCCTCCCCTCGTATGAACAATTGTACGGCGGCTGCTGGGCAACAATGGCCAGATCAGCACCGCTACCTTTCACCTCCGCTGGCGGAACGCCCCCGGTTGGAGTCGCGCCCTCCGCCATTCAGGCATCCGGTGGGATATGCCCTTCCAGCGATGGCGAGCGGCCCGGGACACCGCGCGGACGAAGCATTTGAGTGCTACCCTCGTCGTGAACGACGGCAGCCTGGATGCGGCGATCAGTCGCCGCCCAGGCATTGTTAGAAAATTGGCGTCTGCCCCGCTACAGGCCCCCTGGGTGACTCTGTTGTGGTCCGTGCTATTTTGGACACGGCGTCCAGAGTTGCCTTTTGTCGTCTTGGTTAGCGGGTTAAGTGGGCCTGAAGGTGAATGACCTTTCAGGCAAGTTTCGAGGATGGTTGGCCTCGAACGCCAGTCTTGATGTCGGTCCTTTTGCCCGGGCTTGAGGTGCTCGCTGTTGGGACAAAGGACCCTCCGTTTGATTTGTTTGTTGAACAGATACAGCTCCCTCGACAATTGTTGAACGTTACCTCGTGGATCAGGCGTCTTGGTCACAATTCTAGGAATCCAGGGGACAAGCGCCTATCACCGATTCTCTCTCCTCAAGAGCAACAGGAGTCACTCCTCATTGGGTCCGCTCTGTGCAGGCTGGGCACTTTGAAAAGGAGATCGAGATCTTGAAGTCTGGCAGGGTTAAGCTCGGGAGCTGTGAGTAAGTTGAGCCCCTTCTTGGATAATGCGGGTCTTTTGCTTGTTGGAGGACGGTTGAGGCACTCTAGCCTTCCTATGGGACTCGTCACCCCCCTTATTGCCCAAAGAGGGCCATTTGATTTGATTTGTTGGTGACCGATCGTCACATTGGGAACTCGCATGCCGGTTGCAATGCGCTGTTGGCCATTCTAAAATTGTCAAGGCTTACTTGTGTATGTGTCTGTCTGTCAATGAAGGCAGTGCACTTGGAACTGTTAACCTCCCTCTCGACAGAGGCCTTTGTAGCGACCTTGGATAAGATTTGTCTCGCCTAGGGTTACCTTCTTTGATCAGTTTGATTGCGGTACCAACTACAAGGGTACAAGTAACTATTTGAAGGAAGTATACGCCTTCCTTAATGAGAGCCAGGTTGACATTGGTAACAAATTGGCTCGCCGAGGAGTCACTTGGTTGTTTGACTCACCAGCCCGCCCCCATTGGGGGGGTATTTTGAGACTGCCAATTGATTAGCGGACGGGTAGGCCCGTCCGGGGGGGGTAGATGTTTCGTCCCGCGCGGACTATGGAACGCGCTGACTGTCATGGCGGCCGTCACTTTGGTTTGACGTGACCTGTCATCTAGTTGTCATTGATCACTTGTCTTTAAAAATTGCTTGTGAACTCGCCGGCTATTGTTTGTTGGGCGTAATATTGATAAATCCCTTTGAATCCCGTATAAACAGGGACCATTTGGTTGAAATAAATTGACTAAAGCCTCGCCATTGATTTGGGAACCGAGTAATTGTGTATATTTTGTGAACGTTGAAGCACCCACGCGCCCTTTGAGGTTAGGTCGAACCCGTCGCGTGCCGTGTGAACAATTGAACAGACTGGAACTATTGTGTTGTTGTGACCTGCTAACGCGTTGGAACCTGTCGCCAGTTGATAGCCGGTCAGGTTTGAAATCGACTACAAAATCATAACACTATTCACGTACACACACACATACCTACAGACACCCATCAAACCTGGACCTGAATCATGGCCTCGGAGCAGGACTTCACCAGCGCCTAGGTGAGTTGATATATTTATAATTAAAGGGCATCTTGATTGAATTGTCTCCGCGGATCGCGGACATCTCGTCCCAAACTTCCCCTTGGTTTGGGAGCGAACATGGATTTTGTATTCCAGATACTTGGTACAAGGTATTTTGCACATTTCTGGACACAGTGAGAACTCCTCCGAAACGGCTTGACCATTTTTTGAATGTTTGTGTATGTAGCCAGGTCTGAGAATAGGCCGTAGGCTTTTTTTGTTTTCATACACCTCAAAATTTCCCTGCGAACGAAGTCGCGGGCACAGCTATTAATATAAAGAACTTTCTAAGCTATTTTACTTGCATTAAAGTTTGTTTTTTTAAAGCCTTTTTATCTGAACTCACTGACAGACATGTGATTTAATTTTATTTGTATCCAGTTGTTGGAGATTACTATCTTTTCCGTATTCATTAGTTTACATTATGAATAATGAAGATACGCGTTCGATAAAAGTATAAAACGTGTTGCAAAGAAAGTTTAAGTTTATTAAAAAGAGACTTGTTGCAACACGCTAAACGACATGATTCGTAAATTAATTATTTTAGCCATTGTGGTGGCTCGCGCAGTAAGTGATTCATGTGTGAGGTACACGTTCGAGGAAAATTTCAGTGAATGGTTGACACATGAGTGGGGAATTTGTCAATCCATGCCATTTTGGATTGTTGGTTCATACAGCAATTTGGACTTGACTGGTCCAAATGAACGCAGTGCTTCCTTTATTTCGCCTCAACCAGATACAAGTTGTGTGTCATCATTCATTTTTCCTATGAATTCTGGTGGTACGATAGAAGTGAACATTTATATGGAAGCACCGCACCCCAATGACCACATCCTTGTCCTTGTCAGCCAGTTAGACATCACTGGTGACAGGATAACAGGAATGTCTGATAATTCAGCTTGGGATTCAAGCTTCGTGCCAGGATGGCACACTCTAAGGGTGCCCTTAAGCGGCTCGGGTACATATAATGGTTACGTGAGTATAAAGATATTTTAAATCTGGGTTGTATGACAAGTGGTTTGAGTAAATTACCGTGACTTTCCAGTTGTTGATTTTCCATTTGAGTTACTGTCTAACTACATTTCTCAGCATATTTGAACGTGTGTTCATTTCTCGGAAGTTTAAACGCATGACATGACATGTCCAGCACCGTAATTAGCATTCATGTTTATTTATTTGGATAGAATTCATAAAATAATACCATGAAAACGATTACCTTGAAATGCTATCAAGACAGTTGCGCGAAAGACATTTGCGCGAAAGACACTTGCGCGAACCCATTTGCGCGAAAAGACAAATGCGCGACTGGACTTTTTCGCGATTGGACATTTGCGCGAATAGACATTTGCGCGCCAGGACACATGCGCGAATGGACTTTTGTGCGATTGGACTTTTGCGCGAACGGACTTTTGCGCGAAAGGACAATTGCGCGAGTGGAAACTTGCGCGAGTGGACATTTGCGCGACTTAATAGCCACAGAGGTTTACTCTGTGGAGTAAACATAACATCACGCCTCAAAATACTTGAAGGGGGTTTTTTTTTATTCTTTCTTCATGGGTGTCATTTTCATGGTTTTTGGGGTCGCTGATTACGAAAATGGGGTCGAAAAGAATATCCAAGATGGCGCCCATGTTTTTTTTTTGTTTTTCTATCATGGGTGTCGTTTTCATGGTTTTTGAGGTCGCCGATTACGAAAATGGGGTCAAAAAGAAAATCCAAGATGGCGCCCATGTTTTTTTTTTGTTTTTCTTTCATAGGTGTCGTATTCATGGTTTTTGGGTTCGCTGATTACGAAAATGGGGTCAAAAATAAAATCCAAGATGGCGCCCGTGTTTTTTTTTTGGTTTTTCTGTCATGGGTGTCGTTTTTATGGTTTTTGGGGTCGCTGATTACGAAAATGGGGTCAAAAATAAAATCCAAGATGGCGCCCGTGTTTTTTTTTTGGTTTTTCTGTCATGGGTGTCGTTTTCATAGTATTTGGGGTCGCTGATTACGGAAATGGGGTCAAAAAGAAAATCCAAGATGGCGGCCTTGTTTTTTTTTATTTTTCTGTCATGGGTGTCGTTTTCATGGTTTTTGGGGTCGCTGATTATGAAAATGGGGTCAAAAATAGAGGTGGACCCTACAAACCATAAAACGACACCCATGACAGAAAAACCAAAAAAAAACATGGGTGCCATCTTGGATTTTATTTTTGACCCCATTTTTGTAATTAGCGACCCCAAAAACTATGAAAACGACACCCATGACAGAAAAACCAAAAAAAAACATGGGCGCCATCTTGGATTTTATTTTTGACCCGTTTTCGTAATCAGCGACCCCAAAAACCATGAAAACGACACCCATGACAGAAAAACCAAAAAAAAATCATCATGGGCGCCATCTTGAATTTTCTTTTTGACCCCATTTTTGTAATCAGCGACCCCAAAAACCATGAAAACGACACCCATGACAGAAAAACCAAAAAAAGACATGGGCGCCATCTTGGATTTTATTTTTGACCCCATTTTTGTAATCAGCGACCCCAAAAACCATGAAAGCGACACACATGACAGAAAAACCAAAAAAAAAACATGGACGCCATCTTGGATTTTATTTTTGACCCCATTTTCGTAATCAGCGACCCCAAAAACCATGAAAACGACACCCATGACAGAAAAACCAAAAAAAATCATGAGCGCCATCTTGGATTTTATTTTTGACCCCATTTTCGTAATCAGCGACCCCAAAAACCATGAAAACGACACCCATGATGAAAGAATAAAAAAAACCCTCTTCATGTATTTTGAGGCGTGATGTTATGTTCACTCCACAGAGTAAACCTCTGTGGCCATTAAGTCGCGCAAATGTCCACTCGCGCAAGTTTCCACTCGCGCAATTGTCCTTTCGCGCAAAAGTCCGTTCGCGCAAAAGTCCAATCGCGCAAAAGTCCAGTCGCGCATGTGTCCTGGCGCGCATTTTGTCTGTTCGCGCAAATGTCCAATCGCGCAAAAGTCCATTCGCGCAAATGGGTTCGCGCAAGTGTCTTTCGCGCAAATGTCTTTCGCGCAAAAGTCCCAGATCCCCTTGAAATTAGTTTTCTTTTTTTGGTGTTCACATGAGTACCGGTTCACTCCCACTAATTCTACTACACAGTTCTACGATAGAAACAATGGTTATTTTTTTCCACTAGTCTTACGATTTTATGTAGTACAAAATCGTAGAATGATCAAAAAGTCCCATTAGTTCTACTGTTTTATTACACAGTTTACGGTAGAACAAATGGATTTTTTTGTTCCCACTAGTCCTACGATATAAGGAGTTACAAAAACGTAGAACTAGTGGTAGCAAAATTTCCCATTAGTTCTACTGTTCTATCACACAGTTTACGGAGGCAGGTACTGGCCGAGTAAAAAAAAAACAAACAATACACTTCCTCGAAAACTGGTTCTTTTCGCACTACGATTAGGTTCAAAATGTAGTTATTTCACTCACATATTTTATTGTTTTTGATATTTTTTCCACACGTGTGCGGAAAGTAAAATTGCCACAGATTACTTAGTCCAAATTGGTTCAATGCTTATAGTCAGAGTTGAATGTTGTTTTTTTTTTAATTTCGGCAAAGCGATCTACGTCTTTACGGCGTAAACATTTTTTGAATATTCAAATTGTGTTTATAAATTCAACATCATAGATAAACATGATTATTTAAAACTAATATTTACTTTTATAAACAAATTAACATTTATTTGTGTTCTAAATTCAAAAAAAAAAAATATATATACAGCGTGAAATTTTAATGGTTGTTTTCCCGCGGCAGGACGATTACCCATCAAGTAGCACTATCGAAAAGCAAAGTTAAACTTAAAAAAAAAGCTTTTTTTTTTCAAATTATTTTTATAACTTAATGGGTTTTGTGTTGTATTAAGTCAAGAGTAGTGATCAGCTGATTTATACGCGAAGTGCAACGACCGCACGGCTGTTCTGGACACCCCCCGCGCCCGGCCCGCGTTCCGCGTAGATATTACTGTTGGTTCAAGTCGCTTTCGTGTTTTGTTTATCACATTGTTAATCTGCCATTTATTGAGTCTAATTTTTTTTTTAAATATTAATCGATTGTATTACCGAAACAATCTCATTTCGCTTCGGGAAAACAACCACTAAAATTTCAGCGTGTATATATTAGGCTGTATATCGGCTTCATACCTTTGCTTCTCCTTCAACCTGGCGAAAGCAAAGCGCGGAAAAAAAATCTTTAATCAATAGTCTCGTAATTCATGACACAAATATTTTACTTTCTTATTTATTTCATTTCTTCAAAAGTGTAGTGAAAACCGTCGTTTGATACACGTGGGCATTTGTTATTGTAGTTCTCGGGCCAAAAACACTCTCGCCTGCGGCTTGTGTGTTAATACCGCCTCGAACTACAATAACAAACTTTCTCCACTTGTATCAAAATGTACTACACCCATACCATGGTAAATATTGACTATAATAGCGCTTATTGATTATACAATAGAGTTGGCCACCACACAAACGTTGAAAAAATGGCTCCGACCCATCTCGTAAATTTCCCATTCCATCCCAACTAAATAAAATAGCATCACAAAAGTCCCATTTCGTAATTATCGTGAGGAGCTTTTTATACACATGACAGCACCGCGGTTTAGATTTAGGAACGCGTAGGCGCGGAGGGGCAACGCGGCCCGTGAGTTGAGCAGCTTGTTGTAACACTCGCTGTCAGCAAGCCGAAGCACCTTAGTAAACCGTACAGGGTGTTTTTTTTTTTACTGGCGTCCGAAATCCGAAACCATGAGGAATAGCGAAAGAAATTGAAAAATTCTCGAGTCCGATTGTGCGTCACAATTCCATCACATAACATTATTCCCGCATGTTTTGAAGGGGTTATAACACCCCAAAATTGCCTAGTTGTGTTCAGTTCTATTTTATTGGGAATAAGCCTATTATTACTGGTAACAATGTATAATGAATGCATAGCAAAAATTTGCATAGGACCGCTAAAATCAATTAATATCGACCCCGAAAAGCATGGAACTATACCCATGACCAAAGCCCGAATCGAATTAATCACTATCACTATCACTACATATTATAAAACATAGTCTCCCGCCGCGTCTGTCTGTCCCTATGTATGCTTAGATCTTTAAAACTACGCAACGGATTTTGATGCGGGTTTTGTAACAGATAGAGTGATTCAAGAAGAAGGTTTTAGTATATAATTTTACGCGAGCGAAGCCGCGGGCCTCGGCTAGTAAAATATAAAGGATGTTAACGAAATTGCGTAACTAGTCTTACTATTTATTATCTATCTATCAGAATAGTTGGTGTATAATATAAAAAAACAAAAAACCGATGAATTTCATTCATTTCTAGTCGTAGTGTTCAAAAGTTGTAAAGTAAAATAAGGCAAAAACTGACTGTTTTTTTTATACTTATCCTTAGGTACTACTTATGATAGGTTTTTCGGAATGGTTATAAGTTGTACTATAATAAGCCATTTCAAGATACCCTGTAAATGTATAACAAAAGGATCGGCATGGTCAAAGCTTAAAACTTTTGCCTACCTATCATTCATCAAACGTCAGAACTGTAATTACTAATCATGGAAGGTAATAAGGATCCTGGTTCCAAAAATCCTGATATGAGCACATACTTAACACGTTTTTTTTTCAATTATCCAATCCTTTGCGAAAATCTTAGGGTTTCTGAAAATAATTAATCCAACTATTCTGCCATGTAAAATGTAGTAAAATGACTAAGAGTCCAGACAAACAGTGAGATTCACGAACTTATACACGAAATTAAAAAAACTTTGTCCTTAAAACTCGGGCGGCACAAACGATCATGGGTAGAAGACGACGGTCTTTTATCTGGTGCCATCCTCTTGGTATTCATTACCTCCTTGAACTTACGTCACCAACTCCTTTCTTTGTTTCAGATATCCATCATGGGCATGGCCTCTGCAAATTCTATTGTTTTGGTAGATTCATTCCGCTACATACCACCTCATATGGATGAAAGCTCTTGCCGACTCTACGAAGACGAATCAACCACACCAGAACCTACAACGCCTGAACCAACAGTGACTGATCCCACAACGAAAGAATCGACCACAGTGACAGATCCCACTACTATTGAATCAACCACAGTGACTGATTCCACAACAATAGAATCGACCACTGTGACAAATCCCACTACTATTAAATCAACCACAGTGACTGATCCCACAACGATAGAATCAACCACTGTGACTGATCCCACAACGATAAAATCAACCACAGTGACTGATCTCACAACTATTGAATCAACTACAGTGACTGATCCAACTACGACAGAATTGACCACTGTGACAGATCCCACTACGATAGAATCGACCACTGTGACAGATCCCACTACTATTGAATCAACCACAGTGACTGATTCCACAACAATAGAATCCACCACTGTGACTAATCCCACAACGATAGAATCGACCACTGCGACAAATCCCACTACGACAGAATTGACCACTGTGACAGATCCCACTACGATAGAATCGACCACTGTGACAGATCCCACTACTATTGAATCAACCACAGTGACTGATTCCACAACAATAGAATCGACCACTGTGACAGATCCCACTACTATTAAATCAACCACAGTGACTGATCCCACAACGATAGAATCAACCACTGTGACTGATCCCACAACGATAGAATCGACTACTGTGACAAATCCCACTACGATAGAATCAACCACAGTGACTGATCCCACTACGATAGAATCGACCACAGTGACTGATCCCACGACTATTGAATCAACTACAGCGACTGATCCAACTACGACAGAATTGACCACTGTGACAGATCACACTACAGCGACTGATCCAACTACGACAGAATTGACCACTGTGACAGATCCCACTACGATAGAATCGACCACTGTGACAGATCCCACTACTATTGAATCAACCACAGTGACTGATTCCACAACAATAGAATCGACCACTGTGACAGATCCCACTACTATTAAATCAACCACAGTGACTGATCCCACAACGATAGAATCGACTACTGTGACAGATCCCACTACGATAGAATCGACCACTGTGACAGATCCCACTACTATTGAATCAACTACAGTGACTGATCCCACAACGATAGAATCGACCACTGTGACAAATCTCACTACGATAAAAACAACCACAGTGACTGATCCCACTACAATAGAATCAACCACAGTGACTGATCCCACAACTATTGAATCAACTATAGCGACTGATCCAACTACGACAGAATTGACCACTGTGACAGATCCCACTACAGCGACTGATCCAACTACGACAGAATTGACCACTGTGACAGATCCCACTACGATAGAATCGACCACTGTGACAGATCCCACTACTATTGAATCAACCACAGTGACTGATTCCACTACGATAGAACCAGAGCCGACAACTCCAGAACCGACAACGCCCAAGCCAATCACACCAGAGTCGACCAATTTTTTGATGAAGTTAAAAGTCATCTTGAAGCTGACATCATGTTGAATAATTTACTGCCACAATCAGATATTAAAGCTTTTCATGCACCTGTGAATTGAAGAAAATTTATGTATTAATCAAATCAATAAAATGAAATAAAGATTATTTATAATAAACGGGGATTTTTCCGTACAGACGCGCTTCATATTGGTCAACACCCAAACTTCATGTCATTAATTAATTTGCATCCGAATATCAATTGCCTAGTAATCAGTCTACAATCGTCATGCATAACACAGTTTAATTGTTGGAATTATCAGTGGATCATTTCTTCAATTGCCATTAAAAAAAAGTTAAATCTTAATGAAAAACACGTCAAATCAAATCAAATCACTTTTTATTTGTTAACAGAAATACAGATCTAATAATTGATCAAACTGAGCTCAATGTTATGCCAGTAGTAGGCTTACAAATATGGTGAGCATCTAGCTCAAGATTATAATTTAAAGTTTCTATCTATAAAATATATTCTATAATATTTATCTAATCTTAAACCGAACACTCAAAGTTTGAATACGATATTGTACGACTACGCTTAAATCGTTATTATACTTTTAAAACTATGATTTCCAAACAAAAAGTGTATTGTATGTCCATCAGAAAAGCACCTGAAGTAAAAGTATAATTTTAACTTCATTCGCTTTTCTGATGTAAAAATAAATATTTACCCATTAATTGAAATAACAGTTTTAAAGTATAATAACTATTGATTTATGCTATTTGTAATTGTCTCAGGGGATATAAAACTAAGAAACCGAAGGACCCTACCAAGCAGACCCACCGGTGGGTCAGTGGTTCCTAGTGGGTCTCAGGGGATATAAAACTAGATAGTCACATAGGTCCTACCAGTGACTAGGTCTTGGGAGACACATCAGTATTCGAAGACCCACCGGTGGGTCCACTTGGTGGGTCCTTGAAGACGAAGTGGTCGTACTCAGTTTAAGATCACACCATGTGTTTTTTTATCAAATGTATAGTGGTCCCGTCATTTTGATATCAAAATCACCACTTTCTTTTTAGAATATTTAAATCATGAATCATATTCATTTTGAAATATTATTGGTGCAGAATTTTACTATGAAAGTATGAAATAGTAGAACAAATATATTATATCCTATTCACATGATCATCGCAAAAGCTGGCGTGGTCCCGTGATCTTGACGTACAAAAAATTTTGCATCAGTATTTTGGCTTTGCGTCTTTACAGTTTGCAGACCATTTTTATCATTCCCAATACTTCTCTAAATTAAATACGAAATCCCATTCAGTTTATAACATTACTTTTATTTAATTCTTGATATTTTATCACAGTTCTAAAATATGCAAATGCTAATTATTTTGCCAATGAAGTGTAAAGTTTTCTCATTTAAATCCCAGTTTTCCAATACCAATCAGCCCGACCAATTCCTATTTACAGCTAAGACTAGTGAGTACATGTTGCAACCAATGTTGCGCAATGTTTCACTGTAATAAGCAATGATATTATTAGTAGAAGGCGTAGATAGGTTCCCTACACTAAATTCGATCTTCAAAAACGGCACGCTATCGCACACATGAGTACCTATTGATTGTCATAGCACACTGCATTACGATTACAAGTCAAAATAGGATGGCATGATTCAATTATCGCGAACGAAAACGAGACATTTCTAACGTCCGTTGACGCCGTCAAAGTGACACTGAAGTAAAGGTTGGCTAATTAGCCACATTTTAACATGCCATTATAACCTATCTACCTACACCTTTTATACATAAAATATCATTGGTAATAAGCATGTACGCTGCATTCCAAAACGAGTATAGTAGACGTCAGCAAGAAGGCTGGTAGGTTAAATGGGGTTGGGGAAGTCACGTTAGCCGCATGCACGATGACAGCTGTTCAAAAGTCTCCACACGATGGGTACCAGGAGATCGCGGTCCGTGGCTGAAGAGAACAAAGATAGCAATTTTTCATATGCTGAGAGATAATTCCCAATCGATCGTAGTGCCAATGTGCACAAGTTGTAATCCATCGCTACTGGATGGTGTATGAAGTTGAAAAGCGATGTTTTACGTATTTAATAATAACATTGATTATTTGATTATTCAAATAGTAAGTAACATTTTGAGTTATAAAAACTTTTTTGCAAAAAAATAAAACCGACTTCAAAAAAAAACCAAAAACGTGAAAAATAACTTTAGCTTCTGAAGTCGGTGACGTTTGTTTGATTGATTTAATTTTTTTGTCACCGACTTCAGAAGCTAAAGTTATTTTTCACGTTTTTGGTTTTTTTTTTTTGAAGTCGGTTTTATTTTTTTGCAAAAATGTTTTTATTTTTCACTTTTTAGTGGTTCACATATGCGCTTGGTACACATGGAAAGTGCATACCGTTACAATTACAACAAGCCCAAACACGACTAGGATACATTGTCTCATTATGGAGTTCCGTGACTCTTGGCTTCATCATCAGATCTGATGATAGAATGGTTCTTATCAAATGCAAATGCTTCACTTGTTGTAGAAAATACCAAAATTGCTGTACGTTATCCTATTTAACATACCTAACTGTCGAAATATGGGTATACTGTACACATCTGCGTACCCCCTCAGAGCATACAGGCGTGGTGTTATGTTATGATGTTGTGTAAACAATAAACATCCAAGCGATTGCAGCAATCACGACAGATTTGTTGTCTACTATTGAAGAGTTCCGTTCCATATCTCCGAAGTTCGTGATCAGATCATGACAATATTTCTATGGGACCAACTTGGAAGTATACCCTTTCAAACAAAAAAAGAATTTTTCAAATCGGTTCAGGCGCCTTCGAGTAATCGGTGAACATACATTAAAAAAAAAATGAAAAAAATACATACAGTCGAATAGAGAACCTCCTCCTTTTTGGAAGTCGTTAAAAAATAAAAACTGTTTCTATTCTAAATAGATAAATAACCGGGCAGCTTTAAAGTCATGGCCCACTTCACAAGCACCGCACCAGCACTGCCGTTGCATCGAATATAGGCTACGGCGGCGGCTAGGCTACATTCATTCATCTAATTTGAAGGGCAAGTTAATTGCTGGGTTGAATGGGTGCCGGTGCGGTGCTTGTGTAGTGTTCCATGACCTTTGTGGTCATGGCCCACTACAGAAGCACCGCACCAGCACAGCTGTTGCCCAGCGTTGCCTCGAATTTAGGCTACGGCTACCTACCACGCGTCGTCATCGAGGTGTAAGCACGCAGTCCTTGCGATGGCCGTGATAGTCTGGGAGGTAGCGTTGCATTTCATTTTGATAGTGTTACGCTGATCGCCATCTTGTTCAATAGATCTCGAATGACTGATCAGTGAACCCAGCTGTGACACCCGCGGTAGGTGTTGGTTTGGAGGGTTAAAGAGTCATAGTACGCTAGATGAAATTTCACAAAGTGATTGTTTAAAATATCAAAAGTACGAAAACAAAAATCAGCTGCGACCCACGCACCTTATTTTTGTTTTCTTACTTTTGAGCGGTCTTTTACAAGTTCATGCGAGCAATAAACGACACTTATGACGGAAAATTAAAACAACTGTCGAAAGATTGTCAAACGAAAATACCTACTGCTTACAATTTAACGTATTATTTTATTATTGCTTCCATCATGGGTATCGTCTTCATGGTTTTCGGGGTTGCTGTTAATGAAAATGAGGTCAAAATAAAAACCAATGATAGCGCCAAGGATAAATTTTTTAAATGTCTGTCATGGGTGTCGTTATCGTGGTTTTCGGGGTCGCTGGCAACGAAAATAAGGTTAAAGTTAACTGTGTCAAGTGTGTGACCAAATCTATTATTTGGGAGTCTTATCGTACTAGGTTTTAGTGTCGTAGGTTCTCTAACTAAATATGTAGGTAACTGTCCGTTGTTTCGCGGGAAACCGCGGGCAACTAATGCGGTCGCCGGGCGGACGGCTTGCTTACAGCACAGCGCGCGGAGGGCGTGCTTGCTGCGCGCCGACTCCGAGTCGCCCACGAGTCGAGTCGTATGGTAGTGGCAAGCGTGCTGACTGCAAGCTTTTTCAATAATGAAGTAAGCGAAATAAGTGAAATCTCTTTATTTGTGAGTACATGCAAATAAGTAAGAAAAAGCGTATAGATTTAAATATTGTGCATCACATATTGCATAGTTCACGCCCACGCTTTCCATACATAAAAAGGCGTAACAATATGCAGTGTACTGGGGCGATCAATGCAAAACGGAATCCATTCCGAACGCGATCGTTACGTATCGGACGATCGTTCCGTGCGATTTACGATCTTCGATAACGATACTTTCTCGTCTACATCGTTAAACTGCGCAGATAACATTTGTTTAACCCCGTACGTTGGTTGTGTAGACAGATAAACTTGTTAACTAATGCTAATGGTAGGAGGCCGTGACGGGTTGACAAGGACTAAATGAACTTAAGATATTTTAGGATCAGCAAAAAAAAGAGAATTAGTTTAATCCAACTCAAAACAAGAAATATCAAACACGGCAAACACCTGACTAAATAAGTGTGCTCCTTTTGTGTTACAGTTATACAAAAAAATGCGTATCAATGATTTGTGATGATATGATCAATAGCCATGAACTCAATAATCCATCGCCATGCTGGCTGCCACTCATGTCGCATTAGAAGCAAGCTGATAACGCTCGAATCGATACACCCGGTATTCGAAGAAGGTGTTCGATGCCACCTGATAAGCTTGCGATAGGCCGTCAGCTCTTCTTTGTATTGACTAATGATTCCATGACACGAAATAAAGCCGATTTGTGGTATCTTAATAGCACAAATCCGTTTGAAAAACATTTTTAATTTCAAGAAATGAATTTCAGAAAACTACGTATTACAATATTTACCGTTTTTTACGTGCTTGGTTAGGTTGGCAACAAGCTGGTGGCGAGGGTCCACCTAATGGAAAGTTGTTACCGCGACTTAAAGTACAATTACGCAAACCGCAACGGCAAAGCCTCCTAATCGCTGTCACAGACCATAGCGATACACCAATTTTAAATATCTGTCTAGCAAAACACTTTCGCAGGTGGCAACATTGTTGCCTACGCGGGCCGATTGCTTTCTCCTTCTGAATTGCGCTTTTATAGACTCCCCATGTCTGTGTTATTTTACCTTTACCCATAATTTTCATTTAAAATCAAACGCCGCCATGCTATTTGATGCGAAAATAGCCCCCTGCCAAAATATTTAAGGGTTACAGACTAACCAGATGCAGGTGCATAACGGTTGTTTACATAAGACGACTGCCCGTCTGTCCCTCACCAATAACCAATGGCACAGCATGGCATGCTGGCAGTTTACTGGGCACAGTTACCTCTCGGTGCAACTGATTGTCGGACTTTCCGACTTCTAACTACCCGTTTCGACTGTCAAAGAGCTACTTCAGTATTTACTAGGTAGATACCTACCATAATCTGCCTCTAAAGACAATAGGCATGACGACAGTATAAAAAAATTACAAATCTATTTAGTCCGCCGGTTAGATTATTGAGAAATAATGACTACGTGTTTTTTGTTTTTGTAAATCAATGAATACTGACAAAGATAAAACGCATCAAAACTCGGGAGTGGGGGCTCGTGACGTCAGAACTAGCTAAAAATTATACCTAGGCGTGACGTATTGGGAATTATAAAAGCTTCGTATCTTCGTCAATTTTGATTTACGTAACAAAAGAAAAAATACGGGTCAAATATTTTTTAATGATCTACCTGACGGACTAATTAGATTTTTTTTGTCGTCTACCCTATTAACCTAGTGCAAAATAATTACATAAGATACGAAACTGTAAAAGTACTGAAAACTCAAACCAAAAACGGTGGACTAGTACGGTCGAACAAGCGATTTGGTATACAGTTTAACCAACAAATTGTATAGTAAAGTGCAAACCAAATAGCTTGTTCGACCGTACATATATTTAAAATATCTCAAAACCATGATCGTGATCAGTGAATAAGATCCGATAAAATTACGTCAGATCAATAATTACCAGTGCACGTTTACTAAGTGATAAGACAATGAATTTTGGGTTGAAAAAATCCGTATCGCGTCAAGATTATAGAATGGATATTATTAACATGTATATGATTACCCTTACTAATCATAAATATCGAATGCACTTTAATCAATTTACCATGCGTTTATAATCATACTTCAATTAATTGATTGACGTCGGTAATGCCACAAAACGTGACAAAAATGTAGCCGGAGGTGGTAACTAAAATGACAGCAGAAATCTGAATAACTCGTTATTTATTTGTGGATAAACCTCCTGAAAACCAGTATGAATAGGTAGGTATTATGTTGAAACCAGTCAGACCCTCTTATCACTAAGTGGGTACCACAAGGCTCCTCCCTTTCTAACACTATGTTTAGTCTATTGCTCAATGACTTACCTACAGGTAGACCAGGGTACAGGTAGTACTTATTGCTACAGCAATAAGTTACGCTTATATCATTGCGTACCTACGCAAATGATGTAGCTGCGGTTATGTGCGCTCAGTCAATGAAAAGACTACAGAAAAAAACACCACTAAGTTTATTATTTTATGATAATATTGAGGGTATTACTATTAGAGAAAGATTATATTTCTAGGATCACATATTTATTTTATATCGGTCATCCTGCACCCAGATTTACTTCTCACTTGACAACTAGTCCTATTCCATAGATTCGTAGATATAGACTAGCCATAGGCAAAATACACACTTAACATATTATGTCCGTAAGGATTGAGGAGCCACTTTTTTGGATTAAATTAACAACTGGTTCAAAATAAATGGGTTGCTGCTCAATACCACCTGGTGGACCTGGTGAACTACAATAACATAGTCATCATCATCATTTCAGCCGAAAGACGTCCACTGCTGGACATAGGCCTCCCCCAAGTGTCGCCACATTAGCGGTCCCCTTGCGACTCGCATCCAACGGATTCCCGCAACTTTCACCAGGTCATCGGTTCACCTAGCGGAAGGTCTTCCAACGCATCGTCTTCCGGTTCGCGGTCGCCACTTCAGAACTTTTCAGCCCCATCGGCCATCCGTTCTGCGAACAATGTGCCCTGCCCACTGCTACTTAAGTTTGGCAACGACATAGTGTTGAACTAGAATACATAACATTACATGACGCCTACCAATTATAATACAGCAACCGCAAATCACACACTCACTCACTCACAATCACTTCGATAATCTGCACGCAAATACGCCTGATAAAGTAATAAAATATTGAATATGTACCTATTCGTGATTGACAGATTTTTCAAACGATAGGCGCTTGTCTTGCCGCTTTGGTAGAGTGATGGTCACACACAATCTCAGGGGTTTTCAAACCTGGCCTTAGTTACTTGCAATATATGAAACTATGGGTGTAATGATTCTATGCACCTCTAGCTTTCTACCTAATGGTTACGACACGACACATTGATCGTCAACGTTCGACCGTCGAACACCGTCGATCAATATGTCGTGACCCTAACCAACAGGCATTTTTGGGGGTTACTAAGCCAAAACGTGTCCACGTTTGGATCTACTAAGATGTTTAAAGAGAAACAAGCCCTAGTACCTATCTAAAGAACAAACTTAGTAAATCGGTTCTAAATTTGTTAGGCTATATTTAATGAACACCTAAAATTTTCCCATAATCTTACTACTGTTATAAATACAAAAGTTTGTGGGGATGTATAGATGTTTGTTCTTCTTTCACGCAAAAACGGTTCAACGTATTTAGGGAAGACACACGGATACTTTATAACCTGGACTAAAATGTAGGATATTTTTTTTCCTATTAGTACGATCTGTGAGATTATTAACGAAAACGGCGCGGGCAAAGCTGCGGACATAAGCTAGTATTATAATATTTCAATGCTGGTGATGTCATAAGGAATTTGTGGCAATTATTGATACAATTGTTTTTATTGACTTGATTTATGGTGTTATCAATGATAGATCTTTGATCAATCCACGGCTGATCGCAATCATCAATCAATCCACCCGTAAACCTTGACTTATAGTGCTGTTACCTACTAATTCTATATGAAGGTAGATAACATTTACAGTTAAGTTACGTATAAATATTTATATCATTATTGTCGGCCCATTTAAACGCTCAAAGCGGAACCTAATTCTCAGACACAACCACTTCAGTTTCTATATAAGTTATATACTCAGATCAAATAAAAACCAAGACATAGCGCTGCGAACAATAAAGTGAGGCATGCGCAAAACTACGCCTCGCTCTGTGGCTTAGTTTTGCGCATGCTGTGGCATACACGCTCACACGCACACATACACCGAACTACAATTAAACTACGCCTCAACAAATGCACACATGTTTACGAAACCGGCCTCACTTCTCGGTTCGCAGTGTTCTGTCTTAATTTTTTTATTTGGTCTCAGGTCCTTTAACATTTTTCTATTATTATGAAAGTATGGGATTCTCATTTGTGAGATGAAAAAAAATATTGATTGTCTATATACTCAATGGAATCTACAAATTAGAGATCCCAAATCACGAAATCAGGTTTCCGTGAGTTTTCGCCTGATCATCCATCGGGAAAATGATTATTACTAAATAAATTTATTAGTTACGAGTATCTAAAATTCGTTCTATTGATATTGAATTAAAGAAAACGAACTATTTGTAACATGTAATTGTTATTTCAAGCAACGAACGGAAAACATATAATTTCAACGTGAACAACAGGCATTTAAGAACATTTCTTACTCGATTCAGACTCAGAGAGGAGCTACAGAGCTCTAAATGTAAATAAAATAAAATACAGTTATTTCGTCATTTTTAATTAGTAGCAAAAGTTCTCTTTGAACGGTCTATCCGTTAGTGTATATCTAATGACTATTGGTTATCCAGAAAATCTTAACTTCCCACTAGTCGCCTATTGAGGCCTATAACTACGAACGGACAATTCATTAGCAAAAATCGTGGTACTGTCAAAGATTCTCCTTGAAATGTATATCGTATGGGCTATTGATTACTCAGAAAATCTTTATTGCCTGCCAAAAAATCTAAATTTCGGTCTACAACTAGGCACCTGTTTAGGTCAATAACTCTGAACGGACTTTGAGTTTACAAAAGTTGTAGTAGTAACCAAAGTTCTCGTTGAATAGGTATTTCTGATGGTGTAATCTTATTGCTATTAGTTACAAAGAAAATGTTAATTTCGGCGCTCAAATAGTCACCTATTTAGGTCAATAACTACGAATGGACAGCGAATTGGTAAACGTCGTGTTATTGGTAAAGGTTCTTCCTCTACTTTGAGTATGAAGAGGAAACTTCTCAAAAAACATGAGTTTGCAGAACGTTAAAATAAATTTTACATAAAAAGGGTTTCAATAGGATTACATATTAAGTTTTTGAGAAACGGGACTGTGCCGTGTAACTGCAGCTGTAACTTTGTTTTTTATTAAAATACTATTAAAAAACAAATCTAGTTTTGCCGTTTATTGTAAATGGACGTATAAATGTGCGTTCAAAAAGACTATTTTTTTAAACTAAAACTAGTACAGCACCTAAACCAGAGTAATCATTGAAATATAAAATGTCCTTATAGTCTAGGGCCTACCCACGTCTGTGCAAAAAACTTCTCTTATCCACATATTTTTTATTGTGTAGTTATCACTATTTCTCCTTATTTCTGCGGTGGACATTTTGCGGTATTATTTAAATGAAACAGGTATGAAATATTCCCTTCAACTCCCCAAGCATCGCCCACACCGGTATTATTTATTCGCCCATATTTATTTAAAAAGTTGTGACGCGTCCCCGGAGTGTCGTATTCACCGTTTTGCTGTGAAAGCATTCGATGGTATTTGAATATATTGCCATTTCCTTTTCTTTTATGCTTGAAAACTTTATTTTATGTGTTGAGACTAGAGAGTCAGAAAGGCCCAGATCAATTACATATCCTCAGATTTACGGCCTAAGAATGAATCAGAATGTTTCTTTGTTAGTAAAGGTAGTTACAAAGTGTATATGGATAAATATCAAGCGCGTAAGGATAAGAATCAAGATATCACGGTGTCGCATTAGGAGGGGTTGTGCTATGAAATTCCAATCTTATGATATGACAATGTGTATGACGTAGAATAACATTTTTACGCTATCGTGCAGAGCGAACAAGATTTAGATTTAGAAACACCGTTATTTTAATAGGTGCTATTTAAGGGCTATCACATTTTATATTAATATATCCTTTAAAAAATTAAACATATTAATATTATTGTTACTTATTAAAAACAACATTTTTTTCCAAGCTGCTAACCTATTAACCTATGATGATATGCGTCCGAAGTAGTAGTAGCCTAATAGAGAGGAAACGTCAGTCTTGCATATATACTTGCACATAATTATTAAGCACAAATATAGGTGCAATACTACATAGCGCGGCAGTACAAACCATACCTAGTGATAGAATTTTGAATAGTGCCAAATACAAAACCATACATAAAACCCAACAACTCTGTGTGTGACCGTATGTCCATTTGGTGCATTTAGTAAAAGCACTTATCTGAGTTTCCGTTTTTCTTGTTCAAACGAAGGTAATACTTTATAGAACAGCTCAACAGGTACAAAATTAAGTATTAAACCGACAAAAAAGAGGAGGTTTTTAACTCCTAAGTGCTCGCTACTAACCCTCTTGTTCGAAATAAAGTTTTTGATTGATTGAATTCGACACGTAGGTGTGGCGTAATTAATGGATAATGCTTGACATGTTAAGGTCGTTGGGTTGACGATATTGTCAGGGTCGCGGGGAACACCTGGATCAGGGAGGCACAGAACCAGGAAGTGCGGCGGAATAAAAGGGAGGCCTATACCCAGCAGTGGGTGATTTCGGGCTGATATGATGATCATGATGATGATAGAGGACACCATGGCTGATCAGAAAGTGAGAGGTGGTGTTCAGAGAAAATGGAAACCTACATTTACGAATTTTGATTTGATCTGATTACAAGCTACATACCAAAAGAACAGTTAAAAAGATTTATTTATTTTTTTGCGGGCTTTGCACGTATTCACTGTACCCTAACTGAATTTATCATTATTCCTTTCTAATCAAACATGTGCAACCCTAAAACAAAAGTAAGAAAAATGGGGAATAATATCCTAATTACCGACACATTTATGTCAGGAATTTTTACTTATTCTGATGTTATCGAGATTTAAATCTCGATAACATCAGAATGGTTATCACAGATTTCTTCAATGTCTTTGCAGTAGCTAACAAATACGTAGCATTTTGAACCTTGTCGCGCGTCATGTATTTCACTAGGGTGTGTACCTACCTACAGACGTATCTTCTATACCTACTTACAAAATACTTCCAACACTGACATGTCTAAAACCAACATTCAAGTACTTATAATGATTGACTGGCCCCGTCAAGTTTAAAATAATGAATTGTAGAAATGTTTACAAAAACCAATTTGCAAATCAAACATCAGTTTTCATAGTGAGATAGTCAGCTTTGAAGTATTTTAAGAGCAACATAACGAAAAAAAAATTAAGGCTTCACCAGTGAGTACGCAGAGGTAGAAGTACTCTGCTTTCCCACTGGTGAAACCTTAATTTTTTTTTGGCCATCCCTGTTTAACTCTTCTTCGAAGAAATAACAACTATGTATAAACTTCGTTCCTCCTTTTTATCTAATTGCACTCGACTAAAGGTTTTTAGATTTTCGTTCATGTCTACACCGCTTTAGCTCGGCTTCGGCCGGATATTGATATTTAATCTTTTGACAGAGATCCGCCGCCTTTAATTATCAATTATTAATATCATTATTTATCCAACTCCAATTAAGATAGAAGTATCAGTGATTTTCTAAGATAGAAAAAACTTTAATGTAACTATTTTATTTTACTTAAACGAGCAAAATGCTCCCGCGGCATGTGTTAATATTGTTATGTGCTTGCCATTGCTGTTTTGGGCACCAAATTAAACAGTATTTGACCTTTAATTCAAATTCCAGCGTTGGCCCTTGTGATAACACTACCGCTGGAATACTAAGATACGAGTATTTTCCTCATAACAAAGTTGGTGAAAGTATTTTGACTCGAAATGAAAAACTAAGTTGTGTAATATCTGACGTAACTCGAATACCTGCTGGAATATTAGAAGCCAACATTTTTGTCCAATTTGCTTCTAAAAATGATAGTGTGTCCGTATTAGTGTTTGAAGCTTTGAACGGAAATGACAAATTGGTAGGACGAGCCGACATCTTTGCATTCGAAAGAAATGTTTTGAATGGATCTCATACCCTAAAGGTTCCTGTTAAGAAATCTAATGGCTTTGTAAGTATTAACGTTCGGTGGAACATATAAACGAAATATATTAAAAATTACTTTAGGTGACTGATATAATTCAGTGTGAAATAAATCCTTACCGATCAAGTTTTGTTAGGTCTTATGGCATTATATCATCATTCCACAATGACATAATTTGCAAAACTTAACAGTTTTATGTCCCTTAAAGAAACGATTACTCCCTTTGTTATATTTCCTGTTCTGTTTTTGTAGAAATACGTTGTTTCAAATTGGGACCGGTTAATAGCAATCAGCTACTTATTTCAATTATTGATTAGTTTTCTGTTATGTGTTTCCAGAATAAAACGATAAATACATTGTAAGTAATGATAATTACATCAATTTCAGGTTGTTCTCCTGCGACGTGCTTCAAAAGAGTCCAGTATCATCGTTCAATCCGTGCACTATCTATCTAATGTTCAATCTGAACATTTCATGAACAGTACAGTCTACAGTTTATATTCCTCAACTCAGCAGCCTTTTATTACCGTGCCTGGAATAACTTTACCTACTACATCGTTACCAAATCCAGCAACTGATCCCACTTCTACTGAATCGACCACCATTACAGATGCAATTACGATAGAACCAACCACAGTGACTGATCCCACCACGATAGAATCAACCACAGTGACTGACCCCACTACGATAGAATCGACCACAGTGACTGATCCCACTACAATAGAATCGACCACTATAACAGATTCAACCACAATGATTGATTCCACTACGATAGAATCGACCACAGTGACTGATCCCACTACAATAGAATCGACTACAGTGACTGATTCCACTATAATAGAATCAACCACGGTGACTGATCCCACCACGATAGAATCAACCACAGTAACTGACCCCACTACTATAGAATCGACCACAGCGACTGATCCCTCTACAATAGAATCAACCACGGTGACTGATCCCACTACAATAGAATCGACCACAGTAACTGATCCCACCACGATTGAATTCACCACAATGACTGATCCCACTACGATAGAATCGACCACGTTGACTGATCCCACCACGATAGAATCAACTACTGTAACTGATCCCACCACGATTGAATTCACCACATTGACTGATCCCACTACGATAGAATCGACCACATTGACTGACCCCACTACAATAGAATTGACCACAGTAACGGATCCCACCACGATAGAATCAACCACAGTAGCTGACCCCACTACGATAGAATCGACCACAGTGACTAATCCCACTACAATAGAAACGACTACAGTGACTGATTCCACTACAATAGAATCAACCACGGTGACTGATCCCACCACGATAGAATCAACCACAGTAACTGATCCCACTACTATAGAATCGACCACAGTGACTGATCCCTCTACAATAGAATCAACCACGGTGACTGATCCCACTACAATAGAATCGACCACAGTAACTGATCCCACCACGATTGAATTCACCACATTGACTGATCCCACTACGATAGAATCGACCACATTGACTGATCCCACCACGATAGAATCAACTACTGTAACTGATCCCACCACGATTGAATTCACCACATTGAATGATCCCACTACGACAGAATCGACCACATTGACTGACCCCACTACAATAGAATTGACCACAGTAACTGATCCCACCACGATAGAATCAACCACAGTAGCTGACCCCACTACGATAGAATCGACCACAGTGACTAATCCCACTACAGTAGAAACGACTACAGTGACTGATTCCACTACAATAGAATCAACCACGGTGACTGATCCCACCACGATAGAATCAACCACAGTAACTGACCCCACTACTATAGAATCGACCACAGTGACTGATCCCTCTACAATAGAATCAACCACGGTGACTGATCCCACTACAATAGAATCGACCACAGTAACTGATCCCACCACGATTGAATTCACCACATTGACTGATCCCACAACGATAGAATCGACCACATTGACTGATCCCACCACGATAGAATCAACTACTGTAACTGATCCCACCACGATTGAATTCACCACATTGACTGATCCAACTACGACAGAATCGACCACATTGACTGACCTCACTACAATAGAATTGACCACAGTAACTGACCCCACCACGATAGAATCAACCACAGTAGCTGACCCCACTACGATAGAATCGACCACAGTGACTAATCCCACTACAATAGAAACGACTACAGTGACTGATTCCACTACAATAGAATCAACCACGGTGACTGATCCCACCACGATAGAATCAACCACAGTAACTGACCCCACTACTATAGAATCGACCACAGTGACTGATCCCTCTACAGTAGAATCAACCACGGTGACTGATTCCACTACAATAGAATCGACCACAGTAACTGATCCCACCACGATTGAATTCACCACATTGACTGATCCTACTACGATAGAATCGACCACATTGACTGACCCCACTACAATAGAATTGACCACAGTGACTGATCCCACTACAATAGAATCGACCACTTTGGCTGATCCCACCACGATAGAATCAACCACAGTAACTGACCCCACTACTATAGAATCGACCACAGTGACTGATCCCTCTACAATAGAATCAACCACGGTGACTGATCCCACTACAATAGAATCGACCACAGTAACTGATCCCACCACGATTGAATTCACCACATTGACTGATCCTACTACGATAGAATCGACCACATTGACTGACCCCACTACAATTGAATTGACCACAGTGACTAATCCCACCACGATTGAATTCACCACATTGACTAATCCTACTACGATAGAATCGACCACATTGACTGACCCCACTACAATAGAATTGACCACAGTGACTGATCCCTCTACAATAGAATCAAACACGGTGACTGATCCCACTACAATAGAATCGACCACAGTAACTGATCCCACCACGATAGAATCAACCACAGTAGCTGACCCCACTACGATAGATTCGACCACAGTGACTAATCCCACTACAATAGAAACGACCACAGTGACTGATTCCACTACAATAGAATCAACCACGGTGACTGATCCCACTACTGTAGACTCAACCACGGTGACTGATCCCACTACAATAGAATCGACCACATTGACTGATCCCACCACGATAGAATCAACAACAGTAACTGATCCCACCGTGATAGAATCAACTTCTATAACTGATCCCACTACAATTGAATCGACCACATTGACAGATTCCACCACGACAGAATCAACCACGGTGACTGATACCACTACTGTAGAATCAACCACTGTGACTGATCCCACTACGATAGAATCGACCACAATGACTGATTCTACCACGATAGAATCAACCACAGTAACTGACCCCACCACGATAGAATCAACCACGGTGACTGATCCCACTACTGTCGAATCAACCATCGTGACTGATCCCACTACGATAGAATCGACTACAGTTACTGATCCCACTACTATAGAATCAACCACATTGACTGAACCCACCACGATAGAATCAACCACAGTGACTGATCCCACCACGATTGAATCGACCACAGTGACTGATCCCACTACGATAGAATCGACAACAGTAACTGATCCCACTACGATAGAATCGACCACTACAACAGATTCAACTACAGCAACTGATCCCACTACGATAGAATTGACAACAGTAACTGATCCCACTACGATAGAATCGACCACTACAACAGATTCAACCACAGCAACTGATTCCACTACTATAGAATCAACCACCGTTATAACTAACCCAACGGAAAGCCCTGACTCTGAAGAAACTGAAAGATTAAGCGCTTTTGTTATAACAGCAATATCTTTGAGTTCTGTTGCAGTTGTAGCTGGGCTTGGATTCACGGTCTGGTTTTTTGCTTGCTTTAAAACAGGTCTGCTGTTAGGAACCTCTTCATATAACTTAGGTGGTACTAGGGAAATACCGTAACTGATATTGCTATGTCAAAGCATGTTTATAATGATCACATGTTCTGAACACCACCTATAGTAAAAAGTCACTTAGTTTTAGTAAGTTATTATTCCAGGCAGAATTCTCAAAGTTGCCAACTTATAAATGTTTATTTTTCAATTTTTTTCTTTGTTTTACCTTCTCAAAGTTGGACTGAACGTATACTTTTGAGTGTTTTAATTTTAAGGTACAGTCGCCAGCACATCAAGTTATCTTTAACTGTCAAATCTCGCTTTTCAACTTAACCATCAACATTTTTAGTTTAAAATCATTTGGACAGTTTGGGGTTACCTGATGCACAAAACAATCTGTGTAAATATTTTTTATGATTATATTTTATTTTTATTTACTGTAAATATTAAGTAGTTGGTTAATGAATATTAATGTATACGTACTTAAGGGGGATGCTTCAAGGTAGCCCGCGAAATTCAAATTTTCTTACGATTTTTGCAATTTGCAGGGCAGTGCTAAGTTGTATATTAATAAACATATCAGTCGCGACTGTAAGACGTATTAGGTTACAGAATTATAATCATCAAAATCATCAATACAACCCTACAAGTTCGTAAGAGTCGATGAACTAATTTTTAACGCTCAAAGTCCTTCTTCGACTCTTATGAACTTGGAGGGTTGTATTGATGACTATAATTCTGTAACATAATACGTCTTACAGTCGCGACCGATATGTTTATCAACATAAAACAGCACTGCCCTGCAAATTGCAAAAACGTAAAAAGTTTGAATTTCGCGGGCCGCCCTTACGCTTTCACCATAAGTAGTGCTAGTAATTAGGTATAGAAATGTTGCAAAATACAATACGATGTAAACCAAAGTAGGTATTAATTTTAAGGTCGTATTTACGTTTTTTGATTAATGATATAGGTACTTAACATTCATACACTGTACAAAATAGGTTGTAAACTATATTGATTCTTGAGTATACTTATGTGTTCAGGTTTTCCACTAGTTGGTTGGTATTGTTATTGGTTATTGTAGGCGACGCATATTATTATTGTTGTAAATTATATTAGCAATAAGATTTTAGCGTTAAGTTAGATGTAAGAAAACTTGATTTCTGAACTTGTAACGCCATCTATTGGTCATTTTATAAATAAATAATTATAAAGACGTTTGTGGGTAGCTAGCTCAATATTGGTACATTTTTCTATGCAGTTTACGTTTACCCACAGTTGTAGTAAAGTAAGTGTGTCCGCCGCGTTGAATCCTTTCGCTCGCACCAACGTCTTTTTTTCCCTTTGTCTACCTAAATTATTGCGTTTCATTACCCTATCACCTACAATAAGAGTGGTCTTCGAGCCAAATAATAATCAGTGTGATGTTTACAAACCCGCCTCGCGCCCCGCGTAAAGTTTTAACTCGCAAACAGCATCGGGAATTCGAGCGCCAGCAACTGGAAATGGCGAGCACATCGGACAACGCACCTGCGGAACCTAAACTCAAATTACCTGTCCTAGGCACCGATAGTCTCATACCGTCTAAGGACATGGAACGAATGAAGACTGAAATAACAAAAATGAATACGCCGTTTGCGTCCGTAAAAAGCGGTTCGATTACGTCTGCAAAATCGAAGCGATCCACGTCATCATCCATTGCTAGACGTAAGCAATTGGAATTAGAAGCCGCTGAAGCAAAAGCACAGATTCAGCTGGCCCTCATAGATAAGAAGCTGGAAGCTGACCTTGCGCAAGTTGATGCTGAAGAGCTCCAAGTTGATGGCAGCGAAGCTAGTAGTAATGAGATCCTGGATGAGCAAGCACGTTCTAATATTGAGGACTGGCTAAATCAAGATCACACCAAACCTACCTGCAGTTATCAGCATCAGCCGACGGCACCATCAACAAGCCGTGCTCTCGTCGGCCCCGTCCAGTGCACTGATGTTCCTGTTGATAGTATTCAGCAACTTGCACTTACCTTAAAAGACATGATGGCAACCTCGTCAGGCCAACGCGAGGACCGTCTACTCAGCCGCTTGTCTACTCCGCGTGACTTACCTGTCTTGAGTGGAGACTGCGTTGAGTGGCTACATTTTAAGAGTGCATACGATGAATCCACACGAGTGTGCACATTCAGTGAATCTGAAAACCTGTGGAGGCTACGCAAAGCATTGCGAGGCGACGCTAAGGAGGCAGTTACCGACCTGCTAATCGGTAATACTCCGCCCGCAGCTGTAATGGAAGCCCTAGACTTAAGGTTTGGTCGACCGGAAGTAATTATTCTGAACCTTACGACGCAGTTAAGGATGCAACCTGCGTTACCTACATCGTACCAGTACGATCTAATTAATTTTTCTATTAAAATTAATAACTGTGTGGCCACTATTCGTGCACTAAATCAACCTGATTATTTACGAAGCCCTGAACTTGCGTCAGCTGTTTTATCTAAGCTGCCGAGCACACTGATAGCAAAATGGACCGACTTTGCCTACCAGAAGTTAAATGAAAATCAGTCGAAGTTGGAGTTAGTCGCAGCATTTCTTAAACATGAAGCAGAAATGTTATCGCTAGTCGGAATACCTCAATGTCATGAACAAAAGAAGCAGACCGAGGGGACAGTGCCCGCGAAACGAGATGACAACAAATTTCGCACTAATCGACCCATATTAGCTACAACAGCTGTTGAGGAGGGCGATAAATGTAAATATTGCACAAAGAGCAATCATTCGCTGCCCGAGTGTCGCGGTTTCAAACGTGCAATGCGCCGTGATAGATGGAAGTTTGTAAAAAAGAATGGCTTGTGTTATTGTTGCCTGACGTCACGACATGATAGGAATGCGTGCCCCGCACCTGTATGCGACATAGATGACTGTGGGCTTGCACACCACAAGTTGCTACACTGGAGCAAACCTACGTCATCACAATCGACACACGCGCCGGGCGCCGCGCGGCTCGAGCCCGCTGCGCCGGCCCCAGAGCAAGCGCCACCGTCATCACCGCCCCTGCCACCGCCGCTGTCAGCGCCCGCGCCGGCACCCGCGCCCGCGGTAAATACTACCGTGGCGCACGTCGCATCAAGCTGTGATAAACGGTTATCTTCGGATCACGTCATGTTAAAAGTGGTTTCAGTGAAAGTGTGTGGACCTAATGGTGTAGTGAATACGTTTGCCCTACTGGACGATGCGGCCTCAGTGTCTATAATCGACTCGGATCTTGCTACCGAACTAGGACTCAAGTGTGAAAAATCATGTGACATCAAGTTCATTGATGCCTTTGGACTGGAGGTGTATCAATCCGATGCACCAACCGTAAGTGCACAGATAAGTGAACATAACAACAACAATTATTATGACATTAAGTTACGCAAAGTGTCTAAATTAAAATTGCCAGCACAAAATCTATCTGTAATTAACGAATTAGATTGTAAACATTTGTCTAAAGTTAAAGATTACGTATGTAAAAGTCATGTTGTGCCTCGATTACTTATTGGCGAAGATAATTATGTTTTGATTGCGCCATTAGAAATTATTCATGGTAATAAAAATGAACCATATGCTACTCGTTGTAAGTTAGGCTGGTCAATTCATGGTTATTGCGGTCGCACTCACTCCAACGCTGCCAATGTGTTCACTCTCTCTCACACAGACTTAGGTCAAACTGATGAATTAAATAATTTAATTAAACATTATTTCTCTCTAGACTCCATTGGAATTTCAACCTTATGCCGTGAAAATAGTGATCATTTAAGAGCCCTGCAAATATTAGATGATACGTCACGTCTTATTGGAAGTCAATGGGAAGTAGGTTTGCCCTTCAAAAAGGACGTTTTCACCATGCCTGATTCATATCAAGCCGCATCTTTGCGACTGCAGACTTTAATGCGGAAATTTCTTAAAGACGACTCGTACGCAGATCGATATAGGAAGGAGGTAAACAAACTGTTTGTTGACGGTTACGCACGAGAAGTTAAGGAAACTGAACTCTCAGCTGACCACGTATGGTACCTTCCACATTTTGGTGTCCAGAACCCTAACAAACCGGGAAAGTTGCGCCTCGTCTTCGACGCCGCATCAAAGGTAAATGGATTATGTCTTAACAGTTATTTATTAACAGGCCCGGACTTATATAATTCACTTATGGGAATTATGTTAAGATTTCGTGAAAATAAGGTTGTCATTGTAGGGGACATCACAAACACGCCGGTCATTCCTCCATACAAACGTAGTCTGGTGATTACTCCTCTGTTTGACGGTGTAGGTTCAAAATTAAAAGCTGTATCAACTGGTCTTGCTATTATCTATGCTTGTATGGAAGCAGAATTGGAAAAAAAGTATTGGTTTGGAAGTTATGAGCGTCGAAACTATCACATTTTAACACTAATTTTAGCTCATCTTTGGGCTTAAATAATTAACGTATATAGTATGAAAATGAAAAAAGCAAAACCATACAGTCATAGATTAGTTATTCAAAATTTCAAATAACTTTAGTTTGAACTGATACATTCCATAGATTTTTCATAATATCTAGACTACCAAAGGTCTGCATAGAAAATTTCGCGCGCCCGTTTTAGTTGTAAATCTCATTGCATTTCGCTGCAAGTTGCCTCCCCGGTCAGTGGGGAAGACGGGAGGCACGCAGCGCGTGTGTGTGCGTAATGTGTGGGTGCACACATGCTTGGTTTCGACGCCTGCGCGTGCTGTGCATGAAACTGGTATTGTTTGCTATCGTAGGTCTGTACGAGTATGGCTTGAACTATGGATTCCGATATTTCTTTATTTAGAATTTGTCCCTAATTTTTATTTTCGATTTGATATTGATTTACGGGCGGCGTTTGAATTTGGACTTGTTGCGTCAGTAAAGTGATCTTCAGCAATTCAAGAATTGATTGGGTAAGTGGAATGTTTTATTTTACTTTGTAAAATTCATGACGTTTCACGCGCATTTTAGAATTATAAAGTACCGGCTGCTGGGTTTGTTTAGGTATAATAAAATGTGCGTTAACACTTTTGTGTAGGACAAAAGTTTGTTGAAGCATGTTTTGATAAAAAATTTAAAGCCGGTAGTATAACTTACTTCTTACTTTTTACGCAATAACATTATGAAAATTATACATATTATAGTGACCAACTGTTTCGCTGAGAATGATATTTTCAGTCTCGAATAATTTAAATTCTGTGATAACTTCTGAACTATTCATCCAAATGATATGCTGTAAAAGACAATTTTAATCTAAATTGAATTATCAAGATAATGCACATACTTATTTGGATAAGGATTAATACTGAATAGGGGAAAACGGCTTGGCAAATTAGGTCACATTTTTAAATTAATTATGGTTACTTAGAGTTTACCACAGGAGATAAACATACTTATTATGTTATTACGGACTTTTTTCGGAGCAGCGGTGGCCCAGTGGTGGCGGCCCTGACTTACGAACAGTATGTCGTGGGTTCAAACCCAGACAGGCGCATTACTTTATGTAATTTATTTCATCACCAATGCTCTCAAAACGGTGAAGGAAAGCATCGTGAGGAAACCGGCATGTCCAAGAATAAAAAATTCGAAGACATGTGACATCTATCAATCCGCACTGATTGCTCCTCATTGAGAGGAGGCCGTGTCCCAGCAGTGGGAACATTATAGGCTGATGATGATGATGATGGACTTTTTTCATGCTTTTTATGAGTCTTTATAACATAATTTTGTTAAATCTAACAAGGGTTAGCATGAGTGTGTAAATACCTTCCTCGTGAATCACTCTGACTATTGTTGAAAACCGCATGAAAATCCGTGCCGCAGTTTTTGAGTTAGTCACGGACAGACAGACAGACAGAAAGACAGATGCGACGGAGACTTTGTTTTATAGAACGCAATAGGCAGTGGTTCTAAAATGGGGTCCAAAATGGGGGTGGTTCTAAAAAGGGTCTAAAATGGCCGCTTTAGCAGAATCGTAAATGAATCACGTTAAAAAAAATAAATTCTTAGAATGGTCTTTGTAGCCATTGCAATAAAGTAGATTTTTAAAGAGAATTTTAAATTTTGTTCAATAAAATGAATCACGAAAATTAAAAATTCTTAAAATGGACTTTATGGTCATGGTTACAAAGACCATTTTAAGAATATTTTTTTTTACGTGATTCATTTACTATTCTACTAAAGCGGCCATTTTAGTCATTGATCATTTCTAAATCGGCATTTTCTATTGTGAACAAAAAAAAATGTTGTGGTAATATTTGCGATAGACTCGCTCCCGACTTTCACAAGCTCGGCTCGGCCGAAGTTACTGGTTTCTTTGTGACATGAAGTAGTATTTTGTAATACTTACCTAGAGGCATTTAGGTAAGTATTACTACTAAATTAAATAGTATAGTTAGTAGTTTTGCTATGGCATTATAGTATATTTTAGATAGATTTGATTTCTTACAGAATAATATGAACTACATAGATAGAAACAACCATACAGACTAATCTTTTGTGTTTCAGAGGCAAATAAGGATAAACGTATGGGCAGAAAGACCAGCCTACGGCCAAGTGTCGCTCGCAAAAAGAGGTGCAGAGTAAAAGGGAGATTTTTAAATGCAAATAAAGAAAATATTCCTGCAACAATGACTTTTTCTGAAGTTCTTTTTCGTGTATACCTAATTATACGAAGACACGAATGGCGTAGCGGTAGTGAGACTGCCTTACGTTCTTAGAGTATTTACAAACAAAAAGTATCTATGTAGTATATCAACTATCTGGTGTCCACAACACAAGCCTTGTTGCTTAGCGTGGCACTAGATGGCACTGTGTGTAATGTCCAGCGATATTTATTCATTTATTTGTAATAGACGACCTCGATGGTAAACCTTTTAGCAAGAAAAATGATAACACTAACTACCACAGATCTGGTCAATACCAATTTTTAATTTCAGACGTGACGTTTACTCGTGACGATCAATACTAATATCATAAAACAGAAGAGTTTGTTTGTTTGGTTGAACGCGCTAATCTCAGGAACAACCGTCTCGAATTGAAAAATTATTTTTGCGTTAGATAGTCCATTTATTGAGGAAGGCTATAGGCTATATAACATCACGCTATGACAAATAGGAGCGGAGCAGCAAAATGAAATGTTGCAAGCGGGAAAAAAGCTTCCGTTGCGGAGGCGATGCGTTGCGATATCAAAACATCACGCGAACGAAGTTGCGGGCATAAGCTAGTAATATTATAAAGCCGAAGAGTTTGTTTGTTTGTTTGTTTGAACGTGCAAATCTCAGGAACTGTTTGAAATTGAAAAATCTTTTTGTGTTGTATAGTCCATTTATCGAGGAAGGTTATAAGCTATATAACATCACGCTACAAACAAAAGGAGCGGAGCTTAAATGAAAATTGTTGCAAACACGGGGAATATTTATTCCTTTTGTGTTTGTTACCTCAGAGGTGGAGGAGAGAGGAGGTTCAGGTAACAAACACAAATCACACAAACATCGACTGCGTGAACCGATTTTGATGATTCTTTTTTAGGGTTCCGTAGTCAACTCGGAACCCTTATAGTTTCGCCATGTCTGTCTGTCCGTCCGTCCTCGCTTCATCTCTGTGACCGTTAGCACTAGAAAGCTGAAATTTGGTAACATAATATGTGTATCAATCACGCCGACAAAAAGGTAAAATAAAAATTGGAAAAAAATGTTTTATTAGGGTAGCCCCCCTATATGTAAAGTGGGAAGTGATTTTTTTTTTAAATTTCAACCCTAATGTGTGATATATTGTTGGAAAGGTATTTAAAAATGAATAGGGGTTCACCAAAATCATTTTTTTTAATAATGTCAATAATTTCGGAAATAATCGCTCCAAAAGTATAAAACAATGTGTCCCCTCTAACTTTTGAACCATAAGTTTAGAAAATATGAAAAAAAATCGGAAAAGTAGAACTTTATAAGGAACTTGGATGGAAACAACAGTTTTTGAACAAAAAAGACAAAAAGTTGTACAAAATAATTTCTTAACTCATAAGTGGGAACACTTATTGTGACGGACGGGAAACTACGGAACCCTACACTGAGTGTGGCCCGACACGCTCTTGGCCGGTTTTTTTTATTTGAATGCTGATGCTTTCCGTGTGGTGGAGATAGGCAAATCTGCAGTGATTACTGCAATTGATGGATGTTTATTGTTTATCCAACATCATGACAGAACATCACGCCTGTATGCTCTGAGGGGGGACAATACTCCAAGATTGCGACAGTTAGGTGTATATTCCATTTATTAGGGACACATTAGGGATTACCGTAACATGTACTGTTTTATTTTATTTTATTGGAAAGGGTGACCTAACCAAACACTCTTGAAGGGTAGTTTGATGAGTGTTGGTTTGGTTCTGATTATGGCATACATGACAAAGTAACGGAACTGTTCAATTCTTAGCAGCAAATTTACGATACTCGACCAAATCTTTTATAGGCTACCCGGATATTTGAGTAACCTACCATAATCGTTATTAACCGACTTCAAAGGAGGAAGTTCGCAATTCCATGTTCTCCGATTACTCAAATATGGCTGGACCGATTTTTTTTTTAATGCTTGAAAGGATATATCCTTCCTACGTGGTTCCATAATCATCAAGTCAGGGTACTGATGATGGGATCCTGGAGGGGGGAGAAAATAGAGGGAACTCTTCAAATTTTATAGGCACACAAGAAACGATTTGGGTAGTTTTAGGAAGAGTACTTTCTCGGAGTGATCTCGTTTCAATTTGGTACAGATGTGATGAAGAACTTCAGAGATAGGCAACGAAACTCCTCAATAAATGATAGCAAATGTACTGGGATTGTTGAAATCTCATGTCTGTCTTTTGCTTACACCAGTTCATAACAAAAACGTTGTGAAAGGGTAAGTGTAACATGTGAACCACTAAAACTGAAAACTAAATCAATCAAATCTCTTTTATGGGACGCAGGCGAAGTTGCGTGGGTCAGCTAGTATTATAATAAAAAATATATCTTTTTACCGATCACAATTTATAATCTCTCAAGTTTTAGATATAGATACCTACAACTTTTACATCGAGTTTATAATCTCTATTAGCAAGTTATTTTGTAAGTAGTCGGAGTTTGCTATGGTACATATACCTACCTTTCTTTTTTTAGGTGCTCTGCGGATATATTAATACGTACTGCAAATGTAGAAAATGTCCAAGGCAAAAGTTTAAATAAATAAATGTCGCCAAGAACCTACGTGAAGCGAGTCTTTCGTATAGTCTCTGTGGTTACACAATGCCTATTGTTGATAAATGTATACTAAGAGATTATTGTAAACGCTTATTGTACTATTGACCGCTATTGTAAGTACAGCCACTAAACACTTTACAAAATAACAGATTTTTTTATTTGATGAACCAACAACAAGCCTCACAGTCACATCAAAGAAAAAATGTAATCAATGAAATTATTTGTTGATAATAACAATAACTACCTACATTATTCAACATATATAATGTTCACACTGTAGCAAGAGAACTCATTGTCACGTGGGAAAAGTCGCAGGTAAGTATTATGTAGGAGCTTGACCATTCATAATAACAACCAGGTAAATTGGGTACATATTATTACATTTCACACAGTGATAATCCTAAGTTCTAACATCTATTTGTTTGAGTTCATGTCGTCTTTCAAACATGAATCGCCTACGCGCCACCGATAGCACACAATCACACGCCGCCCGCGGCGTCCACTATTCAATGAAGTTGCGCGTGTATGCGTCACTCAGCGTCAGGAATGCGTATGTGTACGAACACTAGCTCCTTACTGCTCATCACAGCGTCTATCCCTTTCGCTCGTGATGTCGGATGAGATAGCATGCATTTTAACCCCGCCCACCAACTAGTTCGTGCCGTCAGAGCGTGTGTTCTTAAGGGTTAAAATTACGCCACAGGATCAACATGTTCTTAGATTCTTATGGCAAGAATCACCAAGCGCTCCCATAAAAACATGCGCTATGCAAAGTTTAATATTTGGTGCAACGTGTTCTCCTTTTATAGCACAGTATATTAAAAATAAAAATGCACTTAAATATGACGACTTATACCCAGAAGCCGTACAAGTAATTATAAAAAATCATTACATGGATGATTGTTTGTATTCGACTCCTGATGCAAATAATGCTATCAAGTTAATTCAACAAATTACTCAAATTCATAAACAAGGTGGATTTGAGATAAGAGGTTGGTCAAGCAATGACAAACAGGTTTTAGAAACAATACCGCCAGATGCGCTCGCGCCCACAGCTGTTCAATTCAAGGACGGAGTTATGAACACAACTGAGCGCACTTTAGGTTTGATGTGGCATCCGTCGGATGATACCTTTGGATTTAAAGTATCATTTAATCGGGTTTCGGAGGCGATATTAAATGGATTGGAGCCTCCTACTAAAGCTAAAATGCTAAGTATTATAATGTCTGTTTATGATATTCATGGTTTTTTGTCGCCGTTTATTATAAAAAGTAAAATAATTTTTCAGAGTGTACATCGTAGTGGCATTGACTGGAACTGCCGCATCCAACCCGACGAACATAGTAGATGGGTAAGGTGGCTCGAGGAATTAAAACATCTAGATTCGTTACGCATACCACGATGCTATGCTAGTGCAGGAGTTTGGACCCAATGCTACGATGACATGAAGCATGAGATGAGTGCGCCTAAGATTATTAGGACCGAGTTGCACATATTTTGTGACTCGAGTACTAAGGCTTTCGCAGCCGTGATTTATTGGCGATTTATTCGCTCAAATGGTACTGTATCAGTCTGTTTTGTAGCGGGTAAAAGCAGGGTTACGCCTCTGCGCCCTGTATCAGTGCCGAGGCTTGAACTGCAAGGAGCCGTACTCGCGGCTCGACTTGTGAACACAGTTCAAAGTGAACATAAAGATATAAAGGCAGACAAACGATACTTTTGGACTGATTCATACACTGTTCTTCAGTGGATACGTGGTGATCCTAGAGACTATAAGCCGTATGTTGCACATCGTCTAGGTGAAATCGATGAGCTGACCACCACCATGGAATGGCGGTACGTGCCGTCCGGACTGAACGCGGCTGACATAGCCACGCGCGATGATGCGCCACCACTACAGTTTCAGGACGTATGGTTTCAAGGTCCGCGCTTTTTAAGAGAACCAGAAAGTAAATGGCCTAAAGATCTTAAAAAATGTAAACAATTGGCTGAGACCATTTGTGAGCAAAAAATTGTTAGCGTCACAGCCACGACAATTAATTATAGTACTGTGTTTCCAGTACCTAATGAGAACAACTTTTCATCGTGGATTCGATTGCTAATGACAACTGCAAGGGTCTTATTGTTTATCAACAAATGTCGACGTAAAGGCAATCGAATTGACAATGAAATGTTGCGTAAGGCAGAGGACTTGTTGATAAAATAAAACCGACTTCAAAAAGAAAAAGTGAAAAATAACTTTAGCTTCTGAAGTCGGTGACGTTTGTATGATTGATTTAATTTTTTTGTCACCGACTTCAGAAGCTAAAGTTATTTTTCACTTTTTCTTTTTGAAGTCGGTTTTATTTTTTGCAAAAAAGTTTTTATTTTTCACTTTTTAGTGGTTCACATGGAAAGTGCATACCGTTACAATTACAACAAGCCCAAACACGACTAGGATACATTGTCTCATTATGGAGTTCCGTGACTCTTGGCTTCATCATCAGATCTGATGGTAGAATGGTTCTTATCAAACGCAAATGCTTCACTTGTTGTAGAAAATATAAAAATTGCTGTACGTTATCCTATAAAATTTGAAGAGTTCCCTCGATTTCGCCAAGATTCCATCATCAGATCCCGACTTGGCGACTATGGGACCAACTTGGAAGTATACCCTTTCAAACAAAAAAAGAATTTTTCAAATCGGTTTAGGCGTCTTCGAGTAATCGGGTAACATACATAAAAAAAAAAAAAAAAAAAAAAAAAAATACATACAGTCGAATAGAGAACCTCCTCCTTTTTGGAAGTCGGTTAAAAAGTGTCAATATGATTCTTTTGCTACGGAGATAGAAAGTTTAAAACAAAACAAGCCATTATTAAAAAATAGCCGATTATTAAATCTAACACCTTATCTTGACAGTGCGGGCTTACTACGAGTTGGCGGCCGCATCGACAAGACCGAAGGTGTCACGGAGGATACCAAGAGACCTGTTATTCTCGATGGTCAACGGAGGATGACCAGACTTCTGGTGGAGTACTACCACCGACGAGCGCTACATGGAGCTCATGAACTAGTAGTCAACGAACTAAGGCAACGCTACTGGATCTTGAAGCTCCGCCCCACTGTGCGCGCGGTGGCAGCGCGCTGCCTGTTCTGCAGGTACCGACGTGCGACGCCGCAACCGCAACGCATGGGTGACTTGCCGTCGGCCCGACTGCAGCACAACCGACGTCCGTTTACATTCTCAGGTATTGATTTCTTTGGACCAATGGAGGTCACAGTGGGTCGTGGTAGACAAAAACGCTACGGCATGTTATTTACGTGTTTAACAGTTCGAGCTGTGCACGTAGAAATAACCGAGAGTCTTACCACTGATTCTACACTGATGGCCCTGAGAAGAATGATAGCCCGGAGAGGGGCACCTACTGTGATCTACTCAGATAACGGTACCAACCTGAGAGGAGCGGACACCGAGTTAAAACGCAGCATCGCTGAGCTCGATGTAGATGTTCTGCGTAATGACGGGCTGCTTAGAGGTATTGAGTGGCGTTTTATACCCCCAGGCGCACCCGAAATGGGAGGAGCTTGGGAACGTATGGTGCGCACCGTTAAGACAGCTCTCCGAGTTATATTGAAGGAGCGTGCGCCCCGTCCTGAAACCCTCTCAACTTTGATGGCTGAAGTTGAAGCTCTAGTCAACAGCAGACCCATCACGTATGTTTCGACGGACCCAAATTACCCCGAGGCTCTGACACCTAACCATTTTTTAATAGGTACGTCATCAATTGGACCATCTTATGGAAGGTACACAGACGTGGATCTTCACCTTAGGAAGCAGTGGCGTATAGCGCAGAGACTGACGGACATGTTTTGGTCGCGTTGGCTTAAAGAATATTTGCCCACACTTTTGCCGCGTCAAAAGTGGAGTAGTGAGCAGAGGTCATTGCGTGTAGGAGATTATGTCTTGATAGTCGAACCGAACTTAGAGCGTGGTTCATGGCGGCACGGTGTAGTGAGTGCGGCACTCCCCGGGGATGACGGGCGCATTCGCGTCGTGGACGTGCGCACTCGCACGGGCGTGCTGCGACGACCAGCCACACGCGTCGCCTTACTTGCACCTGAGTGTAATCGTGATGACTAGTCATCACTAGGGGGTGGAATTGTAGGCGACGCATATTATTATTGTTGTAAATTATATTAGCAATAAGATTTTAGCGTTAAGTTAGATGTAAGAAAACTTGATTTCTGAACTTGTAACGCCATCTATTGGTCATTTTATAAATAAATAATTATAAAGACGTTTGTGGGTAGCTAGCTCAATATTGGTACATTTTTCTATGCAGTTTTCGTTTATCCACAGTTGTAGTAAAGTAAGTGTGTCCGCCGCGTTGAATCCTTTCGCTCGCACCAACGTCTTTTTTTCCCTTTGTCTACCTAAATTATTGCGTTTCATTACCCTATCACCTACAGTTATATTATGTTGTTGTTTCACACCACAAGCAGTGCGCGTCCTTGCGCAAGCAGTGCGCGTCCTTGCGCAAGCAGTGCGCGTCCTTGGTGCGCAGGGTGCGGGCCAGCTCCAATGCTGTCCTGGCGATGATCGCTGGACGTTTGGACTGCCCTTTTATTAGGAAGTGCTGCAGTAGGCATACAGCCTTCAGGGCGTGTAAGCGACCGATTTGACATCTTTGTTGTATGATATTTTATACAAAATTTACCCTACACTCTTATTTGGATGTGTGATTTTTATTATTATATAACGGCAGTGGTAAAAATAAACAGCAACTGATTTAAACTTTTATTCGGGCAGAGTTTTCCCTTACAATTATTATCAATAAGTCAGTACACAAAATCATTGCTCCGGGCTTTTATAAGCATGGCTGGCTGACGGCTACTTCACCTCCCCCGGCTCGCAATTTGGCGGGGCAGGCTCCCATGGTGGGGAAGTGACGTAGCGGCTAGGCATGGCGGGCTTGACAGCCGGCTCGGCTTAACGGCTGGCTAGTGACATCTAGCGTTACAATTATCTAATTTCCGATTCATTTTTTACATGACATTGACTTTGATTTGATTTCCCGGACATTGTACTTATTTATGATTTGTTGACATTGTATTTATGATAATGTTATTTTTACAATTAAATTTACATTTTTATGTTATTTTTTTATTTGTATTTTATCTTGTCTCGTAACGTGTAATTTTTAACATGGGGGAACCTGAAATAAATAGTTTTTTTTTATTTAATTTTTTATACAAGGTGTAAACATCACGAAGCCGTCAACCAAGCATTCTGTACACCAAACTTACTAACTTTTTGCAAAAATTATTACTGGGAAACAACTTCTTTTTTTGGTAGTGCTTACCCCTTCACAGTGTACCGGCGTGATTTTAGGTTATGAACTGGTGTAAACAATAGACAGATATGAGATTTCAGCATATTTGCTATCATTTATTGAGGAGTTCCGTTGCATATCTCCGAATTCTCGTCAATGTACCCTTGAAGTACATCCTATCCAAAAAAAAAAAAGCAATACATGTCACGGTAATAGTACATAACCCCAATAAATGGAACTTAACACACGTAACTGTCGAAATCTGGGTAGTAGAAAGTAGAAAGTGTCTAATCAACTTCAATACTCTTTAAGATGCAAACTGAGAAAGAGTCAGACTTGTGATAAAGTAACCACACAATGCGTCTAAAACGGCAGCAAACTGCAACGTGGCAGGCCCAGAAGGAGATGGTGGGACGAACTCGACTCTTTTCACAAGGATAAGCGAATTTGCTTTGCAGTGGGATACAAATGACTAAGTACAGCAGTCATTGTGCCGATAGTCGTGTCGTCCAATGGCTTAATAGCCAAGAGCCTCGAACAACATCTAGAAGGCTCTCGCTTGGCAGCTGGATCAACGGATTGATTCAGAAAGCAGTACTTCTGGATATGGCTCGTATTGTTAGGAGGTTCCTCTCTTAAGAGCCCTGACCACCGGCAGCTCGGACCCTATTCCCAGCGCTGGTGGGGTACTATTTATTATATTTTAAAAGTTACTAGTTTCAATTAGTGGTTTTAGTTAGTTCGTTGCTAGTTTTGTTAGTTAGTTATTGTAAAAAAAACATTTATTTACATGGGTTTTACAACGTGACGCCGCCGCCGAAGCGTCACGTTGTAAAACCCACTACATTGTGGAATTCACCTCGCGCTGTGGAGGGTGTAGACTCCCATGAAAAGAAAATGCGCCATTCCTGATAAAACCGATTAATGTAACCTCACCCCAAAACATTTTATATTCGCCTAAAAAGCGTAGTTTATTTCTGTCTGCAGGGTGTAAAGAAACTTAACTAACCTAACGTCGGGGTGCCCCAAGTCCCGATTATGGGGGCAGCGATAATTTGATCGCATGCATTTCACAAATTTACGGTTTCACTTCGACAGATTTTAATAAGCAGTATGTATACGTAATAGACAGTTTATAACCTCGCTAGACATATTACAATCTAACGTTTTTTACAATTTTACGGTGACTTGAAGAAATATTTGAAAATGTTAAAAATATGTTAGACAATGAATAAAGGAAGAAATAATACAAACACCTCATCGTAAGTATCTTCTTTGAGTGATACTGGTTCAAACAACAAATTACAACAGCATTTGTTGAAAGTACAATATAAAAGCCAGTGATAATTAAATTGTACTCGTAATAATGACAATCATTCTCAAAATATGACTTTATCATATCATAATTTATAGCATACTCAAGGACCTTTCTTCACTTAACATGAGTCAAGTGTAATATTTTAAGCTCTGTTATTACATGGCGCCTGTTGATAATATTCGAATACGTGGAATTATTGGCTTAAAACGATTGCAACTACACTTTTAACTTTTAATTTAGAAAATTTAAAGTAAACTTGAATTATACAATGATGTGTTAATTATTTAAATACATTTTAGGTATTTTTTTTTTTTAATGTTTACCGTATCACTACATAGTATAAAACCAAAGTCCCCCGCCGCGTCTGTCTGTCTTGTATATAATGTCCATCGACAATTTTGCTCTGTATAGAAAGTTAACTTTAGAAGTTACGATGCAGCGCCACTTTTGCAAGACAGTGATGTTTCAACTGTAAAAATGTAAGGAGCTTTTGAAATACCCGTGGTAGCACAGTGTTTTTTATTATAATTCAGTTAAATATTAATATCAGGTGAATATTATATTACAATTGACGCACGTATACTACCCATTGCTATGATTTTTTTTTACAAATGTAAACGTTATTTTCATATTTTGGAGACGTCAAAACTATAATTTAAAAATAATGATGGCTGAATCGTAACGGCCCTGACATATATTATTGTAAATGGTGGACATACACCTTTCATCGAACACTGCTCTCCAAGTTTATAATATAATAGTGCATCAAAAATATTTTGCGCCTAAGTATTATTAATAGCATAACCTATAAGTGCAGATTCAGGAACCAAACAGTCACGTACTCAGTGGTACAGTTTTCATTTGTCGTTCGTTCTTCAAAATTATCCGATAAGTTTAGTTGTTCAGATAAGCAAAGATTGAAAATCATTATTTTGTCAAAGCCCAACACACATCACGGAGACGTCACTCTTCCGTTATAATGTTCTGATTAATTTCGTTGCTTGTCTCGACGCTTTTCTGGTGATCACCACTGTTGATTCTGGCTTTCAGGAGTTACAGTGATTGGGAATAGTGTCGCGGGCTTATAAAAAATAACTGGAAATTGGGATATATTTACCATGTTTATTATTTACATTGAGTTCCCAATATTTTGGCACTTTTGCAAATGCCATGATCACGGATAAACGGAAATTATATTATTGAGGGTGTTTATGAGACAAAACGATCTACCGTTTTCCAGATACTTTTTGCGTGTATCAGTCAAACAAAACGCACAGGTAGCTTGCAAAATATCAGAACACATCGGGGCGGTGAAACACAATGATATCTAAAAATCGGCCATAGCTAAAAACCTTGTGGAATCAAGATTGAACCACTGGATTGAGTTACATAACCCAGTTTCAAATGTTAAATGATAATTTTAGTGGTCATGTCACTTCAAAACTTAAATGAGATCTTTAATATCCAGGCAACTGATGCAGGCCAACAAGGAGTGATGATGATGCACTATTGCTTTAAGTGAGGAATTACGAAGTTTATTGCATAAATTGTTATCAGATAACATATATATGTCACCGTAAAATTGTCAAATACGTTATATTACAATATAACGTGTATCTCTCTAGCGATATTGTAAAGTCTCGAATTATTGTCAACTGAACATACGGAAGTATCCCTTGCCCCCATAAACGGGACTTGGGGTTAGGTTAGTTAGGTTCCTTTAAACCCTGCACTCGGAAATAGGGGCCCCGCGAAGCGGGGCTCCGTCGACTACGCTTTTTAGGGGAATATGAAGTGTTTTAAGGTTAGGTTATATTAATCGATATTTCTCAGGAATGGTACAGTATCTTTTCCTGAGAGTGGTACCACTGGGCAAGGAGGACCCCTTCTTCTCTCCACACCGCGTGAGTTGACTACCATCGCATGCATTACACGAAAATTAATGCGTTTTATTGTAAGCAGTATGTTCATTTGACAATAATTCGAGACTACAATATCGCTAGTGATATTACAATATAACGTATTTGACAATTTTACGGTGACATATACATACATTGACTGTCCGATAAACATGAATATTGAATTTAGAATGAAACATTTCAGAAATACTATTTATTTTTAGACTTGATCGCAAGTCAAATCGATACGAAGACTATTTCAAACCAAACTAACTTGCATTATTTAAATCCGTTTGAAATGCATTAGATACTTAATGGTTTTATTACCTATCTTGACAAAGCTTTACCCCTGAACGCCTTGTATTATTTTATTACCAATCTAAGGTCACAACCCACTTATTATAAATAAAAAAAACCCCACCGCCCAAAGGGGGGGGGGGGCCCTTTCGAAGGTGTCATCTTCGAATTCATCTCATTATTTTATGTAGAAATTCTTAAGAGACGGAATTATTTCAACATGATAAAGAATATTATTTACAAGTATATAAAGTAGTGTGCCCAGACCTGACTCTCCGTTCTTCACCTCAGTGACTCGACTACTTTTTATTCATAATTTTGAAGTATGGTTTTGGGTAGTTGTAAAACGTAATCTGAATCACAATGCAAATCATAGTGATAATATGGATACAAACAAAGCGATAAATGTGCAGCGCGTGCTATTATCATGTTGTTGGCAGTTTCACAATCATAAGATAAACTAAGTATAGTTAGGAGGAAGAAAGTAGAGGTGAGCTTTCTTCTTCTTGGTAAAGTTCCTTTAAGTAAAAAAAAATATACATTATCCTCCCGACCGAGTTACAGAGTTACTAAGTCCGTAACTCAGTCGGGAGTTAGTACACTGTGTTCGCAGGAGATAATATATCGCTCAAATGTGCGAACAGATAGATGCACTATCTGATCCTTTACGTACTATGGGACAGCATTCCGATAAGACAAGGGAGAACACGGGGCCATCACACCACCATCTAGTAATATCCTGCTGCTAATTGGAATTCTAGTATCACTTTGCCCCACCCGGGAATCGAACCCAGGACACAACACTCAGTAGTCACACTTGCAACCACGAGACGAACGAGATCATGCCGACCACGGCCTACAATCCTAACACAAAATCAAATCTTAGAATGTTGTCAACACCTCCTCTAAGTTTTCTCTAAAGAACTTTCGACGTACTTTGGTCTTATTTGCCTTTATTTATCTACTTTGAATCTGAACATTGTGAGAAGAAAGGGATGAATTGAGATATACCATTGAAGAGTTCCAGCAATTAACTCACTAGACTCGATTGAAAGATAAAAGCATGCTTAATCAAATCTTGAGCATATCTCCTATCACAGGCTTATAAAATCATATTGTTTGTTTGTTGCACACAAAGACAGGTTTTATTTTAATATGTAGGTACGTATACCTAATTGGTTTCCATTTTTTGGCACTCAACATATTTTTTGAAGTGTTATCAATTGTTGCAATTATAACAATTGTATTAAATAAACATTGTAAATATATTAAAAGATGCATTTACTTCCTTCAGGCATTTGTAGGGTATGATGACATAAGAACTTCACGAAACGGTATTACAGTAATACAGTAAATTAATCAAACAATTCAAATACGAGGAGCTCGTGGCTACATAATAACAGCCGCTCGGGTCGATTTTTAGGTGAAGCCGCGCGTGCTTGCCTAGATTGCAGCAGTTAATCCCGGTTGTCATTTGTAGATTTTCCGCAATCGTTACAGGTAATGTGGCCCAAAAAGTCTGACAACTAGTCTTACCAAGGGGTATCGTATTACCCAGTACTAACAGGGTTGCGGGGGTCAGATAGGCAGGCAGTCGCTCTATATAAAATACTGGTATTCAGCTACATCTGATTAGACTGGAAGCCGGCCCCAACAAGGCTGGAAAAAGCTGAGCAGATGATGAATAAAACAATTCAAATAAAACTCTAGTTACTTTAAAGCTTTTACATGGAAAAACAAAAGTTGTCCATAACTGCGAATAATACATTTAAAATGATTAAAGATTGCTGCACTGTGAAGGATGTTGTTATTTGGAGGCGGAGAACTTTAAATTGTAATCACTCGAAATTTCTAAAAGAACTGACTAAAACTCCATTAATGATGCAATGTGTTAAAGCCCAAAGTTTTGTTGATATTCAAATAAGCCATGGCAACTAAGAGATGACCAGTCACATCTGAAAGCACACGAACATGACGCATGGATCAGCACCATTCAACTCAGCCATATTGAGGGAAACTATATCCGACACACGTGCCAACATCAATGAGACATATATATTATAATAATCAATCATAACACCGAAATTCGAGTGTACTCAAAGAATTTATAGGGTACAATCTCAATTCATCGCCCATGTTTTGCAACACCTGAAATCTAAGCATTACGGACTGGGTAAACTTGCACTTAGCCTGGTAAAATCTTATTTGAGTGATAGAAAACCACATGTTCAAATAAATGGTGTTCATTCACAGGGTTGAAAGTAAAAATAGGGGTTCCGCAAGGATCAATATTGGGTCCTTTCCTTTTTCTAGTATATATAAATGATCTACCTTATTTATTGAAAAACCAACCCCTCAAAATATGGTGTTCTGTATCTTTAAGATAAATAGACGGGCCCAAAATCTAGATGACGTGAATAATGCCCTACTTCAGGTCCAAAATTGGCTCACAGCAAACAATTTGGTAATAAATGAAAAAAAAAACTAAATGCATAAGATTTGCCTTACCGAATATAAAAAGTAGTGATTGTGAGATAATATTGCATAAAGACAAACTCGAATTCGTAGACAAAACGGTTTTCCTGGGATTTACGCCTGATTCAAGGCTACAATGGAGTTCTCATTTAACATCTCTTGCGGGGCGCTTAAATTCAGCAGCATAATTATGCCATTAGTAAAATCTGTCAATTTTCGCTAGATAACGCTAGACTGGTCTATTTTAGTTACTTTTATTGTATAATGTCTTATGGAATTTTGCTGTGGGGGCGGGCTGCTGATATTGAGTCTATATTTATTTTATTCTGCAGAAAAGAGCCATCAGAGCCATATAATATAATCTTCGTAGGCGGGATTCTCTTAGGGAACTGTTAAAGGATATTGGCATCATTCCTGTTCATTGCCTGCATCTACGAAAACATAATGTACGTCGGAAAAAATCTGCATCTTTTTGGTAAAAGAGGTGACAGACACAATTACAGTAGGTACTAGAAATAGGGACCAACTAGTTCAGCCAGGCTTCAGACTCGCTAAAGTAGACTATCTATCATGGGGGGGTTTGAGATGCTACAATAAAATTCCACAAAGTATTCTTGAATGGAATCAGACGCAATTTAAAACATGCATTAAACGCACACTATGTAAGTAAGCATATTACAAGTTGAGCGATTATATCGCTGATAAAAATGCTTGGCTCGATGCTAGTCCTGCTCCACAAGGACAGGGGCGCATAAACAAATAGCAATAAATAGTATTGTTGGAGCTGCTGAAGATTTTATAACAATCTTTGCATTGTATAGATTCAATATTTTTAGTATTATATAATAGCATAGCATTGTGAGTACTATGTACTAGAAAGCTATCATTCACTGGAATACCTTTTCTTGTCATGAATGTGCCCTGGCGGTTGAGAGTATGTCATGCTCGCTTAAATGTCTCTCTGATGGTGGCGGGTGTGTCGGATCATTCAGTTCCCTTCAAAATGGTTGAGCTGAATGGTGCTGATCCATGCGTCATGTTCGTGAACGGGCGCTGTCAGTTGTGACTGGTGATCTTTTTGTCGCCATGGCTTATTTAAATTAATTATTTTGTTTTTGAGTTGTATTTTATTTTTGTTTTGCTATGGACACTTTTAACGTGCACATCTTGCTACATTGTTCTCACTAAATATACCATCTCAACATGAATGATGTAACCTAGATTTTGTTACAATATTTTGTTTTAAAAGAGTGTCCATGGAGTTTCTTGCCCGTTCTTCTCCATAGAGGTCTACGCTAGGGAATGGGCTACTATAGTACTTTCACAGTTTTTATGTCTTGGACTGTAGCTTTATTTAATGTTCATCTTCGATTCGACAATTCAAAAGTACCTGTATGGCCTACTTGAAATAGTACCTAGCTTTAATTTTGATTTTTAACCACTACAAAAGCTCGCTCGTCACCAGTATTGCCTGCCGCGCCGGTCGCGCCTTCATTAGCCCTAGTCGCTAGGCTCACAGTGTGGACGCACGCCCACGCAGCACGCACCACTTGTCCAACTACAATTTTTGGATTCAGACTATCTTTATTCTAGATAATAGCTCAGAGGTCAAGTCGGCGCCCTCTTATTAACTCTGTATATATCGGTATGTTTATGTCACATGTACACTTTATTGTTTACTAACTTATGCCGCCTGCGGTCTCGCCCGCGTGGGTTTCGGAAATTATCCAAGGGCATGGCTATTTTATTTTATTTTATTTTATTTTATTAATTTTAAGAAAAGTTACAGCTAATACATTTGAGTAGTAAAAAGTAACATGTAGAAAAAAGCCAATTACAACTTTCCACTTATAAACTAATGTATGAATTTACAAAACGATACAAACAGCGTTATGGTAAAACAAAGAAACAAATAAAGAGAGTAAACAAAAATAAAATACATTACACAATAAAGTTACACTTCAAAGAAAAAGTTACTTAACATTTTTTTTATTTTCTGGACACTATTTGTAAATAAATCAAGCTCAACATCCCGGCACACTATATCGAACATTCGACATGCCCTTAGGATATATGCATTTTGCCTATAGTTAGTTTTTACTATAGGTACATGAAGGAGATGAGGTCTCCTAAGAAACACAGACGGCACACGAAGTCCAATCTTGGCCACCAGCTCAGGGACGTCAGTAGATCCGTTCATTATGCTAAATAGAAAAGCGAGATCTGCAATTTTTCGTCGCTCTTGCAAAGGAAGTATATGAAATTTCTTACACCGACTAGTATAGTTAGGAAGATAAGTATTTGAACGATATTGAATGTACCTTAAAAATCGCCTTTGTATTCCTTCGAGGCGATTAATATAAACATTGTAATTTGGATTCCAAATTTGAGAAGCATATTCGAGATGGCTACGGACAAAAGCACAGTATAGAATTTTCATGGTTTTGACATTCTTAAACTCAGAAGCAACCCTGAAAATAAAACCTAAAGCTTTAGAAGCCTTGTTGACTATATTATTAATATGCTCATCAAACAAAAGCTTCGAGTCAAAAGTCACCCCAAGATCCTTGATGACGTTGACTCTGGCAATTGAGGTATTCAATAATTTGTAGTCATATATAATAGGGTTTGGTTTCCGAGTAAATGTACATACATAGCATTTTGAAATGTTTAAATCTAACCTATTTCGGACGCAGTAATCATGGAAGCGGTTCAGATCCTCCTGAAGTAGGTGTGCATCATTAATGGTTGAAACATCACTCAGAATTTTCATATCATCTGCATACAATAAAATTTTAGAGTTTAAGAAGCAAGAGGCGATATCATTAACAAAAATATTAAATAAAAGGGGTCCTAATAAGGATCCTTGGGGAACCCCCGACGGGATGAACATCGCTCTCGAGGTATAACCGTTGAGGACCACAGTCTGGCACCTATTCTCGACATATGATACAAACCATCTGTACAAGCTACCCCTCACACCGATCTCTAACAGTTTGCGCACTAGAAGTGCATGATCTATTCGATCAAAACATTTACTGTAGTCAGTGTATATAACATCGACCTGAGACCTCTTGGACATATGCTCTGAAAGATAGTCACTACAGACCACGAGATTGGATGTGGTGGATCGACCTTTTAAGAATCCATGCTGATGTTCGGAGAAACTTAATTTTAGTGTAGAAGATAGTTGTACGTGTACGATTTTCTCCATAATTTTAGCGAACACGCAGAGTTTGGAGATCGGTCTATAGTTTTCAACGCTACCCTTAGGTCCTTTTTTATGAATCGGTGTTATATACGCCGACTTCCAGATTGTAGGCACCACTCCTAAGTCAAATGACCGTTTGAATAATATAGCTAATGGACTGGATAGACACCTGGCACATTTGGTTATAAAAACTGGTGAAATATTATCCGGACCAGCGGATTTATTAACATCCACTTGCTTTAGCAACCGAAATACGTCCTCCTCTCTCACATCAATAGAGCAGATGTCTGATACAAGACCAGTAGACTGATCCATTCCTGCATAGGCTGAAAATTCATTCGCGTCGAGTCGCTCTTGGAAGTTCGAAAAGAAATAGTCGCCAAACATATTGCAAATTTCCTCCCCGTTACTAGACGACACTTCACCAAATTTTAGTACAGATGGGTAACAGTTAGTTTGTTGTTTAGATTTAACATATTGCCAAAAAGCCCTGGGATTTTTAGAAATGGCTAATTCAATGTTTGCTATATAGTCATCAAACATTTCCTTCTCCAGATCTTTAGCCCGTTGACGTAAGATAACAAAAGAATGATAGTCCGAGAGATTTCCATAGGTTTTAAATTTTGAATGAAATTTAGATTTTTCTTTAATTATTTTAATAAGAGGGCTTTTGTACCATGGAGGATACTTAGCCCTTGGAGCGACGGTTTTAGATGGAATATGTGTATTATGCAGCAAGTTGATAGTGCGATAAAAGAAATCAACAGCTTCCTCAAGGGGCCTACAGTTTAGCTCTGCTGGCCAATCGATTGCCATCATTTCTTCAATGATTGCGTCATAGTTCGCCTGAGCATACAAGAACTTGATTCGAGGCCGAGAATGCAGCTGATGAAGTTGGACGAAGTCGGCAGAGATACAGAGCGCTTTATGATGCGAGTCCTCATGCACCAGGGGATCCAGGCTGCAAGTGACAGCCACTTCACTGTTAGACAAGACGAGGTCAAGAATCCTGTTGTTTACATTTCGATGGGAGTTGTACTGTAGCAGATTGCAAGCGGTGAGAGTATCGCAAAAGCTGGTTTGAATGGGACCATGCAAATTACCAGGCCATAGATGACCACCGTCCACTTCAGCGTGCCAGGCAATATTCGGTTGGTTAAAATCACCAAGCACTAAGAATTTATCAGCGGGATGTTTAAGAACTATATCAGATAAATTACTTGAAAAATTATTGAGTTGGACCATTAAAGAGTTGCCAGATTGCTGACTACATATATACACAACACATAAATGTATTTTATAGGTTACTTTCGGTTTCTTTTGGTGTAAAGTTAAGGTAACCCACAGATCCTCGGCAGACGAGCACCATTCGTTGCGGACATCGGCAACTAGTTCACGACGTATAGCTATTAAAACCCCTCCACCCATAGTTTGATTAGTTTGCGAGTAACTTCGGTCACGCCTCCAAACCAAATATCGATTATCAAACAATTCACTATCGGAGATTCCATCAATAAGCCATGTTTCCGTCAGACAAATGACATCAAAAGAATTTACACAAACATTTCTGTAGAAAACAGATGTTTTTGTCCGTAGCCCCCGAACATTTTGATAAAAAATACTAATAGGCGCCATAATAATTCAAAGGTAAAACCAGAAAAATAATTGAAAAGATATAAGGTACACTCAGAAATAGTGCCAAGTAAAAGCTATAAGTAGTAAAAGTCGGTTTAAGCAGCAAGTGGTGGCAAAATAAAGCGAAAACTATATAAAATAAATAAGATATGATGAGGTAAGTGCAAGAAATCGTATTAAAAGTGTAGAAACATTTAGTTTTAAAATTGTATAGGATACGAGTCAGAAATTTCAAGTGTAAGCAGATCTCACCTCTAACCTCACTAACATAGAGTATGAAATGAGAATAAACAAAACCTAATGAGTCGAATGAATAGTCGACACCAAGCGATAAGAGAACAAAAGGCGGGCGAGAATGGAATGTGTGCAAAAAATACGTACCTATGTTTCTCAAACTTAAGGCGAGCGAGTTCACAAATAACAATGATATGTCCACAACATCAATCAAAAAAACTTTTTCAAAGGGAGTAAACAACACGCAGTAAAGAGGAGAGGTTTTAATTAAAAAACAAAGTTTTTTAAATCTTGCTCTGTGTGTATGCAGTGTTTTGGAGACGCGGTGTTTTTTCTCACAAGTATTTTGCATCCTCTAACCCACACATGTTCAAAGCCACGCTCTTTGGCTAAAGCTTTGGTTCTATTCAGTAGCAGCCTTATTACAAAAAGCGGTTTAACTAAAAAACCTGGTTTAAACTTCTATAAACTATGGTCTAAACAAAAATGGTATTACAAATCGTGGTTTTGCGATAAAACATAGACTATATCATGGTCTAACGCTAAACCTTGGCGACCCCTAGTTTAACGAAGGTCTAAACTACAAAATCGGCTCTGTCAAAGTTTCCCTTCTAGGTTATATCATCTTTTGAATTATGTTTTCTTATTTAAACTCGAAAATCGATTTAATTGATATTATGGATATTGAAGACACACACACAGCAGAAATTTAATCGTGTTTTCAGATCGTTTTTTTTTTGTCAATCCATTTCACATTAAATTATTAAAATTACTTAAGATGGTAAACAATGGGGCAATTGTTCTATTATAGACCTAAATTGTAAAGCTAAATGAACTTTGTTCAACCAACCGATTTGTTTAATGTTAAGGATAGTTTCATATAACGCGCAAGAATGTTACGTTTCGATCCACGTGCATAAAAATTTTAGAAAATAAATATGACATTAAGGAATATTTTTTAACTGAAACAAAACTGCAATCAACGAAATAACTAAATAATGTTTAAATAACCAGGTTTCAATATTTTTAGCATTCCTAAACATCATCTAATCATTAACGTATTATCAAAACGTTTTTTTTTTCTGGGAAAACGGAACGTTGCAATTGAATGATATCATGGTGAACGAATGATTTTTGTGTTAATCTGTGGTTGATGGTTCAAATGACAGTACTAAGAAGACCAAGGTTTTTTTAAGTTTTGTAATACGAATTAATTTAGACCGTCGTTCTGCAGATAAGCCTGGACTTTATAGTCCAGGTTTAAAACAAGGTTTATTTAGTTTTTTGTAATAAGACTGTAGGAGTTTGTTTTCTAGTGTGAGGTGGTCATTGATGTACACCCTGTTATTGCCCTGCAAGCCTAGATCACCAGCAATAAGTTTTTTATGTTTCCTCGCCGCCGCTATGAAGTCGTTTTTTAGGTAGCTGTTGTGTACAGAGCAAATAATATTTTTATTTAATTTGTCATTGCGTGTCGGCACCCTAGCTATGTAGTTAATTTGCTCCCTCTGTATATGAAAATCAATTGCTTCACCTATCTTGGCCAGGATTGCAAACAGGTCTTCATTATTGGATAATGGCACTCCCTTGATCTCAATATTGTTCATGCGCGACCTCTGTTCGTTCTCAGACTGCCGATCCTCAAGCCGGGTAATTCGATCCTGCAAATTGATTATCACTTCTTTGGTGGTCTTCATTGCTTCAATGTCATCTTCCAGAGCTAACACTTTAGTTGCTAACGCTTTCATTTCCTGACCGTAGGACTCAAACGACGATTTCATGTCATGTACTTCTTGCCGCATGGATTTTAACTCCGCCAGCTCACTTTGGATAGCCTTCACACTCTCTATCAATGCAGGCAATGCTTCCATTTTAGCTGACAGACGTTGCAGCTCAACCATGATGGTCTCTGAATTTGCTGTCGATGCCTTCAAACAACCAGTTTGAGGACTGGCAACCGGGGTAGCCTTGCAGCTTTGACATTTCCATGTCAATTTGCGCTCACCAAGTTTTCTCCATCCAGCCTCTGTTATCCCAGCGCAGGGGAAGTCGAATTTCGCCTTACAGGCAACACACGTAGCACCGTCCCTCGCTTCAGTGTCACAACGTTTACAAGTAAACATTACGACTGATTTTGATAGGAAGTTTGAGAAACACTCCAAGCGGTCGTTTTAGAAAAGTAAATATAATTATGATGCTATATGCTGTTTTAAACGATAATCTATTTCTGTGTCAGTGCTGGTGTTATTGACGAACATCCATCCGTCCAAGCTTTCGCATTTTATAACATTAAACATATAATAATAGTAAGATAGAGGGAATCACTTAGGTACACACTAACAGTGTAAAAAGTTAATAAAATATATTTGTAGTTAAAAGGCTTATCTTTACGTACGACCAAATTGGAAAGAAATGAAGTGTTTAGTCAAAGAACCAATAGGATTTAACTATGATGCCCATTTGTTTAGGTTTTTCCAAGTTAGAGCCCTGTTAATACCCTAACGAATACTCGTAAGAAAGCAATAGATAATTAAATAAAGAGCATTAGAAAAAAAAAAACGAAATTGCTTATTTTGATAGATAAATAAAGTACTTTTTGTGTGTTATAAGAACTTTAAAAGTTAAACCACCCATTGCAACTCCTTATGGATTAACAATGGGTGGTGTGGTCGCTAAAAACGATAATTTACCGATAACTTTGATGGTATTTATAGAGAAGGAAAAACGATATGCAGATTAGCCTTGAAATTGCAACTTCAACCGCACTTCAAATACCTGGTCTAATAACTTTTAAGCCAGGACATACCATCCTGCGCATACCACTGCATCATAATCATCGTGTCCCTTTTATCCCTATCTAGGTTGCCATAAGTTCAAAATATTCCGGATAAGTCCGGAATTTTAATTCCAGGTCCGTGGGGAATTCAAAAACGTACGGAGTTTCCAAATATAAGAACAGTAAAACACGTTCTATAATAAAATGAAATGGTTTATTCAGGCATATTTTAGGGCTCCGTAGCCAAGAGGCAAAAACAGGACCCTTATTTCTTCTTCGATTCGTCCTCTCAGTCTGTCTGTCCGTATGTGTCAGATGTTTTACTCCGAGTGGTGGCAACACAGAGTTGCAATTTAGACACAGGTGTCTTCTATGACCCGCTGTATAAAAAGGATGCCTTCCATACATGTAACTGAGGATTGATAAAAATTAAGATATTTAGTGATCTGGATTTTTTTCAAATGTCGGTTTTCTTCGGATACTTTCGACTTCCCGAAAGCAAAGTTATTTTCTAGTTTTTTGTGTTTTTTTGCTCAAAAGCTTTTTTGGTTTAATGGCAGCCAAATCCGGCGCACAACCCGAGTTCATTGACAGGAGAGCGAGCCTTTGTATTATTTAAAAACATTATCAATTGATTAATCTCGTTTACATAGAACGTTATCTTATCCTCGATTAATGTGAATATAATTATGATAGTTAGATAGATTGATTACAACGCAAGCTTAACAATCAAATAGTAGATTTTGTGCCTATTGGCAAACACACATGTTCCAAACTGGTGTTGACAAACGATATGTTACGAAAACTTTTTTTATTAACACTTTTAGTGTCGCACGCGTTTAGTGAATCTTGTGTAACCTACAATTTTGAAGATGACGATTTTCATGAAATGTTTTCAAATCTGGGGGTCTGTTCCCAATATCACTTCTGGGAAGTCGGGACTTACGATAGTATAGAAATAACCAGTCATAATGAACGCAGCAGTACATTCATTACTCCTATTTCTGAGTTAAGTTGTGTGTCCTCGTTCATGTTTCCAATGTCCAATTTAGGTAGAGTTGAAGTGCTTATTTATATGGTGGCAAAGATTGATAACGACCAAGTAACGGTATTGGCGAACCAGTTTGTGGAAAATGGTATTGACACCACTCTAGGACTCACTAGTTTCTCACGCCATGACCCAAATTACGCAGACGGGTGGCATACACTGGTAGTGAACTTGAGCAGCCAGGGAACGTCTACGGGCTACGTAAGTTTTTTTTATTTTTATAATTACATTTATTTACCCATGGGAGGAGGCCCAAGTCCCGGTAGCGAAAACGTTATATAAAGGCTAAAAATCTTAGCTATTCTTCTTCGTCACATGAAAGCTCTTTATATAGGAATAGAAGTTAACAACAATCGTTAATGTGTATTATGCTAATATAATATGGTAAGCTACATGATTACGGAGTGCAAAAGGATATGTTTTTGTCGACTCGGCCGTAGCCGTGCGTAATAGCTAGTGAATCTATAACGAATACTCATTTATTCGCCTGAATTATATACAAGATTAATGTACACTAAAAAGATAAAATCATGTTTATCTATGAATATTGAAAGCGAAAGTATACAAAGTTTCGTGTTCGTGCTTTTAACAGTTGCGGAGTTTTCTTATGAGGAGACGATCCTGGCTGTAGGATTAGGGTAACGTCTGCAATAAAAATGTATTGCCGCACCGGCGCGGCAGTGCAAGTACGTAGAACTCGATTAGATTTTGGAGTCAAAAACTCATTTTATCGAGAATAACTGTCAAATTTATCTAATCGAGTCCTATCGAATCCTACGTACTTGAACTGCAGAGTCGGAAAAAGTGTGTTCAAAATTTCAGTTTAATCGGTTGGGGTGAACTGACTAAAAATTCAATTGCAAGATTTGACCAACACGTACTTACGTTACTAATTAACAAGGCGAGTTAGATACCTAAAGCTTGTAAAAATGAAATGTTGTTCTTTTGTAAGCGCATCTCTGGAAAATAGCTAGACCGATTAGACTATTTTAGGTTTTTAGACAGGGTTACTAGTAATTCGACGTATCCCTTGTTACCAAACGTTCTACCGAATATCAAAACAATTTAATAAATCCAATTTAAAAACGATTTGCAGCGCGAATGTACTGAAATTTAAGTTATTATACGCAGCAAACCTTTGTTAACCATTAAAAGTTCAAAAAATCCTAAAACTTTAGCAAAAATCACTAATTAAACATTTGTTTGTAATTTTTGCCTTTTCTTAATAAGAAAATATTTTATAGTGACAATAAATAATACTACTTCAGATGTACAAATTACTAGAAAAATATACTTGTCCTATCAGACACATTCATCACATTTCAAGAAACTATTAAGTATTTGAAAACTATCAAGAATCGCGAAACATACATGGGGTATTTTCGGAATCAAATAGATACCCGGATAAAACTGGGTTTGCTTCTTCTTTTAGCATTTACCCGTAACTTATACAACGTGCCCTGTCATGGACTTGAATGAGCCCTATGTCATGCTCACTCAAATGTCCCGCTGATGGTGGCGCGTGTGTCGGGTCATTTAGTTCCCTTTAAAATGGTTGAGTTGAATGGTGCCGATGCATGCGTCATGTTCGTGAACGGGCGCTGTCGGTTGGGACTAGTCAGCTCTTGGTTGCCACGGCTTTTTTTTTAATTAATTATTTTATTTTTGAATTGTTTTTGTTTGTTTTTACTATGAACACTTTTATCGTGCACTTCTTGCTACTCGTACATTGTTCTCACATAATGCACCATCTCAAGAGGAATGATCTAACCAAGATTTTGTAACAACATTATGATTTAAAAGAGTGTCCATGGAGTTTCTTGCCCGTTCTTCTCCATAAAGATCTACGCTAGGGAATGGGCCACTACAGTACTTTCACAGTTTTTATGTCTTGTGACTGGGACGGTAGCTAAATTTAATTTTCATCTTTGTTTCGACAATTCAAAAGCGCCTGTAACTGGCCTACTTTAAATAAATGCTTTGATTTTGATTGATTTTGATTTTGAACGCTGAGCTTGTATAGGTTAGCTGGCGTCATTTGATAGTTAAAATCTCAAACGCATGACGCTATAGGGGTATGAAGAAAAAGGTGTAAAGTAAACACTGTTTTAAGCTTTCACGGTTAGGGTTCTTCATCCTCCTTAGAAAAGGGAGGATCCTCTAACCAGACAAGTGTTGTGTTTGGTGGGCAACAACTTGAGGCGACGGTTATTATCGGGTTTTTCTCTGAAAACTTAAAAATTGCGATATAGGTTTTTGAAGTGATTTGTGTCATAGATGGCGCTAATGTACTATGTTGCTGTAGTACTTTTTGTAGTGCCGCTGTACTGCTTTAGAAGATTTTGTCTCACAAATAGCTTGTTTGTATTGACTCATTTATGTATAATGAGTGGGTGCTATTATGAAAATAAAATAAAATGCGGGAAGCTATGCAGGGAGGCTTCATACAAAACAATAATAAACCAACGCCTTTGACGCAACTTGTTTTAATGAACGCAATGGAAAAGTTCAGAATAAATCGTATTTCATACTTAGACTGAACGTTCGAAGCATTGTACAGAATGCCTAGAAATTATATACAAAACCGGATTATACAGATTGCCGGTAACATTTTGATAAAGGTGATAAAGATGAAAGTTCTGACAGATATCGATACTTATAGGTAAGTTTAACAATAATATTGTGATAGAGGGATTAGCGTGCTAATAGATACACAGATTTACTTATTTGAAGCGGTTTTTAAAACATTTACTTTGCGAAACGTTTGAGCTGGAATCTTAAAATTCAATAGACAATTTTTTTACTTGCTACTCCAATACAAAACGGGTAAGTGTAAAGTAGAATAAGCAAAATTGTCCTAGCGTTAAGATATATGTATATGTATCCGAATGGATCTTTTTAAAAAAATATTTATTATTATGGCGTTTTCTCGATACTGAGTCACAGAGCTATTAATAGAGCTATAAATAATAGGTATTAACCTATGAAATTGTCGTTCTGCCGTACTAGCTATTTCAAGTCCATTTTTTTTTTTTTTCGCTAAGAATTCTAAGTTCAAAAAAATGTACGGCAAATCTGCAGTGCTTGCTGTTAACGCTTGTAGGTTTATTGTTTATACAACATCATGACGTAATATCACGCCTGTATGCTCTGAGGGGGTACCCAGATGTGTACAATACACCCAGATTTCGACAGTGGTTGTTACCTCAGTACTTTCGACTGGGTGAACCGATTTTGATGATTCATTTTTAATTTGAAAGCTGGTGCTTCCCGTGTGGTTATATTTTAATTTGCTGAAGATCTGATCCGGGTCTTCGGAGATATACAATGGAACTCTTCAAAAATACACGGCAAATCTGCAGTAACTGCTGCAATCGCTTGAATGTTTATTGTTTATAAACATTCAAGCGTAACATCACGCCTGTATGCTCTGAGGGGGTACGCAGAAGTGTACAATATTCCCAGATTTCGACAGTTAGGTGTATTAAGTTTCATTTATTGGGGATAAGCCTATTACCTTGACATGTATTGTTATTTTATTGGCAAGGGTACCTACTTCAAGGGTAGTTTGATGAGAATTTGGTTAGGTTCTGGTTATGGGATCCATGACAAAGGAACGGGACTCTTCAATTCTTAGAAGCAAATTAACGATACTCGGCCAAATCTTTTAAAGGCTATCCGGATATTTGAGTCACGTACTATAACGTCGTTATTAACCGACTTCAAAAAGGAGGAGGTTCTCAATTCAATGTTCCCCGATTACTCGAAGATGACTGGACCGAATTTGTTTTTTAATTGTTTGAAAAGGTATACTTCCCAGAAGGTCCCATAATCATCAAGTCAGGATCCTGATAGTGGGATCCTGGAGAAATAGAGGGAACTCTTCAAATTTCATAGGCACACCAGAAGCGATTTGGGTAGTTTTAGAAAGAGTACTTTCTCGGAGTGATCCCATTTCAATTTGGTAAAGATTAGATGAAGAACTTCGGAAAAAGGCAACGGAACTCCTCATTAAATGTAGCAAATGTGTGTCTCTTACTGGGATTGCTGAAATCTCATGTCTGTCTATTGTTTACACCAGTTCATAACAAAAAATCACGCTGGTACGCTGTGAAAGGGTATGCACATGTGAACCACTAAAAAGTGAAAAATAAAAACTTTTTTGCAAAAAATAAAACCGACTTCACACAAAAAAGTGAAAAATAACTTTAGCTTCAGAAGTCGGTGACAAAAAAACTAAATCAATCAAATAAAGGTCACCGACTTCTGAAGCTAAAGTTATTTTTCACTTTTTTGTGTGAAGTCGGTTTTATTTTTTGCAAAAAAGTTTTTATATTTTTTAAAGATGCAAAATCAGTCATTTGTTTAATGGTTAGCGTTCTGTTTTCATTGCTTTTGTTCGTTTTTCGTCATCATGGATACGTTAAAAATTCGAGTGATTGAGTATGAGTACCGTCGTGGCAGAAAAGCGGCAGAAGCGGCACGCAACATCAACGACGTATACGGAGCGAATACTACTAACGATCGCACCACCCGTTATTGGTTTGCCCGCTTCCGTTCTGGAAATTCCGACCTCAGAAATGAACCCCGTGGTCGACCAAAAACTTTAGTCGACAATGACGAATTAAAGTCGATTGTGGAAGCTGATGATTCTCAATCTACAGCTGAATTAGCAGCAGCTTTCGGTGTTAGCATCAAAACAATATTGGTCCATTTGCGTCGAATTGGCAAGGTAAAAAAGCTTGACAAGAGTCAATTTCAACAAGTCTATTTTTTACCTAATTTCCATGGACATTTTCATTTTCAGGATTTTTAAAAAACTTTAATAATAAGGCGCAACATATCCACATTATATATACATTTTCTAAATGGGGATTACATAATTAAATTACTTAAAGAGTTATTTGGGTCACCGAAATTGGGGAGCCACAGAAATTTTATTATTGCCACCGAAATTGTATTGGATACACAGAAATTGTGCGTGTGCACTGAAATTGTGAATTAGTAAAAACTGTCAGCTACCTACCGGGCGGTGGCGGATAGTGAACCTATCATGTATGCAGGAAGCAGTTCCGGACCGAGGCGGTAGGGTTATCAGGGAGTGCTGGGGAATTCAGTGGCATGGGTACACTCTAGAAAAGGCAAGAAAGTCCCGATGACGACCCTACGACATGGAGAGTAAACGCCATATGTTCTACTACCCCGAAGGCCCCAGACCTGGTATCGGAGGACTCGGGTTCATAATTAACAAAACCATAAAACAGTATGTGGTTGACGTAAACTGCATTTCAGATCGCCTTGCTCATGTGGTTGAAGAAGACTACGAAGACTAAGACTCAGTAAAATGTATAAAATAAAAATTTACAAGCATATGCCTCAACATCAGGCTACCAGGACGAAATTGTAGAAGAGGTGTACGAAGAACTACGAGATCTGAAAAAGAAATTAAGACCAAATGTATCGTTATAAGGGCGATTTCAACGCGCGAGTTGGTAACAAGGAGAACAGGTGGAGAAACTAGCATAGGGAACCATGGGCAAGAAATGCTCGAGGACAAATGTTCCTCAATTTTCTACAAGCTAACTCACTATATGCTATGAACACCTTCTTTAAAAAACAAGAAGAGCCTAAGTGGACATGAAGGCACCCTGGCGGCTTACAGAAGAATGAATATGACTATATCATCACAAAGTATAAACCTATGGTCGAAGATGTGAATGTGATAAATAGGTTCTCCACAGGCAGCGATCATCGCTTGGTAAGAGCAGACATATATGTAATACTTCGAATATCGCGAAAGAATCTTGTTGTGAGGAAACATCTTCCAACCGATAACAAACTCAAAATACTGCAAGCCAACGAAGATCTGTCTAGGAATGCTGTCGATGTAAAACTCAACTGCGAACGATTAACCACCATGACCATAGATGAGATTAATGATCAACTAACAACAGCATTAACTCACGTCCTTGACGAAATCACCCCAAGTGTCCTATCAAATAGACCGACTAAATTAACACCAGGCACTATAAAGATGATGAACCAAAGAGGGTCACTATGCAGTGAGAGAAACATGGATAGTCAGGAATACAGAGACCTACAGAAGTGCACCCGTAAACAGACTCGGAACGACTTGACTGACTATAACACCAACCTCATACAGGAAGCGTTCGAGAAGAACAGCAGCCAAAGGGTTCTTAAATTGAAGTTGAACGAGGGCAGGAAAAAGATATTCAAGCTTCTCAACGGAAATGCGGAAGAAGTCACAAATAAAGAGGCTACTTGCGTTAACCAAAGAGTACTATGAAACTCTTTAAAAGAGCGGAGCAGCACCGAGCCAGACAATAACAACTCTAGGGCAACCCCGATTACTAATCCAGAATGTTGGTTCCAAAGAAATTCCCGATGTCATCCCAGATGAAGTAATGCTGGCTATACAACAAATTGAAAATAAGAGAGCACCAGGGGAAGAAGGTGTATTACCAAAGACGATTAAAATCAACGGAAAGGTCGTCAGCAATGTGCTTGCAGTATTATTCACAAAATGCACTCTTGGAAAGTAAAGTACCTGCATCATGGCACAACGCAATAATCACCCTGATCTACGAAAAAGGGGACATCAAGAAGCTGGCACTATAGACTCATTAGCCTTTTGTCACATATTTATAATATCTTCTCGAGAGTTATAGTTAACAGACTCGTCAAGAGGCTAGAATTTTTCCAACCAAAAGAACAGGCAGGATTTCGCTCAGGCTTAAGTATCAATGACCACCTACAAACACTTAAAACAGTCATAGAGAAATGTAACGAGTACAGGAAACCACTTCGACTATGAGAAAGCAGTTGACTCGATAGAGTTGTGTTTCATAGAAAGAGCCATAACCAGATGCCGCATCGATGAAACGTACATACAATTTCTAAATCACCTCCATCAAAACGCTACTGCATGTTACACGAGATATTCCATCTACAGAGGGGTACCAGGCAAGGAGACACAATCATCATCAACTCGTCGTTCGGCTTCCAGTCTAACCGGATGCAGCTGAATGCCAATATTTTACATGGAGCGACTGCAAGGAGACACAATATCACCAAAATTATTAACCCTGGCACTAGATATGCATATTCTAGCAGATGCAGTGGACTGGGAAAGGGCTGATGATCGATGGAGAGGGACTGACAAATTTGAAGTTCTGTCAAAGTAATTTCGGCATAACTAATATTCATTCTTTTCAAAAATCTTCATTAACATTTAATACAATAATTGATTGGTACAATTTCTGTGAAGTCGTGTAATTTCCGTGGGCACCCAGATGCCACGGAAACCACAGAAATTGACCCACGGAAATTGGAAACGTGGCTATTTTTTCAGAATTACAAGAAACTATCAAGGCTATGACTATTGTTTTCCATAATCTTAAATGTGTACCAAAGGCTACTTAGCATGTTTAAAAGTGATACCTTTATTTCTTGCAAAAATCCTTTTAAAACTTGATCACCGAAATTGCAAAATTTTGTTCCGAGTAAACCGAAATCACGTTCTTAAATTTTTGGCGGGTAGACCTGGCGATATGGTGCGCTACAATTCTCACTGCACGTAAGTGCACGACTGTCTCTTGCCGGGCAGGAATTTATTGTTCGTTTAAACTGATTGGTGGAAGCTCAGGACGGCGAAACAAAATGACCATAGAAATTAGTAATTTCGCGCGGACAAAACTACCGTCGAAATGTACTCATAAACTATTAGTCTAAACATTAAAAAATAATTAGTTTCTTGTAGGGCAATTAATACTTAACACAAACAAAATACTTTTTCCTATATATGTTGGAGATTATCTTCCTGAGAGGTAAATGCTGTGTTTGAAAGTGATTGCGGACAGAACACAGAAATTGATAATTCGTCATTTACCGATGTATTTCTTAGAAAGTAATAGTCTTATAAATATTATTTTAGTGTCTTCATTTAGATTCACGCCACTTTAATTCTGAGAAAAAAATTGGTTGCATTATCTGTAAAGCAGCACTGCGTTTTCAGCCTAGACGCGAAAATTTTTCACCTGAGAAATTCACTCACAAATGGGTGCCCCGCGAATTGAATGATCGCCAGCGCGAAACACGCGTCGAGTTGAGGCACACAAACGAAGAACATATTGAATCGCATTGTTACTTGCGACGAAAAATGGATTCTGTTCGACAATCGCAAGCGCTCAGCAAGTTGGTTAGATCCTAGTTCAGCACCTAAACAGTGCCCCAAACGAAAACTGACCCCTAAAAAAAGTGATGGTCACTGTTTGGTGGTCTAGCGCCGGTGTCATTCATCACAGCTACTTACCAATCGGGATGAGCATTACCGCAGAGGTGTACTGTGAAGAACTGACCATAATGATGGAGAAGCTCGCAAATCTTCAACCAGCTTTGGTCAATCGTTCGGCTCAGATGCTCCTGCACCATAACGCGCGACCTTATACTGCACAGCAGACGGTCTCCAAGTTACAAGAGCTGGGGTTGGAAGTTCTCCGTCACCGTACTCACCAGACCTTGCCCCTACAGACTTCTACTTTTTCCAGAATTTGGATAACTTCTTGGCGGGGATAAAATTCAATAACCGAGAGGCAGTTCAAAATGCCTTTGAAGAATTTATTGCCTCCCGTCCAACAGACTTTTTCAAAAAGGGCATCAATAAGCTACCACTACGTCGGCAAAAATGCATTAATTGCATGAGTAATTACTTTGATAAATAAAATAAAAAATATAGAAAAAAAAGGGTGTTAACTTATTTCATTCAAAACGGCAATTTCATAGGTAAAGACCAAATATAAAAAATGAGTTAAATTAAATACTGTTATTTCGTTAATTTATTAACTTTCATTGATAATGTACGTTTCAATCATCATATTGTAAGCCTGTAAAACATCTTTTTCAAATCATTGACATCTAAATGACGTTTTTGGAACAATTCCTTACAGTATAACAATAGGTTGGACCGATTGTTACTTCTACCCCAGCGCCCAATAGTGTTAAGATAATGATGTATTGATCTCTACAAGAAGAATATTTCTTGATTTGATAACTTTTCTCGATTTAGAGTTAGAGAAGAGCTACAGGTCGGTACCCAATCAACTACCTAGTTAGATCAATAAAACTTAACAGACTACAAATTAGCGAAAGTTGTATAGATATGTCACCGTAAAATTATCAAACACGTTATATTACAAAATAACGTGTTTCTCTCTAGCGATATTGTAAACTCTCGAAATATTTATTGTCAACAGAACATACCTACTGAAGTATCTCTGCCCCCATAATCGGGACTTCGGGCACCCCCCCGTTAGGTTAGTTAGGTTCCTTTAAACCCTGCACTCGGAAATACCCCGCGAAGCGGGGCTCCGTCGACTACGCTTTTTAAAGGGGAATATAAAGTGTTTTAAGGTTAGGTTATATTAATCGCTATTTCTCAGGAATTGTACATTATCTTTTCATGAGAGTGGTACCACTGGGCAAGGGGGACCCCTCCTTCCCTCCACACCGCGTGAGTTGACTACCATCGCATGCATTTCACGAAAAATAATGCGTTTTATTGTAAGCAGTATGTTCGTTTGCTTACAATATCGCTAGAGAGATTACTTACAAGATAACGTGTTTGACAATTTTACGGTGACATATATATACAACTTTCGCTAATTTGCAAATGTTCTCATTTAAAGCTATTTCGAATGGTGTAAACCGTAGAAAAGTTCTCTCCAATGATATATGTCTTACTGCTATTACCGAGAAAACCTTTACTTAATTGCCAAACAATTTTAACTTGTCCAAATAGGAAGGTCTTTCAGGAATAACTCGAACGGACTGCGAATTAGCCTATTAATTATGTTAGTAAGAAAAGTTGTAATTTAAGCTTTCTCCATTGGTATTTATGTTGTCAACCATTTAGGTCAAATACTTCGAACGGACAACGAACTGGCGGAAGTCGTGTTACTGGCAAAGGATATTCTTAAAAAGCTCTTTTCAATTATGTTTATCTTATGGCTATTGGACCTTGGGGCAGATGCGCAAGCCCATACTTCAAGGCCCATTCTCCTTTAAAGAATAAAATAACAAAAGCATTAATACAAAGTTTAAGATTCAACTTGTAAGAATAAACCCTTTTTTTCGGATGGGAAATCATCAAATGACTTCTCCCACTCTGGGCGGAGCGGGAGGGAGTGTCAGACTTTTACTGACTAAAACCCATGTTCCTTCCTCGCCCTTTACGTTCCGGGGCCGTGGTATCTCTTTCGAAAAGTCCCGCAGCCCCGGAAGAATATACCCTAATGTTGTAAATTAGTGTTAGTAAGACATTGCTGTATTGGAGGGAATCAAAAACTCTCAAAATACATACATTTCTTGCCTAATTTGGGGTTCTACTAAACATAATTAATTATAGTTCTACAGTGGAAACGCTGCGGTCAAAGTTAGAGCAAGTTTTTACACAAAAGAACGACACAAGACCACATTTGCTTTTGATAAAAATACAAAACTGTATTTATTTCTACAACTATCATGCCACATTTTTGGTACTTACCCCACTCTTATGGGAAATATTAGCTTCATTCAGAGCTATTATATCGGAAGACCGAACGCAGTATAATAGGTGAATAAAATCTGTATCATAAAATTAAAATTGCTGCCAACAACATCATAATTCCTGCACTAATGCATATTTTGAATAGGATTACTTGGATCATTATCTACTTGGAGAACAGTACTCGTATAAATGTGTAATGTATTGTAATTTCATTGTATTTATACTTAAGATGAACAATCATGATACAAGTTTAGTGCAGTGATCGCGATTAGGTGAATTAATCAGGAGATATTTATCTGTTAATTAATTTTAACATAAGTTTTAAATAATGTTCTGATAAAAAACCGTAAAACTTTCACCTCAGGATATTGATAAAAAATTTAAATCCATGAGTTTCTCAAATCAGAGCGGTGGAAGATCAACGGTCCTTATATCGCTAAGCTGCAGATTGTTTAGATTTTGCCTTAGTAAGATAAAAGCTTGATCCGGTCATGTATGGTACTATACACCTGCGATATTCCTAAGCTAGAGTAAAAATTCCTTTTCTAACAACAAAGCTACGGTACTGTTGGTCTATGAGTAGAATGTATCAAAATTTGAAAAAAAAGTCTACCCACATTGATTTCACTGACATCAAGCCAAAATACCTTTCAGTATTCAAGATTTATCAATATAGGGGTGACTGTATTGACTGTTGCAGTCAATATGTCCTGTTTCCCGAAGTTGTTTTTTCTTTTCAGTTTTTATTTAAAGTTATTAGTTATTTTTACGCAGTAGGGTTTTTTATTTTATTTCAATAACTTTTTATTATTTTAAGTAACGTAACGGAACGTAATAAGAGTTTTTTTGGAGTGTTCGAAGATATCATATCCGGCTATACACCACAAATTTTAATTAGTACAAAAAAAAATTGGGCTGTATCCGTACCGTACCCTTTACTGATCATACTTATGTAGTCAAAAGTAAAAAAGAACGAAATGTTGTTGTTTGAACAGATTAATAATAAATTAATTTAGGTTTGATACCTTCCCTTAAATTTTGAATTGAGTAGTTATGACTTTTTATACTATGGTTATGATATCACTAAAGTCCAGTCGCGGAGCAGGAAGAATTTCGTACAATGACCTGTTATTACCTGTCTCTGTCACGCCCGCGTAAATATAATGTGTATAATGTGTGTGTGGCACAGATGCAATGGCCGCCGTCCTCAGGGATTGTAAACCTTTTGAGGTTTAAGATCATTTATTCTCACAAGAATTACACTATTCACTTACATGACAATATTAATACTAGACACTTAAAAAGAACAAAAAGTTGGGGTATTACAACAAATTTGACGTCGATTTTATAAATATTTTGAAAGTAGATTACAAATCATTGCAGGCAAAATGTTCGTTCGATACATGTAAAAAAGTATTTGTGAAATACAGATAAACGGTGACTGGATGTGGCTTTTACCTCACACTGCAAGGTTTGATCTTGTTTGCATGTGTTTTTTTGGTTGGCCTCACGACAAAAAATCCAGACATAAGTAATTTTTATTTCTGCCGAATTAGTAATTGTAACTCGATTTTTATAACTTATACTTAATATAACATCTAAATAAATAATCTATATCATATATATCATCAATAATCTAAATTATTGTTATTATAACAATAATTTATTTAATAAGTTGGTAAATTTTCTGTCTCCTTCAAATATTTCATAATAATATGTAAACCACACTTAATAGAAAAATATTTGTGACCCCTGTCAGTAGGTAAACAGGTCATTGTACGAAATTCTTCGTGCTCCGCGACCGGACTTTACCAACATTAACAATATTTAATTGAATCCGGAAATACCGGAATTGCTTTCCGGAAAAATGGCTTATCCATATTATTCTTTCTGTGTGCATTTATGATACAAACAAGTACTAAAAATCAATCTACTTACTCTGATCACTGATAATCATTAAGCTATATATGAACGGTTAAACTTTATGGCTTTTAAGAGAAAACAACCGGTCAAGAGCGAGTCGGACTCACACAGCGAGGGTTCCGTACAAACTTTATATAGGACAAACTTAACTTTGCTGTTCGATCCCGTGACACGGCAATTGCACCAACCGCAAATATTAAATTTACAATTGTAAAATCGCTATTTTTTTGTTAACAAACTACATTATTACGGTTTTCATTGTTTTCCTTTACATGGGCTGTAACATATTGCTTCTCGCCAAAAAAGTACAGTCATTTGTGAACCAGAGCCGACACGAATGAGACATATCTCAGTTTTTTTGTTACTTAGTATGGCTAAAATATATATTTTTATATTCGAAATCAATGGCTAACACCAAAATATTGCCCTTATGTTTTTGTTTAGGAGACTTAGAAAAAACATCGTTATAGGATGTAACTCACGATACAATAATTTATGCAATTATCCAATTGGTAATGCGAATGAACTTAAACTGCAGAGCAAAAGCTGACTTTTCTAAAGCAACACGTGAATCAAGTGTCTTTCCTTTAGCAAACAGTGAACAGGAAACACGTTAGTGAACGATTTCTTAGTTAAATAATACGTTTAAAATTCAAGTTTTATTACTTATCAACCCTATTTTCTACATGTAAATATTTTCGATGTTAGGAGGATGAGGTTGCATCCGAAAATAAAACATTAATATCATAGATTCCGAAAATAAAACATTAATATCATAGAGTCTTTTCCCGCGGCTTCGCTGCTGTTATGATCGAAAAGTATACCAAAGGAACGTTTTAAAAATTGCCCATGACATTCAAGGATAAAGTCGCTTCCCATTAGTGTGAGTATTTTCGGAATCGGATCAGCAGTTCCGAAGATTATCCCCTACATCCAAACTTACAAACTTTACCATGTTAGTATCGATATAATATTACTATAGTGACATACTTTATGTAAATCGTATGCATGTAAAATTGTGTATTAGTAAAATAATTATAAGCATTTAAATAATAATTCTATAGCATTCATTTTTACGATCTTTATTGATCTCTACAACGTGTAACAGAAAGGGTAGTCATATGAAAGGGTGTGCTACAGACCATAAAACTGAACAACTGTTTCTTTGGGACCACCATCGAAACCGCGAGAAAAATAATCATCGGCCCCATACTAAATTACAATACCTACTCGCCCAAATGTATGAAACAGCTGATTATTTTTTCGCGATTTCGATGGTGGTCCCAATGAAAAAGTTGTTTCGTTTGATTGTCTGTAGCACACCCTTTCATATGACTATACCCTTTCTGTTACACGTTGTATATCACATATTATAACCAATATCTCCATGCTTTGTTTTACTAGAATTCCTGTATGTGGTTTGTGTGACAAATGGTAATTGGTATTTTAACATATTTTCCCCGTTCATTTGGTAGATTCATAAAAAAAAAATCCTATACCTATCAAACTAAACTTCCGAACATGGCAATTCAATATGATTGAGATTTCTTGTCTGATTTTGATTTGATAATGATTGTCTTAATTATATAAAGTTATCTGTAAAACAAATTAATGCTCTTTACATGGGGAATACCACGAAATAAAAGCAATTATGTACTCGTATATACCTTGTTTTGTGTAGAATATTATAGGTAAAACGAAAGCTAGTAAAGAACAGTGACGAGTCGGGTCTAAGTCGCCTAAACCATCATCTGCCTAGTTTTCGCTTGAACCGCGGCTTCCGGTCTAACCGGATGCAGCTGAATACCATTATTTTACATGGAGCGACTGCCTCTCTGACTTCCACAACCCAGTTAATACTGAGTTATACGATACCACTTAAATTGGTAAGACTGGTTGTCAGTCGCCTTAACCACAGAATAGATAATAGTACTAGCGTACAGAAGTTGCACACTTTTGATGTTGAAGAAAGCAGACTTTTTAAATACCAAAACTGGGCGCGCTCGATCTAAATTGTGCCTTGACGCCACGCGTTAGCGTATGTTATTCGGCATCTCGCTGCTTAACATTGCTGCGCAATTTACTTTTCATTCAATCAACTCAAACATAAAAATAAAATAAAAAATGTTACTTGCTCCTACGGGACCCTTCATGGGCTAGTCCGAATCGCACTTGGCCGATTTTTAAAAACGTAATCGGTTTTCTATAGTGAACCCATTTCATACATTTTGTAGCTAGCAATTCTGAGTTTTGTCTATGAAATTTTGGCCAAGTCCTTTGCGATTGAGTTTTTAGCACGAGACGCATGGATGCGCGTTCTTGAACTTTTGAATATCAAGTTATTTGTAGTATTGTTGAGATAGTATTGTTGAGATTCTATACCCTCGTCACTGGTGCACCTACTAGTAGTTTATTTGTCATAACAGGTAGATAGTTTTGCTTACTTCCTGGTTCTGATTAAGCGGTGTTTTTCTCTGTTTCGTAGGCCAAAAGTAGCACCATCTATGAAGCAGTTCGTTGTTTTAGGTGTATACTGAAAATTTACTTGATTCCCTAAAGTGCATTCCGCCAATATAAAAAGTTAATAATTCTGCTAAGTATCTAATTGACTGAAAAAGGGGAGCTTCCTTATCCGTTGCAGCTACACGAAAATGGTCTTAGGAAACCATCTATGATTTTTCGTGAAATTTTGATCCCCATTAACAGATTTAAAATTACAGTCAGCAAGAAAATTGCCACTTTGCACAAAACATTGTTTTGATGCCAATCGATCCTGTTTCTAATATTGATCAAACAACTCTTCTAGACCAACCCAGGTTGGAGTACTCAAAAAGTAAGAAATTGCAAAAAAAACTTTTCTCATACTTTGTTTGAAAATATTAACCATTTTTTTTTATGTTAGTCGCTACTGTTTCTAATACTGATCAAAAACTTAAACGGGACCAACCCGGGTTGGAGAACTAAAAAGTCAGAAATCGCAAAAAAACTTTTTTTATGTTAATTGGTCTTGTTTATGATCTAAGTCACTCGAAATCATATAGCAGGTCCTAAGAAAGTATTTATGAATCTGTAAAACAAAAAGTAATTACGTTTTGTGACTTTTTAGTACTTCAACCCGGGTTGCTCCTATAGAAGTTTTTGATCAGTATTAGAAACAGTATCGACTAATATAAATGGTTAAAGCTTTCAAACAAAATGTATGGGAAAAGTTTTTTGCAATTTCTGACTTTTTGGGTACTGCAACCTGGGTTGGTCGAGAAGAACTTTTTGATTAGTATTAGAAGAGGATCGATTGGCATCAAAAAAATGTTTTTTGCAAAATGGCTATTTTTTTGCTAACTATAATTTTTTTTTTAATCTGTGAATGGGGATCAAAATTTCACGAAAAATCATGGATGGTTTCCTAAGACCATTTTCGTGTAGTTGCAACGGTTCAGGTAGCTCCCCTTACTGCCCCGTTAACAGTTTCCACCCTATAAACGAGATCCAAACGATCAAAAAGGTTCAAAATATTTTCTGAATACAGACGGACATACTTAGCCGGGTGATTTAATTTTATTGTTATCTAGTTGCTGCAGATATTATCTTTTCCGTATTCATTACGTGCATTATGAAAATAGATACGTGTTCGATTTGTTGTAAAGATATTTTGGGCCTATTAAGAAGTGACTTGACATGCGAAATAAAATGATAAGCAAGTTATTTATTTTAGCCTCACGCAGTAAGTGATTCATGTGTCAGGCAGGTACACGTCAATGAATGGTTGGCACATGAGTAGGGTATTTGTGACTATCTCATTTTGGATTGTTGGCAATTACAGCACTTGGTCTGGAGCTCCTTTATTTTGTCTCAACCTGATTTCTGGTCTGGAAATCAGTTCGGTGGTCGGTGATTATTAGTGTGTCATCATTCATTTTTCCTATGAATTCTGGTGGTACGATACAAGTGAACATTTAAATGGAAGCAATGGACCCCAATTATCCAATCTTTGTTATGCCAGCCAGACATCACTCATGACCGTATAACAGGAATGTCTGACAGTTCGGCATCGGATTCAAGCTTTGTGGGAGAATAGCACACTCTATGGATGACCTTGAGCGGCTCAAATACTAAATGACAGCTAAGTGCTTATTCAAAATTTGTCTTAGTGCTGGGTGGTTTGACAGGTGGTTTGGGAAATTACTAATCCGCCTGGGTATGACTACCGTAGCTTTCAAGTCGTTGATTTTCCATTTGAACTATTGCCTAACTACAATTTTTTGCATATTTGAAGGTGTAATTATTTGAACGAAAAAGTGGCACAGATTGGGTTCCAAACAACAGAACCCGGCGACGGGGTGTGCCCAGAAGAAGATAGCGTGACAAACGGGACTCTTATCACAAGGATTGGACCCAAATAACCAGTGAAAGAGATAAATGAAAAGAGGGAAGGAAGAGACCTGTATATCCCGCGGAGGTGTGGAGGTCGAGAGTTTTTAAATGCTAAGCTCTTCACAATCTCGAGATATGCAGTCTCGGGGAATATTTCCTAGATGCCGACTAAGGAATGCATCGAGATGTGGTTGAGGCGGACAAGAGCTTTACCTCGCTCCCCTGGCTAAAAATAACTGGCAAAAACCTGTAGTGCTGGACACTAACAATAGCAGGGAAGTATGGCAGAGTAACGCGCTTCAAGGACGGTTTTTCCGGATGCTGCGTCGGCCCGACGTAGCAGCGTCCGTAGCCAAGCTACGGTCCGGAGACCGATTAGAGAAACCAAAGATTTGGTTTGTGCAATTATCAATGAAATTGTGATGACAAATAACTGCCTACTAGTAGATTTATTATGGAGGACGGCAAGCTTGACATATGTCAGGCATGACCCGTCCGGGTGAACCAATACAATACAAAACAATTGTTGTCAGATATGACTTTTGAAGGCGTAGAAGATACTATTAATTTTTTTACCAGAATGAATAGTTTTGTTGTCCAGTTGCTTATTATTTTCCAAGAGTCTTCTTTAAATTGTTTATTATAATGATGCGGTGAAGTTGGATCCCACAAATGTCTGAGGTTTTAGTTAATTAAGTCTATAGATTTATCTTTGTCCATTTTGTCGCGTACCGAGCATACATAAACGTCTCCACTCAACGCACGGCTCACAATGAGGCGTCTTTGAGCATGGCCATTTACCGATATAATTTGGCTCACTGCGCGGCCGCCTCGTTTGGTTCAAGTCGCGGCATGCCTGGACTCGCGGCACGGTCTCCATTAGGTCTGCCTCGGGTTAAGGCAACCGCTCGGCCCGAGGCTGCCTCGAATGGATACCCAGCTATTGACGGGTGACCACTGAAAACCAACTGCCAAAGCTGTGCTATGTTCCCCCCGTAGCACAGCATCATGCTGAGTGGTAACATATTAGTCGCACTTACGACGTGCAGGCTGTCAACTTTTTTTTTTGTTCATGTTCGATTTTGTTGTATAATAAATGTTTGTTATGCGTTGTATATTTGTTGTTTATTTTTTTCAAATTTGTATGCACGTCATTTCCATGCGATAAATAAAGATTTTTTCTTTCTTGCTTCTAGTATCTCCGGGTGCCGGGGGCTCGTCTAGCTAATGGAACTCTCCATTAGCTAGACGAGAGCACCCGCGAGCACCTACTTGCTTAGACATAACCTTGTAGTCAAAATTATCCAACAGCAACTTAGCATCTTAGCATAAGTCGTGGAATAGACTTACCGGGGTAACCAGTAGCAACCACTTTCAAAAGTGCGTGCTTTAGTCACTTTAAAGGATTTATTCTAAGGATTTTGTATTTATTTAGTACAAAATTATCCGACACTCAAGTTCAACAACGACTATTCCAGATTTTTCAAGCCAGCAGCTTAGCTTTTAGAGGGGGAACATTTTTTTTTTATATTTCGTAAATGGAGCATTAAATCGATTAGTAACCCCCGTAGACGACGAAAAAAATTCATTCCCACTTCACATGTACACAGGGTAGCTACCCTAGAAACATTTTATTTTACCACTTTGTTGTCGTAATTGATAAGACACCCCTACGAAATAACAGATTTCTAGTACTAACGGTCTCTTAGCAAAACCTCGGACAGACGGACAGACAGACACATGGACATGACGAAACAATAAGAGTTCCTTGACAGGACTATTCGGGCCAAGTACACTCCTCAGTTACCTCACCCGCTCTAGTGAGTTACCTATATATCAGACATAGAGTTTCTTAGGAAAAAGTGTGAAATCAATTGTTATTGATAATTGCACAATCTACAATTTTGTCGCAAATATTTTTATGATACAACTAACCGTTTGGCTGAAAAATGCTAAAAACCCATTTACGCGACCCTAAATTTTTTATTTAGCAAAAGTCAGACATTTATCCACATTATATCCATAACTATATTTTCAGCGCTTTGCGAATTATTGTAACCTTGCATGCCTAATTTGAGTGGACTATAGAACAAGTTTGTTGTTGTGGTCAAATTAGTAAGATAGAAAGATAAATGTTGCACCCGTAGGAAGTGAACCGTTTTTTAGATGGAGCTCTTTCCCTTTATCAGCTTTACGAATAAGCTAATAATGCACAGCCACATAAGTCAAATAACTCAATCAACTTAATTATTAATGAATGGATCATTTTGTTAATGAACTTTACTTTTATAAATTCCGCCACTATACCTACATACATGTCTACATGCATGTGTGTTTTTACGTTTTTTATAAGTACATTGTTCAATTTGTGGAATCGATTAATGATTCATATCTTCTTTTCAGAATTAAACGATAAAACGTACTACCGAAATTAACTGCTGTATTGTTTGTTCGTCACAATGTCTTGTACTTGTACTGAAAATAACGATATATGCTTTTGATTGATAAACAACAAAAAAATATGAATTAAACTTCCTTTTAGGTACAGAACTCTGCAATTTCTTCCATTAAAACGCATTTTAGCGAGACTGCTTGCAGTGATACATGTGCGGGAGGATTCCTATACGTTCTGGTGCATCTTCCGAACATAGAATGACACGAAGAGCATCTAAACAATAAGTAGGATATGTTCTAACCATGTTCAAAAATATCTAAAGCCTCATATTTTGATTGCCCTGCATCAAAATTCATCAAATAGTATGCAAATACACAGACAGGCAGACGCAGTCGGGTGATTTTATATTATAGATTCAGAGATTCTATCTTATCAAAGCCCATTATGAATAATTAAGATATGTATTCGATTAAGCATTATTTGAAATATATATTAAAGAGTCTTTTTTATCTGCAGCAGTAACTGTTGCATGTGGTGAAACGAAATGATTCGCGTTGTGTTAATATTGTTTATATTTATACCTTACGCAACAAGTGATAATTGTGTGAGGTATACGTTTGAAGAAGGTTTCGATGAATGGTTGACACATGGGTGGGGGATATGTACTACCATGCCGTTTTGGATTCTTGATCAGTACAGTAATTGGGAATTGACTGGTCAAAATGAAAACAGTTATTCTTTTATTAGGCCTCAAACAGCTGTGAGTTGTGTGGCATCATTCATTTTTCCTATGAACGTCGATGGTACGATAGAAGTGAACGTTTATATGGACCCAAGGGAACCTAATGACCATATCACTATTATGGCCAATATGTTTGACGCCGGTTCTGACTTTGTAACAGGAATGATTACGTATTCGCCCTCGAGTGGAGAAGCTGGATGGCACACAATGAAGTTAATTGTAGCAGGCTCAGAATCATATGAAGGCTATGTAAGTATTAACATTGTGTTACTTAGTATTGTAGTAGCAGTCTGTTTGTATTGTCATTGTAAGATTGTTTGCTGGTAACTCTATAATTAGATACGAGTATCAATAACTTCTACGTACATCGTAACTGAAGTCGTTAGCTCTATTAATTTTAGCTGGCCTGTTCATTTGTCCCTAATAAAACAATTTCTCTTAGATATCACGAAAATGCTTAGGCTACGTTTACATTAGGTATTGGACGAAAATGTCACCAAACAAGACACCAAATTAATTTTGATATTCAGAAGTAAAGTTTTAGAAAATGCCTATAGTCTATTGAAGCCTAAACTATATGTTTACCCTATATTAAGCAGGCCGAAGTACAAATCAGAAAGTAGTACTTCTTCAAATATACGTCAAGTAGGTACATCAGATTTTGATGAAGAAACGTTCGCGTGTTAGTAAATAGTGTTCAATCAAAATCAAAACAATTTATTCCACATAGGCCTAGATCGGCACTTATAAAACATTGAAAAAGGTGCACCGTTCGCGATGTTGGTCGTTTCCATGGAGGAAGAAACTCCATGGTTACTCTTTTCAAATTATTTGGTATTACAATACCAGTTTATGTTGGAAAGAGTTTTAACTTGTTATTCCATAATACAAATAATACTAATTTGAAAATATTTTCAGAATAATGCAGAAAATCAATAGAACAACTGGAACTTTTAAATTCTTTGCAGCTATTTGTGACTTTATCATTGTATCAAAATTATGTGCACCAGTCACCCACACAGTGTATAAAATTAAGAATTCTTACCATTATCCATTTAATTTTATCTTATCTATGATCTGTATATGTATACAAAACTGTATACAAAAATTTAATCGTTTTCTTGTATATCTGTGTGACGGCTATGTTCTGATAAACTTCTGATTCAATTTACGACAGAACCATTTGTTTTTACCATCATTTAGACAATTTAAACCAGAATATTAATGTGTATCCTGTACTAATATTAACAAAGATAAAGCACATGAATCTCGATATTAATTCAAGTCGTGAGATGCAAAGGCATATTAACGCTACTATCTCGGATTTTCACTAAGGAAATTAGCTATCTGATAATTAATTATAAAGATTGTATAGTGATTGCCAAATTTTAGGTTTTCCTTGTTTATTTACACGCGAGCTATTTTACTTTCAAATGAATGCAAGGGTTTTAGAGAAATTTGAGTCGTAAGATTAACCCTTTGTAGAGATGCTTTATAAACAAATGATGTTTTTCTCGTTGATCTTTTTACCTCGTTTTTACATTTTTAAATATTCTGGTGTAAATAATAGGAAAAAGATGTTTGATTATTATTGCGTTATTTTGTTCACTAACTTATGTTGCAGATCGTACATGTGCTATCAATAAGAGAAAAGCATCCGACGTCTTTATCTGGGGGTCTAAAATGGCCGCTTTAGCAGAATCGTAAATGAATCACGTTAAAAAAAATTAAATTCTTAAAATGGTCTTTGTAACCATTGCCATAAAGTCTTTTTTAAGAATTTTTAATTTTCGTGATTCAATTTATTGAACAAAATTTTAAAATTCTTAAAATGGACTTTATGGTAATGGTTACAAAGACCGTTTTAAGAATTTAATTTTTGTAACATGATTCATTTACGATTCTGCTAAAGCGGCGATTTTAGACCCCCAGGTCAACATTAGATTCCGATAAGAGGATCATCCAATTTAATTTCACAACATGTTCTGTTATACCTACCTGGTGTAACTTAACTGTTAATTTACGTCAATTTCACGTTATATATTCTGATATGTTTAGGACACAAAAACTCCGACTTGTTTCTTTTTTAAATATACTCTATGGCACTCAGGGTTAGTGTAGCTTCCCATTTGTGAAACTCAGCACTTTTGTCTTCAATTACTTTGAAAACAACTTGCATAGGTACTATTTATCTAATCAAATCAAATCAAATCAATTTATTTGTGAAACATAGGTTATTACCTAGTAGTTTCCGTTCATAATAAACTGCCGCTTTTTTACTGATGATCTGTATGACATAAAATCTAAAAATAATTATTATGATACAATTAAACGTCATGCATGTTGCAGGCGTTTATAATAATGTAACAGTTTTTTGATAAGGGCCTACATTAAAGTGTTCGCATTCAATATTATATGTTATCAAATAATGATATACGTATTGTTATCTTTTATTAGGGATTAACAAATAAAATAACAATTTAATTATATTTTTTGTTTGTTTGTTTCAACTTCAGTTATTAAAAACTTTCCAATGTCAACCAATCTAACTTACTAAGTAATAACTAGATTCAACATGATCTGACAAAAAATTGTAATAGCTCAAATGAAAATTTAATCTGTTGATTAGTAATCTAGTACAGATATAATATAGATATATATATATATATATATAGTGATATATTATAGTTCAGATCAATTCGTCCGCCATGCCTATAACTTTTTCAGTACAATTATATTCATGAATGTTGACTCTGAAGCTATCTACTACTCCCACAGTGAATTAAGTTTTGACAAATTTGGGTAACAAGACCAAACACATGCAATTATGACTACAGTATCAGTATAACAGGTAAATTGATCTTGGAAGCTAAAATTGACCTTGACCCAGCCTTAAGGTTGACTGGTAAAAAATGCCTATGACATTAAGTCAGCCTCTGCACTTTGTGCTTGAAATGTTTAATAAATGAATAATTATAGTAATAAGGCGGTTGGATCAAGGGCCTGATTCAGCAGGCAGTACCCCTCGATACCGGTCGCATTGTGAGGTGGTTCCTGTCTCTGCAGCCCTAGCCACCCCGGTAGCTTAACCCTGCTCCCGACAACGGCGGATTTCTTTTTTTTATATTTTTAAATGTTTTTTAAATAGGATTTCTTTTTTATATTTAAAAATGTAAAGGATATGTTGCACTAATAAAGAACCGGAAGACGATGCGTTGGAAGACCTCCCACTAGGTGGACCGATGATATGGTGAAGGTTGCTGGATTCCGTTGGATGCGAGTCGCACGGGACCGGTCAATGTGGCGACACTTGGGGGAGGCCTATGTCCAGCAGTGGACGTCTTTCGGCTGAAATGATGATTCAAATTAATTACTAATAATCAAGTACATATTTATCAGATTTAACGGTGATCCCCAAACTAGACGTTAGTCTGTATCTTGAGGATCAGAGTTGCGCATCATTAAATTATTCGGACGTACATGGCGATTATTAGCAAGATTAAACTAAAGATACAATTTGTAAATTAAAGTAAGAACACGGAAAATATAATTAAAGTAAGAACACGGAAAATATAATTAAAAGTAATTAAAAACAAAAACTTGGTAACAATGCACATTCAAACAAGATTCAAGATGTGTGTACGCTTTTACCGGGCTCTTCGTGGGACCGATGTAGATTTTCTAGCATCCGTGTCCTGGCTACGTTCTGGGGACCTCTTTGGAGAAACCAAAGGTTTTGTCTGTGCAATTATGGATGAAGTAATGATGACGAATAACTACCGGACATTTATTGTGAAGGACGGTACGGTTGACATATGTAGGGCATGCCACCGTCCAGGCGAATCAATCCGTCACATTATCTCCGGGTGTTCTCGTCTAGCTAACCGAGAGTACTTGCATAGACACAACCTTGTAGCCAGGATTATCCATCAGCAACTTGCTCTAAAATACAATCTTGTGGAATCGGAAGTGCCCGCCCCAGTTCTCGTTAATGGCAGTATCACACTGTACTGGGATCAATTCCATCATCACTGACATGACTGTTATAGCCAATAGGCCTGATATAGTGGTGATGGATCGATCAGAGCGGCGCGCAATGATTGTTGACATAACGGTCCCGCATGATGAGAACCTCGTGAAAGCCGAGAAAGATAAACAAATAAAGTATCTTGACTTGGCTTGCGAGGTTGTCGACATGTGGGAAGTGGACTCAGCGATCATTGTGCCGATAGTCGTGTCAGCCCATGGGTTAATTGCCAAGAGCCTCGACCAACACCTGAGGAGGCTCTCGTTAGGTAGCTGGATCAAGGGCTTGATTCAGAAAGCGGTACTCCTGGACACGGCCCATATTGTTAGGAGGTTCCTCTCTCTGGAAGCCCTGACCGCCGCGTCGGTAGCTTGGACCCTGTTCCCGATACCGGTGGGCTACAATTTTTTTTATATTTTAAATGTTTTTTGCATATATCTATTTTTATATTAATATTTAAAAATGTAAAAAGTTTGTGTAAAAATGAATAAAGGAAAGAAAAGTATGTTATTTACAATTTGCTAAAATTAAAACGCCATTTTTTAAGTTGTTAGTTTAAGATAGTTAGTTTAGTTAAAGGAAATAAAATGAATTATAATAAATGTATTTATTGGCAAAAACAAGCAAAGCAAAGTCAGGCTAAGTATGGTGGGCTTCTATGTTATTTTCTCCAAACAAAAAAAATATCACATAGTCCCAAACAAAACTGCAGTGGATATTTATATTCAGGGTCAATAAATAGGTGCAAGAAAGCAAATTAGATAAACATGCAGTACTACGTAAGAAATAATCGTTTTTTAAGCATAGCTACTATCTTATCCATATCCATTACTTCTAAATAACTCAGTTTTAAGATACAGTGTTCGGAGAAATACGAAACTCTTTAATAGTGTAATAGTGTCGATTCAGGGTAATTATAATTGCATGTGGTGAACCGAAATGATTCGCAAAGTAATAATTTTGATAATATTAGTTTCTTACGCAGTCAGTGATTATTGTGTGAGGTACACGTTTGAGGAAAATTTCAATATATGGCCGACACATAACTGGGATGTGACTTGTGTCGACATGCCATTTTGGATTCTTGGTTCATACAGGAATTTGGACTTGACTGGTCAAAATGAAAGAAGTGCTTCCTTTATTTCACCTGAACCAGATATGAGTTGTGTGACATCATTCATTTTCACTATGCACTATGGTGGTAAAATAGAAGTGAACATATATATGGAAGACTCGGGTCCCCCAAATCAAATCATAGTTTTAGCCAGACTGTTGGAAGCACCTGATGAATTTTTGGGAAACGCTTGGAATACCGCTGGTCAGACAGATTTCAAGAGCGGATGGCAAACTCTGACGATGACCTTAGCTCGCGAAGGCACTTACAAAGGCTACGTGAGTATTGGCATTATTTATATTCATTCAAACTGCATGTACAGTAGTGGTACATAGACGGTCTGAATGCCACAAGACATTCTTTACTGGCCTTTTTCAACCTTTGCGTTAAAAAGCACAACCTACAAAAACAGCTGCTTTATTTACGAAATAAATATATATACTTAAATCCCAATAATTTTAAATTCTGAGCGCCCTTACACGCTTCAACACGTTGACGTAGGAAAAACATTGCCAAAGAACCGGATCATTAGAGACAAAGATAATTATTTATTCGTAATAATTCGAGCAACTGCCTCGTTGGTCTAGTGGTCGCAAGCCTCGCAAGGTCCTGATTTCAATTCCCAGGTTCCAATTATCTACTATCCTTTCACAGGTACGCTGGAAATCATATTTATACCAATATTTCTGTTGTTTTCTAGTTTTCTGTATTTAGTGTGTACATAAACTGATAACTAAATAAAATAAGAATAAATAAATAAATGCTTGAATAAATGCTTTGATTTTGATTTTGATTTTGATAAATACTCGTACCACCATTTCTAACATCTGTTTTCACGAGATGAAATCATTTTAAAAATATTACTCCTCTTTTTCTTCTTGTCGTACCTACTTCTTTATTAGATGGTTTGGGCCCTGTAGGTGGCCACATTTATTGAATAAAAATAAATTTATATTCAGGTCGTCGTGATGCAGGTAGACGGACACCTGAGACACTCCAGCAGATGGGGCATAGTTGAATCGGATTTTGTTAAGAATTCCAAGGGTTTCAGTACCGGTCACTGACTCGTATGAAATGATCTTGTCTGCGAGCGAATGCTCCATGGTGCTCGGCGTTGCTGCACGTGAATCAGTAGCGTCTCCTAAGGCGCCTACAGCTACGGCTACAGCAGGTTGCTAGTTGCCAGATTCCAACATTTCCAAGGCGCTCTGATCTTTTCTTCTCGGCTCAAGTGTTCTCCTCGTTCGTTGCAAGTACGAGTATTATAGTAGATCCCCTACTATAATGCTCGTACTTGCAACGAACGACTTGCCTTTACATAAGCGCGGCGGATTAATATACGGGGGGATACCTTGCACCCTGATACGTACCTCTACCGTATATGAGCCCCATATGTATGTTCGCGCGCTTATGATAAAGGATCAGAATAGCAAAAAAAGTTAATCACAAGAAATCCTCGAGCGCGTCAGATTAAGGTAGGGTGAGTTAAGTACATGCCTAAAAGGATACATTTCTATAATCTGACATTTTCAGTGTAACGTGGGAGTGTTACAAAGTAAAAAAAAGTCATCTCGACAATCTCGCGTGTGGTTAATTTTTATTTTATTTTAAAGGAAATGTATCAAGGATAACGGAAAATATAAAATCTGACGATTTCCACTAGCTGAAGCAACAACAAATCGTCTATGAAGTTTTCATCCGGACTTGCAGTAAGGGGAAGTACCTTAATGAGGACCCCATTGTTGCCTTGAGTCGAGCGTAATTCCTAAGAAAACCATTTTATCGACAAATGCAAGTTTCTCTTGATTCAATACTATGTCACAATTACTACTTTTGACATTTGGTAAAGCAAATCTTAAATGCAATCAGTTTTTTTTTCCATTTAGTACTAAATCATTAGCGATATCAATTGTGAACCTGCATTAGGGCGTTATTTACATCGTCAAGATTTATGGCACGTCTATTTATCCTACATATTGAAGAAGTATCGTCAGCAAACAACACCATTTGCGGGTGGTTGTTGAATAAATGGAGTAGGTCATTAATGTATACTAAAAAGAGGAATGGACCCAATATCGAACCTTGTGGCACACCCGTTTTTCGTTTTGAACCCATCGAATTTACACCCTTTACTTGTTGCTGTCTATCATTCGACGATTTTACCATACTGAGCGCAAGTTTCAAGATCAGGGTTTCATGATTTACGCAATTAAATGCCTTCGAAAAGTCACAGAAGATTCCTATTCTTGTGCCTCTTACCACGCAGTAATTATGTGTTTTAATAAAGTGACACCGGCGTCTGTCCTACAACGTCCTTTGGTGAAACCATACTGTTGCTCGAGTAAGATTTTGTTGGTGTTAAAATGGCAACGCATTTGATTAAGCATTATCTTTTTAAAAACCTTGCTGAACACCGCCTTTACTGTCCCCAGATTTAAAAAGCAGTATTACCTTACTGAATTACATTAGATCTGGGAAGACCCCTTGATCCACGCACTAATTAAATATTGAGGTTAATTACGGTGCCACAGTCTCAACGATTGAAGTACGGGCTTTGTTAGACATACCCCATAGATCTTCGGTTAATTTGATCTTAATTTGCTTAAAAGATTCTATGATTGTTATATTGTTGTCATCTGTAATTTGAATTCAATAGAACAGTCTGAAACGTTCGCCTAATAGATCTATGGAGAGCAAGGGAGAGGAATTTAAGGTTTCTGTTGTTTTAAGTGGGGGTTTTTTATTTAAGATGACAAGGAAAGTAGTATGAAGTAAGTTGTATTCATATTAATGGTGCAAAGGAAACTAATTACTCTCATCTGCACCATTGATGGTAAAGGTCAATGATGCATACGGTACGACGCGGATACTGGTGAAGCAATTTACAAATTAGAAAGAAAAGAAAGAAAGAAAAACCATTTATTTTGCACAGACTACAAACGCGCAATAATAAAACGCAACCCTACAAAATACAAGAAGACATGAAAGCTAATAATAAAAAAAATAAAAATAAAATAAAATCTAATATTTCCTTCGCAGTTCGCAGAGAATACTTGAGCAACCTCATCATAAGAGCTCACAAGGTCACGTGAGGTCTCAAGTGTTTTGTCATTACTTGGTTTTTTGGCTATGAGGCCATTGGCCATCACGACAATCGGCACAATGATAACCGAGTTCATATTCCACATGTCCCGAACGAACCTCGTGTAACAGGTTGAGATATTTTATTTGTTTCTCTTTCTAAGTTTCATGAGATTCGCGCCATGTGGAATGGTAACATCGATTATCATTACGCGGCGCGCTGATCGGTCACCACTATGTCAGGCTTATTGGCGACAATAGTCCTATCAGTAATGATAGACTGATCCCAGTACAGCGTGACATGGTCCTTCTCGAGAACTGGGTCGGGCACAATCTTGTAGTACGGTACCTCAGATTCCACAAGTTTATATTTCAAGGTAAGTTGCTGGTGAATAATCCTGGCTACTTGATTGCGCCCATGCAAGTTCTCGTCGTTAGCCAGACGAGAAAAACCAGAATTAATGTCTGATAGACTCAACCGGGTGGCATGCCGTCGGGCATGCCACCCGGTTGAGTCTGACATGTCAATCGTCCCGTCCTACATAACATGTTTCCAGTAATAGTCGTTCGTCAACACAACTTCGTGCATAATTGCACAGACCGGACACCCGGTTGAGTCTGACATGTCAATCGTCCCGTCCTACATAACATGTTTCCAGTAATAGTCGTTCGTCAACACAACTTCGTGCATAATTGCACAGACAAAACCTTCAGTTTCCCCGAAGAGGTCGCCAAGAGGTACAACGAAAGGGACATTATGGGAAGTTGACATTTTGGTACCAGGAGACATTTTGGGAAGTTGACATTCTGAGCCTCAACGCCCGGGACCCGGATGCTAGAAAATCTACATCGGGGTTGCGGGCCTGTTCGAAAGAGATACCGCGGCCCCGGAACATAAAGGGCGAAGAAGGAACATGGATGGGTTTTAGTCAGTAAGAGTCTGACACTCCCTCCCGCTCCGCCCAGAGTGGGAGAAGTCATTGATGAGAGATGATTTCCCACCCTAAAAAAAAAAACCTGTTTACTTGGTTGTGCTTTACTATTTCGTTAATTTATTTCTGTACATATTATTATGCGTACCTATGTTATTCATTTCATTTCTATATATATTATTTTTAAATATTCTAATATAAAACCGTATAAAAAACATTTAAAATATAAAAATAAATTTAGCCCACCAGCCCTGGGAACAGGGTCAGAGGTGCCGGTGGTCAGGGCTCTTGAGAGAGGAACCTCCTAACAATACGTGCCGTGTCAAGAAGTACTGCTTTCTGAATCAAGCTTTTACTATTATTTTTATAGTTCCAACTTATTCACAAGTTTTTTTTTTTAAATACGTACTTGGAACAAAAGTTGGACCTCCAATATCTCCGTAACTAGTAGGTTTCCAGGTATGGTCGAGAAAAACAAAAAATGATCGCAATTGACGGGGAGAACAAATGACTTTTGGCTTTGTTTGAATTTGAATTTAAGGGTCTGTTAACTCCCTTTGTAGGAACCTCACTTGCACTCATTAATTCACTAATACGTGTTCGTTTTATAAATATTAAGAAAAATGATCATAGACAATATTAAGTAAATATTTGTTTTTCATTTACTTGTTATCGTTGTTGTGTTTATGTTGGTGTAGACTTGTTGGCATGAGAAGTGTTTACTTTCCGTATTAATATTCAATACAACTGTCAAAGAATGATAGTAGTGACTTGAAAAACAGATAATTTAAACTAAGTACACTAAACAGTAAAACAGTCGTTTTCGAGTAAAATAGATTCTAAATAGTCTGTATCATAAAATGCAGTGTGACAAGTATACAATTTACATTGCAGCGCGGTGTTCCTAATCAACAACAGGAGCCGGAAGTCCGTTCATCGGGTGCACAGGCTATTATGGACAAGGGGACTGTCTCATGATATCCATTACCTCCTTGAACACGGAACTACCAACAACTTTCTTTGTTCCAGATTTCCATCATGGGCATGGCGTCTCCAAATTCCATAGTTTTGGTTGATTCATTCCGCTACATACCACCAAACATGGATGAAAGCAATTGCCGACTCTACGAAGTCGAAACAACCACACCAGAACCTACAACGCCTGAATCAACCACAGTGACTGATTCCACTACTATAGAATCAACTACTGTGACAGATACCACTACGGTAGAATCGACTACTGTGACAGATCCAACAACGATAGAATCAACCACTGTGACAGATCCTACTACGATAGAATCGACCACAGTCACTGATCCCACTACGATAGAATCGACCACAGTCACTGATCCCACTACGATAGAATCCACCACAGTGACTGATCCCACAACGATAGAATCGACCACAGTGACAGATCCAACTACGATAGAATCAACCACAGTGACTGATCCCACTACGATAGAATCAACCACAGTGACTGATCCCACAACGATAGAATCAACCACTGTGACAGATCAAACTACGATAGAGTCAACAACAGTGACTGATCCCACAACGATAGAATCAACCACAGTGACTGATCCCACTACGATAGAATCAACCACAGTGACTGATCCCACTACGATAGAATCGACCACAGTGACAGATCCAACAACGATAGAATCAACAACAGTGGCTGATCCCACTACGATAGAACCAACCACAGTGACTGATCCCACTACGATGGAATCGACCACTGTGACTGATCCCACAACGATTGAATCGACCACAGTGACAGATCCAACTACGATTGAATCAACTACAGTCACTGATTCCACAACGCTAGAATCAACCACAGTGACTGATCCTACAACGATAGAATCAACCACAGTGACTGATCCCACAACGATAGAATCGACCACAGTGACAGATCCAACTACGATAGAATCAACCACAGTCACTGATTCCACTACGATAGAATCAACCACAGTGACTGATCCCACAACGATAGAATCGACCACTGTAACAGATCCAACTACGATAGAATCAACCACAGTGACTGATCCTACAACGATAGAATCGACCACAGTGACTGATCCCACTACGATAGAATCGACCACTGTGACAGATCCAACTACGATAGAATCAACAACAGTGACTGATCCCACTACGATAGAATCAACCACAGTGACTGATCCCACAACGATAGAATCGACCACAGTGACAGATCCAACTACGATAGAATCGACCACAGTCACTGATTCCACTACGATAGAATCAACAGCGGTGACTGATCCCACAGCGATAGAATCGACCACTGTGACAGATCCAACTACGATAGAATCAACAACAGTGACTGATCCCACTACGATAGAATCAACCACAGTGACTGATCCCACTACGATAGAATCGACCACAGTGACAGATCCCACAACGATAGAATCAACCACAGTGACTGATTCTACCACGATAGAATCGACCACAGTGACTGATCCCACAACGATAGAATCGACCACAGTGACTGATTCCACTACTATAGAATCAACTACTGTGACAGATACCACTACGGTAGAATCGACTACTGTGACAGATCCAACTACGGTTGAAACGACCACTGTGACAGATACCACTACAGTAGAATCGACCACTGTGACAGATCCAACGACGATAGAATCAACCACAGTGACAGATCCAACTACGACAGAATCAACCACAGTCACTGATCCCACTACGATAGAATCAACCACAGTGACTGATCCAACTACGATAGAATCAACCACAGTCACTGATTCCACTACGATAGAATCAACCACAGTGACCGATCCCACTACGATAGAATCAACCACAGTGACTAATCCTACTACGACAGTATCAACCACAGTGACAGATCCAACGACGGTACAATCCACAACTGTGACAGATTCCACTACGATAGAATCAACCACAGTGACTGATACCACTACGACAGAGCTAATCTCACCAGAGCCGACAACACCAAGGCCAACAACAACAGAACCGACAACGACTGAGTCAACCACACAAGAACCGACAACGCCAGAGCCAAATACGTCAGAAACAACCACGCCAGAGCCAAACACGTCAGAAACAACCACGTTTGAACCACCCACGCTAGAGCCAACTACCCCAGCACCTGTTAGCGCCGAAAATAGCAATGGTTTTTGGACACCACTTACCATTACAATGGTGGTTCTTCTATCGCTCATAATGTTAACATTAATTTGTCTGCTATTTTATGAGTTAGGGCGAAGAAAGGCTAAAGCAAAAGCAGCGGCTGTTGCAGCTGTTCGTAATGACGATTTCGAAGATATTCCCAGCACTTTTAGAGTGCCAAGAGTAAAACATGTTTACTCCGACGTCAACCCCAATCCATTATCAAGAAGTAGTGCATACATACCTTGATATCAATCGATCTACATATTACTAAACCCGATTTTTCTAATGATAGATCAACCGTTTTTAATATATTTCGATTTAATATATTCAATTTAATAAAACTTCATCAAACAAACAAAAAAATATATAAAAATGAAAAAAAAATGATAAATTTTATCATTCAATCACTACTGTAACAACATTTATTTATTTTATTTTATTCTTGTGGGTGGGTGTTTATGAGCAGACAAATCGGTCTACCCGGTCTTTCCTGTTCATTTTTTGCGCTCGGTACAGCTACCATTGTCACTCACAACTCGATTCTATTCCCGACAAACGAAACTCACTGTGTCCGTTCGCGGACTTTTAGGGCACTATTTCGGTTTTTGAACAATTGAACCACTGGATTCCAGGCTCTCGATAGTGTCAACTTTCAAGCCGATCCATCCTCTTGGTTCTTATATTTAGTCATTTCGATGGTGTCTCTTAGCCTAAACATGATCAATATCCTGTTTTCAGCTGTTTTTAAAAATAAACATGATATTGGTTCTTCAATAACCAAATTGTATATTATGTACAGTAAAGTTATGTTTAACAACATTTCAAGCTTCTCTCTATTTCCATTAATTTCTAACTAGTTGTAAAACCTAAGCTTTTAATGTATTGTTGCCACCAAGTGATGCAATTGTTTTTAATCGTGTAGCCGGAACTATTGAATTAGTCATTTAGAAAGTATAATCATCATCATTGTTAATATTAAGAGACCTATTTCTGTAGGTAAATTTGTAATATTGTACAATTAAGTAGCGACTTAAAGTTGCATGGTAAAATTGTCCATGTGAAAGTTTATTCTTGATCTTTTATTCTTGCATTTTAAAGATTGTATCCATGGCTGATCTCTTAATTTGCTTAGAAATTACATGAGTTGATAGAGACGTAGTGAAAAGAAGTCGATCCTAGATAACGTAAAGATTCTTTACTCTTGAAGTCATAATTTCATTTTCCATACAAACAAATCCACAGCATTAATCAAGGTCAATAAAACAGGAATTTGAAGATAAAGAGTTTACGCTGCCTATATCGTTCGTAAATATATTAATCTTATCAATTTTATGAATAATTAAGATACATATTCGTTCGATCAACCAATGTTATTAAAGATACTTTGTGTCTATTAGTTGTAACTATTACAAGTCTGGAAAAAAATGATTCGCCGAATACTTATATTATTATTGTTGGTAGGTCACGTTGTCAGTGATTTTTGTGAGAGGTACACGTTTGAGGAAAATTTCAATGAATGGTTGACAAATGAGTGGGGAATTTGTCAATCCATGTCATATTGGATTGTTGGTTCATACAGCAATTTGGACTTGACTGGTCAAAATGAACGCAGTGCCTCTTTTATTTCACCTCAATCAGATACAAGTTGTGTGTCATCATACATTTTTCCTATGAATGTTGGTGGTACGGTGGAAGTGAATATTTATATGGAAGCACAGCACCCCAATGACCACATCCTTGTTATGGTCAACCAGTTGGGAAACACTGGTGACACGATAACAGGAATGTCTGATAATTCAGCTTGGGATTCAAGCTTCGTGACAGGATGGCACACTCTAAGGATGACCTTAAGCGGCTCGGATACTTATAATGGCTACGTGAGTATTTATAATTTTATTAATTGTGTATTATTTGGTATTATTATACCGTTTATAGTCATTCCGGTCGGATACCCGTAACTAATCCTCGATAGTTTTATTTCATAATATTTCTTTTCCGGTCTGATCCACCGTGCACCCTGCACGATCACAAATAAATTAGATGGAGTTTCTTGCCGGTTCTTCTCCATGGAATCGACCAACGCGAACCGTGCACCTTTTTCGACGTTTTATAATTGCCCATCTAGGCCTATGTGAAATAAAATATTTTGATTTTGATTTTGATGGTTTACTGTCATGAAGGTCAGGCCTTTCTGAAAATTACGTACCTATATCCAACTTAACCTTTAAATTAAATTCCGTCGTAACATAAACAATGTGTAACAAAATATATCGTATTATTTTATTATTCAGAATCGACCACTTAATCGATTTCTTAATGGTATTATTAAAAAAATGGTAAATGCAAAAAACGCATAGAAGGGATGGATCATTCTCCAGCGAGAAAACTGGGGAATACGTTTGTATAGGCCAAGCGCCGCTAGCTTTTCTTCTTGATAAATGAATTCGATTCGTTTTCAATCTCCGTAATTGTAATCATGTATCCACACATCACGTCAACACGTCTGCGCCGTACGTTAAGAGATTGTACTATCTTTTTTGTTTTTGACAAACCTACTTTTCTGATCTGACTTTTCAGTTTCAATAATTATCCTCTGTGTGGAGCAAGAATCTTCTTTCCACTAATACCCGCTAAACCAGACGATCCTGTGGAAACCTTCAGTGTAAGGCCTCCAGCCAGGGTAATGATGGCAACTAGTCGGTTCACATTTAACGTAAAAACTGACAGATTCGTCTCAGAATTTATTTGTTTTATCTCTTATACGAGTACATAACTAACCAAACTTTCTGGAGGTTACGACGAAACGGCGTGAAACCCGTTTCGTAAAATTATAAAATTGGTACGACGCGACTTTCGATGCTCCAGCACACGCTCAATAGATAAAGCGATTGGGCAAATCCGAGGGTCGATATTGTCCAACACTGGACGAAGTTGACGAAATCTAGTGTATATATTATCATCGTTTCGAAGCCGGAGATTCTTTCAGAAGTCGAAAACTTTTACGGCCAGTTGCGTTGTACGCATCGCAAGCATCTCGATCTTTTTTTTCAATAATATCTACTGTCAGCGCCAGAGCTTTTATCAGATTTGTTGATTTTATAATCTACATACAAATATTTGAAAGGATATAAAGGCGAGATATGAGGAGTTTTAAATTTCTATAGAAAATTTATTTCTCTCATAACTCTTGTTTAAATTCATATTCATACACATATTTTGAATGGAAACTTCCATTCAAAATATGTGTTTGGGAACATAGATATTCTGTAATTCAATCGAAATAAATGCACAATACCATAAGAATATGTTTGATTTTCATATTATTTTGGTATTACGTTTGTATGAAAAACGCATGCTCCGCCGCCGCCGGCCCCAACCTAACTAAGGAACCTAACTAACCTAACGGGGGGGTGCCCCAAGTCCCGATTATGGGGGCAGAGATACTTCCGTATGTTCAGTTGACTTACCGCTCATTCAGTTATTGGACTACTGAATTATTTTTAGAATTGACATTGTATGATAAAATAACCGACTAATTGATTTTTTATTACAGTCCATGTTTTACTGTCGCAATAATTAATCAACCGCCATTAAATTAAATAACTGCTCAATATGTTTTTCAACTGATCATAATAACATCTCGAATATTTAAATAACAGCTCAAAAAATTTGTTCACTTTTAAAATTATGTCGGTTTCAAGTAGATTTAATAATAGTACAATTCATCATTGTATGTGAACATTAAATAGTGAAATATTGCTATTATTGTAGAAAGGGTGAATAAGTTACTGAAACAAAAAAAAATGTGGGCCTCCCTATGGATTCCCTATGGATTCTATGGATTCTTATGCAGGCCCTACATCTGCGGATAGACTTTTTATAATGATAGTTTTTTTTTTTCTGAATAACTATATGTTCTACTATAAGCCACTTCAAGGTCATCCATTAATTACCGGCCACCCCGTATATATTTATCCCGACTGCCGAACCCTTCACTGTATGTTAAAAAGTTAAAATAGACCTCAAGAAAGATAAAAGTAAGGTTGCGAATGATGTAGACTAGTATAGATAAACTGAGCCATTTGTACTTCGAGAAAAAAAATTGGCACAACCATTTCCAACTTTCCACTCTGCAGTTTTCTAAAACTGTCATTACAACTTTAAACCTGTTTGACTTTGCGTTGAACCCTACATTCTTTGTTTCAGATTTCCATCATGGGTATGGCGTCTCCAGATTCTATTGTATTAGTCGATTCATTCCGTTACATACCGCCAGGTATGAATGAGAATGAATGTCAACTCTACGAAGAAATTACTACCCCCGAATCTGATGAAACCACCATCCCTGATTCCGATGAAACCACTATCCCCGATTCTGATGAAACCACTATCCCCGATTCCGATGAAACCACTATCCCCGACTCTGATGAAACCACTATCCCCGATTCTGATGAAACCACTATCCCTGATTCCGATGAAACCACTATCCCCGATTCTGATGAAACCACTATCCCCGATTCTGATGAAACCACTATTCCCGACTCAGGTGAAACCACTATCCCCGATTCCGATGAAACCACTGTTCCCGATTCTGATGAAACCACTGTCCCGGATTCTGATGAAACCACTAACCCCGATTCTGATGAAACCACTATCCCCGATTCTGATGAAACCACTATTCCCGACTCAGGTGAAACCACTATCCCCGATTCCGATGAAACCACTGTTCCCGATTCTGATGAAACCACTGTCCCGGATTCTGATGAAACCACTAACCCCGATTCTGATGAAACCACTATCCCCGATTCTGATGAAACTACTATCCCCGATTTCGATGAAACCACTGTCCCCGATTCTGATGAAACCACTATCCCCGATTCCGATGAAACCACTATCCCCGACTCAGATGAAACCACTATCCCCGATTCAGATGAAACCACTATCCCCGACTCAGATGAAACCACTATCCCTGATTCAGATGAAACCACTATCCCCGATTCCGATGAAACCACTGTACCGGATTCTGATGAAACCACTAACCCCGATTCTGATGAAACCACTATCCCCGATTCCGATGAAACCACTGTACCGGATTCTGATGAAACCACTAACCCCGATTCTGATGAAACCACTATCCCCGATTCCGATGAAACCACTGTCCCCGACTCAGATGAAACCACTATCCCCGATTCAGATGAAACCACTATCCCCGACTCAGATGAAACCACTATCCCTGATTCAGATGAAACCACTATCCCCGATTCCGGTGAAACCACTGTCCCCGATTCCGATGAGACCACTATCCCCGATTCCGATGAAACCACTATCCCCGATTCCGATGAAACCACAATGCCCGATTCTGATGGAACCACTACGCCTGGCTCAGATGAAACCACTACCCCGGACTCAGATGAAAGTGAACCAACCGATACGGATTCAGACAGCACAGGTACTACACCGTATGCATGTCCGACACCACCTACTGACGATAAAAATACAAAAGGTTTTTGGACCCCGCTGACCATCACAATGTTGGCTCTCCTATACCTCATAGTCTTAGTTCTTATATGTCTACTAGTTTACGAGATTGGACGAAGGAGAGGTAAAGCTGCAGGAGCAGCAGCAGATGATTTCGATATTGAAAGCCTTCCGAACACCTTTAAAGTACCGAGAATAAAAACCGTATATCCAGATCCAAACACTAATCCATACGCACGAAGGAATAGTTGGTAACCGAAGACTGTTTATCAGGTGTAAATGATTAAGAAACCTATTTATTCAACAAATAATCTACATTACACTTATTGCATTGATAAAAACTGTAAGATGCATTTTACATTTTCGTGGTCACAACTATTGAAAACTTTTTTTGTACCGATAGTTCCATTAAGGTGAACGTAGACCTGTCTGCACCGCACGCGCAGTTGCCGCATTCGAATTCTTCGTATGAAGTTCTATGCAATCTGTGACTATGTATCTGTGTGCTAGATTGCATAAAATAAATCGAAGCCTGCGACTGCGGCGCGTGCGGTGCGGCCAGGTTTGCGTTCACCTTTATCATTCGTTTGTTTCGAAGCCTTGTCCAGACATTTTCTTTAACTGTTTCTGTCTAGTCCACTAGTAATTCTTGAAACTATTGTCATCCATTGTTAATCCTAAGATAGTGGATTTGTGAGAGCTTGCAAATCAGAAACATCATTCATCGATTTTTAGGTTGCCTGGCATGTACAATTGTAATGTTCTTAATAAAACACTTGTTAGTCAAAAAATTATCAAGCCATGTGGCGACGAGTTCCTCGTCTCATGAACCTCGTGCTTAAATAGCTATCTTTGCGGAAGTCACAGTACCTAGTCTAGAAAGTTGGAGTGTAAAATGTATGATATATTCATAGCTGATCTCAAATGTCTAGTTTGATAGAAATGTAATGAGAGCACAAAAATATGGCAATTGGCAACAGACAGAAAAGCGATGTGACGACTTAGCGTAACAATGTGTTATTGTCTCGTCAGATTTTTTATTAACATTTTTTATGTAGAAATATACGAAGTTTTTTTGTTATAATAATGAAATATTAAAGGATCAGTAAAAGTAGTTTTTTAATTAAGTCAAAACTTAATTATATAACACTCAAAGTATTTAACTGTCCTAAGTTAATGCAAGAAGTGTCACATACAGCGTAAGTACCTTACATTTTATGTGGCAACTTACCTAGATATTAGTACTATATCACTCATCAATACTCATCATGTTATAAATCGTCACATAATTAATCTAGCCATTATTGTAAATATTATAACTTAAAATTAAATTATTACGTCAATAATGTTATTATTTTTAATTAAATTATATTAAACCATTATGTACTCGAATACTATCTTTTTGTAAATATTAATAGATACTTATTTGTAAATATAAGCAATTTACGTTTCACATTTGAGACTTTTATTTTTTCACTAGTGTTGATTAAGAACGAGGGAGAAACCTGTGATCATAATTATGGTAGCATCGGATCTACTTACAAATACATTTATCTAAACATTTTTATAAATAATTGATGCTGATTTATTGAGTTGGTTGACAGACACTTTATAACTCGGTCGTAAAAGCCCCTGGTAAAGAGTCTAGATGAAAAGAGAAATAGAACGCCTGCCTGGGCGGTCTGAGGATTTTTTGATACTGCAACAGTTCTGTCTTCTGGGAAAGCACAAAGTTATTATCAAAAATGCAAATTTCATAGCATGGCTACGTCTTCAAAAGACAAACAAGCGGTTTTAGACAAGTAATAACACTCTCGGCACCTGTACTTTAACAGCACTTCACACGATTTAAATACCGATGGTTTCCAATAAACTATTCAATTCACGAGAACTGCCGCAATTAATACAGATGCTGGTGTGACAGAGATTTGTCTGTTTTGGGTGTCATTACAAATCTCTGGTTTATCTCATACCTATAGACGAGATACCTAAACACAAGTAGTAAATAGTCCCAAGAGCCCGTAAGATACCGTAGCTTATTTATGGAACAGTGATGATGCAAATAATACAAAGCGAACTTAGGTTCACTTCCAACAAATTCGCAAAAGAGACCGGGCAAAACTGTGGTGTATGAACCAGAGCTCGTTCAACTAAAACTGAACGCTCATTATATGCAGACGATCATTATTAAAATGAAGATGAGACCAAGGATTGGGCTAGTGGTCGCAAGCGTGACTGCAGTGCTAAGCATACTATGTGATATTGGGTTGGATTCCCAAGTCCGGCAAAGAGTAGTTGGGTTGTTTCATCAAAAAATTCTCAGTAGCAGCCACGGAATCTGGATTTGTGCCCGGTTGATGGCAAAAGGCTCGCCTCTTAATATATAGGGTGAGTGGTAATTAGTGTACGATACTTAAACATGTGAATGTGCTCATGACAACAAACAACTTTTGCTATGGGACCAAACCTGAAATAAAACAAAAAATCAGCTGTTCAGTACACTAGTTAGGCGAACATAAATGTACTGATTAGCTGTTTTTTATCATTCTGAGCACAATCACGTAAGTATCGTACACTAATTACCAGTCACCCTATATACTTTACTTAACTTAACCCTGGCAAAAACTGAAATAGAATTCAACCAATAATATGGAGAAATGGGGTGACAAAGTTTGAAAATCAGCTCATAGCCCAAATCACTGGGGATAGATTCTAAATTAAGCACACATAAGTTTCTTATGAGGTTTAAAAGTGCACTAAGAAAGGATTTTTCAAAATTTACCCCCTAGGGTGGTGAAACGGGAGTCGAAAGTTTGTATAGGGAAACAAGATTAGATTAGTTAGACTGTTTTATCAAAACTTCACAGGAGTACTCCTATCGATAATTGAGTGAACCTTTGTGTTTCAGTTTTTCTTCAGAATTCACCCTTGAAGGGGGAAATGGGGTGACAAACACTAAAAATTAATATTTATTTTTTATTTTCTTCTTTACTTATTTAGGGACATTTATAATCGCAATGAGTGTGTCAGTCCCATCGTATCCTAAATATACATTTATCATATGTGGGCCATGAACCTAAACAGACTCTTCGCATCATCACCATTTGGTTGAGCCAGGATTTTGTGAAATGTGCCTACTTCAAGTCTGTTCAACCTCAAAACCCTTAACAGTTCATTTCTCCCAGACTCATATCGGACACAGTCCATCAATAAGTGGTGTAAGTCTTCAACAACTCCACACTCCACACAATTAGGCGAGTTCGTTTTTTTCGTCTAGTGCGCTAACTTATAACATGGAATGTGTCCAGATCTGAGTCTATGAGCCGTAACAACTACTTTTCGACTTAAATTATTGTTTATAAACCAGGGCACACGAGAAGGCTGACCCTGCATGGTTTTACACCAGATTCCTTTATCCAATGAGCGCTTGTCAAAATATTCCTTCCAATCATCATAACACTTTTTTTTTTATTTAGGTAATAATTCCGAGTAATCTAAAATAACATTAGTTCCTTTCCCATATTTAGCTGCATATTTTTCCAGCATGTCAGCCTTTTCATTGCCCTGTATTCCAATATGCGATGGAATTCATTGCAATCTCAATGTAACACCTTTAAGCATCGGGTTGGGTGTATTACAAAAACAACGACTTTAATACATGCCACACGTGCACACAAAAGATAATATTGACTTACTCTTGTTACTCGTACTTTTACAGCTGCGCCAAACAGGCCCAGTTCAGCAAAATGCCGGGGCAGCTAGTTACCGACTCTGGTTTTCAACTAAGAAAACTGGGTTTCCAGTAGTAAACCAGAATCCAGAGAGAGAAGTGATATGAGATGTGACTAACGTAACACAGTTGTATATGTTTATGAATAGGTATTTATTAAAATAAAATATGTGAACAATAAGTATACAAAACTACATAATGAGGCTATAAGCCTTTGGAGCAACTGGGCAGATTCTCAGCTAGACAGATTGGCAACTGGATAGAGTACAGTCATGAAAAAATAAGTTTATAAAGTATGAATCATTGTAGGTATTACATTTATGAAGAGTTTATTCAAGGAAAGTCTATTAACAGAAAGGCACGACCGTTTTTACAATCTGTTATGTTGAGAATTTGTTTTAAGGGAAGTAATATTAAATGAAATCTTCAATTTGTAACTTCATAATACGGAGAGAAAACTAATATTGAGATAATTTTAACGACTGTAGGCGGGTTCCGGGCTTGACCTAGGTTGTTCGCCTGGGTGAAAGCACGGGGACTTGAGGTTCCGTGGTCTTGAACAAGTCGTCTACTTTCCTTCATTGACCACTTTTTCATAAGGGTGTAAAACACCTCTTCACGAAGCCGAAAGGCACTTGTTCTCCCCATCATTGCGATCATTTTTTTGTTCTACACCATACCTGGGAACCTTCTAGTTACGGAGATATAAGGGGTCAAAGTTGCAACTTTTTGACAAGTTTTTTTTTTAAATACAAGTTTTTTTTGTAAGATTTTGACTTTTAACACCTCCACGACCCCCGTACTATTCAATCCATCCATCATCACAATGTTTTAAGTGCGTTACATTAAGTTCTACCACAAAACACGATTTATAACCTCAAAAAAAAAGTTGCTTCCCAGCAACAATTTTTGCGTAAAGTTACTTGGTTTGATGTACAGAATGCTTGGTTAACGGCTTTGTAATGAGGTGGTTTACACCCTGTATTTCCAACTCATCCACTTTAATTATGTCATGGACTGTACAAGTTCTGTGCAGCTGCTAATCTGTCCAGCTGAAAACCTCTGCAGTTGAGAATCTGTCCAGTTGCTCCGGAGGCATAATAATCATTGTGAAAAGTGCATTCAATTGATGTTTTGAATTGATGTCGTCAATCTTGTCGTTTTGCACTAAAAACACAAGTCAAACCAAAATACCGTATTTACAGAGCAGGTAGAAAAACAAAGCCAAATTCTTATAGTGCATCAACCATGGCCTCTAGTGAACTTGGCCAAAACAACAATAGCCTCTGTATTCACCCAATTACTGACCTCGGCGCGAAATGGTTGACTTTTTGTAAGTAAAGTACAAAAAATATGCCAGTAAATCTTTTTTCAGCATTAGTTATATTAGATAATGCGAGTATAGTCACCACTATACCTATTGTGAAAAAGCCGACAGCAGAAGTTGATGTTTCTTTTTGTATTTTAAAACAAAACTACTGTTTGCTCCTGTTAGTATTAGGTAGTTTCTTTGGCAACAGTCAGTTTTACTGGCACCTTAAATTATGAATCATAATTTGCCTGCTGTTTATTTATTTGTGAAGTGTAAATAAATGTGTGGGTGAAGTTCACAGTCAGACCTTGAATCATTGAAACTTTTGGTATTCCCTCGTAAGTGTCCTTTACTGGCCTTTCAAAATGAAAATTTTTAGTATGATAAACTTGAAATAGCTTTAAATAGACAAGCTTGTCAAATTATAAGGATAATTATATGGAAAATTCGCAAGGTAAGGTCGCGATTCCCATCTGCATAAGCTGTAAATTTAATACCTACGCATAACTATATTGTACACGAAACTATAAAGAGATTATTGACATCGACCTTGACAAGCATAGAAGAAGGAAATGCTACATTTTAGTGTTAATTTCCCTCCCTAAAAATACTTGTCAAAAAGTTGGAACCTTGACCACCAATATCTCCGTAACTAGAAGGTTCCCAGGTATGGTGTAGAACAAAAAAATAATCGCAATGACGGGGAGCACAAGTGCCTTTCGGCTTCGTAAAGAGGTTTTTTACACCCTTTATGTAAGGTGAACCGTCAAACATCTGTTTTAGACTTTCGAATTTCTGGATAGTTTAATTCCAACATAGAATTATTGTTAGGTACTTACAATAATTTTATTAAGTAACAATAATTACAGTAACAGTATTTTGTAAGTAACAATAATTTTATGTTGGAATTAAACTATCCAGATGGTATTTCCAGTAATTAGTAGATGTTTTATGCACAACGTCTACTACCTTTTAACCGACCATGCAATTAAAACCTACAAGCTGTATTAAGTAACGTAAAACCCAATTAGCAATCCCAGATCATGCAAGAACCATGAACGCAATGCGTCATAATAACCATACAAGAAGCAGTTTAGATGACCAAGTTTATGACGATTTGATGGCCATTCCAACGAAGGCAGAAAAACCCAATGCCCTGTGTTCTTGACACAAATATTCGTAAGGCATAATAAGACGTAATAGCTGACAAGACAAGGCTCTCGTATGAATTTACAATGGGCTATGACGTTGTTGGGTGTGACAGATGAAAAGAATTGCCAGGGGTGGTCTTTGTGGGCGCTCGAAGTAGGTAAAGCAATTATATTTAACAAACAAACTAATGCCGTAATATGGAGTTATTTAAAATCTTTAAAATGTTGACAGAAGTTTTCATCACGAAACAAGTGTCAGATTTTGGGAATTAAAGGACCTAATAAAACTTGTAGATGACCAAATAGAATGATATTCAAAGTAAAAGGACCCGTCAGAAACCCGTCAACCAAGCATTCTGCATATCAAACTCTACGCAAAAAAATCAGCTGGGAAACAAATTTTTTAAGTGAAAAATCACGGTTTACGATGGTGCTCAATTTACAAATTTACATGGACGTATTTTAAAGTAAAGTTATAACATTTAAAAAAAGCCTGTTAAAAACGTGTGAAAAAGTGGGAACTTTGACCTTCAATATCTCCGTAACTGAAAGGTTCCCAGGAATGGTCTAGAATAAAAAATATCTCAATGATGAGAAGGACAAGTACCTCGCGGCTTCGTCAAAGGTGTTCTTACACAAAAACAAAATAAAAGTTTTATTCTTTATTTATTTATTTATGTACACACAAAATACTTAATAGGACATTAAATTAAGACGGAAGAGCACAAAGGTACTGCTTATTTAATAAGAAATATCTTCCAGCACACCTGCGAGAAGAAAGTTGGATTAGAAATGTAGACAGTGTGTAGAAAAGACAAAACTGGAAAATTTTAATTGAAACCCTTAAAGAAAAATAAAGCTATATAAAATAAACGTACATCTATATAAACACGTAAAAAATAAATACTGGAATTGTAAATATATACCTATAATATATACATAGAGGACAGGTGGTGCTCCTTGACTTGCTTTTTGAAAAGAAATAAAGTTTTACAGTCACGAATGTAAGACGGAAGTGAGTTCCACAAACGTACTGCGTGAACGGCGAAAGAGTAAGAATATAATTCGGTTTTATGAGATGGGAAATTGAGATGATGCCTGGGGTGGGATCTGCACAGATCATCAGGAGGGCGGGTAAAGGAAAAGCGATTGCGCAGGTAACTGGACTGAATATGCAGGGTTATGAAGGATGTTGTAGAGGAGACATAAAATCCAAGTGTTTCTGCAAAGACGGATAGGGAGCCACTTCAGTTCCTTGCGGAAGTGAGAGACATCGTCATATTTTCTCAGACAAAACACAAAACAAATGCCAAGATTTTGGAAACGCTCTAGCTTATTCAACAACTCTTCAGTGGCATCCAAATAGCAGACATCAGCATAATCAATGATCGGCTGAATCAGAGTTTGAGCTACGCAAATTTTGGTTTTAAAAGGCAAGAAGCTCTGTAAAGATTCAAGCGAGTGGAAAGAAAAATGCACCTTACGACTAACCTCATTCACTTGAGCTCGCCAAGAAAGATTGCTATCAATCAAGATTCTTAGCTGTTTCAGCATAGGCAATAGTCGAGCAGCCTAGAGATAATGGAGTTAGAGATGACAAGTCAATAGCATTGTGATAGTATCTGCTACCTATAATCATGGCCTGCGACTTGCTAGGGTTAATCTGTAAGCCGTATGACTTAGCCTATTGAAAGATGCTTTCCAAGTCATGATTGCTTTGCTTGCAGATTTCGCATCAGCCAGCAAGAAATGTCGATACAGCTGCAAATCGTCTGCGTAGAGGTGAAAGCTGGAAGTGATAATTTTGGTAACAGTATTAATGAAGATAGAGAAGAGAAGAGGAGAGAGAACGCCACCCTGAGGAACACCAGCAATAAGATCACACCAATCAGAGTAGACTTCTTCTTGGCGGACACACTGAGAGCGACCCCGAAGCTACGAGTCAAACCAGGCTATTGTAGAGGCAGAGAAGTTAAAAGATTGAAGGATCCCAAGAAGAATGTCGAAATCCACTGAGTTGAACGCGCAACTAAAGTCAAGTAACACCAAAACAGTCAAAGATTTAGTGTCCATAGCCCAGCGGATATCATCAGTAACCTTCAGGAGTGCAGTGACAGTACTGTGGTCAGTACGGAAGCCAGATTGGAAAGGGGAAATAAGAGCATTAGACGATAGAAAACTAGAAATTTTACAATGTGTTCGAGAACTTTGGAAACGAAAGGAGATGGGTCTGGAGTGGGATAAGGAAGAAGGATTGCTAACTTTAAGAAGTGTAAGAAGTTTTGTAAGAAGTTGTGTTTAAGAAGTGTATTATGTGAGCCTGTTTCTAGGCTGCCGGAAATATACCGGAGAATAAGGAAAAAATAACAATATGAGTAAGGATGGGGAGTTATAGCTCTGAAATAATGGGTATTATCATTCTCGAACACAAATTATCATGGCCCACACCAGAAGAGGAAACAGAGAGAAGGTTTTCACAACTGTCTTCAGAGACAGGGCTGAAATTAAGAAGTGGACATTGGGGTAACGGATTGTTAGATAGCTCAAATAAGGTAGAACCTTTAACGCTTGGGTCCAAAGAAACAGGAGGAAAAGAAAAATGCCTTAACAGGCAATTATCATTTTTGAATGAAAAAATGAAATATCGACATCTTTACAGGTATTCGTGAGAGATTTGCCGATACCGACAGACTTTAAAAATTTCCAGACATCGGAGGAGTTACGATCAACGAGAGATTCGTGGAAATAGCGTCTCTTTGCATCTCGACACAGACGATTGCAGCGGTTACGTAGAGCTTTAAAGTGAGTGAGGTTAAGTTCCGTGGGTCTGCGCCTATACCTACTCTTCGCCTTATCCTTACGAGCGATAGCATTTTAATTAAGTACTTACTTAAAACTTTTATTGAACTCAATAAAAAGTTAGTTCGTTAATTTCGCTCATTGAACTTGCGAATCTTATGTTAGGCAGGACGTATAGGTTTTCCATTTGTAACTAACTAAGAAGGTGTAGTGCTTAATAAGCGTCTGTGTGTTTCTGCACCGGTTGCATACTCACACGTAAGAAAGGTGCTTGGAATTATGTATGCTGGTTAAAACAGTGACCCCATATACATCTCACAAAGTTGAGCAAGTGTTAATGATAGGTACTTGTAACTATTCACACTTGCATTGTTTAAAATAAATTGATCAGGTGGCTGGTGAAGGTTTATCGTCAGCTTGCGCAATCCAATGCTGGGCAGCCGATATCTTTGAAATGTAATGTTTCTAACGCAAAAAACGTAAGAACTTTACATTTGCGGGCTAAGATGTAGGTACAATTGTACAAACACACACCAATTCCATTCCAACTTGTAACCGAACCCGGCTGATGGTTTAATTTTGTTCAGTCTCATTCAGCTTTTTACCAGCCACCCGAATAGGAATGATTTTACATGATGTCATGATGTTATATGCTGTCAATCTATGTCTGGGTCAGCGCAGTATCCTCCACTTCCAAAATTATTTCACACTATAACATCACACATACATATAATTCCTAAAGGATTAGGAAGTGTTGTAGACCGTACCTACATAAATTGTAGTTAACCTCCGGGCACAAATCATGATTCCAAACCGCTACAGAGTTCCCTGATGGTAAAACCTAATAACACTACCAGCCCGGCTAGCATGGGCAGGGGATAAAAATGTTATCCACCGGTTTTTCCACTGACAAGGGACAAAATTCAAACAAAAGTTGAAATAACCGGTGGATAAAATTTGTATCCCCTGCCCATGCTAGCCGGGCTGACCTGGGAATTGATCCCAGGACATCGTACTCCGCAGTAACACTTGCGAGCATTACATCAATGACGCACATACTCGTATTATTAATCTTATATATATCATAATTTGCGTTTTATGGAGAACCACTTTGAATTTTAGATGACGACTGTCACTAATTTAATTCTTGGATATTTTTCAATACGCAAACAACTAAATACTTTTTATGGTAAAACATTCCAAAAACAAATTAAATTTTGATTAAGAAAAAGTGGAAATATCGCAGACTTTTTCATATTCCTTCTTCACTTAATTAACGCTTAGAACGTCAAGTACTAAGAAAATTTCTTCCGCAAAGGTTTTTTACGGTAAACGCAACTTGGGACAAAGGGAAATTAGGAGCATTGGGGAACAAAGCGAAGAGGCCGACCACAAAATAAGGGAAGAGATTCTACCACCGGAATCGGATATGCCTAGTGAGTTATTTATTTATTGGAGTAAAATGTATTATATAACAATCTTCAAAATATTAAAACGTTTAGACTTCTAAAACTAATCCTTTTGTTGTATAACAAATAAAGTAACATGTCGTATCAACTTGACTGGAAAGATTTTCTTAATTCTAGTATTGTACAACCTAGTGAGACCGTGGAATTTTCGTATCCTTCCATATCCGTAGATACTTATGTGGATTTCACAGAGGTTCACAGTCAAAAATCTAACTAATACGACATATCCGTTCATTATAGCGACTTATTTAGACCTGGTCAGGATAAACACTTCAAGGTCTCCTCTTTATTTTAAGTCTTTAAGTCCTTATTTTAAAAATATTTACTTTAAGAGTCGAAGATTCTTATGTGAACAGAAAACTGGATCCGTCCGTCTAAATTCTAAAACAATGTTAAGACTTTACGCAAGAGTTTTGAATCCGCCTGATAAGAGTTTAGACTATTACTTAGAACTATTCCGATAAACTCATATTCATAGCAGCACTTCATGTGTAATCCACGTCAAGTTGCCCAGAGAAAATCGAAGGCGTATTGGAGTAATGTTATCCATGCAAGTGAGTTTAGCAAAAACACTTCACTTCACAATTATAACCATAATTATTGAGAGCGAATATTACACGAATGATTAATTTAGTATGAAGTAAGAAATGAACTCATAAACAAAACAGTTGGGACACAAGACATTGAGAATTTCCCGGAATCAAAACGAAACGTCAAATTCGAGTTCTTGAATACATAGTAGTTAGGAATGTTGATCGCAGAGCGAAATATAATTGGGGCAAGCGAATAAAATTAAAACTCCCAACGAAGACTCCCCAAGAACTGGCCAAGATAATTGGTCGCGAAAGCAGAAAAACAAGATAAAATTAATGTGCCACCATCAAAACACTTCAGCATTTCTTAATTAAGCACCCACTTAGGACGCTTTGTTTGTTATATAGAGTTGGGGATGCGTTTCACTTTAATATATTCAGAAGGCGGTGAGACACACAAAGGTTTTGTTTCCAAAAACAATGGAATGGGTATCCTTAATATGTTCTTTACACTCACGGGCTGAAAAAAAACCATTATGATGCATTTCTATAAACTATAAAGTAAATTAGGTACTTAATAGCCTACGGTCGGTGTTTACGGTTATTATAATTTTGGTGATTTTCTTCAGAAAGGTTAGGTGGGGCCAAACTACAATACGACAAGAAGAAGAAGGTTAAGTAGTATCGTACCAGATGTATGTATGAACATGGATGAAACAAAAGGGATACTTAAGGGTTGTAATAGTGGCCTTCTGTAGTTTCTACCTACCCCATGGCGAAACCCATCAGTTTATGTAGGTTTATGGAAAAGCACTTCTTAGAAGTCCAACCAAGTGTTAATCAGCATGTTTCATATCAAAGTTAGCATTAAGTAAGCTTTAATATGCGTTAAATAGATTAAAAACCATATTTAATTAGACGATTAGATGTGACTCAGTGATCGTCCACGATTGATGTAGATCACGACTTTAAGGGACTTATGAACCCATAAAGAAATAATAACTTAATTATCTTTGTAAAAGATGTAAATCCTGTTGGAAGTCGTTATATTATTACGAAACTCTTTAAAGTGATTGCCACCGGTCTTGCTATCTGTTTACCCTCAGGCCTAGTAATAAATTGTACTACCTCCATGGTATAGACTTTTCAAACAGATTTTAGAAATAGACGAATATTAATCCCGAACACAATATTCATATATTATTATTATACCCAACCATTTATACCAAACAAAATAAATCCAGCCTGTGAAAAGTATTTCTTTATGTTACGATGTGGTCTTCATGACTAGATTCTCTAAAATAAATGAGGACATTCCTATTCAGAGAAAAAAACCGTCTCGCAAAGCGTAATATCTTTCTTTTAAATATTTAATTAGGCGACGCATTAATCTAACGTCTCAAAAGAATTAACGCTACTTAAAACTTTTGACAGTGGCCGCCATTAAACGCGGATACTTATTAAACAGGCTCTTTACAGGCTTAAAAAATCCTGGGCTCTTGTAAGAAATATACAGCTTAAGGTTTTTTTATAGCTATTGGTTTTATTCACAATTAGGGAGGAGGGGAGTGAAATGCCTAATGGTGTCACTTAACTCATCGAATGCCGTAATTAGAGACACAATAGAAAGACAATTGCTTATGTCGAACTGTGTAACTTAAGACACGCGAGAGGTTAAGGCCAAAAAACTTTTGATTGAATGCAGTGCCGCGATGGTTCATGTCATACCACTATCTCCAACCAACGACTTTGATGGGTGTAAAAAAAAAAGATAAAATAAAATGGGTAGGTACTAAAGGAGTGACTTTTCTTTTCAGTTCGTGTGATAAATTTGGGTATATCCGGATAATCTACATAATTAAATATGCACTTTTTTGTAAATCTGCGGGGATAAGACGATTATTGCAACTTTTTACTGAGAAAAACGATAAATCTTTAATACGTAAATGACAATAATTAATCCTGATTGATAAAAATAGGTATGTAGAAAATGATTTTATTTGTTAAACTTAAACAAGGTAAGAAAATGAGGAGTTATTGAAAGTGTAAGCATATAACCTACTATGTGCAAACAAATAACACAGATGTTCGCACAATGTAATACCCATATCGAGAGCGACATCAATATTTAATAATTTTACCTATTTCTCTGTTTATTGTTATTTTCCACCTCTTTGTTCTAGGATTGCTCATTTCTCGTTTAAGCTATATTTAATATCTAATTTCGAAACTTCCTAGTAATAATTAGTACGTAAGTATTTATTTATTTCGTTCCATGGAGAGTTTTTGCGAAAACATCCTATACAGTAGAACTATCAGCTGTGACTAGACTCATCACAGTATTATTTCCTTAATTTCTACACTAATTACAGTATTATTAATAATACATATCTTATTTATCCAGTTTTCCTACATTATGACCTTGTAAAAGCGATTTATTTAGGTTTATGGATAATCAAATTGTTTAAATGATACCTACGATTCTGTATTTTGCCTCATTAGCTGTAGGTACTGCTTCAAACAGTTTTAAATCTAGTCAAAATAATAGGCCCTTTTTTCTTATTTGCTAGTTTTGCCCAACAGTACAGTATGATCAACCAACACGAGTTGCAAAGCTTGCTTCAAAGAACTATTAGCTCATAAAACAGAACAATACGTAATAACGTACAGAATTACCGGTTTTTTTGCTTTTTGCTTTACTTATCCGGGAGCGCCCGGATGAACCTAAATGTGTCTTTTGTCTACCCGGACCTAGACTGGCAAGCGTGTGACCACGCAGAAAGTGGCTTCGGAAAAGTCCCGGAAAATAATGTAGACACGATTTAAAGATTTCATTGGAATACTGATAACTTGACCCATCATTTAATTATCGCTATTTGGATATCAGATGTTCCCAGTTCCTATATTTCAATAAGAAGAAGGTGACAAATTAATTATTGAATTTTAAATATGACAGGGTCATAAAAGCAGCCCAGGGCCTCAATTCTGCTATTACAATAGTGCCAGAATAGTCGACCATTGATTTCATAATGATCAAGTTCTGTCAAGTTTTGACGAGTTTGGTAATCTATTAATATAATGGCGTCATTATGACTTTTCAATAGTCAACCACTGACAGTCCATTGAAAGAAATGTCATAGAAAGGTAATTTCGTACATTAATAAAATCTATTATAAATGAAATCTGGCATGAATAATGTTCGCATTTAGAGGCAGATTTCGAAAACCATTTGTAGTAAGGGTTTTATAATAATGGCAATTCGACAATGTCATTAAAACACAATTTGATTACGAGACCATTGATCGACCATTGTGAATTTAGCAGATTACGAAATTAAGCAAAATGACAATGGGATAGGAATGGAATCGTGTTGGAGTGAAGAATTTATAAAAATAGCAGAATTCAAAACCCCTGTATTATTGCGGTGCGCACCTGCATTATATCCCTCAACAGAAACGTTTGTGGACATAAAGAGTAAAAATATTAAAAATAAAAAACGTTATTCCTTAAAATATCCACATGATTCTTGTTAACCCTACCATGGAGTGTCCCGGACAAAAATCACGGGAGCAAACGAACAATGGGCTCGTAGATGGCGCATTTCCTCCGCGGGAACTAATTAAGTGGATTCTATTCAGGTAATAGTTCCGTTTCTATAGTATCTACGTACGTATTCACCGATTCATTCAACTTTGTAACTTGTTCCTAAGGCAAATCAGTCGTAAATGTAATTGTTCGGTGAACGCATTGTCTCGATTACCGTAGGTAAAGTTACCTTGCGTGCATGCTTTACCGGGTAAGTTGCCAACAATTACTGTGGATAACTTCTCAGGCGTTTACATGTAGAGCATACTCTGGAGTCCACAAGCTGTGTATAATTGCGTAATTGCACAAATTTGCATACAATTAGCACAAGGATTATGAAAAGAGAATGAGTATTTAAAATCTTTGGAGAGCATGCTGACTGCTGTCATTAAGCAAACATATTTCAGTGTTTTGTTAGCTGCTTGCTAGCTAAAGGACTATTCGTTATAAAGAATCAAATAGATAAATCAATATATTCCCATGAATAATACGCAGTTTGAACAACCAGCCAACAACTTCTAATTTTTCTAGAACTTCCAACAGAAATGACCTCTGAATAGGGGATTTCCTTTACTCGTCAATACTCGTCATTCCAATTATTTTATTGTTACGTAAACGTCACGTTAGAAGTACTTTATAGAGGCAATTGTGTCAGCAACAGTACCTACCTACCTATTAAATCAATAAATTGTTAATCAATACCATCGATCAAAAATCGATTTAATCCAGATTATCTTAGAAGATAACGATCTACTATCAAAACTGTTGTTTTACCTACATGCAAATTGCGCAAGACAACGTCATAGCTATGTGGACTCTGTCATGTGATAGGTAGGTACCTAATTTTGTTATTTCTTAGTCATGTCTGTTATTTAGGGTGACTGGCAATGAGTGTACGATACTTTAACACGTGATTGTGCTCATGATAACACACAACTTTTACTATGGGACCAAAGCTGAAATCGCGAAAAAAATATCAGCTGTTCAGTACGTTAGGCGAACATAAAATATGTATTGAACAGCTGTTTTTTTTTTGTCCCATAGTTGTTTTCTATCATGAGCACAATCACGTGTTTAAGTTTTGTACACTAATTACCAGTCACCCTATGTTTTAAGTACGTTACATTGAATTCTACCACAAAACATGATTTTTCACCCCAAAAAAAAAAGTCGTTCTCAGCTATAATTTTTGCATAAAGTTACTTAGTTTGACGTACAGAATGCTTGGTTGACGGCTTCGTGATGAGGTGGTTTGCACCCTGTATATTATCTAAGCATTTTGAACAGGTCATAACGATAATTTCATTATTTTCGCTTGTTTAAGCACAGTTCAGTTTTAATTTAGTTTCGTGCAATGATGCATAATTTTACATTCTATAATGAATTCAATCATTTTTATTAGTCAAAAGACAGATCCTAGCTTTTCAGATTTAGACAAACCAATCTGAAAAATAAACATAAACTGCGCGTTGTCACCTTAGACGATCAGAAATAATTTTATTATACGTACTTGATTTAAATAAACGTATGAAGTATATTTTCACATTTTAGCACCAATAAAGATATCTGCTAAGGTCCGAATACCCGAAGGACCGCAATACCCACACCTACACTTTACCATTCTGCAGTAAGGTCTCGTAGAGCCGATTACGACATTTTATTACCTCAATGCTGTTAAACTACTTTATTAAAGCTTTTAGAAGCTCCAAAAATGACTAGCAATTGAGCAATACGTGTAGAATATTAGAAACATGTGAGTATTCAAATGGTATGGCTTGCGGTATTCAAACCAGTAAGAAAAGTTTACCATATAAGAAATCTAATGCCGTAGACATGTATGTTACTTGCAAATTATCGTGACAAAACTGAGATTGTTTTCTTTAAGGCATTTCGCTATTTCAACAACAATTAACCGAAACAAAATTGGACAGGTTAATTATTTCCCAGATCCAATGAAATAAAGATTTGCTTTGACATACAAATATTTATTTGGAATGTACGATAGCAAAACTATTTATAAAAAGGTTTTAATTCAATGATTAATCAATCAGTGTGATTCCAAAAGAAAACATTTCCTACTATAAATCTAATCCAATTATCCAGGAATTTTACGTATTACGATATTGTTATGTCAGTTTAGAATTGATGTAGGTATCTATATACCTATTATTTTAAAGAACAATGACATATGTATATGGTCAGCACGTTTTTTATTGTTTTATTTTTATAATAAAAACACGAAATATCGATATATTTTCGTAGCTACCTATACCTAATCGTAACAATAGGGATGATTCCGAACTAAAAAATATACGATTTTGTTTAGTCCGCCAGTTAGATAGGTATCAAGAAATCTTGAATACGTGTTTTTTTTTAACAAAAGAGATCACCCAGCCTTCATACATTTTTGGGCTATTTTCAAAAGTGCCGGCCAACCTAAATACACTTATTATTTGGATAGAGCATAACATAACAAACCTTTTTTATTAGAACACCTAAGTCGTATCTTCACCAGGAAGTTATTCAACCACAAAATATCTGAGATCACCCAGATTGGGGTATTTTTTTTGCCGGCCAACTAAAATAAAAGCAATACCTAATTAAATAGATTTTATGGATATAAACATTTTTTATTATGCCACCCAAGATCTATACCCAAGTTTAAAATAATTAGTAATGATTAATAAAATATAAATGTTACTATGGAAACGGGTATTTATCGCGAACATTACCTTTAATTATTTAAGCCCGACTTTTCGACCGGATTGCACCAGCCGTGGTCTTGGAAAAAAAAATCGTCGTTCTGGCTTACATTAAAGGTAAAGTTCACGATAAATATCCATTTCCATATATTTTATAATGTGTTCTGATAGTAAAAGTTTAAATAAGACAATTTGCCGATCTACTTGAAGCCCAGACTCATCGATGTGTTTATCTAGCCCGTCCTAACCTACGGAGCTGTGACCTAGTCACTCAACTTATTGCAAAAGTTCTAGCCCAATATGGGTGATCTCCTTTATAAAAATTGACAAAGATAAAACGTGTCAAAGAGCCCCGCTAGTGACATCACTTTCCGGTAAAAATGTAACGTCTTCATTTTTTGTTTACCTACATGAAAAAAGAAAAAATATGTATCCAATATTTTTCGGTAATCTATCTGACAGAATAATTCGGTTTTTTATCATGTATCCTATTCTCAAGATCCTATGAACATGAAAAGGTCATTTTCCTACTACCGGTTTTAGTCAATAATAATGTACACTTTGACACGTTCAACCATTCATAACAAATCATAATGGCTAATGTCAGTTGTCACGTACTTTTCAATACAAACAATCTGCGGTAGGTGGCGCACGCACAACCAATCATATACTTACAAGGTCAATAGGGCAGTATCAAACATTCGATTTTTATTATTATGTCCTTTCTTTCATAATTGTTTTTTTTTTTTCAATCGAACTTGTTGGGACACAAATTTAATAGAAAAAAATATTTTAAAGACTAATTTATACCTGTAACTGTGACACCTTAATACTTTATAACATACTAGCGGACGTCCCGCGGTTTCACCCGCATAGTTCCCGTTCCCGTGGGAGTACGGGGATAAAATATATCCTATGTTACTCGTGGATAATGTAGCTTTCGAATGGTGAAAGAATTTTTAAAAACGGTCCAGTAGTTTTTAAGCCTATTCATTACAACCAAACAAACAAACAAACAAAGTTTTCCTCTTTATAATATTAGTGTAGACTACAAGGGCGAGTTTTTAGTGAATCGGTTTGCAAATACAACCCGCCTTGTTTGTAACTACACGTAGCGATTGGCCTTTAGACGAATTTGGTAGTACCAAATAGGCTAATAAATATAAAGGTGAATCAGAAAAGTACCTAGCCATATTTTCTTGAGTCACTTATGCGAATCATAATTGCGTGATTATTAGATTCGAAAGCAATACCGAAATACCAGCTGATAAAACCGAATGACGTTAGATTTTCGTATTAGGTATCATAGATAAGGTATTTGGTAAATAAAGGAAAGTGCCCCAGGAAACTCTTGATTTTTGAAATAGCATTCTACGTTGTCTTCATTTTAATTATTTATATGTAGTTATTCTACCTAGAATAACTCTAAAATATAAACTCTACTCTATATTATTATACTCTAATAAAGTAGGAGAACTATTCGTGAAATATAGGATTTGTGGAAAATTCGAGAAATCATATTGTGTTACAATTTGTTTATCAAAACACGCGCAACAGAATTAGCAAAGTTAAATGATCATTTAAACATTATAGAAGCATAAATTAGATTTCAATAATTAATGAAAATTCTAAGTAATCGTAAAATTATCATATTTTTAATCTTGTAGTAGGCCTTAACCTTAAGGGTAATGCGGGTAATGACATCTAAATCTAAGTAATTTATACGAGGAAGCAATGCGCAAAGTTTTCAAATGAGACCGGTATCAGCGTCATAATATCTATATTTTATAATAGCTTGTAAAATTTGTATTTTGGAGTGTACACAACTAGATTTTACAGTCCTGTGGCCAATGTTATCGATGATAGGTATTTGTAATCGCGATATCCGTTACCAGCTTACTGACAATTCCTAGAAACAGAGCTAATGCGAATAATCCCACTTAACGTTGTAAATACGAACGTCTTTTGGATATTATTGTTATTTAATGATGGCCTAGCGTATTAGAGATCCTTAAATATAAGAAAACCGTAATGTTCGATCCTATATATTTTCAAGAAAATCTTTTACAGCTGGTATAATAACGTCATAAAAAGCGTTTCACGCATTTAACTTCGTCTGAATATAAGCGTAATTTAAAAAATACACATTGAAATTAGCATTTCCTTTTTGTTACACTCATATTATTGACATGATTAAATTCCCCTTAGTTTCAACAATATAAACGTACGATTCGTCATACTAAATACAAGCTGGTTATTGACCAAGGAATGCATTAAATAGTGGCAATGGTGTGTTAGATATTGGTAGACGATCATGCGACTTATGAGTAGAACACAAAGGAAATATTTTTTCACATCTGAAGATGTAAGAAAACTCCCTAAGTAATTGTAAAGGGTTAAGGGTAGAAAGCTATAAAATATGTTATATTTTTAGAGTAGCAACAGGAAACGAGTGATTTACAAGCACAATGGGCGCAGATTGCACTAATAATAAAATAGCACACACGCTGAAAAAGCTATCACAAGGAAAATTTTTACATGAAAATGTACTGTGTTTTTCGTTTAAAGGATAATCGCATAGATATCGCTTGCTTGTTAGTAAAACTTAAAGCTTGCATAGTTGACGTTAGTAAAGCCTTATTTTCGTCTGACAAATTAACCTAGTATTTGCTAGAAATTGAAATGTCCACTATAACAAACTTAAAACCAGTTTCAGTAATTGGGAAATATAACTTTTAGCTTTTGATTAACATAAAATAGGTACATGTTCCTAAACGCCGCTTAAATTTAAGTAATTAACGTGAGCTAAGTCATACAATTATCGACATTTAAATGCCTCTCAAACATATTCAGCATTTATAAATTAACCTCTTAGTAATCAAACATGGTGTTTGTAATGACTATAAATATTGAATAGGTACACATTACCAGATAAGAACTAAGCTGCTAATTGCGCCAACTAATCCGGTGGCCGGAGTCGGGCCTGCTTTAACCAATCACAAACGTCTACAATACGTCACTATACACTGGATTGGCTATCCGGACCGTTATCTGATTTTAGTTAATCACCTTTTTAGTTCTTTGGGGTATACAGGTGTTTTTATGTGTTTCAGAAACATCTCCGCTAAAAGTTCTAAATTAAGCGTAAACTGGGTAATGAAAGTCAATGTCAAAAAGTCTTCTCGACAGCTTGTAAAGTCAAATCAGAAGCCCATGGTCGGCATAAAAGGTCTGACACCATGCAGGCAAAGCACTAACCACACGATAAAGAAGAAAACAACTCTTACATCGTTACGAATATTTTAGACTCGGCATTTATGAGCCATGACATCGAGACGAGAGATAGAGAGGGAAGTTCTGATTTCATTCACATTGCTTTAATCAATATTGAAGACAATTTAGTGATAAATCATTGGATTTATCATTAAATTGTCTCATTGTCATTAAGCATCTCCTATTGATATGTAAGCGGAAATTGAGATTAAAAGTATTGCTAATGTCAATAAAAGAATGTCAGACGATCTTTAGGCCAAAATAGCATTCGATTATATGATATAAAATATAAATTACGTCATGAAAAGTATTCCCGAAGATGGCATCGCTAAGAAGAGTCCTTTATAAAGAAAGATGGGTTTACAATAAAGAAGAAATTCAAAGAAAATCACAGGCTATTGGCCAGCTGTACTACAGAATATAATAATACGAAATTGAAATAATATGTTAAATGTGTTCGGAAGAAGTCTGAAAATTATCGACACGAGTAAAGGTTTTAAATCATCGATCACAATACTTACGTCTGAAATTAAAAATTGGTATTGACCAGATCTGTGGTAGTTAGTGTTATCATTTTTCTTGCTAAAAGGTTTAGGTACCCTCGAGGTTGACTATTTCTATTATAAATAAATGAATAAATATCGCTGGACATTACACACAGCGCCATCTAGTGCCAAACTAAGCAACAAGGCTTGTGTCGTGGACACTAAATAGTTGATATACTAAATAGATACTTTTTGTTTATAAATACATACTTATTATACACATAAACATCCATGACTCGGAAGCAAAAATGTCCATGCTCATCACACAAACATTTGCTCCACATATCTGAGATGAATTAATAAGATGATAATTAAATGAATGTGAAGCGATTAGCAACCTATTTAGATGATAGGTTCAAATGTAGTAATGCAATGGAATTAGCCTTCAGCGTTCCAACTGCTGGGCCTCCTCTCTTCGCAAAAATCCACCTCGTGGACCCAATGTAGGTTGCTGTATTTCGATGTCTATGACTTTTTGGCTGTAGGACTTTCCGGTTTCCGAAGTTTCCCGAAAGTTTCCTTCACCGTTTTCAGTGCAGGTTTTCAATATAACCTAAGCATCTTATGGTTACCTACTGCATGTGTTTGCTGTGGTTATTGAAAGACAATTAATTTTGTCTTCCGAACCCTTTACAATGATTACTTAGTTGTTAGTGAAATTCCAATTCCTTTATTCATAATTAGGTACCTAATTACGAATAACAAGCTTATCGATATCCGCAAACTAGTAAAGAAAAACAACCTGCATGATTATAATAAATCTGATCACGTGTTGGTAAAGTCCAAGTTTATGATGAATCCAAATATCTACTATGGATTAGCAATATAATATTTATGAAGGCATTTTATTAATGTACCTACTATTTACGGTTGATTTGAACAATATACCTACATTCCTTTTTGTGTACTTACCTATGGTTTCCAAAATCACTGGATATGACTAGGTTTTCATTCAATTGAGTTTGGTACAAATAATTTATTGTGAATTTGTAGGCTTTGTTGATTCCCAGATGCTTGTTAACTTTTAATCTTTTCATACGTTTTTTGTGTAGTAAGCAGCGATGTATATTGTCAGGTCTACACTGTCCTCCATGCTGCATAACACTGTTACATGATAATATTGTAATACCAAATGATTATAAAAGAGCAACAACAGTTTCTTGCCGGTTTTTCTGCGTAGGAAATGACCAACTCGAACCGTACACCTTTTTCCACGTTTAATAAGTGCCCCATCTAGGCCTTTATGAAATAAAATATTCAGTTTGATGATTTTGATTTACCTACCTGTGATCACAAATTAATTTTGTTTATAACGTCCGCGTCGTTAAGATGGAGCATTTTTAAACATTAGAAATTTTATCTTTACACTTGTTTCTATGAATTATGTATATTCCAAATGACACCATATTGCTTATGAACTGAATATCGTGTCGTACACACATTTAGGTGTCAACGCTTGTTTTGTCATAATAAATCACCCTTTGTTATACCGTTGCTTTGTTTGTGTCCCAAATAAAGTATCTATGCAAATGAATAAAACAAAAATACATTTAATCTATTCGTCCAATGAGCTATTTATAATTCTTTTGTAGTAGCGAACGAAAAATTGCAGCAAAAATAGGGTCCCCTATTTTTTCCTTAACATTTGTCTGCCTAAATAAATAAGTACTTGGTAGGTAAACAATTCCTTCAGTACACGCCGTGTATATGTCAGCGTCACATTGTAAAAATCTTTAGATTGTAATATAACTAGAGAGATTGTAAACTCTCGAAAGATTGTCAAACGAACATACTGCTTACAATATTACGCATTATTTTTCGGTAGATTATAATCTAACGAAGTGAAACCGTAATGTTGTAAAAAGTATGCGATGGAAGTCAACTCGCGCGGTGTGGAGGAGGGGGAGTGAAAGAGGGGTCCCCCTTGCCCCATGGTACCACTCTCATGAAAAGATAATGTAAAAGGTAATTCCTGAGAAATACCGATTAATATAACGTCGAAACCCTTTATATTCCCCTGAAAAGCGTAGTAGACGGAGCCCCGCTACGCGCGGCTCCTATTTCTGTCTGCGGGGTTTAAAGGAACCTAAGTAACCTAACGTTGGGGTGCCCCAAGTCCTGATTATGGGGGCAGAGATACTTCCGTCGCATGCATTTCACAATATTACGGTTTCACTTCAATAGATTACAATTTACCGAAACATAATGCGTTACATTGTAAGCAGTATGTTCAGTTGTCAATATTTCGAGAATATACAGTCTCGCTAGAGAGATTACAATCTAACGTGTTTGACAATTTTACGGTGACATATAACACATGATTAAATATACATACAGTGAAACCTCTCCTTGGAATATGAGAGGATAATATACCTAATCATTTATACCATAGTCTATTTGGGGCCGCACTAAACATAATTATACACTATCCAAAACGATAACCTTGGTTCTCTGCAAGACTTCCTACAATTTGTAGCCATAGGAAGTATGACTATAGGAACATCACTGACCAAACCATTACAAAAGCTATAGACGGAAACTGGAGTCTGCCTACCACACCGTTCCATACCATGACCGTGCTATGAACGTAACAACAAACGGAATGGCCTCGTGAAAACCGTAAAAGATAAGCAAATCAAGTATCTTGACTTGGTTCGCGAGAGGTTGACGACATGTGGGATGCGGACTCAGCGATCATTGTGCCGATTGTCGTATCAGCCCATGGCTTAATAGCCAAAAGCCTTGATCAATACCTGAGGTAGCTCTCGTTAGGCAGCTGGATCAAGGGGCTTAATTCAGAAAGCGGTACTCGTGGACACGGCTCGTATTGTTAGGAGGTTCCTCTCTCTGGAGCCCTGACCGCCAGTGTAGCATTGTTTTATATGTAGTTCTATTTTTTAAAAAATTAATATTTAAAAAATTAATTTGATTAAAGATAAATAAAGGAAATAATAACGGAATGGAAAGAAACATGACACGGACTACTATTATGTCACGGTCATAATACGAGATTACGTGTGCTCGGCACGCGATGTTCTTGGTCGACGACGGACCAGTCTAGTGGGCACAGTCTTCCATTTTTGAATACATTTTTTTTTGTCAGACTCTTTCCTAGCACGGCCATGGTTATGATACGGTGTAGTGGGCAGGCTCCTTTATTATAGCCAAACCATTTAACTATGCCATTTCGCATCTTTACCGTGTTCTATTGTCGAGTGTCTATTCTAACCAAATCATTACAAAGTTCCTTGTCTTGTGGACTTTTAATTGCTACGTATACAAATGAATTATCCGGAAGCCAGAGTTAGGACATAACAGAAATGACTCAACAGTACTATTCGGGCAGAATGAATAGCTGTCTACAATATAGTGACCATAACGTCCAAGGATAATTGGTGGCGCAAGGATCGAATAATATATTCACATTTTATTATGTCATTGTTGTTGATGCATTATCATAATGGGTTAATAATATTGAGTACGTTTGTGGGTTAAGTAGACTTGTAGGGAAACCTAACTAGGCTAATGTGAATAGTCTGGACGTGGACTCGTGTTCGACTAAATATAGGTTAATCGACAAGAGCCGCACGAGTCAATCTTCAGGTTAAGCGGCGCATGCCAAGGTCTGTCTGTTGATGGGTGACTGTCCCGGCTGTCATTTGTAAAACTTTTCCAGTCGGTACAGACAGTCTAATCCAAATGTCTGAGAAGCAATCTTACTAAGGTATATCGTATTACCCAGTACTAACTGGGTTTTGGAAGTCAGATAGGCAGTCGCTCCATGTCATCTACCTAGCCTTTCCCAACCTATATTGGGATCGGCCTCTAGTCTAACCGGATGCAGCTAAATACCAGTATTTCACATGGAGCAACTGCCTATCTGACTTCAACAACCCAGTTAGTGTTGGGTTATACGATATCCTTGGTAAAACAGCAGTCGCTCTATATAAACTACTCATATTCAGCGTCGTCCGCACGTCTGGTGCGACTGGAATCTGACCACAGCATAGTTGGGAAAAAGGTTTCAACCGTTAAGGTTTCTTAAAGCAAGCATCATTTGATATTAGAGAAGTGCATAAGATTTCTGGTAAACATTTATCTGGATAAATGGAATTCAAGAGGAACGGGTACGTTTCTATAGCCAATCGGTGGTTTCAAGGCACAACAATACGTCGGCGACTCTATGAACACCACATGTTAACTCAATTGATGAACGTGGTCGTAATGATCACCATTTTTGGGATACTTACAGGGCCTCGATTCTGCTATTACAATAGTGTCAGAGTAATCGATCATTGATTTCATAATGGTCAAGTTCTGTCAAATTTTGACAAGTTTGTTAATTCTACTAATATAATGGCGCCATTATGACTTCAATGGTCAACCACTGACACTCCACTGAAAGAAATGTCATAGAATGATAATCTCGTACCTACATAAAATCTGGCATGAATAAAATGTTCGCATTTAGTAGTAGATTTCGAAAACCATTATTTTGTACTAAGGGTTTTATAATAATGACAATACGACAATGCCATTAAAACACAATTTTATTACGAGACCAATGATCGACCATTGTGAATTTAGCAGATTACGAACTTTAAGCAAAATGACAATGGGATGAGAATGGAATTGTGTTGGAGTGGCGAATTTATTAAAATAGCAGAATTAGGCCCCTGGTATCCGGAGATTTAGGGAAGGCACCACTATTAGGTATAATACTAAAAATCACTTCGTGGTGAGTAGTGACATCTGTTATATTAAATACGGTATTAATTGGTTATCTCAATAATCACGGTGCGTGTTGTTTGATAATAATTTACTATTCGCTCAAACTATTTCACTAGTAGATATCTTTAGTAATATAAAAGCAAGTCTTCGTAGACTGAATATTAATGAAAAGATGTCTGCGCCCCTGCAAGTATGTGCCCCTGCTGGTAAAACTCCCGATTATTCTGAAAACGATTTGTGAATGCATACAATATAATAAACTCACTCACCTAATAATTTTGCTTTCCCGGAGAAGTCTGGTCGTGAAGAAACTTAATAACTGGTTATCTGTTTGTATTCCTTGAGGCTCTTAACTCCCAACTTTCTTTCCTTGGTCGACGATGCAGTAGGTACCTCTACAAATATTTTTTTAATGTTGTCATGTGTCGTGTTCACAATGGCCCGTGATGGGCAATTACGTAGTCAATTGATTATCTACGATATGCTTATGATATAAATCTATGTGATTAGGATATTATACTTAAGCCTTTAGAAGGACCGTTCCTTCTAAAAACCTATAATATTATAGACACGTCTGTGAACCTTCCGCTATTAGCATGGAGATGTTACGAGACCCATTGCTGTAATCACTAGACTTGGTCAAAGGATTGACGATTGCCACTTCCCTCCTGAATTAATACTTTAATAGATCAAAGACAGACAAAGCCAAAGTGAATGATTGTACGAACCTTGAACTTGAATAATAAAATAATAAACACTTACCAAGCGACGTATTTTAATTCACGCATCTATGATAAAAAATCAAACTTTCATTTATTTTCAACACAAAAACAAATGAATTTACAGCGCCAATTTTTGTTATCTGTCAAAATTTGAAATCACGTTCTGTTTTTATGTTTTTTTTTTTTTATTTACTTTTTTTTATGGTTGCCATAACTATTTTTTTTTCATCAGTTAGATGCCTAATTGTAAAATCTAAATAAAATATATTTTCACTCAAGCAATATACTCACATGACGACACTTAGGCACCTTTTATCACTTATTTAGGTAGGCTATATAATTACCAATATCGCAATCATGATCAAAATCTTATCTGTTGATGAAAAAATAAACTGGTTAAAAATGAACCCACTCACTAACAACTAGGTTTACTAGTACTTCCTATGATAATTACCAAATCGCTTCCTAACTTTTCTACTTATTTCCTCCATTCGTTCTTTGATAATGATTTCATAATGTAACTAAGTACCTAAGGCATCGTCAACAAACACACGGGAAAAACGAAAGTTGCAAAGATCGCGTTCAAATGTAAACTGTAGGCATTATCTATTTAGGTTTACTATCATGCCGCATTATACCTACATCATCGCATTACCTAATAATTATCTATTTATAACCGTAATCATGATATAAGTATTTCGGTAAACATATTTTAAACCAATAGTTACTTTTATCAGCAATAATTCTGAAATTCTTAAAATTAAAGAAGGTGATTTTTATTGCAGTCTCTTTCATAGAATTTGAGTCGGTCAAGGAATTCTGATTCCAGTGAAAAATGATACAATTTTGTCGACCAAAGTCTTGATATAGTCTATTTGTATGGTGTTATCGTTAATCGGATTAAATTGAAAAACACCTTTAGTTAAGACGTGAACACTAAGGTACTTAACCTTTTAGTAAAATTATGAAACAAATCTTTTTAAGACCAGGCAACATTTTAATTTCTATCCCTATTAAATACATAATTGTGTCTGATGTGTGTAGACGCGCCACTAATCCATCATCAATTTTGCACGTAACACCGTTAGATCAATCCTAAACAATGTCTACAGACATTTTACAACCGCATTAATTAAAACTGACTAGCCGTCTTTGTTTATGACAAAAAACCACACACAGAAGTGAGAATATAAATGCTGAGATCAACAGATCATGATCATTGTTATAGAGATCACAGTGTAGTGCGGATCGCAGTGATCATGAATCTCTTGGTGAGCGTCGCGTTATTTTTTTAAATAGTGCAGTGAATAAATTCTCATTTATAAATGAATTGTTTTCCAATTCTGAATAGTTTCGTGGAACAAGTGTTTTTATATAGCATTTTATTTACTCTTTCTACTATTTTAGGCCAGTGCCTATGGAAGTAAAGTTAATTAATAAAAAAAACTTGGTTATACTTTGCTTATCTATTAAAATATCGGCAAAGCTACTTTGAAAGGCAGTCTTTGAGGTCTATTTGTGAGAAAGGTTTTAAGTTAGTAATCAATACCTAGGCTTAAACATACATTATTTTTATAATAAACCAAGTGGTGTGTTGCGCTTTCGGAAAATTTATCTGAAATCTTACTTATTATTTAATTTACTTATTTTTAAAACAAGGAAAATGTATTGACTAAAACAAACAGGAATACGAGAATCAAAAACGTACAATCTGAAATCTTAGATAGTCACAGCGGTTTCTATTTTTACTCCAGTAATTGAGGTAGGTATCAAAAGATTAGATTTTAGAGATAGCTTATTCAGCTATCTGATGGATTGTTAAGATCTTATCCATTACCGAATTGGGTATTCAATCTTGATATGATTATCATATTTGAATATCAAGTAATTAAATTGTAATACATTATAGTTCGGGCAAGGCGTATAACTATGATCAATACGCCGACAGTTGTTTTCTTTTTTGTAAGACCACGTAGTTATTCTGACATACATAATGAATATCCTAGGTCGCTGTAGGTACCTAAAGTATCTTATAAATTCTTCGAAATAGTGTAATTTTTCCAGATATCTAGGTAGATATTTCCAAACCCATGTTAACTTATCTTTACTTATGTATGGCGCTTGCCTATCACTTAATAGACGTATTCTTACAGATTCCAAGATAAGTCGCCATTATCCAAAATAATGAATTCTAATAGAAAAGATATGTTTGATTGTATCTTTATATCATTAGTTTTAATTTTAAACCAAAGCAAATGAATAACCTTCAAACGGTTCTAGTATACTCATGACAAAATAAGATAGGGTTCCTACTGTAGGTGTAGGTTCTTACGAATTTATGTAATGGTACTTGTTTAATACGTATCTAGGCCCAATGTAATAAATTGTACTCATACCACGCGGTTGAGTTCTTGCTTTGACAATGAGATCTCGCAAAAGCATGTTGCAACGGAAAGTAGGCCCAAAGTGATGCCTTTTGACCCATGTTAGGAAACTAATAAAAGAAAATTATAAAAAGACTAATTTTCGTATTTCTAATGTTCATAATACATCTACACTAATATTATAAAGAGGAAAAATTTGTACTTTTGTGTGTGTGTATGTTTGTAATGAACAAACTCAAAAACTACTATGCCGATTTCAAAAATTCTTTCACCATTGGAGAGCTACATTCTCCCTGACTATCTCCGTACTCCCACGGGAACGGGAACTACGCGGGTGAAACCGCGTGACGTTCGCTAGTAATACATAAAAAAACTTGCCATTGTGTTATGATTTCATTAGGGACCAGCGGGCCTAAAATGGCCGCTTTAGCAGAACATAATATGTATCACGTTAAAAAAAAATGTAAAAAACCGGCCAAGAGCGTGTCGGGCCACGCTCACTGTAGGGTTCCGTAGCTTCCCAGACCATTAAAAATACCAACATTTTTCGTCAGCAAAAATAACTTTGTTTTTCATAGTATTTGTATGAAAAACAAAGTTATCATTTGCGTTTTTTTGAAAAAGTGCTATATAACTCAAAAACTATTCAACTCATCAAGTTGAAAATAATTTTCCTAGAAAGTTCATATAAAGGTCTACTTCTGTGATTTTTTTCATATTTTTCAAACTTATGGTTCAAAAGTTAGAGGGGGGGGGACACATTGTTTTTGACTTTCGGAGCGATTATTTCCTAAAATATTAATATTATCAAAAAATGATTTTAGAAAACCCCTATTCATTTTTAAATACCTATCCAACAATATATCACACGTCAGGGTCAAAATTAAAAAAAAAATCGCTCCCCACTTTACGTCTGGGGGAGGTACCCTAATAAAAATGTTTTTTTAAATTTTTATTTTTGCACTTTGTCGGCATGATTGATATACATATTGGTACCAAATTTCAGCTTTCTGGTGCTAACGGTCACTGAGATTATCCGCGGACAGACAGACAGACAGACATGGCGAAACTATAAGGGTTCCGTTTTTTGCCATTTGGCTACGGAACCCTAAAAATGGACTTTATAATAATAATCATAAAGTCCATTTTAAGAATTTTATTTATATATTACGTTCTGCTAAAGCGGCCATTTTAGACCCCCAGAAATCCAAAGGAACTATAACACCAATACCTACAGATTTACCAAGTCCTTAGGTAGGAACTTAACTACTAATAGGTCTCTACTAGGTGACCAGCATAACATAAAGAGCTCCCTCCGTGCCTTGTGGTTTCGGCTGTCATTTGTAGATCTTTGATAATCGTTACAGATACTCAGTGTCCGGAATGTTTAACAACTAGTCTTACCAAGTGGTTCCGTATTACCCAGTCTAAAAGAGTTGTGGAGGTCAGATAGGCAGTCGCTGCATGTAAAATACTGGTATCCAGCTGCATTCGGTAAGACTGAAAGGCGACCTCAATAAAGCTGGGAAAAGGCAGTAAGATGATGACAATGGGCACGATACATCACTATCACTACATATTATAAAACAAAGTCTCCCGCCGCGTCTGTCTGTCTCTATGTATGCTTAGATCTTAAAACTACGCAACGGATTTTGATGCAGGTTTTTTTAATAGAGAGTGATTCAAGAGGAAGGTTTTAGTATATAATTTTACGCGGGCGAAGCCGCCGGGAACCGCCTAGTTAATTACAAATAAAAATGCTTCAGGCGACATATCATACGATAAGTATGTATATATCTGAAAAAAAAACTGGTATATATCTGACGAAGATGTTCTGATGACCCTATTTGGGTCGGTAAATAGAAATCTTAAAGAGTCATTGGCCGATAAAATTATTTGCTTCGCACAGTTCGTGCCTTGCATGTTCCAATATATCGAGACACGACACTGAACCCCATGCGCCTTACCTAACCTACATAAATCATATGTTACACACACGAAGATTGAAAATCGAAGTAATATTTTTGACAGTTTTCCAACACGGATGCGGGAATGAAAATTGCCACAGATAACAATACCTATACTTAGTCCAAATTGGTTCAATGCTATAGTCAGAAGTGAATGTTTTAATTTCGGCTAAACAAAATGCGTCTCTAAGGCGTAAACATTTTTTTCAACACACTTGCTCATAAAGTGGCTCTAATTTCACCGCAATTAGGCACATAATGACACCTGTAATCAAACTGTGACTTTTTCATTGCTATTATTCACAAGTGAGTTATAGGGTTTTTTTTTTATTTTATTGGTTGAATTGCTTTGTTCTTAAAAAAGTTTCGATACAAAAAAGATCGTGTTCAATAATACAAATAAATTAATGTACCTATTGCTTGCTCATTTCATACAACTTCGTATCTACATAGATAATTTCAACTTATAAGTTTTTAATAAATAAAACTTTCACTCAAATGCAACTTGTTTTCTTTTTTTTTTTACTTTTTTTTTAATAATAAAACTTCGAATTCCCCATTTCGTACGTGGCTAAAACGCTATCCGCTAAAAGCCAAAAAAAAAAAAAGGAACCTCATTCTTTTAGTCTATGGGCGATCGCCATTGTTAGATGCGCGCGCATAGGAAAACTGATGAATTATTCCCGCCATTGCGAAAAAAAATTCACAACTCGTTTTCACTGTTGAAATTATAGTTATTTTTAGTATTATTTTATTCTCAAGTGTGTTGAAAAACGTCGTATGATACACGTGTGTGTTGATGATTACCGTCTCGGCTCTCTTAAGAACCTCGCCTAACGGCTCGGTTCTCAATGGCGCCTCGGCGGTAATCACCAACATTACACACTTGTACCATAATGTACTATTGATTGATCAAATTGTGTTTATAAATTCAATATCATAGATAAACATGATTTTTTTTAAATTAAGTAATATTTTCTTTTATAAACAAATTAAGATTTATTTGTGTTCTAAATTCAAAAATGTATTAAAGAGCTATTTTTTTATGTTAGGCTGTATAACGGCTGAATACCTTTGCTTCTCCTGGCGAAATCAAAGCGTGAAAAATCATAAATTTTAATCAAATATTATTCGTTTTTTTTATTTTATTTCTTCAAAAGTGTATTGAAAAACGTCGTTTGATACACGTGGACATTTGTTATTGCAGTTCTCGGCTCAAAAACACCCTCGCCTACGGCTCGTGTGTTAATTCCGCCTCTAACTACAATAACAAACTTTTCAATACACTTCCTCGAAAACTGGTTCTTTTCGCACTACGATTAGGTTCAAAATGCAGTGTATTTCAAACACGTGCGTTTTTCATGTTTTTTCTACATATGTGCAGAAAGCTAAATTGCCACAGATAACTATACCTATACTTAGTCCAAACTGGTCAATGCATAATTAAAAAATAACATTCACAGTCAGAGGTGAATGTTTTTTTTTACGATGTACCTACCAAAACATTTTTTTAATGTTCAAATTGTGTTTATAAATTCAATATCATAGATAAACATCATGATTCTTTAAAACTAATATTTTCTTTTATAAGTAAACAAATTAACATTTATTTGTGTTCTAAATTCAAAAATATATTAAAAAAATCTATTTTTCTCTCCTCTTGCTCGAAAAGACCGTCAGGGGCCGTAAAATTGCTCAATAGGTATAGCCCTAGGGAAAATAAGCTTTTTTTTTTAATTTCGTCGTCGGTGTTCGAAAACGCAAAGTCTTTACTCATAATTCATAAAGAATTGACATAATACTGTTCCATAAAAAAAAAATATTTTGTTTTAAAAATGGAACCAAACGCGCCGAACGCCGAACTCTTTGGCAGGACGTGTGCGTTGCATTCCAGCTACAGAAGAAATAAAAAACCGGCCAAGAGCGTGTCGGGCCACGCTCACTGTAGGGTTCCGTAGCTTCCCAGACCATTAAAAATACCAACATTTTTCGTCAGCAAAAATAACTTTGTTTTTCATAGTATTTGTATGAAAAACAAAGTTATCATTTGCGTTTTTTTGAAAAAGTGCTATATAACTCAAAAACTATTCAACTCATCAAGTTGAAAATAATTTTCCTAGAAAGTTCATATAAAGGTCTACTTCTGTGATTTTTTTCATATTTTTTAAACTTATGGTTCAAAAGTTAGAGGGGGGGGGGACACATTGTTTTTGACTTTCGGAGCGATTATTTCCTAAAATATTAATATTATCAAAAAATGATTTTAGAAAACCCCTATTCATTTTTAAATACCTATCCAACAATATATCACACGTCAGGGTCAAAATTAAAAAAAAAATCGCTCCCCATTTTACGTCTGGGGGAGGTACCCTAATAAAAATGTTTTTTTAAATTTTTATTTTTGCACTTTGTCGGCATGATTGATATACATATTGGTACCAAATTTCAGCTTTCTGGTGCTAACGGTCACTGAGATTATCCGCGGACAGACAGACAGACAGACAGACATGGCGAAACTATAAGGGTTCCGTTTTTTGCCATTTGGCTACGGAACCCTAAAAAGGCATTGGCGCGAAATTTTAAGATATTTTCTGTATTATTTATTTGAATTATAAGCAGGATTCCTTTTTATCTCCTACGTTTACCCCACAGACGACACAATGTTATATTCGTCTTCACAGAGAACTGAGATTATGTTGCCGGGAAAATACATCTCATTAGAACAACAGTACAAATTGTACATTTCATTTTTAATAAAATAAACTATCATATTAAATATGGTTATTTTGTTTTCTCGCAATCGTAGTGAAAAGTACGGTGTAACACACGGCGCTAAAATCCCATTATAACTCGGTTCCTATTTACTACCTCGCTAAAGCTCGGTAGTAAAAACTACCTCGTCTATAATGGGTCATTTTAGCCCCTTGAATCACAATGTACTATTTTATAATACTGCATAACAGCTTCATACCTTTGCTTCCTTCAACCTGGCGAAAGGAAAGCGCGGAAAAAAAAATCATAGTCTCATTATAATTCATGATACAAATATTTTACATTCATTTTATTTCATTTATTATTTTATTTCTTCAAAAGTGTATTGAAAAACGTCGTTTGATTCACGTGGACATTTTTTATTGCAGTTCTCGGCTCAAAAACACCCTCGCCTACGGCTCGTGTGTTAATACGGCCTTAAACGACAATAACAAACTTTCTCCACTTGTATCAAAATGTACTATTCTCCACTTGTATCAAAATGTACTACTTAAACCTGCAACATACTCGTAGCAAAAGTCAACCAGACGATGTCATACAGGAAACAAAGAACATCTCTGTAAACGAAGTTAGCCAAAACTTAAGGAAGAGGAGTGTGAGGACATGCATTGTTAAGTTCAGTTGAATTTGCTCGGTACATTGAGCAATAAGCCTTTGTTCTCAGTTACGAATTAATTAAGTGGTGGAGAAATGTGTTTTGGTAACGGTATTGCAGATGGTGAATGAAGTCAAAATAAAAATATAATCAACGTAATTAAGAAATAGGTACTTATCATTAAGCCAGCATTAGTTTTGACTTGTGTAGGTGCAGTGTACCTCATACCATAAAATAAAGCAACGCCCTGAAATATTACTTTTACTAAGTATTATAATGATACGAGTATAATAGACGAAAAACTCCGAATATGGCTTTCCTTATTGAATGAGCCTGACTGACTTGATGATGGCGAATCACAAATTTTAATTTCTTGACTTTGGACTTGCAAATACTTTGATATTATCATCTCCATAATTTTATAAACGTATCTAATTAAATCAAGGTGATTAAACGCAGCGATAGTTAATTATGTTTTTTTTTTCTTTTTACAGAACATAATTTTGCTGTCATGTTCTGTGGCCGTGACCGTCGCTCAAAAAGTGTCGGACACAAGGAATGACATCATAGATCCACGGCGGAATACTGGAGGTTACGGGTTGTTAAGGCCCAGCTCGCAGGGTGGCTATAGCCAGGGTGGCTATAACCAAGGTGGCTATAGCCAGGGTGGCTATAACCAAGGTGGCTATAACCAAGGTGGCTTTAATCGGCCTGGCTATGGCGGTTACCCCGGCTATACTGGTGGCACCGGAGGTGTTTCACCAGGAGGCTATGGAGAAGGCTACGGTGGCAATCAAGGCTATGGACAAGGCTACGGTGGCAATCAAGGCTATGGACAAGGCTACGGTGGCAGTCAAGGCTTTGGACAAGGCTACGGTGGCAATCAAGGCTTTGGACAAGGCTACGGTGGTAATCAAGGTTTTGGGCAAGGCTACGGTGGTCGTCCAGGCTATGGCGGTAGTCCAGGCTACGGCGGTGGTCGTCCCGGATTAGGGCCATATCCGGGTCTGAGTAATTACCCTGGTGGATACGGAGGTTAGCATATTGACATAATTCCTAGACACAGAGATTATTATTATTCGGCACGAACGCTGAAACGCTTCCTAGTAGTTGGACCAAGCAACTTTAAAAGGTGGCTAGAAGACACTGGGGTGAAAAAGTGGAGCAAAGGATGTTGTGCTGTGATGTACCTTGGAAGAAGTCTATGTAAAGCAGTGGAACTCGAGTGATTGATTGATTATATTTCAAAACAATGAGTAAACTTAACATTTCCTCTAATAAAAGACAATCGATTATGAAACCTGTCCCCAAACTCTAATCACTGAAAGTCATAAATATTAATTCATCTGTTTTCAAATCGTAACAAAGCAAATGACCCTAATGAACTAGTCTTAAAGCAATTAATCACAAATTAATTTTACATATAGGTACAGGAGGCTTCAACAGCGGCGGCTTCGGTGGCCGTCCCAACGGCTTTGGACAAGGATTGCAATCTCAATATCCGGCGGGTACGCAAGCTTTGCTAAATCACAGATAGTGTAGGTACATAGACAGACAATATTATAAATATACGTACCTACTCTTTTTTTTACTTCGGGGGAAGCTTCAAAGGCGACCAACCTTTGGAGATAAGACCGGGGAATATCCAAATATTCAGTACGCTGTCTGTTACTAAATGCTAATTGCAAATGAATGGAATCAGGTTCACAGGTACAATAGAAAATACTTTATTGTACACCAAGATTGAAACACATCTGTTTTACAATACTTATTGCTAATTCTATGATTACAATGGCGGTCCAATCACTGATAGAAATATCTTCCAAGCAACCTTTGGATGGACTGTTCGGCTCTAGACATGGATTAAGACGTAGAATATTCTATACCCTGGTCGTGTCTACGTTCCCGTGGGATAATTTCCGACCTAATAGCGGGTAAAGCCGCAGACAAAAGCTAGTAATACTAAAGTATTGGGTCTATTTCAAAACACGAATATAATTTAAATACTATTCGTATCATGTGAAAAACGTTGAGGTGTAAAGCGATCACGTACTAGGAGTCAGTGGCCGCGTCGGCCATCGCACTGTATAGATAGGTTTATATTTCTTGTAAAAAATAAATTATACCTGTGCACGCCAAATCGTAGCGGTTTTAGGTAATTTTTGACATCACCAGAAGTGATTCAGATTTTTACATAGTTAGGTAAATGAAGGAAGTGATAGTTTTTGTCCGGTTTAATAATATACCTCCAGTAGCTGTACATTGATTGTGATGTGGTTAAGTTCAGTTAGCTTAAATAACATGTTTTTTCAAACAAATCGTTAGACGTATACCTAATAATGCAGTTCTAAAATGATGTAAATCTTCTATTAGACAGTCTAACTCTAATAGTTCGAAGTGAATGAAGATACTGTGGTATTACAATATTATTGAGTAGGTAGTGGTACATCACCATCTCCTCCATAGAGAGGAGCCCTGTGTCTCAGCAGTGGGAACATTAATAGGCTGATGATGATGATGATGATGAAATCAACATCTGTAGATACCTATACTTATCTATTAGTTTCTATTTTTATTAAAAAAAAACAATACCGTACAGACAATGAATTCCAATTCAATCAGCTTACGAGTATATTGCACCGCTCTTTAAATATCCGTCCCCTTTCAAGGAGGAACAAATTACAGTGGCTTTGGATATGGAATACCTGTACTAAAATACGTACTTACTTACTTTGACGTGCTACATCGAATACCTACCTAGGTACTACCTACTAATCATTTGAGACGAGACAAAAACATCCTCACGGGTCGATCTTCGTTGGTTCGTTGATGGGTGACCAACCATCATATCGAGTTTCTTCGTACTGGCTCGGAATGTACGCCGTTGGTCCTGTCTGTCATTTGTAGATCTTTAACAGGCGTTATAGGTAGTCAGTGGCCCGAAATCTGACAACCAGTCTCGCTAAGCGGTAATACTGGTATTCAGTTGCGTCCGGTTAGACAAGAAGCCGACCCCAACATAGTTAGGAAAAGGCTAGGCAGATCATGATGACATTTTCACAACAAAACGCCCTGTCAGCCCAGAACTCTCATATACCAAGCTAAGGGCACCGAAATAGTATCGTACTCATTGCGGGGCGCTAGTGCACCCCCTGACTTTAATAAAATAATATATATGTTACCGGCCAAACCCGATTTCAGGACAAACTAGTTTTGCCTAGGCCGATTTGGGGGAGCCCGACATGGATAGATTAGGTTAGAGGCTATACCCGTCGTGGTTATTTTTTTATAAACCATTCAGAAGTAGGAGCCCCGGAGCGGTGCTCCGTCGACCAGGTCTCCCTCGACTAGGATGCAAGAACGAGCTCAAGTTTCAGTTTAGCCTAGGCAAAACTTACTTAAATACTTACTTACATAATACTTAAAAATATTTACTTAAAAAAACAATCTTGAATCTAAATTCGAACCTATCCGAGATGAAATCCTTAATTATCGAATGTTCATCACTTATTTGTCTCCAGGTTTCCGCCCCAGACCCGAAGTTGATCCCGGTTTCCCGGAACTCAGCGCCTTACCATCCGGCGCGCCCAACTACTATTACAATGAACTGGACCGACGGCCTATTGCAACACCTTTTAACCATCATACTGGTCATTACTACAGCGGTATCGATGATGGTTATAAGTTAAGTGACCACCTCAGAAGGCAACTAGGCGTAGAAAGTAAAGCTGGAAAGGTCTACAAGGACGACAAAAAGTCATAGTTATTTCGTATAGGTAATAATTTAGTACATATTTAGTATTTAAGATCTGATTTTACTGTTGCACTGATTTTTATTATTAAAAATAGTTAATTTTTATTTGGTCTTTATTTACGAATACCTACTTACAGTTTATTATTTCATTTGAAGTGGAAAGTAAACTATCCACCGGGATTGGTAATTCCTATACTAGCGTTGTTTAGACAGTAGGTGCATGAATGAATGATAACTGAACATAAAATTACTTACCCGTTTTCTAGAGAATTTTAAGAACAGGGGTGTTCACAAAATACCTCCCACCCAATTACTGGTTTGAAGATAAGTTATCGCTCCATGTAAACTACTGGTATGCTGCCGAATCCAGTTAAACTAGGAGCCGACCTCAACTTGAATAAGGTAGATTATGACGAGCCAAATCTCAAAATCCTTTTTGTTACACCCAACGGAAAGGATGTGGATATGTTTTTTCCCAGACAGTCGTCATACCTACACGTGTTTAAAATTCCATGCCGCCTTGTTACCTGATATCAATCAGGCTTACATTACTTGACTCTTCGCGTACACATTATAAACCAGTTCGGCGATTCGCCTCGTTGAACCTATTTCAATCGTTTCGAATCACAATGGTTCATTCTGGCACAAATAAAACGACGGTATGAATAACTTATTTGATTATATTACATCATAAAGGAATAATCATTTAAATACATTAAATATTTTAATAACTTAATGGCCAACTATATGACTTGGGATGCAGGTTAAATACATAGCTATCTTATATAGGTACAGTAGTATCAAAGGTCAGAAATTTCGGTCAAACTATACCTTGATACCTTTCCACGATTTAGGATAATAAATATTTTCGTTACGATACGTCTGTCTTAATAATAACGTTGGATACGAGTCTACCTAAGAATATCCTTGGCACGTCCGTCATTCGAATTTATACCATACTACAGTGACTTATGAGTTATATGACGCACGCCTCTTGGTTACTAGTTTTTAACTTGTTTATGATCCAAAGTCGTCACGCAATGGGTGTCAGAAGACGGGCGTCTTCGTCGAAGGAGGCCTAGAAAACGCTGGAGCGACGACCTAGTGGTGTTTGTGAAAGACTACCCAGAATAAACCGCATAAAGAGAAGAGTGGAATAAGTGAGGCCTTTACCCAGCTGTGGGACAATAGAAAAAAAAAATATCTTCGATTGAATTGCTTTTTTTTCTAACTACATTAGTGCTACAGTCCTTTACATACATTTTATTTCTGACAGCAGCAACCTTATGCAAACGAACATTAAGATTAAAATCACTCAATAAAATAATTGTGAAAGCACTGTACCGAGAATGCCTCCTTTTCCACTCTCAACTAAAAACCTATTCCTTTCCTAGCTACTGCTCCAAGCCATTTGACCACCATTAAAATTAACAAAGAAAAAATATGTTTACATAACAATAATAATTACACTACGAGCCACTGAACCAATCAGAGGAGATGGAGTTGAAGAACGAAGCTGCGCCGGAGCGTGCGTTAGCGAAGTTGATTGGCAAGGAACTCGTCATTAGATCTGATATGTCAGACCTCGACTTGTTGGGGCTCGATGATACGGGCTTCTTCTTTACCTGCGACAATATAGTTTTATTAGGGAATTGATTGTAGTTTGAAATGATTTTGATATCATATGTAGGTAATATTTCGACGGAGGAAATTTTAAATGCCATAAATAGGACTGCTGATTTGAAACGTGCATATCAGCAACAACAGTGCCTATTTCTACCATCGATTTGTGTGTGATTACAATGCCAGCTAAGACTAGTTTTAGTGTCTTGAATGATTAATGAAGTTATTTTTTGCATAACCATTATTTGTATTGGTCCATTTAAGTGTTCTATTGCGTTCGGTATTTCATAATATACAGAAAATATTTATGAAACAAATTATGTTTGTTTGACACAGTGTTATGACACACATTCAACAAAAGTCTATCAACAATAAATAAAAAATGAATCAGTTATAATAAAAAAATAAACGCTCAATATCTCTTGAAAACACATTTAATATTAGTCATTATTATGTATGTTTACCATGTTTATTAAAACACATGTAAGATTATCAATTAATCACACATTGACAAAGAAAACCGGTGTACGTACAAAAATTTTGATCATTAGTGTAAACAAAAACTGATTTAATGCGGTTAGTACGTACGTGTAACACAAGAGAAAAAAAACTAGGAAGCTAAGAACAATGGTTAACGGATTATTGTCTAATATTAGAATATTAAGTGCAAATAAACTTAAATCACTCATACCAGTTCACAGTATGAAGAAATCTTCTTTCTGAACAATAAATTAAGATAGTTCAATTCTTAAAGCAATACTAAAAGAAAAATTCGGTCTCTTGGCAAAAGAGTTTTCTAATCCAACCTATACCTATAAATATTACTCCTGGTATTTTTCCGTGTTATTGTTGCAAACTTTTGTCAGTCTGTCAGCACATAGGAGCCACAACATAATGGTCATATGACTGAATCCTTTATTCGAGAATGCACTGAACGCATTGTCAACCTCGTATTATATGGAGTTTCTTGCTTCTTCTCCATGGAATCGACCAACGCGAACCGTGCACCTTTTTCGACGTTTTATAAGTGCCCATCTAGGCCTATGTGAAATAAAATATTTTGATTTTGATTGCTTTACTATCTTTAGGTTGAAAGTCACTTGCATTATCGTTACTGAATGAACCACTTAAAATACAACCTGAAAACATGTTCCAGGAAAAAAAGGAGATTTTTTCAAAGAGTGGTAACGAAAGCAATAACGTAAAACCTATGCGTTCATTTAATAAGTATCGGTTCTCGTACGCGTGGTCTATACACGTAGAATTCCGCTTTGGAATGAGCAACTACAGTACTTTCACAAGTTATGCCTTGTGACTATTAAGACTGCAGCTTCATATTATTGTTTTTGACATTCAAAAGTGCTTGTAACGTCCTAATTAAAATAAATGCTTTGAGTTTGAGTTTAATACACCCCAAAATTTAATCAAACTCACAACTTAAAATAACTAACAAAATAAACATTCACAAGTTTTTTTTTATCAAAAATACTCACAGGCTTATCCTGCTTCTTAAGATGACTAGGTGGGGCAGCTACTGGCAGTAAAGAGAACCAGTGGGAGTCTCCAGAAGCCAGGAGAGCTGATGCCTTGTCTCCTGTTCCTCCAGATAGGACAGGCTTCGTACCGATGAGGGCTGTCAGTTGACCGTGGTGGAGGATCAAGCTGCCTAGGAGAGTCTGTAGGGAAAGATTGAATATCATGATCTGGGCCTCGATTCTGCTATTACAATAGTGTCAGAGTATTCGATCATTGATTACATAATGATCAAGTTCTGTCAAATTTTGACAAGTTTCTTAATTCTACTATCATAATGGCGCCATTATGACTTCTCAATGAACAAACACTGACACTCCATTGAAAGAAATGTCATAGAATATTAATCTCGTACATGAAATCTGGCATGAATAAATGTTCGCATTTAGTAGTAGATTTCGAAAACCATTTGTACTAAGGGTTTAATAATGACAATACGAAAATGCCATTAAAACACAATTTTATTACGAGACCATTGACCGACCATTGTGAATTTAGCAGATTACGAACTTTAAGCAAAATGACAATGGGATGAGAATGGAATCGTGTTGGAGTGACGAATTTAATAAAATAGCAGAATAAGGCCCCTGGGCACGTACCATCTATATTTAAACCGAGATAAACAACAGTGTACTACTGTCCTTAATGGAAGGGCAAGTTAAGGTACAGAATCGCACGGCAGAAACCACTTTATGTTTTGTAAAATATTGACCTGTTCTATAATGTGTGTTGTGTGCGGGAAGCACTGGGCAGAGAACTTTGAGCTGTCCTCATGTAACTGTTGTAAGACTCACGCTACGAGGACGCCAAAAAATTCAATCGATTACATTCCATTTTAATAAAATGAGGTGCTGTGGTTCAGGTGAGGTTTATGAGGTTTTAACTAATGAACGTTTGGTAGTTTCGCACCGCTAGCGCAATCTCGTTGATTGACGAAGAACAATGTATGATTAATCGATCGTAGCAGCGGTGGCCCAGTGGTGGCGGCCCCGACTTACGTTCAGTAAGTCGTGGGTTCGAACCCAGGCAGGCGCATTACTTTGTGTAATTTATTACATCACCGCTGCTCTCAAAACGGTGAAGGAAAACATCGTGAGGAAACCGGAATGTCCTAGAACCATAAATTCGAAGACATGTGACATCTACCAATCCGCACTGGGCCCGCGTGGTGGATTACATAGCCCATTCCCTCTCATAGAGAGGAGGCCTGTCCCAACAGTGGGAACATTAATAGGCCGATGATGATGATGAATCGATAGTAATAAAACATTAATGATCGATTTAAGTATAGTGAATCTATGAAGTTAAAAAATCCGTAACAAAACTGAAAAGCGTGACCCGACAAAATCGTTTTTTATAATAAACTAACTGATGCCCGCGGCTTTGCCCGCGTACGAATGATACTAAAACCTTCCTCGAGAACCACTCTATCCATTGGTGAAAACAGCATGAAAATCGGTGCAGTACTTTTTGAGTTTATCGCGAACAGATATAGACGCGCCGAAGGACTATTTTATATTATGTTGTGATAGTGATATATACTAACCTGAACTCTCTGCACTGATCTCTTCAAGCTGGTTTGTATATACTTATAGAACACATCATAATCAAACGGATCGATCTTCTGTCTCAAAAAGTCGCAGATCTTTATCGACTGCTCCGTAAATATCTTGTTCTCTCTAGGAACTAACAACAGCGTCAAATGCCGAACATCCATCAGTAGTTGAAGTGCACATCTTTGGTTTATGTCTGTCTCGTTCTCTTGTATGACTTTGTCGTAGTGTTCGAAAGTGATGGCAGTAACTTTTTCGATGAAGAGCGTGTGCGTGTCTATTGGTAAAGTGTGTGGGGCCACTTCGTCTAGTATTCGGCTGGTGGCGTACAGATACTCTTGCAGCTTGAGAGAGGGTCCTGCTGGCACTTTGATTGTAGACTCTATTGGATTGCCTTCTTCATCTTTTTCTGTGATTTTGATGACGTCCCATTGCTAAAGAAAAGAATGAGCTTATATTTTAAGTGAAGAAGTTAGTTGTCATTAGCGTTAGTAACTAACTCAGTTTAAATATAAACCAGCCAAGTGCGAGCACCAGCGACCTGCGCATAAAGGGTCTATTACCATCGTAGTAGGGGAGTCCCCTTTAATTTTTATTATTTTTTTCATAAAGTTCTTGTTATAGCGGCGACAGAAATACTCATTATGTGAAAATTTCAACTGTCTACCTATTACAGCTCATGAGATACAGCCTTCTGATATACAGACGGACAGACGAACGGAGGGCGGAGGATTAGTAATAGGGTCCCGTTGATTACCCTAAGGCTCCGTTCCCACTATGTCGTGACGACAGATAATCGTGTAGTTTTAAGTGTCGTGGCTTAAGTATTTAAATGGAGGTGTTCACATATAGGACGACACGATTACTGTCGTCCACGAGTTTTGCCAACTAAAAACCAACGATAAATTAATCGTCACGAGATTATGGGAACGGAGCCTTAGGGTACGGAACTCTAATAAAGAAGGTATGATTTATCATTCCATTGCATAATTAGTGTTTTTGAGTGCATGGATCTTAATTTATTAGTAATTTAAACTGTTCAAAAGCTTACCATCATCAAATAATCAATATTAGCTTCCAGAGTAAATGCTTGCGGCAAACCTTTGGTCAAATCCTCAACCTTGGCCACCGCGATATCCACCCACTTACCCCAACAGAACTGACAGTTTTCTTTCAACACCACACATAGATCATTCCACCTCTTCAAGGCATTATCGTCTATATTGATGACTCCCAAACTGTCCCGCTCTTCGGGAATATAGCACTTGCGTAGGTGAGGCATAAGGGTGGAAATCGCTTGCGTAAAACGCGCGCTGTATATGGCAGTTGTCTTCTTTTGTATTTCAGTGGATTGTAAGGTGGATTCTTCGAAACATGCCTTGATGTATTGTAGCATGCTGGGGAGACGGATATTGATTGTATAAAGGTTAAGACTTTGATTCGAATCAAGAATATTTGTTTAAAGATTAAACCAAATATCATAAAAGAAATAGGTAAGTGCAGTTGACGTTGAAAATGTAAATCTTCTTTGCGAATTCCAAATCATCATTATCATAGCCTAGCCTTTTCCCAACAATGTTGGGGCCGGCTTCCAGTATAACCAGATGCAGCTGAATACCAGTATTTTACATAGAGCGACTGCCTATCTGATCTCCATAACCCAGTTAGTATTGGGTAATACTAATACGATTCCCCTTGGTAAGACTGCGAAACCCATATGCCTCAAGGAAAAATTGCACCTTAATTTTATTTTATTAAGTCACCTCATAATTACACGTCCAATAATATAATCAACGTACCTCTGTATATTGCTATCAGAGACATCTCTCAAATACATCTCGATAAGATGTTTATCGCTGTAGATCTGATCGATATCGTCCTCGTCTTCGTACGCAAACAGGAGCTTATCTTTACCGGACGAACTTTTCTTATCTTTGTACAGGTACACCCTCAGGTCCTCTAGAAGTTTCTGTAGTTCGTCGTCTAGGCTTTGGCATAGTTTTTCTAATGTCGGTGTGTATCCGCGGTCTTGGCGAGCCATACCTAAAAGGAACAAAAAGTGTTAGTCCGTTTTCATAAACACTAAGCGAATAACTAAATTGCAGTTTGAATTTCAGCTCTCGATGCAGAGTCTAGGGTTAAAAATACAACATTAACCTAATGTAAAATAAACTGGTGTATGAATATTGAATATTATAAACCCACTTCAAACTCCGACAGTTGATGTCATTTGTCCCTTTCTACATAGTTTTATCTCTGACTGCATAAGTTAAATCAGCAAAACTTTTGTCTTGCATAATACCTGAAATGTGATTGTAAACAACCAACGTAAATTCCAATAATTGGAACACTATTTTGGGATTGGCCTTGCGATGTCACCGTTACACCCAATCAATAATTGCATATCAACTCAGAAAGATTGCACAAGCAGTAGACTAATCATTAACTGAAAACGTACATTCCTGCATAATCAAGTTTATCTTCAAAGATGAAAGATATAACTTAAGCTACACAGATGGCGCCGATCAGATATCTTTGTCATGATGAATGGAGCGCAGCATATCTATTGATGGCGATTAGACAACACTGATGCGTGACAGATATGATCTTTATTATAATATCATGAGGTTTACATCGGAATCGGTGATTAATAATCACCAACACAGCTATCGTAATCACTGATAGTTGCTTGCAGTTATTGATTTATCATAATCACTGATTATGATTGCTTTTCAAGTCTTTGGTTCAAGGGTTTTTTGGGGATTAGTGGAAATACCCACAGTTTTTGCAGTATCATGATTCGAAGGGAACCGTTTACGGTCAGGGTGACACGTGTGCCAAAAATATAATAGAGCCTTTTGTACGCAAATTCACTCGTGCGGCTATCACCCATTTCAGATGTTGCTCATAGAAAAGGTCAATTAAGAGCATATCTATACGCGCGTATAGACTACATTTGAATTTTGATCATGTTTCGCCCTTGGGACGTGGTTCCGTCCAGTACACATGTTTATGCACGAAATAGCTTTCAGGATTAAGTCTAATCCTTAAAAATGCGGGAAGTTCCCGCAGTTACATCCTTCTTGTGTGTTTATGTTTGCTTCCTCACTAGCAAGAATGTTGGCAATCTGCCTTACAAATTGTACCAACCGAATCATATGATTTTTCGCAAACGACCTTTTAAGCGCCACCTCACAAGAACGTGACCAAGCACTGAAGGTTCTCGACCCTGAGCGCCGGTTACCGGACGTGATAAATAAAATCATATCATTCGAACATTGTTGTTTATAGCGTAACTATCGATAATTTCCATTTCCGAGAAATCGTGCCCATAATCAAAACGTAAGTCCTTAAAATATGTAGAACAAATTTCGATAATTTTTGACAAATAATTAATAGACTACTGTGTTACCCGTATCATAGACAAGATAAAGTTTAATGTCATAATACCTACTCATAATCGATCAGTGTCGCATGCGCAGCTTACTTGCGGCACTGAACTTATCAATACTGAGAAATGAATGACAGTTATCACATATTTGTTCAGTGGAAATTCTTTAACTGCATGTAGGTAAATAAAATTAGTTGATAGCGTAACAATAATAAATTAATTAAAAAAGCTAAATTCTTTTGAAACCTCTCATGCAAGTGCTAACTTGTCCTACGGAAAAAAAATCTAAATAAAGAAATTTATTGCAAAGAACAGTGAAAAATCAAAACAGCTCAATTACACACTAATGAGTCTAATTAATCCGTAATTACCAAAATATCTAAACAGAAAAATCTCTAAGAATGATCAATGATCAATTATGAAAAACATGTGTATTCGTGTATTGATGAGTAATTGAAACTAATTGCATTCCACCGCCACAATCTCTATCGACGATTGACACCATATCTTAATTTATATAGCCAATTCAGATAAAAGATTACTTTTTATTGTATTCGTTAATTGCATTCAATAGTATTTTCGACATATTTTCCCTATTCCCGTTTAGTTTGGTAGAACAATGACGTTTAGGGTTTAATTCCTAGCACGATTGCAGACCGTAAACCTAAGGCCAAAGCCGCCCAAACCAGTTGTATTCCTGCGGGCTGCCATTAAATAAATAAATGTAATAAAATTCGTTTATGTAAGGTTATTGGCTCATATTAGATCAAACGTATCTTCTCGAGTAAGAGTAAACTGCCTCCCTTATACTCATCTTAGATATCGAAAAATATGATGAGCGATTGATTCGCTCTACCAAATTGAAATTTCAATTTACAGCACAATCACAAAGGCATTTGAGATATATTTGAATTCTGTGAGACTTACGGCCGAATACTGAAACGTCACTCAAAATTTAATTAACACTTATATTTAACAGATACTCAAAAATGACGTTTGGCCATACAAAATTTTAAGTTTAGGAGCTTCTCAAATGTTAAGCAGCTCTTACATTTTGAGTGACGTTTCAGTATTCGGGGGTTACGCTCATTTTGACCAAGACCCTTTATAACTTTAAAATAAAACTTACCCTTCATCAACGAATTCATGACTTTAATAACATCAGCTCTGGATTCGATCACGGTCTCTCCTATGAGGTCTTTCCACACAAACCAGTTGATATCAGCCTCCTTTTCCACGTCACTGTCTGAGGATACCTTGGTCAAGTCTATGAGGAGTTGCGTCTTGAACGCGTCGTAGACTTTGACCCATCGGCTGTCTATGATCGCTTGGACCCGAGAGGTCAAAAGAGGTTGGTAGTAGTGGCACCATACGTGGACTTCGGGTATGTCTAGTGAGGTGCATATTGTTGACCAGTTTTCAGGTGTTTCTGAAAAAGAATCATGAATGGAGTCGTGAAAAATAAGGCGGATTTATTTAAGTGATGTCTAGGGCCACCACTTCTTATAGTAGTATTAGGTACATTTATTTACGTCACATCAGCGTGGGAAAGTGATGGAGCTTTACAGAAAGTCTAGCTTCGTCAATTTCTCAGGCTAAATTAAGATTAAAACAATACCGCTTTAAGATCATAGTTGACAACCAGGTTGGTGAATTAAATTGCTACTTATCATGTTTCTGGAGGCGGGGCCTTATAGTCAAGTTTCAAAGCCATTACGGTTCTAGCAAGAGAAAAAGATAGAGCTATAGAAAGCGAACAGCCCCATCCTTTTCACCCATACTTGTCCAATGGTAACTTATGTGTAGTTTTATGACTGGACACTATTATTGATCGAAGACTGGACTTTATTGCACCAACCTAAGTTTTTTTTTTGCTTATCGTACACGCACTAGACAGACACACACATACAGACATACCTATAAATCTATTGAGTATTTGTGGCTACAGAATACGAAAGATAAATAATTATTTTCCAGTTGAGAAAAACAATTCAACCAAAATATAACCATATAAACCCCACTTACCAATCTTAAAAGCCTCTTCCCGAATCTCATGCAGTACTTTGACCCTGGTAATATTCTGCAGCAAGATCTGCACATTAGTTTCTATGTAGGACTTGACCCATACATTCCAATCCTGAACACTTTTCGTAATCTCCGCCTTGGCTAGTGGTTGCACTTCTTTGTTTGATGATAACCTGGTAATTCATAGAAATGTGGTGTTATCTTTTGTTTAATTTTGTATAGATAGGTGGACATTTACATAGTACAGTGAGATATGTACCATAAGTACCTTTTCATTCAAAGTTGCACACAAATAAAAGCAAGTTTAGAACTGGCGTAGACCTGGGGGTATAAAATGGCCGCTTTAGCAGAACATAATTTGAATCACGTTGAAATTTAAAATTCTTAAAATGGGCTTTATGGATGTGACTATAAAGTCCATTTTTAGAATTTAATTTTTTTAACGTGATTCATTTATGATTTTCTTAAGCTTCCATTTTAGGCCCGCAGGTTGACCATCAGTTTTCACTGCTTGCTAACTTAATATTGATATTAGGTAGGAAGCTTAGGTTAGGTTAGGGAGCTTATTTTGATATCCATAAAGTCAACTTTATGGATATCAAAATAAGGTGCTCCGGCGCGCTGCTTTGATATTCCCGAGAACTAGTAGATCAGTTTCAGTTCAGTTCATTTTTACCGACTACAAAAAGGAGGAGGTTCTCAATTCGTCGGAATCTTTTCTTATTATAATTATTATTTTATTGACGACGGGAAGCTTTTTATGATATTAAACACAGTACTAACTGGGTTGTGGAGGTCAGATATGCAGTTGCTCCATGTACAATGCTGGTATCCAGCTGCATCTGGTTAGAGTGGAAGCCAACATGGTTGGAAAAAAGTTAGGCAGGTGACGATGATGATGGGATGTTTTACTTCAACCATACCTACCTATAGTTACAGATGGCCGGAGGCAGAAGTTTCAAACACGATGGGTCACTGAACTTCACTAATTCTATTAATGGCTGCGAATCTCTTTTGAATAAGTCTTGTAACTTCGCTAGCACAGCGCCACCGTCATTATCTGTAGAAAAATAACAAAATTATATTATTTTAAGTTCTAAGTATGAACATGGTCTATTTTTTCCAGGATATCTGTTAATTTAGTTTTTGCTCTTAATTGCACATTGTTAATTCTATCTTGCCTTCTTGTTCCTGTCATGCTTCGTTCCATACCTCTCTGGCACTTCCCTAGTTTGTCTCTATGGTATTTTGTAAGGGACCATGTTTCACAGCCGTAGGTGATGCATGGAAGAATACAAGCGTTGAATACTTTTCTTTTCGTTGCCATATTGTGGTCTTTAGATTTTACAATTTCCTTGAGAGACCAGTATCTTTTCCACCCGTTAGCAATCCTCTTGTTTATTTCCTTGGTTGTTTGGTCTTTAGGGGAAATGATCTGGCCCAGGTAGCAATACTCGTCAACATATTCAATTTTTTGACCTTGGATTTCAATAGGTTCCATTTTTGAGTTGGTCATCAGTTTCGTTTTGGTTATGTTCATTTGTAAACCCACTTTAGAGCTCTCAGTGTTTAGAGTTTGGATCATCTGTTCGAGTGCTTTTGGATTTTCTTCTAGTATGACCAGATCGTCCGCAAATCTTAAGTGGTTTAGTTTTCTTCCGTCTATGTTGAGGCCTAGATGTTCCCAGTCAAGGTTGCGAAAGACATTCTCTAAAACTGCTGAAAACAGCTTCGGGGACATTGGATCTCCCTGTCTGACTCCTCGCTTGATCCGGAATTCTTTGCCCAAAGCTTCTAATTGGATTTTTGCTTTACTATTTGTATATATAATTTTAATAATGTTTATATATGTTGCAGGTATACCTTGCCTTTCTAAGCTCTCCCATATTGCCTTATGACTAATGCAATCAAATGCCTTTGCATAATCTATAAAAGCTATATATAATGTTTTGTTGAATTCATTATACTTCTCTATTATCTGTTTGAGTGTGTGGATGTGGTCTATTGTTGAAAAGTTCTGTCTGAAGCCGGCTTGTTCCATTGGTTGGCTTTCATCTAATTTTGCGCTTACCCTGCCCAAAATGATCTTTGCGAATATCTTGTAAACATTCGACATTAGGCTTATTGGCCGGTAGTTCCCGATGTCGTCCTTTGCGCCTTTTTTGTGTAGTAGGATTATATAAGAAGTTTCCCATTGTGTTGGTATATATCCACATTTCAAAATTTGGTTGAACATCTTTGTGAGTATTGGTACTAGTTCATCAATAGTCCCTCTTAGCATCTCGTTTCTAATTTTGTCCGGTCCAGGTGCCTTCTCCATTTTTTGACTTTTTATTGCCTTTTCCACTTCACTCTTTAGAATATCAGGTTCACATTCTGACAGGCTGTCTGCTGATATACTCTTCAATGGTTGTGTAAGAGGGTACCTACGTGCGTCTTTGTTTGAATATAATTCTTTGTAGAATTCCGTGGCCAGTTCGTGTATACCTTTCCTGTTTGTGATGGTATCTTCGTTTTTCCTTAGTTTAGGCACCCACTCTTTTCCTGTTTCCCTGAGTTCTTTCAGTGCTTTTCTTACACCGCCTGTTTTCGTTATTTGTCTCTCTAACACTTCTAGTCGTTTGTTTTTGCGGTCTCTTCTAATATGTTTATTAATTTGTTTGCTGATTTCTGCAATTATTTTTATATTTCCTTTGTTTTTTCCTTGCGCTAGTAGAGATTTCCTGCGGTTTATGAGTTGGATGGTCTCATCGCTGAGTGGATATTTGCTTTTTCTTTCGTTATTATTGTTAGTTACAGTAAGTTGTTTTTCTAATTTTCCATAGCTTGCTTTGATATCGCATTCATTTTCATATGTCAGCTCTTGTAGATTATCTGTTAACGACTGGCCGATTTTCCTGAAACTCTCCTTGGTGATTTGCGTTGGACTACAAGTGGTAATGTTCTTCCTTGCTCTTTTTGGTGGTGCTGGCAGAATAGTACTTCTGACCATGCGATGATCTGTGTTGAAATTCAGTTTTGAGATCACTCCTGTATTTGAAAATGCCTTGGGAAAATTGCTTATTATATAATCTATTTCGTTTTTAAATCTGCCATCAGGTGAAATCCAGGTCCATTTATTCTTTGGGTCTTTTTTGAATATACTGTTCAGAAGAATTAAATTGTGTTCTAGCAAAAATTCCACAAGCTTTTGCCTGGAAAAAATAGACCTACAAAAATGGAGATGGACCGGTCATATGTTGAGATCTACACAAGAAAAGTGGAGCCAAATCATAACAAATTGGTATCCTAGAGATGGCAAAAGACGTCGAGGACGACAACTGATGCGATGGGAAGATGAGCTGAAACTTACTGCGGGACCCAAATGGAGGAGAGTTGCTCAAGACAGGAAGCAATGGAAACTACTGGAGGAGGCCTTTGCCAAAAGGCACACTGAGTTGAGAGACATCCTTTAGCCAAACGAACGAAACAACAAAGCCATAAAGAGTAAATCTCTCACCCAGTTTAACGGGCTAAATAAATAAATAAATAAATAAATAATGAACATGGAAGAGTAGAGGAAAACCAAAGAAACGATGGATGGATGAACAATGAGATGACGAGTAATGACATGCTGCGCCGACCCCAAATGAATTGATATAAGGGCATGAGAATCATCATCTGCCTAGCCATCTAACTATGTTGGGGTCGGCTTCCAGTCTAACCGAATGCAGCTGAATACCAGTATTTTACATGGAGCGACTGCCTATCTGACCTCCACAACCCAGTTAATACTGGGAAATACGATACCACTTGGTAAGACTGGTGTCAGACCTTTTGGGCCACTGACTACCTGTAGCAACTGTCAAAGATAGACAAATGACAGCCGTGACCACCAGTTTAACGTGCTTTCCGAGGCACGGAGGAAACTCGGTATGTAAGGGTGGTCACCCATCCACAGACCAAGCATGGCTTAACCTAAAGATCGACCCGAGCGGCTGATATTACTTAGCCACAAGCTCCTCCTGGTATAAGGGCATGAGAATAATGATGATATATTCATTTAAATACGGGATTAACACATGCCTATAGTTGTTAAGCATTTACAAATAGTGCTTGCCTAGCTGCTAATAATTTTACTACATTTACAATTATTGAGGCATTATTAAAAAACTAAACGATTACTGGCCTTTGTAGCATAATTTACATGACCCTTGTCCTCTTTTCATAAGGTTCAGATTTGTATAAGCGAATGTTTTATGAGCAAGTGTTTTATTTATATATTTTTTAAGTAGGTAAGGCATACCAACGACATACTCGTATTTACAAGAGTTGTCACAAAAGGTTTACAAGGCTGAGTAAATATATTACTTACAGGCATGCACCTCATTCTTATTAAAAGATAAGTGACAATAAAAAAAATACCGATATGAACCTTATTTGCTTACTGATTAGGTTCATAGTCCTAAGAACCGCTAACGTAGCTTTGTAAAGTCTCGAAAACAGCAGTCTAAACCTTCATTGACTGATTTAAATTTAACTTACCAACAAAACAAGAATACACCAGCACAACAGTCTTCAACACAATCTTGACTCCATTCACGATTTTGTCTTTAATCTGTGCTTTGACGTCTCCTTCTAATATTTGTGCCAGGTCAAACTGTAGTGTGGACTTCAGACTACTGTTACTGTGCAGGCCTATCAATGTGTTGAGGAGTTCCACCATTGACTGGGAGTCAAGGAGGTATAGGCTGACGAGGCAGGAACAGGCAACCTGAAATAGGTAGTCATAGTTCTGGTCAGCTAAAATAATGGTTTTTGGAGCCACCATAGCACAGGCTGGTTTTGTCTTTGGCAGAAATTAAACATAGACATCATCTCCCAAGCTGAGCCAAAACATCCTGTCTACAGCATCCAGTCAGTGAAAAATAACTGCGCTGATAGAAATGCTGCATTATCTTACCTCAACACTAATCTCGACATCCTGCAGCTTCTGTCGGCACACATCTATAATGGTCTGATTGAAGTTAGCGATGGAGTTCCACTGCTGCTGCACAAGTCTCTGAAGGGACTGCATCCCAGGCTTTATGTTCTTGCCTCCTATTTGTAGTTGCAGACCTGCCAGTAAAATTATTGAATTAATCTGGTGCCATGAAGAGATACAGCGTCAAGGGTATACCAAGAAAACAAAGAGCGACAGTGAAGCCCTGCTCTATGCAACTGCACTTGTACTTAGAGGGACCTGTCCAAAGTGGCAGAATTCTTCTAATAACTATGACTATGATACACTGAAAAAAAAAAACAGCAAGAAGCAATGTGCTCTGGATCAAGTAAAGCTTAATTAGATTAATTGAATTATTGACAGTCTACTAACCTGTGGTGGGCTTGCATAGTGGATTATGGCTCTTTCCTTATCTCAGAGAGGACGCCGGTGTCCCATTAATGATAATTTTAAAATGTAATAATAAATGGTACACTGTACAGTAGACGTAAACTGTCAAATTCCCCCATGATGATGGCATAGAACTTAACACTTTAAGGGCACTTTCAATTTAGACGTTTCGTGTTGCGCCGCTGCAGCGCCGAAGCAGTGCTTTTGTCGTACTGCGTATATATGGACGTTCGTTTGTTTTCATATATTACGCCGCAGTACACTGCGGCGCGACACGAAACGTCTAAATTGAAAGCGCCCTAAAGCTGCCACAATTTATATTTATACACTGAATTCAATTTAATTTTGTTTTTATTTGTATATTGCTTTACAGACCAAACCCACCATACCTGTGTTAACATGCCTGGCCATAATGAACAACTGTGTGGCTTTCACATAGTCTTCTTTCCCAATACTGATCCATATCTTTTCAGGGATTTCCATCAACAGCTTCACTTGGATGGACAAACTGTGTACTGGGTTTGTGTTGAACTGGAAACTACAAATTAAAAAAAATATATAGTAAAAGAAATATAATTGTCCTTCTGCACAGCAAAGGCATGTCTTAATTTAATTCTTCAGCTGAGCTTGCCTGAACAAGCGAAGCTCATGTTCAGATTCAGATTGTCACTACAAGATTGGTCCAAACCTTTCTTTTCAGTAAGAGTCAAGCTAACTCTTATGTTGTTACCAAAGTTACTTTAGATTTAGTTAATACCTCTGAGCTTTTGATGGTTTATCATCAATCTTGAAGCCCACCAGATGCGTATTGTGTAAGTTTTTGCAAGCGGCCATCATATCACCAATGTGATTCAGAGTACTGCCAGTGGTCTCCTTCATCTCTTCAATTGTGTCTGCTGCATGGATGAGGTCTCTGTATCGCTCACTGAAATATTTTGAATGGTTTTCTGTCAATAACAACTGTATAGCCAACTAGTACTACAATTATATATTAATAAACAGATATTTATTCCTTCTCTCAGGTAGTTTACAAACTTGTATTAAATACTACTAATTAATAATTAAGTATTCCGTTTTTATTAGGGGTTGGAGATGTAGACCCACAATGGGTAAAGACATTCTTCATCTGTTCCCACTTTTCACATTCCTTGGCAAGTATTGTCCAGCTTGAGCCAAACCAACTAACGTGAATTTTCCTATCGACGACTTCTGTGATTTGGACAAGCTATTGGACAAGCAAAACCAAAATAAGTGATAACAAAACTATGCTATGATAATCTTAGTTCACAATAGTTTGCCACTTACCCCACCATAGCCCGCAATTCCTCCCTTTTCCTTTCGATTTCATATTGCAATTTCTTCTGTACCTGGTCTATATCACTAATGTAATGGGCTTGAAACAGTTGATCAGGAACTATGTCCAATAGGTTAGGCTGAGACATCTTCGTTTGGTTTACGCTATAACTTACTGACTTAGAAACTATGACACATAGCGACACGGCTTTTGTTCACGCAGAGCTAGAACGCTAGAGTATTTACCACTAATTAGTAACAATTATTGGAATGTAAACAAATCAAGATTATTTTCAACTTCAACTCTTAGTTAATGGCTTTTGTGAAAGAGTCTCCACAATTTTGCCAATATCCCGTACATCTAATGATAGACCGTCAAACGAAGGAGATAGTACAGTGACGAAATTTGGACAAGTATTTTACTAAAATCACAAATCTAACTAGACTTGGGTAGTACCGGAACGAGTCATGAAAATGATATACTTCCAGTCCCGGTACTACTCCATTCACTCGTTCACTACCAATTCAAATGTGTCCTTTAGTTCCTCTAGTACCGAGTAGTCCCGAACTCCCGACTATTTCCGAAGCGCCCTACCTGCTAGCTCTCGCGCCGCGTGCTCTCGCTCGCGCCATCGCACATCGACGCACCGCCATGCCTATGATAGAACGAGATGGGAACACATCGTATGTTCGTACTCGTACCATGCACAATATTGTATTGTTTGTATATCCATTGCTCTTCGCGTCCAAAAGAAATTTTCTACACCGCGTGCATGACGAGTAATGGAGAGAATTAAGTAATATTAAAACGAACCGTATTACCGTTCAACAACCACAGATAAAATAAAAATCATAGTTCCTTTAAAAACTCGTCTAGTTTTTAGTAACGGATTTTTATTATAATAATTTGAGAGACTTCGAGACTTCGAGCGATAATAGGTGTTATCACACGCCGCGTACCTACGTTCTATTAACTCTTCTGTAACTTAACGCGGGCATACTTCTGCGCGGCCTACTCGGCGAACGATTAACATTGGGGGGCTTAAATGGCCGCTTTAGCAGAATCATAATAGGATAATATTAAGAATAACGTTAAAATAAAAAATAAATCATATATAGGTACATATATATATCTCCTATATATATATATATATATAGATATCCTATTATGATTCAGCTAAAACGACCATTTTAGGTCGCCAGTACACACGACCACCACCACCAACCTCTCGTCGGCCGCTGTACTAAAACGTTGACCTAGAGTATAGTTTTGTACTCGTATAGTCCCGAGGTAATAGTATATCAATTTTGCTTTGATAGTTCTGAACCACAATGTGAATGGAGCTTTTCTGAGGTACTAACGAATTGATAGCGTTCCCCGGTACTAAAGGAACTAATGAACTAGGTGAGTGGACTAGTTCCGGAAACAAAAATATACATATCACTCCTTATCTTTTGTTGGACACGTTTTGCGCATGTCTAAATCTAACTAATTTTCTATTTTACACGCAGAGCAAGACATTTTTTTTTTTTTTTTTTTTTTTTTATTGCCATAGGAAAGAAGAAAAGATAAATATATTCAAATAATTATATGCTATAGATAAATAGAATATTGTATCAACTTACAACTTAATTTTATTAATTTCAATGAACTTACTTAAAATATATACAAAGCGGGTAAATACAAGGGAGAGGAGACATTTAGTGGAGGTTGGACGAGGGATATGAGATGGGATGATATCGTACAAAGATAATCGTAATTTAGGACAGCAGAAAAATAAATGGTCCACGCTTCCTTCATCCAGACCGCATTCACAGAGGGAGTTATCCCTTATCCTAAGTTTAGCCAAGAAAGCTGGGGTGCAGCAATGATTTAGCCGAAGCCGACAGATTGTTGAAGTGGTCAATTTATTTGCAAACTGATACTTGAAAAACCAAGGTTTGTGGGGAATCTCAGGTTGAATATCACCATAAAATTTTCCCTTTATGGTTTTAGAAATTTTCCATCTTTGGGACCACGAGTTATACATAGTGGTTGACAGAGTAGCACAAAAGTCATGGGAATAGATTTCAGAATGGTCAAGCGAGCCAGACTGGACTGCATATTTAGCACACGAATCAGCAGACTCATTCCCATTAATACCCACGTGACCAGGAATCCAGGCCAAAATAATATTAATACCTAATTTATGACACTGGAAAAGTAAATCTCTTATTTTTAAGATAATAGGGAATCTAGATTTTGATCGGAAGGGGTTTGACAAAATGGATTGAAGGCAACTTTTCGAATCTGAGAATATTATGGAGTTATTTAGATTATGAGATTTAACAAACGAAATGGCTTCAAAAATGGCAATAGATTCGCCCGTGAAAACTGATGTGACCGAAGGGCATTTATAACTTAAAATGATTTTTGTAGAGGGGATCCAAACGGCAACCCCTACTGGACTATCATCAGAGGCTTTGGAAGCGTCAGTATAAATAGTAACCCAGTTATTATAATCAGTGGAAATTTTTCTGATAAAAAACCTGTTTGCTTCCAGAGTGCTTTTGTTGATTCCAAAGTCCAAGAGGACATCAGGACGGTATACCAAAGCATCATAAGGCAAAGAATAAAGAGGTAAAACAGGGTTTTGAAAAAGCGGGCTAGGAAGACGAGAGAACTGTAGGAAGGCACGAAGAAGACATGGAAGTTCTCTATTAAACCGGCGACCAGAGTCAGAAATGATAGATAATTGGTCTAGCTTACGCAAAAGCGGATGTTCAGAATTTTGAACAAGTTTAAAGAAAAATCGATTAGCAAGGAATTGTCTTCGAATAGAAAGGGGGGGATCTACACTTTCGACTTGCATAGCATTAATTGGAGACGATTTCATCGCCCCGAGAATAATGCGTAAACATTTTGACTGAATTTTATCAAGCTTTTGAAGGCCAGATTTATTACTGGGATCTAAAAGAAATAGCCCATAATCAAGATGACTACGAACTATGGCATTATATAATAATTTTTGAGTATATGGATGAGCACCCCACCAAACACCAGAAAGAGAACGAAGGACATTAATATTTCTTTCACATTTTTAGGGTTCCGTAGCCAAATGGCAAAAAACGGAACCCTTATAGTTTCGCCATGTCTGTCTGTCTGTCTGTCTGTCCGCGGATAATCTCAGTGACCGTTAGCACCAGAAAGCTGAAATTTGGTACCAATATGTATATCAATCATGCCGACAAAGTGCAAAAATAAAAATTTAAAAAAACATTTTTATTAGGGTACCTCCCCCAGACGTAAAGTGGGGAGCGATTTTTTTTTTAATTTTGACCCTGACGTGTGATATATTGTTGGATAGGTATTTAAAAATGAATAGGGGTTTTCTAAAATCATTTTTTGATAATATTAATATTTTAGGAAATAATCGCTCCGAAAGTCAAAAACAATGTGTCCCCCCCCCTCTAACTTTTGAACCTTAAGTTTAAAAAATATGAAAAAAATCACAGAAGTAGACCTTTATATGAACTTTCTAGGAAAATTATTTTCAACTTGATGAGTTGAATAGTTTTTGAGTTATATAGCACTTTTTCAAAAAAACGCAAATGATAACTTTGTTTTTCATACAAATACTATGAAAAACAAAGTTATTTTTTTTTTTTTTTTTTTTTTTTTTTTAATAGCCTGCTCTGTCCCACTCCTGGGCAAAGGCCTCCCTCCACTCTTTCCACCTCTCGCGAACCCGCGCGTCCTCCCTCCAGTTTGGACGGAACCTGTCCAGTTCGTCCCGCCATCTCCTTCGTGGTCTGCCGCGACCCCGCCTCGCTGTGTCAGGGCACCAATTTCCTGCTATTTTGGCCCACAGTTGGTCCGGCATGCGGCAGACGTTAGTTATTTTTGCTGACGAAAAATGTTGGTATTTTTAATGGTCTGGGAAGCTACGGAACCCTACAGTGAGCGTGGCCCGACACGCTCTTGGCCGGTTTTTTGAGTAATAAAGTCAGAATGAGCGACACCTGATAACTTTGAATCTAACCAGATTCCTAGGAACTTGACTTTATTTTCTTGAGCAATATTTTGACCATTAACTTTAATTTCAACCGAGGAGGGAAATCTTTTTCTAGTGAAAACAACTACAGAGCTTTTGGGAGCCGATAAAGATAATCCATGTAAAAGAAGCCATTCGGATAGATACCCGAGGGCAGAATTTAGACGCTCAGAGGCATCTTTCAGAGATTTCACGGATAGATACAGAGCCAGGTCATCAGCATATTGTAAAATTTGACAAAATGAGTCAACTGTTAAATGAAGATCAAAAGTGTAAAGGCTGAATAGAAGAGGGCTAAGTACTGAACCTTGCGGTAAACCATTCCAGATAGTCCTAGGAGGTAAAAGAGAATCACGAGACTTAATAGAAATGGTTCTTTCCATCAACAAATTACAAATAAAACGAACCAGCTTCTCAGGAATGCCCAACTGACGGACTAATTTATCCTTAAGCACCGGAAGTAAAACATTATCATATGCCGATGCAATGTCGAGAAAAACTCCCACCAAATGTTGTTTATTTAAAAAAGAGATACGAATATCGGTTGTTAATATGCTAAGACTATCTAGAGTGCACATCCCTTTTCTGAATCCATACTGGGAAACGGGCAACAAGTTCTTGCTTTCCACAAACCATTCAAGGCGGTGCTTGAGCATATGCTCAGCGACCTTACACAAGACTGATGAAAGCGCAATAGGTCTATAATTACCTGCATCTGAAGGGCTCTTACCAGGTTTTAGAACCGGAATTATCGTTTGGTTTTTCCATGGTTGAGGAACTAAACCATACATATAAAAGCCATTAACAAGGTCCAGGTAATATTGCTTAGAAGCATTAGAGGCATTTTTTAAAAAAGAGTATGGAATACCATCTGCCCCAGGAGATGAATCCACGAGACCATCAAGTGCCAGTTGAAGTTCGGAAAACGAGAATGGGGAATCGAAAGAGCATACAGAGGGTAGAAGGCTTGAAGGAGAAGGAAAGTTGTCTAGGTTTGGAGCCGAAGACGGAGACAATTTATCGGAAAAAGATTCCAGCCAAGAAGATGTTTCATTGGCTGAAATATCGATAGAGCCACAGGAACCTCTGAATCTTTTGATTTGCTTCCAAACAAAGGAAGAAGGGGACCTAGGGGATAAACTTTCACAATAGCGGAGCCACCCTTCTTTTTTCTTTTTAGAAAGAAGTCTAGAGGCAATGGCAGCTTTCCTTTGAAAAATTAAAAAATTGTGAAGGGACATAGAGGCTTTATAATCCTCCTCTGCAATTTTCCTTTCGTTGACTGCTGATGTGCAATCCGAATCCCACCAAGGAGTTGAAACTTGAAATTTGTAGGGTTTTTTAAGAGGAAAATTATCATCAGCACTAGAAGTAATCGATTCCACGAATTTGGAGTAGCAACCAACAAGGTTGTTACCGTCTGGAGTCGGGAGGGAAAAAATCCTATCCTCAAGGGATGAAGCATAAGCGGACCACTTTGCATCCTTTAATCTATACTTAAGTGAAGGGTTAAAATTACGCATTGGCGTAACTCTATCAGAGATAGAGACGAGAATAGGAAAATGATCACTACCATAAGAATGGGGCAAAATACTCCAGGAAAGAATAGAAGCTAGAGAAGCAGAACACATAGTAAGATCCACAGCCGAGTTAGGGTTTTGTGTAGGACGAACTCTTCTAGTAGGAGAACCATTGTTAATGACGCAGAAGTTCGCTTCATCAAGAATTTCAAGAAGGGAAAGACCAAAGTTGTCATCATGACTTGAACCCCATGATCGATGGTGAGCATTTAAATCACCCATCAAAATGATTGGAGAAGGAACAGAGGAGATCATGCATAAAAGATCCGGGATTAAACGTGAATGAGGATGAGGTATGTACACAGAGAGGAAAGTTATATCAAAAGCCCTGACGGCCACAACATTAATGTCAGCAGAAAAAGAGGGAAGGGGAATATGGGAGAACGGGAGGGAGCGCCTAACAAGTAATGCACTTCCCGCATATCCATCAGCCCTATCATCCCGAAGGCAAGAGTATCCTGGGACCCGGAAACGAGAACCAGGCACCAACCAGGTTTCCGAGATGGCAATGATAGACGGGTGAAATTTATTTATGAGAAAAAGAAGTTCAGGCTTCCTCGGACGGATGCTTTTAGCATTCCACTGAAGAGCGGAGACTGGATCCATAATTAGAATTAATGGAAAGAATATGGGAAAGTTTTTGGGCAACGTGGGGCGGTAGGGTTGAATTATTACGTGAAACTAGACTAATAATTAGAGACATAAGTAATTCCAGAAGGTTATCTTCTTGAGGCGGACCTGAAGAGGGAAGATTCTGAGAAAGGAGGGCAAATCCGTTGGGAAGGGATGAGGGTTCATCAGCAACAATGGAATGATGGGCAATCCTGTCATAAGATTTCCCTAATGGAGCTTTGGGACGCGAAGGAGAGAACACAGTTTTCCTGTAAGAGGTAGATGGAGAAAGATTGGAAAGGCTTGAATTAGGTTGCAAGGGAGAAAAAAGAGACTGGGAACGAGGGGCATTTTGCGTAACATCGGAGTATAATTTTGTGACTTTAGGAAGAGATCTCGATGCCTCTTCGTACGAAAGATTTTCTTGAGCCATGAGGAGCTTTATGGACTTCTGCCTATTCAGCTCGGGGCAATTACCACTATAGGCAAAATGATTACCCAAACAGTGGATACACGTAGCCATGGACTCAGTAACGTCACAACTGTCACCAGTATGAGGTTGCGAACAGCGATAGCATCTGGACTTAGACCGACATTGAACTTTAACGTGACCAAATCGGCAACAATTTTGACATTGAATGGTGGGATATTGATAAACCTCCACGGGCAAAGAAGTATGGTATGAGAAAATCCTTTGAGGAAGAACTTGGCCTTGAAAGGAGATGACGATGGTTTGGGTAGGCACCCAAGAGATCTTATCCTCCTCTCTAACTTTTCGATTAAGCCTGCGGGCTTTTAAAATTATACCACAACCCTCAGGAAGGACCACGGACTCAACAAATTCGTCCATTGACATGTCAACCGGGACATGACGGACAATACCCATTTTAGTTATATTATACGAAGGGATGGTTGCTTCATAGTTGTATGATAATAAAATAGGGTTATCGAGGAACTTGTTGGCCGCAACACCAGAAGTGAACTCGACGGAGATCTTGTTCCTGCCCACTTTTTTTAACCCATCAGTGCAGATGTTAGCAACTTTGTTGGAAAATAAAAACTGGCCAAACTTAATTGAACGAATAGTCGTCCCAGCTGAAGGATCCGGTATGGATCTGGAAACGTGGACAATGAAAGGGCCTTTATCTGAACGAGTGTATGCTTTAATGCCCACCACAAGATTTGGGTGGACATACATTGTCTGGATGGAAGCTACAGCCATCTCTTTGTTAATAATAGTTTTTTTTGCAGAAACAACGTCATTATTTGAATCTGCGTCATCCAAACGACGCTTACCATGCGAACCGGATGAAGGTGGGATATCATCTGGAGGATCAGGGGGATCAGGTAGGGGATGAGAGTCCATAATGGACTCTCTACGGAAACCTCTGCGCACTAAAAAAGAAAATATAGTTATATTTTAAACCAAAACTCACTGAATGAAAAAATAAAATTATATCTCTCGAACACGTGTGACAGCTATCCCCGTCAGATTCCGAATCCAAGATTATTTTGTTTTGCCAATTTGTGTTGCCACACTTGCCACTTGCCAACACATCGACTGTCAATGTCAAAATTTTCTCCTCTGTCACCAATTTGTCAAACAAATAAAGCCGCGTTCCGAGTTAGGCTGTAAACGCTATGTGCATCCATAAACCCGTTCCGAATTACTGTGTGCGCAATCACAAGCGCGATATCGGTCCCTTGAAAAGTCATAGATTACGTCATGACATGCGCCATCTTGCGATTACACCGACGACCATGCCCCTCAGAACAATAACAAACCATGCAACAAATCACAGATTAGATATAAGTAGCTATTTAGCTACAGATACGACAGTGACATTTCGTTAGAAAGTTTCCAAGTGTTCCTTTCTGGCGCTGCTGTAGCCATCGACGTTTTGACAGGAGTAAATAGTTATAGTTATGTACCTAAGTGTAATAGTGATTGCAGGAATCTTGTTATCGATAACTAGTGATGTTCTATTATATCGACTTTTTAATTAACTAATAAGTATAAGAAATAATTCAAGTGTATCTCCCAATAAACCAATAAAAGTGTGTGACCCTACGAAAATATGTAAGTACGGCATTTATAACACACATTTTTTTTAATTTGTCCGTCTGTCTGTTCCGGCTTATCTCCAAAATGGCTCGTCAGATTTTGCTTGATAGACAGCTGATGTTATAGGCTACTTTTATTTACGGAGAAGTAATTGGGTTACATATTTCAAAAAACCCTTGAAATTGTTAAGTTACAAAATCCGATTAAAAAAGAAGTAATATTTTTTATAATAATTTCACGAAAACGAAGCTCGCGGGCAACAGCTAGTGCAATTATAAACCTAAAACATTATATTATGTGCGTACATGTTTGAGCCCACAGCTCATCAGGTTCTGAGAAACAAAAATAAGACAGGATGCAAGAGGACTAAGAAATAAAACAAGTAAGTTTTATCGAAATAATAAATATAATCAAAGTACATAATACGATTCAATTTTGCAGTAAAATAACAATTAAATGTTTGTAGTCAATCCAGTGTCGCATACTCGGTATACTTAAATGTCATTGAAGAAATAATATCACAATTTGCAGATCATTATAATAATGAAATTCATATTTTAAAGATTCGATTTGTATAAACTTTAAGTACAATAAAATATACTTTGATATAAAAATTTCAGTCAGATAGAAAACAAACTTCTAATACATTATTGCATGAATTTCAATTGGAAATAATTTTATGTATTTTTTTTTTCATATAAACAGTCTGAACTCTGAATTTTTAACACAAATATTCCCCAATTTCCCAGTTCATGTTCGAAGAGAAACTACATTATAATAAGGAAATATCCTTGAACTGGTCCAACTAGCTAAAGCATAGACACATTTAAAAAAATACTTCCAAATACCGCTCATAACCCACCACTTCTTAAATTGTCAACAATTTATTAAAGAAACTTCATTTGTTTTTGTTAATTACAATCTTGTTCATCTAAAATTGTAAAGCACGATTTTCTACTCAATATGAAATGTTTGAACAGGCACTATCTTTTTATTTATACACAAACACTCCGTTTTGGAGCCAATGTTAGAGCCTTCAGTATTTGTACATTGTTCATACTCAAAACGAGTTGTTGCCCTTAACTATCATACATTAGGAACATGAGTGGGGCCAACATTGGCCCCGCATAGACAAAATGCAAAGCCAAAGTGTGCGTATATTGACGCTTTCTCAACAAATCAAAATAAGGACGAAAATTGACAATACGATTCGCATAATGATCAACTCGCCAGTTTTCTCAAATATCAGTCTGAAAGAACTTAAAACTCAGAAAAATAAAATATATACTCGTAATAAATGGACCATTCACGAAACCAAATTCAACTTGGAAAATTAATAAAAATGATTTTCTTATTTCATTATAAAAATATATAATAACACTAAAAATATCCATGTTTAACGGTGCAACATTGATCTATTTGTTACATTAAAATTACACTTAATTCAACCACCTTCAGTTGGATGCACACATTGTTACTTACTATAACACAATAAAATGCTTGGAAGTCTCGTTATTGCTGAATTTAATCCTAATTTATAACTTTGCAACACTAAAATATAATACAAGTAAATTTTGAGATCGTCTTGGCTGTCCTGGGCCACACTTGATGGTTTTGATAGAAATATAACTAAAAAGGATAACCTTTAAATTGTGTGGTAAACCTTTATGTAAGCCTTATGGAAAGAAATAACAGTAAAATTGTTAATAATAGATTTGGGAAAGTAAAATGCTTTTTGTATATTTTCATAAACATTCCACCAAAAGGGAAACTACACACAATTTATTGCGGGGCAAATAATGATATAGCCGTGTGTTACAAAAAGGAACATTTTATTTAGCAAGGAACTCACAACAACAGTCTGATTGATATGAAACCGTCACTACTGGACTGGTAAACTGGTTATATTGTCCAGATCGTCACAGGCACAACACCTGGGCACCTCACCCAAGGGTCACTACTCTAACCTAACATTATAAAGAGAGACTGCGAGTTTGTTTTTAAGCCTTACTATATTTTGACCAAGAAGTTTATAGGCAAAGGAGTTCTACAATATCCTACCAAAAAAAAAAAGTCCTAGTCTAGACGTAAGTCCTCTCACACTGCTGTCAATTTTTCTTCATCTAAATTAAGCTCTAAGAAAGTAGTTCACAAGAGATTGAGAGAACCTTCTTAAATTTTTTGTTTAGTACTTACTGTTCTGTTTGTTGCTGAGGATTGTATCCTCCGGCAACAGACCTATTTTTGCCTATAAACCTTTTGATAATGGCTACCTTACCCCATAAAAGCCACTCATCCCGCCGACATACGTCGGACTATAATTTTAATATTTTCCTTATTAAAAAACAGTAACAATGTATACAGTCAACTAAACCTCGATATAAAACCGCTCTCATTTCTCACTGGACCTCGATCAACGTACGTTTATTGCCTATGACTTATGAGATTACTGACACTGACACTTCAGTACATCACTTCGTAGACAGTCGCCTTCTTGTCACCAGAACCCGTCACTATGAACTTATCGTCCGCTGATATATCACAACTGAGCACCGATGACGACTCCTTAGACTGTAAATAAAATAATAACATTTCATACATGGAAGCTAGAAGGCAGGGACTAAAAGGGGCTGAATTCCATATCTATACTTAATATTATAAAGCTGAAGAGTTTGTTTGTTTGAACGCGCTAATCTCAGAAACTACTGATTGAAATTGAAAAAATCTTGTGTTGGATAGTCCATTTATCGAGAAAGGTTATAGGCTATAAAACATCACGCTACAACCAATAGGAGCGGAGCATTAATTAAAATCGTTGCAAAAACGGGCAATACTTTTTCTTTTTGTAGGCTTTCACTCTTATATGTGACGCAGACGAAGTTGCGTGGGTCAGCTAGTGGTGAATAAATTGCATATTTCTTTCAAAATGTTGTAAAAAAACTGTTTCACACATCATAGACCCAACTAATATTATAAATCCTACTAATCCTATCCTACTAATGTTATAAATGCGAAAGTGTGTGAGTTTGGATGTATGGATGTTCGTTACTCTTTCACGCAAAAACTACTGAACGGATTAGGATGAACTTTTGCACACAGATAGTTTATAACCTGGATCAACATTATATGATACTTTTTATCCCGGTAGTAAGATCCCATGAGACCATTATCAAACTTCAGGCGGGTGAAGCCGCTGGCAGAAGCTAGTAAAAAATAAATTATGTTTTGAAGCAGAATGGTGAGGTAGATCATCTTCAACAATCATACTATATGTTAGAAAGGTAATAATTAGTATTTAAAAGTCAGTAATACCTGGAATATACTAGCTCCATAAGGCGTGCGCCACGCATTAAGCAGGTTATCCTTCCCGGTGGACACGAACCACTTGCCGGCGGCCGCGAACTTGAGCGACAACACGCACGACTCGTGCAGCAGCAGCTGGTAGCGATCCGGCTTACCGGCGTGCAGGACCTCCACGTGAGAGTTCTCCATGCCTACTGCTAGCCATGAACCTGGGGGGGGAGAACGAACATATTTACTTCACCAGGTCGGTCTAGTTCCAGCTAGTCTTTAAAGGTGAAAATCACCTGGCATTGTGTTTACGTTTCCGTTTCTATCTTAGGTACAACTTCAGGTTGCTTCGAGTGATAACGCATTTAGGCAGGAGCAACTGTCATATTACGCTCCCTTTTAGAATTTGTCTGAGAGATGATATTTATAATATAACTGATCAAGTCCACCACACTATTCCCAAATCACTGTAACTCCTGAAAGCCAGAATCAACAGTGCGACTAAGAGAAAAGCGCCGAGACACTGAAGGTCGACGAAGTCAGAAATGTAAGAAAGAAGTAAGAAATGTAAGTGACCAGTGGGACAGTATCCGAGCGAGAAGATCTGGCTGGAGAAGTCGTGCTGGTGCAGCTGGCGGCCCTCGCGCAGGTCCCAGGAGCGCACAGTGTTGTCCAGGCCGCCCGTCCACAGCCGCGTGCCGTCGCCGCTGATGTCTATGCACGACGCGCCGTCCGTGTGACCTGTCCAGTGTCCACCACACATACTATCACTTATCAGTATCACACACTATTCTACCTAACCTAACGTAACAATACAAATCCCTACTGAGCCTTTTTTTTTTGAAAATGATGTTATTCTATAGTTTATGCATTTTGAATTTACATAAAAGTTAATATGTATTGTTATTGCCTAGCCATGACGATCGGTCGCGCACGGTCAGTCGCGTACGTATATATGTCACCGTAAAATTGTCAAACATGTTAGATTGTAATCTCTCTAGCGATATTGTAAACTGTCGAAATATTGTCAACTGAACATACGGAAGTAGAGATACTTCCGTATAATCGAGACTTGGGGCACTCCCCGTAAGGTTAGTTAGGTTCCTTTAAACCCTGCACTCGGAAATAGGGGAAGCGCGAAGCCGCGAAGCGGGGCTCCGTTGACTACGCTTTTTAGGGGAATTTAAAGTGTTATAAGGTTAGGTTATATTAATCGGTATTTCTCAGGAATGGTACATTATCTTTTCATGAGTGGGCAAGGAGGACCCCACCTTCCCTCCACACCGCGTGAGTTGACTACCATCGCATGCATTTCACGAAAAATAATGCGTTTTATTGTAAGCAGTATGTTCGTTTGACAATATTTCGAGAGTTTACAATCTCTCTAGTTATTTTACAATCTTACGTGTTTGACAATTTTACGGTGACATATATATTGTGTTCTATAAAGCACCAATACTGTGACACTGATGTCAGCGGCGACCGACTGCCGTATTTTGATCTAGCTGAAGTCACGACCTACCGTCAGCGCGACAAGAATTCAGTATTTTGATTTGCACTAGGAAATAACGGTAGTATGATGCAGAAATTAAATAAATAAAAATAAATACATACCTTGGAATTGCCTAACTAATGTTTGGTTCTGGAGATCCCATACCGCTATGTTTCCGTCTGAACAACAACTGAAGCACACCTGTTGAATGAAACATACTTTCTTTAATAATATAGCACATGTTTTGTTTCGAAGTGAAACTTCTAATGCGACTTCCAACAAGGTTGCGTTAAACTTTTAACGCTACCATGAAGGGGGTATGAAAGCACGGTTGCGTTAAACGTTCAACGCTCCTGGGGAGGGGGGAAAAGAAAGAGACAGAGCGAGAGTGAATGCATGGCACTCGGCGTGGGCGCGGCAGGTTGGACAGGTTGGTTACCTTGGAGTCGGGGCTGATGGCGAGCGCGTAGCAGGCGGGCGCGGAGGACGTGAGCTCGGCGCGCATGCGCGGCGTGGGCGCGGCCAGGTCCCAGATGGACAGGTTGGTTACCTTGGAGTCGGGGCTGATGGCGAGCGCGTAGCAGGCGGGCGCGGAGGAGGTGAGCTCGGCGCGCATGCGCGGCGTGGGCGCGGCCAGGTCCCAGATAGACAGGTTGGTTACCTTGGAGTCGGGGCTGATGGCGAGCGCGTAGCAGGCGGGCGCGGAGGAGGTGAGCTCGGCGCGCATGCGCGGCGTGGGCGCGGCCAGGTCCCAGATGGACAGGTTGGTTACCTTGGAGTCGGGGCTGATGGCGAGCGCGTAGCAGGCGGGCGCGGAGGACGTGAGCTCGGCGCGCATGCGCGGCGTGGGCGCGGCCAGGTCCCAGATGGACAGGTTGGTTACCTTGGAGTCGGGGCTGATGGCGAGCGCGTAGCAGGCGGGCGCGGAGGACGTGAGCTCGGCGCGCATGCGCGGCGTGGGCGCGGCCAGGTCCCAGATGGACAGGTTGGTTACCTTGGAGTCGGGGCTGATGGCGAGCGCGTAGCAGGCGGGCGCGGAGGAGGTGAGCTCGGCGCGCATGCGCGGCGTGGGCGCGGCCAGGTCCCAGATGGACAGGTTGGTTACCTTGGAGTCGGGGCTGATGGCGAGCGCGTAGCAGGCGGGCGCGGAGGACGTGAGCTCGGCGCGCATGCGCGGCGTGGGCGCGGCCAGGTCCCAGATGGACAGGTTGGTTACCTTGGAGTCGGGGCTGATGGCGAGCGCGTAGCAGGCGGGCGCGGAGGAGGTGAGCTCGGCGCGCATGCGCGGCGTGGGCGCGGCCAGGTCCCAGATGGACAGGTTGGTTACCTTGGAGTCGGGGCTGATGGCGAGCGCGTAGCAGGCGGGCGCGGAGGAGGTGAGCTCGGCGCGCATGCGCGGCGTGGGCGCGGCCAGGTCCCAGATGGACAGGTTGGTTACCTTGGAGTCGGGGCTGATGGCGAGCGCGTAGCAGGCGGGCGCGGAGGAGGTGAGCTCGGCGCGCATGCGCGGCGTGGGCGCGGCCAGGTCCCAGATGGACAGGTTGGACGCCTCGCCGCCCACGATCAGCGTGCGCCCGTCCGGCAGCAGCTTCACTGAGCGGATGTAGTTGTCTCTTTGCTGGAATTGCAATTACTCACTTTATTTTGAGCATGTGAAATCATATGCAGGGGCAGATTTCATGCGTTGCCCTAGGCCTACGAAAGATTGCCGCCACCCTGTGTGCTGTAAGGCATGAAAAATGTAATAAACTATAGAAATTAAATTAACCTTGGAATAAACTAGTAAGCAAAGATTCAGTTGGATGAGCATCACCATCGTAATCGCCATACATCTACATTTTTTTGCGCGATGCTAGATGCTATATGGACACACTTGTGAGTTTTTACACGTAGGCGCGTGGGCAACTACTAAAAAAAAACTACCAAATTTTAACGCCTTAGGCCCGGCCCTACTCAGCCTATGGGGAAATCCGCCCCGCGTCGGGCTAGTCATTTTAAGGCTGCAATCGAGAGCGCAACTTCAACAAAATAAGGATCAGTGATTGATTACGGGTTTTATGGTGAAATCTGGCCAATCGACGTATGTTTATATCACGCCACAGACATAAAACGATAGCGCGTCCCGTTCAATAGTTTCCCGGTGGCCGAATTTGTCATAGTCGTTTTAGAATTTTCTCTATTACATATTTAAGTTATCTGGGATTTCACCGTGTTTCCCTTCCTAAAGAACGGCAGCAGCAAAATCTGGTCGAACAACATCTCACCTAAAGATTTGGAGAACAACGGAATCGTCATAAACATGTTTAAAACTCACCAAACAATCAAGCTGTGACAACGGTTCCAATGCGGCCGGTGAGCCCGGGTTGCTTATATCCCATAACTTAACACACCCTTTCCCCCCCGTGTAGGCATGCCTGGAGGTCCCCGACAGCGACAGCGCGACGGCACACACCACCTCGCCGTGCGGCAGCGCGGCCACAGCGCGGGCCCCGCGCGGCACGCCGGGGCCCCCCAGCGCGTCCGCCGGGAACCCCACGGGCTGCAGGGGCCCACCGCACGAGTGGTACGAGTAGGCCCTGTCGGTTGGAACATGCTGTACTTGACTGATGGGAAAAGGAATGCAACGTTAACAAAAGCATAACAGTAGTATAAAGTGTTAATAAATATAAATGTCACATGCACCAAAAAACCTGTATTATTCTTGTCAATTGTTTTAAGTTAACAGAGACCGAATAACGGTTTAAATGTAAATATATGTGTAAATAGTGTAAGAAATATACTGACGGCTTGGCGGGCGCGATGCCGTTGGTCCTGTGATGCTGGTCGTAGTGCATGGGGTGTGGGTGTGTGGAGTGTGTGGAGTGTGTGGAGTGCGTGGGGTGTGCGGGCGCGGCGGCGCGGTAGGCGGCGTAGGCGGGGAAGCCGTACCCGCGCGCGCCCGTCGGCGTCGGCGCGCGGGGCAGCTTGCCGCCCGGGGTGCCCGGCTTCTCCTGGGAAACGACAATTAAGATAGAAACGGGTTCAGACTGACGGTGCAGCATATGACAAGCCATTTCTTCCCAACATTCATTTACAGATTTTCCTGCCATAATTTCAATAATCTTATCTACCATGTAGACTCTTAAACAACTTGCACATTCTTCTCTTTCTACCATGCCATCTGGTTTTGGGCTTTTCTTTGTTTCTACGGGACGGGACACTGGCTTTTATCTCCATTATAATAATAATAATATTCCACAACTATCACACAACGCCATCTAGTCTCAAGCTAAGCGGAGCTTGTGTTATGGGTACTAGACAACTGATAAACATACTTATATATTTCTAAATACATACATATTATAGATAAATTACACCCAGACACAGAACAAATGATCGTGCTCATCACACAAACATTTGTCCTGGGTGGGAATCGAACCCACGACCTCCGGCATAGCAGTCAGGGTCACTAACCACTAGACCAACAGGCCTGTCAAAATTATGACCAATCTATGTTGGGAGACTCTTGCAGACACGCTATTTTAATCCATCGCCTTTTAAGAACATCTGCTAACTGTCATCCTTTTCCAGTAATCATACTTACATTCCAACTCACACACCTCATTCTTACTTATCTTACTCTCAGAAAAGATATTATTCCTGTAAGCACTAGAAGTCTATGAAATAGTAAAAAAGATCCGAAAGTAACCAACTCACGTCTTTGGAACTCTTGGGCGTGGACCGACTAGACGAGGAGCCAGATCTCGAAGGGGGGCGCGGACCGTTCTCTGTTCGCTCGCCGCCGTCCGTGCGCACACTAGGTGACCCTCTCTCCTCCTGCAATTATTGATTTTAGCTATTATGGTGTACCATGAAATAACAAATGGAAGGCATGCTAATATGCAAACACCTGACAACTTCAATCAATGCTTATGGAGTTAATCGCGGTTGAATATTATTTACTATATCAGTAGTACCGTTTACTACCTCCTTGAGTAGACATGATGTTGAGTTCCCTTTTTTTAATTTATCTTTTGGCGACATAAAAATGCCCATAAGTGCATAAATGTACATTAAAAATGTAAAAGATTTAACAAAAACGACATTTGATCTAGCAGTGCGATGTTCTATAACAGTAAAGCTGAAACACTTGACTCTAAACAGTAGTCTGTATTACTCTAGTCATTCGCAGCATTCAATACAAGTTATAATCTCAAAAACGTGCAGTGTTAAAATAACTACAGATTAAACACAATGCACTGCAAACAAAAACAGGAAAAAGATCTCAAAATTATACAATTCACAGCCATGAAATGTTCCGTACACAACAGAATACACAATCGTTACCATCTTACCTCATTAGCTACATCAACTACAAGATCTTGATCACTTTTTTCAGCGTCGCTGTCCTAGAAATGTAATCAAACAATTAATAAAGGCATTGGTGATATTTTCTCGTTAAGGAACCAGCAATAATATTTACATAAGTTGACAAATAAAATAGCCATCATTATCAGCAATGTGTTTTATGAACAAGCTGTATAAACAAGCCGTTGGAACAGACGGTTTTTGCTGGGTTGTGTGTGACCATTTGTTTTAGGGATAGTAATCATTGATTATCTTGAATTGGACAACCCTAGGCTTTATAATTTTAACATCACATTTAGGCTAAGTTCATATGACCGCGCGGTACAAGATCAAAGTAAACAGTGATTATGGTCTACATCAGAGGTCGGCAACCCGCGGTCCGCGGACGTCTTACTTGCGGCCCGTAAATGTTATGTAAATAAGTTATAAATATCAAAATAAGTGCACGACCGCACCGTGATCGACCGTATAGTGTGGATCCAGCCCGACACTACTCAACCTTTTTTAGAAATTTCGGGTGGGAATCACTCGTTGAAACTGTACATCCAAAGTTAAATATTATATCGTTTTGTCTCATTAATTTTGTCTGTGCGGAAACAGAATAGTTAATTTTTCCGACGGTTGTTTATTCTAAAATTATAATGTTAACCGAGCAACAACTGCCTAAATCGAACATATGGAGACAAAAAAGAACACAAAAAGCAACATGAATGTTTTGGAAGCCGACACATACACTACATAGACTCACATGGCCGAGTACCTTCTCCTCCTTCCGTCGCTTCACGTCCAGAGCTTCGGGCTCAACCGGCGAGCGCGGCCGGTACTTCTGCTCGCGCTCATGAGGGGATACTGAGCGCCTTTGCTACAGTAACAAGAAGAGTTTATTTCATTATCTACGTAAATACAATAAAATATCAAAGATTCTGAGTCCATCAGGAGTCACGAAATTAGAATAAGGGCTGATTCAGATTCTCAATGTATGCCTTCATATGTCTTCAAAAGTGGTGTTTCTATATCTATCTTACTCGCTTTTCCGCATACGAATATCTCATCGTGCTGACTGACTCGGACAGCATAAATCGGGGAATCTGAAGCTTGTTATAGAAAATAACAGCACGAGAAAGTTTAGCTAACTATAGCTCGGAGCAGCACAATACAGAGCAGAGTAGCTAAACAATCTTTAACACGACGTACCTGTTGCAGTACCCTAGAGTTGTGTCGGTCGTCGTCCCTGGGCGGAGGCTGGCCGGGTAACTGCGGGGGAGGCACCGGGCCGCCCGGGAGGACGGGCGGCTTTATGTCTGCGGGAGGAGGGAGCTCCACCTGATCAGTAAATATACAATTAAAAGTAAATGTTATAACAATGGCCCAGAAGGTGCAACGAATTTATGTATGCAATCCGGCTATCATGCACCACAGTAGATCTCTTTGAACGTTTGCGGAATGGTCGATGAATTTACACCCCAAATGCCGCAAACATGGGCCAGCCAGGTCCATACCTAACTACATTTTTATTCGAAATGTCCATCATGTGATACTGAAAATCAACGGTATATTCGACCTACTCCAACTATCGGGCAATAATGTTTTGTCAGTGATGAGCATGGAATCAAACTATGAACACATTGATACATGTCTCACCTTATGCGCGGGAGGCGGCAGGTGCGGCGGGGGCGGCGGGCCGGCGCCGGGCGCGAACAGCAGGCCCCCCGCGCCCAGCAGCCCGCCCGCGGCCCCCACGCCGTGCGACAGGCCCGCGCTCGCATGGATTTGCTGCTACAAAAAACATTTATATTGTAACAAGTAAAGGTATTCTGTTGGGTATATTAGTAAGGTGGATTGATGTACTGATAATACCAGTTAGGGATGACCTAAAAATATACGGACCAGTCTTATTCCTCTGATCTGTTGTCAAATCTCATGTTGAGATTTCGTTGGCTGTCGATTTTCGCAACTAGTCCTTTAAGTTATTTAACCTCTGATTTGGCATCATAGTCAATCTTATTTCGCTTCAATAAGGTGGCTATTGGCTTGACTGACACTTCTGTCAAAATCACAGTGGTGTTTTTTCTCACTATAATAAGGGTGCGGGGTTGGGTTGCAGCTTTCAGAGGTAAAATAACTGAAATCACTGTGACTTGAGATATGAGAACAGATGTACTGATAAGGGTTCTAATGAAGATTGCATAAACCAGTGGGGATTTATGAAGGTCCTAGCATGTCATGGTTGCTGATAGTTTGATTATGCTTGGACCAAGAGCACTAACAAATAATGATCCAAGTTCATGTTTGCGTGAGTGTGATGTGACTGTTAGGTACTAAAATATTTAAAGTCCAAGTGAAGTTCCAAGTCCCATCAATTAAAATAGTCCCCAAAACATATCATGCAGATCCATAAACATTTATGCTATGATGAACACAGATGCTACGATGATACATTTTCCTCTGATCTGGCCCAAACCTTACATGGAATCCTGCTTCTTGGCGGGGCTGTGAACCCAATCCAAAAAAATATGTGTTTTTTTAATCGGGCTTAAAATTAGCTTAATAGGTACGTTTAATTAAAGTCATCACTCCGGAATGTAACTTTAGTGAGTTAGAAATCACTATTTTGTGAGATATCTACACATACATTTTCTAATTTGCGGCTACTTCTATAATACTATGAACACAAATGAGTGTGAAATAATAACCATACTAATATAGAGTAGGTAATAAAATAGATGTGTTAACACAAATATGAAGCAAGAATCTATAAGAACACACTCTTTTAAATTTACTTAGACACAGGAAAATTATGTTTCTAATTAATGATACAAGCGTGCGCATGAAATTAATTAAAAACTCAGTAAAAACTACTAATAATTTATTAACGCTAGCTAATTGATTTATCTATTAACAAAGTAATTACACTTAAATACGCTAATTTTCGTTTACAAACTCTTTAAGGGATATAATTTTATTTTAAAACTTTAGTAGATACAATCATAAATAGCAAAAAGTAATATTACCAGCATGTTGAACAGAGATTTGTTCAATCATGTTGATAGCAAAACAACGAAACAAACTGATTTACTAGCGGCGATGCGTAGATCTCATTCATCATTGTAATGAGAAATTTAGAAACAAATGCAGGTATAACATGAATATAGCATACACATCATAAGTACTAATTATTGCATGTACCATCTACGCGTTGTGCTTGCATACAATGAAAACGTGAAGTTAGGAAGTGTGATTATAAAACATTGAAGTCCGATTAGTTTTTCCAATTACTGTGACATAACTTAGGTTGAATGTCCGCTTATGTTTATGTTAGCTTGTGCATTCTCTTGATTGGTACCGCTTTATTGCGATTAATTTTTGCATTTGATGGCATTACAGCAATCACGGTGTATGATGACTAAGATCGTTTGATTACAGTTGTATGTTGAGCTGTGTGTGCCACAATTTTGTTGGACAATGTTATTGATATTTATGCATAGTTGAGCAGCGGTGGCCCAGTGTTGAGCAGCGGTGGCCCAGTGGTGGCGGCCTCGACTTACGAACAGTAAGTCGTGGGTTCGAATCCAAACAGGCGCATTACTTTGTGTAATTTATTTCATCACCGCTGCTCTCAAAACGGTGAAGCAAAACATCGTGAGGAAACCGGCATGTCCTAGAACCAAAAAATCGAAGACATGTGACATCTACCAATCCGCACTGGGCCCGCGTGGTAGATTATAGCCCATTCCCTCTCATTGAAAGGAGGCCGTGTCCCAGCAGTGGGATCATTATAGGCTGATGATGATGATTATGCATATGTTGTATGTTGCAATAGGAAAAGCCATTTTCACTTTTTATTTAAAATATGAGATGTCCCGAATTTCGTGAATCAATCATGCAATGGGCACCATAAATATTAGTTTACTCTTGTATTAGTATCTTTCCATAACCCTTTCGAATATTTTCACCTTGAGTAGCTGATCACTTTCTATATAGTAAACTTTATGATAATACTCTTCCCTCCCCTCCCCTCTTCCCTTTATTCCTCAAATTATTGATCAGAAGTACTGGATGTGTGTGTTTATTTTAGAATAATGAATACTACATACAATAATATAATGAGATGAGAATGCAAAAGCTTACATGAGAAATTTTGTGATGGTAATTTGAAAAGAAATCAAAGTGGCAACATAAAATAATGCAAAATGTTAATCACAACATATATCAATGTACCAAGCACTGTATATCTTGACTTACAAGCAGTTGCTGCAGGCCCTGCTGTTGTTGTTGCTGCGGACAACGTTAACAATATATATGCTGTTGTTAATAGCCTAATCTCACATGTTATCGGCCTTGTGGGTGTACGTCTGTTTCTTTGCTACTATATAGAATATTGATTAAATATACATATAGACCTATGGCTATCAAAATATTACAGGAGGCATGGTCAGCTTCGAACATTAACTATTTGGGCAATCATTTTGCTTTTAAAGTATCCTTACCAGTTGTGGGTTACAAACAGAACCTTTTCTACGCTTGAACTCCGCATTTCAATAGTATTAATTAACAGTATAGACCAAGCTTTTCTCAGTAATGTGTTCTTGACTAAGTAGAATTCTGGGGTTTCACCTACATAATGGGCGCTTACTGGATTATTGTTTACAATTAATTATAATCTGCATGACAACTGCAAATGAAACAAAAATGCAGGTAACTTTCCTAGATACAAATTTTATAGAACACTTTGCAGTGAATGCAGGTCATGAATTGGAAAGTAGAGAACTTTTTTGCTTCACAAACCTAGAATTGTAGATGTTGTTCAAGTTAAAGAGCAATCATTATCATAACTGGTTTGGTCTATACAAGAAAGGACTCATGTGATAAAAAAAAGTCATCATTCAGCAGCAGATTTAGTGCTATTCTATTTTTATGATTTGCATCAAAATATTATTAAAATCGCAATCAGTATTTTTTTGCCCTTTGACTAGAAGAAAAAATCATGTTTAATCTGATAATTTGCATAAAATATAAAGTTATAGACGAATCTATAGCATATATTTAGATTGATACATATGTATATTTTTACATATAGATAACAACTTATCCAGGTTTTATAAAATCGAAATAAAATAAATAAGCAAAATAATGAATGGGCTAAATAATGATATTATTCATAACACTATACAAGCGTTTTAAGATGAATAAATATTTTTTTATGATTAATTGCATTTTTTTAAGTTATGATATGTTCTACTATGGCATGTCAGGTAGCTTACCCCGATGATGGCATTAAGTTCGGACATGGTGACTTGTTTAGCTCTTTCCACTGCAGATGCCACCTGTTGCTGATGCTCCTGTGCTAAAAACGGGAGCATTTGTGCTATAATAGCACTTAGTCTCTTTGCTATTTCTGTCTGTAAATGCAAAAAATATATGTATTAGTATATTGATTAAAATTAAAATAGAGTTAGTTTTTAAATCAGATATTTACCTGTTTATGCATCTCCACATTGAGACCATAAGACATTTCATAATACTGAAAACCAAAAATTATTATTTATAATATTCCGTGCATGACTGGTAGATGGCCTGATAAGTTAATTAGTAAAGTCTATAGAGTTGTAAGACACTTAATGCATCTGATAGTGCTGGTATGTATACAATGTGCCTTTCATTTCATCACAGTAGTTATCAAAACTAGAGTAAAAGTTTACATAAATTAAATAATCTATTTGCTTTATTATGGCACAATATTGCACATAATTATCACCTTTATAAATCCTATTAGTTTAGTTTATTTTCCTTACAAAAGTAACTTACTTATTCTGTACTGTATTCTAAATACCAATATCTCACACATGGTAAACAAATTGTCACACTATAGGTTACATTTGCTTAAGGTTATAGTGGGCAATGAGATTTAACCTTTTGGATGCCATTGTCACATATACGTGACAAGCAAGCGCATGTCCTGTATGCCGAACGTCACACATATGTGACAAAACAGTAGATAAAATTGTGGCTTGGCGTGGAGGGCACGCGCGAGCGTCTATGCTGTGGCGGTCAAAAGGTTAAAGCAATAGAAGAATTGATAATTTTTAAAACTGTTTTTAAAAACTTTGACACTAATGTGCTAAATAGAGTTCGGCAACCATTTAACATATTGGAAAGTGTGTTTGTTGTGTTCAGTAGTTAAAAAAAAGTTTCCTCAATCGCAACATAATGTTAAAATATAAAAAAGAAGACAATATGAATATCTTAGGTTATAACAATAAGTGAATACTGCTTATCAGTAAAAAAGTTTATATATTGACATAATTTCACAACATGTTCAATAATTACTGTTTGAGAACAACTAAGCTTAGCCTACATCATTATCTAGCCCAAACATTCAATATTTGCATAATAAATATCTTAGTTTCTCTCCTATCCTTATTTATTTCTGACTTTACAACAATATTTGTTCTCAAATAAACTTTCTTTATCTTTAGCTACATAAAAGTTTAATTACCATAACATAATGCCTCTGCATTTCCGTCTTCTCACTGGCCAGTTTCTCACATTCCAATTTCAAACTGTAAACAATGATTTATAACTTAATCTCAAGATAAGATAATGATTAGGGATAAAACAGATCAAATTAGAATAGGTAAGAAATATAAACAAGAACTCATTAAGTACTTACGTATGGTATTGAGCTTGTAGAAAGTTAAATTCCTCTTTAATACGCTCTAGTGTGTCTGCTATTGTAAATTTTATAGGTCCAGCTGGCGGCTGAGGTCCCTGAACAAACAGACACAAACATTAATAGGGTCCAAGCAGAATCTACTTCAACAAGCAACTTTGAAGAGTAAAACTTCTGCTTCAGAATGATATGAATTTAAAAGCCAGTGGAAGATAGAAAAACAACACAAACCCTTACCGCGGCCGCCGGGTGCCGCGTAGCTGATGGATACATCTTAACAAAAATCTACTGCAATATCTCCAGTATGCACAATCAAATATAGTTCTCTTTTGATCCGTTTGCTAACACCATCGGCACCATCTCCTATAACACCGTCCACCGCTGCTATAACACACCAAACACCGGAGAGCCCGACTTACGCGCTAACGACAATGATATGCACAAACTTTGCTTCGAAACTTTTGAATTATCGGTCATTATATTGACATTTACAACTTTTATATACAATTATCAATCACCATGCAAATAATGCGGTTATTTGTAATTTAACATCTATTTCGAGCAACAGTCAACAGATTTTCGCAAATTTTTTAACCATAAATCCACGCCGTAATTTTTGTTCGGCTGTCATGTCATCCATCATCATTCATCACAAGAATGGCATTCTCGAAATTGTTATACATCGTCATATTTGTACGCAGTACATTGCTGTTTGGTCAGTCGTAGACTTTTTTGGCTTTCTTCAGTAAACCGAGAATATCAGTTCGTTTTAACATTCTTTAGGTTGGTAGCGTCGGCCTCCGTCGTATTTTCCGTCTCGTTTCCGCTTAATGTCGGATCCTCACCATGTACCAATAATGGTTCTTGGCTTCTTGCAGTTTGCAAGTCTTGCTCGACGAGCCAGCCCGCGACGCTGAGCAAAGTTTAACGTTAAAGTTCCTAAATAATATTACGACCCAGCCTGTCCCTTGCTGCCCTCCCGAAAATGACGCACTATAGTAATTACAGTTTACAGTTATACAGGTTTCGCTCAGCTATAATAGGAGGGTCTAAAATAATTCTGAAGAAAAGAGCCTAAAAGCCACACACACACTACGTAACATGCGAATCGGTTACGAAGCTTTAAACCAGCATAGTACGAAAAAGACGGAATAGTGACCAGACTTTTCCTTTCCGCGATCCGCCCTACAATGTGCAGCGTGTATTACCATTGTAATTTTCTAGAAATATGTCATTGCAAAATCACAGCAGTTATAAATAACACTTTGATGTATTCGAAACTAGTTTGCTAATTTTTCATATTTGATGCGCAGGGAACGGCGAAGCCACAGTTAAAGGTGGCTGGCTGTCAAGATGGTGAAGTGGTAAGGCCAAAGGTCTTAAATTCCATTCCGATTTTATATAAACCATGCATGCCTCCGCTATAATCGTGAAATCTGTGACTCCTTATAGGACATAAAAAAGAAACGTTGACTTTAAAAGGTTCATGATGTGAGGAATACTAGAAAAGGAAAAGGATGATAGACATATATGCCAAAGATTGGTAAGAAGAAAAATAATATGAAACATGGGCAGGAAGATGGTGTAAGGATTTTGTCATATTTTTATTTTGTTTCGGGGCCTTTTACACCTCACTAAATTATTTGCCGTTGGTCAGCGTTGCTGTGTGTGTCTGACTTTATAATGACTGAACAAAAAGACTCTTACTCCAAGCTCAATCAGCATTTTTAAAAGCAAAGCTTGGAACTATTTTGTCTGTGGTTGTTTTTAAAATAATGGCAGAATTGTGCACGTTTTGACGTTAATTTCTGGCAGAATTGGCAGATCGTCGTCGCGCTGCAGCTGTTTGTTGGGCGACTTATTTTGCAGTGTCGAAGTGTTTTGAAATAAACTGACTGGTTGCTTTGTTTTATCGTGATACAGTGTATTTTCAATGATTATATTCAGAAGAAAGTGCTGTTCCTGAAGTGATTATCTGTTTTTGTGATTTTTTTTACGAAGCAAAGAGAACCATCATGGATTTCAAAACAGTCGTTTTCAACGCTGCACGAGATGGAAATCTTACGCGACTGAAAGTAAGTATTATAATATTATAATTCACGGGTATTTATCTTGTCAAAAGACATATGAAACCTTAGCTGGTTTACTGCAGTTGATGGACTTAAAGTTCTCTGCTTCTAACTGTAGAAATAACAGTTATCAGTTCCACGTTTATAATTATTGCCATTCGATGCAGTGTGACTGTGATTACAGGTTGAACAACAGAACAATCACGACATTTGCAATTGTTGATTTTCCTAATTTTATCTTATCGGCGTTACGCATTGCAATAAAAACTATCTACGTAATAGGTGCTGTCGTAACGTAAAACGAAGTTTTCGACTCACTATTTTGGGAATGCTTAATTTGTTCGACAACGGCTGACATTGACACTAGTGAAACTTTTATCTTGAAATCCTCATTTGGCAATCAATAAATAAGCAAACAGATTATGAAGTAGGGGTATTGCTATCCATTTAATATGTCTGCAATGGCCTGTACAATTTTTTAACCAGATATAATGTGAAGTGCTGTTTATTATTTGTTGTTCTTGCATGCTGTTCTCATACTCATAGTGTTCCAAAAACTACATTCAAAATCAGCTACCCTGGTGGTTGGATTGTAAGTAAACGGGCACTGAGAAAAGAGAAAAATTTAGCCAAAAACGTGTTATTTTCTCAGTTCGTTTATTTTCTCGATTCTATCGTCTAAAACACCTAACGATAAGGCTAAAAGTGTTGGTGTTTTTGTCTCCGACTAACCATTTGTCGTAAAATCGATGTCGAAGGGATCCCGTTCAGTCCAACCATAGAGGTTAGGTTAGAACTGGAACAACTACCTCGAAATTGGTCACAGTAAAAAATAGTGCCCTGTTTCGTATCCACTTACCAAACTGGCTACTATGAAAATAGGATGTTGTATTGTATTGTATAACGGGCTGGTGTCCGCAACTCAAAGCGCAAAATAGGATGTAGGATGATGAACATCAAACCTAATACGTAGAATTAATACCCTTATCATCAATAAATTACAGCCTTATCACTAAAAGCTATTAAATCATTTTTTTTTCTCCATTAATTGTTTTACATCAATAACAAACATTGCTATAATTACCAGTTGTAAAGTTTGCTTACAATGTTAACTAAGCATACCTACTCGTATTTCTCTCCAAAAAAACCACACCATACAAATTCATGGCAACGTCTGCTATAGAAATGGATGAATATGTGCTGTATTACACTTTAGGCCCCATTTACATTGGTATGGGACAGTAGCGAGTAGAGATAAGTAGAGTGGCCAGTGATTAGTGACTGTTGACTCGCTACTGTCTAATCGGTTTGAAGGTACCACATTACTAATCTACTTTGCTAAACACTTGACCAATGTAAAGCTGGGTAGTTGAGCTTTATATCTATTGTACGACTAACAACTACACAATCCTTATGCTGCCTATCCCTTTAATGATGTGCATTCATTGACTTAATACTGATTAAGTGGAGAAAACTAAGTTCACATTGAGGTTGAGGCTACACTAGGCAGCGATTTGCGATGCGACTGGAAGAGCAAAACGAGAAAAACATGGTATGGCTACATTACAAGCGAGATTCCGGCGTATTTTCTAATAAATTCGCTTCAATTTCGCTATGTTGGTGTAGTCTATACCTTGATTACAGTAATGTTGTTCCGATCGCATAAAGAAATCAAAGATCGCTAGTAACATTTGATGTACAGTGTAGCCATATACGTGAGCATTCATTTATTTGTTTTAATCACTCATGAGTCGCAGGTCGCTCCGCGGCCTAATGTAGCCTCAGCCTGAATGTTACATTTGTGCTTTCTCTACTCTTGCACAAGTAATAGCAACTTTATTTCTGTAGGTACCTGAGAAAGCCTTTGTGACAACTGTTTGTTTTGTTATAATACCTAGTTCATATTCACAAATGCATGATATACATATACATATGTAGCAGCCAAATGGTTTAATTAGCCATTCAATTAACTGCCTGGAGTCTTTACTAAACAGCAACCGTTTAACTAGCAGTCTGAAAAAACAAGATTTTAGTTCGGGACTTGGGGCACCCCTATGTTAGGTTATTTACATTTCTTTAAACCCTGCAGACAGAAATAGGAGCCCCGCAAGGGCTCCTCCGTCAACTATGCTTTTTAGGTGTTTTAGGTTAGTTAGGTTTCTTTAAAGTAAAGAGCCTAGGCTGTTGATTGGAGTCATTTGGCTGAGATTTATACATAGAATATAATATATTGAATATGAAAATTGTAACAATATAGGTAATTCTATAGTTCAATCTTATCGCTGATAACAATCTCTTCCGACCAACCCTATTGCCAATGCACCACAGTTGAGAGTGGTGTGTGTGGTGTCTAATTTTACATCCAAGTCAATAACACAAGCTGAACAACTTAAGGGGCCGGCGGAACATGCGTTTTTCATACAAACGTAATACCAAAATAATATGAAAATCAAACATATTCTTAAGGTAGTGTATATGTATATTTCGATTGTATTATAGAATATCTATGTTCCGAAATAAATATTTTGAAAGGACAAAGATATAAAGAGGAGATAATTATGAGGAATTAAAAATTTCTATAAAAAAATATATTTTTCTCATAACTTGTTTAAATCAGTGTACATTCAAAGTAAGTATTTGGGAGCCTATATATTCTGTAATCCAATCAAAATAAATACACACTACCCTAAGAATATGTTTGGTTTACTTACATATTATTTATGTATTACGTTTGTATGAAATACGCCTGCATTATGCCTCTTAAAATAGGCATAATGCAGGTGAATGTTGGACATAATAGGCATAAATAAATATGGTATTATTAGGCCTCTCCCAACTAAATACCACATGCACCTTCCGATGTGGAAGGTGTGGTAATGGTGAACTAATGCTTGTTTTATGCTATCAAAATCAAAACTCCACTGATTTTTACTTGCAATATGTTGGAAGTCAACAAATTACTACAATATCAAAGCTAATTTAAGAACCTATAAAAATGTTTTTGTATACCTAATGTCATTGGCACAGTTATCAAATGTCAGATCTCTCTGTTTGTTGATTTTATTTTATTATTATCGTCAATAAAATTTTATAATTTAATGTTGTTTGTGTAAAATTGAATCAGACATACCTACATATTATATATTATTTTTATCATAAAACTACTTAGCTGTTGTGATAAAACAGTATTTTTCTCACTTCCGTAGGACTATGAAATCCTAACCATTTTTAAACGATACAATATGCAATTTTCATATTCAAAATGATTTTATCTCGGACTATCTCTACTTTTCATAGGTAAAGGAATACTTATAAGCTTTATGAACTTCATTTGTATATGTCACCGTACAATTGTCAAATACGTTATATTACAATATACCTAACTCTCTAGCGATATTGTAAAGTCTCGAATTATTGTCAACTGAACATACGGAAGTATCTCTGCCCCCATAATCGGGACTTGGGGCACCCTCCCGTTAGGTTAGTTAGGTTCCTTTAAACCCTGCACCCGGAAATAGGGGCCCCGCGAAGCGGGGCTCCGTCGACTACGCTTTTTAGGGGAATATAAAGTGTTTTAAGGTTAGGTTATAATAATCGGTATTTCTCAGGAATGGTACAATATCTTTTCATGAGAGTTATAACACTGGGCAAGGGGGACTCCTCCTTCCCTCCACACCGCGTGAGTTGACTACCATCGCATGCATTTCACGTAAAATAATGCGTTTTGTTGTAAGCAGTATGTTCATTTGACAATATTTCGAGATTTTACAATATCGCATGTTTTTAATAGAATGTAATAAGTTAATTATTATAACACTCCAAACAGTTGTGTTGTCATAACAGCATCAATTTCTGTGATGCTTCACACTAAGATAAGTGTGCAACTCCACCGTCCAAGGCCACACGTAACATTAATGATGTGGCAGATTTCTAGTTGAAGCTTATTTAACACTAAAGAATCATCAATATGACAACAAGAAGTAGAACAGACCAGTGAAACTAAAGTTTATTAATAGCCACTAATAATGTTTCATAAGCTTGCACCACACTTACTTAAATTACTTTAATACCTACTTTTAGTGCTAAACATCATCACCTGCTTAGCCTTTTCTCAACTATGTTGGGGTCGGCTTCCAGTCTATCCGAATGCAGCTGAATACCAGTATTTTACATGGAGCGACTGCCTATCTGACCTCCACAACCCAGTTAGTACTGGGTAATACAATACTCCTTGGCAAGACTGTCTGTCAGATTTTCGTGCCACTACCTGTAACAACTGTCAAGGCTCTACAAATGTCAGCCGGGACAAACTGCTTAACATGCTTTCCGAGGCATGGAGGAAACTCAATATGTTATAGGTGGTCATGGTCACCCATCAACAGACCAACCTAGGCAAGCACGGCTTAACCTAAAGATCGACCGAATTGTCTGTTATTTATTTAGACCAACATCTTTTTTTTACATATTTAAAAACATCATTCCATGTCTGACACAGGCCTTAAGCCTTCGTTTTTCTACTGTATCCACTATTTTTTTATCATGTTGCAATGAACTAAATGTTAATAGGTAGCTCATGCAATATTAGTTGGTCAACTTAATGGTAACACAACTCAACCCCTCCAAAATATATCAAATAGGTAGCTCATGCAATATTAGTTGGTCAACTTAATGGTAACACAACTCAACCCCTCCAAAATATATCACTTGATCACTTCTGCCGTGCACTCAACTGCATTCACGGAAAGTTATAACAAAGCAATTCATAGTCATAGCACAAGGCCCACTCTCGGCTTTCCCCTATGAGCTAGAATAATTACATAATATTTTATCTCAAGTTTCCCCGTATAATAACTGCAAGGCAATCTCTTTTATTGTCTCTTGTGTTATCTCACAATGTCATCCCACAATAAAAAATGTTGTTCAAGTGCTTTCCACCTTCAATTATTATTGAGGGTTTTCATAAAAATTAATTACTGCATGAAGTTCCGTACCTAATAGAGTCCTCAAATGGATTTTGTAGTTAGATGTAAAAAATATTTTTTTTCTTGACCTTATGGCCTGCCTCCGTCTGAACTACCATATTAAATGTGTATTAGTATTCAATTAATGTACACTTCTATAGACAGGGATGCTGTACAAGACAAGTGTACTCCAGAATTTTCCTCTAATTAATTGTACCCATAACTTTACAGACTTCCCAAGTCTCAAGAGTCTCAACTTTGTACTTAAGTATCTAAACTTAAACAGCCTTATTACAAAAAGCGGTTTAACTAAAAAACCTGGTTTCAACTTCTCTAAACTACGGTCTAAACATAAAATGGTATTACAAAACGTGGTTTTTCGATAAACCATAGACTACACCATAGTCCAACCCTAAACCTCGGCGACCCCTAGTTTAACGATGGTCTATATCACTAAAATCGGATTCGATCTGTCAAAGTGTCAAAGTTTCTCATTTTATGTCACTCAACTTTTTCATTGTGTTGTGTTTTTTATCTTAAATTACTTGAAAATGGATATAGACATGGTCGATTTAATAGATATGGAGGATATTGAAGCCGCTGAGTTGTTTGAAACGCCACGCCGACACAACAGAAATCGTGTTAGAGTCAATCCCATGGTGGAATTATCCGATGAAGATTTCCGGCTAAAGTATAGATTTAATAAAAGATTTGCAATGAAAATAGTGGAACTAATAAGAGAAGATGTAACTAGAGATGTTCGAGGATGCCCTGTGTCTCCAGAAATACAAGTGTGTTGCGCTTTACGAAGCTGGGCTCGACATGAAGTAAGTAGATACAAACCTTATAATTATCAAAACATTGGTAGCAATTTACACAAAATTATGTATGTCCAAACTAATATTTTGTTTTGTTATCATAGATCCAAGATGACACAGCCGATTTGCACGGAGTTTCACAACCTTTTATAAGCAAGATATGCAAAAAAATTGCAGAAGCTATAGCCCGAAAATCAAATAGATTTATAAAAATGCCTGCTACATTGGGAGAACAAGAGGAAGCAATGCAAAAATTTCGCAGAATTGCAAACTTTCCTACAGTAATAGGTGCAATTGACTGTACTCACATCAAAATAAAAAAGCTAAGTGAAGATGGTGGTCAACTATATATTAACCGGAAAGGATTTGCATCAATTAATGTCCAGGTATTATTGATCTTACATTCATATTTTTCTTCAAAAATAAAGGAACAACAACTTTAGTCCACAGCCCTATACCTGATGAGGTGTTGGTTATGGTGTTGGTAAATTGTGTAACTCACCACAGGGTTCAGTGTCCATGTGTAATGAGATTACTATACTATAAATCATAACAACCCGCCTTGGCTTAGCATGAAATATGTATGCACTGGAAAAGTGTAATTAAGATGTTAAGAGCAATCAATATTTTCTTAAAGAATATTTAAATAACAATGAAAACCATTTTAAATAATATAGTGGTTTAGAAGGACTGAACGGTAAAAATACATTAATGGACTGTGACTTTGCTCTATAATATGTACTGATAGTGAATAGTCTAGTCATGCTTGTTTATGTGAGTAAGAAATACTAAAATATGTAACTATTGTTCCAGGTAGTTTGCGATGCAGATTTAAAAATCATGGACATTGTTACTAGGTGGCGTGGAAGTGTTCATGATTCACGAATATTTAGAGAGAGTCGTTTGAAGCAGCGGTTTGAGGCTGGTGCATTCTCAGGCATATTGCTTGGAGACAGTGGCTATGCTTGCACACCATATCTGTTTACTCCACTACTGAGTACAACAACACCGCAAGAGGAGCGGTACAACAATGCTCACATTCGCACCAGGAATACAGTGGAAAGATGTTTTGGGTTGTGGAAGCAGAGGTTCCGCTGTTTATTAAGAGGTCTTTACTGCAACATTGAAACTGCAAAAACAACAATTGTAGCATGTGCTGTTTTGCACAATATTGCTATAGATATGAAGGAAGATGTGTTTCATAGTGGTTTTGATGACAACGAAATGAACACACAAACATCTGCAGCAGTAGTTTCAGTAGTGGAAAACAATGTACGAGGAAATATTAGAAGACGGCAATTCATTGCAAGACACTTTTAATTATAATAATACATTTTCAAACTTAAATTATTCCAATTCTTATAAAATTCTACAATCAAATTTCTTTCATCCATAACTTTCTCTTGTTAGGAAAGTAGTAATAGAGTTCTTCCTTTTTTCTAATGATTTTATTTCCAATTTCAGTTTTTTTATTTCCTATTGTGAGCATTGTTGTACCACTCCTCTTGAGGTGTTGTAGTACGCCACTGTCCCCTAGCATTATGCCTGAGAATACACCAGCCTCAAATTGCTGCTTCAAACGACTCTCTCTAAATAGTCATGACATGAACTCCCACGCCACCTAGTAACAATGCAACTCCTTAATTAATATATAGTTGACCACCATCTTCACTTAGCTTTTTTAGTTTGATGTGAGTAAGGTCAATTGCACCTATTACTGTAGGAAAGTGCAATTCTGCGAAATTTTTGCATTGCTTCCTTTTGTTCTCCCAATGTAGCAGGCATTTTTATAAATCTATTTGTTTTTCAGGCTATAGCTTCTGCAATTTTTTTGCATATCTTGCTTATAAAAGGTTGTGAAACTCCATGCAAATCGGCTGTGTCATCTTGGATCTATGATAACAAAACAAAATATTAGTTTGCATACATAATTTTGTGTAAATTGCTACTAATGTTTTGGTAATTATAAGGTTTGTATCTACTTACTTCGTGTCGAGCCCAGCTTCGGAATGCGCAACACACTTGTATTTCTGGAGACACAGGGCATCCTCGAACATCTCTAGTTACATCTTCTCTTATTAGTTCCACTATTTTCATTGCAAATCTTTTATTAAATCTATACTTTAGCCGGAAATCTTCATCGGATAATTCCCCCATGGGATTGACTCTAACACGATTTCTGTTGTGTCGGCGTGGCGTTTCAAAGAACTCGCCGGCTTCAATATCCTCCATATCTATTAAATCGACCATGTCTATATCCATTTTCAAGTAATTTAAGTTAAAAAAACACAACACAGTTTAAGAGTCAATTGCACCAAATTTAATTCATCATCATCATTTCAGCCGAAGGACGTCCACAGCTGGACATAGACCTCCCCCTAGTGTCGCCACATGGACCGGTCCCGTGCGACTCGCATCCAATTTTAATTATTTGTTCCCTCAATGTAGCAGGCATTTTTATAAATCTATGTTATTTCGGGCAAACCTGCAATTTTTTCCATATCTTGCTTATGAAAGGTTGTGAGTAGTTACCATTGTAGTTTACCTTAGTATTAATCAAATTATTTTAATATGTACACCTACCACTGCTTGTCTCTGCATCACCCAAAAGTTGACGGGTAGAGAATGCCTATGGCATTAAGTCCGCCTCTGTACTTGAAGTGTTAAATAAATAAATAAGTAAAACAATGTATTTGTAAATATTTGAAGATGGCTATTCACTGAAAGACAGTTTTAATTATTATAATCATATATTTTAAACCTTAACATTTTACAATCAATTCAACCTTAAGTTTATCTTAGGAAAGAAGCACTAGAGTTTTTCCTTGTTTTCCAATAATTTTATCTCCATTTCCAGTTTTTTAATTTTTAATTCAGCAATTCTAATATTGTATTGGTGGTCCACTTCTAGCATATGTAATTGTTTTGTTTTAAATTGAGTGTTGGATTCCAATATTTTTTCTTGCATTGCTTCTTTTCTGTAAAATATTTACCCTTTATCTATACTAGTCTATACTAATACGAGTAATAAAGAGGAAAGATTTGTATGTAAATATGTTTGTAACGAATTAGCTCAAAAAGTACTGGAACGATTTAAAAAATTCTTTCACCATTGGAAAGCTACATTCACCCAGAGTAACATGGGCTATATTTTATCCCCGTACTACCACGGGAACGGGAACTACGCGGGTGAAACCGCGTCACGTCCGCTAGTATTTCGTACTAAGCAAATAATGAGAATATTCTAGGATAATCTTTCTTACATGCTTTGAGGACTCTTTTTACGCAACTGCTTCCTACGAATATTCTCTGTTTTTCGTGTACTACGTCCCACATTCATCTTTGAGGAGGTACCTGAAAGTATTTTAGTTATTAAAGACGAATTATATAAAAAATCTTTTGTTATATATTCTTTGTACGTATTTTAAAAGTATGGTTAAAATAAAGGATTACAATTTTATAATATAAAGACGTATTATTATTTTTACCTTGGTCCATTACAAGTTCTACTACCTCAACATTATATTCAGGAGGTGATTCTATGTTAATGTTAATAGGTGAACAACCTGTACTAGGCCCAGCTGCTGCTGTAGTTTCTGTGTCTTCTGGGGTGTTTAATTCAACCTACAATTATTGACTAATAAATAAACTATATATTAATTTAATCAGTGTTGTATAATAGTAAGTAAAGAACATTATTATGATTAAGCATCATAATAATGCTCTTTACTTACTACAGTTTTTATTGCATCACTGTCATAGTCGTTGTATTCCACAACAAAATCATGTGGAGCAATATCCATTATAGCCATGTCTTCTTGAGAAGGCGACTTGGGCTTTTCACCACCGCCTGTCTTCATCTGGTATTGCCTATGAGCGGACAAGTTGGCTTTAGCCGCAAGCTTCATCCTCTTCCATGCCAGCTTAACGTCTCCATCAGACCTATATTTTCCCATGAGTTCATTCAGTCTGAAAATATTTCAAACATGATAATTTGCGTTGTTAACTGGTCACTTATTTATAAAAAAAAAACTAAACACTTACTTGTTTGCAATATTCTTCCACTCTTGAGCTTTTTTAATATTGGAGGAAGCTCTCGTTGATTTGTCCTCGATTATGTGGCGTGATTGTGCAATCAGCTCGCGTAGTATATCCTATAATATTTAAAATTTGGGTAAGTTTAAAATCAATAAATTGAAGACAGATCTAAAGTTCATCTAATTATGGTTAAGTATATTTACTTACTTTTTCCTCGACACTCCAATTCTCAGAACGCTTTTTTTTTTTGTTGGTCCATCACATAAATTAGTTTAAACAATCAATTTGAGGCAATTTTTCTATTAGAGAATTAGTACTTATTTAAAAGCAAAATAAACTTTATTCAACTACGATGGTAGATGGATTTAAGAAAAGATTTAAAAAACGCGCGAGAAGGTTACGTTTCGATACACGTATTTGGAAGTATTTACAGAAATTTATACGACATCAAGTAATGTGCTCAAAACTGCAATCGACGAAATAACTAAATAATGATTATATCTGGATGCAAAATAACCAGGTTTCAATATTTATAACACTCCTAAATATCATATAATCATTAGCGTATTATCAAATCGTTTTCTTTTCTGCGCATACGGAACGTTGCAATAGAATGATATTGTGGTGAACGAATGATATTTGTATTAATCTGTGGTTGATGGTTCAAATGACGGTACTAAGAAGACCGTGGTTTTTTTAAGTTTTGTAATACAAATAAATGTAGACCATCGTTCTGCAGATAAGCCTGGACTTGATGGTCCAGGTTTAAACCAACGTTTATTTAGTTTTTTGTAATAAGACTCAAAGTATCTAGTTGAAAGTTAGAAGGTTCTGGTATCTTCAATTAACCATGTACAACTGGACAGTTCCCAACATTGACAGGTAGGTACCTAGTACAACACTAGCCTTGCTCCAGTGGGCAGGTTTCTTAACATAATGAGTTCAATAGGTTCAATCTGGTTCAATCAAAGGTTTTTTTTTTTTTTTTACGCGGCATCAGTCTTGTCCTACCACATTACGTGACTTCGAGAAACAATATTCAAATAAACAACAAAATTAATGATCTTTCAGAGAGAATGCTGGCAATCAATTTATTCTTATTTCGGTCATGGAATCATTTGTTATCCCGTAATGAGGCAGTGTCACTCACAACTTCCTACATTATCTAAACGACGACGAGGAAGTGAAACCACTTCCTTTGTGCAACGAAAGTAAAGGAGACTTTCCACTCTGCAAGTGCACACTGCGTCACTTCGCCAGTTCGTCTGGAAATATTGCGTTTAGTACCTTTTATAACGTGCTATATTTATGTTTTGACACGTTTCACTGTACTGGTTACAAGTTTGTAATATGTAATGGGGTAAATAACATACATAATTATGTCAAACAAGGCCGCTGAAGTAAACATTAGGACATATTGTAAGCGTGCTGAATATTCGCAACAATGCTCAATAAGGAGATTGACTTGTCTACGTTCATAAAAAAATATTGCGTCTTTGACTTTGTTCACCATGACTAGAAACATTGTGAAATATCAATGTTACGCTTTATTAAAACATGACCACAACGCGACGTCGCCGTCGTCGTCTGCGGCTTCGTAATTGCCTTGAACCAGCCGCGCCGCGCGATATGCTTATCTACATCACTATGTGCGCTGATTATTCCACTGTCTGATGGACAATAATAGTGCTCTGTAGGGAAAGTAGGTGGCAGAGCGTTGACCCCATTCAACTTGTGTTTACATACAGGCACCACGGTGGGCGTACGTACTCAGAATTCATGATCGAACCAAGAAAATTCAGTGTTAGAATATTCCAAAAGTGAATGGCGCAAGAGAAATCACAGATTTGTTTGCTCCCAAGTTTCTATTTTCGGATGATTGAGTTGCTTGAAGCGATGTTACTTTTTTTAGCGGATTGCACGAAGGAGCTCAGTTCGAGCTCTATAAAACGTGTATGTAAACTTTCGTTGCTCGTGTGTTTTTGTGCTCTGATTTATATCATCAAGAAAACGTGGCATGGTTATAGAGTAGCATCAGCTGTCCTATAAGGCATGAGCAACTCGCGGATTTTGAATTCGGCAAGTGCCAAACCTCAATCAGTGTGGCAAGATACCACGATGACTGATGATCTAATAATATACGTTTCACCCCGCTACGGATATACATGTGTTGATATATTTAACACCTAAACATTGTGTAGCTCTAATACCGAGAAAAATCGACTCCAATAGCGAGAGAAGTTATACGACGCAGATTTGAATAAGTCATTCAGACGACCTCATTAACAAAAAGCAATTTCGGTAATAAAGGCACACAAAAGTTAATTTTGTCTCGTTTAGAAATCATCTAACTCAATTTTCTGGCAAAATTTTCATCAAAAAAGTAATTTGACGGTTAATTATGTTTAATATCCTTGTGCTTAATATTTATTACGAGAATATTCTGAAGGAGCATCGACCTAAGTGGGAGTTCGCTGTTTGTCAATATTTACTTTAGGATTGCATTATATGTATTCAGGGACGGGTTCGCTATATGATTCCATATACACTCGCAGAACAGAACGTTGCTCCAACGCATCTGGTGGTTCGATACTAACTGTATCCCACCACGTGTTCCCTTTACGAGATCTAAAATAAGTATCGCAAACGGATTTAGAGCATTGCTTACTCATCCCGCATGCGCGAATGCAACTTGCAGCAGTCTTCGTTTACTCACAAAGCGACGCGGTAAAATTAAACCACAGTTATGGTCCAATTGAAACGGCCAAGCGATTAATGAGCCAAGTTATGGAGACCAATTAATCTTGATGAGTTTGGCTCAAGTTCTCAACAATGCAAAGGTTTCTTTGCGTTCTTCAAATTTTATTCTGAGGTTAAAAGGGAAGTTACAAAAGTTAAATTAATTATAAAAGTTTAGGATTTTCTGCTGAATAGCTTTTTAAGCCTCCTTGTGTTCTCAGATCCGGACTAAGACCTAGGGAAACGACTTAGCTCCTTTCTCAAAACTTCTGGCTATAATTGTTGTAAAAAGTGTAAGAAGCCGAAAGGCACTTGTTCCCTCCGTCATTGCAGTACATTTGTTTTGTTCACACCAAAGTTGCAACTTTTTTAACCGACTTCTAAAAAAGGAGGAGGTTCTCAATTCGGATGATTCTATTTTTTTTTTTTTTTTATGTTTGTTAGGGCATAACTCCGTCGCTTGCCAACCGATTTGGAAAATTCTTTTTTTGTTGGAAAGGGTATTCTTTCCAAATGGTCCCATAGCCACCAAGTTGGGATCTGATGATGGAATCCTGGCGAAATCGAGGGAACTCTTCAAATTTTATATGAAAACGTGTTGTGATTTTGGTATTTTCTACAACAAGTGAAGCATTTGCGTTTGATAAGAACCATTCTACCATCAGATCTGATGATGAAGCCAAGAGTCACGGAACTCCATAATGAGACAATGTAACCTAGTCGTGTTTGGGCTTGATGTAATTGTAACGGTATGCACTTTCCATGTATATCAAGCACATGAACCACTAAAAAGTGAAAAATAAAAACTTTTTTGCAAAAAATAAAACCGACTTGAGTCGGTGACCTTTGTTTGATTGATTTAGTTTTTTTGTCACCGACTTCAGAAGCTAAAGTTATTTTTCACTTTTTTGTTTTTTTTTTGAAGTCGGTTTTATTTTTTGCAAAAAAGTTTTTTTAAAATATTTTTGGTTAGGTTATGAATTGTTAAAATATAAATTTAACACCTCCATGACCATCAGCACTGTTTTGAGTGCGTTGGTTGAATCTTCCCGTAAAACGTAATTTTTCACCCAAAATAGTTTTTGCGTGAAGTCCTTAGTTAGATGTACCAAATAATGGGTTGATGGCTTCGTATAAATGGGTCCGTTTACATCTTGTATTTTCGCCACATTTGCATTTTTGGATTGTAAAAACTACTACTGTACGTGTTCTTCGATTATGGAGCGCTATACTTCAATTTACATCTATCAACTCGTAAAAGAATATTTGCAAAAATGAGAGCATTTTCTGACTATCCATTACTTTTGTGCCACCGTAAATTACGTTTCTTTCAGGAAATGTAGACAATGACAAAATTCAGCAACAATGATTCAGACTACTCGGTTCCGGGACATACGACGTTTTATTTTATTCACGTGAAATATAAATGTTTTAGGCATAAAATTAGACCACACACGCATTCACAGCTTTTCCTCTATTTCGTTTTGTCGCCGGTCATTGCCGGCTCTTTGTGCCGATGTGACTCACTCGGTCACTCGCACTCAACCTCCTCTTAACCACGGAAGATGGAATAAGGAAGGACAAAGTTTTTGTTGCCCTTAATATGTTTCCTAATAGGCCTTTGTTGATCTCAAACATTTTATTTATGAGCTTTATTTGGCCCACTGCCAAAATAATGCATAAAGAATTAAAGACATACTGTTCTAAACAATTCCGGCACAATTAAGTTTATTAAGTTCAACACTGATACGGGTATTTATTTACGTTATTAATATTCGTTCTGTAAACGTGTTGATGTTGTTCTTTGCGCGACTTGAATGTGCTTGATGGTATTCGAGAAAATAAGACGGAAACGCACTCTTCATTATCATTGGTGTTCTCTGCATTGTATTCATCACTTTCTTTAGAATGTTACGAGAATTTTCTCCTAATGATGAAGTTAATTTTCAGCAATGGTAAGAAAGGCATGCCTCATTCGGTAAGAGTTCAATGAGGAAAAATCAGTGTTGGCTGTTGGCGCTAGTGCAGGTCTTTAGCCAAGTGTGACTCTCATCAAACGGCTTTCCATTAGTAAATCTGGCTACTCGGAAACTGCCAAACTAGTGTTGTATTCTTTGAGCACGTATACTTCGGATCCATTGTCAGAGAGTTTTCTTGGTACGTGACTCACAAAATGTTCTAAAAAAAAATCTGTCTGTACCTTCAAGTTCTCATCCTCTTCCTCAAGTTTTAAAAACGTCGCAATAAGTTTCTTTTGAATTGTTTTGTTTGCAGCTTGCTGCTGTTTATGATAGTGTTTGGGTAATTGGAATTTTAAATTCACTTCGTACTTAGAATTTCAAATGATGTTTTGATGCGCTCAGGATAGGTGTGGCCAATTTTAGGTCAGGTTGTCTAATCTAAATGATCTAACGCAATATGTACATTCAATTGTTATAGCAACAAAGAATCACGTACAGCGAGATCATTTTGTATGTGGTTCTATTAAAATTCCGTTACAATACCTTACCGTTAGTTTTATTCTATGTTGAGCAATATTGCCGCTCCGTGTTGCAATTTAGCTCTGGGCTGAATTCCGTTAATAATGATGCACTTACTTACATTTGTGTTTGTAGGTGTAAAAACACGATGCAATTTCGTTTTAAATCCGTCTAGTGATTTAGTTGTTTGTCATAAAAGTTTGGCACGCATTGTTACCATAGCGTTTAATGACAATTGCCAACTACGATGAAAATTCTCATTTTTTTTTATCCTCATGTTTTTCTTTTAGCATTTTCCTACCAAAGCTTTTACAATACTCACGCAGTAATTTAAATGGGTGGAGAAAATAAATCCATTTGTATTCTTGTCTGCATAAATCTCAGTCGACTGAAATGGCAACACAATTAGTAATCTTCGCATCGCCTGTTGCCATTTGTATATTTCACTGCAATTAGAGTTAGGTAACATTCGCTTAGTTTGGAAATCTAATTGACCGTAAGAGGATTACGTGATGGTGAACTATTGGTCCACTGTTGTTAACTGATTGGATAAGCACACCAAAATAATTATGTCTCAAGTTATCTTCTTTAGTTGCTATGTCATTTATGTCAGAGGTCCCTTGAACTAAACTGATACGGCTGATTACGGATCGAAAATTCGGGAAATTGAAATAATGTTTGATGCTTGTTTTAAAAATTTTGAACTGGTAACAATGTGTCCCAAGAATTACCAAATCAGCTACATATTGAAAACGTACGCCGAATATTTATAGTTATTTAAATTAAAAAAAAAAACTATCTACGCATTGTTCTTTGCTTTTACTTATTATGCATTGGCCTATCTGTTGTGCAATAAAAACAAAACGATTCAGCTGGTGACACATATACGGAAGTACCTACTCGTAAGTGACGAGAATTTATGTAAATCAGACTGTCACTGTTTAATTCTAACACATAACGTTCTACCTACAGAATGTATTTATGGGAGTAGAGATAATAGAATTAAAAGTATTGCGTTTCAGTGTACGCAGCTGAAGTGACGAAAATGGGACGATGTGCTTGTGCACCGCTTTGATTTATAGACAGTAGCGCAGTACCTACGAAGCTAAGACACGTGGCGTGAAGTGCTTGCCTAGCTCTCAACGGAGCCGGTGATACATAACGTGACAAGATAAAGAACAAGAGGCACGCTTTGCAGTTGAATCTTTTATAGAATGAGAGCAACTCGCAGAGGAGACTGTGTTTATGATTATACAGAATAAGGACTAGTAGTTTGGTACTGAGAAGAAAGAAATAAATACTGCCTCAAACACTGTCTTAACATCTTTCGTATCCGGCATGTACTAAGCGAAAATTGTCTGTCTCGGTAAAGGTTGTACGTCTATAACCAAAATGAATTCTTTTAAAAAATTTCACCATATTTTGAGCACTGGGAAAAAATAAGACATTTTTCCATAATATTTAATTATGTTATTTTCTGTTTTGAGTTTCCGATATTTCGGCACTGTAAATAAGTTTCAAGCGGTTTATCCGCGATAAATGGATCGTGACCATGAATATAATATCCTTTTTAAGGGTTACCCATTGATGGTGTTAGTGGCCATACCAATTTAAAATATTATGAAGGGTGTAAATACCTCTTAACGAAGCCGAAAGGCACTTGTTCTCCCCGTGATTGCGATCATTTTTTTGTACTACACCATACCTGGGAACCTTCGAGTTACGGAGATATTGGGGGTCAAAGTTCCAACTTTTTGATAAGGTTTTTTTTAAATAGGTACTTAAAAGATTTTTATTGTTAGATTTTTACTTTAAACACTTCCACGACCCTCGCACTAATCAATCCATCCATCAGCACAATGTTTTGATCGGTTTACATTGAGTTCTACCACAAAACATGATTTTTCATCCCAAAAAAGAAGTTGTTTCCCAGCAATAATTTTTGCGTAAAGTTACTTTGTTTGATGTACAGAATGCTTGGCTGACGGCTTCGTGATGAGATGGTTTACACCCTGTATATTGAATCATTGCATTTTCCCTTTTGTCGTTGCCATGACTGTATCAGACAGCCTGTCAACTCCCTATATTGTTTAAAGTGTGGACGTTTATGAGGTGCTGTTGGGTCTCACAGACGGATTTAAACGATCGGGCGTATTGCCATAATCCCCAAGCTCTATTACTGGAATGGTGATCGCTTATAGCGGCTCTTGTTATTAACCCAATGAGGTTTTTGTGTCTGCCTTTGAGTCTAGTCTAGAATTCATCCACGAAAACGACTTACCTATTTGTATAATAACGGGATGGGTGATGCTCTTAGCTACCACAGCTTTATAAAAGTCAAGAGTCGACATTCTGTGTAGTTTAGGTCGGAAAATTGTCTATGAAATTATACTATTGTACAAGTAATGTGAGTCAAAACGTTGCGGTGTAGTTGGTGTTTTCCTGTTTACAAACTGTGTAAATATTGAGATCGTTGACTTTAATAACAGCCTGTTGCCTGTTTGAATGTAGGATAATTATAGTTTCTGTTGCCTCTTTAAACAGGATCTCATTAATAAGGAGCTAGTGCTTTTAACAAAAAGTATACCTACTTTATTTATGCAGTGATCTTTTTTTCTGAAGGTCGTTGGCAAAATGATAACGATAACCAGTGCCAGATAGGAATTTGATAACAGATAAGATATTTTTATGCAGTTCCAGTGAAGGTTAGAAATGGCGTCGAGTGGAATATTTTTTGTTTACTTTTGGGTTTCCTTTGGTTGTCCTGCAGCGGAATATTAACTGGCTCTAGCAGTCTAGCCCCTCTAACGACTTTTTATTGAGACTTCCTTTTATAATTATTAGATTTCTAGAAAATCTTGACAGTCATCATTATTTAAAAAAAAAAAATTATGTACTTACTTAATTAAAATTTAAAAAAAATTGCCATCACAGATTGACAACAAAACGACGAAAACAAAGTTGATAACTACTCGAAAATTTTGCAAATATTACAACAGATTGCGCAATTATGCTACTACGCTATTCAATAGGTATTAGAAGAAGATAAAACAACGAAAAAAATTTGAAGTGTGCTCATATTTTAGCTGTAGCAAAACTTGATCGATTGCGTCTTACTTATTGCGCTAACCGTGTCGAAAATGTAAAGCAATGTTAAATTTTGTAAGAGTAAGTATAAGATTTCTTATATAATTCTTTTGACGACTACATACCTCTCCAATTATTTTCTTTCGTACTTACCTTTTTTACTTTTATATTCGTGATTCATAATTACTTTGCGAAGCTTTGTTTACGTCAAATTCTGCTAAACTGTAATTTGGGATGTTGGCATGATTCTTCGTTTACGCGGACTGGAACATTCAAGACCTCTTCTCAAACGTGTTTTTGGTACCAATAATGAAAGAAAACCTACGACACAACGCATAGTGGATAGTCTATTAAATATCCTTTTAGAATATTATTAAAACTGCATTATGGTACCTACACGTAATCGATACTTTTACTTTGTCACCAACCATTTATACAACTTTCCATTCGCTTTATCGCGTCAATGCATACATTGATAAAATGGCAAATACTGATAACCCTCCGACTGGCTTACCAATAACAGCTTTCGCGATACAACTACGTCAGTAACATAATATGTCTAAGAGAATCGATCAATGAAATTATGTCCATAATTTCTGTACTAACCATCTATTCAAGCAAATGAACGGTCTCAATAATTTTTCATGTCCTTTTCGATATAGCTAGTGATTACGTCAAGGGATAATGGCCATTCACAAAAAATTGCCAGCGTCGTGGCCAGATGGTATCTGTTCGAAACATTTGCGCAAGGTCGGAACAACGACAGATGGCTTTCTGAAATTGAAGGGCTGAAAGAGACGTACCGAAAGGGACCAGCAATCGAGAAAATCGATGTTTTAGATAAAAAATATGTTGTACGCATTAAGAATTTATGTTTCAATTTGTATGAAGCCTGAGAGAGAACCGAATGACAATAAACAAATCAATCTTGAGATCATATTATTATATTTGTTGAACTAGTAAGCACAGTCACTGTTTGTTATTTTTAGTTGGTACTTAATAAATACTTTTTGTTAGCACGGTATGTATGATACTCTGTTGAATTGTTGATACGTTCTAGTGGTACGTGGTACGAGGGCGGGTCAATAAGTCTGTGACTTTTTGAATTTCTGACCTCTTTACTGAAAAAGCAACAGTAGTGAGGTCAACACTTCAACAGGCATCTGTCAGTTGACTCCTGTCAAAATTTGAACTTGCTGCGTCAGTTAGTTTGTGTTTGACAGCTATCTTTATCAGACTACCCAGTAATTTGAGGAAAAAATGGAAAAAAGTGAATTTCGTGTGTTTTGCGAAAAAAAACCATTACCGAGACCAAGGCTAAGCTTGATAAATACTATTGGGACTCTGCACCATCGATTTAAATGGTAAAAAAGTGGTTTACTGAATTTCGTTGTGGCCGTACAAGCACTGAAGATGCCGAACGTCCTGGACGCCCAGTTGAGGTCTCTTCACCCGAAACAATCGAAAAATTCACGATATGGTGTTGGCCGACCGAGGATTGAAAGTGCAAGAGATTGTGGAAGCCGTAGGGATCTCGCATGGCTCAGTGGTTTCAATTTTGAATGATCACTTGGGCATGAGAAAGCTTTCCGCAAGATGGGTGCCGCGTTTGCTCACAGTCGACCACAAACGCAATCGTGTAACAACTTCACAGGATGGTTTGGCGTTGTTTAATCGCAATATGGAGGAGTTTTGCGTTTTGTAACCGTGGACGAAACATGGATCCATCACAACACACCAGAGACCAACAACAGTCAAAACAGTGGGTTTCTAAGGGTGAATCGGCGCCAAAGAAGGCCAAGGTGGGTTTGTCAGCCAATAAAGTTATGGCGACTGTTTTTTGGGATGCACGCGGGATAATCCACATTGACTACCTTCAAAAGGAAAGAACAATCAATGGGGAATATTATGCCAACTTATTGGACCGATTCAATGACGATTTGAAAAAAAACCGACCTTATTTGGCCAAGAAAAAAGTTCTTTTCCTCCAAGACAATGCAAGGGTGCACACATGTGCAGTTGCCACGGCAAAAATCCATGAATTGGGCTATGAATTGCTCCCTCATCCGCCCTATTCTCCAGATTTGGCTCCGAGTGACTACTTCTTGTTCCCAAACCTGAAGAAATGGCTTGGTGAAAAAAGATTTGACTCAAATGATGAAGTCATCTCGCAAACAAAGGCCCGACAAATCATATTTTTTGGAAGGGATAAAAAAATTGGAGAAGCGTTGGACAAAGTGTATAGAGCTCAAGGGAGACTACGTTAAAAAATAAAATGATTTATTTATCAAAAAATCTGTGTTTTATTCCAAAAGTCACGGACTTATTGACCCGCCCTCGTATATTGTTTCGAGTTCAAATTAAAGGAACCCTGGTGGTCAGAAATTCAAAAAGTCACGGACTTATTGACCCGCCCTCGTAATTTACCTTATTCCACGAATATGAATTTTATAAATAAGTAAATCGCTGATTACTTAAATCGTCAAGATAGGGAGGAATCCATAAATGTAATTGAACAGATAACAAACGTTGGTGTAAATATTATGATCGTGTCTCGCTTCTTGTATTGGGGAGCGAAAGAGATGGCACGCGTGATGGCATTCACGAAGCAGGATCCTGATAGACCATAATTTCGGACGTAAATGCCGTCTTTAAAATTAACGTGACGCGAATGTAGCCCTTATGGTAAACCACGAAGAGTGTGTTATGGCTTGATAGAGTATTTTATGGTAATGTAATTACAGTTCCGACCTTTAAATGCTACTTGCTCAATTGAATGCATTGCCCTATGTTTGACTTTGTTATGGGCCCATATAGAGTTGCTAGGTCGCCAAACCTAATAGCTGGACAGCCCATCCAGCTTGGCCAGCTAATTGTGTAAAAAGGCCGGACACCCTACATTATTGAGGTTTTGTGTCTCTGTATTAATATCTAGCTTCTGCCCGCGACTACGTTCGCGTGAATTTCCCGCTTGCAATATTTCTTACTGCTGCTCCGCTCCTATTGGTCATAGCGTGATGTTATATAGCCTATAGCCTTCCTCGATAAATGGACTATCCAACGCAAAAGAATTTTTCAATTCGAGCCGGCAGCGTTCCTTTGTCATGGGTCCCATAATCAGAAGAAATCAGAACCTAACCAAATTCTCATCAATGTACCCTTGAAGTACATCCTTTCCAATAAAATAAAAAAAAAAACAATACATGTCACGGTAATAGGGCTTATCCCCAATAAATGGAACTTAACACACCTAACTGTCGAAATCTGGGTGTATTATACACTTCTGAGTACCCCCTTAAAGCATACAGGCGTGATGTTACGTCATGATATTGTATAAACAATAAACAACCCAGCGTTTGCAGCAATCACTGCAGCTTTGCCGTGTATTTTTGAAGAGTTCCATTTATATCTCCGAAGATCAGCATGAGATCTTCAGCAAATTCAAATGGGACCACACGAGAAGCACCAGCTTTCAAGTAAAAAAGAACCATTAAAATCTGTTCGTCCTAGTCGAAAGTTCTGAAGTAAAAAACACAAAAAAAATACAAACGAATTGAGAACCTCCTCTTTTTGGAAGTCGGTTGAAAATTAATAAATGCCGAAAATTGTGTTCTAAAATTAAAGATTATAATGGCACTTAGATTGGATTTTGATTACTTTTTGGAATAATTATTTTTATCTGAGTGTTGGAGTAATTTAACCAATCATGTTGTTTCTATCTACTTAGTATATGAATTCTATAAAGTCAATTTCGCCACAACAATGTAAGTAAAAGATTGAAATACACAATTTTTTCTCCAAAATAACGAACTGGCGCTAAATCCATAATAAATATATCCCCCATCTTACTAAGATCTTTCTTACGAGAATAAACTGAGTCTTCGAGACAATGGAAAAGGTCAAACGTGTTTTCAATGCCAAGGACTCGCATCGATCGATATAAAATGTACATAAGCGCCTATGTGCTACCTCATGAAATATCGCGTGACGTGCCGAGCAACGAAACCAAATAATTTTTCAAAAATATTTTCATGCGCAGATTCCTTCAGACATTTTTTTCTGACGTTCCACTGAAACAAACACGAAACATATTTATGTTATTCTTTGTACTTGACCTTGTCTGCGGGAAACCATATAATATAATGTAGTTTATGGGATCAATCACTGAGAAATATTGTCTAGGGCTAACAAATAAAAAAAATATGTTCACAGTAATGTTCAACATTGTTTCCCTATCAGGGAAGTAAGTAAGAACCTGAGTGATGAGTGCTTTGTGCTAACAACACTGAGGCACTATTCATCGCTACTAGACCGTAATGTGCACCGCTGGAAATGGGGAAAGGTTCCAAGAGGCGCATTATGATGTACTTGCGAGACTACGAGCCAAATTGTGAGTAACATGTGACATAATTTCCACTCTACCTAAAAAAATTCAATTTCTGCGAAAGGAAATCGAACATTTCACCTTTGGAGCATGTCCCCGTTTAGAATATTGGGTTTATGAGAACCTCCGATATCCAATATGTCCAGAATTTTCGTCTAAAACTGTGTACATCGATCCCGCGTCTCTGGCGACCTCTAACTCCAACTCAAATATACATTTACCGCGAATTTCATGAATACAGTGGGTGGAAAGGTCGACCTTCATCTGAAATTGAGCGAAATTTGCCGAATTGGGTTACGTCCTAAACAAGATTAACTATACGTGAGCCTCGGCTAGTAGAAATAGAAATTATACCAGCTATTTACTGATTACCTTGTTTGTAAGTTTAGCAATGAAACAACAGGATGCTAAGACTGGTTTCTCTCAGCTAGAGGTTTTTTCTGTGCTAAAATGTTGAATATTTTATGTATGAATCTAGTCTACTTGATATTTTAGTGTCATCTGGTCAATAGAACTTGGCTGGTGACCTTGTAAATATTGCTTGGTGACAAAAACCTGCGAATACGTGGCGCTACACGGTTTCAATCTTGTCTGATGTCTTTACAGGGTTCGAAAAAAATATCCGATATTTATTATAAATATCAAAATATCGGAAATTTATGATATATATCCGATATATAAATATATCAAGTTTGATATATATATATCCATTTTGTATGAAAGCCATATTATTATTTTATTGTATTATTTATATAAACTATTTGCTACACATTATAAAAAAAACTGAAATGTTTTATTTATTTAAAATCAGACTACGTACTTAGAATCATGACTGACGCCATTAATGCCGGCAGAAGTGTTGCCATTTACGGATTAGAGTATGTTTTAACTCTACTCCAACGCTATCTACATTTGGAAAGTAGAAATACAGTAACAAACGCCAAAATTACTTAATAATACATTTTTAAACCATTTTTGTATTGTTTGATACATATCATAAAAAATCGTTTGATATATGTATATCGGATATTATCATGATATATATCGGATATATATCATGATATATATCCTCGAACCTTGGTCTTTTACTGGGCCAATTTTGATTTAATTAAGCAACATTTGAATATTGATCGAGATAAAACAAAAAGCAAATTCATTAAAGTTGCAAATCGCTTGATATAAACGCATTGTTGAATTTCATCAAAACGAATGAATGGAAGGTGGAATCTTTATTAGAAGAATTCTTTATGTGCTTGCACCATGTTTTCGAAACCAGAATTTGATGTTTGGTTCAGAATGTTATTTTCCATAAAACTGCAATTTTCACTGACTTGTTTTTTACGTTGAAGTTTAATTTGTGTATTCCTTTTGTTGCAGGTAAGTTAAGACCGCCCATGTCCGTTTACATTTAATAAGGTATAGTATTAATTACTTATGTTTCTGGAACTCTCTGTTTATTTATCAAAATTGGGAACTTTGTTTTCAACATTGATAATGTCAAAATAGTTGATAAAATGCATGTTGTTTACCATTTACATATAGAGTGAAGTGAAGTTACAAGCAGTTATACATAATGGTAGTACTCCAGTACACATGTAACCATCGAGGGCCAATGCTCCTAATTACGTTCTACTTACTTACCTGAACTAGTTCATGTAAGCTTAGGTAATGCCGGCTTACTAATCTATCACCTAAGCACTGTGTAACCCAACCTGTATTTTATGTAACGTCCAAAAAATTGCATAAATCAGAATTGACTTTGAGCAAACTTTTCGAAAAATTCACATAACTAAAAACATGACTAACGTATTAAAATAACTTGATAAATAAAATGGTTATTCTTTTACTTCATTTTTATCAACATCTAACTAAAAAAAAAAGTCATAAGAACCATCTGAGTCATCACCAACTGCAGAGATGTTTTTGTTCTATTCTTATATGAAAACAAACAAAAAGTAGAGTCGAGCAATAAACTATGAGAAGCATAGTGCAATGCTCAGTGGGAAATAAACCGGCTCGGTCACGGAGGTCACCGAGCTATGTGTGGGCCGCGGAAGCACCTGCGAGCGCGTGCCATTACCGAATTGGGAGACTCCGCTCTTCACGATATGGACACGAACTCGATGTATGCCGAACGATATCGTTCGGTAACCTTCTTGGAATGGGATAAATATAGTCAATATAGTACAACAGAGCTTGGAGATCTAGTTAAATACAACGTAACAAGCGAGTGTGACGCAGTCTGTCTAGTAGTTTTAATTTTATTGTTGTATCCTTTGTCTCTAGAGGAATTAAACTAAAAACATTTTTTAATATTTTCGTCTCACAACCTCAGTTTTTATGCTCTAAACTGGTTAGCTGAGAACTAATAATCTAAACGATAGAAGTCGAAATTGTAAAGTGAAACTGTTGCCTCACCAGTCACAACAAACCGTTTGACGTACAAACTCGTTTCCTAGTCGAATGCCGCAAGTTACAAACACAATAACTCACTGACATTAATGGTAGGCCACGTAATTACATTTTCCTTTAAAGGAGTACTATTATATCTAGTTTTCTAAAGTTCTCACACACTATTGTCCTTTCACTCACACGTGTGATAATGTATTGAGAGTAAGGGAGACCGAGAACATCATCACGGAAGAGTTTATTTATCGATTGGACCTTGACAACCTTGATTAATGCTCATGTGTCCTAATAGTTAATGTCTGTGCCTATGGTACGGATCATGTTACTAGATGCTATTGTTCTGTCAGTCTTTGTTGTTGATTGGCTTTCTTACATCGAGTTCATCATATAACACAACCCCAACGCAGTAGGGCCCTGATTATAAAATCGTTCTATATTGTTTCTAGACAGAATTCTGTTGTAAAGGGAGCGGGAAGCATTTGCTCTGCAGTAGGGCCAGTAGGGCACTACAGACTAGTCAGTTAGACGATAATTTACAGTAGCAATTAGTAAGTTATTGGAACGAAGTTCCTTATCGCGCGTTGTGAAAGGGGGCTAGACGGAAAAAAATCTTACGAAAAAGTTGTCACGACACTTTTTTTTCTTTTTAAAAATAAATGAAGGTTGCAATGCGTTTGTTTCATTTCTATTTCGCATTGAACAGTGTGGTGTCGCGACGATTATTTTTGTTGAGTGAACATTATATTTGTTAATAATAAAAAATAATTATAATAACTTTAAAAAAAAAAAAATATTACAATTCCTTCACTAGTTAATCGAAAGAACTTCGTTCCATCCGGGTGTCCCTTGACACCTCTCAAGTTTTTTTTTCTACATTTTTAACTACCTACTACACGATGATATGGCCAGGCTAGATATTGCACAGGACAGAGAGGTTTGGAAGGAGAAAGGGGAGGCCTTTGCCCAGCAGTGGGACACCCAAACAGGCTAACAAAAAAATAAAACGATGATAGGCTACTGATGTAACTTTGTGTTTTCATTTTTTTTCTCGCATTGTTGTGGCCATGAGTGGGCCACACTAGGTAGTGTTTGTTTTTTCACAATCATTCATTGGTACCAATGTGTCATTAACTAAATAGTAGGTTGCGAATATTACGATTAAAATAAACGTAAAAGTTATCAATTTATGTTTTATCAAGCTACTAGAATATTCTTGGATCTTTATTTCTAATTTTGTATTGCGTTCCAGTTGCAGCAGTTTCGACTAGAGAATAGGCTTGTGTCCTAAAAAAATCTAATTAGTCCGTCAGTTAGATTATAAAAAAATATTTGACCCGTATTTTTTCTTTTGTTACATAAACCAAAATTGACGAAGACACGACGCTTTTAAAATTCGCAATACGTCACGCCGTGCTATAGTTTTTAGTGCGTTGTGACGTCACGTCACGAGCCCCCACTCCCGAGTTTTGATGCGTTTTATCTTTGTCAGTACTCAGTGATTTACAAAAACAAAAAATACGTGTCCATTATTTTCCAATACTCTAACTGACGGACTAATTAGTTTTGCAATTTATTGATGGTGGAAACTAGCCTATTTAATTTTTAAACATGTCTTTTACATTCGCATTACTTATTATTATCATTACTCCCCCTGCCCTATAACATTGTTTGTGGGATTAGTACAGCATTCTTCCACCAACGTCTCTATTAGCGGTGTTAGCTTAGCTGTCAGCCCCATCTTCGCCCCCTTTGTAACCATGTCATCTTTATACAATCTATCCGTCTTTTTAGGGTTCCTTACCTCAAAAGGTAAAAATAGGAACCCTTAAAAGATCACTTTCTTTTTCGTTTGCCTGTCTGTCCGTCTGTCACCACCGATTTTCTGGACTGGTGGACACAGCAAGTTTAAATTTATACCAGATACTGAGGTTTATAATAGTCCCTATAAGGTGTATAAAAATGAAGGTCCTGAGTCAACAAGATAAAAAGATATGGGCAAATTTAGATTTTCACGATACTTACAAGTTTTCGCAAAAATCTAAATTTGCGAAAACCTTAATTTTCAACTATTTAAATTTTTCGGAATTTTCCCTTTACTTGTTTTTTAGCTTCTAATGATAATGTCAACTAATTACTGCCTGTCATATATTTTTTTGGTACCAGATTTAGGAATGCTACATTCACTCAAGTAGAGAAAAGACTACTGAGATCAATAATGATGACATTCATTCAAGTCATTAATACCATACGGATACGATGCTTTGACGTTAATTGGCAATTCATTTTTTGTTTTAATTACTTTATTAACATTTGTGTTTTCGGAAGCCATTTTGCCTAAATTCACATTATTATTGGCTTTCGAATTAAAGCGCACTTAGGTTGTATTATTGGGAAACTTCATTTTCTTCAGATTTATAACTGTATGCTGTGGTACCGTTTTTATCACTTCCATTCTATGGTTTCTTTTATTAAATGGATTCTAGTCCAACTTCCATCGTTACACTTCCGACTAGTAGATTCTTTTCATAAACCTCGAACAAAAAGGTCGTTTTCAGCTTCTTTGATCCACCGTTTAGTACCGAACTAACGGTTCTATTGTAAAGTTTATCGGTAAACTGACTTACGTTTAAATAGAATCATCGAGACGTGAAATGAAACTTGAACGAATACTGAGTGAATCAATTTGACGCGGGTCCAACGCTTCCGCGGTTCTCGATCGGTGAAAGTGGTCTAGAACGATATGATTAGGTGAGCTGCCAGCCTAGCGCTGCTTCCAATAGCACAGAAATAGTACGCCTCGGAATATCTGTGAAAATAAGAAAATGTTCAGAGTTTCTAATCTAATATTACTAATCGTCTTTGCTGTGCAGTGAGTGGAAAGAAAGGTTAATTCGATTAAAGAGAAATCAGTAAGGTAGGTGACAGGGCAGATGAAGATAAATTCTTTGGCACTTACGAACATAATTTTCAAATTTGTAATAATTTCTGAAGTTAAGTTATGAGGCACGTAAATAGTCTAAAGATGGTAGGTATTATTACAAATAAGTAAAATTATGAAAGCCGTGCTATCAAAATAAATTAAAATATGTAATTCTATTACCCTTGAACGTCTTTTCAACCGACTTCCAAAAAGAGGAGGTTATCAATTCGTCTGTATGTTTGTGTTTGTTACCTCATAACTTTCGACTGAGTCAACCGATTTTGATGATTCTTTTTTTATTTGAAAGCTGGTGCTTCCCATGTGGTCCCATTTTAATTTGCTGAAGATCTGATGCTGGTCTTCGGAGATATACAATGGAACTCTTCAAAAATGTACGGCAAATCTGCAGTGATTGCTGTTATCGCTTGTAGGTTTATTGTTTATACAACATCATGACGTAATATCACGCTTGTATGCTCTGAGGGGGTACGCAGATGTGTACAATACACCCAGATTTCGAAAGTGTTTGTTACCTCAGTACTTTCGACTGGGTGAACCGATTTTGATGATTCTTTTTTAATTTGAAAGCTGGTGCTTTCCGTGTGGTTATGTTTTAATTTGCTGAAGATCTGATCCGGATCTTCGGAGATATACAATGGAACTCTTCAAATATACACGGCAAATCTGCAGTAACTGCTGCAATCGCTTGAATGTTTATTGTTTATACAACATCATGACGTAACATTACGCCTGTATGCTCTGAGGGGGTACGCAGATGTGTACAATATTCCCAGATTTCGACAGTTAGGTGTATTAAGTTCCATTTATTGAGGATGAGCCTCATCTTAGCCTAACCTTGACATGTATTGTTTTTTTTTATTTTATTGGCAAGGGTACTTCAAGGGTAGTTTGATGAGAATTTGGTTAGGTTCTGATTATGGGATCCATGACAAAGGAACGGAACTCTTCAATTCTTAGAAGCAAATTAACGATACTCGGCAAAATCTTTTAAAGGCTATCTGGATATTTGAGTCACGTACCATAACGTCGTTATTAACCGACTTCAAAAAGGAGGAGGTTCTCAATTCAATGTTCCCCGATTACTCGAAGATGACTGGACCGAATTTGTTTTTTAATTGTTTGAAAGGGTATACTTCCCAGAAGGTCCCATAATCATCAAGTCAGGATCCTGATAATGGGATCCTGGAGAAATAGAGAGAACTCTTCAAATTTTATAGGCACACCAGAAGCGATTTGGGTAGTTTTTGAAAGAGTACTTTCTCGGAGTGATCCCATTTAAATTTGGTAAAGATCTGATGAAGAACTTCGGAGAAAGGCAACGGAACTCATCATTAAATGTAGCAAATGTGTGTCTCTTACTGGGATTGCTGAAATCTCATGTCTGTCTATTGTTTACACCAGTTCATAACAAAAAATCACGCTGGTACGCTGTGAAAGGGTATGCACATATTGTGAACCACTAAAAAGTGAAAAATAAAAACTTTTTTGCAAAAAATAAAACCGACTTCACACAAAAAAGTGAAAAATAACTTTAGCTTCTGAAGTCGGTGACAAAAAAATTAAATCAATCAAACAAAGGTCACCGACTTCAGAAGCTAAAGTTATTTTTCACTTTTTTGTGTGAAGTCGGTTTTATTTTTTGCAAAAAAGTTTTTGTATTTGTATATTTTGGACACAACCGTTTCGAAGGTCTTGAACAGACTTGAACTTTACGATGTGAGTAGGTGCTACGAAATCCTCCATCTTATTAGTAAAGGTGAACAATCATTTACTTACATGAAAAGATATAAAACTTACACAATTATTTTAATATAGGTAACTCTGAAAAAATACTTCATAATGACCTAAACATCCGTGCGCTTAGCGGTTTCTCGACCAAATTCAGAATATCTCGACCTTCTTCACACGAATCTTCACGTGAAGTTCATTTAGTTTGATGTCAAGTGTTATGTTTGAGCGTGCTCCATCGACCTTGGTCTACTAAACAGCAAAATTTAAATCAATAAAGCTCGTAATCTCCTGAACGATTAACCTCTCAATCGATGGGTTCAATTCATCAGGATTCAATCGCCATCGTGCCTCTTGTTCTATTCAATCAGATCAAAGTAATCGCATAATCGTGTAAATAGAATTGAGGAAAATATAAATATCAACTTAACTATAATAAGGAGGTAAATTACCGAAACCTAAGAACTAAGATCAAGAATCTAGACGGTTTAATTAAAGGAAAATATGAGGAGATAAATATCAGACAGTATTTATAGCTTAGCTGCTTCTGCGCATAATGAAAATATTGAGACGTAATGGAAATGAACCGATCTAAATGCACCGGATATCGTCGGATTTGTGTTGCTAACAGATATCAAAGTAACTAGTATAATATGTGAAGATCTATAGCTTCATTGTTTGGCTTCAACACAATTACAATAGTGATAGAAGTGAGCAATGTTTCCAGAAAGTTTCAGAACTTTGGAGTATACTTTTGCATTAATTGACTTGAAACTTTGCCCAAAAGACAAGCTGAAGTTGCAAGTTCTTCCGCAAATTGCAAACTGCAAACAAGATAAAGCAAACTACTAGCACTGCACTGCGCTGCTGCTCTAGTACTGCTTGCAAATTGTAATCAAGATAAAGTGCGTTCAATTTACTTTCAGATCTATTTATTCTAGTCCTGAAGTTTTTACAGCAGTTCTTGCGGGTTGCCTAGTCAACAAACGGTGCCTATTAGCAAATACAAAAATAGTATTCTAATTACATAGTAGCCGTAGTCGTTTCAAGTAATTGACATTGGCGTTATTAATTTATAACTTGGACTATAAATTAGATTATTGAGTTAGCAATCACTCGGAGATAATATCGCAGATCTATGCATTACGGAATATTCTCGATATTTTTTTTCTGGTTCTAATTGGTTATTTTTGACGTCAATAAACAACCAGTTGGGTCTAGGAAAAAAATAACTGATAAATGATTTACATGAAGTAATACCTAAAATACTTCCTACTTTGTATTTTTTTTCCCAAGTTCAGATGAGTTCTTTTTAATCTAGCGAGAACTCTTTGGACTCGAAACTTTTCAGAAACATTTAAAGTAATAAATGAATATTTACTTATTATTGCTTACATTTTCACCATCGACAGATCTTTCCCGAAATGTCGGTGATTTTAGCATGGCACAACTAATTTATTGCTTCGACCTATTAAACAACTTCATATTCATACATATTTATCTTGATTATATAATTTCATAGTTCACGCATTAAACCTTTTGGAAACGTCCTTGAATGAAATCATTAGACTAATGACTCACTGAGAAAGCCATGTGCGCTAACATGCACTGAGGTTGGAAATATGTACATACTTATCTCCTATTATTTGTATGAGAAAAAGTTTATTTTTGTTCATTTCGTGGTAAGGTTTGGACTGTTTATGAAGTTATACAAGCGTTTAAATGTTGTTAAAAAAGGGTCTTATAAATTTAAAGTTAGAAGGTTAATTAAAACTTTATTCGTTCCCTATAAAAAGCGAAGTTCGAAAGTGCGAACATTCTGTATAATAATGAATGGATCCCAACAAAAGCCATGCGGATTAATGTTCATTATGAATCACAGTGGTAAAGGTCTTCAGTTAACGATCTTCCGCAATCCAGGTATGGTTAAAAGTAAAACACGTTTCGTGAACTTCTCCACCGGGGGTCGAAGTGGCAATCAGACGGCATTACCGGGTTCCACCTGTATTTCTTAATTGGTAGCTTTGCTCATTTAACGCTTTTCATATGGAGTTGCTAATTAAAAGAAACACTTTTGAGTCGGTTACCTGTTAAGATACTCCTTAAAAATGCACTTTCTCAAGAGCTCTACTGAAAGTGATTTAAACTTTTGATTTGGCTTTTGCACCGCATCTTCGGCATCTTTCGACGACGTTTTTGACGTCATCCCTGTAATTTCTTTTACAACCTTGAATTTTATTGGGCAATATCATGCTGTGTTTTTCATAAATAAACAAATCAGCCTATCTTAGCCTTTCTGGTCGCAAGAGCGCAACTGATAAAAGCTCACGAATCTCCTTGAGCTCCTAAGCGACCGCGCAGCGCGCAGTATGCTCGTGGCGCCTAGAAAGCGGTTTACACGTGGGTGGGTAGGTAGGAAACTATAGTATTTATTACTAACGTGAAAGTTGACAATGTTTAGCCTACTATTTACGAGCTTATTCAGATTATCTCTATAATTCATTGGTATTTTAGTTTAAAAATAGATAATTTTTCACAAGGTTTTGACCCAAGGTGATGCGAATATAAATAATATATTTACAAGAGTATGAATCTGGATATTATTATGAGGTTGATTAATAATCATAGATCGGAATAGGTAGCTATTTAGGTTCATTGACCGCAAACATTGATGTTAATATGGATATTCCATGGGATTCCGACTGATACTACGGGATTTTATTATTATATTATTTGTTTAAATAAGTGAATTATCGTTGAAGCGTACTGATTATTTTAATTAAGATTTTATTGTAAATACAAATTGTTCTATTTGATAATCTTTTGATTTTTCGAGGAACAAATAATTTGTATGGTAAGTAATATGTTTTTGTACCTACCTACAACTTCAGAATAAAAATGTTTAAATGATTGTTGATTCTTGAATAAGAAATGGTTACGTAAAAAACATTTTTGTGGTTTAATTAATCAAGTTTATCTACTCGTATTTATTATACTATCATTAATCCAGTCCTTCTTTTATTTACACGTAAGAAAGGAAGTGTAATCTTTCATTAGTCCCGAATAGTTTTTTTATGATTTTACTAGGTACCTACTTAAAAACCAAATCCCGGGACTCGGGGAATATCCATATTATTCTAACCTTGGCAAGTACCTACATGAAACAGCTCTACCTATTCCGATCTATGTTAATAATGTATTGCCGAACTGTACAAAAAAAAAAACAGTATAAATGTATACCTATTTCGTTGTTTCAATAACAAACTAGGCGTACGTCACATTGTTTGTTTGGATAAAAAAATCTTTCTATTACCATTGCGTAGCTTTAATGTACCTATACAGTGGGCCATTTTCTGTTCCAGACTTCCAGTTGAGTTTTGCGAATAATACAAATTTTGCGTTACTCCTAGGCTAGGTACTCAATAGTTTCCAGAAGAATAGTCATATTGGGTCTTCACCTTCTACTTTAGATCTGACTTTAGCACAAGAAGCAGACTATTAACTGTCCCGTTTTCTTCGTGGACGCATTCAATTCCCATTTTTATTAAAATAAACCCAGTAGTAGATAACCCGGAGACTGGAAGTTGGCGTTATGATAACCCCATGCTTCGAAAAGCACTTCAAGCCGTGGGTTTGCGCCTGTTCTCTCTCCGGTCGCGTCTGATTTCTGTCCCATCGGACTATGAGAGTAAAGGACCAGAGAGTGCACCTGTGCTTGCGCACGATTTGTGCACTGTAATATTTGTCGTGCCGATGGTTAATCTCCGCCGAGGTTGACCGCCGTAACGTAACCGAAAACGGTCCCAAGGACCAGTAGGGACTATTGTCACTCCCAAAAGTCTATTGACACCACTTGCCCGGCTAGCATGGGCAGGGGTTAAAAATTTTATCCACCGGTTATTTCCACTTTTGTTTGAATTTTGTCCCTTGTCAGTGGAAATAACCGGTGGATAAAATTTTTATTACCTGCCCATGCTAGCCGGGCAGGAGCTTATTTACGAAACAAATGACAGATTGCTCGATTCTCATTAAACGAACCCAATTACTTTATTTCGTTGTGTCATTCCGGTCGCCTCGGTCACTGTCCTTATACAAAAAGGTACCTATCTATTACACGCGTCGTCGCTCACCAGCTGTATCTTCGCCTGGGTAACTTTGAGGCAGTTCAGTCGATCAAAATCGGCTTGGTTTCATTGCCCAAATTACTTTGACCGAGCATTATTTTCGCGAGACTAGCACTGCAGACATGCTACTTTAGAAGTGTTAGACGTCTAAAATACGTATTGGCTAGCTGTTGTTATCCCTCAAAAAGCGTGTTTCACTTTTAATTGTCACAGTTTCTTTAACTTTAAATCTAAAGTCAGAGTACCATTTTTATCGACAAGCTGACACCATAAAATTGATAATAATGATATGTTTGTTACGGCATCGACATAACAAACCATAGACTCCTACGATAGAATCTTATAGTAATTGGCTGCAATAATCGCCTCAAACGCATTCGTAGAAAATATACCGAAACACGTGAATGATGGTTGCGATTCACGTGCGATAACATTGGTTAATGGCCGCAAACAACACTGGCCACGCGAAATCATTATTAAAAGTAAATTGGACACGACTTGCTAACAGAAGACTTTTCTGAAGATATTTTGGAGCTTTTTTGATGCACCTTTTTTGTAATCTGTGCATTTGACACGGTTCTGGTGTACGATTCGTCTTCGGTCACGACTCACGATTTAAGATTTTGGTTTGTAAAAAATGGGTACGAGATTGAAGGAAGCAAATGTCGTACTAAGTAGTTTCATGATTAGATTACTACCTGGCTGACAGACCATTCGGAGTTTTCAGTTCTTCACCAAAGCTGCTGGTAGAACATGGAATTTGAAGGCTACGTTCTATGCTGGTAAAGAGAGTGCACCAACCAACCATAGTGTATCGATTTTATGAATTTGCAGGAAAAAAACTAGTTTATTTAAAATTCCTGGGTGTGGTTTATACTTGCGTCAACAGAATACAATTAATGATACATTAAATTGCTTTATTTAATTCGATTAACAAGTGGTCAATAAGTGTTTTCATTGCGGTAGTCTATTAAGTCGATTTAATCACAAACGGAGTCGTTTACTTATAATTATGTAAAGCTCATAAGTCATACGGTAAATATTCACTTCAATTAAAATCTTGTTTGCAATTAATTAATACCAATGTGATGACAGCATTATTTTTAAATTTTCATGAGAATAAAATCCACTGGTACAATGAGGTTTTATAGTGTGTGTTGTTGTGTGTTTATGGGGACAGTTTACAAGGCCGGTATTTTTTTTACTGCAATGAGACCTTTTCATGCCTCGTGTATTTTTTATTCCTCTATAACTCGTGCTAAATTAGCTGATTATGACTATTGCTTACGTTATCCATACTTACCGCTGAATATACCTGTTAATCATCTACACTTATTTTTATCCCTGTACTCATTATGAAATGCGAATCATTTTGACTGAATATTGGAAACACCAACGCAACTCAATATGCAACGTCAGCTAAAATGTTAAAGTATTTGATTGGACGTGTGATTACTGATAAAACAGTACCGTTATGCAACTGAGTTTCAGCACTTTTAGAAAAGATTTTTTTATAATACTGTGGTACTTATTGTCTTGTATTAAAAAGATTTAAGCTTTATTATTTGCTTTAAAATGTTAAAAATATTTTAACCATTGAAAACTTTTAACCTTCGTTAAGTACTTATGTCGTAATAAGACGGTTTTGTATGAGCTCTGTTGAAGTACCTCTTTTTAATTTAACGTAGTACCTTTTGTAACCACTTCTAAAATACTTGCAAGCAATATTAAATGTCCAATGGATAGTCATAATTCATATGTGACACTCTTCGTTAAACTAGTTTTGGTACAACAAAAAATATTGACGCAGATTATGTGTTGATGTAACCGCAATATTGGAGGTTCCAATTAGGGTCCATAGAAAACCAAACATTGAGATCACAGAATCGAAAACTAACCTACAGGGTGATCAGTTGCATGACATTAAAAAAGTCATAAATAGTGGCCAGCGATACTTAACACTTAAATATGTCACTTAAAAATATATCAATAAACATTAATTCAAGTAAATTCAGTATAAGTCCTGCAACCAGGTCACTAGTGACCCGGTGTGCTTGTTGCACCGAGTTCCGGGTGCAGGGGAAAGGGGTGCAAGATGACCTATTTTGTGAAGGCCAGCGACACAGATCCGTGTCTGGAATGACCTACTGAACTGGGAACTAGGATATCGGGTTATTTTCACGGTCAACAAGTCTGTGTAAACAAATGCTTGCATCTGAAAATAAGAAGGAGAGGAGAAGCAACTATTGATGACAGTTTCGATAATACTACTACTACCTGACAGATATTCGAGATAAAAATACGCTTTGAAGGGCCTTGTTACATACAGGAGATGAAACTTGAACATAAAACCCGCTCTTCGCTTACGACGGAAAAGGACGTAAGCAGTTTGCCTACATTTCCTTTGCGACGTGCTTAAAGAGTGCTGCAATCAAGAAACGGGTTAAACCAGTAGCCACCCTACTTTTATATAGGGGAGCGACCAGCACCAATTAACATAACGACAAGTACGATACGAACATTATATGATACAGTGTAAACAACACACTAAGGACACCTGAGGGCCTAATACAAAGTGACATTTTACAGCGTTGACTGTAGTGGAAAAGTGAAAAATATGTGGAAAATGTGGGTTTGTTAAGTAACATAATTTCAAACGTAAATTAACCGAAATATTGTAGATACGAAACTCTTTTTTATCACGATTGCCACTTATTCAGGCCCGCTGCATAATATGCAGATGGAATTTCACTCAGGATGTGTCGCTTTTCCTCTCAAAGAAAGTGGTTTTTTAGAGAATGAATAGCGATGTATACCTTGGCCTACGTCCGTCCGAGATTTACAGCGCTTCAAATTCAAAGTATGGCAAGTTTGCAAAATAGCTTTGTTCTTGATTCATGAATATTGATCGAAGTTGATACTTATTGTTATTGAGAGCGCATAGTTACTAACCACAACAGCAGTAGCATGCGTCGTGGGAACGGCAATAAAAATACTACCAGTGTCGTTTTTGCGAGGATGAGTGCACTCATGTAAATTGAAACGTTTAGACAAAATTAAACCGTACAACACTCACTTTAAGCTGCAGTATTGATGATATATCCTTTCCCGTTTTATGCAACAAACATGGCATTGATGTGATAAAATGTTTAAAAAATAAATTAAGGTAACACAATAAAAATGTATGTAAGTAAACGCATCTTGTGGAGTTTTTTCCTCGTTCTGGTTTTCCACAATGACATAAACAATTGCTTTTGTTCGCAATAAGTGTATGTCCAGTGCAATTAATACAAAAGCGTGACTATTCATTATTACTATATCGCGGACTAGGTTATAAGTGGCGCCTGCATTCCACAGTTCCACTAGATTTCTGTATAAACAACGCAGATAATTCAATGCAATCATACGTCATGACATGACTGTATTTGGAAATTCACACAACACAATCGGTGTTGCTGTAAAATTCCCAAAATACGTTTTTATAAGCAAATTATTGGTGTTTTATTTTTATATCCATTTTCAAACAAGGAAGGAAAATTGATGTGGAATTAGTTATTTGTAAACTGTGTGATGGTGATGAATGGAATGTAATTTAGTATATTAGCAAAGTTCTTTGTCGACTGGCTTCTGGATTTGACTTATTTTCTTTCAAACCACAAAAGAGGTTCGTGATTTGAGAGATAATAGGTCTGCTGTTTGCAAATTAAACACCCCGTGCAATTATCATCTGGTATCCTTAATTTTACGATTATTGATGTTTGTTTTGAAAAACCATTAAAGGGTTTTATGTGTGAAAAAAGTCAAGAATAGCTTGGATTTTCTCAAACAATTAACATTTATTTTTTATATGTTCGTTGAAAACACATTTTACTGAATAATGCATGCCGTAATGTACACAGTTTATACCGCAAATATTGAACAAACTTTTAACCTGAAAAGCTTGAGGGTAAATCAATAATGTAGAGTTTATTTTTGCGCGTTGTCGAGACGCGATGTTTTTATCTGAAATCGAGAACTTGGCGAATGGTGTCAGTTCTCAATGAATAAACTATTTATTTGGATGTTTTCAATTGATTCCAATAGTATTTTCCTACTCGCTGTTACAAACAAAATATTGAAATTTTTAGACTCTACAATTTATGAATGGGCAAGGTCTTGCGATAGGTCTTGGCTTGGCTCAAATGAGATACTCGTTGAAGCGATAAGCAGTTATTCGTGCTGAATGATTTTTTAAGTCACTAATGTTTGTGTTTTTGTAATATTTTTAACTAGCTTCTGCCCGCGACTTCGTACGCGGATCCTATTGCTTTTGCCAGCGACACCGGGTTCGTCAAAATCGAAGATCTGAAACGTCTAATTCTAAGAGCCCGGGGACGGGAAAATAATGGATCTTTCCCACCTGAGCAACACATACCGTTTGTTTCTTTTTGCCATTTAACAGCTTCACAAAAAGTAAAATTTTGAACCATACCTCCGATGGCGGAATATGTGGCGTATTCAATCATAGGAGTATACGTAAATGAACTCCGTTTCTTATCAACCCAAGGAAGGTCATCATGCCCTACGGCTATATCTTGAGACACCCGATTCTTCAGATGTTATCGACATTCTGTTCAAAGAAGGTCGAAGTCTTCGCGCTCTTCTTCTGTCTCTTCATGCCGTACTCCGGCAATTCTTTCTCTCTCACTTTCTAACAGATTATGAATATTTTGTTGTGCGCGTGTTCGGCGCTCTTCTTCTGTCTCTTCATGCCAAAAACACTCAAATAACATAAGCTCGAAGACATATTTATTCGATAAAATAAAATAAAAAATGGGAGTTTTGGCCAGTAGAGTCAAATTTTCAATGATATACCATCGTCATCGAAAATCGAAAATCAGTCCTAAACTGTTACCTCCTTAACCACGTGGAGGTACTCCCAGTTTTTGTCATTTTATAATTATACAGTGAAATTAGTGATAGCTTTGCAATAATTTTCACATCAAATGTTTCTGATCTTCGATTTTTTATAAGTCAACAGGAAATGCCCATCAGACCGAACAACTTTTGCTAAGACGTCATCATTCCTATGTGTTATGGTGTAGCTGGGCTCTTGTAGTTCCACAACAGGTGTTCCAGATCTTCGATTTTTATAAGTCAACAGAGAGGGCTTATCAGATTGAACAACTTTTGCTAAGACGTCATTCCTATATGTGTTATGGTGTAGCTGGGCTCTTGGAGTTCCATATCAGGTGTTCCAGATCTTCAAATTTATTTTCTCAGCAGAAAATGCTCATCACGTGAAACAATTTTTGCAATGGTGTCATATTTGTATCTCTTATAGTTTAGCTGGTCTATTGCGGTTCTACATCAGGTGTTCAGGTTTCCAAGATAAATTATAGCCTATATGTTGCCCAGACATAATACCTATACAACAAATAAAAAATCATTCAAATCCGTCCAGTACTTCCGAAGATTAGCGTGTACAAACAAACAGACAAACAGATAAACAGACAAACAGATAAACAGATAAACAGACGAACAGACAGACTTTTTTTTTTGGATTCGTGCTCTATTACTGTTTCTAAACCCGCTTCAATTATTATTTTTTAAATATATTCAATGTACAGACAGCTTTTTTACTCTTTTATTATATGTATAGATTTTAAATATATTCAATGTACAGACACAGCTTTTTTACTCTTTTATTATATGTATAGATTATGTTAGTCACGACATATTTGCTCATAAGTTCCGCGGTTCAGGTGCATTTTTTGCCACCCGACTCACTTGCTGATTTGTCTACTAGATAAAATCTTGGAGTTCGGGGTATTGAAACATAAATATTTATGAATTCAAAACCAGATGTGTTGGATTTGAACACTAACACGTATGGTTACTATGGGCATGTAACATTGTGTGATTGTGTTAACTGACTTTACAGTCTACGTGTATGGTTAGCTTCGCTTTTCAGTATTTGATAGCTATCTGTAAAAAATGTTGTAACTGTTTGATTGATCGATTTACATGGATATTTGTAGTCGAAATGTTATGTTTTATTTGCTCACTGATCTGTAAAAATAACAACCTGCTCTGCAAAAACTTGATGTTCGACTGATAAGTGTTAAAAAATAAATCAGCACTTTTTGTTAGTAGTAGTATGACAATTTCAGTATCGATCATGTTACAGAGATCAAGTTATTTTCTCGAAAGTTGTTTTATTGTTACTAGACGTGTATCAAGCCGTTTGTTTTAATTATATTAGTCAACAAATGTTTGCAAATAACTTGATCGTATTAGGCTTGCTACCTTCACCACGAAGCTATGCCTTAAAATAGTCTGCGCTCCCATTGTCCTCGTTTACATTTGATATCTTCAAAGCATTTGTTAGGCCATTGTGAAGCGCTTTATCGATATGAATATTCTATGCACTGAACTAATAATCGATTTTTTATTAGCTTACTTAAGATGATAAAGAGCATTGGCAATGTTTGTTTAGTATTACATCATATAAATAATTGGTAGTTATCGAGAAACAGTTTATAAAGTGAATGAATAATCTTGATCTGAGGTAAAGTACCCGTTTTATCGTATAAGTGGTATCTAGTGGTTAGATTGTTGTTTCAAATTCTCCAACTGTCAATCGCAAATAGTGGTTGCGTGGTACTTCAAAGGAATCGATTGCTATCCTCGGAAACATGCAATTCATAATTCATATGTTCGTGAGCATGACTGCATGAGTCAAAGGACTTTGATGACATTTGCACGAGTGAGTGTGGAAGTTGTTACGATCATGCGATTGCCACAACCGTTTCCTTCGTATAATTCCATTTTGTATTATCTAATATCCGTTCTGTAGTTGCTTGTGGAAAAGTAGCAATATTTATTATTTAACATCTTGCTTCATAAGATTGGTTAAAACAATCGTCATTTTAGCAAGTATTATGAAAATAACTCAACCTGATAAACCCTATCAGGGGTTGAGTTTAAATTGCAGTTTGAAACTGTAGTTTATGAGTGAACTTTTCTGGATTCAACTTTCGACGTAATTTGGAAAGCTCCAGGGTGTTTTGAAATGTTAGTTAAATTACTTGTTTTTAACAACTTTAGTTTATCGTGTTCTAATGTCTCAATACTAAACGTAAAATTTTGTGAGATTTTCACATTTTTGTTAAGTATAAGTAATTAGCAACATTTGATTACAATCTGCTTTCAGAAAGGAAATATTGCTATTATTATCACAGTCTACCTGGCTGTTCTAATTTGTTGATCTGATAATGTAGGTACATAAGTACTTATGTATTCACCGTTGTTACGGCGCACGGTAGCACATATCGAGTGTCTCGTAGTAGTGTTAAATGACTGTGCAAATATTGAACCAGTAACATACAATCTACTTACTATAAAATTACTAGTAGGTACCGTCTCAAGTACCGGTATACATATAGCGACCTTTAAACACTGCAAATCCGTTTTATCACTGAGCTGATGTAGACAAGCAGTCTCTGCATTATTCGTTAGGTTTTTGATAGTCTGTAATCTAGACTTAGCTACTGTTTAGCATTCCATGCAAGTTCGGTAACTTATGAATTGTCGGAAATGAGTTATAAATTGTGTTTACCTGCAGGTGACCAGTCAGTATAGCTTCGTATCCTGCGCTTAAGCAGGATTGTAACATTTAAGAAACTCTATTTAGCATATCGTTGGGTATTAACAGTTCACAAGATATTTGTATGACGTACCTACCTCTATAAATGTGTTTTTCTTGGTCACCGTTATACGTGATCCCACATTAACGTGTGAATTCGAACCCATTACAAAATGGCCCCAAACAATGCTGTGTTTGTGGCTCGCGATTCAACAAAAGATAAATATATAGAGGTCAATGTCGGCTCCCACGTGTACGGTAACGGCCCAATTTGCGTAAAACAGTACGCGAATATGGCACTTCAATGCTATGGACTTGTTAATTATGTTAAGTGACAGATTAAAATATGGACAGCGTGTTCGAATCCTCTTTTGTGAAAATGTGCTGGATTTTACGTCACACCGATTAAATTAAATCGGAATTCTTGATAACTTTTTCTCCTGTTTTAAATTTTCAAGCATTCTTTTGAGTCACAGACACTGTATGTAAGTATCTACATGTGCGTCACATTTGCTATCGATAATGATGAGTCTTTTATCTGTCCTTCAAGCGATAGCATATACATATTCGTCAAAGATAATGACTCAGTTCATTCTGAACCAAGAGGGGGCGGACCTGAGGATAATATAAAACCATGCCTGCATTAATTCTAAGTTACATTACATGATCTAATTCTAGTAAACTAGCAAGATAAATCAAGTGTGGAGCAGCGCATTCTGAAGTTACGACGCCAGTCCTATGTATAAACAAAATGTCTCTTCTATTACATAATGCAATATAAGAAAATGTGCACCATGTGCAGAGACTTTATTACTAAAATGATCTATTGTATTATTGTACATAACTTACACGAGCGATAGAAAGGTTATGCAAAGAAAATTCTACACGAGTTTCACTCTATAGTTGACTCACAAACTTAATTAGAGACTCCTGTTTTAATTACGCTAACTAACTACGTAAGCATTTGCGTAGTGACAGGAGATTTATGAAGCATAGGACCCAATTCTGGAGCAAGTAAGTAGGTAGGTAATTTGTCTAGCGTACTACTTCTTGTCTTTGTACTTAGATAATCTAGTTTCAGATAATTAGACAATTTAATTACGTTTCTAGAATTCTTATTAAAATTAACCTAGTTTAGCAAAGCCTTGATTTTCCTTTTGAGATCTTGTCGTTTGATATTATAATAAAAATAACAGAACATTCTATCGTTGAACATGATCCCAAAACTTGCTCTAAAGTTTTAATTAATGCTGGGGCAACAAAAACATAGAATTCCATTGTTTAGATTGAAGTTTGGAACAAAACAGTAAAAAACTTCTAATAATACCTACTCTTGTTTAAACTTTGAAAACAACTCGATCTTTCCAGCCAGACATCTTTTTACAAGAATATCTTTTCTTTAGGAATGTTTTCATATCGCTCGCAGGGTTTCACTTTCATCTCACTCTATTTATCTTTAAATGAACTAAAGTTGTTCAAGGTAGACGTTGCTAATTACACCGGTATTGTTCGGAAAACATTTAGCACTTTCACTATGAATAACTTAGAGTGAAATCGTATTACAATAGGCAAAGTTCTTCCGAGTGGGCTGTCTGTGCCAGTCTAATATGACCTCTTTGCCTAAGCAACATCTAGAACAATAAAAACGCATTGTAGTGCATTCAACTGTAATATTTTAGCAGCTGGTAAAGGCACGTAAAGTAAGGCTAGCATGCAAACATGAACATATACACTCTAAGTGGTGATCGACAGGGTTTGCCAGGTACATAAACCGTCTAGCTGACTAGACGATGAAAGTACATGAATCATCATCCGAGGTATCATCAATTTGGGCGTTGTCTGTCCAGTTAATAACAGGGTTATTGATTTCGGTCATGAGTTCATGACTCGACGCGTGCATAGAAAGCAGGAAACTGTCCTACAAATATTGCTATAAATAATACCGAGGTAATTTCTAAACTTTATGACATTTTTACTATGTTGAAAGTGCCATTAATAATTAAATTACTGATATTGACTAGGATAAACTAACATTTCCGAGATCATGCAGCATTTTAAGCAGTCATTACATAAAATTTAACCTTAATTTAATTCGTGTTTGATTCTGTCACACACAAAGCAAAATACATACTTATACAATTATTCAAACCTAAATATAAAAGAAACCATTTTCATACATTTAACCGGATTACCGGATAAATTAGATGCTTTTATCATGCTACCAAGTTTTTATCGATATGACTAAGCGCCAAATAAAGTCCAATCAACTGGACTTACTTACTATGTTATTAATAACTGTAGATATCTGAATAACCGGATAACTGAATAACTGGAGATAACTGAATAACCTTCCTGTTTTTGTATAAACTTCGTTTTATTTTGGAGTCAGTCTTGTCGTCTTCAAGATGGCTCTTTTCTAAATACAGTTTTCGAACTTTAAGTTGACTAACAAGTTTTCTCGTTTCAAAAGCTCATTCGTTCAGATTTTATGACATGTTGCTTTTGAATCTTATTTAAGTTTTTTATTTGACTTTCATGACAAAGAACTACGTTACCGGCCAGTGGCACGTGGCCATCGACTTCTAAAACAGCTGAATCATGATAAGAAACAGTTTTTTTGCAGGTTTGACAAAAAACAGGGCTCCGTTCGATACTTAAACTGATAATGCCTTCAGTTACATGTATCTGGTTACGGTTCTTTATAACAAGTGGAACTCTTAGTACGTTGTTATTTAAGGGCTACACCATATAACGTGTACCTACATTGTCATGTAACGATTCCGGAAATATGTTGTTTACTTTCTTCTTCCTCAGTTGATTGCTCATGACTGGGAATGGGTTTTTTCCCGCTAGCTTATAGCTCTATTCTTTCTGCAAATTATATTAAGTAATGTCAACGCAACTTCACCGAGCTTTATGTTCTTGAAAAATGATTGCTTTATGATTAATCATTTTTTAATGTAATATTTGCAATAGGATCTTGTCCTAGATTTGCATATTACATTATGTGATGAAATTGTTTAAGATACCGACTCTCAGATATCGTAGATGTTAGATGACGATTTTCTTGTGGTCTAGTAACATAAGTCGAGCAACAAAATATGGCTCGTTGCAAATTCTCGTCCATTGTATAACGACTTCCTTAAACGATGAGATAACACACCAGTAGTACATACTTACCAAAATTACTATTCCAATAATATAACTGCTACAAATCACGTAATACACTACAGCCCTTACCGCTGTGACAAACTGCAGGCGAGGTGAAATCGTGGTGAAAGCGTTTACGCAACCAGCACTGTTCCTAACCAGGAACTCTCACTGGCTAGATCTCAAATCTGGCCCTGTCAACATGCGCCGGGATATTTCTGGGTTAATACCAGCCTCCTGTAATTTAGATAAGGTTAACAACTAGAAAGCAATTAAGATTAGGAAAATGGCAATGTCTACCTACTTCTTACGAAAGACTTGATGATGAAAAGCAAAAAGCAGATTCATTATTATCAATTCATTCTATTAAATCTGCCACTATACCGTCTGGTTTATTTGGGGTCTTCCTCTCACGCCCATGTTTGTTTATCCATTATTGCGATCTGGGTAATGGTTGTTTTGCAAAGGACATTGCTCGTCGTCCATACATGGCTCGCCTAAGATCCAACAGGAAGGTGTATTCACTTTTTGGGTTTTAGATAATGTATTTATTCGAATGAACCTAAATTAAAACAACGGACACTTTTGAGAATTCGGAAAAAATCAAAACACTTTCGGATTTTGAGGTTATATTTACGTCAATAAAAACATTCAATATGTAGCAATAACTTAGCATTTATTACACTGAATGTAACAACTGGTATAGGGGTCTTTTGGCCTCGGTCAGGACCTTTCGTTTCTTTTTATTTTTAATTTATTATCTATGTTTTGTTTACAATAGTTGAAATAATGTTACTTTTTATGTTTTGTCCTGCACGGGCTAATAAATGCTTTTTCTTTCTTATTGCTCGTTTCAAACAGCGCTTTCAACCAAGTTTTTTGATAAGCCGTATTATTCCGCAAAATCATAGCGGACTGTTTGTAACAATTGTAACTAAAAACCATTATCGTATGTCAAGTGTTGAGAATACTGACGCTTGTCTGTGTCAAACTCTTATTAAGAGTGCTGTACAAAGCCTAGGCTGTATGAGCTATAATACCTTTGCCTATTAAAAACCCCAAATTGAACCAAAAAATAATAACATCTTATGTTCGAGGATTATGACGGAAGTTAATACTTTTTAAAATGTTTTCGAAATTAAAAAGTGTCCGTTCTATTGAAATATTTGTATTGTATATTATTAAAAGAATTATGAATTATAGTAAATGTTTCATGTGTGTTGATTCATAGGCTATTTTTGACAATGTCCTTTATGCTTGTTTTCACGCCAACTTCCAACAACAAATGGGTTTTTACTAGCTACGTTGAAAAAAGAAAAAAAGTAATGACATGTTCAAGTATACAGGGTGTAAACCACCTCATCACAAAGCCGTTAACCAAGCATTCTGTACATCAAACTAAGTAACTTTACGCAAAAATTATTGCTGAGAAACAACTTTTTTTTTTTGAGGTTATAAATCATGTTTTGTGGTACTTAGAACTCAATGTAACGCACTAAAAACATTGTGCTGATGGATGGATTGAATAGTACGGGGGTCCTGGAGGTGTTAAAAGACAAAATCTTACAAAAAAAACTAGTATTTCAAAAAAAACTTGACAAAAAGTTGTAACTTTGACCCCCCATATCTCCGTAACTAGAAGGTTCCCAGGTATGGTGTAGAACAAAAAAATGATCGCAATGATAGGGAGAACAAGTGCCTTTCGGCTTCGTGAAGAGGTGTTTTACACCCTTTATAGAAGATGATTTGCTTTAATTGACTTATTGCCGTCCAGCAATTGATCATAGGCCTCATTATAACGTCCGGTTTTTTGTCGCATCTGTAACTGTCGACACCGATTAATTTCATAATTTGTAACGATTTGGTTGGTCCACGGTCTATGTGCCTAATGTTGAGTTGCACGAAACCAACATTAGTTTAACGGAGACTTTAAATTCATGCCATCCCTTACATTATGTATCAAAAAGAAAGTGACAGCATAAATTTAAAGTCTCCGTTAAAATAATGGTGGTTTCGGGCAACTCACCGTAATATCTTTAAGTTGCTGTGCTGTAATTCAATTTGATACGTTCGATTTTTGAAAAGTTAATTTTGATAGACCGATGATTCAATCTGTCTATAATTTCCACGCAATTGCAACAATCTAACTACAGTCCAGTGATACTGATACGTCTTTTCTATAAAATTTGATTAGTAGGCTTTACATGAACTGAAACACTGCAGTCTGAAAAATATAACGATACTTACATAATTATTATTTATTTGTCTGCGTCTGTGTACCAAAGCAGACCGCCCGCATACATAAATTGAGTGCCACTTTCCATTGACGGCTCTGATGACAATACAAAACACATATGTAACGGCACAGTTTTACAATTATTGTACAATGTTTTGGTAGTTAATTTTATTTCGACATTGTCGTTTTGGCCGAACGCCATCAGAATTGTGAGAGATTGTGGAGGTATTGCCGAACAACAATCTGTAAAATTAGCTGAAGTTGTCAGTCGAAGGAAGTAAACTTGTGGAAAATTAAATTCAATATACACTCGAGAGCAATGAATCCGGGTCACTTAAAGAATGTTAAAAATCTCGGAAACTAAAAATGATAGGTTAATGCAATAAATTGTATTTAATAGACAATGTAATACTCCTTAAATGAAAGTAAAAAAAATATGAGTCACCATACATTTTACTAACACAAAATTACATAAAGAAAAAAACTGCTGATCTCTCCTTAAAACAAAAATAGGAAACATGAAATTTTTGAACTTTATTACGATTTTCTTGAATTTTAATACTGCGTATTGCCTCCTCGTGTTTCCATTACTGCGTTTACGCGGTTTGGCATGCTGTACACCAAGTTCCTTATACGATTTTGGGGAATATTCTCCCATTCCTCTGTGAGAGCAATTTTGAGCTCACGAAGCGTGATTGGGGGAGGGTTTCGTTGTTTTACGCATCTGCCTAGCTCGTCCCAAGCATGCTCGATCGGGTTGATATCCGGGCTGCGCGCTGGCCACTCCATACGAGTAATGTTCATCTCTTGAAGGTAGTCATTCACAATCCTACCTGTATGAGGTCGGGCATTGTCATGCATAAATATAGCATCCTCACCTAAATTTACCATAAATGGACCAACGTGATCATTGAGGATTTCTTCTACATATCTTACGCTAGTTAAAGAGCCGTTTTCTATGATCACCAGCTCTGTGCGACTTTCAGAAGAAATTCCGGCCCACACAAGTACAGACCCACCACCGTAAGCTACTTTTTCTTCGATGCATGCTTGCTTGAATCTTTCCCCTGGTCTTCGATACACTCTGTGTCTTCCATCGTGCTTGTAGAGCATAAATTTTGATTCGTCGGAGAACATAACTTTTGACCAATCTTCAATACTCCAATTTACGTGGCTCTGGGCATATCTTAGTCTTGAAATACGATGCCCACGCTCCAGTTTAGGGCCGTTTGCAGGTCTAAGGGGTTTTAAGTTAGATTCAGCAAGCCGACGTCTTACTGTCCATGCACTTGGGTTACTTCCTCCGAGGCGTCGAAACTGATTTGTGAGTTCAGTTCTTGTGAGAAAGCGATTTCGAAGCATGGTGTTCACCAAGTATCGGTCTTCTCGTGCTGTGGTACACCTGGTTCTGCCCGTTCCTGGTCTGCGTAGGTTAGAACCAGTTTCTTCGTAACGTCGGAGAACTCTTTGTACTGTTGACAGCGACACACCGACAGTCCTGGCTGTATCGCGCTGACTCCGGCCGGTTTCCAGCATTGTAAGTATTCTGGTGCATTCTTCAGGCGTAAGCGACATAATTTCAGCTTGAATAATGAATATAGAGCACTATCAACATGGTTTATGTACCCACATAAATGACAGATTACAAACAAAAGCAAAACCAAATGCTGTAATTTCGTAGTTCCATCTTCGAAAGTGGCCCTTTTTCAAATTTGATTTTTTTATGATATAACTTTACAATAACTAAGAAGTTTTAATACCTTCATTTAAGGAGTATTACATTGTCTATTAAATACAATTTATTGCATTAACCTAGCATTTTTAGTTTCAGAGATTTTTAGGATTCTTTAAGTGACCCGGATTCATTGCTCTCGAGTGTAGTAAGTACAAATAAATAAAACAGTTGCTTGTTGGTAAACATTTAGCTGCAAAAAAACCTTGATAATGATGTAAGACCATCAAAAAAACTTTATTTAGGCATTCTACCAATACGGTTGTCAGATCGTGTTTCCATTTTGGTAGGATTACCAAAAATGTAGTAGGTTCAGTTCAGCAACACCGTTGGAAAGTAGCGCGCGGAAGTTGATAACCGGGCCACTGGGTAAGGGGAATGTCCATCTGCGTAAGTAAACGTATGGGCCGATTACCCAATTAAACGGCTGTTTATAAACCGAACTCATACAGATTATTATAAAACGATTTATTTATTTTAATCAGTCAGACGTTTACTCTGCGCTCGGTGGATGCCTAAGTGACTCATCGGATCGGCTTAGAATCGATTCATATAAATGTGAAAGGATGCCGATTTGCATATTTTATTGCTTGGCAGAATTGATATTAAACTTACGCAAGTAGGTATAGAATTCACATAGACTAGTGGTTATAGAACCTGTTTAGCCCTTCTAAAGAAAGACCAAGAAGTAGATTTAAATTATACGTTTTCTGAAACACTGAAATGTTTACCCTACTTTAAATAGCACTTTTCAAATACCTCAGAGAAATATTTACGGTACAACCAAATTGCTCATGTTATGAAAATAGTGCAAAGTTTATTTTGAGAAGATAGATTGACGTATATTGCTCGATATAGGACAGGTAGCGGTATATCATGAATCCGTAATGCATGCTTAATGTATAGTCTTGTGTAAAGACTCTTTGTTAAAAGTAAAACGGGTCAGGTTATGTAAAACACCAGAGATTACGTCTTCCTCACGGTATTGATTTACTCTCGGCTCTGACGTATGTCGAGTGATTTGCATTTTTATTGCGGATTTACACTTGAAGCAAAACGAAATTGTAAATCATACACACACAACAAGCTGACGTTTGACAAGCGATTAATTACTATTCATGTATGTAAAACAAATTCTTCGTTAGAATGCACTTTATTTCATGCCAGGTGTGAAATTAAGTGTTCTTCGCACCTTGTAAAATTAAATTAGACACAATTTAAACCTCAATTTTGCATGATTGTGTTTCCAATTTTTCTACCAAACGATAATGCTGTCTTTGTCAAAAATATCGTTCTCTAGCTACATACATAGAATTTGTTACAATGCCTGGACTTTGATCATGAGGCAAATGTAAGGAAAAGAAAACAGAAAAAGCAAGGTTTATTATGAAGGAATACGTTTATAATTTTAAACATAACCATGTTAATGTTCACAAATGTACTCGAGCGTAACTTTGTTATCACATGAGTAATGTTTCGTAGCACTCTGGTCGGTTTCGTTGCGCTTGCACTACATCCGCTGTAATATTCGTTTAATTAATAACGAAACTGTTCTAAACAGGCTCGTGTTTGGCACAACATTTCTAATCTAAATAATGCTACTCGTAGTGTCTTTTAAAATAAACTAAATTAAGTACATTTTCAACGTTCTATTCCTCCCAGAAAATAATAAATGACCGTATTGTCTCACAAGGAGATATTTGTATGATCGGGCTGCAACACATACATAATTTATTACAAGCATCTATACCCGTGCCAAACGTAGTACGCTTTGGCACTAATTGTTTGGAAGTTAGGAATGATAAACACGATTTTAAATTCTAGATTGCATGTATCTAATTTGGGCTCACAGCAAAATTAAAAACTCAGAATTCTCCCGCTAATGTTTGCACCGAACTGGCTGCTCACCAAAATCTAACAAATAATTCGTTTCCTAATGACGTCGCCGTCGGCACAATTAGCTTAATTGCATGTGTTTTGCATCGTAGCCTAACTGATGCAGTTCGAAAACGCGACACGATTATTTCATCGCTCGATCGGTACGTTGCCGTTGCCGCAATTTCGGTTGCTTAAACGAATTACGATTATTTGTGCCATCCGAATAGGCCCGCATTTAAGACAGAAGAGGCGAGCGAATCTGATTAGAGCTACGAGTATTACAAAGTTATGTTAGTCAAGTGGTTTTATAATGTTAGATGATGAATCGTATTCATGTTATACGAGTTATTTCCTCATTCTAAGACTGGCAGATAATCATCTACTTAACTATTCGTTTAAGTTGTAAGAACCCACTTAAGCTATTAATGGCTGCCGGAAGACCTAATACAAGTAATTGACTTTATTACAGTTAAGATTTAAGCATCCTGTTTTCTTTGTCATATTTTTGCTTTGCCACTAACCGCTTAACTAGGGTAAACATTTTTTCGGTGCTATAAAATGCATAAGGCACCCTTTAAAATTGTTACAATAAAGGTGTGTACAGAGTTGAGCTAGACAAAGGATTCTCCATAAATATGATGGCGAATGATGTGTTGCGCTTGCGCTTAAGACAATTTTCGTATAATTAAAACAAAAACGCTACAGCTTGTGTCCTGTCCCGCTAGGTGACTGGTACCACTGCACTCCGCTCGTTGTAATCACATTGTGATATCGCCAACTATTTTTAATAAGGCATTCTTTTTGTGGCATATTAATCAAGTGTTACGTACTGCTCTGTACTCTATTTTTGTTTTGCAAGCCACAGCATGGTCACGATCTAGATGTAATCGATATTTAATGATATAATCGCCACCGGACCTTCGTAATCGACGCAGAATTATTTCTGTTTTGCTCATTTGGGCCAATGTTTTGATCGCAACATCGTTTTTCGATGTTCGATGTTTGACACACAAAACATTTATCTGGTCCTTCTGAACCTTTTGATATAGAAAGCTTTTAATAATAAATTGTCTAAATAAACAAATATTTTCCAGAGACATGTAAGTTATTGGTTACTTTATTTACAAATAAAATCAGAAACATATTCCACAATCTTATTCATAAGACAATATTTGTTTTGCTCCGTCGCACTCTATTAACATAACATTCCCTTTCGTAAAATATGACGATATAACAAATACATAATGTATGAGACAATATGAAGACAACGCCCACACAAGTTATTGTCAGCTTCCATTAAAGGTTTCCATCAGACAGGTGCTTAATGATATTCACAAATCTGAACATGAACAAGCTCGGTTTCTTCTTTTCGGTAAACAAAGCTTTTATGTACCTAGTTAATTACATAAGTAACGAGATTAATTTACAGTTTTGGTATGTTTTTACGGTGTACCAAACAAAGCTATCCATCTTTTCTTTTCATCTGTTCCAGCTCCAATATTTTAACCGACCGTATTAGTTATCTGACGAAACCTCCATAACTTTTATCCCAAGAATTTACCAGGGATTCAAGGAAGATACATTTATTTAGACAAGTGGTTTTATGAACACGGTTAAATGGTAGTTAGTTTATGGGATTCTTACATAAACAACGCGCGTTTAATACGCTCAAGAAGTTTCGGGAGTTATAACTTTCATTGATTATGTGATTGATTGAGACTTCTCTTGACTGCCAATCTAACTGAGTCACTAACAATCTAAATGAATCTAGCCACTTATAAGTAAACAGTTAAAGTTGATTTACTATAACTTTTGGATTGGCTCAAGAAGGCTGCATAGTCGGTTGATTGTGCCCGACTGGCTGCGGTTGGCCGGGCTTCCTCTCCCATCTCAGAGCATGTCTTTCCTTACAAAATCGTGCCCCCTGGTGTATCCGGCTTGTCCGGGTCAGGCTTGTTCCTAGCTGGGTGTGGTGCTCAATCATCATCATCATCATCTCTTGGAATAAAAAGCTATAAAACCCGCGATATTTCTCCACCGACTTTTAATAAACACGCAAATAGATATTTTTCCACAGCACGAGTCAGTTTTATCCATACCCTATCTTCGCCGACGCCGATACGCAATTTCATCCACTTTACTCAATTACATACATTCCCACGTCGTCAGAACCTAGTTAGTGGAACAACCTTTTCCAACATTAATTTACTTAGGTTCTGTTTGCCGCCGTAGAGTGCATTAACACAACCTAGTAATTACACATCTGTGTTGCTGGACCTGCTTTAGGGAACTTTATGTTCTTTTTATAGGCCTGTCTTTTATGGCAGGAACTTCTTGGCTTTTAACAGTAATAGGTATAATTTCATGTGTATTCGAAAAAGAAATGTATTTACGTTGAATGTAGGTGATATTCAATAAATTTTCATTCCTTGTTTTGAGTAATATCATTTCCATATTGACGTCACTGTCCTATTTTGTAAGGGAAAGGGTTTAAGTAAATTGTGTTGTTGTTTAAGAAAACGCCCTGGATATTTTCTTTTCCCAATAAAACACATTTTCTTAGTTATCTATCTGAGTACGTTACTATGCGAAGCTACTAGAGCGCCTGATCGTTTAAGTATAGCTATTAACGTGAAGGCGTTTCTTGGCGTGAGTAACTTACAAGTAACAGGCGTTTATGTTGACTTAAAATGACTACAATATTCATAAATTTGATTGTTGTGTACTTATGCAGTAGTGCTTAAAACACTTACAAATAATCTGAAAAGGGTGTGGCATCCATCAAAACATCATAATTATTACTAATAAGTAAAATGTTTGTTTAATCCTCGTCTTCACTTAGTATTCTGAAAGAGCAAACATTTGCATGCACGATAAATGAAAAGTTGATAAATTTGTTCAAAAACATACATCCAGTTTCTAAGAACAAAATGATGTTTTTACAGAACTTTAGTGTACCTACGCGTGTACAGAGAAACTAAAGTGATAAGTAAGACTTATGCTGGTTTAGTTTTTAGTAAGTCTACCCACGTTCGGAGCGTGGGCCCAATTTGTACGTGAAAGTAGAACTGTAAATTGATCTAATGATCGATCACTTTATATGGGCGCATTTGAATTATTAGCAGGTGTCTTCATTGTCTATAACGTAATGCCGGAATTGGGCTGATATTGATTGTGCATAGTAAACTATCTTGTCTTTCTTTATCTATCGGAATCTTTAAAACTAAATTATATCAGCAGCAAATATTTCAATTTGCTTTTTGGCAGAGTTGGATAAACCGCAAAAATAATTACATAACAAAATACATTACTTATTTTGTAATATTTTTATTTACCTCATATTGAAAACGAAAAACATGTTCAAAGATGAAAGGCGTAATCAGTCGAATATTTTCCCTTGCGGAGTAAAAACACGGCGGTTTTTCTCATTGCCGATTGAAGTTGCCACAACATTTTACGAATACTTAATGATAATGAACCTGCTTCACGAGAATATCATCAACGTCATCAGTAACATTTAAAGGCTGACACCTATAGGAAATGACATAACATCGAGAGTGAGCTCTCTTTTGTATCCGTGGCTTATTTCGTAAGTATTTACACAATTCTTTGTGTGAAGCCTTTAGGCTTTACTTATGCTGTTAATACTCCCTGTATGTGGCGTAATGATGATGAGCCGAAGTATTTTTAAGGACATTGATGGATGAGGAATTATTTTCAATGCCTTCTAATGAGGGCCACACAAATGAAATATTGATCATCTTTGTTCATGTAGACCTCAATAAGGGACAGACTTGTTCTTATGATGGCAAAGTATATATTATATTGATCGTAAAGACTGACAGGCCAAGGAAAAGTTCAAAGTAAACATAATGTACAACAAATGGTTATTTCAGAGTAATGCACAGTGAAATAATAGGCTTGTGTCCTAAAAAAATCTAATTAGTCCGTCAGTTAGATTATAAAAAAATATTTGACCCGTATTTTTTCTTTTGTTACATAAACCAAACTTGACGAAGATACGACGCTTTTAAAATTCGCAATACGTCACGCCGTGCTATAGTTTTTAGTGCGTTGTGACGTCACGAGCCCCCACTCCCGAGTTTTGATGCGTTTTATCTTTGTCAGTACTCAGTGATTTACAAAAACAAAAAATACGTGTCCATTATTTTCCAATACTCTAACTGACGGACTAATTAGTTTTGCAATTTATTGGTGGTGGAAACTAGCCTATTAATGTCGATGACATAATGTAACAAACTACATAATTTCAACGCACTTTAACAGATAACTAGAAAAATCATTATGAGGAAGTACCTAGAAGTCAATAAGCTTTATTAGCACGATCGTGCAAATTGACACTAATTAGTGTGACAACATGTAAGACCGCACAGTTGATAAATAAGACCGCATGACACGCACCGCCGCCGCCGCCGCTTTTTCATTTTTTTTTTTTTTCATTTTTTTTTTTCATAAAACTACCGCGGAAAACAGATTGTTACAGTGTTTGGTTACCGGCAACTAAATATCTCATCGGATGACAATTGACTTGCCACGAGTCGAGTTCGAGAATATGATACTTTTATTTATTCTGATTCGTGTGTAGTGGCTGTGGAATTATCCTACTGTAAACTTGTGCTGTAAGACTGAAAGCAGACCTCAGCACATTGTGATAGTTGAACCACGGCTTAACTCACAACGTGAGTTAAGCCGTGGTTCAACTAGATATTAATTAGTTTTTAACCGACTTCCAAAAAGGAGGAGGTTCTCTATGCGACTGTATGTATTTTTTTTTTTTATGTATGTTACCCGATTACTCGAAGACGCCTAAACCGATTTGAAAAATTCTTTTTTTGTTTGAAAGGGTATACTTCCAAGTTGGTCCCATAGTCGCCAAGTCGGGATCTGATGATGGAATCTTGGCGAAATCGAGGGAACTCTTCAAATTTTATAGGATAACGTACAGCAATTTTTATATTTTCTACAACAAGTGAAGCATTTGCGTTTGATAAGAACCATTCTACCATCAGATCTGATGATGAAGCCAAGAGTCACGGAACTCCATAATGAGACAATGTATCCTAGTCGTGTTTGGGCTTGTTGTAATTGTAACGGTATGCACTTTCCATGTGAACCACTAAAAAGTGAAAAATAAAAACTTTTTTGCAAAAAATAAAACCGACTTCAAAAAGAAAAAGTGAAAAATAACTTTAGCTTCTGAAGTCGGTGACAAAAAAATTAAATCAATCATACAAACGTCACCGACTTCAGAAGCTAAAGTTATTTTTCACTTTTTCTTTTTGAAGTCGGTTTTATTTTTTGCAAAAAAGTTTTATGCTGATACGCTGCGTCTGTTGCAAGACAAACATTAGACCGAGATATTGTAAACATTTCACTGGGCACGTGTTTTCTTTCTACTTCTATCATACATGTTTGTTTAGGTCTATGTTGTGCTTGTGGTTTGACAGTGACAGGAATAACGCTTAGCCAAAGTACGAGTATTTTCGAACTTAGTAACGTTTCCAACGTTAGTGGTATCTTGAATTCACAAGATGAAAAAAAAAGCAACAACACAGAATATTAGGACCAATTTAAAAGCAATTGTTTGTCCTTAAAATTGAAGGTTTTTGGCCCTACGATATGATATAATATACATATTGTTTTTGTAACCATGGTTTATACGTTTAAGATAACATTATCTTATTAACAATGTTAACTTAACACATCAAGACAATTGTTGAGATTACATGAATTATGTGGTCTTTAAGGTTTGTTTTGTTTTCGGTTAAGTTTATTACTTATTGTGTGTTAAACAATGAATTTTCTAATAAGTCTTTAACTATAATTATAAAAAAACAAGTTTGAGTTGGGTGTATGTTAAATTAACCTTCCTTTGCCTGCTTCATCTGCCGAAAACAAACATTGATAATCTTTAATCCTATGTTTTCTGTTTGTCAATACTGATTTTCGTTTTACCTTGATCTCTAATAACGTTTCTCTGGCCATGAAACCATTTCTAAACTTCCTCATTAACTGGTGTATACAGCCTTGGCCCTGACTTATGAATCCACGGCCAATTATCCAAACTTAATAAGATTTCCTTCGAAGTCACAGCTTTTGATGAGGTATGTTTAGAAATGGCCAAATACACAACAACGATAACTAGAATCCTACATGATTATTTCTTAGATGCGTGATTAATGTATGAAGATGTATCTTACATATTTGAATTATGTATTGACTTTTATAGTAATTTACTAGCTCGCGACTTTGGTCCGCGTGAAATTATTACAATAAAAATGATTACCTACTTCCCTTTTTGAATTTTCATATGCATTCAGTAAAAAGCTGTTTTTTTATATTACAAACATATACTTGAATTTTACTTATTTGCATAGGTAGATCTAAAGCAGCCATACATAGTAACATGTACTGTGTCACTTTAATGTCACTTCAGTTTGTGAAACAGAAGCAGCTATAGAGAACATCTAGCTCCATCCTTTTATCACACTAAAGTAAGATTAAAACAATGCCGATAAGATAAGAGGTCATGGCAGACCACCAGCCCGCCTAGCATGACCACCGGAGATACTAGAGAGACTCGACAAATCTTTTATTCATCTGTCATTGAATCTACAAAATGACAGATGAACAAAAGATTTGTCGAGTCTCTCTCGTTTCTCCGGTGGTCATGCCACGCGGGCTGATTCTTTGACTTCTTTTGATGCTTCTCGTTCAGAAACTAATACTAACAACCGCAATCTTCGTTTCAGCTGTCAAGGTCCCAGTCTCTCTTAAGAGGTCACATAAACATCTCAGTGCATTACATAAGGCAGACTGGCAGAATTAAATGTTGACACACCATTACGTGGTTAATGTCGAATGTTAAGTAACGATACTGTATGTGTTTGGTAGTGCCGCATGCCGGTAATCCAGTCAGGTAGTTCGGTGTATCCGTTTTATTGGACTGTGCGGTAATAAGGTGTTTCAATTTGTTGCTGGACTAAGGTCCATGTTCACCGAAAAGATAACGGTCTGATTATTTAAAAACAGCTGTCACTACATGTTCCCATACGTAAAAATGTGTTTTAAACAACGGTTTTTAGTTAAGACTGTCATCTTTTTGGTGAACATGGACCTAAATTGGTGGGGCGCTCATTAAAACCCGTATCTTCGATCACAACGTCAAGTCCAGTTATACGGTGCTGAAAAAATAAAAAAAATCGTTATGCATTTGTCTACATTTCTCGTTGAAAGAAATCTGAATTGCACGTGAATAATTATGCAAGAGCATTGTTTTACGCTGAAGACTTTGAATTGTAAGACAGCCGTTATAAAATGGTTGCGTGATTCAAATTGCATACCTCTGCAGTGTTAAGTTTCCATCATTTTAATACTCCTTTCATTTCAGACGATTAAAATACAAACGTCTTTCGTTTATCTTATCATCAACATCTGTAAACACAATAGCTAGCAGTTTATTTGCAAAAGATAGCGCAATTTTCTTATTTGCTAATAATTTAGGTCGAGTGCAAAACTTTGTTGTCTTCACGCTTTTGTCCTTAAAGTGAAAGGGATCATGCATCGTTGATTGGTTTTTGAACATCGATAAAACAGTTTTAGCATGTGCTATGTACATAAGTACTTAATTAATATTTGACATGTTTGTGTACATAAGTTATCATTTTGTTTTGAAATTTTGCGGCAAAAGTCATACTGTATAGTTCACAAATTAAATATACGACGAGTTTTCAGAACTGCTCATTTTAAAACTAGTTAAATAGACTAAACGTCTAGCACATAGCATTAGTTTATTATGAGTGATCTAGGAAGGAAAAAGAGACAAGACCTCGAAGACAAAAATACAACACGATACAATAGAAATGTAGACTGTTACAAGACCTTATTGTAATATGCAATTACCGGATAGAAGACTTCATCTGACAGTCAAAGCAAAACCATAGCAAGCAGCAAATCTTGTTGTTGCTCCACTTAACAAAGCAGCTGAATAACTAATGAAAATTATAAGGCTGTACTAAGTAATAGTCCTTAGCGAACAAGGGTGCTGATCTAACAGAACTTACTTAGCAAATAAACCAACGCATTTATATTCGTGACGACAGCAAGAAACCTAAGAAGTGCGCAATCTGGATTATCGGAACTAGGTATCGCTGAGAAACTTTGGCAGTCACATACATGCAACGTCACACACATAAATCTACTAGCGCAAAACAACATTTTTCTTTTCAAACGAAAACAACACCAGGTCTTCGGTGGAAAGTGCCTCTGGCCCAGAAACTCTGACAGAAATAGATGGGGGAATCCGGAAGTATCACTCATCTACACGGGTTGGGTTCAAGTCCCTTTCTTTTTAGAAATGGACAAGTGCAGCTGGTTTTTTAATTGGTTGTGCTCGAGAAAATAGAAGCAATGAACGGAAAACTGCGATTAAGTGTGTCAGTGACCGAGTAGGTATCAACTCTGCTCCAGTTGTCGGTGACCGGTTAACCAATTTGGTTTATTATCGTCGCTTCGTCCCTGCTTGAGTCCCGCGACTCCCGGCCTTATACTCGTATCATTAAACCGGGTTATGCAAGCAGAATGTATGACTATGCATTTGCATATTACCGATAATTACCTAAGGCAGTATTGACTGACGTCAAATTGTTTCCCATCATTCTAATGATGGGAAACAATTTGACGTCAGTCAATAAATTAGAAAACTGCATTGCCAAAACTAATTTAATATTGTTTTAATTTATTGTTCTTGATAACGTGCGTCACTGCTGAATAGTGATCAGTTGTATCTGCGACAGACATGAGTAACAATACTTTGACGTTTTACCATTTCCAAACTTGAACTGATAACCGTCTTCTGCTAAACCGGTTACCTAGTTTAAGTTATTCTAACAATGAGCTACGCGTCGGATTTGCATATCGATTTAAGGCCCCGGTCATCCGAAAAAAGCAATTGCTACACGCGTCGTTGCAGCATTGGAAAGGCAAAAGTCGGTTACGTAACCTTTTTATTAGGGTTCCGTAGCCAAATGGCAAAAAACGGAACCCTTATAGTTTCGCCATGTCTGTCTGTCTGTCTGTCCGCGGATAATCTCAGTGACCGTTAGCACCAGAAAGCTGAAATTTGGTACCAATATGTATATCAATCATGCCGACAAAGTGCAAAAATAAAAATTTAAAAAAACATTTTTATTAGGGTACCTCCCCCAGACGTAAAGTGGGGAGCGATTTTTTTTTTAATTTTGACCCTGACGTGTGATATATTGTTGGATAGGTATTTAAAAATGAATAGGGGTTTTCTAAAATCATTTTTTGATAATATTAATATTTTAGGAAATAATCGCTCCGAAAGTCAAAAACAATGTGTCCCCCCCCCTCTAACTTTTGAACCATAAGTTTAAAAAATATGAAAAAAATCACAGAAGTAGACCTTTATATGAACTTTCTAGGAAAATTATTTTCAACTTGATGAGTTGAATAGTTTTTGAGTTATATAGCACTTTTTCAAAAAAACGCAAATGATAACTTTGTTTTTCATACAAATACTATGAAAAACAAAGTTATTTTTGCTGACGAAAAATGTTGGTATTTTTAATGGTCTGGGAAGCTACGGAACCCTACAGTGAGCGTGGCCCGACACGCTCTTGGCCGGTTTTGTGTAAGCGTTCGGTGAAAGAAGTTGTCCCACCACTAGCAGCTGCAGTATTGCATACGGCATGACAACGGGCGGTCGACTCTGCGTCCATTCGCACCGCGAACTCCGTTCCGAGTGTAAACGAGTAATCGCTGATCAAACTAAAGTTTAATACGGTTGTGCAACCCGTCTATTTGGATCTGTTGTTTGTGTGTGCGAATGACTATTAATAAGTATGACGATAGATTGTTTTTTTTTGTTCAGATTTTGTTTCTGTTTCAAACTTTACACAGTTTGAAGTTTTCAAGAGTGAGTTTTCTAAATGGTCATTTATTTGACGCGTAGTATACAAATTGATGATGTTGTGGTTATTATCACAGTTTTTTGTTATTGTTAGCAATATCTGTCGTTTTTGCAGAGCTAATATTTGTAACCCGATCTCATGTTGCACCATATCAAATGTACACAGCAAACGATTGCATTATAACTTGCCTGCAAAAATTAACACATCGACCACTGGATTTTGTGAAAATATTTTCGCAAAGAGAACATCAGACCGTCTAATATTTGTACATTAAGCAAGGCTATTAGCCTTAATAACAGGATTGTTCATGATTAAGAACAATAAATATAGCAGTGTCGTAATAAACAACGTTATATCGCTGAAGTTAAGTCAGCTTGTTGCGGTAACGGTAAAGTAAATTAGAAAGCATGAGGCGTTACTGTGTCCAGTACGATGCGGTTCTAAGCAACGGGACAAGCGGCTGTGGTAGTTACCGTGCCATTTATGAGTTCATGGTGCAACCTGCACCTGACTTCACTTCACTTATTTACTTTACCATACACCAGTTGTACACAAATGCTACTTAGTTCGTGGTCCATGCTACTTTTGTTTCTACTAAGTAAACCACAAAAGGGCCTGTTTCACCACCTGCGGTTAAGTTTCCGTTAACTTATTTGGCAGATAATTTCAAACAAATGTTCCATTTTTAAATGTATTCGGATCGTGAAATAGGCCAGTCTGTTTTGACTTGAAAAACGTAAACAAATTTAAATTAATGTCATAGAGTTATGTGGAAACCTGTTTGTTAATACCTACTATAAATTGCAATGTTCGAATTGCTAAATATTTACGAACTTTATTCTGAAGTGTTTGGTAAATATTTTTTCCTAGTCACTTAATTCCGCTAGTTGTAACTATGACACAAATTACGTCGTATGTGACATCCGTGATGCATCTGATTTTGCGCACACTCTTCAAAAGAATAAGAGTCATTCTCGTTAACTCATGTAGGGCACCGGGTAAAGTAACTACCACAGCTGATGTAAGAAACAAGCAGTGTCTGACCGAAGTTTGATTTATGACCGAAACTGATAGATTGGCCGAAAGTAGCTCTATTGGCCGAAACTTCGGCCGGACACTAGAAATAAGATCAATGACTTCGTTCGAGTACTCAGTTATGAAATTACTCTAAATATAGACAACACTGACATTCCCATTGACATCCACGTGTTTCTTGTTAGTAGAGGCCGCCATCATCGTCTGCGATCCCTACAAACATCCGCTGTTTACCTACTTTGTTTACATAATATATGTATAAAGCACACGCGGCTTTACATTACTATGTAGATTAGAATTAAACAAAATTCGGCGTAAACAATTCCTTGTGTAACGACCATTATAGGCTATTTTTGTTTGGTACAAAATGTTTACCAACCCGGCCCTCTCGTTTCAGAAATGTTTGTATTATAGTGACCTCTGTTTTAAGTAACATAAGGTCGAGTTTGTCTTGAGTTGTTTCCTAGTATTGCCTGAAGGTGAAGCCGTTCGTGTGGTTTAGAACTTAAAATGTAATACTAAGCAATTACAACTGCCAATGGCCTCCGCAATGAATACTTATCTAGTAGATTATTACTTCTTAGCAATACTGCTGGACAGTTTATTGAAATTCAAATGAAAAACTACATTGTAACTAAATAGATAAAATGGTATACTTACCATAATAGGTACCACATAAAGATTTATGATTGTTTTGTCGTTTATGTAAAAATCTTATTCAAAAATTCAATGCATCTAAATTATTAAGAGGCCTGCGGAGCATGCGAATTTCATACAAACGTAATACCAAAATAATTTGTAAATCAAACATATTCTTAAGGTAGTGTATATTTATTTTGATTGGATTACAGAACATATACGTTCCCAAACACATATTTTAAATTTACACTGATTTAAACAAGAGTTATGAGATATTTTTTCTATGGAAATTTTAAATTCCTCATATCTCGTCTTTATATCATTGTCCTTTCAAAATATTTATTTGGGAACATAGATATTCTGTAATACAATCGAAATATATACACACTACCTTAAGAATATGTTTGATTTTCATATTGTTTTGGTATTACGTTTGTATGAAAAACGCATGCTCCGCCGGCCCCTTAAGTTAGTGGTAACCTACTTAAATGAAAATCAACCGTTAGTTAAGTAGGTACTTCAAATTCAACCTTTTTATTCCGTCTGTTGTTGTCAATTATCAAGTTCTGTAGTCTAGAGCAAAACTAGGTTGTGGGGTTTTGAACCGGACGCGTGAATCATTTTCAAACTTTACTCATGGCCACATAGTAACATTTTTGCGACTGACACATTTTCTAAACACCAACTCAATCAACCGAATATTATCCTTATCGCGATTGAAATAAGAAACATAGTTTGATTGCATGAGTAGTTAGCTGTACCTCTGCGTAAACCTTTAGTTTCTCATTAGCCTCGTAACAATCAAGTTTATTAGGTAAAGTAATTAATATTCGAATCAGCGCATTGTTTATGTTACTCATTGGAACACAATTATTCTAGTAATTTCTCTAAATTAATGGAAGTTTTTGTCAATAAGAATCGGTTGTTATAGGTACATCAAAATGTCATAAGATGTGTTTTGTTTAATTATGAACTATTATAAAAGCATTAGGTATTCTTGGATTCTGATTTCAATAATTACAATCTGAATTATAAATCAACAGAAAAATTGAAAAGTCATTGACCTTAATATTTCTGGTGAAAATGACGAAGACAATGATGATTGTGCTTGCATGATGGATCTCGGACAATATGTGAACAGATGATATTAAGGCGATTACATGAGCTAAACGCGAGTTTTACTCGTATAATGACTAAAAGTATATGATTCACTGCTATGAACAAAACCAGAAAAATATATGATATTCTTCAGGATATATTCTTATTCTTATTCTTTATTGCACTCAAAAATAACAACAAATATACATATTACTTGCAATAATATAGCTTATGTACAAATGCTAGTATGATAGTGTTTTGAAGACATAATACAATTAATTTGACTCTATAAAAAAAAATCACGGACTTATCTCTAAAAATTTCTTTCAACCAAAAAAAAACATACTAATATACATGCGACCATTCTGATTTTTTGGAAAATAATTCTACAAGCAATATATTAGCATTATAGTGTTTTAGTTTTTTAATCCAATCAATAGATTTTTTATAAATCGATCGAAACCACTCATTTCGCACTATTTGGCCCGCAGTGACTGACATAACAACCACTTTGTAGTGCAAGCTGATTAGAACTTTATTCTACTATATTCATGATTAGAACTTTATTTCATTTCAAACGAAGTTTGAACCACCACAAATAGCGTTGCTAATTTAGCTCATCTAGTCGCCTTAATAATAATGCAAGACGAATGGACTGCAACGTTGGTCTCGTGGTCCAAACGCGGCTGCTGAACAACCTGAGGTCCTGACTTCGCTTCAGGAAAATCTCAGTAGCCGCCACGGAGTATGGATTTGTGCCCAGTTGATGGCAATAAGCTCGCTCCACATGGGACTTAAACATAACTGGTGAAGTGTGGGTGTACTATAGGGACACCTCTAGCTTACCCTTCGGCATTACAGGCGTGATGTTATGTTGATTTTATGAGAAATGGCACTTATTCTGAGTTGGTACATTTTAACTCGTCATAATTGTGTAAATTAACTGTGATTTTCTTTAAATAGCTATCTATACTCACATGAACTCATGCTTTTTCCCAAGGTAGGCAGAAACTACAGAACTGACTATTTTTATAACAAAAATGAGAGAACTAGGGTGTTAGAATAAAGTGAAGGGACATCCTGTTCAATAAGTGATAGTAGAATATGTACCTATATCCTCCATTCTATAAATGCCGGAAGATTTCACCAGTTTAAATTAAAAAAAAAAAATGAACTTGCCAAACGAGGAAGGTTCTACATTTAAAGCGAAATTTAATGGTTTTCATACCCAAATAACCATTAACACCCTTTTAAAAAATCGCAACAAAAGTAACCAGTATGCGGGTTAAAAAACTTGAAACGGCAGACCTTCATACGGATGTAAAAATAAACCAGTAAACAGAAGCCAAACATGGATATGGAAGACGCATTTCCTCATTACAGAAGCATTTAAAAATGCAAAATTACGAGAATGATCAGACGCCCAATTATCTTTAAAATCCATCCTTCCCTTGAAGGCGTAAATGACCCGAGAGGCTGAGAGAGACCTGATGACAGTAATCAATGTTTTACGCTTGATATGAGGTAGTCAATGAAAGATCATTCTGTTCACACATTCAAAATTTCTTTCCGCAATCGTACGTGCAAATCACATGCGTCACACTTACCAGCCTCCTTTGATTTCTATAGAAATTACGCAACAAAAATGTATGTAACAAGCACGTGTGAATGTTATTGTTAAAACGTGAGTTATATTCCGTCGATCTCATTCAATTGAACAATCAAACGCATTTTATTGCTACTGTAATTGTACGGAACGTGTCCTCTTATTTTGTTTTGATGATCAATATCTTTATTGATTGAAGAATTACAAACATTCCAAGTGCATTGTTTTCATCACAAGGTGAGGCCAAACGTGCGTTTTTTTTTGAGCTGTGAGTCGCGTAAAATGAGTCGAGAGTTTACGCTGCATTCGATTTCATACTGAAGTCCTGTTTGTACCACAGGGCGACGCAAAATGAGTTGTACGTCGATGGCAAATTTTAATCAATAATATTTGGCCTAAAATTCAGCTATGCAAACTTCGTTCGCTGATCGAGTCATAATTATGATCTTCAAGTTCGCAGAGCAAGATGTAAGATGGGCCATTGTCTGTGGATAGTGGAGACACTCTGAAAACAAACTTGAGATGTTGAGATCCAAGCCATCTGTATAGATTGTCTTTGCTACGGCCGATTGGCCATGAAATTTACTTTCTAGAATTCTTTGAAAAAACTCGCAAAAGAATAGTGAGTAACAAAATATAATGTCCAAATTGGATAAACAGGGTGACTCACCCAATGGCAGAAAAACCCGAAAGCAATCGTTCTGATTTTTTGTTTCTTGTCTCGATACCTTCATCATAACAACATAACAAGAGTTCACCGCACCAGTTTATCCTAAAGGCAAGTTCAGACGTTTCACGTTAAAGCAGGTGTAAAAAGTAAATAATTAAATGAAGTATGTCCAGGAATGTCATTTTTTGTGATTATCGTGTCACCTTTATGTAACAATCTTGAATCTGTATCTGTTATTCATTCAAGAGCATCTAGACGAGTCTATTATGTTACCCTAAGATTTCAAAATATTTGTTTTACGTAAGCTGTCAGTATTTTGTATCTCTCAGTGTAAACAGTAGAAACATGTCGTGGTAATGAAAAGACATTAAATCATAAAAAAGTCATCATGAAACGGCATTGATGCCAACATAACTTATTTTGTTTTCCTGCTTTTCCGGAAGCTAGAGACTTTATTGCAATGTTTGACGTCTGTTTCAGCGTCTGCATCATAAAAATACTAATTGCTCGTTGAGAATTCGTCATAAGATCAACACGTGGGGCTTAAATTGATAATTATTCGATTAGTCTAGACTAGTCTTGTCGTAGCTACTGTATAGTAACTTTCATCAAATTTTCTTTTTTAACTTTTCTTAAAATATAGATTTACCCATTCCTTATAATCAGTAATCCTTGTGGACTACTAATAGTCGAAGTTTGTGTTTAAAATCTTTTATAAACACTCAACAGAATCTACATGTAGTGTGTAAGTATAACATTAATCGCACCAGTATGCCCTCACGGTCGGTGTTATCATGTATCTTTCCATGGATAAACCCCGCATAATCAGTAATCTGTTTATACAGATTTAACAGAAAATGCACAGTTTACTCAGAATATCACACCTTTCTGTGGTTGCTTTACCATACCTATAATATATTTATCCGTGAGTAGCGGACGGTGTCATTTATGGACAAGTTGTTGAGACGTTACCACGATATAGATAATTAGGCCGCAAGACCAAATATTTTTTTCGTTTTGAAAACTCAGACAACTTGTAACCTTAAAATAAAATCTGAAAAAAATATAAGAGTAAATAACGATTAAGTAACATCTTATAAATATTTACAGTGTTTGACTTCAAATATTTCTTCAAAAAATACTAAGAATGTGAACGTTGTAAACAAGTGTGTCGTGATATTAAAACTGTTAAGAGATACTGTGATGTGTTGACACAAAATGTCTGCTGGAGTGTGGGATCTGATGCCGTCGAGGTGTCGGTGGATCGAGACGCTGCGCCACTGCGGCAAGACGCTGCTGCGGAGGCAGAGGCGGCTGCTCAGGAGGTTGAAGAAGGTAAACTTGGGAATATAGCAGAGCTGTATCGTAATATCAAAGGTTGAATCGGTCTAGGTAGCATTGTTATCGATGTTGGTCGGTGGAAGCTTACCAATCATCTGGTTTTGATTGTAGACTCTGCTGATATCATCAAGCAACAGTGTGGTACATACGACTATGTATGTACAGTTGTACATATTAACGACAGCAAGTGTGTTGACGACATACAAGTAGATCTACTGTTCGAAATGATTACTAAAAAAAACCGGCCAAGAGCGTGTCGGGCCACGCTCACTGTAGGGTTCCGTAGCTTCCCAGACCATTAAAAATACCAACATTTTTCGTCAGCAAAAATAACTTTGTTTTTCATAGTATTTGTATGAAAAACAAAGTTATCATTTGCGTTTTTTTGAAAAAGTGCTATATAACTCAAAAACTATTCAACTCATCAAGTTGAAAATAATTTTCCTAGAAAGTTCATATAAAGGTCTACTTCTGTGATTTTTTTCATATTTTTTAAACTTATGGTTCAAAAGTTAGAGGGGGGGGGACACATTGTTTTTGACTTTCGGAGCGATTATTTCCTAAAATATTAATATTATCAAAAAATGATTTTAGAAAACCCCTATTCATTTTTAAATACCTATCCAACAATATATCACACGTCAGGGTCAAAATTAAAAAAAAAATCGCTCCCCACTTTACGTCTGGGGGAGGTACCCTAATAAAAATGTTTTTTTAAATTTTTATTTTTGCACTTTGTCGGCATGATTGATATACATATTGGTACCAAATTTCAGCTTTCTGGTGCTAACGGTCACTGAGATTATCCGCGGACAGACAGACAGACAGACATGGCGAAACTATAAGGGTTCCGTTTTTTGCCATTTGGCTACGGAACCCTAATAAAAAAATGGGTTCTACAGAAAATGACTGCGGTGGCGTTTGCCTGATAATGTGTTCTGAATGTCTTAAGGCGCTACCCCAGGCAAAAGCCGTTTTTTGTGCAGTTTTTTGGAGCCAACTCCTCTTTATCCAAAAGAAATACCAAGTAATAAAAATACATTAAATTTCTACATATTCTTAGACTGCAAAGTGGTAGTTTTATTTTTTATTTTAAGTCTCATAATGTGTAATAAATCCCCTCACAATGAAACCACAAAAATGAGAAAAAAATATTTATAACATGCTTCTTCTCGTAAAGTTAACATTATTTTGATTTGCTTCTTATACTAATGGATAGACAATTTAATAATGAACATAATGCTAGTTTTTTTTTTTTCAAAAGACGGAAATTTGATTTTATAAAGAATAAAAATCACTAATTTCGCACTATTCGACCCGCAGTGACTGACGTAAAAACCACTTTGTAGTGCAAGCTGATTAGAACTTTATTCTAATAGTATTTCAAACGAAGTTTGAATCACCACAAATAGAGTTGCTAATTTTGCCTGGGGTAGCGCCTTAACGTTCAGTACACATTTACTAGGGAAGTAAACGATGCAGTCAATACAAAGCGGCGCTCAGTTTAACTTTCATATTTAATGGGGTATAGTAAATAGATCTAGGCAATAACAGCAAGACCTGACTACAACGGTCGAGTCACGTTTGTCAGTGTATCGAATTTAAATATCAACCATTCTGCGCAAAACTAAACCCTTGTGAAAGGAAGACCGGAGCAATTCCTCATAGGCATTTACAACCTTTTCGGTAATAATGCGCATGCACCTAATTACTTTATTGAAGTAATCGTTGGCCAACAGCCAGGCTGCAAATGAATAGATCTCGTTATAAACGACTTTAAATCAATAGCTGAAAATCTAACTGTTTTTAAGTAAGTTTGAGTTTCATACTTCTGGTAACCTATTGGGTTTTCATGATTACTACTACGTTTGGATTGAGTTAAAACATTCATGATTTTTGCTCTGATAAGATAAAGAAAAGAAAGATTGCACCTGTAACTTTACTGTGCCAACATTTTAAATGTATTTTTATCCTTTCTTTCACTTCATTGTTAATTTCATGACGGCTGTCTTTTAAATTATTACATTATGAGAGACCAAGTTATTTCAATTTCAATTCACATGAATGTTTAAACTTTAAACTGTCACCTAAGGACAGTGACTTCATATTGTTCTTTTATTTTTTACTTTACGAAAACTGAATATTAATATATTCACGTATTAATTTATTTTTAATAAAATAACATGTGAAAATGCAAGTTTCAACATTAACAAAGTATCCATCTTTAGTGTTAGTCACAGTTGATCTGTTCGCGCAACAGTCACGGCCACCAGTACAATACCAAATTGTGAAATATCTTGTTACTTTATTTTCATTTGTTCATTGTCTTTGCACTATTTAATTAGCTCCGATGTCTTATTGATGAGTCAGTATCGTGCCTGATCAGTGCTCAGATTAACATCTGTGGAATTTGTTATGGTGCTCAGTACTTCAAATAGTCTATTGTTTTACTAATCGCTGTTGGGAACCGTTGTAAACATATCTTGTAAGTCACATAATATTTTAATTATCATGAATCTAATTATAACAAGTCTATCGCAAGGTTTTCGTCTTATTTTGTAAGGAAAGACATCTAATCTTTATCCTAAACCCATCCATGTTCCTTCCTCGCCCTTTACGTTCCGGGGCCGCGGTATCTCTTTCGAACAGTCCCGCAACCCCGGCAGGCTTCGGCCCTTGCGGGCCCCTCTCTTATGCTGACATCTCTTTGAGGCGCGCGTGGAACACGAAATAATCTAATCTTTATCCTTTGGACGCGTTTTTTTATCTTAGTGGATACTTTAAAATTAGTCATCTTTATTGCCAAACCCATCATCAAATACATTCGTCATCAAATTATTATCATGATGTACATGTAACCACTTGAGCTTTAAATGTTCTTATTTAATTCAGTACTTCAAATAAAAAAATCCATTTCACATTCTCTGCCTGCCAGTCCATTACTACTGCACACAGCTTAAAGTGGCTTCAACACCGCTAGTTTACCACTGAGAGCATCGTTGACCCATTTCGTTTTCGTCTGCACACTACTTGTGCCACAAGGTGAACATCTGTGTTGATGCTCTTAAACTGTTCCAATAGACTATGTTTGCCTCTGGTACCGTATTCACAAGTGGCCCATAACCCCAACTGCTCGGCGTAATATACGATGTACCTATGCGATAATTTTACGACTATAATGTAAGTAGACTCTTGACTTCGATTGCTAGAAATTAAGAAAACAAGCCACAAGATTGTTAGAACGATCACAGGAAAAGATTCGAACAAAAGAACAAGCAGACATTTTGATGCGAAGTTACTTCGTTTATAATCGAAGATTTTTATGTTAAGGACCCAAAGATTTTTGGGAATGTGAAAACCCTAAATAAACTTTAAGGTTTATTGTTCCTGTGTCATTGAGGCTTTTGTTTTACCCTTCCCATATTCCAAAGGTGAATTAATTGGAAGGTCCCGCCCTTTAGTAATATTCGTTGAAGCATTGACCTGCCTCTCCTGTATTAAGCGAAAACCTTCAGTTTCTAACTTCACAAAGATCGTTCCGGTCAAGGTTAGATTCGTAATAAATTTCAGCCGGAGCTCTAAATCCTTCAGGGATTCTTGGCTGTGCGTGAAATGAAAACCGGGGATGAAATTCGGATTTACGAAGATGTTAGTCGTGTGTCTGTATAATTAATTTACATGTACTTACAAAGAATAAATTTTAGGCTAGCAATTACGAAATGTGGAATGAATAGCATTTGTTTTAATGATATATTGAGGTATCTTAAACGATACGCCACAAACATCTTTTGTAAAGTTTAGGTGAATTTATACTTGTGACGGCGACGTGATGGTAATTTTTACGATTAAGTCCTCTCGTTGGCATTTGAAATTAATCCACATACTAAAAATAAAACGATTACGTAAGTTTCAAATGCTAAATATAATCTTAAACAGTTCTAAAAATATATCGTTGTACAGGTGTATTTACCGGTGTATGTTTTGCAAGCGCCGGGGCAGCGTTGCGCCACGCATCGGCGCGGGCGCGCTTGCCAAACTTCGTTGTTATTATCTGGGGATTTCACTTTTGCGAATCATGATACCAAATACCTGCAGATGACACGATTGCCAATTGCCTTGTAAGGCGCAGACACATGACTTTTAGTGATTTTAAATTGATCATCACGTCTTAACTTCTAGTCTAATTTCTTTGAAAAAATTATATGTTATACTAGCTTCTACTATTCTTTCATAATTTGATATGTGAAAATGTGAAGAAATATTTTTATAACTGAGTGTAATTAATTTGTGAAGTAATGTCTAACGCGGCAAAAAAACGATCATCACGCAAAAACTATCGGGCGTATTTGCATGAAACTTAGATCATCTCAAAGACAATTTAATGCCCTTTGTATTAGTATACGGCTTAAATCCGTATTTGGTTTGATAAATCAAGGTGGGTTGTTTTTTCGAATAATCTTGGTGCGGGGCTCCTCGGGGCGACGGGCGGCAGTGTATCGCTGACCATTCTCACACACGGGTATACGCTATTGCTAAACTTCTCCCACTCGCTCAAGGTCGTTGGCGTGAGGTAGCCCCTTAAGAAGATTGAGGTGCGCAAGACGTTGTGCATGCTGGGAAAAATATTGAGTACCTAGGTACGATCGTTTACGTGTTGTAACTCCGAAATATATTTTAGACATGCTTGCCTTGTAGAGGTGGCTACAAAATTGAACTCATTATGGGGCGCAATTTAGAGTATGAAGTTTAGTTTTTTATCAATGTGTTAAATTCAGGTTAAGATTTTAATCCACATATGGGTTCTCATTTGTATGCATTCGTTATTATTCATCAAACTAAAGAAGCATAAAACACAACCTTCGGTGCTTGAAGATTTTGCTAGTTTTTTTTAGAATATCATTGTAAGCTAATTCCGGTTCCCTCATAATCATTCAGGCAAATATTTGGTGTGGTTTAAATTCATACACATTATCGTCGTCGTATTTGCTTTGTCTGTTTGTCTTGTGTTTAACGGCCTAGGTATAGATTGAAAAGGATTCTGTACAAAATGGTCTATTAAATAACAACATTGTGGTTCGAAGAAGCATAACATGATCTAGGTAAATATGTATCTAATAAGCACTTTCCTTAATTATCCATTGTTTTAAGAGTGTCCGATGTCCATGCTGATCCGAAGTACGAACACATCGAAATACCTATTGTTTCTAAGAAAATGGTTCCCTACCTACCTACTACCGAGTTCACTGCTGAGGGTCTGCCACTTTTCACCCTTATGATGACCTAAGTAATAAGGTTGTAAACAATTTTGGTTGACTGCCACAGTTAGACTTTACTCACTGCTAGGTATTGGCTCCTTTTTAACTGAGCTGATGTCTATGTTTCTGTGCCTGTCTCTTTCAAGATTGTCCAGGTGCCCACTTCTGGGCATTGGCTCCTTTTTAATTGAGCAAATCTCCACGTTCCTGCAGCTGTCTCTTTCAAGATTGTCCAGGAGCCCAAGTGTGCTAATGAAATTGTCCCAGAATAGCCACTCATCGACGCCGTAATTGTTGATTTTGGCAGTTTTGATAATAATCTCATAATTGAATGACCTCATTAGGGATTTCCGATGTCTTGCTACTGCCAAGTCATTGGTCTGCCGCACGATCGTTCGGTAATCTCCTATTATTGTGGCATTTCTTTAGACCATTGTGAATTTAGGATTGGGAGGAGGCTACGGACTTTTGACAAAATGGTAATGGCGTTGTCTTGGTTTGGTTATCAAGTTTTTATTATGACAGATCATTGAAAATAGCAGACTTGGCCCGTTGTCCAAAAATTTCGTCATAATATGAAGTATATAGGTCGCTAACCTTTTATTTCCTTGTTTCCAGGCGTACCTACACAGTTGGCGCTCTGCGGACGAGCTGAACATGTTGGTGGGTGCGAAAGTCGGCGGCGCGACTCCACTGGTCATCGCCTGCAGAAATGGACATTACGACGTAGCCGAATACCTCATCGAGAGGTGTAAAGCGGACATCGAACAGCCTGGTTCAGGTGAGGTCTCTTACCTTATTTGTCATCTATAAATATACTGGATTTGAGACAGGTCCGTTGAAACTGAAAAAGCAATGGTTGTAGCTCGGAAATTCGTAGACAAGTGACATCAACCAACGGCCTGGACCCGAGTCGTGGATTAGGTACGGCCTACACTCCTACAGGTTCTCATAAAGAGGAGGGCCTGTGTGACCTGTGTCCGAGCAGTTGGAACGTTATATACGCTGATTACAGATTATTTATACTTATGATTTTAGGTATCAAAACGAACGCTTTAGAATTTTAGGTAAAATAATTACGTCTTTCAAAATGTCAACTAAATGATTAAATGAAGTCTGTTTAAAACACGAGCGTACCTAATTATTATAAATAACCAATGAAGGTTTTTTGCCTTTTACAATAAAGGTAAGTAATTAATTCAACGATATTTCGTCTCAATCAATGCACGGTCATTGTGCCTTTAAATACTTGAAAATACTGTGGTTACTGCGTTGAACATAACTTGTTCTTGAATGTTTTATTTAATATTATTTTTAATGTTCATAGCAATGCTATTAAAATGCAAAAAACTAGAAATAAATTGAGACTACAATAGAGAAAGAAATTGTACTTATAGTTTAGTCGTTAGTCGAGTTTAGTTGCGGTTTTATTTAGAAAAAATAAAAATTAACTGCAGCTCGATACGAGAGAGGTCAAACTAGGATGAACGTTTGACTTTGAAATGAAGTGCGTACATAATTTCTCAATAACGCTATTCCATTGTCTCGGTGTTGGCATCAGGTCAGGTGGTCAATACCGTCGCCGAAGAGTTTCGCCGACATTCCCAGTCGGCAGAACGTGTCGGTCAATCAGGACCTTAATTAATCACTCGTTTGTCATGTAAATAGGTACCTACAATTGTTTATTTGCTGTATGCCTGAATTGTCACGCGTCGTCGTAACGGCTTTCCAATTGCGTCAATTGTTTGGACAGAAGCCATTTTACTACAAATTGTTCAGCTGAAATTGTCGTAGCAAATATATCTTTTGTGTTTTTGTATAGCAACATGGGCAATAAACTTGTCATGAATGCTTGTATGGGTTTGTATTGTTCTGTGAACTTCTGTGGAGGTCATTAACATAGTAGGCGCTTATGTACCTACCTATTGTTCATGTTAAGGATTCAAGTTTATTGCACTACGCCTACTTGGAGATGTATTTCAATTACTAATCGGCTAGTGGTGTAGAAAAAAGGAAAAAGTTCAAAAAATAAAGTGGTGTCTGCCAAGTCTACGAACTTTCTAAAGATCCCCTTCCCCTTATATTATGTAGCTGACCTTTGTGGGCTTCGTTAACCTTCGGTTTAAAGGGAAACGCGAAAAAACAGTCATTTACATTTTATTAATAATTGTAATGTAAGTATACTTACTTAACTTAAACATAAAGAAAGTCGTAACTAGCAGTAAGTACATACTTGAAAAAAAAGATTACCGCATTAATCATTCAGTTCAAGTACGAGAAATTCACATACTGCCAAAACTATCTTAGAATCTTGTTCAGTAATCTAGTACCTACATCATGATTTATCATTACTCTAAAAATATTAGTCTTGGTTTTGTTTACTTCTATAACATAATCACAATATTCCGAAATCTTAATAGAAATAGCGAAGGCATCATGATGACAAAACTTTTCAAATACAAACAACGTATTCATTTAGGTTTTCATACGGCTTCTAGATTAATAATAATAATAACTTTATTTCCCAATTTCATGACAACATGTAAGAATGTTGTTTATATCGTGTTTAAAAACAAACCACTCACTTACGGGATATCAATAAAAGTAAAAAAAAAAACAATATAGGTAAGTAAGTTTAGTTTTAAACCGTGAAAGCCTAAAACAGTGTTTTAAATTAGGTACGAGACTACCCTCCGTACTAGTTACAAACTGTACGACGACGGCAAAGTAGTTCACAATAGGACAAAAAGTAATAGGACGTATTTTGTTTCGGGATCAGGACCAAGATTTCCCCAATAAATGTATCACAATGCTGTCTTATTTGACCCAATGGTTGACTGGTAGAGAATGCCTTGTGGCATTAAGTCCGCCTATGTACCACTATTGTACATGAAGTTTAAATAAATAAATAATTTGCTGCGCTGTGCCACAAAAACTGGGTGAGTACCTACATGGACTTCACAACACCACGTGTTCACCTTCAAAGCCGAAATATTCGGGTATAAACACAACGTACAAATCGATTACTAATAGTCTCATTGTTTGTATGCCCTTGGCCTTAATCTAACCAATACCCAAATAATATGTATATCGTGGACGTCTACATGGTCTAGTTCTTCATACTGTACACTTCACATCATGTAACGCTTTGAGTCACATCATCACATGTTACGATACCTTTCGTCACATCGTTATCAAATCAACACGGTCGTCAGTCGACGCACATCGACAACAACAGGAAGACGGTACTACCCATTGTCATGTTATGGTCTCTTATTTGCCGCGGATTTAAAGACATTGATACATTATAGACTTTGTATAATCAGCCTATATCGTTCCCGCTGCTGTGGGTCGTAATCCTCTGGCTCTGCAATATAGCCGATTTCTGTAATGCCCGGTTTTTGGGGAATTTTTCATAGTAGTTCAAAGTCAAAGTAATTTATTTGTTAAACATAGGTAGGAAGGGGGAGGGTAGTTCATCTATTCCATAGTTAGTGATAAGTTTCTGAAGGAAGGCGAAGAACTTTGCTTAAATAGATAACTCGATCAATAGCTACAATTATGTATAAAACAACTAGCGATTGGTCTCCTGCCCTGCTTTTTGTGCAACTCCAGCTGCACTTTAAGGGACCTTTCCGAAGCCACTACCAGCGCCGTCTATTTGGCTGAGCTTACTAACTTAAAGAAGTATGGGAATCATCAAAATGATGAAAAAGCTATCAGGCGCGTAGGCACCTACGAAGCCGATTCCTGCCGGCTTCCCTTCACGAGCAAGGCATGAAAGCACACTGAAGTAGTAGTGTCTTGTTGTATAGTGAAGCTATACTCATCCACGCACAAACACAATACAGTAGCATAACCTGTCTTTAACATTACTTACAGTGACATTCGACGGCGAGACGATAGAGGGCGCGCCGCCGCTATGGTGCGCCGCGGCCGCGGGTCACTTGCCGCTGGTGAAGCTGCTGGTCCGCGCGGGCGCCAACGTGAACTCCACCACGAGGACGCACAGCACGCCTCTCAGGGCCGCCTGCTTCGACGGCCACTGCGATATCGTTAGATTCCTAGTCGAAAATGGCGCCGGTGAGTTATATCATACATCATACATAATATTATGTACATTATAGCTGCAACAGAAGTAAGGTTTTGCTGTAAGAAATCCCAATTCTGGGTTAAGCTCGCCGTTGTATGTATAAGTTATTTATTTTAATTTTGTGTATATGTCACCGTAAAATTGTCAAACACGTTAGATTGTAATCTCTCTAGCGATATTGTAAACTCTCGAAATATTGTCAACTGAACATACGGAAATATCTCTGCCCCCATAATCGGGACTTGGGGCACCCCCACGTTAGGTTAGTTAAGTTCCTTTAAACCCTGCACTGTCCCTACACCGGGGCTCCGTCGACTACGCTTTTTAGGGAATATAAGTAAAGTGTTTTAAGGTTAGGTTATATTAATCGGTATTTCTCAGGAATGGTACATTATCTTTTCATGAGAGTGGTACCATTGGGCAAGGGGGACCCTTCCTTCCCTCCACACCGCGTGAGTTGACTACCATCGCATGCAATTCACGAAAAATAATGCGTTTTATTGTAAGCAGTATGTTCGTTTGACAATATTTCGAGAGTTTACAATATCGCCAGAGAGATTACAATCTAACGTGTTTGACAATTTTACGGTGACATATATATTTTTTTTATTATTTCTGTGTTCAAAAAAAAAAAAAAACTAGTGACAACTTATGCTAAAAACACTTACGGACAACGAACCACCGCTTATTTAATTCCTCGACTGCTAAATAAAATGGATCCTATCCTGAGAAGCAGTATAACCAAATCCAATATAAAATCAAAATTAAGATCATACTGTATAACGAAGTTAAAGACGACAACGCCAATATTGTATCTGGTTAGCCATAGCCGTGTGCCGTAATATAAACAGAAGACATATAGCTAGATATACATGCATAGCCGGGTTATGCATGTATATCTAGCTATATGTCTTCTGTTTATATTACCTACCAGCTGAATCAACGTTCCTAACAAACCTCTGTGGTTTTCTGGAACGTATTATTTTTGTCAATTGTAATGTTTAATGTGTTTTTGATAATAAAAAAAAAAAAAAAAAAATAATAATAAGAATAGCTGTACATGGATCTTTGTCCACAATCTGAGCAAACGCCTGTCCTGTTTTTCAATTCATGTTACATACAGCGCTCGCGCTCCCTGTAGAGCCAAAAGATCCATGAAACACTGTAGATATCTCATTTATCACGAGACTATCGCAAATATTTGACTTCTAGCTCTAGAAAGAAACTGTCATACCGATAAGACACTCGTTAATACAAAATATTACAAATTAGTCTATAAATCAGCAATTCTGAAAATCCATTTCTCCATTTCCAGACATAGAAATAGCAAACCGTCACGGTCACACATGTCTAATGATCGCTTGCTACAAGGGCCACATTAGAATCGCCAAATACCTACTGTCACTAAATGCCGACGTGAACAGAAAGAGCGTGAAAGGCAACACGGCGCTACACGACTGTGCCGAGAGCGGGTCTCTAAACATACTCAAGATGCTGTTGGGAAATGGAGCTACTATGGACGTTGATTCGTACGGTAAGATACTTTCACATGGTTCTGGAGATGTAAATAAAATTGGTAGAAAAGGACAGCTCCCCTAATCTACGCCAGAATGACCAGCGGGGTTATTGCGTCACACAGTCGCAACCCCAATACTATCATTAATTTCAACAATATATATTCATTATCTATTTGCCTGATATACATTTTCGACCAAACGAATTTCGCAATGGGTTAAGAATGTCCTTCACATTAAGGTCTTCGTCTTCTAGGGTGCTGCTCAGCGCTTCTCGCATCCATCAAATTCTCGTGACCTTTATCAAGTCTTAGATCCATGCTGACATATTGGTATAACTCTTGCAGGTATGACGCCACTCCTAGCAGCCTCAGTAACAGGCCACACGCACATAGTCGAGCACCTAATAAACGCGGAGTACGGCCTAGTGACGCGACAACAACGCATCGACGCATTGGAACTACTCGGTGCCACCTACGTGGACAAGCGACGCGACATGGTCGGAGCACTCGCGCTCTGGAAACGAGCCATGGATGACAGGTAAAATATTCACCATTTGTCCAGAAATAAGATTTTTTTGTTAGTTTGAACGGCCCGACTCCAGGTCAGAGGCCTCTCCAATTCTTTAGATGTTGTGTTTTTTCTCGTCGATTTTCGAGGAAGCTTCTCCTTTTGCTGTCGTGACCCCGTTTAGTTACCTCAGAATTGCAATCTCGCGATATATGGGTCCACAGCTGTACCGGCAGACATGTTTTGCCCAGGCTCATTTTAGTCTTAAAGCTTTATGCGCTAATGTTTGTTATCACTAACAATGTCAACGTGGCGACACTTGGGGGAGATCTATGTCCAGCAGTGGACGTCTTTCGGCTGAAATGATGATGATGATCATCACTAACATTCTTGTTACACTTATTCAGATTCCCTACGGATGGAAGTGAACCCATTCCCAAGCCGAAAGACATCCCGCGCATAGAAGCGTATGACTACGCAGTGGAACCGAGCAATTCGCAGCAGCTAGAGGAGATTCTCGCAGATCCTGACGGCATGAGGATGCAGGCCCTGGTCATCAGAGAGAGGATTCTTGGTGAGTTCGTAACTGGTTTGACTTGAAATGTGTTATTTTATTGTCATTTTCACAGGTTCGTATTTTAACTTTAATGGAATGCAAAACTTTTGATTTTCTTTTTATAAATACGATATGATCATAATTTACAAAATTGAATAGCAGCATCTATCATTGACATTTTGCCTTCATACTCGTATTTGTGAATCATCCACGAATATAGGTATGAAAATGACGCTTATTATTTTTATGTCTGCCTTCTTAGGTTGTGATTTCAACGGCACACCGGTGAAGAGACCCGATGAGTTTCGAGACTCAAATAGAACGCTCGCGATGTGGCTTAGAGGCGGATTGACCCTCTCCTGGGTTCGTCTCTGGCCCCTTGTAGACGCGCACGCTTTGCGTCGTCGCACACAGTTTTAACGACCCGGTCGTTACGACTGTGTCGCATCAAATCGCATCTCGTTCTGATTTATATGCAGAACAATGAGCGTCACAGGTCTTGTTCGGAGTTGTGTGTCACCTGTGTATAAGGTATGTGTGTGTAGGTCCGGCGCACCCCGACACGTCGTACTACGTGCGGTACCGCGGCGCGGTGTACGCGGACGCGGGCCGGTTCGCGCGCTGCCGCACACTGTGGCACCACGCGCTGGACATGCAGCGCGCGGTGCTGCCGCCGCTCTCGCCGCTCACGCAGAGCTCGCTCTACAGCTTCGCCGAGCTCTTCTCCTACATGCTGGCCGAGCGCGCGCGCCCTCCGCTCAGAGGTACGCCGTCACTCTATTCCAAGGCTTATTCCAAACTGATCCACCTCCTGTTTGGACAGCGACCTTACCGAAGAGACCATCGCGCTCACATACAACTGCCGTGGCGTCTTCATTTTGTTTGGCGAACCAGAACTCTTGGTCGCCAAAGAGATGATTTTTTTAGTTTCCCGATCGAGTGAGTGTAACTTACTGTGCAGTGATGAACGCGACGAAGCGACGATCGCTTATTTGCGTGATCCTGTGATGGAAACGGGGTACTTCGAGGTTTGGGAATTTCTTTGAAAGCCAGAAATGTTATTACTTCAACTCAAGCATGATTATAACCATCAATTACCTTTCCACAGGTCGCATAGTTCCCCCAGTGACCTTCGAAGACATTGAGCCCGTTTTCAGGAAGGCTTTGTCCGAAATACACCGAGGCATGGAGCTCCTGGACTCTAAACTCAGCATCGACAGAGAACAGACCCTGAGCACACTGCAGAGGGTGCTGGTGATCTCCTTACACCTGGCGGCGCTGATGGCGCGGCTACTCGAGGAGCCTGACTGTACTGAGGAGGTCTCGCGGAAGATACACACGGCAGTCTACGCTCTTGTTAAGTTAGATATTACGGTAAGTGTGGGACTGTTTTAGCACCTACTGTTTTTTTTTAATCTCGGTCAGCGCTTAGTCACGTTTTCCTGCTAGTGGGTCCAATATATGGAACTAGTTAAGGGCAGGAATTTTGACGTCGTCGCAGCTCAAAATTAAGAAAAGTGGGGAGAAACTGGCATCGTTTCTTTATTGGCTAGTTACTTATTCTGATACATTTATTATGACCTTTTTTAAACTTTTATAAATCAATGAACACCGTTTATTTTACACAACGTAAACATACCACACAGACCATCGTGGATTTAACAGTGTTAATAAATTTTAAAAATAGAACTACATTTGGTTAGGAAATCGGCTGCAGAAAATCTATCATATTATCAAGAAAAAAAATGCTGCTGTCTTACGAGTGTATAAACAGCCAGTGTGAATTAAAAAAAAAAAACTAAGCGGGTCCGCCCACAGCAGTGATGCGGTGTGTTCCATAGTTAAAATTTTAAATAGAATAAATAATTTGGCGGGATACTAACTCTATATAAGCTGTATCGAAATCTGTTTTTTTTCCAATATCTTATTATACCAGATTCTGTTAAAGACGAGGCAAATACAGTTATCGAAAATCTTTTGCCAGAAATTAAAAAAATACGCACAATAACTTGAAGTGGCGAGCATATAAGAAAATAAAACTACTATTTTTACTTTCCTTATATTCGAAATGAAAAGTAGAGTGCTTATCACGAGTGAAAGACATCAATTCCTACTCTGAGTATAGCCGCCCTCGCTGAACTCGGGCGTCTAAATACCTTGTATGGGAATTGATTCCTTTAGACCCTCGTGTAACAATGTAGTATAATGTTGCAGGTGCGCCAGGGCCGCTCTGCGCTGCACGTGGCGTGCTCGGCGGAGGGGTCGCGCGGTCGCGGCGCGCGCGCCTGGCTGCCCGCGCCCGGCGAGGCCGCGCCCTGCGCCGCGCACCTCGTGCAGCTCATGCTGCGTCTGGGCGCGCAGCCCGACGCACGGGACGCCGACGGGAACACGCCGCTGCACTTAGTCTGCAAGGTACGGTGTACGCAGCGGCGCCGAAGATGCTAGTGCAACAACTCTCTCAAAATAACGACAGAAATAAATCATTAGCAAACAAACCAACCTAGCTCTGGAACAAAAATATCGTTGATATGTGATATTTACAGCCCACACTGAGACCGCGTGTTGCTTTACAATTCACGATCGAGTCCCTCTCGCATTATAAAAACGGAATGAAGAGATTGACCAGCAGTTGCTATTATCAGATAAATACTCAATTATTCTAAAATGTTTTTGATTGGCATGTTTTTTTGATCTATGTAAATTTCACAATAATAACATTTTTTCTACACTTCCAGCTGAACCCGTGTCCCCCTGAAGTGGTCCGCGAGCTGCTCGCTCACGGCGCTCACATCGACACAGTGAACTTCGAGGGCGAGACGCCGTCAGAGATCCTGAAGTCCAGTGCGCAGAGCCTCAGCGCGATCGTGAACCCGCTGCGCTACACGTCGCTGGCGTGCTTGGCGGCGCGCACGGTGAAGAACTACCGCCTGCCCTACCGCCACGTACTGCCGCTGTGTCTGCACGCTACCGTCATCACGCACTGAGCGACCGACCGACCGACCGACCGACCGACCGAGCGGCACCGCCACCTACAACGCTAAGCTGTATCGAGCTCAACACTTATCGAACACGCTTACCGTTACTACCACTACAACAGACCGGGCACGATCGTCAACTTCTGATTGGTTCGAAACCTTTCCCCGTGCGTATGTTTCCATTGATGACGTCTGACACGTCGGTGACACGTGTCCACCTGGCACTGTAGATTTTGAGACTTGTAGTTTTGTTTGAAACATTATTTTAGCATTTTAGATTGGAATGATCAGTGTATATTTTAGGATCTTTTGAGGCTACGTTATTATACTTTTAATTCGTTGTAATACCACCGGATTTAATACCTTTACTTAACTGCCATACGAAATAGACTAATGAGGCAAAGGTATGATTTCGGGTTTATACTAAAATTGAGAAGTTAGATTGATATAGGTAGTCAAACAAGCGACTAACGTCAGCAGTGTAGCGTAAACTGTAGTGGAATCATTGAAATATCAGTTTTAGCATAAACTTGGTGTTACTCTGATGTCTAATCTATCACAGTATTTTAAAATCGGTAGCTCAGCTCAAAGCGGAATTTATATAATATATTATTATGTATCCTATCATTATATTTAATAGTATAAACTTCATAATTCTGTGAATTTATGTTTTATACTTAGTTTTTCTTTATAATTCCTTCTCATTGTTTATATTTCAAATCTACTTATAATTATTATTTCATAGCGTTGTTTTGTCTATTGATCGTACACTTGAAGTAACATTATTTTTGTATGTGTCAAAAGTAAAAAAAAATAACGTCCTTATATAATTGGTAGTATGAAAGGTATATAGAAATTAAATTTCAGTGCTGTGCCGTACGTGATTTGAAATAGATGTAATTATGTACATTGGAATAAGTAACATTGATGTTTTAATATATAATATTTATGTATTCTGTAAATTACTGTTTCTCGATACGTCTGGGAGTTTTATGTTATTGATTGTGGCCACCATTTTAATGTCACAAAATATCATAATGTTATTTTGATTATTGTTTGCGTGATAACCCGCATGTATATTGCTAATCATTAATGTACTTTGTCATCGTAAAGGTATAATTATGTAACACTTCACAATGATTATAAATAGATGAAGTTTTAGTAGATCCAATGTATGGCACTGCGTGTACTTAATGTTTTAGTTATGAACTGAATTATAAGACTTTTTCTGAACACGATACGGCCATAGTTAATGTTAATATTCCTGGTGTTTAAACTATTATTACTAGACTTCATCTGTATATAATCGTTGACTTCTCCAAGTGATATTTGCTTTTAATATTTGACTATGATATGATCGTAGCTAGAGTTCGGTTATTTCCACTGACACCTCTAGTCCCTTATTACTTAGTATATCCTGGAATACTTTATATACACATACAATCTTACTCCATATGACAGTGATCATCGCTTGGCGCATATATCAATGTAAAAACAAATTAGACATAAGTAGGCATATTAGAAATTAATGGAGATACGTATAAATTGGTATTGTATATTAGCAGAATGGGTAACGACAAAGTAAACTATTAGTACTGAATTATGATAAAGATGTTGTCTTTGTTCGTAACAACGGCATCGTTCGCTACTTTGTGTGTATTTCCTCATAGTATATTATAAATTTAGTAATATTGCGTGATTATATGCTAGTTATTTTTGAAATTAATAAAATGCTTTAAAATATTTGTTTTTTTTTTTAATAATCATATGTTTGTCTTACGCCTCGTTGATAACAAATTACGTAAAGCCGTGTACGCACGTACGAACAAATTTGTTGCGTTGCATGATACGCAACAACTTGGTTCGCACGTGCGTACCACTAACGAACATCGAATACTCTGTTCGTCAAACATGTTTGCAGCGATCCTTTTAGTAAGTTCTCTGTGGATGGTGTTCGAGGAGCTTTAGTAAATGTTGATCGATAACATCCAACAGCGCCGCCATGACTATTAAGATAGAGTTCACGACTGTTGTGCGCGAACTCGACTCGAACTATGTTCGCATTCGTGTTCGAATCTTCCATACGTACGAACCAAATGTTCAGATTTGATGTTTGTGTTCGCTATGTTCGTGTACGTACGTGCGTACGCGGCTTTACGTATGCTGTGACTAGTTCGCTAAATGATTTAATCTAGTTCCAGTCTGAACACTTGAGTTAAACTCGCCTGAGCGCCCATGCCTTATAGTGTCGCTCATACTATTTCAGAATACAGACACGCGAGCGTGCACTTGCGCGTTTAGTAGGCACTCGTGGTGGGATTCGAGGTTGTTATTCTTGGATGTTAGTAACCCAACCCAAGGGAAAACAATTTAAATAAGTCTATGTTTTGTTATTCATACAGTATCACGTACCAAATGAACACGGAATTGCAACATACTGTGTCGAAGCGAACTGAAATACCTATCATAAGATATGAAATAAACAACAATGTTGAGTCTCAAGTGCTTTGTATCCCTAAGTAACTAAACTATGTAGATCGTAGATAACGACGGAAGGGCTTGTTACAGAGAGGTCAGTCATGTTGATATCACACCTAGATAACAAAAACAAACGATCAGTTGTATGTCCGTTTATTATGGAACAATAAAAGATTATAATATTTGTAGTACATGAATATAAATGTACCAGTACAACATTAATAAAATAGAAAATGGTGGCAGATTATGATTAAAAATTAATATTGAATCTGCCGGTCAGTTTTGATCCAAAAAGAAACAAAAGAATATCAACCGTGGTACAGCTTCTTAAATTCCGGTGTCTCCTCAATCAACGTCTGCAGCTCCTTGAGAGCAGCGTTCGGGAACATCAACCAGATACGTTTAGCTTTCACTAGGTTGCTCTTCAGAACCTTAGCCATAGTCTCTCCGTCAGCATTCTTTATGTTGCCCATCTTCACTACCAGTTCGACGGGAAGCTTCTTCAGTTGGTACTTGCGCATGCCGCACAAAAGTGGCCAAAATGAGAACTGATCGATCAAATGCTCTGTGCCGCTTACAGCTGATAGGTACAGCTTACATTTGTCATCGTTGTTCTGATCCCACACCAGTCCCAGGACCTTCGCCTCACTGGACACTATGTTCGGGAATTTCTTGCGATTCTCGTAAGCATACCCGGCGGCGAGAGCAACCAGACGGTTGTAAGTGAATTCGTAATCCTCCACTTTTATGTTTTTAGCGGTCTTCTTTATCAGAAGTGGTGTGCTGGAATAATAAAACATAAATTGTCATAGCCATTTTAAGGGTCGTGAATTCATGACTTTCTTTAGTTTTTTTTACCACTCAATAAATAAAATCGTATTAATTAATTGCTAATGTAATTATGACTTCTTTTTGTGTTTTATATAATTCAGTTTTAATGACTTTTTACATAGGTAGTAGTAGCATTTTAAATACGAGCACTAAATTGACCTCTAATTATTATTTAATTATTTACGAGTATCAGTTTAACATCATTAAACGAGAGCTGTAAAAACAAAAAAAAACCCAAGTATTGAATTTAGCGAGCTACCACTCACTCCCCGACTTCCCGAGTGATATTTTGGAATAGCGAATTTTCAAGAAACTCTTGAAGACTTACTTCCTCTCAAGATTCATTCCTTCAATGACGATGGTCTTGCCAGGTTCGACGGTGCTGAGCTTCTTCCTCAGCTCGTAACCCTGCGCAAGGAGTCGCTCAACGTTGGCATCAATCCTCAGGAACTCTGCATCCTTGTACACGTTGTAAAAATGCGGCCCATTGAACGTGGTCGTGGCGGGGGGAGTCTTGGGCTTAGATGAAAATTCGAAGTTTTCCATGACTTGGTTGCTGAACAGAAAGAAGGCGACATTATGGGAACTATTTACAAGTCTGAGCAGCGGTGGCGGGCCCGACTTACGAGTAGTAAGTCGTGGGTTCGAACCCAGGCAGGCGCATTACTTTGTGTAATTTATTTCATTACCGCTGCTCTCAAAACGGTGAAAACATCGTGAGGAAAGTGGAACCAAAAATTCGAAGACAGTGACATCTACCAATCCGCATCTGGGCTTGCGTGGTAAAGCCCTCTCATAGAGGGGAGATTCGACCCACTCCCACTTCCCACTGCTGGGACAGCAGTGGGAACCTTTATAGGTTAATGATGATGATGATGACTTACAAGTCTCGCTAAACGTTATGGCTAGTCTTAACGGCGGCGGGCGGCGCCATTATAGGTGCATTCACGCCGGTTTTAGGTACTGTCGAGCAAGGTTTGCAGGAGTTACTGGGCAACAATGGATAACAAAAAAGAAATTTCAATAGCCGCAAAAGTAATTTGTTGCAAAATTTTGCTCTACAATAACTAAATTCGGTGTGGATGCCATTATAAGGCAGTTATAATGCCCAGCTTATCGTACCTATGACGTCATAAGTTCGTAGGTTGTCAAAATAATCAAGCCAGACTGTATCAAAGCTATTCTTTTGTTTAATATACAGGGTGGAATTGTTCAATGCCACCTGGAGGGAAATACTGGAGATGGCAAATTTTACTCAAAGGAAACATAATATATTCCTTTATTTTTAACTAGCCGATGCCCGCGGCTTCGCCCCCGTAAAATTGTATACAAAACCCTTCCTCTTGAATCACTCTATCTATTAAAAAAACCTGCATCAAAATCCGTTGCGTAGTTTTAAAGATCTAAGCATACGTAAGGACAGACAGACGGGTTTTGTATATAATTTTATACGTGGGCGAAATTATTAGACAGACTTGTTTCAAGTCTGCGCTCAGCCGCATTTGTTTCGGTATGTTTTTCATCAACAATCAGACAACAATACCTATCTAATCAGGTTATTGAAATTTCTTAAGGGGCCGGCGAAGCTTGCGTTTTTCATACAAACGTAATACCAAAATAATATGAAAGTCTAACATATTATTAAGGTAGTGTGTATTTATTTTGATTGGATTACAGAATATCTATGTTCCCAAATAAATATTTTGAAAGGACAACGATATATAGGCGAGATATGAGGAATTTAAAATTTCTATAGAAAAATTATTTTCTCATAACTCTTGTTTAAATCAGTGTCGATTCAATACATGTATTTGGGAACCTATATATTCTGTAATCCAATCGAAATAAATACAAGTGTGTATTTATTTCGATTGGACTTTAAGAATATGTTTGATTTACAAATTATTTTGGTATCACGTTTGTATGAAAAACGCATGCTCCGCAGGCCTCTTTAAATATGGTCAATGCATTTTACTGTTTACTATGATTTATTTACAAGATGTACAGTCTGCAAGACAGTTAGGTTCACAGGCTAGAAATCTTAAAACTATTATAAATGGAAAAGGGTTGTAATAAATCTGTTTGCAATTTCATCCAAATCCTTTCAGTAGTTTCTGCGTGAAAGTAAAACAAAAATCGATCTTTACAGACTTTTACATTTATAATAGTCGTAAGAAGATTGCTGGCCTGCATACCTAACGGTTTTGCTGACTGTACCTACCTATATAGGTACCAGCATAAAACCACATTATTTTGTCTTCTATTTGTATTTCTCAAAAGAGAAAACTGTTTTGAATACTTTTCTCTCCATTGTAGCCCAAAAATGATTTGATTGATTTGATAATTATATTTTATTTATTTACCTAAGTACTTTGCAGTAACGTTGTTCGTGTTCAAAGGTAAGGTGCCTAAAAAGGTAATACCTATCTACGTAACTGTATGTATAATCCACAATATTGGAACTTAATAGCTATTAAAGTAGCATTACAGTGTTATCAAAATAAAAACATCCTGTGTGGTCTGTACATCCATTTCCTATTGCCGTCAAAAATGGTAACATATTAATTAATCCCAGACCAGTGTTGTAAATAAGTAAACAAACAAAGAACAAAGGCTGATGATTATAAGTAACCACAACCTAGTAAGTAGGTACGTTTGTTCCCGTTGAGTTCCAACATTATCATTGATAATAACTTGGGTACAATTGATACCCAAGTTCTATAAATAAACCAATTTAAATCATAAGTTAGGTATGTACTTGGGTCAGGATAAACATTTATTATGTCGATAATAATAATACAATGTAAAACTTACCTATTTTGAGATGTCCTGGAAACAGAAAAAAACGCTATTGGAACAAGGTTCGTGGCTTACTGATTACTGAATTATTAATCAAATGTTTTATTGTCTAGAGCGAATAATGGAAGACCAAAGTGATTAACCTAACGAGTCAAAGGCGTACAATTAATCGACTATTTTTCGAATAAAGTCTAGTATCGATAAAACAGCGAAGTTTACTCTTTTCTTCATTAAGTGTTCTTTGGACACAATCACACAAGGCACTCAAATTAGTTGCCGTAAAACAATTACCGGAATCTGATTTTCACTATGAATACATTTTCTGTAAGTTGTAATCGTCAATAAATACGTTCTTAGTATGATAGGATGTCTCATTTATTTCATCGTCAAATAAGAGTTTACTTGATTTTTGAAACTATTCAGAAAATAGTTTATTTCTTGCGTAATTAGTAAGTTGTATCGCACATCGTCTAAACAAGACCGCCTTATTTCACGCTTTAGTCTATGGTTGGTTATTCCCTGTTGGCAGAACGGAGACTTGGTTGGCGTTGGTTGGCGTGTGACCACAGAACATAAAATATGTCTACAACGTATACTCCAAAAGAGCGTGTGACGTTTCGCAGACTCTGTAACCTTGTTTACTTACCAATTTATTTAAAGATTTGTTTGTATAGCTAACTAAAAGAGATCCACAATGAGTCACTGTACGTTGTGGTTACTGTTTGATAATAAAACATAGGTAAAGTCATGGTTTCGCGTTTCCTAAACATAGCGGATTAGTTTTGTAATACGCTCTCAGACCAATACTTTTATTGGTCTAAGGTAATAGGTACATAATGCTTTTGCAAGTTTGTTTTAAATGCTAAAGTTAGGAAAGAGAAATACTTACTCCATTATTTTGTCAAACCTAGTACCTTACTTTACATAAAATAGAAGTAAATAAGCATCCTACTTCTAACAAAACAAAGTTAACAAACACACACAACTTTAGCAATAAGTAGATAATAAACCTACAAATTAAGTCAAGAAGTTTCGTCATTACTGTGTCATTAGTTAATTTAATAAAATAATCCAGTTAGTAAAGAGAAGTTCAAAAAGCGCCATCTCTAATCAATCTTTCGAACTCGAAAGAGCCTTTGCATGGCAGTAGTACACGTGACTCTTCGACAGAGTGTGGCCATATTTGTAGTGGGGTGCGGCTTTGTTTCAAAAGTAAGTACCTATACGATGTCGACGATAGTCTATCGTGTTCTGAAATTCGAATTTCGATGTATGGCCCTCTAGGAGTACGGGGTACCTTGAAGCTATATGTTGTTTTACGAATATCGTTTTATGATACGTAATCAGCACTGGCAAAATAATATACAAAAAACCGGCCAAGAGCGTGTCGGGCCACGCTCACTGTAGGGTTCCGTAGCTTCCCAGACCATTAAAAATACCAACATTTTTCGTCAGCAAAAATAACTTTGTTTTTCATAGTATTTGTATGAAAAACAAAGTTATCATTTGCGTTTTTTTGAAAAAGTGCTATATAACTCAAAAACTATTCAACTCATCAAGTTGAAAATAATTTTCCTAGAAAGTTCATATAAAGGTCTACTTCTGTGATTTTTTTCATATTTTTTAAACTTATGGTTCAAAAGTTAGAGGGGGGGGGGACACATTGTTTTTGACTTTCGGAGCGATTATTTCCTAAAATATTAATATTATCAAAAAATGATTTTAGAAAACCCCTATTCATTTTTAAATACCTATCCAACAATATATCACACGTCAGGGTCAAAATTAAAAAAAAAATCGCTCCCCACTTTACGTCTGGGGGAGGTACCCTAATAAAAATGTTTTTTAAAATTTTTATTTTTGCACTTTGTCGGCATGATTGATATACATATTGGTACCAAATTTCAGCTTTCTGGTGCTAACGGTCACTGAGATTATCCGCGGACAGACAGACAGACAGACAGACAGACAGACAGACAGACATGGCGAAACTATAAGGGTTCCGTTTTTTGCCATTTGGCTACGGAACCCTAAAAAAGGGGAAAATATAACAAAAAGAAAAGTTATGAAAGGGGTCAAAGTTTGTGACTTTGGATGTAGGATTGAGTTGTCGTTGTCGTCCGGAAGTTGAGCTCAGTGTCCGGAATGCGGGAGGAATTCTAAAACTTCCGAAATTTACAACAGTGACAAAATAATACCAGTATTTTAAATGGAGCGACTGCCTATCTGACATTCTGACCTCCACAACCCTAATAATAGTTAATACTGGGTAGGTAGTATGATACCACTTGGTAAGACTGGTTGTCAGACTTTTTGGGCCACTGACTACCTGTAACGACTGCCAAAGATGGACAAATGACAGCCGGGACCAACAGCTTAATGCTTTCCGAGGCACGGAGACCCCATCCACAGACCAACCTAGGCAAGCACGGCTTAACCTAAAGATCGGCCCGAGCGGCTGTTATTATTTAGGCACGAGCTCCTCAAATCAATCAAATAACAAACAGTTATAATACTATCAAATTCTTTCGAATAATAAAACAAAATGATTAACATCCGTTACATTGTACGACAGAAAAAAAGGCCGCAGTTTTTACGGAAAACAATAATTTATTGTGAGGCTATACAGGATGGAAGGACATCAATGCACAAACGCTTACCACGGATTCAGCAAAAAGTGAAATAAAACCTGCTGTTACGTACAAAAGGGCACCCTGTATGTACTTGTATTGTATGCTATTACTGCCAAAGAGTGGAAGCAGACGAAGTCGCTGTCTTGAGCCAGTAAAACATAAACGGGTAAGAAACCGAGGTCTTCCGTGATTAATTGAACAATATAACAACGACGCACCTTTTCTACCCTTAACTTAGCAAGACAAGAGAACCTTCAAAACATGGGTGGATAAAAATAAAAGGCTCATAAAAATGTATGAGCGGCACAAGATGCGCAGCTAACAAGAGAAGGTTTATCGCCACTCGCCACTCGTCCCGCTCGCCCCTACTAGCCCCTCTCGCCCCCGCAAACTCGCCACATCGCTAGTTATTCCGCGTCACCGGTAATTGTGACAAATGAACGTGTTTCGTTATACTTACAAAATAGTTATAGGCGAGCGAGGAACACGGGGTTGTTGCAAATATTATGATGTTATATTTGGTGGAGAATAGAGAAATGGATTGGTAGGTGTTTGGAATGGTGCTTTTCGTGTTACAGAGGAACACTAATAGGTGAAAAATGTCTGCCGAATATAGGGAATCATATACATGCAGTGTGCCTAATTGAGTATAGGACGCTAGTACAATTATCTATTGTGTGGTACCATGGTGGTACCTATAGAATAAGGAACCGCAGAGAGGTCACACACAAAGTAGGTTTAGGTACCTACACGACATTTTTGTTGTTGTTGGTTTACACGATATTATTAGAATAAAGCATAATTATACCTATATCATGTGTCAGCACCATGTTTCCTAAGCATTATGACTTATGAATCTCGGGAGATAAATTGTCGTTGATTATACATTGGGATAATATTGTGGACAATTTGTACCGACAATAATAAGAACAAATTGTAGGACAAGCTTAAGTACCTAATAAGTTATTATTTGAATTGGTTATTAGTAATAACCAATTTGAAAAAGTAATTGTAAGTAGGTAGATATGCCTCCAAAATCAGCGGTTGAAAATCATTTAAATGATGAATTAGGTAATTACTAGGTATTGCATTAACACCATCAAGTCCGGCTGTCCAAAATCTCAGTTCAGTCAAGTCTTCAACATCCTTGGCTTGCAGACATACAAATCAATGCATGCGAGCCATGCGAGCTGGATTGATGGATAGGCGGAAAGACTAGTTAAGTACAACGGTTATATCAGAATTAAAGCAACCACAAAACACAACTATTTAATCCAAAATCATTACAATCAATTATAATACAATACAAGACAACTCAACCCTAAATTGCAATCGTATACAACATACGTAACATTCAGGCACGTGGGTCGAACGGACCCATTGAAAAAACTAGACACGCGCCATGTCGCAATAGAAAGACGTCGTTAAACAAAGAGGCTATTGTGCCCGAAACGATCCCGGGTGGGCAGTTATTGTACAAATACGGCTGATTCGCGGAATTCGCCGGGAGACGCTTAAAATTTGCGGGAAAAAAGGCGCGCTCGGGTAGATACGGCCGATTGTGCCTGATAGGGTTGATACTCAGGGCTGTTTGTGTTATGGGGTTAAACAATAGTTAGTTAAGAATGATTATTTTTTATTCGATGTCATTTTTTGTCGTAGGTAAAGGTAAACCGTAGAGATATTGTTATTGAAGTTTTTTATTGCATGACTCAAAACTCTTACCTCGTTGAATTCCTATTTATTAGTTTTCAAAATCACAAATCAACGTTCAAAGTCAATTTCACAAATTAACGTTATTTTAGACATATTATTATGTCCTATGAGAATGTCATGATCCATTAACCAACGATGTCTCTTAAAACGTCAGAAACTACCGACGGACAACCCTAATATGTCTCCATTCTCTGTTATTAATAACGGCAGCATATTACAATTCAATTTGAGCGGTCCGCCCCCGCCCCCCCCCCCCACTCCAACCCGTAATCCTTGCGTATAATCTGCCAACAGATAAACTGAACACAATTATATTAAAAGCCAACATGAAAATTTTGCCAAATCTCTGGCAAATGCTATTAAATCGACGTCTAATAGCATTGTCAGCTGTTACACACGTATTAACGTGTTCCATGAGCTGAAAAAAAAAATACTCGAGTTTTGCAGGGTTATGATTTCACCAATTATTATGATTTGTATACCTACATATTCTACGGTTACTTCCAATCTGCATGATTCCACTTGTGGGCGACGGCCTCTTCCTATGATTTTCAGTTGTAAGCTCTTTCGATCCAAGGCTTATATGATGTACAACTGATGGTTTATTTACCCAGATCTTCCCGTCATCTTCAATGGGACCTGATTGAGGATAGGTACTATCAGCCAATGTAATCTCTTACCACCCTAAAGACTATTCCCTATATACAGGCGCCTCGGCCACTATAGAAGCGGTTATGTACTATCGGCCATTACAGTATCTGCTTAATCTGCAAAAACTAGTGTCAAATACTTTTGTTTCCAAGTCGTGGTATAGTTTTTTCAAATCGCAAGAAGAAGAAAAATTATGTAATGTTCCATATTTGCGTCCCTGAAGTAAACAATCTGATATATTTACAAGTGTTCACGGATGGCGGGCTGCGGGTATCGGTTCTCTCATTTAACGTAATCGGTTTAGTATAACCAATGCTATTTGTCGGTACACTGGACGCGCCCTTACGGCGCGCGGCCATAAGTAAGTGCTGCAGTGATTGTTATGGTGGCTTTGTGCTTACGTTCTATAGATACAATGTAGACAGATATTGGTTAAGATAGAAAATGTTTATTATATTAGAATAATACTGTGTGGACGAAGAGTGGACGAGTGATTTGTAATGCGACAGAAATTCATTTGACATTATAAATGTGCTTACATAATTACTTAGTTTAAATAAGAAATAAGGCAGTCCCCTGTTCCCGCTAACTCTGGCAGACATAACTAAAAGTGTGAAGGCGCTCTACGACGAGGCTCCAGTTAATTGAATACCAGCCGCTACCATTGGAACTGGAAACGAGAGAACATACATTATTTAGCGATTGTTCCTCTTACTATGACGTCTATGGCTTGCGATGCTCAACGCGCTCGTGGAGACCAACGCTTTTTTTTTCGGATGGGAAATCATCAAATGACTCCTCCCGCTCTGGGCAGAGCAGAAGGCAGTGTCAGACTTTTACTGACTAAAACCCATCCATTTTCCTTCTTAGTCATTTGTGTTCCAGGGCCGCGGTATCTCACGAGCAGAGGGTGGATTGTAGACTATCCCTTGACGGGTTAATCATATCACTATTATGTGAGTTTAAAGAAACTGTTTATTATAATGTATTGTAGGTAAAGAACAGAGTAGAACAATACTTCCAAGCGTGGACAAGTAGTAGCACTCTGCGAGCAGCGGTCCGGAAAGTTAAAACGAGCCCCGCCTCCCCCGGCCTCTCACCCACCCCCTGCGCTCTCCGACGCGAAAATTTTGCACAATTCAATTAAAAGCAGCATTGTTTTCGTTTTTAAATATGTCTGAAACAATAAAGATTCAATGTTTCATCGTTGTTTAGGCACCGAAGCAACGTATGCCCCTTTTCAGGTTGAGGAAACCAAGTTATTTCTAGACAGAATTTAGGTAAACTGCCAGAGGGTCGCCCGTACTGTATTTTACCTCTGCTGCACTCTTCAGGGTTTACAAGCGTGATGTTATAAAGTTTTAAGGTAAGTTCACCTATATTTGGTCATGATCAATATCTCACGTCGAAGACAGTGCAGGCTTAATTATAGGGAACCTTATTCGAGTCTTGAAGACACCTTGTCTGGCTGCTGGCGCATTTCTGTAGCTCTGCAATAATATAAAGGTTTCAAGGAATTATATAAACAAAATTTCCAACATACTTTCTACGAATTTCTGATGAGCATTATAATATAATTTACCTGTAAGTGAATAACTGGGATTGCGTTTTGATGCAATCAGATTCAGTTGAGTTTCTATATATTTCTTCTTCAGTACCTACTGCCTAAAATAAGGAAGTCAAAATGTCCTTATTTATTTGCTAAAATCTGTCTTTTGTCAGTATTTTTGGAAACTCTAAATGGAAACCCTACCCAGGAGTAGGAGATGGTAACTGCTTTAAACAATTAGTGTTAAGTTCCTTTTTAAATGATTTTTACAAGTTTCTAAATAAATGTTTGCCGACCCTTTATATTGAACAAAATATCTAACTTTGAATTTAAAACTTACAACTGTGCTAGTCGAACTACGGCTACATTCTCCCATCCTCCATACCGATGACTCTAAGTAATATTGTTTATCAAGTTATTTAATATTAAAGAGAGCTTAATCACTTTGTCGTGTGTTTGTCCGTAACCTGAGGCGGCCGGCGGGTGTGGTTAGGCTCTTCATTAGTTAATCTATTGGCATTACATAAAACCCGCACTTTACCCGCGTCGCTGCTTATTTTCAACCGACTTCTAAAAAGAGGAGGTTCTCAATTCGTCTGTATTTTTTTTTTCGTGTTTGTTACCTCAGAACTTTCGACTGGGTGAACCGATTTTGATGATTCTTTTTTTATTTGAAAGCTGGTGCTTCCCGTTGGGTCCCATTTTAATTTGTTGAAAATCTGATGCTGATCTTCGGAGATATACAATGGAACTCTTCAAAAATAGACGGCAAATCTGCAGTGATTGCTGCATCCGCTTGTAGGTTCATTGTTTATACTACATCATGACGTAACATCACGCCTGTATGCTCTGAGGGGGTACGCAGATGTGTACAATATACCCAGATTTCGACAATGTTTGTTACCTCAGAACTTTCGACTGGGTGAACCGATTTTGATGATTCTTCTTTTATTTGAAAGCTGGTGCTTTCCGTGTGGTTCCATGTCAATTTGGTTAAAATCTTACGCTGATCTTCGGAGATATAAATGGAACTCTTCAAAAATACACGGCAAAGCAGTAGTAATTGCTGCAATCGCTTGGTTGTTTATTGTTTATACAGCATCATGACGTAACATCACACCTGTATGCTCTGAGGGAGTACGCAGAAGTATACAATACACCCATATTTCGACAGTAAGACGTGTAAAGTTCCATTCAATGGGATCCCGGAGAAATAGAGGTACTTAACTCCTTAACTTTATAGGCACACCAGAAGCGGTTTGGGTAGTTTTACGCAGAGTACTTTCTCGGAGTGATCCCATTTCGATTTGATAAAGATCTGGTGACTTCGGAAGATAGGCAACTGAACTCCTTAATAAATGATAGCAAATGTAGTGGGATCGCTGAAGACTCACGTCACGTTACTCGCTGATAATGTAGTTATCTATTGCTGAAAGGTTTTTTCAAATCGGTTCAGTAGTTTCTATGTTTATTATCGTTACATACGGAAATATAAAAATACAAATATTTCCTATTTATAATATTAGTATAGATTTCAGTACATTAACAAAGAACGTAGACCAGTCTGGTACGCTCGATTTGACTGCATCTTTAATACTCTAGATGTAGGTATATCACTTTTTACTAAAGTATAAAACAGACCGCAAAAGCGAAAAAAAACCTTAATAAATGACTAAAACAATATGACTATGCTTATGAACACAAGCAAAATAGAGGTAAGAACGGATTATGATCTAGTGTTAGTCTATATTAGCATTAGGTGATCAAATAAATATAAAGAAATAACAACGTGTGCTCACTGTGCTCTACGAGGGTTACGCCGTAGTGCTACGAAGCCTACGCGCGGCCTACGCCTCTACGAGAATTTCGTCAGTTCATTGCTACATAAAAACTTTTTTGCAAAAAATATAACCGACTTCACACAAAAAAGTGAAAAATAACTTTAGCTTCAGAAGTCGGTGACCTTTGTTTGATTGATTTAGTTTTTTTGTCACCGACTTCTGAAGCTAAAGTTATTTTTCACTTTTTTGTGTGAAGTCGGTTATATTTTTTGCAAAAAAGTTTTTATTTTTCACTTTTTAGTGGTTCACATGTGCTTACCCTTTCACAGCGTATCGGTGTGATTTTTTGTTATGAACTGGTGTAAACAATAGACAGACGTGAGTCTTCAGCGATACCAGTACATTTGCTATCATTTATTAAGGAGTTCAGTTGCCTATCTTCCGAAGTCACCAGATCTTTATCAAATCGAAATGGGATCACTCCGAGAAAGTACTCTGCCTAAAACTACCCAAACCGCTTCTGGTATGCCTATAAAGTTAAGGAGTTACCTCTATTTCTCCGGGATCCCATTGAATGGGAGTTTAAACGTCTAACTGTCGAAATCTGGGTGTATTGTATACTTCTGCGTACTCCCTCAGAGCATACAGGTGTGATGTTACGTCATGATGTTGTATAAACAATAAACAACCAAGCGATTGCAGCAATTACTGCAGTTTTGCCGTGTTTTTGTAGAGTTCCATTTATATCTCCGAAGATCAGCGTAAGATCTTAACCAAATTGACATGGAACCACACGGAAAGCACCAGCTTTCAAATAAAAGAAGAATCATCAAAATCGGTTCACTCAGTCGAAAGTTCTGAGGTAACAAACATTGTCGAAATCTGGGTATATTGTACACATCTGCGTACCCCCTCAGAGCATACAGGCGTGATGTTACGTCATGATGTAGTATAAACAATGAACCTAAAAGCGGATGCAGCAATCTCTGCAAATTTGCCGTCTATTTTTGAAGAGTTCCATTGTATATCTCCGAAGATCAGCATCAGATCTTCAACAAATTAAAATGGGACCCAACGGGAAGCACCAGCTTTCAAATAAAAAAAGAATCATCAAAATCGGTTCACCCAGTCGAAAGTTCTGAGGTAACAAACACAAAAAAAAAAAAAAAAAAATACAGACGAATTGAGAACCTCCTCTTTTTAGAAGTCGGTTGAAAAGGTTGTAAATTGTAAAGTTATATTTCTTCATACCTACAGCACATCATCTATATTAATATTATAAAGCTGAAGCTGAAAGAGTTTGTTTGTTTGAACGCGCTAATCTCAGGAACTACTGATTGAAATTGAAAAAATCTTTTTGTGTTGGATAGTCCATTTATCGAGGAAGGTTAAGCTATATAACATCACGGTACAACCAATAGGAGCGGAGCATACATGAAAATTAATGCAACAAAAACGGGGAATATTTATTCCTTTTGTGTTTGTTACCTCAGAACTTTCGACTGCGTAAACCGATTTTGATGATTATTTTTTTATTTGAAAGCTGGTGCTTCCCGTGTGGCCATTTTAGTTTGGTTAAGATCTGATGCTGTTTTTCGCAGATATTAATGGAACTCTTAAAAATTAGACGGCAAATCTGCAGTGATTGCTGCAATCGCTTGGATGTTTATTGTTTATACAACATCATGACAGAACATCACGCCTGTATGCTCTGAGGGGGTACGCAGATGTGTACGGTCGAACAAGCTAATTGGTTTTTCCAGTTTAATCCACAAATTAAATTGTAAAGTGTAAACCAAATAGCTTGTTCGACCGTACAATACTCCCAGATTTCGACAGTTGGGTGTAGTAAGTTCCATTTATTGGGGATAAGCCTATTACCGTGATATGTACTGTTTTTTATGTTATTGGAAAGGGTTAACTTCATGTTAGTAGTTGATGAGTGTTTGGTTAGGTTCTGATTATGGGATCCATGACGTAACGGAACGGAACTCTGCAATTCTTAGGAGCAAATTTAGGATACTCGGCCAAATCTTTTATAGGCTACCCGGATATTTGAGTCACCCGGATACATAACGTCGTTGTGAACCGACTTCAAAAAGGAGGAGGTTCTCAATTCTGTTCCCCGATTACTCGAAGATGGCTGGACCAATTTTGTTTTTTTTTATTGTTTTAAAGGGTTTACAGGTGGTCCCATAATCATCAAGTCAGGATACTGATGATGGGATCCTGGAGAAATAGAGAGAACTCTTCAAATTTTATAGGCACACAAGAAGTGATTTGGGTAGTTTTAGGAAGAGTACTTTCTCGGAGTGATCCCGGTTCAATTTGATACAGATCTGATGAAGAATTTCAGAGATAGGCAACGGAACTCCCTAATAAATGATAGCAAATGTACTGGGATTGCTGAAATCTCATGTCTGTCTATTGTTCACACCAGTTCATGACAAAAAATCACGCCGGTATGCTGTGAAAGGGTAAGCACATATGAACCACAAAAAAGTGAAAAATTAAAACTCTTTTGCAAAAAATAAAACCGACTTCACACAAAAAATTTAAAAACAACTTTAGCTTCAGAAGTCGGTGATAAAAAACTAAATCAATCAAACGAAGGTCATCATAACCAGCGCTGTTCTGTGGGCTCCCCATAGCACAGCATCATGCTGAGTGGTTACCTATTTGTCGCACTCACGGCGTGCATTTTTTTTATTTTTAGGCCGTTTTGTCTTACAATTAATTATTATAATTTAAATATTGTTGTGTTAATTTTCTGTTGTAGTCTAAATGTTTGGATTAATGCATTGTATGTTTACTTTAATAATATTGTATGTAATGACTTTGCGACGAATAAATATTTTTTCTATCTTCTTATTTTTTCTTTCTACATCTTTAATGTGACGCAGACGAAGTTGCGTGGGTTAGCTAGTAATATTATAAAGAGGTTGTTTGTAAGTTTGTATATAATTAGGTGGTAATCTTCCAAAGTAGGTATCTACTCCTCCGATTTTAAAAGTTCTTTCACTGATGGAAAGCTTCACTATTACTGAGCGTTACAGGATATAGGAAGTCGAAGGAAGAATCAAGTTGATCATAAAAAATATTTATTAAGGTAGATAGACTAATGTATACACGGTACCAAGGAATTCAAAGAGAAAATATTCATTTCACATCTATTCGCTTTCTTCACCTCGGTAGAAACAAGATGAATTGTGAACAACATAAATCGTGAAGTATTTCCAACGTTATTTATTTACCGCAAACATGAATTGCCAGTAAGTCTCAGCAGTTAAGCACCCAATTATACGAAGCTCACACGCGTATTTGAAAGATCAATAGCAATCTTTAAAATCTAAATACACGGAAAAAATCCGCTATTAATTGGTGCCGACTTTACAAGGTTGGGGCAAAGTATAAAAAAACACAAGTAGGGTATCTTCATAGAAACGCACCGCGCGCGGCTTGTATGTGTGCGTCATACTATCTTTACGTCGCCGCACGCACACTCTAACAAAATCTCGACCCGTGTCTTACTGCCGCCAGTCGAGGCTTGCACACCGCACAAAGTTCGCGCGTCACGGCATAAAGGCATACGTAAATAAATTAAAAATGGGTGATTATCGCAGGAGAACCTATTGCTGTGTGTATGGGTGTCTAAATAATTCAACTATTCCAGAGTTGTCTCTGTTCAGATTACCTACTGAACAGGAAAGGTAAGCAAGTCGCTTATTCTAGCATATAATTTATTATTGGTGATGAGATACCTAGTTAAGTATTTGTTTGTTGTATTAGTCTTCTATTAGACAGACGAAGTAGGCAGGTCTACTTTCCCACTAGAATGTTAGGTAGGTAGGTACTTGATCTGACAATAGATTCTTTGACTTTGTTTACGTTGAGTTATGCCGATTTCTCAGTATTTTAGGTAGGTATAGTAACTAAGTCCATATTTAAAGTTATAAAATACGTAATTTAAAATGATTGACGAATAGGGAAGACGACAAAAGAAATCTAATTAGGTAGTCCGTCAGTTAGACAAACCAAAATTTACGAACGTGACGCCTTAGTATAATTTTGAATGAGTTTTGAATGACGTCACGAGCCCCCACTCCCGAGTTTTGCTGCGTTTTATCTTAGTATTGACCATTGATTTACAAAACCAAAAAAGTACGTGTCCATTATTAATAATTACTTATCCATCAAAATTTTGTGTTTTGAAAACTTGTGATAGGTACGAGTACCTACCTAATAATTTTATGTCGTAAATAAGTATTTTTTTGATGGTATCTTATTGGAATCTTCATAGTATTATGATGAATTAGCATCATCACAATTTTAAAGTCCAATATGACCAAGAAAAATGTAATTTAAAGTTTTGTGTCACATATTTACGTAACTTGAAAAGGTGATTTTTTGTTAATTAAGATATTATGACGTTGAAATTAGTGTAAAAACGTTGGACTTGGCTTAAAACCGATATCCATGCAAAAATCATGTAAATCGGTCTAGTAGTTTAGGAAATATAAGGTAAAACAAATAGTAAACATTGTGTTCATCGTAAATTTCACACGCTTTGTTGTAGAATATTTTTTTTGATAATAGTTTTTTGATCATATAGTCTCATAGTCATTTAGGTCACATAAATTGGTGGTTTTACTATGTTTTTCTAAATAATATTTTAGTCACTTTACTCCTAATGTAGGTATATTAAATGTGCTTTCCATTCCAGACGCCTTCAGTGGCTGCGCTTTAATTGACCAACAAGTTTTTATTGTAAGATTTTAACTTTATACACCTTCACGACCCGTACTATTCAATCCATTCATCAGAACAATGTTTTGAATGCGTTACAATCTTTTGAAAGATAGACCCATCCCCACACCTCTAAATTTTAAAATAAGAGAGTAAAAAAAAATATGCCGTAGATCTCAATGAAAACCAGACAACACATTTCTAGGCACTGAATTTAAATTAAGCTAAAAGTGACAACCCTGAGACAGGCAAGTACGGTAGGTAATTATAACGCGGATTGAGCTTTAGTTGCACTACTGCTCCTATTTATACTATGGTTGGGGCGTATTGTACGTCCACGGACAAGGCAAGCTCAATGTTGATGATTTGAAAAAAGAATTCTAATTATCATGAGGAATTAAAAATGGCGTAACTGTGTTTACGTGTGTTGAAATTTCAATCTTAAGGTGGCTGTGTAAAGTCTATTTTGGCGTGAACTTGCGTATAATATGGTCATAGTTTTAGGAGATAACACCGTGGTCGCGTGCGTGTAATCCTTTCATTGTAAATATTTAGCCAAATAAAAATGTGGTTGGTGATTCAATGTGATGTCTTACCTGAGATTTTAAGTACAATTAAATATAATCCCTAACCCGACTCAATTTAAAAACCATAAATTGCCTCTGGTGGACCATCCCAATGTTCTTGAAACTTGCGCTTGGGAAATCGTAATGGTTTGGAGCGTAACATTAACATGCAACAGGGGCGAGCATGGACATCGACCTGGCATCACTGAGGAATTCCTGCTGGAAAAACCCAGTAACAATTTGCCCAACCTGGGATTCGAACCTAGCCGGGGATGCGGGACTCTACGAAAGAGATACCGTGGCCGGAACACAAAGGGCTAAGGAGGAAAGGGACATAGATGGGTTTTAGTCAGTAAAAGTCTGACACTCCCTTCCGAGTTCCGCTCCGCCCAGAGCGGGACCTCATTTGATGATTTCCCATCAGAAAAAAAGTATTCAAGTCCAGCAGTCGCGTTTGCGTTCACTCGACCAATGAGGCAACCCTGATAAGACAGCAATGGTGTTATCTTGTTTGGTATGGCCAGGTGTTTGGAATATACCTGAGTTATTTCTTACTTTTATACTTATAAACCAAGGGAGATTAGGTTACTTAAAAAGGTAAATGATAAATTGAACTTATATCTCTTTTTAGGTCAAATAATCAAAAGTCGTGTTAAGCAAAAGACCAAGAAAAAAATAAAAAACAAAAAATTACAATCACTCGAATCCATATAACAAAAACACCAGTATGTATAAAGTAGCATTCATTAATTGTTGTACATTTGAGCGTTTATCAATGAAAACATCTGACAATAAAGCGGGGAGCACACTGCACAGTGATGACAACGTAAGGGCTGGTACACACTCGACAATGGCAAACAGTCGCGGCGTGACGACACTTCATTATATCGGTATTGAACATCGATGCTAGTGTGGGATTGCATGTCGATAGATTATTGTCGATGAACTTTAATGAGCTTTTTGTGTGGAAAATTGGTTGTGAAGTGAGAAGTGGTTCCCTTTTTTTAAATTTATAAATTTAGTTATTGCTTCATTACTAAATATTTTATTGCAATTAATAATTTTTCTCTAGATATTCATTTAACCTAATCTGCTTAGAAAAGTCTGATAAAATATATAATAGCTTCTAAAACGAAAATTAGGAAAGGAATCCTCCAGTTCTGTTGAAACATTACCAACATTAAATTAAAGATGCCTAATGTGTGATGAACATCTACAAGTATGTTAGAAATAGTGAAAACTCCAAAACGTTAATTTAATATCTGCAGTCTCCTATCGATATCACCTAATCATTATCGAGTATACATAAAAACAACACTTTTCCATAACTACACCGTCAATTGCCGTCGCAACAGGGGCGCGCAACCCTTCATCGCGGCTTAATTCTATAATTGAGGGTTAAATCTCTGGCAGACGGGCTTACTCATTATCACACCATGTTTGTATCTCAGTACTTAATCGTTCACGCTACAGCCGGCAGGGGGCACTATCTTGATGGCATTCTCACTATTGCCTCATAAAAATATGTGATGTTTTTTTGAGGAAAGGTCGGAATTATGATCTGTGCAATTATAGTATGTTGTATCTTATTTTTATGTATTTAATACTTTGAGCTCATACAGGGTGTAACTAGAAGGTTCCCAGGTATAGAGTAGAACAAAAAATGATCATAATGACAGGGAGAACAAGTGCCTTTCGGCTTCGTTAAGGGGTGTTTTACACCCTTTATTTATGTTACAGTAAATGTGATTAATTGAAAATTATTAACAATTACCGATAATTCTTAATAATTACCGAGAGTCGAGGTAAAAGTAAAAAACAATCACTTTTATCACTGATTAATAATAATTTAACCTTAGTACCGATAACTATGTACATAAGGGTATAAAAATCCTCTTAACGAAGCCGAAAGTCACTTGTTCTCCTCCTCATTGCGATAATTTTTTGTTGTAGGTACACCATACCTGAAAACCTTCTAGTTACGGAGATATTGGGGGTCAAAGTTACAACTTTAAGGTCCATGTTCACCAAAAAGATGACACTCTGATTATCTAAAACAGCTGTTTAACAGACATTTTTGTATGAGAACATGTCACAATGACAGCTGTTTTTAGATAATCAGACGGTTATCTTTTCGGTGAACATGGACCTTAGACAAGTTTTTTTTATACAAGTTTTTATAGTAGTTTGTTGTACAGAATATATGCTTGGTTGACGGCTTCGTGATGATGTTGTTTACACCCTGTATACTACATAGCATAACTAGCCTATAATGGGACACCACATTATAGACTCGACTATGCGAGTTCAGTGTGGGTTAGTAGTTGTTGTCTAACCTAACCTAACCTATTTGTTGGGAGTGGTAATTTGCTCGATTTCTAGACCCCACCAGCCCCTTCGAACCTATCTTATCAACTTATTTTATTACTTTTACCAACGAGCGTAGTGAATTATAAATAATAACTGCTAAAAGTGATAAATTTCTATGTGATATTTATATTTACCAAATCATGAGGTAATTATTAATAATGACCGGTAATTATGAAAAATTTTCAATTAATTACATTTACCGTGACATATATATTTCCTGGCCTGTCTGATGGACTTCAAAGGACTAACAATAACAAAGGAATTGCGAATGCGTTGCCGATAAGACCAGTCTGTCCTCGACAGGATCTTTATTTTTATTTATTTTTTCCTGAAAACATTAGACTTAAGTTGTTTTTGTGTGATTCCAAGAAGATCTTTTAATACCGGTTAATAAAGTATCCTTAAGTAATAAGGACACTTTCACTTGTATTCTTTGAGAGAGGAGCTGAACTGTACAATATTAACATATTCTGATAAATTCTGAGAATGCAGCTGATTTTGCTTCATTTTTTAGTTAAAAAAACGGCTGCTCATGTTTGCGTCATGTGTTTTCAGTACTTTTTACCACCATTTTAAAGAAATAAATACCATTCACCCAAATGGTAGTAGGACATAGAGCAAAAACTAAGACGTTTGTGAAAAGTTCGCTAATTGAATAGTGATTGAAATGCCCTCACTAAATAAACTCTTTAACCAATATCAAACTATATTTTTTTTATAAATCTCCTCAAACCTAGATCTAATACGACTCAATAATATCAGTATTTAACAGAGCAGCCATACCTCTAATCTTCACAAAGTGAATACGAACAACCAGTATCAAATACCGCTATGTTCTCATTCATAGTACTACAAACTCTAGCTCTACTACTTACAGGTATTCAGCTATATTACGTGAACGTATTGAGGTAAGTATTAGTACGGAGGAGGCTTTCCCTCCCACGGCTTTCTTGTACAATGAGAGGTAGGTACTGAGTCGATATAGTATGGCAGTGTTTGTATTTAAACCTACTTTTATTATATTTTGGGAACGAGAACTTCAAAGGTGTTGTAATTGTGATTAAGTTATAAAGCATAATATAAGAATATTTTTAGGTTAAAAAAAAAAGAACTTTTAATATTGTTTAATATTAAAAGTAAAAAAAAAAAAATATGGTAATTATTATTAAAGACTAGTCAATACATCCTAAACGTGAGTATTTTATAACGTTTGCTTTTTTCAGAAAAAAAGAAAAAATCAAACAAAAAAATGTTAAAAACAAAAATATAACATAAAATCAAAGCCTGAAAAAAATCCCGGCGAAACGAATCGAACACATCAGAAACCAACAATCGTAATAATCTCTATTTTAATCGAACGACCGGGCGCCGGGCGCCAACGAATTATACGTTTATACTTGTAATTTCAATCACAAAATTAATTCTGTCGTCGCCCGCCTTAAATAAGTGCTGGGGCCGTCCAATCGATAAGTTGAGGCAGGCTGGGCGGGCGGGCGTTTGAGGTAAATAACGTTTTGGGCGGGGGCTGATTGGTTGGTGTGTTGGTGGGCGGGGGCAGGCCGGGGCGTGGTGCGATTGGTCGGGGCTGAGGGAGGACAGTCTCGTGACTACCGCGGTGGTGCGCGGTGTAGTACGCGGTAGAGTAATGTTGTGATTTGTGACAGCCGCCGAATTCAGGTATGATATTATTTATTTTTATTGTTTATTTTTTTATTTTTATTTTTTTTTGTAATTATATAGCCGGCGGCAGTACTTTTAATACTACTAAAATAACCGAAATGGTTTTCTAATAAGACTGATTTTTTATTATTAATCAGAGGAAAACTTTTGTCAAAATACTCAAATAAAACTTTCGCAACCAGCTACGATCTTTCGTAGCACCGTAGCGTTCGTAGCACTACAGCTACGGAATTGATTCGCTACAACTTTTGCAATTTTACCAATAATAGCAATTACTGAAATTGCTTTTTTTCACACCATGGCAGTTGTATTTTTTTAATTGTTCTTAAAATAATTTAACATGTGTCACTTGTAAGCTCCTATAAAATTATATAGGAAAACGGGTTAATGCAAAGTTTTTAAATATTTTTAAACCAGGTATTAAGAAAGTATTTAGTTTGCGGTACCTACTAATTATTATGAACAGCTGGTTGATATAATATTTGAGATAACTAATCAATTTGAGTTAAATAAATTTAATTTGTGAGCCTTGCAGCTGTACTCGGTCTTACCAAGAGGTATCATCGTATTACCTTGTCTAGTACTAACTGGGTTGTGGAGGTCAGATAGGCAGTCGCTCCATGTAAAATACTAGTATTCAGCTGCAGACGGTTAGACTGGAAGCTGACCTCAACATAGTTGGGTGATGAATATGCGCTACTAATTATTATCTTCTTGTTCGTGTTGATGATTCCCATTGTTAATTATTTCGATTTGTTTCGACCAGGACTCAGCCAGCCACGTCGTGGCGTTGACAGCGTTTGTGGTGGCTTATTATTATAATTCAAATCAAATCAAAATATTTTATTTCACATAGGTAGGCGAAAAAGGTGCATGGTTCGCGTTGGTCGATTCCATGGAGAAGAGCCGGCAAAAAACTCAATGGTTACTCTTTTTCAAATCAAATTAATGATCAGCTGTTTGACATACTGTTTTAGATACGAATTAAATTGGAGTTTAATAAATAAAAGTGAGATGTAGCCGGTGACTTACATTTGGAACTGTTCCGACATTGAAATATTTATGTTTTCCCGGACTATCACGAATTAAAGTTACAAAATAAATGATGTTAATGTTCCCTTTTTCTTTGGACCAGATCGCTAAATGTAAACAGGAAAAACCTGCTTATTTTTGTTGTATATAATGTCTCCTTTTCCATATTTTATTGTAATCAGACCAGGAAGGTCTATGTGTCAATACTTATACATCTAGTACAATTACTAGGTTTTCTCATATATAAAATGCAATGTGAAGGGGTACAAGGTATCGTTATGTGCTTTATTTGGGTGTGTCTGGAATCGATAATGCCTGCATCATCAAAATGTCTTTTTTTAGCCTATTCTGTCCCACAGCTGGGCAAAGCCCTTCCCCATTCCTTTCCAACTCTCACAGTGTTTTACCTTCTCTGGTCAATCAGTCAGGACCGAGTCTAAATCGTCTAATAATAGTCTATCTTCTAATTATACTTCTAGTTAGGAGATGCTGATGATGCAGTTTTAGCAAAGATAATTTTCTGGCTAATCTAATATCTACAAAAATGCATAATTGCATAATCCATACTAGTATTAAAAATTTGAAACTTACTGTTTTTTATATCGTTATAAAGGGTGTAAAACACCTCTTAACGAAGCCGAAAGGCACTTGTTCTCCTCGTCATTCCAGACATTTTTTTGTTCTACACCATACCTGGGAACCTTCTAGTTACGGAGATATTGGGGGTCAAAGTTGCAACATTTTGACAAGTTTTTTTTTAAATACAAGTTTTTATTGTGAGATTTTTACTTCAAATACCTTCACGAACCCCGTTTTATTCAATCCATCTATCAGCAGTGTTTTGAGTGCGTTACATTGAGTTATACCACAAAACGTGTTTTTACCCCAAAAAAAGTTGTTTCCTAGCAATAATTTTTGCGTAAAGTTACTTATTTTGATGTACAGAATGCTTGGTTGACGGCTTCGTGATGGGGTGGTTTACACCCTGTATTTGGCAAGGAAATGGATTATAGCCTGGGGAAGGACAAAGGCTACATTTCTAAAAACACAGTCTCGGGTAGCAACTAGTTAATTATATTTATGTAGTTAGATCATGTTATGAGATTATATAATTGGCTCTATCTAAGCTAATCTGACCACCACTGTAAACACTTAAAAACTTTCTCTTCTTCATTCCTTTTTTTTTGTTTCATTTCTATTGGCCAAACTGTAGTGGTATTTAAATAAAACCGGCCAAGAGCGTGTCGGGCCACGCTCACTGTAGGGTTCCGTAGCTTCCCAGACCATTAAAAATACCAACATTTTTCGTCAGCAAAAATAACTTTGTTTTTCATAGTATTTGTATGAAAAACAAAGTTATCATTTGCGTTTTTTTGAAAAAGTGCTATATAACTCAAAAACTATTCAACTCATCAAGTTGAAAATAATTTTCCTAGAAAGTTCATATAAAGGTCTACTTCTGTGATTTTTTTCATATTTTTTAAACTTATGGTTCAAAAGTTAGAGGGGGGGGGACACATTGTTTTTGACTTTCGGAGCGATTATTTCCTAAAATATTAATATTATCAAAAAATGATTTTAGAAAACCCCTATTCATTTTTAAATACCTATCCAACAATATATCACACGTCAGGGTCAAAATTAAAAAAAAAATCGCTCCCCACTTTACGTCTGGGGGAGGTACCCTAATAAAAATGTTTTTTTAAATTTTTATTTTTGCACTTTGTCGGCATGATTGATATACATATTGGTACCAAATTTCAGCTTTCTGGTGCTAACGGTCACTGAGATTATCCGCAGACAGACAGACAGACAGACATGGCGAAACTATAAGGGTTCCGTTTTTTGCCATTTGGCTACGGAACCCTAAAAAGGCTTAATACGAGTATCACCACAAGAAATGTATTAATTAATTTAATATAATAATAATTATAAGGAGCTCGTGGCTAAATAATGTCAGCCGCTACGGTCGATCTTTAGGTTAAGCCGTGCTTGCCTAGGTTGGTCTGTGGATGGGTGACCACCCTTACATACCGAGTTTCCTCCTGCCTCGGAAAGCACGTTATGCTGTTGGTCCCGGCTGTCATCCAAAAACAACGGCGGCAGTGGCCCAAAAAGTCTGACACCAGTTAAGCAGTTTTACCAAGTGGTATCGCATTTCGGTCAGATAGGCAGTTGCTCCATGTAAAATACTGGTATTCAGCTGCATCCGGTTAGACTGGAAGCCGACCCCAACATAGTTGGGAAAAGGCTAGGCAGATGATGATTCCTATTGGCCCAAAAAGGGTGGTCAAAAATCTGTGATCATTAACAGAGCCCGAGAATTTTTGTAAAACAATTTAAGCATAACGTGAAAAAAAGGTTGCATTATTTTTTGTTTTACTATTGGTCCGCACACTCTTTGTGAGAACCAATGGCAATGGGTGGTAAACAGATGTGGACATTGTGTGCACGGGATTTTGTTTTAAAAATGAGCAGATTTCGTCCGTTGAGATAACACTGTCCTACAAACCCGTCTGAACCAAAAATCAAAACAAATCAAAGAAGACAAAACCCACATCTCCGTACAAAGTCATTGCTTCCGTAGATTACATTTAGAACAAGACAGATAAGCGGAAGATTTAATTTTTGTCCCTCCTTAAATATACATGGGAGTGTTACATTGTTTAAACAGGGGAGGCGAAGGGCCCAGGGGAGTCTATAATTGAAACACAAACAGGGGACGGACGATTCGCGACGAATTCATTATTTCTACATTAAGTTGATACCTTCGGGTTGACGTCATACGGATTATGTTTCTTGGATAATTATTGGAGGAATTTGTGCCGTGGTTGCAGTAAGGGATTAGTTGGTTTCTGTTAATTCGTTTGTTCGGGTTACGCATGTAATGGTGGGTGTGAAAGTTGTAGGTGGTGGGATTTCTTCTTTAATTTCTCACCATAGCTTACTGTTTGGTTTCGTTAAGTTGTAATGGAATTGTTATGTGTAAAAGAAAATGCTTCATATCTAACCAAACTGTCTCGTTTCTTTTCAGGCTTCCTACCTTGCAACTCTTCTTACCGTTTAGTTAAAAAAAATATTGAGGTTTGATAATGTACAAGCTAAAATATATATGTCACCGTAAAATTGTCAAATACGTTATATTACAATATAACGTGTATCTCTCTAGCGATGTTGTAAAGTCTCGAATTATTGTCAACTGAACATACGGAAGTATCTCTTGCCCCATAAACGGGACTTGAGGCACCCCCCCGTTAGGTTAGTTAGGTTTTATTTTGTCTGTCTGTTTGCCGGTCTGTCTGCCTGGTTGTTCTGGCCAATCTCTGAAACGGCGGACTTCCCTTTTGAATCGGATTTCATAATTTTTTGCACGGAAACCTACGCTTTTTTCTAAAATAAAAGTAGCCTAAGATATATTTGCCAGTTAAATTACCGTGAAAATCGGTCACGGTAATTTAACTGGCAAAGGGAAGTAATGTTTTATATTAACTTCACGTGGACGAAGTCGCGGGCAACAGCTAGTCAAACATAAACGAAATATAAATTCACCATTTCGCCAATTCAAATTTGTTTCTCGCATTCTTGCCAAATAAAAATCAGTTGTAATTTTGACATTTAACTTTTAAAATGGCGCCGCCTTCATCTAACTTTCTTTTATGAGTTTTCCTCGAGTGTTTCGTAAATTGTGTTTATAAAGCTGTTTCACTGTCAATTCGTTTGTTCGGCTGTTCTCGTGAACTGGGTTATTGGTTTGTCAATTCAATAGGTTTGTACAATTGATTTGTTTGTGTGGAGTACTTGCTATTGGGGATAAATCTGTAGGGTTGTTAAGAATGTAGCAATAAATTAGTGCTTTTTAGGTCCTAGGCTATTGTTTTAACTTGTGGCGAATTAGACAATTTCGAAGGATAAATCAAAAGAAGAGTAGTATGCTTATACAACTCTTATTTTCATCAATTCAGATAAACAAACAGCATAATTACAAACTAAAAGACTTAATTATTAAACAAAGGAAGAAAAACCGCCAATTTCGTCAATTCGGAATCATCAATTTCGTCAATTCGGAGTCATCAATTTCGTCAATTCGGAATCATCAATTTCGTCAATTCGGAATCATCAATTTCGTCAATTCGGAATAATCAATTTCGTCAATTCGGAATAATCAATTTCGTCAATTCGGAAAAAACAGCAACACAAAGTAAGTATAAAACGTAATTATTAAACAAGGAAAGAAGAACCCGTATTATTTATGCATAAGTCTCCGCATATCTGCGTAATAAACTTAATAGAGGGGGACCAAGTTAATAAAAAGTCGGCAACTTGTGCCAAGTAGGTAATTTTCATCAAATCAAGTCTACAGATGTCATCTCGCCGGCGCGGGCGATTCAATTACTTATATAAATAAATTCGTAGACAATTTACATGTTGATGCCTCTCGTTCACGAACAAGAAGGGATTCTTGTTTAAACTTTCTCGTTACCTTACGATAAGTAGATTTTAGAATGAGAAATTATTCAGATTTTATTTTTATATCAACTTTTATAGAACATATTACGTTATTTATAACTGTCTATTTGCCTGCATCTGTTTTTATGGAATTTTTGGTAGTATTTTCTTAATACCTACTTTGCTTTAAAAGCTTAGCAAGCGTAACGATTAATGTTTGTTCTTCTTCTGTATGGGAAATACTTACGGAGCGTTAGTAAATATTATACAAATCTTCAGCAAACGATTTCGGAGTTAAATAATACGATTGATGTGGATAATGTAGCATATAACTATTCAAGTGAAAATATCTTGTAAAGTTCTGCGTATTCAGGATACGCCACTTTTCCCTCTAAAACTTTACTTAATTATGAGAATTTCTATTTAACAGTGTAATACTGGTATCTTCATAATTCTTTAACTCCCTAATTATAAAATGAAAATCTTTCAGAGATATCCAGCATTTTTTTGTTTCGTCCTACAAAGTCAATTACCAACCTATTTAAACTTAAGAAAAGCCAATATCAAACATTTAAATCCAACAACTGTTTAATTTTCAACAAATTAATTTATCAAATTAACAATGGATCCGGATTAGTTACGAATTCAATTGTGTGAAAAATCTGCGCAGAGGAGCGGAGCAGTGCGACCCGTGTGTCAACACAGCTCATTGTGCTCTGAGCGTAGTGAGAGAGCGTTCGGGCGATGAAACAAACGCGCCCAGTTTAGAACTCTATGGTGTGCCAGGAGCTGGCTGGAAGAGGGATTTATTTTTTATTTAGTTTTTGGCGGCAGGAATTTAAAAAAAAAAGAATAGACATGGGAAAATGGCGTGAGTTTGTCTGTGTTAAAAAATCTTGAATATAAATTGCTCAAACAAAATCTTGCTCTCTCGCTTAAATTTTTAAACATAATTAAAAGCGAGTGGTTTTAACATGATACAAATAATTAAAACAATAAGTAGTCCGTGGGGTCCGAGTGGTGTAAATTTCTAAACGCATAATTGACGCTTCCCGTGACGCAAAGGCTGGCTTTTACCTTAGCAAGAGGTTAGCCTCTGGCCAAGGTAAAAGCGAGCCTTTTACTTAGGTATTACCATACAACATGGCAACGCCGCCGAACTCTTGGATACTTTACCAGCTGAAAGCCTTGAGGAGAGCTTTTTATGCCCTTTTATGGATTGTTGTAGTTTATTTAATCGATTTTAATTCTTATAACTAGACAAAGACACTTATTAAATACTTTTATAATCAGAAAGGTACCTACTTCTTTTTACTTAGTGTGAGATATACTCGTAGATCTAGATTTTTAATCTCACCAAAAAACCGAAACTTCTCTAAAATCTAAGTATACACCAAAACATTTATCTATCAGTTGAACATTAACAAAATCTCGCTGGCTCCGAGACTCCAACAGAAAGCGCTGATTAAATATGAATCGACGAATTACCTCCATGTCTTTAGCCGTCGACTCAATTAAGCGAACAAAGTAGCAAAGTAAATAACGCCGTCGAATTAATTTTGTACGAAACCTTTTGAATTTGAAGCGGCTTGTTTAAACTATGTGTCTCTATTGTGCGCAGGATGTAGGTACGGTTTGAATTGGGTTTAGGTATCTCTTGTGATTATGTTGTAAATAATTACTCAGTGCACTCTAAGGTTAGAAATAATGATTCGTTTTAGTGAAAACCTGACTGGTGGGTATGTATGTACCTAAGTAATTCTTTTTCTTCGTGATACGATGGAAAATTACAAAAGTGAAAAATATATTTTTTTTCACTTTTTAGTGGTTCACATGTGCTTATCCCTTCACAGCGTACCGGCGTGATTTTCGATTATGAACTGGTGTAAACAATAGACAGATATGAGATTTCAGCAATCCCAGTACATGTTTTGCTATCATTTACAGAGGAGTTCCGTTGCCTATCTCCGAAGTTCTTCATCAGATCTTCATCAAATTGAAATGGGATCACTTCGAAAAAATACCTAAATCGCTTCTAGTGTGCCTATAAAATGTGAGACAACCTGGGAAGTACACCCCTTCAAACAATTAAAAAAAACAAAGGCGGTCCAGCCATCTTCGAGTAATCGGGGAACATTGAATTGAGAACCTCCTTATTTTTGAAGTCGGCTAATAACGACGTTATGGTAGGTGACTCAAATATCCGGATAGCCTATATAAGATTCAGCCGAGTATCGTTAATTTGCTCATAAGAATTAAAGAGTTCCGTTCCTTTGTCATGGATCCCATAATCAGAAGTAATCAGAACCTAACCAAATTCTCATCAATGAAAAAATCCCTTGAAGTACGGTCGAACAAGCTATTTGGTTTACAGTTTAACCCGCAAATTACAATGTAAAGTGTAAACCAAATAGCTTGTTCGACCGTACATCATCCTTTCCAATAAAATAAAAAAAAACAATACATGTCACGGTAATAGGGCTTACCCACAATAAATGAAACTCAACACACCTAACTGTCGAAATCTGAGTGTATTCTACACTTCTGAGTACCCCCTCAAAGCATACAGGCGTGATGTTACGTCATGATATTGTATAAACAATAAACAACCAAGCGTTTGCAGCAGCTTTGCCGTGTATTTTTGAAGAGTTCCATTTATATCTCCGAAGATCAGCATCAGATCTTCAGCAAATAAAAAAAGAACCATCAAAATCGGTTCACCCAGTCGAAAGTTCTGAGGTAACAAAAACACTGTCGAAATCTGGGTGTATTGTACACATCTGCGTTAGTATATGAATAAAGATCCCATGGGACTATTAACGAACTTCTTGCGGGCGAAGCCGCGGGCAGAAGCTAGTGAAAAGTAAAGAGTAAAATCCGACCAAGTTCATAAAAACTCAATTCAAAACATCGACGAACCATGACGTATTATTTTGACTTTTACAAAACTGTCCGTTTAGTCACGTTTCATAAAAAAGTGAACCCCCCGACTGACGTATTGAAGTAGGTACTGACTAGGTAACGTACACCGGACCGTATCCATCTGTAACAATGGCGGACGGCTCCGTCGGGCTCCGGCGACGGCTGTCTTTATAAAGATTAAATAGTTTTGCGCTATACAAAATGGATTCTCAAAGGAACAAGTTCGAACCATTCGTTGTGCGGATTTTGATAGGGTGACTAGCGTTAGTGTGTTTTTGTGTGTAAATAAAATAAAAGCGTTGGCGGTCGATTTCGTTTTCTTCTTCTGTGGTATTTTCAATAACTGACGCTTGATCCTCAACTTAGTATATATCTTCTCTTCCTGAACGCCTGCCCTCCTCAATTTGGCACACCTTCCAATCCACACTCAAGTTTTTTGTTAATTGTCATGTTAACAAAAAACCTGTTTATCGACGTTATTGGCAAAATTATTAATTTGATTGTTTTATATCAAATATTTTCATATGAATCTGCTACTTTAGTCTTGGCCATAACCTTTCGACGTAGTTGTGAATAAATGTAAGCAACTGTCATAATCCAAGAGTATGTAAAGTTAATTGAATGTTTGTTAGGCAGTTACCTTTTGTTCTGAAATTCGAATTACCAGTGTCTTCAGAAATAATCAACCTTTTGGCCATGTCAAAAAACAAGTAAAACAATAAAATTCCGCATTATGAAATGGTCATCAAACGTCGCGTCTTACTTACATCGCGTTTTTAACATACAAAAGAATTTGACGTTCCCGTACTTCGGTCAAAGTATAATTTCACGGTCACCCTACAGTGCAAGGGTGCAACTTGACACACAGATTCGAGTGTCCCCTTTAGTTACGGATTATCCGGAAAAGTGCACAACATGTTGTCAATGCGGCGATCGTTGCGGGTACAGGCCGGTATTGTACGATTTGTGCAACATTTATTTGGACAGCCGATGATAGCTGTTTGAGTATCACTATTTGTTGTCAGTTAGAAAATATGTTTGTATCGCAGTTACGTTTTGACTTTAGTTTTCAGATTGAGCGAGGTTTTTTAGAGTTGTCCTGCTCTCTGTTGGTAACACAACTGTATTTGATTGATTTAGGGGTTGATGGTTTCGTCAATTCTAATAATTTTCATTTTTCCTTTCCTAGAAAATTGTTCTTGTCTTCTTCTTATTCACGTATCGATGGCAAATCAAAATATGTTCGAAAATATTAAATAGAATAATTTTATTTAAATATTATAAGAATAATTTTGCTCGTTAAAGTACTGATATTCCGATATCGTGAAAATTATGTTTGCATAACAATAAAAATCTATGGTCTAATAAAATATTCTGAACGATTCCCAGAACAAAGGTAGGTAAGTGCTTAGAAAAGAGAATTAAAAACTTCATAAAGGAAATATTCCCAGAAACCTTAATAAGCACCCGTTATAAATGTATACAAGAAAATAATAAGTTCGGGGAAAATAAAAGCCGTGAAAGCATTAAAGTAATGCCGACAACCATAGAAAAATAACAGATTTCTTCCGAAAAACGATTAGTTCCGTTACAAGTGTACACATGTGCTCATCCCTGTCTCATCCCATGGGGTATGACCCCCATGTATCGCCGATATCAACACCATATGGCCCCCATAAGGGATTTATAATTACAAGTGTATTTTATAAAATGTATTGTCCGCGAATCAACAGGAATTGTTGTCATCTGAACCGTGAAATGTAAAAAAATATTAATATGATGTAATCTGCATGCAGTGAAGTAAAGATGTTCCAATAAAGTTTTTTTTTTAATAATTTGTTTTTAATAAAAAAAAATTGCAGACCCAAAGAAATAGTTTCGGGAAAATTATTCATTTGGGTATATGTTTCTGAAAGTACTTGTACGTAAGCATTGATACTAAGAGCAAATAAATAATTTAGACTTTCAGCCGATCGCTTTAACTTTAAAGAGACGAAGACAACATTTTCAACAGGAACACGTGACCAACTTCACGCTAATCAAAATGTAATGGAATCTTCCAACTCCATTTCTTCATAGCCAAAAATAACAACTAATCTATGCACAAAATCACCACAAAAACAATTGAATATCCCCTACAAAAACGAACATATGTGATCATTATATTAACGTAACGTCGTTTAACTTAATCAATTATTTTGGCGGGCACAGTGGGCCGAGGAGCTACTGGCCCCACTGTGCAGGGGTGACACAAATTAACTAATAACACCCTATAATGACCTCGCCGGTATGTCACCGCGTTCCATCCTTGCCAACCCTATTTTGATTTCTGATTTTAGGACAGTTTTAAGTGGTGATATATCGTTTTAAAGTGGTGACAGACATGTTTCGTTATACAGTGAATATAGGTCACGTTTGTTGGGAAATCTTCTCAACCCTTTTGTTAATGTATTGGTAGATAAGAACGGGTTTAAGAAATTGTAAGACTTTTTTTGATTTTTGTAATTATAAAGAGATGAACTACAACAATTAAATATGTGACATTTTGGACACTTTAGCACCGTAGCAGGCAAAAAACATTACAGAATTATTCATTTTTAGATTAATTTAAACAGTAAAGTTATCGCTTCAGTTTCAGAGTTACTCTTTACACAATTTATAAAAGCTAAACACGATATCACGATATCCGAAAAAAATAGTAAAATGAGGGTCCCTCGAAGGGGCGGTACTCCATACATTATTGCTCCCCTCAATATGCCCAATTGATATTCGATACACTAAATTCACACGCAAACTGCCTATTTGTATACAAAACGATCACTTTTGTCCCAAATTTATTCGAATATATCACACCGTGCAGTTTTATTGTGCGGCAAAAGTAAATGAAGTCATTTTATTGGTTATTTGTCGTATTAATGGGACAGAATAGCATTCGGTAATGATTTTTGGTTTATTATGGCGTTAAATGACCCAAAAATGTATGAGGATAATTAAATATTGGTTTGGTGAAAGATGAAAAAGGACTTGTTAGTACAAGAGTCGATGATTGGTTTTAGTATTAATCATGAAATGATTATTTAAAGCCCACTAGTAATTCTTTGCGCTTTTGCAAAAAATGACTGCTAGACTTGGTGGAGGCACTGCCGTGCTCCCAGATTTTAATGTTCTTGGAATTTTGGATCATTATAAAATATGTATTGAGGTGAATTTATAAATAAGTTCTTGGTGATTTTCTTTTGTATTTCTTACGTATTTATATAATAATTTCAGTAGGGCGTACTACTAAGTATTTTTTTATTTTGTCACAGAATGGAAGCTACGAACTTGGCAATGTCGCCTCGTGAGACTCTCAAGCCTAGAGGTGAACATAAGGCTCTGCAATTAAGTGGCAAACCCAATCAGGTAAGAGTTCATTTACTTTTTTTTGAATAGATCAGATTAATTTGTATCATTCAAACAATAACTTTAGGTAAGTAATCACCACCATCTATGTACATAGATGGTCTTATCTGCGTAAAAATACACCGTTTTCACTATTTTTTTTCAGTATTATAAAATGACAGGACAGCAGTGCACACAAATTAGTATTATAGTGTACACAAGAATAGTTAGGTCTTCAAATAATTACGCGTAAGCTACGTTACGGAAGCTCTTTATTCTCAAAATTCCTTGTGTTGCACATAAATTGAATTCCTGTTAACACTTCCAATTAAGCTTTGTATTTAGACTTGAGTTAAGAACTTCGAGTAACTCCAATATTCTAGTCGTAGCCTATCACAACTGTTTCTTATATTCGATTCGATTTTCAAATGTTTCCTCCTCCAGGTCGGTACAGTCCTCCTCTACGGCGTCCCAATAGTCTCGCTGGTGATCGAAGGCAACGAGCGCCTCTGCCTCGCTCAGATCTCCAACACCTTGCTGAAACAGTTCTCGTACAATGAGATCCACAACCGGCGGGTAGCGCTGGGCATCACCTGTGTGCAGTGTACCCCGGTGCAGCTGGAGATACTGCGGAGGGCTGGGGCTATGCCCGTGTCGTCACGACGATGTGGTAATAACACTCAATGTGCCATCTATACAGGGTGTAAAAAACCTCTTAACGAAACCGAAGGGCACTTGTTCTCCCCGTCACTGCGATTTTTTTTGTTCTACACCATTAGTTCCAACTTTTGACATTTTTTTTAATACATGTTTTTTTTTTGTAAGATTTTTACTTTAAACCCTTCCACGACCCCCGTACTATTCAATCCACCCATCAGCACAATGTGTTGAGTGCGTTACATTGAGTTCTAACACAAAACATGATTTTTCATCCCAAAAAAAAAGTCGTTTCCCAGCAATAACTTTTGCTTAAAGTGACCTAATATGATGTACAGAAAGCTTGGTTGACGGCTTCGTGATGAGGTTGTTTACACCCTTTATATTTTGACTAGCAAGGAAATATTGAGATGACTATAGTTAAAGATGATTTCCAACAAACGGCTCGCATCGCATCGGATCGTAAAGGATACGAACGGGTGCGGCGACAGCTGATCGCGTCCGGCAGGATGTCGACGCATACGATCGGCTCCAAGCCGTCGGTCGCTTGCGAACGGATCCAGACACGCATGTGTGCGAGGAAAATATCATACAAAGTTCATTTCAGACCTCTGTAATTGCAGTAAACTTCAATATTTCGGTGCATTATTTCCTGACAGCATCAATAAAATATAGTGATCAGACAATAAACCGCTATAGTTACTATATTTTGTGATTATGTCAAAGCAAGTAGAGTGAACCGGCTATAAAATTATATAGGGAAAATGAATTACTATGTAGTACACAATGGAGTTTTTCTGGTATCACTTATAATAACATTTTCCGTAAATAACGTAGAAGATCGCTCTAGACTAGACGAAACTCTGCCCACGCTATTTTTTAGTAACACTTGTGAAAAATAAGTGAAAATAAACTTGGCTTTTGTATTTTTTGTGTATTTATGTTAAATCTTATTTACGAACAGGTAAATCGGAGCTATCTTCTTAAAGGAATTTAGATATAACAGGTTTTTTTATCAATCTTTCTTATGCCGATGTCTGAATTTAAAAACAAACATAACTTTACGCCGAAGAAGTTTACTAACCTATTTACGGAGATTTTGCCGAGCCTATTGCCATCAAGCGGGCTGGTACTGAGAAATTCCTAATAGGCTTGTTTCCACCATCAATAAATTGCAAATCTATTTAGTCCGTCAGTTAGAGTATTAGAAAATAATGGACACGTATTTTTTGTTTTTGTAAATCAACTAATACCTATTGACAAAGATAAAACGCATCAAAACTCGGGAGTGGGGGCTCGTGACGTCAGTACTCACTAAGAATCATACCGAACAGTGACGTATTGGGAATTTTAATAGCGTCGTATCTTCGTCAATTTTGTTTTATGTGACAAAAGAAAAAATACGGGTCAAATATTTTTTGATAATCTAAGTGACGGACTAATTAGATTTTTTCAGTTAACAAGCCTATTGAAAAATACATTATTAAAACCAGTACCGACAGACAGACTGCGGACCGGCTTTGGACACTAAACACTGACAAATACTGGTACATTATTTGTCCGAGGCCGCCATTGATGACTAGCAATGGAGCCGAATTTTGATTTCAGTTTGCGTCTTTTAACTGACACTTTGTTATCACCCAGGTATGATAACAAGGAGGGAAGCAGAACGTCTGTGCAAGTCGTTCCTCGGAGACAATGCGCCTCCGCGACTACCTGATGACTTCGCGTTTGCCGTGCATCATGAGTGCGCTTGGGGATGCCGTGGAGCGTTCCTACCGGCGAGGTAAAACTATAAAAACGGTGGTAGCATAATATAGAGTGTGTTAAGTGTTAATTCAGGTTGTAGTGTACCAGATTTTCTTGCGGGATTGAAACAACAACTAAGGCAGTTTGAAGAAGTGGAAAGGATAGTCGTTTTTCAGCAGTAGGATACCTATCATGGGCTGATTAAGTAGTAAAAAGACTTGAATGAAATAATTAATATGACAAGTACCGTTCAAAGCGTTATTTAATAAACGTGCAACCATTTTTTTTGTGACGTTAGCTTTCCAGGTCTGGAACGGTGCGTCCCGTTAGGAAAATTTCCCATTTCGACAACTAACCAAATACCATCACAAAAGTCCCGTTTAGTACATACATTGAGTCTCGTTTCGTCAACATTTGAGTATGCGTATCTTCATTCCCGTTTGGTAAACGTTTTGTTCGCAAGTACATAGTTAGGACTCAGGAGAACTAGGTACTAATAACTAATAAGTTCTTGATTTTCTACACCATTTTCACGTAACAATTTTCCCTAGGTACAACTCCTCACGAGCAAAATGCATCAAGTGTGCCTACTGCGGGCTATTCTTTTCTCCAAACAAGTTCATATTCCACTCGCACCGCGTCGGCCCTGGTGACAAATACATACAGCCCGATGCAGCCAACTTCAACTCCTGGAGAAGGCACATGAAGCTCAGTGGAACTCCTCCTGAAGAAGTGGTGCATGCTTGGGAAGATGTGAAGGCCATGTTCAATGGGGGAACGAGGAAGAGGATGCTGTCTGCTGCTAGGTGAGAGCGAGATAGATATGTTTTTGGATGTTCGGTGTATGTTGGTTGGGTGAAAGGGTTGCCGCTATAACGACACAATATAAACGTAAATTAAAAATTAGCCGGTACAGAACCCTTCATGCGCGAGTCCTTGGCCGGTTTTTTACTAAAATTGTGTACAGAAATCTACTGAAATAGTTCAGCCTTAAATTGTGCTTCAGAAGAATGCCTGTTCGTAGGCCGGAGTCTGAAGGCAGCACAGAGGCGAAGAGACCAGCGGCCAGTCCCCCCACTGCTCATGCCCCCGTGCCGAGGCTGGCTGACTACGTGTGGGGGGCTCGGCTGCCCTTGCCCTATGCCATACCTTGGCTGAAGCCTACTCTGTGGACTCCGGGTAAGTTTTATTTGTTATGTATAATTGTTATAATATTACATAACACAAGTGAAAGTGTCCGACGGGAACACTACCTACATTAAAATTAGTAGAACTTTTTATTAAGCATCTTTTTACCAGGATATTTTTTCTGTCCAGGTGCATTAACAGCATTGAGCAGCGTGAACTCGATAGAGGAGCCCCGAGCATTCCGTCCAGTGAGGGGACACAGACTGGAGTCCCCGCAGCTGTCACCTGTCATGTCTCCACCGAGGTCTCCCACCAGGTAAGACTCATATTTGAACTTTAAGTGTAAAACTGTGGACTGTGATTTGCAGACATTTCAACATTTAATAAATTGAGAGGATTGCTACTCGATTTAGTACCTTGGTGACAAAACAATAAAAACTAAAAAAGAATAACCACACGGTATTGGTCCTTCCACCTGAAGAGGGCCAAACCGCTGCAAACCCCAATAAAACTACTATTAAAGAATCGGATTTGTTGGGAGCCGTGTCTTTGGCAGAAAAAAATGACAGTTCCCAGCGCATTTCGCACAAACGAAAAGAGATTTTGACTTTTAAACGTAGAACATTCCCCAGGTCGCCAATGTCATCATCGCCACGTCGGTCATCGAACACCAGATCACCACTAAGGTCACCACCGCCATCATCACCGGCGCGGTCACCCAAGAGTGACAGAGATAGCGATGAGAGTGTCGATATAGAGACTACTGAGGAAGACCAGCCTAGGGATGTGGTAAGTGACTTACAGATATTCTTATGGTATTTTCGGGAAATAGAGCTTTAGTTACAGGGACTTTGTTGACCCATTGGCTGAAAGTGGAACTAATTTTAAAACTAACACGTCAGCTAAGGGTTACTTTTCATGATTATCAATTATTCTAAGCATCCAGCGATCATGGCGCAACAGCGTCGAAATATCGGGCGCTCAGGTTAATTGATAAAATTACGGAAGATATTCCATAAGTGATAGTGATCCAGTGTACGTTTAGGTATAGTGATCCAGTGTTCGTTTAAGTATAATCCGTGGAAGCTTAATAATAGAAATATGAAAAGTTCATATTATGCTATGTTTGCTATGTCTGGCATATTTTGTTCATCGACGGCGCCGATTAGGTATATCATAGTGCGACTCGAATCTACGTTAGTGTGGTATTATTTTGTGTTGATTTTATTGTTCACTTACATTACGGTGGAAAGCGGAAAGGGCACACATTCTATGAAATTGTGAATAATCTTTTATTTAACCTGAAGTCAAGCTTATTATGCATTTCACGCAAATGAAGAATATATTTTTTTAGGTTAAATAAGTAAAAGTACCGTCTATACATATTACGCAACTTTATTTTGCTTCGATAATACTTTCACAAAAGCAACTAAGTGCCGAGGGAAGACTACTCAGTACTCGGGAATAAGTCAGTAAAAATAGCTCCAATCCTTTTATAACTTACGTAAACGTTTCTCAAAGATGCAATTTAATAGTATTGAGTGAATCGTATTATCCACTCGAGTTGGATTTTTCTGAGCTCGAGCGAACGGAGAGTTAGATCCAATTTAAAAAGTTCGAAAAGGAAAATTTTTCCAATCACCTTGTCTGTTACTCGGTAATCGTTGTGATTAGTTTTTTTGTTCACCTATTTGGACTTCAAGGTGCTCTGCTGGGATTTTTACGGTGGCCTGTGTTGCTCTATGGATTTTTAAAAGTAGAATAGAAACTTATAGTAGGTAAAGGAGTTCATATTGTATTTGGGAAAATACAAATGAATAGAGTAGGTAAGTATAGTTACTCTTTAGAAAAAAAAAGCCGATCTGAATGTTTTGTTACAGATCATAAATCACATTTATTTCTTATCAATTTTACTGGTCGCATGCTTTGTTCAATGACTTCTATTCTATTTTCAAATATTAACTACACACCAACAACCCCGTCTTTTGCAAAATGAATTACTACATCTGTAAATAGATTGTGAACAAATACGGCAATTTAAAGAAAGCAATTAACCACGCAGTTTACAAATAAATAACCTCAAAAACAAAAGAAAACTTGTGTAATTAATGCATTGATTAATTTTATTCGCCTTCAAAGATTAGCCATTTAATTCCAATCGGCGTCCGTCATTTTCCCAGAGGAGTACCACTAACGCCATTTTAACAAAATGGCTGCCCATTCGAGGCTTTTGCACGTCGTAAACTGTGTAATTACTGGCGGGACGAATTCAAATGAACTTCATTTCGGTTTTAAATAAGAGAAAATGTTTAATTTAGTAGCGATCGGCTTCGCGGACCCAATTAATTGAGGATTTACGTTTTAGTGTCCGCGCGGTGCGAGGTTTTGGGGGCTTCTCTTTTTATATTAAACATTGAGTAAGCTTTAATTTGCTTTCATGGACTGTAATTAGTGACTGTGCTTGCTTTTCGTATTGGCAAGACGAGCTTCCTATTCTTCGGTTTCTTTAGTGAAACTAAATTGATAATTCAATTTATCGTAGCTTTAATAATGCATCCTTATTAAAATATCTAGAGATTTTTCAATTTTATGTTTTGAGCGACTTTTCAACTCATAAAATTGCAGAGCATTTTGATTTTATTTAAGTGTTTATTATATACCTAACCACTAATTAACATAGCCAATACATTGAATCACATCAGACTATTGATTAAACACCCAAAATAACATCAATAACACAATTTCTAGGAAATCCTGAGCGTAGATAAGTTATTTACCAGTGTTGAATGGGTATTAGCTTGTAAATAAAAGGCTGGTTCCTCTAATGATTGACGTAAACGTTAGTAATTAACGCGTTTCGAGAACCCTACGATTAATCCCTTCAAAGGACATGTTAGGGTTGCCAGAGAGAAAATTTGTTTGTTTCAAAGGTACTATTTTGTTCCGAAGTAGGTAAAACTGTTGGGTTGTAGACTTGGTTCAAAATATTGTTATTTATACGCAGACGTTAATGTTATTTGGCGTCTTAAAATTAATTATTTAAGCATACAGTTTTATAATGAGTAGGTACACGTTTTCTGTTAGCTGACATTTTCAAACTGACAGACCTAGACAAAGTCTATAATAACTTGTTTGTAGATCAAGTAGATAGCTCAAAACAATAACTTTTTTCAATTTAATTTCTTTTATTTTAACTTATTTTTTTGACCGTTTCACGATGGCTTGATTGATTTGACACTTCACAAATATGTAACAGTTCACCAGTAGCATATAACCTATTTTTTATCTAAACTTTGAACAACGCAAACGTCTCCAATGTCATTTCAAACACATGTACAGATCTATATGAACCCAATCAAGTTATGTAGGAAGAGATAATAGCTACTGATTGCAAATATGATGATGGATAGACAAATACAAAGCTTAGAGACAAATGCAACACAAATCCGTGGAACTGATCATCCTAATAGCTAATACCACCTCGGGCAACTCAGTCACTATCATCGGTTATATACCTTCGCCATAGTTATACCAAAACAATTAATATAGATTGCCGAATCAGTTCTGGGATTAAAATGTAATCGCCAAATCGGATCCCAGGTCCGGCAGACTGGTCTAGATGGAAATCGGCTTAGTGTTCACGCCCCAGGCTCTCCGCTTATTGGATCGATCCATTGTCCGGACATAAGGGCTCTTTGTCTATATTGGATGCATGTTGGCTTGGCTTAAGTAGTGTATGGACAGGTGTAACGGTATTGTGGATTGAATTTTAAATGTTTGAGCGTGTAGTGCAGGGTGTAACAAAACTATTATTTTCAAAAAACACAAAAAAGTGAAAAATAAGCTTCAGAAGTCGACCTTTGTTTGATGCACTTACGACGAATTTTGATGACTTTTTTTGTCACCGACTTCTGAAGCTTATTTTTCACTTTTTAGTGGTTCACTTGTGCTTACCCCTTCACAGCGTACCGGCGTGATGTTATGTTATGAAATGGTGTAAAAAATAGACAGACATGAGATTTCAGCAATCCCAGTACATTTGCTATCATTTATTGAGGAGTTCTGTTGCCTATCCCCAAAGTTCTACATCAGATCTTCACCAAATTGAAATGGGACTACTTTAAGAAAGTACTCTTCCAAAACCTACCCAAATCTCCTCAAATGTGCCTATAAAATTTGAAGAGTTCTCTTTATTTCTCCAAGATCCCATCATCAGATCCTGACTTGATGATTATGGGATCACCTGGGAAGTATACAATTTCAAACAAAAGGATAATAATTGACATCGGTTCAGCCATCTTCGAGTAATCGGGGAACATACATGAAAAAAAAAAGGTTCCGACGAATTGAGAACCTCCTTCTTTTTGAAGTCTGTTAATGAATGTGATGAGCTGGAGAGATTCGAACTATACAGATACTTTACCGTAGGTTTAATCAATGGTTTCTACCTTCTTTATGAAGTCGCCGACTTCTCAGTAGCTTTAGTATGAGTAGAAAAGACACATTCGCACTTTAGGCAGGTACAAGAACCCAAAGACAAGGAAACCTCTGCGACAGACCGATAAGAATGTTTCTTTGAATGGTTTACTTGACGTTAAGGTATAGTCACCCTACGTAAACCACATACTTGTAAGGATTTAACATGGGCTATCAGGTATTTTTAAGTCTTTACTAAAAATATTTTATGTTAACGTTTATGATTAAAAGGTCAACAAATAAATGTGATTAAAAGCCGTGTAACATTAGAGGCAGCCCTGGCACGCGCGCTGTTCAAATTAGGGCGCGTTCACAAACAGGCACTCGACACTCTATCATAAGCTATACTTTAAGTCCTCCTCGACAAGTTATGGAATTAAAACGGCACATCCCTCCGTTTAATTAATTATTATTAGTGGACTTTGAGAGATGTTTTCATTTCGTTTTTATTAGGACTTTTGACCTCTGAAACAACTGACTTAAAAATAAATTATAATGGCCAAAACAAAGGGAAATTGAATTTGTAATCTACAACACACTCAAAGTAAAAAATAAAGATTTATCAATAACCAGTTCAGTGTACAGAAAAAAAGCCTTAAGGCTGTAAACCTGAAAGTTAACATTTAATACTTAAAAACATGATAAAGAAACACGTCATCCTCGAAGAAAGAACCTCTTTTCCAACACCACAAACTGGTAACCATCAAAACAGAAAGTAACGAACCCAAAAGCGTACCGATCTCTTCAAAAAACGAATGGATGTAATCCTCCGGGCGAACATTAAAGAAAAAGAAAAAAAATCCCAGTTTCGTACCAACACATAAATACTTTTGTACCGTTAGTGCGAGTTCGGTAACCGGATCACGTTTCTAATAGATACTTCAGGCGGATTGCGCGAAACGATTCAATTGTAGTACTTGATGTTCGTATAAATCACTCGTCGTACGGTTCCACTTTGTTTTAGGCACGTAGAGATTATGTTTGGGTTTCGTGATGTGTTACAGCGTAGACGTGGGATTTGTTGAGAGTCTATTTTCTTCTTTTTTGGTCCTTGTTTTTGAATTTGGTTTTGTTGAAATGTACTTTTGCTGTTCGGTTTCAGTTAGTTGATTTTTACGGAGTTCTGTTTTCATTTTTAAAGATTCGAAATTCAAAAGACATCTCTTCTTTTTCCACTAACAATTTTATTGGTCCTGCTACAATTCAATGGACCAAACCAACTGGCATAGCTATAGCTGGATTTGTATCTAAGCTTTGGAAGAAGTAAAATCGCCTGCACCGTCTATTCATTATTTCATATTTCGATGTATTGTGTATTACATTATGGCCGTAGGCAATGCCGTACCTCGTAATTGAATTAGACTACACAATTGATTGTACGCAATGCAACAGTGTCGCCCCCCGGGATGGTCTGTGTCCCGCGTCCCGGCCCCGGGTCCCGGGGGACACTGACGTATCCCAGTTAATTACACGCTTCACACGCTGACGTCACGACAATGACGTCGTTTTGTATTAATTGTGTTTGAACTTCGATCCGATGTTGGTTGAAATCTGCTTGATCATAAATTTACTTCGTCTGGCGTATGTTCAGACCTTTCCATTGAAATATAAAGAGCTGTTTATTATTATCTGCTAGTCTAAAAACTAAGCTTTGACCTCAATGCCATTCTGCCTATACAACGTGAATAAAGCTTGAGTGTTAGTTTTTCCAGCGCACACCAGATGGCGCTAAGTTTTTTTTTTGGTGACCTGCTCCTGAAGTGTTTAAATATTACAATAGGTTCAGCTCTGCAGTGGTACGACTGGTTGGAAGCGACAATTGTGCAATATTTGCATTTCAATAAAAACTACAAGGTTGCATCGAAGCTGAAAACGCTTATGGAGGTATTGTTAATATCTTTAGATCTTTTCTGGAAAACGTTTCCGATTCCGTGAAAAGCGTTGTAAAGTTCTGCATCTCGCAAACAACAATAAAAAATCCTAATAATAGGCACCGTTTCTAATAATAAAGGTACAAATCAACAAGGAAGTGACGTCGATAAGCATCTTTTCTTCAACTACCCACATACAAAAGTGTGTCGCATTACACGTTCCAATATTTCATTTCTTTTCGGTAAACAACAACACTTAGTACAAATTACTCTGTTTAAACAACAATACATTTCTTTTATTAAACAAAAGTTCAGGCCATCAATAATTCAATGATATTGTAACGCATGGCTGTTACAATCAAATTATTTGTGTCTATACATTAGTGACAAAGAGATCTTTATCGGAATAATATTAAAAGTTGGGCAGTTATTATTGTTAGATAGTGTTTTATTTGTGGGAATCGAAAATCGTTTGAAACAACAGCGGCTTTAAATCCTTAATTCAACTTTTGACATACTGAAGTTTGCTGCTATGATTGGTAAACGTTCAATGACAGTAGAATGGAATAATTTCGGTTTTTAGAAACTGGCAATTACTTTTCCAACGATTTGAATGAAAAAATAAATATGGCAATGTTAGTCATAAAGTACTGATTGCCTAGTGGTGTGAACTGCCAAGTCTCGAGTTTGAACCCAAGATCACTTCTGATTTTTCGTATCATGTGCGTATCACAATTACCACTTGCTTCGGTGAAGGAAGAAACCTCGAGAGATGTTTCTTGTCGATGTTCAGCCAAGTCACCATGGCATTAAAACTCTGACAACCAGGTTAATAACTAACCACACGATAAAGAAAGAAAAATTTAGGTGGAACAAGATGAAGTCTCTAGTTATTCGATTGCACCAAAAATACAACAAATCCCAACCAGAATCATGTCGTTATTTAAATGTCGTTGTGACATTTCGATATTTTTTTTATTTACCTCATTTGGGATTTGGCATTTTGGCCCGCCCGTTTTTATTGGTTGCGCCGTGTGCGGAACATTAATTTTGTTGTTCGCTCGTGGGCCGCGAAAATGTATGCCCCTAGTCTTTTGTTGGTCGTGATGTCATTATTATTGCGTAAATGGATTTTTTGTTTGCTGTGTTTTTTCGATTTTTTGTTCGCTTTGTTATTTTACTTATTGGCGGCTTAATAGAATCAGAAATAATTTAACTAAAACTACTATTTAAGACCTCTGACTATCTAGTTATTTATTTACAAGTAAAAACTTCCTGCTCAAAGGCGGCATCATTTTTTGACTATTCTTTTTGTGAGTTTTCAAGGTTTTTAAAACTTTGCTTACTTTGGAACTACTATAATACAGTATACCTACTCACAATCTACAAAAAACTGCACAAATATCAAGAAATGCCGATAAATCGATTTCATTCATCGACACTTAGGCAATAAAGTCTAATTTACCCAACAATAATTCAACAAATCTAAGCCAATAATTACTCATATCTAGAACTAATCCTTTTGAATTCGTAACTAACAAATAGAAGCTTTAATTCAAGCACTCACTAGCACGCAACACATGGAAGTATGTTAATCGAACTACGATATATTATTTAACGTCATAACGTGACTCGACGCCACGTAACGGTAATAATTATATGGAACCGCCGATAAATAGTTTAGTAGGGCCGTCATAGAGTTGTCAGAGTATAGAGGAGGAAAGAGCAAGTTGTGTGCGATTTTGGAGTTTCGTAGGCACTCGTAGCAGTGTGCTACGGCGTAGCAAGTCGTAGGGAGGCAACTGTTTCAGCTGTATTTAAAACGCTTTTATTAGCTTCATATGTAATCAATTTGTGCTTCTGATTTTTTAAAATGTTATAATTATTTTCATTGAATACTAAATGGTCGGTCAAATCTGTGCGTACAAATTGCAATTACAATTCTCTTCCATTCTCCTCTGCAATCGTCACGCTATCGTTCGCTATCGATTCTAACATTCTCTGACACCGGACTTTGACAAATCAGGTTCTGAAGTATTCGACGAGTACTGTGTGTGCAGCTGGACTTCTCCGTACCGGATAGACCGAAACTTTACTAAGGATGATCTAGATTGTTCAAATAAACACTATTAGGAACTCACACACAACCATAAGTATAAATAAAATATATAGTCGGCCAAGGTAAGGCCGCAAGGTAATTGAGTTTAATGAGTATTTTTGATTTATGATTCGAATCATTAAAGACCCGTGGGAACGCGGATGAAAACAGATAAATCTTATTTTCGTGCTAAAATACGATGTTACTTAAAGCATTTTGATGCACTTCCAAACGCGTCAGTTCTATCGAAAAACCTTTCCCTGGTTTATATTTTGTCGCCAGCGCATTGGCTTTTAAATCAAACAACAATAATTACTGTGAGCTTTGTTCGTAATGTCACTATCTGTTCGCTCGCAAACTGGACAGCGATGCCCAACATTTGCAGTTTGACAAGTGTCAATATTGTAGTGTCAATACAACTGTTGTAACTATGATATCCGAAACTGTTTAATGGTTATGGTTTTATGTTTTTTTAATCTTCTTTTTTTATTAAGAATAAATGCTAACACCTTTTACCAACAACTTTTACTGTTATTATATCATAAGACAAGTATATCTCTGATGGCATATGATGTAGTAATATGTTGATAGACACCCACTTCTTGCGGAAGTCATTCCCATATACGTCATTTCTTCAACAGATAACGTACTTATTTATTCTGTTAGGAGTAATCCCAACGTTACCATTTAGTTTGTGAATGACATTAGTATTAATTTATTTTATGTTTTAATTTCATCATCATCATCTTAGCCAAACGACGTCCACAGCTGGACATATGTTTTAATTTATTATATTATTTTGTTTTTTTTTGTTACTTATGATTATTTTGTTTTTTTTTTTTTATTTTATTTATTTTTTAACTTTGACAAACAATAAAAAATCGCTGTAATAGCATAACAGTAGTTATTAGTTAAGTGATAGTATAACGAAGGGGTAGTTTCAAGTGCCGTGCCCCATCAGATAGACAGGCTCTCGTGACTGTAATCGAAAACGCGCGTTTTCGTCACGAACTGTACGGAATACGCCGATTATTGTCACTGAAGCATGCTTAATTATACTCTTTCATGAATGTAGTGCATGCATGATTCCAGATTAGACTTTTCCATGTTATCCTTTGCGATATCAGTATTGTCGGTGTCAAAGTAAGGTATCGAGAATTTTAAACACTCCAAACTTTGAAATACCATTAATGAGTACCGCGAGGAACGCCAGGCGAGGGAGCAGTCGACGAGTATTAAAAATAATCCTAATAATTAATTAGGATTATTTTTGTGTTACCGAGCAGATTGGTGCCCTAATGGTGATGTCCCGACTAACGAGTCATCTGTTCTTGGAACTAAAAATTTGAAAAAACCACCAGTACGCACTGTACCCGCTCCCATCTCACAGAGAAGAGATATGAGTCCCAGGCCGGTTACGAGAACTTTACAGACCCACTTTCTTGTCAAATATTTGGTATGGGTCTCAGTAAATATTGAGGCGCATTTGAAGTACTTCGAAAATGTAATATTAAGCTAGTCTTTAAGGTTATCATATCACATGACATCAAGCCTGGGCCTCGATTCTGCTATTACAATAGTGTCAGAGTATTCGACCATTGATTTCATAATGATCAAGTTCTGTCAAATTTTGACAAGTTTGTTAATTCTACTATCATAATGGCGCCATTATGACTTCTCAATCAACAACCACTGACAGTCCATTGAAAGAAATGTCATAGAATATTAATCTCGTAGGTACATGAAATCTGGCATGAATAAATGTTCGCATTTAGAAGTAGATTTCGAAAACCATTTGTACTAAGGGTTTTATAATAATGACTGATACGACAATGCCATTAAAACACAATTTTATTACGAGACCGTTGACCGACCATTGTGAATTTAGCAGATTACGAACTTTAAGCAAAATGACAATGGGATGAGAATGGAATCGTGTTGGAGTGACAATTTTATTAAAATAGCAGAATTAGGCCCTTGGTTGGAAGGATTACGTACATAATTATGTGTTTCTACCCACACAATACACCAACATACACCTACGCAGTTATGAATGTAGGTACTATCGGTATTTTTGGTTTCGTTATGAATGAATTGATAAAGGTTATCCCTTGTGTTGGTGCATAATATGGTCATCAGGCCAATGTATATTTAAACAACACATTGCCTTAAGGGGCCGGCGGAGCATGCGTTTTTCATACAAACGTAATACCAAAATAATATAAAAATTAAACATATTCTTAAGGTACTGTGTATATATTTCGATTGTATTATAAAATATCTATGTTCCCAAATATACATTTTGAATGGAAACTGATTTAAACAAGAGTTATGAAGAAAAATAAGTTTTCTATGGAAATATTAAATTCCTCATATCTCGTCTAAATATCATTGTCCTTTCAAAATATATATTTGGGAACATAGATATTCTGTTAACCAATCGAAATAAATACACACTACCTTAGGAATATGTTTGATTTACAAATTATTTTGGTATTACGTTTGTATGAACGACGCATGCTCCGCCGGCCCCTTAAGAAACAACAGAACTCATTTATCTTCCTACCCTTGACCCATTCTGATTGGGGTCGGCGCAACACGTTTTCTTCTTTTCTTTAGTCTTCCTGTCCAACCATCAAAAATCCGCAGGACTGCTTGCCAAAGAAATTCAAAGAATAATCTGGGCCAGTGAATTTACAGAATAAACATCATAAGATTATAACGTTTGATCTGTTTCACCACAGGCATGTACTTGGCCAATCAGCAGCGTACCGACTCCTCGGCCTGATGAGAACTGCTGGAGTGGCCTGGTGCCCAAGGTGGAGAGAGACGACGAGTCCAGGGTGGAGCCGTGGAGGCTGCCCGACCTGCGACCCTCGCTGCATTATATGCATGATCGTGGTAAGTGTAAGTTATCGACCATTTTTTCTTGACAAATTTTATTGTCTCATTTTGTAATATTTAGATTAACGAAATAGTTTCACAGTTTCTCAATTTCCAAAGCGAGTAAATTTATATCCTTTTTAACAAATTCTTGTTAGAGTTGAAGTTAAGTTGCTCTCTATCGATATATCGAGAGCAACTTTTAAATATTAGGGGAGTGTTGTCTGATTGTGACTACAACACGGCATTGTAGCCAAGTGCATTGTATCCTAACTAAAACTGTGTTATTGAGTCGTATTTAGACTTCTGGGTACTGGTACCAGATTGAGTGCAAAGCAAAGTGGTAACGGCAATGAAAACACTTGACGTATTTCCCAAATGCAGACGTAAATTTAAATGTTTCCTTGATTTTCTACTTTGTCTAAGTTATGTCTACAGAGATGGATGATTACGCGCGATTGAGCTTCAATCAAATCTTTTATTTTTAGGTACTTAAAACTTGGCTGAACGAAATACCTAATGACCTAAATCTCCCTCAGATTAAGGAACATGCACGAATGCCCTACACTTCCATTCAACGTTGTATCAATAATTATGAAATGGCGCGTTCATATTAACTGGTGTATAAGCTCTAATTGGCAGTACCGGGAGCCGCAATTATATTCGGATTATGTTACCGGTACCCGAAGATAGGGATCGATATTCTCGTTCATGTCAAAATCGCGGAACAGAACGGTTTATTTGCAACTCGTGGTGCAGGAGTAAGTAGCCCTGCCTACTTATGTTGTTGTCTTTCTTTTTTTTATTCAAAGCTTATTTCTAGCGTCAATTTTTTGCTGTACTGTGTTGGCCATTGTTTTGATCGTTGAAATCTTCGGTAGGCATGAGTGTTATTTAGTTTGGTAATGTTTTTTTATCATTTAAGCTACTTAATACTAGATACCTCAAAAGTCTACGGATACGCCTTGTCACTACCTTCACTTTTAAGTTATTACATATATTGGAACTTGCGCTTGCTTCCCATGGTGGTAGTAAGAAACTACAAAAACACTTTATACGCCTGTTCTGTACCACTGCTGGGCGAAGGCCTCCCACATACCTACCATTCTAATCTTCCTAATGTCTTTCATTCTTCTGGACAAACTGTTAAGAGCCAGTGTAAGTTTATCGCTTAAAATAGTCCAAATACTTATTACGACTTTATTTTTCTTTTCCAGACAGAGACTGCGTAGCCTGCGTCGCGCCTTTACCTCTACTGCCTCCGCCCGCACCGGCGCCGCATTAGCCAATACTTCTAACAACAAACACATATCTGTAGCCTTAATTAGTTTACTATAATTCTATACATAATTAAGAAGTCACGGTGCAATACGTATTTTGTCTTGCCCGCATGCGATTGCGGGAACTTACCATTGTACGGTGGGATCTGTTTTATAAGGTTCGGCTAGACCGATACTCGACAGACAGATTGCAGATCGGTTAGGTACTCGTATCTGTCAGAGTCCAATGCCCAGTGCCGTTTCCACATGTTGTGGGTACTGATCTGACCGAATTTCACCTACGCTGAAGTCGGTCGTGTACGTCGGTCACGTACGTTGGTCGCGTACGTCGGTCGCGCGTACGAGTATACATTGTGTTCTACATAGCGACGCTGACGTCAGCGGCGCGTAGGTACGTTGCCACTGTATTTCTCGCTGACCTACACGACCGACATCAGCGTAGCAGGATTTCAGGCTTTACAGAGCCCAGCCCAGCACATCAAGCTACTGCAATCTGTCAAACTTTAACAGATTTTCAACTTTATTGCTAAAGCATTTGGTTCAAGGTTGATTGCGAAAATTCACAGTTTCATGTAGCTGTGTGTGTTGGCGTCTGTTCATTTCCATATTCTGTGCGGCTATAAAGGGTGAAAAAACCTCTTAACGAAGCCGGAAGGCACTTGTTCTCCCCTTCACAGCGATATTTTTTTTGTTGTACACCATACCTGACCGAGATATTGGGGGTCAAATATTCCAAATTGTTGACAAGTTTTTTTTTACCAAGTACAAGTTTTTATTGTAAGATTTTTACTTACCTAAACACCTCTACGACCCCCGTACCTACTATTCAATCCATCCATCAGCACAATGTTTTAAGTGCGTCACAGTTTTACCACAAAACATGATTTTTCACCCCAAAAACAAAAGTCGTTTCCCAGCAATAATTTTTGCACACAGTCACTAGTTTGATGTATGTACTGAATGCTTGATGATGAGGTTGTTTACACCTTGTATGTCCCGTATTCGTATGCGGGCACTTGTGATAATGCATCATGACTTTGGTCCCTGAGCTGTCTCAATTTGCCAAAAAGACTAGTCGCTTACATATTCATAGCTACACGCAACACGGGTTAGACAAAACCTGGCAGATTACCTAGACTTAATTATCATTATATTGAATGTAACCCGTTTGAACAGTCATTACCATCTCACCATAGGAGTACATATTTTTCAAAATTGAATCCGACTGAGATGTAGGTACGCATAAAATAGGTATGAATGAATTAAAGGCTCCCACACACACTGTTTTTGCGTTTCTGCGTTTACGCGTTTCTGCGTCCCGCGATATTGCGATATTTGCGATATGTGTTCTTAGAACATTTGGTATTGGGACGCATGCAAGCCCACACACTGCCGCGATAATAACGCCGGGACGCTTGCGTTTCTGTCTACTGCGATATGAGTGGAATATCGCGCAATAATAACGCGCCTGTGTAAGGAATATGGACACATTTTCGAAATATTGCAGGACGCAGAAGCGCAAAATTCAACGCGCCTGTGTGTGGGAGCTTATAAATTTTAACAAATTCCTAGTGTCGTTCGCTACAGGGCGAAGATTTGTATTTTGGTATTTGACAGCTAATCCTAGTGCTGCAACCCTGTAAAACAGAAACTATAAACAAAACGGCAATAAGGTTTCACTGGTGCACTGCACGAAAGGGCTGCATCTTGACAGACAAGCCTAGTTAAGTAATGAACAGAATCTAGTCAAGTAAAGTTTAGTTTAATTATTTAAAAATAATATTTAGTAGTGTAACATAAAAAGCAATTGCAATGAATTTAATTCATTGATTTATAGATTCTAGTTATAAAATGTAACCTAAATAATAGCATAATACGACTCTTAGTAATGTTTAACAATGTAAAAACAAATGTAGATCGCACACTTTAAGCTTAGAAACGATTTAATTGTAAATAGCTAACATTTAAATAAATTATGATAACAATTTGTAGTAAAATGTTTATTTAAATTCTATTTAATTTTAATTATTTAAACATGGAATCCTAAACAATAGTACTTTAGCTCGAAATCAGGGTTGCTAAGATTACTTTGTTTTCACATAAATACTTTTATAACGTATCACCATTTAGTAAATATGTAAATGTATTAACTGTATCAATCTGTAGTGGCAATATTTTAGCAGCATAAAATAAAATACGCAAAAAGTATCTTAATTTTTTTACCCATAATAATATTTATGTTTTTAGTCGTTTGGCACAAAAGAATGAAACTTTATATCGCAAAGAATAACAACAACAAAATACATTCAATCATTGTATTGGTGCCTATTTATTACAAAACTGATTGTAGCAGATTAATATTTAAATGTAATAACTGTATCAAACTGTAGTGGTAATGTATTAGCAGCACAAATAATAAAATAATGCAAAAAATGTTTAAGGTTTTTCCTTACCCTCCACTTCAATACTTTAGTTTTTTTTTGTAGTTGAAAAATCTGAATCTTTTACATGTAACAAAAAAATAAAAATACAAACCCAATCACGGTATTCGTACCTCCACTCAACAAAACTGTTTCCAGCAAATTGATACTCGTAATGCCATCTACGTTTTATCACAGGCATTACTAACGCAGCGTCCCCAGCTGACTCACGCGGCCCTAGTGGGGACGCCACTTTAGAAGCAACAGAAAAGTTTAGTACAGGTTGGCAAAAGTAAAAAATTCGGGGGGCGCCACTATGCTGTTCATATGGCAACCCGCTGTGACCAAATTGCGTTCCTATTTATAGTCTAAATACTTTTGTTACTATTTTAAACATACAATTTATTTATTTAAATCAGTAAGTACCATTTAATTGAACGAGAATTTATCCTCATGTAACTGCCTAAAAATAAATATATGCTAGTAATACTGTTTTTAAAATTTTCTGGGATTAAAAAAAAGACGTAGATATAATATTTTTGTAATTACATCTAACATATTTTCCTCCAAATATTCCACCCCCTCCATGTCATCCCAATCTTGACTAGAGTTAGCCGCATATTCGTTTGAATCGTTGTCCGATTCAGAGGAACTACTTTCATCTGCGAGGTTTATGACTATTCGCTCCATGTCTTCGTACATAGTTAGTTCCCGCTCGTAATAATCTTTTTCAATTTTACATGCTGGCATGAATTCTTCCAATCCTCCTTCGTAATTGATTGGAATGCGCGTTCAGCAGCTTCCTATGAACAATGAAACATTTGATTAAACCTCTATCAATATTAAAAGTAAAACATCAATATAACCGCTCTCAATATCATACTTTAATAAGTCAAACTGTACTTTTATGTCGATCGAGCCTACATTTTGTGAAAAAATAGTATATGTACATTAAAAAAATGCATCATTTTCTATTATGTGATTTATATGAAATATTTACTTATATTATTAAAAAATTATAAATTAAATTCATAAATTTTTGGTACATCTCTAATTTTAATGATATAAAAAACATAGTTATCACCTTGAAATCACATCCTACATTAAAGTTATGTGGAAAACGAATTAAACTTGACATATTGCAAAGTACGCCACTCAAGTATCAACATTAATCTAGCGCGCTATACCAAAGTAATGTCAGACAAAATGTAAACATCTAAAACATCACAGACGTATAAACAGTAGAAACATAACCTATGTGCTCGATGATTATTGTACAAAATTCCACTTATTTCGTATGCAAGCAATTCAAAACAGAATGGGGTTCATCAATTAGCACTAATTCGTCTAAAAACAACAAAACAAACAGTTACATACCTGTCGAATACGCTACGCGGAGGTGCCGTGTGGGTTTGTTCGTTTTTAGGTTATTTTCCTTTGAATCCAGTTATTCCCTTATATTTCTGTGTGGTGGTGGTTATTTTTAACTTTGAACAGGTGAGTGAACCTTGGTTTATTGTTGGTCGGTGCGGCCATGGATGGAGATGAGCGCTTGAAGCCCCCTGATAAGGGGGGTGGTTTGTACGAATGTGTGATGGAGACTGAAGGTTGTCAGGCTTCTGCAGTTACACAACCATCTTCCCGCAAAAGGACGGCTGACAATTTGAACACTGAACCATTGTCCAAACGTACCATTACTGATCCAGATAGTGGTCTTGGATCAGAATCGCATATTTATAAACACCCATCTCTCGGGATCAGTAGTCGTAAATATGGTGTCGAAGACTTTGGTCCATTTATCGTGCATGTGTCCCGCAGTATTGACTCCCCGAATTCCGGTGTGAGCTTAAAACCTATAAGATTGGGGTCGTTCCTGTTTGAAGGCGGTGTCCAACATGTCAAAAAAGATGGCATCAAACAAATTGGTCGTAATAGATTGTCGGTAGAGTTTGACTCTGCTAAGGCAGCTAACGAGTTTCTGGACCACGGACTTCTGAACAAACACAAACTAAAGGCTGAAATTCCATCTTACAATGTTTCCCGTTTAGGTTTAATTCGTGGTGTCCCAACAGACTGGACGATGGAGAACCTTGTAAATGCCACTGAATACAAAGAAGGGTATGGGAAGATCGTGAAAGCTCGCCGACTAAATCGTAAGATCAAAAAAGAGGATGGTTCCCCCGCTTGGTTACCTACACAGTCCGTCGTGCTGACATTTGAGGGTCAATCCCTCCCAAAAAAGATTTTCGCTTTTTACACTTCTTTGGTAGTTGAGGTTTACCAGCTTCCTACCATTCAGTGTAGGAAGTGCCTTAGATTTGGCCATGTACAAAATGCTTGTCGATCAAACGTTCGCTGTTACAAATGTGGACAGCCACACCCGGGAGATAGCTGTAACATTCCCTCTGACCGTGTCAGGTGTCTTTTGTGTACAGGGAGACACTTTGCTACTGACCCGACATGCCCCGAATTTGACAGACAAAAACGGATTAAAAAAATCATGTCTGAGCACAGTATTTCGTACATGGAGGCTTCCGCGCAGGAACCTTCAGTAAGACGGGCTTACTCTGACATCGCAAAAACCATGTTTGCGCAAACTCCGCCTCAACCAGTACAGAACTCACCATCTTCTGTTTATTCAATTTCTGGATCTACTCCTCAAAGGACATCTTATCGCAAAACGGTTCAAACTCCTACCCGTGCGAGGACTCCCCTTCCGGAGGGTTATGATCGTTATGCTCATGATGAAATAGTTAGAGAACCATCATCATCTCTCCCCAATGGATGTGGATTGAATAGACCTCATATTTTACCCAATGAAAATTTGCCAGAACTGCTGGTTATGCTGATCACAAATATCTTCGCTAAATTTAGCGATGTGTTACCGTACGACGTTGCCCCTTTACTTGTCAGACTCGCTGAAATTGTAGCTAATGGCCCCCTCAGGTCTAACCCGAATTCTTCAGTGGAACAGTAGAAGTATTGTCCCTAAAAAACCTGATTTATTTAATTTGATTAATGCTCATTCTGTATCTGTTGCGGCCATCTCTGAGACATGGTTGAGGCCTGGGTCTCACTTTAGAGTCCCGGGGTTTGCCTGTCTACGGGATGATCGTGATGATGGCAGGGCAGGGTGTGCATTGTTAATTAAAAGATCTTTTCCGTTTTCTGTCATCCCTCTCCCTCCTCATTCCCAAGAAATCAACGCTGTTGCGGCTTGCATAGCCAATATTAATTTCATCTCAATTTATATTCCTGATCCTAAACTCTCTCTGATCCCTGACCTTTCTACAATTTTGTTCTCAGTCCCTCCCCCACTTATTATTTTAGGAGACTTCAATTCGCACCATAGTTCCTGGGGTTCATATTATACAGATTCTTTTTCCCCTTGGTTGGTGGACCTCTTTAATGATATTAATGTTTGTGTCATAAATGATGGCTCTCCTACTCGTCGTGTATATCCGGGTCAAAATCCTAAATCTGCAGTTGATATTTCTGCTTGCTCACCGGAACTTTCATGTTTACTAAATTGGAACACGTTACCCCATTCTTTTGGCAGCGATCATTTCCCTATTATAATATCAAAACCTTCTTCAGTAGTCCCAATCCCTGCCCCTGAACCTCTTCTGAAACATAAATTACAAGAGGCTGATTGGAAAAAATTTTCTTCACATGTTGAATGTAATTTAAACCATTCTAACCAAAATCCTTCTTCTCAAAACTACTTACATTTTCGTAATACATTAATTGAAGCTGCCAACTTATTCATCCCCAGGAAAAAGCCTTATTCTTCTAAAATTTCCTCACCTCCTTGGTGGGATTCTGAATGTACTTCTTCTATAAAGGAAAGAGATAGCGCTGAGGACAAATTTAATGAATCTTTAAGCCTTGATGATTTTCAAATCTTACAAAGAGTCACTGCTCGTACCAAAAGGCTACTTTCCAAAAAGAAGAAGAGAGGATGGAGGGGGTTTTGTGAGAATTTATCCCCCAGAACTCCCCCATCACTTGTATGGAGAAATTTGAAACGGTTTAGAGGTTCATTGAAGCCTGACTCTCTTCACTCTTATGATTCTTCGGTTTGGCTGGAGGACTTCGCGGATAGCCTAGCCCCTCCTTCTGTTCCTTGTGATTTCCCTTTTTCTGTACCCTCTTCTAATTTAACTTCCTTTGATGAAAAGTTTACTTTAGACGAATTAAATACAGCACTTTCAGGATTGAGAGATACCTCTCCAGGTGAAGATGGTATCCCATACAGTTTTATTACCAAATTAAGCACTTCTAGTCATCAATATCTTTTGGACATCCTGAACGACATTTTTATTAAGGGAGAAATACCTGATGACTGGAAATGCCAAATCATTATCCCTATTTTAAAGCCAAATAAAGATCCAGAGAAGGCTAGCTCATATAGACCAATTGCTCTTTCATCAACCTTAGGTAAAATCCTTGAACATCTAGTTAAAAATCGCCTAGATTGGTATTTGGAAAATAATGAGTCTCTAGCAAAGAGTCAATTTGGTTTTCGTAAAGGCAAAAGCACTATGGATAGTTTGAATATACTAACAACTGATATCCGTCTTTCCTTTTCTAAAAAAGAACACCTTGTGGGATGCTTTTTAGATGTTTCGGCTGCGTATGACAGTGTCAATATTCCGGTGCTCAGAGCAAAAATGCTAGAGCTGAGTGTTCCAGTGAGAATCGTACACTATATTTGTAAACTTTTTATGGGCAGAACTATTAAAATACGAAACGGTGGCTTCCTCCTTCCGCCTAGAACTCTATGGCAAGGCATTCCGCAAGGGTCAGTATTGAGCCCCTTACTGTACAGCATTTATACTTATGATCTTGAGCAATCGGTACTTCCTTTTTGTAATATTCTCCAATATGCAGATGATATCGCCTTATATTCATCTTCTGATTGTATCGATACAGCAACATCTCGTATAAATGAAGCTTTAAGTTACCTAAATATTTGGTTAGATGAGCATGGCCTTTCACTATCCCCATCTAAAAGTACAGTTGTTGTTTTCTCCCGTTCAAGATTCACTCCATTTGCAAACGTCACATATGAAGGACACGCCATCTCTAACGAACCCTTTACAAAGTTTCTTGGAGTTTTGCTGGACTCCAAAATGACTGGTGTCCCTCACCTAAATTATGTAGCTGATAAATGTGAAAAAGGCATTAACGTCCTTCGTGCTCTTTCAGGAGTTTGGTGGGGTTCCCATCCATATAACCAAAAACTTATTTATAATGCTCTTATTCGCAGTCGTATTGATTATGGATCGTTCATTTTGGAACCCTGTAATAAAACAGCCCTAAAGAAATTAGACAACGTACAGACTAAATGCTTACGTATTATTCTTGGAGCAATGAAATCTTCACCAAAAAATGCTCTTCAAGTGGAATGCCTAGACCCCCCTCTATTCCTTCGCAGACAATATTTGTCTGATAGATTCATCTTTAGGGTTATGTCATGTTCATCTCATCCACTTATCCCTCGTCTGGAGAGTCTTTCTGAAGAGATATCAAAAAATCGATATTGGAATCGTAAGGAAACCCCCAAAATCATAAAGAGCTATTTAAAGATTAAAAATCTTTCTGCGCCTGTTTATAGTAGTAATATCAACCCTTTATACAAAACTGATTATTCTTCGCTAATGTTTACTCCTAGAATCATTTTGAATTTTGGAGTTGAAAAAGATGATCCTGCAGCTAACCAAAATTTTATCAGACTTCTGTCTGATTGGCAAGACTGGATAACAGTGTTCACTGATGCCTCCAAATTATCCCCCGACGGTAAAGTTGGTGCTGCGGTTTGGATTCCAAAATTCAACGTGACTTTATCCTTTAAATGTCCTTCTCAGACATCTGTGTTCACAGGTGAAGCTATTGCCTTATATGAAGCGCTTCTATTTGCTGATTCTCATAACTTCTCGAAAACAATTATTTTTACAGACTGCAGAAGTTGTTTGCAAAAAATTTGTAGTAATCAGTTCAAAATGAAAATCAAGCTCCCTCTTATCTTCAAGATTAAAGAGTTACTTTTTAATTGTAGACAAAAAGGTCTAGATATAGTCCTTGCTTGGATTCCTGGGCACTCTGGTATTGCAGGTAATGAGATGGTGGATTCTTGGGCTAAAGATTCTACAATAAGTGGATCTGAAAATCACACTGAAATATACCATACCGATTTGTTACCTCTAGCGAACTCGCATGTAAGAAATGATTGGCAAGATTTATGGGATTCCTCAAGACTTATTAAAGGACGTTACTATGGGGATATACAACCTCTTATACCACAGAAACCCTGGTTCTTCCGATTTCGAAAAGGTGGCAAACAAACCACATCTACCATATGTCGCCTTCGTTTGGGTCATGCATGCACGCCGGTCTTCCTTGCCAAAATCAGAGTACGCGATAGCTCTCTTTGTGAATGTGGTTTGGACGATGGGACGGTAGATCATATTTTTTTCAATTGTCCTAAATTGTCATTTTCTTTATACGACGCTCTCCCTCCAGATATACCCCGACCTATCAACTTTCAGTCTCTTCTCACTTATTCACATTCTTCCTTTATAGTTTATTTAATGAAATATATATCTTTTCATAATTTAAAATTTTAAAGTCTGAAGGATTTTTTATTATTATTATTACTATTATTTATTTTTTTATAGACATTTAGCTAGATTATTTTCTCTTTTCCTACTAATATTTTCTATTTCCTACTAATATTCCTTTTGTCTGAGGCTATTGTGTAATATGTTATTGTCTTGTGATGTTTGTGTCTTCATTTAATGTTATTGGTTTTAGGTGCCCTGGACCAAATTCCTGTCATCTATCAAAATCTAAAAACACCGAACATTTTCCCTGCGTGTTACTCTCTTATAACGTCGTAATTGGCCAAATACATCTCACACACAAGAGATGTGAATGCCACGATAGGAAAAAAAAAAAAAAAAAATACATACCTGTCATATCAGCGGTTCTTTGGTAAACATCGTTGAGATCGGTAAAAATGGTTTTGGCCTGTTTTTCTGCCATACTTCGCCTATGAACCTTAGAAATAATCTCTTTGCCAGCACTTCGGGATTTATTTGTATCACTTGACGTTATTTTAATCACGTTTGTAAGGCACAATAAATTTATTATCAATTAAATAAACTTGCGAACTTTGTTTACGTCAAACGTCATACGTTTTTACATGTTGCCAGCAAAAAAAAAAAAAATAGTTCCGTTTCTAGACTTTTTTGTCAAACTGTACGTAAGTTAGAATGATAAAAAACCGAATCAATGAGATATTCGCTGGATACATGGCGCTGATCTATGTACGTTACTGCAAGGAACAGAACGTCACATAATTTCACTTGAACCTATTTTTTATTTTCAGAAGCCTATTGCAAACGAAAGTGTCAGTCAACGAGCGTATGTGAAGTGTGTTTTTTCAAGCGTTTTGGCTTTGGCACCTAGTAACGTAGTCTGATCAACGCCATCTATCGAGTTCACGGAAACCATATTTTTTTAAAAGGTTTTTCAGAAAAAAACACAGTTCCCAAGAACTCTGTAGATGGCGTTGAACTTACTACGTTACTAGGTGGCAAAGCCAAAACGCTTGAAAAAAAAGCATTTCATCACGTCACATACGCTCGTTGACTGACACTTTCGTTTGTTTGCGCTTTCGATCATAACGTGTTTGACAATTTTACGGTGACATAACCATTCGATCCAAGTGAAATGACGTTACGTTCTGTTCTTTGCAGTTACTTACCGAGTTTAGCGCCATCTATCCAGCAACTAGGGAAGAGTTGAAAAAGAATCCCATAAAATTAATCTTCAGAATAGTACGAATGACTTCGATCTTTGTATCTTGGGCATATTTGGTTGTAAGCATAGACAATAAAAAAAAAAAAATGGGCTGGCAACATTGTATTACAGTTGTCAATGTCAAAAGAAGTTGTCAAAACCTCTTGTCTATTCCTTTTCCTGTTAAATTTTCTCCTGAGAGGTTGGTTTCGTGTTTGCTAAAATCTAAATTAATCGTGAAAACTACTTAGTTTTGAATTAAATCCAGTTATGGTGTATTTAAGGACAGTGTATTCTAGTTGCTCATGTGTTTATTTTGTTAAATATGTGAAAAGCCGGAATGTTATAAAATGATAACCTATGTTCGAAAGCGTTTGAGACATAAGCCGCTCTGTGTTTCAGAAACTAAACATGGGGCGTTACTCGAAGGAGCCTGATAACCCAGCGAAGTCATGCAAAGCGCGTGGCTCCAATCTCCGTGTTCACTTCAAGGTAAAACATTAAACTTTTATTTGTATACAAGTTATTAATTCCACATGGACTGAGACTCCTATCACTAACACGCACGGTTGTTTCCAACTTGTATGTGTTTGAAACATAACTTCATGAATTTACTACTTCCACATGTGTGTTTGGTATAGAATAACAAACTTGCGCGGTAATGATTTCTTAGGTTAGTTTGACAGAAACAAGCAGTATTACTAGTACCGCCTTGAAATCTGATGAAGTGTCGTAGAAGTTTCATCGCTATTGATAGTTTCCCATCTATCTTCGGGGCTTAGATGATAAATGATGTTTATTTTGTAAGTAGGTTGTTACAAACACTTACACGTATTTTTTTTTAAACTAGATGGGGTTGTTGTTTCGGACCTGACTATTCTGAGAAGAAATAGCCGAAACTATCTCAGAGGTCATTATCTCATTGCTCAATTCACATGAGGACTATGCAGATCACTGTCTGAGATGGTCTTTTGCAGAAAGAACCACAGATTTGAGGGGACCTGTACTGACAGTGCCAGCATTTGTCAGTTGTCATGTAGCTCAACTTAAAACTCAGGAGCTAAACAAAACTATACCAAGTGTGTTATTGAGATTATCAAACAGGTTATTAGTAAATATCAACAATAATTCTGCTGGTAATAAGCAAATAAATGATTGTCTAAAGACTAACCTCTGCCAATTTCACATCTTCCAGAACACATATGAGACAGCCATGGCGATCAGGAAACTGCCCCTTCGCCGTGCTGTACGTTACCTGAAGAATGTAACAGAGAAGAAAGAATGCATTCCATTCCGGCGCTTCAATGGTGGAGTTGGTCGTTGTGCACAAGCCAAGCAGTTTGGCACCACACAAGGTCGCTGGCCCAAGAAGTCCGCAGAGTTCCTGCTCCAGCTGCTGAGGAATGCTGAGTCTAACGCTGACTACAAAGGCTTGGATGTTGACAGGCTGGTCATCGATCACATTCAGGTGAATATTAATTCTCTAACTTTATAATATTAATTATTATAACCTATTTTGTAAAATTAGGGGAATTTCATAGCATGGTGAAAATGCTGTTGAAAAGTAATAATAATGTGCAATTTGTGTTGGTCTTGGGTAGTATATTGGGATTCTGAATGAAATTTTACCTCGAGCAACTTCTGTATGTAGCCTAGTTGTAACATTTATTTTGACGAGATGCAAGCTGATTCTTCTGTTCAATTGTATTGCTTTTGCCATTGCACTTACCTGGCCAGTGGTCGTGCCAATTCTATAGCTCTGTTCAGACTTTTTGGTGGCATGGAAGTTGGCTGCAAGTGACAATCTGCATATTATACACTCAAGACAATTTGTTTTCTGTACCTTGCTGATACTAAACTTGTGTTATTTTAAAAACTTGTGTTCTTTGTAAAATCATCAACATTATCAATACAAATACAACCCTCCCAAGTTCATAAAAGTCTAGGAACGATTTCGACTTTGAAAAAGCAGTTCCTCGACCTTGAACTTGGAGGGTTGTGTTGATGATTTTAATGCTCCCAATTCTGTAACTACATACTTACCTTACAGTCGAGAACAATATTTTCATTAACTTAAAACATATCACTGGCCTGCAAACTGCAAAAAACGTAAGAAAATTAAAATTTCGTGGGCTACCCTGGAGCATCGGCCTTAAGGCGCCTTCCCGAGCAAATTAGTAACTCTATTTATGGTGGAGGCGCTTGTAGTAAAATAATAAATAAATATCTCTGGACATTACATACAGCGCTATCTAGTGCCACACTAAGCAAGGCTTGTGTCGTGGTCACCAGATAGTTGATAACATTTATATACTTTTTGTTTGTAAATACATACTTATTATACATATAAACATACATGACTCTGAAACAAATGTCCATGCTCATCACACAAATATTTGCTCCTACCGGGATTCAAACCCGGGACCCTAAGAACGTAAGGCACAATCACTGCCGCTGCGCCATTCGGGTCGTCAAATAATAACATCCGTTCGGGTCGATCTTTAGATTAAGCCGTCATACCGAGTTTCCTCCGTGCCTTGGAAAGCTTTTATTTCCTAGTTTTAGCCGGGTTGTGGAGGTCAGATAGTCAGTCGTTCCATGTCAAATACTGGTATTCAGGTGCATCCGGTTAGACTGGAAGCCGACCCCAACAGTTGGGAAAAGGCTAGGCAGATGATTTGTGGTTGTTCAAACTTCGTTTGAAAAACTGTCAGTAGAGTTCTAATCAGCTTGCACTACAATGTGGTTGTTACATCAGTCACTGCGGGCTGAGTAGTGCGAAATGAGTGGTTTTTATTCTTTATAAAGTCAATTTTTCATCTTTTGGAATGAAAAAACTAGCATTATGTCCATGATTAAAGTGCCTATTCATAAGTATAAGTAGCAAATCAAAATAATAGTTACTTTACGAGGAGAAGCATGTTATAAAACATTATTTCTCAATTCTGTGGTTTTGTTGTGAGGGGATTTATTAAACATTATGCTACCTACTTAACAAATAAATAAAATAAAATAAAATAATTTAAAGAAAAACAAAAAACCCGACTGCGTAAAAACTAATTTTTAAAAATACGTGAAAAAATTAACTTAAATAAAAACTAAAAAGAAAGAAACAAGCCCAGTAGTTTAGAATTCTGTAACAAATCATAAATTCTAATGCAGAACAGAACGACTCGCAGTCGGGGGCCCCTTGGGAAGATTTGATTGGTAAAATTTGAATGGGCCCCGACTGTGAGTCGTTCTGTTCTGCATTAGAATTTATGATTTGTTACAGAATTCTAAACTACTGGGCTTGTTTCTTTCTTTTTAGTTTTTATTTAAGTTAATTTTTTCACGTATTTTTAAAAATTAGTTTTTACGCAGTCGGGTTTTTTGTTTTTCTTTAAATTATTTTATTTTATTTTATACTTTTTAGTTACGAATAAAAACTTAAATCAATAAGTAAGAAAATTAGCGAAAATGATTGTTTTGTTAAACAACTTTAAATCTTTATATATCCTAAACTGTTATATAAAATGAAAAATGATAAAAGCAACTTAAAGATGATTTTAAAATACCTATTCAACGACACCCCACTTGACATAGTTCATCGACTTTTTTTTTTTTTCATTTTGACAATATGGCGTCTGGTTGTCGCTGTGGTGAATTTTGATTACTGTCATGTCTTTAGTGACACTCGCAAGGTTAAGACGAATCGATTGATGTAAGAATTATCAAAATCGGCCTACGCATTTGGTCTCTAGAACGCCACATAGAAACAAACATACATACATACATACATACATAGACTGATAAACACATTACCCTCCTTTGCGTCGCGCAGTCGGGTAAAAACACATTACCCTCCTTTGCGTCGCGCAGTCGGGTAAAAAACTACCATTTTAGAGAAAGAAAATGTAGAAAATTAATGTATATTTTATTAGTTCGTATTTCTTTTGGATATAGAGGAGATGGCTCCAAAAAACTGCACGAAAACGGCTTTTGTTCGGGGACCTGCCTTAAGGGACCAATATTACTCGCAACATCATTGATAGTGTCTTGTAGTCTCAAATTTTATAATTTCAAATCATTGTTTCACGGATGTTTTCCCTAAGCCATTTAAATTAGGGTCAAAATTATGGCTTGCGCATCTTCAGCATTTTTGAGTATCTTTATCGCATTCTGACACGTAAAGGTTTTTGGTCATTTGGTGGAGAAAGAAATACTGTTGCAAGCATTCATTTTAACTGACAAAAAAAAAGGGAAATATTTCAAGAAAATGCTTATCTTACAGATTGTCAGTTTATTGAAAAGGTGTATTGTTAAAAATATTGCCTTCAGCTTGTCAGTGTTACTCTATTCTTGTAATCACTGTTTTCGGAAGGCATACATCAAAAAGTGGTTAACATAAAGGAAGTTTTCTCCATGGAACTTTCTTTTCTCAATTACTGACACTATTTTAGCTAAAAACCAGCCATGGTTACAATTGAATGAGAGAGAGCCTTTGCAGACTAGAGACAAGACTGTCTTAAGACAGACAATTACTAAAGGGAATAAATAGTCTGTCTCACTCGCACTAGTAGAAATATGAGTGTCTTAAGACAGTCTGGTCTCGAGTGTGTGAAAACCCCTATGCACACTAAAATTTTTACACAGCAACCGTTTGATGAGGTCACAATTTTAACTCTTCTTTTCTCTTATCTGCAGGTTAACCGCGCTCCCTGCTTGCGCAGACGCACATACCGCGCTCACGGTCGTATTAACCCTTACATGTCGTCGCCCTGCCACATCGAGGTCTGTCTGAGCGAGAGGGAGGACGCCGTCGCACGCGCCGCGCCCGCTGATGACGCACCCGCGAAGAAGAAGCTGTCAAAGAAGAAGCTGGCTCGCCAGAAGGAAAAGATGATGAGAGAATAGATGTTTAAGGGTTAATAAATGATTTTACAATCAATGTTCTTGTTTAACTTGAATAGGTTTTAGGTCGTTCCATGTTTACCAAAAACATGACAGTCTGATTATCTAAAAACAGCTGTTTAAAACACATTTTTGTATGGTAACATGTCACAGTCACAGCTGTTTTTAGATAATCAGACTGTTATCATTTCAGTGAACATGGACCTTAGAGTCCACAACTTAGGTATTTAAATTTAATTAATAATTTATTTACTGGATATCATGAAGAAAGTTACCTGCTTGCAAGAACCAAAGCAAGCCAGCCAGTGTTCCTAAAACATTTTTTTTTAAGGCGTGATGATTATTTATTTGGTTTGACCGAAAAGAGAGTTGTGTATGGTGCTAAAAATGTAGGAATCATAGCGGGCACTTCGATTCGTTGCGATGTCCAATTTGTCAAACTTGGCTGTGGCGCTAAACAAAAATAACGTGACACGGCTGCCGTGCCAAGCGCCATACGATTAGATGACACGCCTCCCGTGTTTTCAGCCATGCGTGAAAGAAAATAGTATTTTTTTACCGTTTTTTAAATGTTTTAGGCCTGAACGTGTTTAGTTTATATTTGAAATCTAACGCGGACGGTCAGGAACGTTGTGTGAAGTGGTTACAAGTGGCAAAATAACTGTATTTTTGGAAATGGATGGTAAGTGACTTTTTTAATACAGATGTGCTAAACCTTTTCTGCTCTTATCAAAAACATGATGCGCTCACGATTTTTTTATGTTATGTCGTATCCTTCCAAGCAAAAATAAACCGTGTATATATGTCACCGTAAAATTGTCAAATACGTTATATTGTAATCTCTCTAGCGATATTGTAAACTCTCGAATTATTGTCAAACGAACATACTGCTTACAATAAAACGCATTATTTTTCGTGAAATGTATGCTATGGTGGTCAGCTCACGCGGTGTATAACCTAACCTTAAAACACTTTATATTCCCCTAAAAAGCGTAGTCGACGGAGGCTCGCTTCGCGGGGCCCCTATTTCCGAGTGCAGGGTTTAAAGGAACCTAACGGGGGGGGTGCCCCAAGTCCCGTTTATGGGGGCAAGGGATACTTCCGTATGTTCAGTTGACAATAATTCGAGACTTTACAATATCGCTAGAGAGATACACGTTACATTGTAATATAACGTATTTGACAATTTTACGGTGACATACACAAAGTGTATATTTTACTACGTTAGGCTTACGCGACTTGACTTTTCTCCGACGATCGTCCAATGTTTCGTTATCAAGTGGATTGTTTCCGTTTTTTTATGCGAGCCCGTACTATTTTATGCAAAATAAACCTTAAACACAGTAATACACTCCTTGTGGGCCAACGATACCTAAACGTCGTCAACGAAACAGCCCTTTTCGAAGAAACTACAGCGCTTATAATTTATTATTACTTGGTGGTTTATAATCAACCCAACTTACAAAAAATCTTTTTTACAAAAAATAAAACCGACTTCAGAGAAAACAAAAAAGTGAAAAATAACTTCAGAAAAAATGCTTCAAAAGTCGGTGGCCGTTGTTTGATTGATTTATTTTTTTTTGTCACCGACTTCTGAAGCGTTTTTTCTGAAGTTATTTTTCACTTTTTTGTTTTCTCTGAAGTCGGTTTTATTTTTTGTAAAAACGTTTTAATTTTTAATTTTTTAGTGGTTAACATGTGCTTACCCCTTCACAGCGTACCGGCGTGATTTTCGGTTATGAACTGGTGTAATCAAAGACAGATATGAGATTTCAGCAATTCCAGTACATTTGCTATCATTTATTGAGGTGTTCCGTTGCCTATCTCCGAAGTTCTTCATCAGATCTTCATCAAATTGAAATGGGATCACTTCGAGAAAGTACACTTCCTAAAACTACCCAAATCGTTTCTAGTGTGCCTATAAAATGTGAAGAGTTCTTTCTACTTCTCCAGGATTCCATCATCAGATCCTGATTTGATGATTATGGGACAATCTGAGAAGTATACCCTTTCAAACAATTTAAAAAAAAGCAAAATCGGTCCAGTCATCTTCGAGTAATCGGGGAACATTGAATTGAGAACCTCCTTATTTTTGAAGTCGGTTAATAACGACGTTATGGTAGGTGACTCAAATATCCGGATAACCTATATAAGATTCGGCCGTGTGTCGTTAATTTGCTCATAAGAATTTAAGAGTTCCGTTCCTTTGTCATGGATCCTATAATCAGAAGTAATCAGAACCTAACCAAATTCTCATCAATGTACCCTTGTAGTATACATCCTTTCTAATAAAATAAAAAAAAAACAATACATGTCACGGTAATAGGGCTTATCCCCAATAAATGGAACTTAACACACCTAACTGTCGAAATTTGGGTGTATTATACACTTCTGAGTACCCCCTCAAAGCATACAGGCGTGATGTTACGTCGTGATATTGTATAAACAATAAACCGTTTGCAGCAATCACTGCAGCTTTGCCGTGTATTTTTGAAGAGTTCCATTTTATCTTCGAAGATCAGCATCAGATCTTCAGAAAAATAAAATAGGACCACACGAGAAGCACCAGCTTTCAAATAAAAAAAGAACCATCAAAATCGGTTCACCCGGTCGAAAGTTATGAGGTAACACAAAAAAAAAACAGACGAATTGAGAACCTCCTCTTTTTAGAAGTCGGTTGAAAAGGTTGGTTACCCCTATTTAAAAAAAAACACAATATCCAGAAACGAAGGATACGAACTTAATTTACGTGAAAAACGAACATAGTTTTGTTTCGAGTACCTATGTAGATCTCCCTAAAAGTTAATTTGAAGGAGTTATCATCGATTTCAGAATGACACGGCTCCCGTGCTTAGGCACGGGACATGCAAAAAACAATGATGGCACGGGAGACGTGCCATCCGCAACGAATTTATTATTACTTCGTGGATTATAATATCAACCCAACTTACAAAAAGGTTGGTTACCCCTATTTAAAAAAAAAAACATTCAATATCCAGAAGCGAAGGATACGAACTTTATTTAAGTGAAAAACGAAGCTAGTTTTGTTTCGAGTAGATCTCCCTAAGTTAATTTGAAGGAGTTATCTTCGATTTCAGAATGACACGGCTCATGTGACTAACGCCACATGCAATAAAAACTTTTTTACAAAAAATAAAACCGACTTCAGAGAAAACTAAAAAGTGAAAAATAACTTCAGAAAAAACGCTTCAGAAGTCTGTGACCTTTGTTTGATTGATTTAGTTTTTTTGTCACCGACTTCTGAAGCGTTTTTTCTGAAGTTATTTTTCACTTTTTAGTTTTCTCTGAAGTCGGTTTTATTTGTTGTAAAAAAGTTTTTATTTTTCACTTTTTAGTGGTTCACATGTGCTTTTACCCCTTCACAGTGTACCGGCGTGATTTTAGATTATGAACTAGTGTAAACAATAGAAAGATATGAGATTTCAGCAATCCCAGTATATTTGCTATCATTTATTGAGGAGTTCCGTTGCATATCTCCGAATTGTCATCAATGTACCCTTGAAGTATATCCTATCCAAAAAAAAAAAAAAAAACAATACATGTCACGGTAATAGGGCTTATCCCCAATAAATGGAACTTAACACACGTAACTGTCGAAATCTGGGTGTATTATACGAGTACACTTCTCGAGTACCCCCTCAAAGCATAGGACAGGCGTGATGTTACGTCGTGATATTGTATAAACAATAAACAACCAACCGTTTGCAGCAATCACTGCAGCTTTGCCGTGTATTTTTGAACAGTTCCATTTATATCTCCGAAGATCAGCATCAGATCTTCAGCATATTAAAATGGGACCACACGAGAAGCACCAGCTTTCAAATAAAAAAAGAACCATCTAAATCGGTTCACCCAGTCGAAAGTTCTGAGGTAACAAACATTATCGAAATTTGGGTGTATTGTACACATCTGCGTCCCCCCTCAGAGCATACAGGCGTGATGTTACGTCATGATATAGTATAAACTATGAACCTACAAGCGAATGCAGCAATCACTGCAGATTTGCTGTGTATTTTTGATGAGTTCCGTTGTATATCTCCGAAGATCAGCATCAGGTCTTCAGCAAATTAAAATGGGACCACACGGGAAGCACCAGCTTTCAAAGAAAAAACCATCAAAATCGGTTCACCCAGTCGAAAGTTATGAGGTAACAAACACAAAAAAAATACAAACGAATTGAGAACCTCCTCTTTTTAGAAGTCGGTTGAAAAGGTTGGTTACCTCTAATTAAAAAAAAAAAACACAATATCCAGAAACGAAGGATACGAACTTAATTTACGTGAAAAACGAACATAGTTTTGTTTCGAGTAGGTATGTAGATCTCCCTAAAAGTTAATTTGAAGGAGTTATCATCGATTTCAGAATGACACGGCTCCCGTGCTTAGGTACGGGACAAAAAACAATGACGGCACGGGAGACGTGCCATCCGCAACGAATCGGTTAATCAAGTAATAAATTTTATTTTTTTATTCTTAACATCCAGTAACGAATACCTAGACTATAATAATGTAACAATGTGGATCATTGTGACAACACAGGATCAATTTATTTCTAAATAAATGATAATTTGTGTCTCAAATTTAAAACTTCAAAACATGCTTCAGTGAGACAGTTTTCTAAACAGTAGTTAGCCTCAGCTAATTTCTCAGCGTGGTTGGACGCCTCTATTCTCATCTTTTTTGCCTGGAGGATCAGTGTTTTTAATACCTCATTTTCTGCTCGAAGAGATTTCAATTTCATTTGAGAGTCCATTGCTTGTATGTTTGCAAATGACTGTTGTACTCCCGTAGTTTACAAGCTTCTTGTTTGACGTCATGTATCTTCTTTTTAAGATCCGTATTTTTTTGCTTGAGGTCTATAGCTCTCGACATCTCCTGATGCTGCTTATCAGTGGCTTCGAGCAGCTGTTCTCGAAGACTTAGGTTTTCTCTCTTGACTTGTTCTATGGTGCCATGAAGGTTCCAAGCTTTCCTTTCTGAATGAAGAGGTTTTTGCATTTTCATACTTATGATCACATTACCTACACTTGTTAATTTGGTTTTTGATCTAAAAATCTAAAATGATAGGTTTGGACTCATGTCATCACAGAGTATATAATCACTACGTTACATGTCATCATGACCTTAGTAGACATCCATGGTCTATAAATCAAGTACCTATAAATAAAGTTTTCTATAGAGGTCCATTTATGTGTATGTAACCTATTTGCAGGCATTTATGTTGTAAAAACAAGGAGATTTTTCTTAGGGCTGCATGGTTCGATCTGGTTGGGCTGGATGTCGCTTGGTCGTAAGCGAAAATAGGTAATGCCGCCATTTGTTTTTTTTTTCAACCACGTAAATTGAGAGACAGGGATTGACGGGGATGTCAGTATGGATTGAGGAACCAGTCCAAATTCTAATAGGCATATTCCAAAAAATCTGGCCCTTAATGAGCTAGAACAAGTGTCCACCGTCAGGGAAATTAATAGTTAAGGCGCTACCCCAGGCAAAAGCCGTTTTTTGTGCAGTTTTTTGGAGCCAACTCCTCTTTATCCAAAAGAAATACCAAGTAATAAAAATACATTAAATTTCTACATATTCTTTTTTAGTTTTATTTTTTATTTTAAGTCTCATAATGTGTAATAAATCCCCTCACAATGAAACCACAAAAATGAGAAAAAAATATTTATAACATGCTTCTTCTCGTAAAGTTAACATTATTTTGATTTGCTTCTTATACTAATGTATGTATAGACAATTTAATAATGAACATAATGCTAGTTTTTTTTTTTTCAAAAGACGGAAATTTGATTTTATAAAGAATAAAAATCACTAATTTCGCACTATTCGACCCGCAGTGACTGACGTAAAAACCACTTTGTAGTGCAAGCTGATTAGAACTTTATTCTAATAGTATTTCAAACGAAGTTTGAATCACCACAAATAGAGTTGCTAATTTTGCCTGGGGTAGCGCCTTAAGCAAATTGTTGTCCAGGTCAATAAAATAACGTGTAGGACTTCTTGTAGCCAAACCCTTACCTTGTTTCTTACTCGCAGCCCTATAGCGCGGTTCCAATCGTGTCCACAATTAAACTTGAACGTTGGGAGTCCCATCTGTCCCATCAGTCCTTCAGTCGCTACCAACACTGCACGCATGTCGTACGCGCGCACTGCCCTGTTCTGCGCGTGCGCGCTTGCCGTCAACGCTGCGGTCAACGCTGCGCCGGCGCTGCCTGCAAGGTCCGACAATAAAGGTAAATGGTTTATTATTTTTCAGTATAACTCATACTCTCATAGATTTGCAATAAAAAAAATAAAGTCTGTTATTATTCTTTAAATAAATACTTATATATATGTAAAAGAGTGGTACATAGGCGCAAGCAATCTCTACCAGTCAAACTTTGGTCAAATAGTATAGCATCGTGATATATTTTACTTTATAATAAAAATAAATAAATAAGTAAGTACCTAAGTGGGTAAAATACCATTTTGTAAGATATATACTAAAAACACATAAATAGATGATCGTACTCTTTTATTGTAAGTATGTACTCGTAGCTTTCTGAAGTTTATGCGTACCTTCAGAATATTTCTTATTCAGAATATATTCCATTATTTTTTAGCGCATAAATAGTCCCATTGATTGACAGGTTTAACCATCTCTGTTGATGATTGGTCTCTTGCGAACCGTCGTCGCCTTGTGGTCATCCTTTCATATACAGTAATAAAGGCAGCAGTTCAACATTGCCTTTGTTTACCTGCTGAATATGTACCCACATTACCTACTAGGTATGTTCTTCTGCCTAAATAGGTTATTTATTAAAACCTACCATAACGGCCATGTTAACTATATCAGCAATACTAACAGCCCACTCCCTCTCCACTCAGAGGATATGCTTATGTCCCAGCAGTGGGAAGAGTTGGTATAGGCTAATAATGCTAACCTAACCATATCATTTCCATTGTCCAGCACATTATATTAATGGGGACAACGAATGGGGTCATGCAAGGAGCTGTTATTTTTCAGATCAATCCCCTCTTGTTCTTTACTCGACATTGTTTCAGTAATTTCAATCTTGTCATTCATTTACTAGATACTCAAGTCCTGTCGCAGGAACACTCGGCAATTCAGTTTCATGATGTAAATAAAAACGGTAGTTTTACAAATGTAAGTATCAAATACATGATTATTGAGCGCTTCTCGAATCAAATCATGTTTGGATACGGTAAAGTATCCGTTTCACTGCCGCACAGGATAGGAGTCTTAGTGTGTGACCGAAATAGGATTTTCAGCCGAAACTAAACCTTCGGCCTTGGTACCAGCCCAGGCCCGGGACTAGGGCCGAAGGTTTAGTTCAGTACCTTTTTTAAACATACAGGGTGTAACGGAATAAGTGCAATCCCTCGTAGGTGGTGATTCAAACTTAATAATATAATAAATATAAATATCGCTGGACATTAACACACAGCGCCGTCTAGTGCCACACTAAGCAAGGCTTGTATCGTGGACACCAGATAGTTGATATACTACATATACACCGTGTTCCTGAGGATATACATTAATTTTGAATAATACTTCTATAGCTCTTGTTAAACATATCGTACAAAGGAAGTAGTATTTTAAATGGCATAGTTTTTAAGTTATTGGTAATTTAAGTTTAAAACCAATTTAATTATGTTGTGCTGTGAGAAAGAGTTTATTTGTGAGATGTTGCCACTTTGTGCAACCAAAACTATCAAACTGAATTTCATATCGCAACGACGTTGCCAGCTCAGGTAAACAGTAATTCATATTAGATAAATTTCATCTAAGCATTTAGTTTGTATAAAATTTTTTTTTTTTTTAAGAAATTGGAATTCAAAAAAGTGTCCATAGTAAAAAATGGTCAATTTAATGGTCTGAATAACATGCAAGTTAATGTATAACCTCAGGAACATGGTGTATACCTTTTTTTGTTTGTAAATACATATTTATTATACATATAAACATCCATGACTCGGAAACAAATGCCCATGCTCATCACACAAACATTTGCTCCTACCGGGATTCGAACCTAACACCTTAAGAACGTAAGGCAGCCTCACTACTACTACGCCATTCGGGTCGTCCAACTAACTATCAAAGTAGTCTAGTTTGACGGTCTAGCCCAAGAGATAAGGGCCGAAAAAATTGACACCCAACTAAAAATATGGCATCGACTGACGTAATTAGTATGAAGAGTTCATTTTTATTTTCCTACCCTGGTCATTAGGAATCCAGTTAAGACGTGGTATATAAACTCTAATAAAATTAAAGTAGTTACCTATGTAACAAAAATTGTTTTTTACTATTTACGTCTGTAATCTTCGAACTCTGATCCCGAACTTTGATGAGTCCAGTAATTGACCGAAACTGAATTGTGGCTGAAACTAGAATTTTTGGCCGAAAATGCACCTTTGGTCGGTCTTTAAATAATTTTAAGTTCTAATTGGGCTACTAATTCTTTGAGAGAACTAATTCGACTAGGTGTTAGGTGTTCGTGGTTATCTACGAGATTTCAGTTGAGATAAAGATATAGATAGTTCGCACTGAAGTTAGCAATTAAAGCTTAAGCACTCCACCAGATCAGCACCACCACATCTCATTTCTGCAAACTGATCAGTAAACGTGTATGAGCTTAATATCCCTGCACAATTTCTGCAGCCGGCATAGCATATCAATCTTTATGACTCATAGCACGCAATTCGCGTGCCCACACGCATAAAACGATCAATCAAACGTCTTATAAATCACGAAACACTCCGAGTATTTTAAGCCCCGCATCTCAGATCGCATTTAGATCATTGACACCAAAACTGTATCTAAGTGAACTTAGGAGCATGTCAACGATCCTCGCGGCGTCTTTGATCGCTTGACCCATATTAGTAGTAGTGCACTTACCGACACACCGGACGTTGGTAAACGTTTGTAAATCGTTACAAGTGTGATGTGATTTTGACCTATTTACAATTGTTTCATAGTAGGTGTCATTGTTTGAAATAATTTAAGCCGGTACTACAGAGCTTTGTCTCTTCTGCTGTGTAGTCTTCTTCCACTTAACGTGTCGATTTTCACTCAAATTTGGTTTGCAAGCAAGGAGTTGTTAAAGTCAGTAAAAGTCTCACTCTCTTCCGCTCCGCTCAGAGCGGGAGGGGTCATTAAAAAAAAAAGGAATTTAGGCATATCCTCCGAAGGACTCCACTAAAGCACTGGGTTTAGGAGGTTGCCTCTGTGGTCATAAGAAATTGGTATAAATTGGGACAGAATTGGTGTCTACCACAGGAACCCATTATAGTGATAAGACAACTGTGTGGCGACGTAGGTCGCTGCACAGTTGTCTAACTATTATTATCTAATGTCTAACTTAACTGTTATCCATAATAAGTTGTTCTTACCTTAGTTTAAATAGCCAATGTTTGCAGCTAGGATTCGATGATCCAAACTGCTGAATGGTGGTCTTCCAAGATTTAAGACGTCTTCGGTTTGTGCGGTCTAAATAAAATCAGAGTCTAGTCAATCCTATTCCTAAACTGAAAATTATACGTACCTAAGTCTTGATAAGGTAGAGTTCATTTCTCATGGGAGAGTTCATAATGGTCAGATTTCATGAACTCTCCAGAAGCTATAAATGTGATGAAGATGGTCTCAACTTATACAATTACAAATGTGATGAAGATGGCCTCAACTTATACCATTACAAATCGTGTTTGTATACAGGTCACTGTCATGACACACTGCGCGAATTTCGTCCTCCCGAGGCCCACTTATGATGTTCCATTTCCTTAATGTCCATTGCAAATTGTGCGTAGGTTACCAACACTTGGTCATAAAATTTCGTGAATTAATTTTGGACGAAATATGAGGCTAAGTCGTTTTGATCTAAAAAAGAATGATCACATCTAGATTGTCTTCACACTGATGTCACCGTATCGCCAAATTTAAATTCTTTAAGATTTGTCGCGGTCAGATTCTACCGACCAGAAAATGAATGAAGAAATCTGTATATCTCTGCTATTCCGTATCTGCAAGAAAACAGATGATAAGTTGGAATAACCATCGACTACTTGCCTTACCAGAATAAACTTTGATTTTAGAAGTACCTAATTACCTATACAGACAATTGCACGTGGGATAAGACTAAAACAATTAGTAAATTGGCATAACACCTGCTTTACGAGCCCTTGCATACCGAGTTTCCTCCGTGCCTCGGAAAGCACGTTAAGCTGTTGGGCCCGGCTGTCATTTGTGCATCTTTGGCAGTCGTTACAGGTAGTCAGTGGCCCAAAAGGTCTGACAACCAGTCTTACAATGGGGTATTCCCAGATCTAACTGGGTTGTGGAGGTCAGATAAGTAGTCGCTCCGTGTAAAGTACTGGTAGGTGTTCAGCTGCATCCGGTTAGACTGGAAGCCGACCACAACATGAGTGCGAAATTGCTAGGCAGATAATGATGACCTGCTTTACGAGGTTACGGTTTTGAAGATCTCTAATGACAACAGGATTAGCTACAGTCATGAATGCGATAGATAAGTAGAACCATTCTAATATAAAGCGAATTAAAGTAGTTGCTCTCTATAAAATAACTCTGCACTCGCTAAAGGAATCAATAGTATTTTAATAACTAAATCACTTCACACCCACAATCATAAAAGGTCCTACTACGTCTCGTGAACAGTCACGTTTACTGCCATATGCTCAGATTCACTATTACGTTGTGTAACTGTCCACTCTTTTCATTGTGTCTACGTATCTTCCTCTTCCGTCATAGTTAGATCTTTGTTGACATAAATGTAGTGTTCGTTGAGATTTATGATCTAGAGTCTAGATGATCCTCTAGATTCTCGACGATCCAGATGTCCGTATCTTGATTGATCTCTTGCATGTTGAGAATCTAATGAATTCGCTATTGAAGGCCAAATAGTGGTGTGCTTCGCCTCAGAATGTCAATAGTCCTCGAAGTTGGCATATTATTGGAACCATAGAAGAAGAATAAAGAAATAGAGGTAAAGGTATGTGTTTGTACTTTGCAAACAAGAACCAAATTCAGTCAAGACAGCGGTCCGTTCACCACTTGTAATGTAACAGTTGAAACTGCATAATGCTGCGTACGGTATTTCGGTATCTCAGTATAGCTATAGCTTAATGTCAATCCATACATCTATTATTATAGTCACGACGTTTGCATCTCTCCTACGTTGTGAAGTTTGTTGTTAACTGTGCATATGGTTTAATTTTTCTTCGAATTTTGGGGTTCTTTGATTTTGAGAGAGAAAATTCGAAAAGCCTAAGATAAGAAAACGTCGATCCAAACATGGCGTTTAAAAATTGCACATGAGTACTTTGAAGAAAGCTTATGATTTAAGTGTCAGTTTGCAACAGGTTTTGGCAGCTGAATTTTCTCATCTTGTAACAAAGATAACCTTTAGAAAATGCTCCATACTTATTTGGGTAGAAAATGTTTGGGTAGTGAGTGGTCATTTTTACTTTTGTACGGTTCTCGGAGATTCAAATCTGCCCACTTGCACCAGAAATAGCACATTTAGTGCTAATGTTATTTAGTTTCTGTCATATTCAAACAGACAAATGAAGAGTGTTTTTAATTCGTTTCAAGTAATAATATGTGTTCTGTGATTCGTGGTGCAAGCGAGCCTACGAGTAAGATAGGTTGCAAGCTCCTGCTTGAACTCTCGATACGATGCTTTTGATTGGCAATTTCGTGAGAATGTGAGGGCCAAACGTTTTCTGCTATGGCTGGGTCAGGGATAGTTATTTTATTTGAAAATACTTTTGCTTCTGTTTTGCACCCAAGGGCAAACGGGTTTATCAAATCTGTAACTCTTTTCGTCCCCATTTTGTTTACCTAAACTCTGACCAAATAAAAATCAAGACAGCGCTGCGAACAATAAAGTGAAGCCAGCGTAAAACTACGCCTCGCTCTGTGCATACACGCACACATCATCAAACTACGCTCAAAAGTTGCACAATATGTTTACGAAACCGGCATCACTTTATTGTTCGCAGCGCTTTGTTTTGGTTTTTTATTTAGTCTGAGACTACCACGCGAAGGCAGCAGATATTGTTGTAGGAAGGTCATGCAATACCAATTATGTCCAATATCCATAAATCTGTGGCGTACGACTGTCCATTTTTATGCACATCGCCTTAAGTGATAAATAGTGGTTCCTAACACACACGACCGGGAAGTAGCCGGTACATGTAGACCAATTGTCAACATTGGATTATGGACTCATGCTCTCTTTGTGGAATTCTGAACTCTTTTTTACGAATATTGGATTCAAAATGATTAGGTTTTTTTTTGCCAATCGAAGGATTCTCAATTTTATAAAAGGTAATCTATTTTTCATTACTCATACTCGGAAAGTAGGTCTGAAGTTGCCTGAGGAGCGGGTAGGAAGTAATACTTTTCAGCCATAAGGAGAATCACTTTCAACTGACAGCTGTCAAATTATTAAAAAAAAAACTAGTTCTATTTTCACATTTTTAGTCCATTAATTCATGAGATAAGTCATCACCTTGTATTCGAAATGAAAAGCACAGTATTTACCTCGGGTTAAAGACTTATTTAGTCCCTCGAACCCCCCTAAACCCCGTCTCGGGACTAAATAAGTTACTTTCAGCCCTAGGGTAACAACGTTCTATTATTAACTCGATCTGGGTTTGGTGATTAAAAATATAACAGGCATTATGTGATTTGATTTGAAAGCAATAACTTAAACAAAATTAGTCGGCCCAAAACTTATGTACCTACGATCGTCTTTGCTTTAGTAAATTTTGGGTGGGGAAACTTTGTAATTGCAGCCAAGGCAGATTTCACACAATGCGTGAATTCTTGTAAACGTAGTTCAGAATTTGACAAAGTTTGCCCATTTGCATCAAAATGTACCTACCTACTGTTGCTTTTGATTTCATTCCCTTATTGACTTCTTTGTATCACATAGGCTGAAAGATGATTTAGTTACGTTGTATACGAATCAACAGATAGACCAGGAAGAATTTGTGACATAATTTAATATGCAGGAAGATTCCAACTCCACATTTCATTATTGTTGTAATTCCTGTGACATTGGATGCGCTGGTCTTCCTAGTTTCTCACAGGGAATTATTATTGCTGATGCCCTACCGCTTCCGTGTTCATGTAATAACAAGCTTGGATTTTAAACCCGGTAGATATTGTGATGAGCCCCTACCGGGTACAAAATGCATGCGTGACCAGTTTAACTTTACATAACAAAGATATCTACACTGTCTGGCTCGTTTATATAGCAATCGCAAGCAGTACTGCTAAGCATAATGTATTTTGGGCAATCTGTTTTTTTTTATTTGGGATATGCCCGCCACACTATTCCCAAACCACTGTAACTCCTGAAAGCCAGAATCAACAGTGGCGACCACCAGAAAAGCGCCGAGACAATGAAGCTCGACGAAGTCCCAGAGAATGAATTTAACTGTCTTGGATCCCGCAACGAAATCGATCAAAAAGTATAGCGGAGGAGTGGGCAAACTATTATTGAATTTTTTCATTATAAACTAGCCCGAAGCTAGTCAAAATTATGATGATAACTGCCGAAATGTGAGTGTAGGTACTATTAATTAGACCTCAGCCTAACTCGTTGTATAAATGTGAAAGACATTAGATTCAAGTGTCTTTGCCAGTTTTTAGGCAGTTGCGAGATAAACCTTGTGTAATATTCTGTAGTTTTCATTGTAACATCAGCAAGAACTTGTTTCAGGATCAAAGATGGTGCAAGAAGAAACGATAGTGGTGCGAAGGTTGCCGAACGCTTACTTCTATCCGTTCAGTTTATGGCCTTTACCGAAATATCAAGTTCGAGGTGAGTAGCTTTCTTACATAGTGCAAAATTCCTGTCAGTATTAAAGGGTCTTTAAAATATCTTACCGCTTACTACAAGCAGATGAGAAACGCACAGAAAGTGACAAACAAAGCGGTCCCACGATGCGACGACTCTTGGATTAAAATATTCTATTTAAAATAAACGTAAAGGGACAATATTTAGACATTTTTTTCCTCTTAAGACGCCTGCGGAGCATGCGTATTTCATACAAACGTAATACCAAAATAATTTGTAAATTAAACATATTCCTAAGGTAGTGTGTATTTATTTCGATTGAATTACAGAATATCTAGGTTCCCAAATATATATTTTGATTAGTCACTGATTTTAACAAGAGTTATAAGAAAAATAAGTTTTCTATAGAAATTTTAAATTCCTCATATCTCGTCTTTGTATCATTGTCCTCTCAAAAAATACATTTGGGAACATAGATATTCTGTAATCCAATCGAAATAAATACACACTACCTTAAGAATACGTTTGATTTTCATATTATTTTGGTATTACGTTTGTATGAAAAACGCATGCTCCGCCGGCCCCTTAACAGATTTTTCTGTGTCGGTGTTTTTTAAATGTACCAGTTTCCATCAGAATTTAACAAAACGTAAACTTAATTAATACATTATTTTACTTCCACAGATGAAGATTCCAACGAGTCGTTTCCGTACAGAAGAAATTACAATATTAAGAGGCAAAACAAAAGATAGCTTAAGAAACGAAACGTTATTGTTAACATTTTTGTATTAAGGCGCTACCCCAGGCAAAATTAGCAACTCTATTTGTGGTGATTCAAACTTCGTTTGAAATACTATTAGAATAAAGTTCTAATCAGCTTGCACTAAAAAGTGGTTTTTACGTCAGTCACTGCGGGTCGAATAGTGCGAAATTAGTGATTTTTATTCTTTATAAAATCAAATTTCCGTCTTTTGAAAAAAAAAAACTAGCATTATGTTCATTATTAAATTGTCTATCCATTAGTATAAGAAGCAAATCAAAATAATGTTAACTTTACGAGAAGAAGCATGTTATAAATATTTTTTTCTCATTTTTGTGGTTTCATTGTGAGGGGATTTATTACACATTATGAGACTTAAAATAAAAAATAAAACTACCACTTTGCAGTCTAAGAATATGTAGAAATTTAATGTATTTTTATTACTTGGTATTTCTTTTGGATAAAGAGGAGTTGGCTCCAAAAAACTGCACAAAAAACGGCTTTTGCCTGGGGTAGCGCCTTAACCTGCACTGCCAAATTATTCCGATGAAAAGCCGACCTGCCTGCGGATGCTACGCCGTGCTACGAAAAAGGCTACGCCACGGCGAAAGGCTACGCTACGACAAATGATGTTATTTGAAACTAGTGCTACACAAAGCCAAAACACGCTAAAAGTGGAGAGATTTGGAAGAGTCCTACAGTCTGCATTTTGTGACCAAAGGTTCAAGAAATTCCACGCAACGTATGCGTATCCACGTACGAATATCTTTACTGTTCTTTTTGTGTGCATTATTTACCTTTCCTATAAAAAATAACGAATGTTGGCCGATAGAAAGTAGTTGAGGAGTTGGAAACCGGTAAATACGTAGTCATGTAAATAAATAAGATTATTATTATTTATGATAAATTAATTTATTAGTTATAATACGAGCAAAGTAGCTTTAGTTTTATCAGTTGTGATTAATTTTAGTTCAATAAATTATTTTTATAAATACTTCTTTGTTTTTTTTTATGAGTACTCCAATCTCCTCATCCTTTTTCGTCACTAAAAAATAATATAAAACTAAGTCAGTTTTCGTTTCTGGATTGTGGTGCAGTTAATTAGGTAATTTGATAAATCGGGGACGAATATGTGTTTCAAAGTTTCAAAAAATGTGCTGGCATGCCAACATTGCACCCTCTCAAAGCAAGGGTTGCTCCCAAATAAATAAAATATACAACGAACTGAACGAACCTTAGTTTAATATGTGATTACTTGACAAAGGATAAAGATATAACACGAGGCAGATGAAGAAAGGTGAACTTGGGAATAATTTATTAAATGATGGATGCGCTAGGGAAGCCCACGAAATTCAAATTATCAACCTACAACTTGCAAAAAAACGTAAAAAAATGCATTTGGCGGGCTACTCTAGCACTTTCATATTATCTGAGCGCGCAATTGTTGAAGTCTTAAACTGGAAAAAAGTCTGGAAGGAGTTCAGAAGTTGAAAAAGCTCTTAAAGATTTCGCAAAATCAGCATCGCAGTACTGCCATCTATGTTCTTAGAAACAAACCACAACTGTGCGAATTCCTAGCTCTCAAAACAATAGGGGCGTAAGTCCATTATTGATTACGCATGCGCACTGCTACCCTCATCTCAGTTATCGGGCAGCATCTCGCGAATTGTAAACATGTTCCTTTAAAAATATACGAATAACATCACAAATATCCATCAAAATGAAGCTGGGATTCGTCTTTTTAGTGTTAAGTTATACCAGGACCTGTTTCGGTAAGTAAAGTGGTGATTTTGTCTAGTATTTTTGTAGTAATATTGAGCAGTATCTAAGATTTAGTATATAAGATGGATAGAATGTGTGAGGAATGATATAAAAGGAGTAAATGATATCGTGACGTCTGACGGAAGAACGGAAGAAGAAAAGTTTTGCGACCCCAAATAGACCAAGACCAGCCCGCGTAGCATGACCACCCTAGACACGACAGAGAGTCGACAAACCTTTTGTTCATCTGTCATTTTGTCGATTCAATGACAAATGAACAAAAGATTTGTCGAGTCTCTCTTGTTTCTCCGGTGGTCACGCTAGGCGGGCTGAAGAAGAAGATAGAATAGGACTAGAGCTGGTAGTTGATGACTGAATTTGGGTAGACGTAGATACAGTCGCTTACAGAATTTTGGTTCCGTTTAGTACTGTCTATGTCTAGTAGAACAGTTGAAATTACTCTTATAGGTTTAAGTATGTTGATATATGTATAGATTAAATATTTCGAGTATTTTAATGTTGCAAAAGACTCATTCTCGAGTAGATAATACAAATAAATGCAAATATTTTTTCAGATTTGCATAATATTAATTCTTGGAAACAGTTTATCCGTTTATGGTAGACAAAAAAGAGGATTGCATTAGCAATTCAAATCTCAAGTGAATTTCAACATTTATGATTGGACGTTCATATTAGGGTCAACCAATCACAGCAGCGTTCAAGATTTGACAGCAGATTCGAATTTAGAAGATAGTGATCGTTGTCTTAACGTTTTTTTCCAGGAGTAAAGCTGCTCGAAGCAAATCCAGATGTAAAGCGATTATATGATGATCTACTGAGTAACTATAACCGTCTTATAAGACCTGTGACCAATGTGAGTGATATACTGACAGTCAGGCTTGGCTTGAAGCTGTCACAGCTCATGGAAGTCAACCTCAAGAATCAGGTCATGACCACCAATCTTTGGGTGGAACAGGTGAGTTTATTATTTACACACTGTTTGAATTTTAATGTAGACTGTGTGTCTTGTACAACGTCTTAAGTTTGTCTCAAAGTATTGCTGTCTCTTTCCAACTGGCAGAGTAAGAAAGGGATGACGTAAGTTGTTAAACTATGTAGTTTATTTACGTGCCACTGAAACATTCATCGAAGTTTTTGCTTAGGCGCGATGGTAAATGATCCGTTACATTTCGAGACCTCCTATGCCTCAGAAAACACTTTAAACCGTTGGTCCCAGTTGCCATATGTTGGTATTTGATAGTCATTACGGGTAGTCCTGAAGTTCGAAAGTTTGACAATCAATCTTACTAAGGGGTTACGTGTTGCCAAGGTACTGGGTAGTGAAGGTCAGATAGGCACACAAATACTATTATTCAGCTACGTCTGGTTGGCTGGAAGCCGTTCCTCACATAATTGGGAAAGGCTAGGCAGATGATATCTTCCAAGTCTTGAGGATGTAACGATGTGTTTCAGAAATGGTTCGACTACAAGCTGCAATGGAACCCTGATGACTACGGCGGCGTTGAGATGCTGTACGTGCCATCTGAACACATCTGGTTGCCTGATATCGTGCTTTATAATAATTGGGATGGAAATTATGAAGTGAGTATGTTTTAAATAAACTTACGGCTGACAATAGAAATAGTCCTTATAGTGTTAAAACCTGTGTAGGTACTCAATGCATAGGTACTCGTACTATTAATTCGTTGATTATAACTGTAATGATACCACAACGAGAACATTCTTGAGAATGAAAAAAGGATGTATGGCTCATAGACGCCTACATTTATAAAACAATGCATGTGATCAACATCGCGGCAAGTTGAGATCTTCAGGAACGTTGCCATTGTCCAATTCATATAATAATGTATAAAGTAGGATCTAGAAACAGTCGCAATAAAATCACCATTCAGTAAAGACGTTTGTTATTTTTTCTAAAACACCGTTCCATTTTGCCGCAAATTAAAGTGAACCCTAAGTACATAAACATATGGTCGAAATCGAACCGGATTAATTATTGAATGGAACGGCTTGCGGACTCGGGCGAATACAAAAGAGCATCGCATTCCTTAGATAAGGATTGAAGTTGTTTACAAGTAATTAGTGTATGTGAAGACTATTATAAAAACTTATATAGAAAAGTGGTTTAGACATTGCAACTGTATTTCAGGTGGCGTACCATGACGTCTTAAAGCAAGATTGTTTTAATCTTATTCCAGAGTGAGAAAGAGATGGCGCTAGACGTTCTCTATAGCTCCGTCTCTTTCCCACTCTGGAATAAGATTAAAACAATCTTGCTTTAAGACGTCATGGTTACCCCCCTGAACGTGTTTGTGCGAATAAAACTGTGTGGACTATTTATTTTAATCCTGTAAAATGACGTCACCGACTCCAGAACAGTCAAAATATTTATCTACGTTAGAAGATGTGGCTAGTATGCTAAGAAAAGCGCAAGTTAACATAAAGAAGTGCCCGAAACAGCGATTAACTGCAGGTTATGTTAAAACGAGAATAAAAACCATTGAGGAGTATTGGGATTCGTTCAAACAAACGCATAGCAGCCTTACGAAGTGTACACCACGAGAACAGCGGGGCGTGCTACCTTACTTTCTTAATGAAGAATATTATACGTACGAAGAAATGTACCTGTGTTTACAAGCGGATTTAACCGATCTCCTAACAAACTTGGAGTCACAGCACAGATTATCAGAAGCATCCAACATGTCTTCTTCATCTCATGATGGTCAGCTACCGTTTGCTAAGCTACCTAGAATACAGCTTCCTACCTTTTCGGGCAGATATGAAGAATGGCCTACGTATAAAGATATATTTACAGCACTCGTTCATAACACGTCCATTAGCGATGTTCGTAAGTTGCATTATTTAAAAACTAGTGTTGCCGGCGAGGCAGAGATGTTATTACGCCATGTTCAAATTACGGAAAGTAATTACGCAACAGCATGGGAACTACTTCAAGGACGTTTCGGTAGCAAAAAGATGATTGTGTCGTCAGTTTTAAAGAAGTTTTGCTGTCAGAAAAAGATCAGCAACCCATCAGCTACACAAATTAAAGCCTTGCTCGATAATACTGTAGAATGCATCAACAGCCTGAATAACATGAACATAAACACCGCCACTTGGGATCCTATCCTAGTATTTCTAGTGACGCAGAAATTAGACTCAGAGACGTTGAAGTGTTGGGAAGAAGAAGCTTACAAGGAGAACAGTGATGAGTTGTCTACGTGGGTGGAGTTGAAAAGGTTCCTTGAGTCTAAGTTTCGAACTCTCGAGCTAATCGCTCCCATCACTACTACAGTTACAAAGGAGAAGACACAAGGTCACAAAGCGTATCATGTCGTAGCAAAGGAAACTGAGAACGACAAAGGTGACTCTGCGCACACCAATAGCAGTTCATCGCCTTCATGTGTATATTGCAAGGGTGACCATTACATCTTTAGTTGTAAAGAATTTGCAAAACAAACTGTGCAACAACGACGTGAATTTGTGAAGACCAAAAACCTCTGCTTCAACTGCCTAATACCGAATCACATAGTCTACAAATGTAAACAAAAGAGGAAATGCCGAGTTTGCGGAAGAAAACATCATTCTCTTTTACATGAAGGAAAAGAAACAACACAAGAGAGTGCCACAGAAGAAAGTAACAAACATGAAGAACAACCAGAACAGAAGGTCACAAGTGCACATTTCTCTAAAGAACAACCTGGTCGTCAAGTGTTATTGGCAACAGCACAAGTACATGCTACATCAAGCGACGGAAAAACATATGTACTTCGTGCATTGATTGACCAAGGCTCAGAGGCTTCATTCGTATCTTCAAGAGTAGTTGAACTCTTGAGATTGAAGAGAACAAGCATCAACGGTGTAGTCTCAGGGGTGGGAGAAGGAAACTTGGTTCCTATAAAACATGTAGTTGATCTGTCAGTTGCATCACAACATAATAGAAGGGAGGTTATTCAAGTGAAGGCTTATGTTTTGAAATCACTGTCTGCTAGATTACCTTCAAAACACATTAAGATGAACTGGCCAGAACTCCAAAAATTACTATTGGCTGACCCTACGTATAACACACCGGGCAAAATTGATATATTACTCGGTGCAGACATCTTTTCTAAAATTATTGAAGTTGGTTTAGTAAGATGTTCTGATGGCATAGTGGCTCAGAAAACACGTTTGGGGTGGATACTTTCAGGTGAAAGGGAAGACAAATCAATTGGCGACGAACACAAAATAACAACACTACATGTGACAAGTATGGTATCAGAAGACAATGATTTATTAAGAAAATTTTGGGAAATAGAAACAACTTTATACAAAAAAAGAAAATTACTTACAAAAGAAGAGGAGATGTGTGAAGAGATTTACAAGAACACAACTAAAAGAGTGAATGAAAAATACACAGTGCACTTACCTTTGCGTCAAGGAATAGAAGAGACTCTGAAATTATGCGGAGATACAAAACAACAAGCTGTTTATAGATTCAAACAACTGGAGAAGAAGTTACAAAATTCTCAAAGCTTAAAGTCAGATTATACTAAAGTAGTTCATGAATACATGGAAATGGGTCATTTGAAAAAATCTAACCCAAACGATGATAACAAATCAGTCTATCTTCCACACCACGCTGTAATACGCGAAGACAAGGACACAACGAAGGTTCGAGTAGTTTATGACGCGTCTGCAAAAGGTTCTAACGGTCATTCTTTGAACGACACCATGATGATTGGACCTGTGTTGCAACCTGATTTACGAAGCTTAATTATCACATGGCGAACACATAAAATATGTGTAGTAGGAGACATCGTTAAGATGTATAGAATGATCAATATGACACCAGAACACACAAATTTACAACGCATAGTCTGGCGAGATAACCCTGAAGAAAAACTTGAAAGTTTCAACTTGATGACTGTAACCTTTGGTACAGCTGCAGCACCTTATTTAGCTGTACGAACGTTACAACAACTTGCCGATGATGAAGCACTCGAATATCCTAATACAGCACCTGTAATAAAAGATTCATTTTATATGGATGATTTGATGTCGGGAAGTGAAAATGAAGAAAAAACAAAGAAAATGTGTGAGGAAATAAAGTTGATTCTAAGTAAAGGAAATTTTAAAATGCAAAAGTGGTCTAGTAATTCGGAAGAGGTTTTAAAATATTTAAAAGAAGGAGAAGATACAAACAGTACGAAGGATGGAATAGAGATAAAGTTAGATAAAGTTATAAAAATTCTGGGATTGACATGGGATAGGAAGGATGATACATTTAAATTCAAAATTAACTGACCTGAAATTCCATGTCTCGTAACGAAGAGATCTATTCTGTCTGATGTAGCAAGGCTGTTTGACCCATTTGGATGGCTGTCACCGGTGATCATCAACGCTAAAGTTTTGATACAAAGGCTGTGGCTATGCAACATGGGATGGGATGACGAGCTGCCGTCAGAGTTGATGGATGACTGGATGAGATATAGAGAAGAGTTAGTGCACCTGCAAAACATTACAATACCACGCTGGTTGAAAACTACACCAATCAATTATACAAACATTGAATTGCATGGTTTTGCAGATGCATCTACGCACGCATATGCTGCTGTTACTTACCTTAAGATTATTGAAGAGGAGACAGTACATATCACAATCATCGCATCTCGAACCAAGGTTGCGCCTTTGAAGCAAATTTCAATACCTAAATTGGAGTTATGCGCTGCAGCATTACTAACAGACTTAATCCATGATTTGGTAGACTTGTTGAAAATACCTAAAAATAAAATCTTTGCGTGGACTGATTCAATGATCGTGATGTCATGGCTGCAATCTCAACCAAGTCGTTGGCGTACATTTGTTGCGAACCGAGTGGCAGACATAACACGGATGCTAGACACCGACCGATGGAGACACGTTCAGTCTACCGATAACCCAGCCGATATCGCTACAAGAGGCGTAAAAGCAAGCGACTTGGCTTCTTTAGACTTATGGTGGACTGGGCCTGTATGGTTAAAACATAAAAATCTCGATCTACAAACATATGAAATTCCTCAAACAGAGTTAGAATTGAAGGGTTCATCATTTCACACAAATGTGGAAGTCACACCAATTTGGGAGCACTTTTCTTCAATTTCAAGAATGAAAAGAATATTAGCATACTGCAGAAGATTTGCAAAAAGAGAAACGGAAAAAAGGGAAATGTATTTAACAGTTATTGAGCTAGACAAAGTATTAGAATTATGCATAAAGTATTATCAAGACTTAGTTTATCAGAAGGATATTGAAGATATACAGAAGGATGGAAGCGTAAAAAAAAGAAGTTCTCTTATCACACTCGCCCCTTTTTTAGATAAAAATGGGCTAATAAGAGTGGGAGGAAGGTTAGAGAATGCCTCAATAGCTGACATTACAAAACACCCGATTGTCATACCATGTAATCAGCATATAACTAAGTTATTGGTTCAAGAAGCTCATCTTAGAACACTACATGGTGGGATACAGGCGATGATGGCTTTTGTGAGAACAAGATACTGGGTGATAGGTTTGAAGTCCGCCGTAAGAAAATGTATTCACAACTGTAAGACCTGCATTCTGGATAAAGCAAAGGTAAAAACCCAGTTCATGGGTCAGTTGCCTGCCGTTCGAGTTAATCAACATCGGCCATTTATGAATAGTGGGGTTGATTATGCTGGACCGGTATTCATAAGGACATCGAAAGGCCGCGGACACCATGCAACAAAGGGCTATATCTGTTTGTTTATATGTATGGCTACTCGCGCGATCCATTTAGAAGCGGTTACAGACCTAACAACACAAGCTTTTATAGCCGCATTTCGGAGGTTTGTAGCGCGTCGAGGCCACTGTTCGAACTTGTGGAGCGACAATGGCACCAATTTTATTGGCGCTGCCAAAGAATTGAAGGACATGTTCCAGAAGGGAAAGAATAATATCGCGAAGGAAGCGGCTGAACTTTTAGCTAACGATAGCACGTTATGGCACTTCATACCGCCAAGGATGCCTACATGTGGAGGCCTGTGGGAGGCTGGAGTTCAGTCTGCTAAAAGACATCTATACAGGATAAATAAGGATACCAAACTGACCTACGAGGAGATGTCTACGCTCTTGGCACAAATCGAGGCGTGTCTCAATTCGCGCCCTCTTTATCAAATGGACAATAGTATAATGCCGCTTACTCCAGGGCATTTTTTAGTTGGCGAGCCCTTGATTTCGGTTCCTGATACATGCTACGAGTACCAGTCTGTCAGTCTTTTAACTAGGTGGCAAATTATTCAAAAAATGACTCAAGACTTCTGGCATAGATGGCGTACAGAGTATCTTAACACGCTCCAGCAAAGATACAAATGGCAAGTGAAGGTTCCAGAGCCTGTTGTTGGAGATGTTGTTATTATTAAAGAAGATAATCTGCCCCCTACTAAATGGTTATTGGGACGGGTGAAACAAGTACATCCTGGAAAGGATAAACTCGTAAGAGTGGTAACAGTCCAGACTATGGGAAACAAGGAGTTAAAAAGGCCCCTATACAAATTGATACCGCTTCCCAAAGAAACACCATAAGTGAGCTACGGTGGGCGGATTAATGATAAAATTAAGATTATAGTTAGATAAGATGTATAATTGAAGATTTGTTTGATCTTAGATTTGATTGTGTCAATAATTGAAGTTTAAAATGTTTACAGTCCATTGTTCTATTTGCATGTCATGTATTATTTACAAATAAGTATTGATTAAAAACTAATGTTTTGGTGGGCGGTATGTCCAATTCATATAATAATGTATAAAGTAGGATCTAGAAACAGTCGCAATAAAATCACCATTCAGTAAAGACGTTTGTTATTTTTTCTAAAACACCGTTCCATTTTGCCGCAAATTAAAGTGAACCCTAAGTACATAAACAGCCATAAAAACCTGCATTTAATGCTACTATTATTAAATGGATTTTATGTTATTTTTATTTGCTGTTATTTTATACTAGTTTGGCTTATTGATGATAAACATGACATTTTAGAACTGAAAATGAATAAATAAAATAATAAATAAATATCGCTGGACATTAACACACAGCGCCACCTAGTGCCACACTAAGCAAAGCTTGTGTCGTGGACACTGGATTGTTGATATATTACATATATACTTTTTTTGCCCATTGTTTTTTGCCAATATTGTTGGCGTTTTATAAAAGAACTCGGCTATTATGCATGATATAAATATAATTAACAGCCTATAGCACTCACGAATAATGTAGCTTTCTGCCAGTAGAAGAATTCTTAGCATTGGATCTAAGTTCCGGTGATTACCCCTACATACAAACTTACAAACTCACAAACAAATACCTCTCTAAAATATTATAAGTATAGATAGGCACAGTCAATCAATAGCATTTATAAAAAGTAGGCCAGTTACAGACAATTTGACACAGGCAAAGTAAATTTCTATTGCTTTAAAAACGCCTTAGATTGAAACCACCATCACCTTTGATTTCCAGGTAACCCTAATGACAAAAGCCACGCTGAAGTACACTGGCGAGGTGAACTGGAAGCCGCCGGCGATCTACAAGTCCTCGTGCGAGATCAACGTAGAGTACTTCCCTTTCGATGAGCAGACTTGCTTCATGAAGTTTGGATCTTGGACTTATAATGGAGCTCAGGTAAGAAGCCCTAAGTATTAACTTTTTTGCATAAATAGAATAGTTACTAAATTATTTTTTTGGTTTTATGTCAATTTTGATTTGATTTTAAATTCAATTCTTGACTTAATTTTGTGCATTACAAAAATGTTAAATCTAAGCCGGAAATGTGATCTGTACCACAGGATCTTCCTACATCAGACACCTTTCTCTATGTAAAATTGTAAATAATGTTAACCAGCGCCTGTAATTCATGATGTCGAGAAAAATAAAGATATTTTGATTATGATTATTTCGAGCGCGAAAAACAAACGAAGAAGGGGAAAACAAAAGATGAGCCAATAAACAAATTAGTCGGTGGATGACCGTACTTTCTCAAAATGTAACTTTTTTTTTCTGTTGGTCCCTAAATACCACTCAAAAATATTTAAGGGGAATCCGGGACCGCGGTCCTGGTCCCGAAAGCCCCCCGACCCGGTGAAACGAGGCGCAGACGGCCAACGCCACACTTGACGGAAATTCTGCGTCGGAATGCCAATAGGTACATATTAATGCATACAACTGACTAATATCGGGCACACTACGCGGTAGATCAGTCGTTCCGTCACGGACTGCTCGCCCTCTGCTATTGTAACGGATTTACCACAACGGAATTTTGGCGTCGGAATTTCCGTCAAGTGTGGTATAAGCCATAGACAGCTATTGCAAAATCTCCACATTTCATATCGTATCTATTCTTCTGGATAAAATTGATATGCGTCGATTCAATAGGGATACAAAAAGCTCGGGTACTATCTGATTGCACATTGCATGAATAGGTTGTGTAGAACATAATTTGTTCTTTTTTGATACTCTTACAAGTTACGCTGCACACCTTTTAAACGGTTGACTTATTCCTTTAAATCACATTGCAGGTGGACCTAAAACACATGGATCAAAATCCAGGCAGCAGCTTGGTACACGTAGGCATAGATTTGAGTGAGTTCTATCTCTCAGTGGAATGGGACATACTGGAAGTACCAGCTACGAGAAATGAGGAGTACTATCCATGTTGTCCGGAACCGTTTTCTGGTAAAGTATCTATCTAATAGAATGTCTTGATAAAAATACTTCGTTTCGAAAGACTGAAGGGCACTGCAGTGCTGCTTTTGTAAGCTAGATTTAAACCAGATGTATCAAGTGTTGATTATGCAGGATATCACACAATCATATTATAGAAATTGTAATTTAGTTACCGTAGAACCCTCGTTTGCAGAACTAATAAGCACGCGTTAGAACTAAACATATTGCGGAATCTACCTTTCTCAGATATAGCTCACGAAGTGAATGTAGCTGGAAATTTTAATGTAAAAACGTTGAAACGTCATTTTCTAATAGAAAATGACGTTTCAACGTTTTAACATTTGATACAATCGGTAACCTGTGTGAAAGATGATATAGCTAGAAAAGGGGTGCCTACTGGTAGGTATTGAGATGACGACTAATTATGAAATATCGAAAAAGAAGAAATACTGCGCTGGCCCAAATAAACTAGGATAAAGGTAGAAGGATAAGGATGATGATTAAACACTTGATAATCTTCGCCCCCTTTTCAGATATAACATTCAAGCTAACGATGCGCCGAAAGACATTGTTTTACACAGTAAACCTTATAATACCCTGCGTTGGACTCACGTTCCTAACCGTATTGGTCTTCTATTTGCCGTCGGATTCCGGAGAAAAGGTAACTACAGCTTGTTTGATATTACTTTTCTTGTGTGTGGTAGACGTAACGACATTCTATTTCCAAATTGGGGTGCATAGAGAAAGATATTACTTTTGTTCTTTCTTTCATTTGTTCTGTATCTTCTTAAATTGTATGCATATATTCAGGAGTTTTCTTTAAACTTACTCTTTTTAAGAACTATTATCTGTATTTAACATATCTATTTACTACTGATTATTTTCATCTGTCGCTGGTAGAGTGACATTCTTTTGTAATTTTAACTAACAGATTTTCTAAATATATAAAATATTTTTACTTCGTTATCTATTGTTATTTAAAATTGTATGGCTACAACACAAGTGTTTTTCTACCTCTTAAACATTTTAACAAAGATGTCCCAGAAACAGAGTTTGTAATTTGAGAAAATATTGCACAATATTTAATAGTAAGCTATATTCTTAAGTTTAGAAAAACCAAGTCATTATAGTTAAACACTTGTGAGATAGTACCTAGACTGTATAGATTTTAGTGGGGGGGGGACCAAATAATTTATGATATACTTGCTTTTATTTAAAATTTCAATAGAACGTCGTTACGGTATAGCTTTCTATGTCAATGTGAATGGGATGTTTCAGGGCATGTTCATATAGCCTTCAGTCCGCAAACCATCCTTCATGCCCCTCATCCATTGGTAATGGTCTTTTTTGAATCACTAGCTAGTATGTGAGTGTGTTAGTATCATCTGGATATTGTTTGTGTTTGCTATTGTCTTTCCACACCCCGAGATTTATATTTATATATATTTTGGATATTTATTCCAGTTATCCCCAACATTCTTTATCGGATCTCCTTTCAAACTCAGCTATTGCCATGCTCCTTTGCTGTTTGAGAAGTAATTATGACTTAACTATTCCACGCTGTCTCAAGCTAAAGCAAAGTCTTGTTCGTTCTTTCCCCATTTTTGGTATTATCTTATTTTTTGTCTATTTCCTTGGACAAGGTCCAACAATCTCTCTTATCTGTTAGTTCCCTATAGCTAGGTTTTATTTCTATACCAATATACTGTATGAGTAAGAGTGAGCGTAGATTTTATTAAGAACTTCTTTTCCATTGGAAACCAAAGTAGAAGTTTGTTTAATTCCCATATGTTCGAAATTTAACCTTTCTGTTATTGTAAAATCTTTCTTAACTATTTCAAGATCCTTAATAAACTTTAAATTTATCCCCAGAATAATCATTATCATTGCATGCCCCCAAATTATATCACTCATTGATTGTACAACACATTCCATGATTTGTACCTTACTCTTTTCTAAGTAAATGCTAGTGGAAAGACAATTTATAATTATTCAAATGTAATGTGATAGCTATAGTATGGATTTTCGTGCACTGATTTATATACAGGTGGAATTAATTTCTGACTAAGGTTCGTTGGAAACCCCATCTGCAGATAAGTGGAGTTGTAAGCACTGTGGCTAAGCATGACTATGTGAGTGAACTACACCAATTAATTTGCCGACAGAGAATTCAACTACAATTTTTGACATGATGGGCTTATACAGACGATCGACTTCTGCAGTAAAAACAGTGACTTTTGACTTAGTAGTCTTTTGGATAATGAAACTCACTTCATGATTAATTATACAAGTCAAGTCATGTCATTTGTCTCTACAGGCCCACATTTAGAAGAACGATCGTCAGAACCAACATCATCACCGACCACCATGGGGTGTCAAGGAACCTTAACATCACAAGCTAATTCCACATTTAGTGTGCTAAAAACCAAAGAATTGAACAAAATAACTCAAAAGAGACTTCTCTTCCTTAGATATCGCTCTGCATCTCCATCCTGGTGTCCCTCACTGTGTTCTTCCTTGGTCTGGCTGAGATAATTCCGCCAACATCCCTGGCAATCCCCTTGCTTGGGAAATATCTACTATTCACGATGATACTCGTCTCGCTCAGCGTTTGGGTGACTGTTTGCATACTTAACGTGCATTTCAGGTAAATATTCTTTTTTCTTTTCTCGTAGATATCGTTAAGCATCTCGATTTTGGTGTCGCTGACTGTTTTCTTCCTGTTGCTGGCTGAAATAATCCCGCCCACGTCGCTCGCTATACCTTTATTAGGGAAGTATTTGCTGTTCACCATGATTCTGGTGTCTCTCAGTGTATGGATGACCGTTTGCGTTCTCAACGTTCATTTTAGGTGAGTAAAGAAAGTTAGTTAGCTTTCCTTCTCACTGTTTCCACTTCTTTGAGTATCTCTGGCTATACTGTCGCTTCGTAGTAGTGGTTTGTTTTAAAAATCTTGATTAAAATACCAAGGTTAAAAGTATATCATAAAAATCTAGTGGCAGTGCATAAAACCTAATAAATAAAGATGATGTTTAAAATATGTTAAAACCTAACTCAGCTTTGATAGTTGCTACATAATTGTGAAGCTTATTACAACTAGAATAACAATTATGTGCCTTTATATTTCCGGGAAGAAAGTCCAGTACCCACTAAAATCTGCAAGCTTAAATATGTACAAGTTGTTCACCCAACCTCTAACGTAGCTTATTGTCTAACAACGTATTATATTGGCTTGTAACAGTAGATACATACGCACATAATGCTAGTTGTATCATAAAGGGTAGATGCTATAGTGTCCTTACCCTTAGTATTTAAGAAATCGTTCAAATGAGATTAAACGCTAAATGGTATAACATCGCACAAAGTTTCATGCGTCCTGATTTCCAACAAGCTTAAGCACGTTTCAAACATTTCCCCTTAATAATCATGTTCCAAGGCTTCACTACTAGAAACAAGCATTTGTAAGAAAATCACGTTTGATTCCAGTTCTATTTAAAATCTTATGTATATGTGGAAATCATCGGTTTCTTTTTTATCGTGTGGGAAGTGGCCTCTGACTTGGCTTTATATGCCGTCCAGAAATAACTTTCAGGCATACTGGTTTCCACACGAAGTTTAACTTCACCGAAGCAAGTGATAATTATACAATACATGAATTCGAAAAATCCGAGGTTCGTGTCTTGAAACACTGGCTATCACGGTTCACAACTCAACTTAAAATGTCACTTACGGGTTATCTTCCGTGATTGTTATTGATATTTTTCTCCCGATAGTGCGTATTTTGTGTTCGAACTTGAGACCTAGGACTTTGCTGTTCGGTGGGCACACCACTAGGCTACACTGCTTGTAATCTTCGGTCCATAGATGGCCTTGCAACTATGGCAGTGCGATGTATTGCAGACATGTCCACCAATGGGGATGCACACTGTGGAACTAATGGCGCTAACATAGCTGGTTCCAAGAATCGTCATTGGTTGAAAATCAAGGAATGCCATTTCATATTCTAAAATACCTGGACCTCATTGGTCAGATTGAGACCAGCTATGGTGGCGCCATCTACAATTATTTTTTAACGGTCTTGCCCATTCCTGCGGATGAAATGAAAAAATATGAGTATCTGTGGTTTAAAAAAAATTCAAGCCTAAGTGTCAGTCAGCCTATATACCTGAATTATACAATCATGTAAAATTTCAATAGACAATTTGACAAATTCGTAAGATGGCATGATGTAATTATGTGGAGGCTACTACCATTGTGACTGATCAGTTTATTAAGATTTTTATGTAACATCAAAATGGCTCGTATCACCACTGTAGCATATTTACACGGGCTTCTGATCTTCATAGATTGTTAATAAGAAAATCGATCAGATATTCAGTGAAGTTATTAAGAGGCCGGCGGAGCATGCGTTGTTTTTTATAAATACGTAATACCAAATAATTTGTAAATCAAACATATTCTTAAGGTAGTGTGTATTTATTTCGATTGGATTACTGAATTTCCCAAACACATATTTTGCATGGACACTGATTTAAACAAGAGTTTTGGAGAAAAATATTTTTTCTATAGTTAAATTCCTTATATTTGTCTCGTTCCTCATATTTCAAAATATTTATTTGGGAACATAGATATTCTGTAATCCAATCGAAATTATATATACACACTACCTTTTTTTTTTTTTTTTAGGTGGGAAATCATCTAATGACTTCTCACACTCTGGGCGGAGCGGGAGGGAGTGTCAGACTTTTACTGACTAAAACCCATCCATGTTCCTTCCTCGCCCTTTATGTTCCGGGGCCGCGGTTTCTCTTTCGAACAGGCCCGCAACCCCGGCAGGCTTCGGCCCTTTCGGGCCCCTCCCCTTATGCTGACATCTCTTTGAGGCGCGCGTAGAACACGAACGCGCCGTCGACACGGCCTGTCGTCACTAGACGAACGGACGGCTAGCTAGCGCATAGCTAACCGTCCACAGGCCCGCATCTACGGTGGCCGGTAGCCACCACGTGGCCCCCGACGCCCGGTGCGTCTCCCGCGGCGGCCGGGAAGGGAGGCTCTCTCCCTCTCTCGTTCCGCCACCTCCTTCGCGAGCATGACTGCTTCGCAGAAGGAGGTGACGGCTTCCCAGTCCGTCTCGCTCCGGACCATGGATTGAACCAGGGCCGGACGCGAGAGGTCGCCGCCGCCGATCGCCGCTACGAGGACACGGCGGTGCTCCGCCCACGCAGGGCAGACTTCCACCGTGTGCTCCACCGTGTCCTCCGGTCGATCCTCGCAGTGGAGGCACCCGGGCGTTTCCTCCCGCCCGATTCGGTGCAGGTACCTCCCGAAACATCCGTGTCCTGTGAGGACCTGCGTCAGGCGGAAGGTGAGGACGCCGTGGCGCCTCTCTAGCCACTCCTCATATACACACTACCTCAAGAATATGTTTGATTTTCATATTATGTTGGTATTACGTTTGTATGAAAAACGCATGCACTGCCGGCTCCTTAAGAATGATGTTTTATCCAAGCACGTAGTATTGAAGAACTTAAGGAATGGTAAGTTAAACTAAGTTAGAGTCTAAGAGCGGAGATTACTCACCACCTTACGTAGTAAATCAGTCGGAAGTGATAAACATGGAGCAAAATTCTAATATCTTTTATTTTTGAAAGAAGGAAAAAAAGTAAAAATTTGGCACATGCCAGTGCACACTGCAGTGCACACTGTAAGTATAAAAAAATACAAGGTAACAAAAAAAAAACTGGTATTAGGTTTGTATGAACAAACGTAATACTAAAATAATTTGTAAATCAAACGTATTCCTAAGGTAGTGTGTATTTATTTCGATTGGATTACAGAATATATAGGTGACCAAATGTATATTTTGATTGGACACTGATTTAAACAAGAGTTATGAGAAAAATAAGTTTTCTAAAGAAATTTTAAATTCCTCATATCTCGTCTTTGTATCATTGTCCTTTCAAAATATATATTCGGGAACATAGATATTCTGTAATCCAATCGAAATAAATACACACTACCTGAAGAATATGTTTGATTTATAAATTATTTTGGTATTACGTTTGTATGAAATACTTACGCATGCTCCCGGCGGCGCCCCTTAATCCAAAAATAAAATAATGTGAATATTGCCTCACGGCTGCTTGGCGCTTGTTATTAAAACACTGCGCTAATATTTTAGGCTATTGTAAAAAAAAACTCTTTGAGGCAAAACTGGCCATTTATTGCATTTATGTCAGCAGGTTAAATTGTTAATTTTTTCACTTTTTGCGACATAAACGGTTGTCTATTCAACCATCTGTAACCAAGTAAAAATATTCCTTAAACTAACAAAAAAACCTTGGATAGTATTATAAAATATTCGGGTAAACGTCGTCCGCTAAATAAAGGAGAATGCATAAATCTGCAGGTTCATTGTAATAACGTCAGTTCGATAGCGGGACAATGGTGTGAAATATGGTACGTTACACTTTAGTTTGGAGAACGCTCTTTATTGAAAGCATACGAAGGATGTAATGAGAATTTAGGTGTTGAGATATTTGTGTTTATGTGGTTTTTTAACGCTGGGAAAAAAACATTTCGTCATCTTTGGGGACTGCCGAGTCTACGCCGTAGCAGATCTGCTACGAGTGCTACGAAAAGCGTACGTGACGTCACGCGAGTTCCATGAATTTTTGTTCACTCAAAAAGTGCTCAACGCTGCTAAATAAGTTTTCTCTTCTAAATAAGGCCTGGAAGATACATTTTCATATCCTGTTCTTTAATGGTTTTATCTCAAAATACAACACTGAAAATTCAGCAGATAGGTAATTTTCCACAAGAACCTAAGTATACTTTTGGGAGTTTCTGATCTCCCAGCAAACAAATACAAATGGGATGGGAAGAGTAGTAGAAATACAACTAAATAATAATTTACCTCGAAGGACGCTTCCGGTTTTGTCTTTATTTTTGAAGTGAATATTTCTCCAGGTGCGTTGTGCACTTTACAAATCATGAAACTCGAGTGACCATCACCTACCGCACAGTTGTCCCGCATGTTTTGTTTTTGTATCAACGTTACATCCATATTATACAGTTTGGGACCAGTAATTAGCCACGTTTACTGCAGCGTCAGAGGTGGTGTTTAAATTGACGAGGGTGCAGGTAAATGGACAGCTGGGACATTCCAGTAGGTGGAAAATAGTCTGAGCCGATAGTTTTGTATTGTGTTTTGTGGGTAATTGCGTCACATAGTCTTATTGCCAATGCCTCATTTTTATAATGCATCTACATTCATAACGACTTTTACCATCGCCGTCGGTTGTCGAGCAGACAAAATTTACAAACAGGAATGTATTAAGAATTTCTTCAAACTCCTTTGGAGTGCAATAGCAAAGTGTTATTGGAATGCAGCATTTTAATTATTTTCAAAGTTTTGTTGTGTATCATGAAACCGAGCCAGTAGCACCAAAATTCCAGCTATCACGATTTAAATTCCGAACAAAGGTGTATACCCAAGCTACGACCATCAAACGCAAGTGAAACGGGTATGAGGGGGTCTCATACTCGTTACAATAAAAATTAACCGACTGCGCTCGTGTAATCGCACTCCTACAAATGGTTCCAACCGTACTGCGTAGTGATGTGCCAACTATTGCCGCCTATTCGGATAGAATGGGCTTCGAAAGTAACTGTTCGAATAATTTGGAACAGACTATTTGTTTTCTCTATGGGTGGAGTACGGAATGGGAAACCTATGGAAGTGGCTACTTCTCAGTCACATTAAGTGGTGAGAATAATTTTAGAATCGTTTTAGCGTGGTTAATCCAACTTTCGCCAAATTTTGATGTGAGGTGCAGGTGGTTTTTAGGTGTGGCCTGCCTTTTTCCATCTTAATTGGCAGCAGACAGATTGGGTTCCAAACAACGGACCCCGGCGACACGGTAGACCTAGAAGAAGGTTGCCTGACGAGTTGCACTTTTACCAAAGGATTGGGCCCAAACAGCCATAGATAGACTAGACAGTGTAAAAAATAGAAAGAACATCATCATACATTAGGCTCATAATGATTTAGCGTAGTTTATTTTACTCAAAGAAAGTAAAATTAGTACGAAACGAACTGCTAGGTACTGGATTTCTACGAACTAGGCTTATAAAAAGGTATTTTTAACTAGGTATTTTTTATTATTTTTTAGTTACGGAAATAAGGCCTAATGGACCTTTGTCGAGTTTTTGATTATTTTATGAATAAAAATCTGTTTGTGTTTTTATAGCCGATTACGGCAAAAATAAGAGGAAGGTGATATGATAAATTAGTATTTTTTTGGACGAACCTATCTATTTTTTAATTAAGATACTGAAAGCCGGAAAATGGACCCGGAACATGACGCCCCTTGCCAATTAATATTATTTATGTATACTGTTTTAAGAGTTTAATCACAAACAACTAATTTCTGAATAACCAACTTGCTACCATATAACAGTTATTCGAATTATTCGAACGCCACATCCCTATTCCAGCGCTTCGAATAAATCTTCCGCTTTCATTGTTATTTTGTCATTACAATAATAGAACATTGTGTGTGTGATATATGGCGTGCAAGATAGCACGATAAGCTATTAGAGCTTTGAATAATTTGTGGCGCTGTATAAAATAAAGCGTTATTTCATACGGTAATTAACGACACAATTTGACTTGGATCTTGCAGCGCTGAAAGCGATGGATTGTTAAATGATCGCTATATAATGACGTGGTAATAGCGTATGTTGTTTAAATACTTGACAAGAGTAAAATTGAGGTAATTTTTAGTGATCATTTTTGGTAACTAAATTTTTATTTTAAATATTAGCGTCCCTTTAGCCTAGGCGAAGATCCTATAATATTGACCCATGCTCTTAGTCAGAAAATTGTTATCAGCAAGATAACAATTTCATTCCTATTTACTTATTACTTAGTTTATTCCAAAATTAAAATGGACCGTAACGTAATGAATCCTTTTAAAATTCCCAAGTTAATTACTCAACTAATGCTTAATATAAAATCTATCAGTCACAATCAAATTCTTAGCATAATAGGTACTAAGCTTTTTTGATGTCATGGACCTAACATCGCTTTGAAAGCCACCAGCAATAAATTTAAAAATGGAATACAGATATAATACATAAAAATTTAAAAAAAAATGTAATCCCTGTGATCATTAGTGTACCACGTAGTCTAAAAAGGTACTAGAACCTCCTTCTTAGAAAGAAAGAAGAAAACCTAGTTTAGATTCCCCAACATCAATGTTATACCATCTTCATATCCTCAAATTCTACACTAGGTCACCATCAACACACACAATGTCTCCTTGGATGAAGAAGCTGTTCCTTCAGCTCATGCCGAAGCTCCTCATGATGAGGAGAACCAAGTACTCCCTGCCAGACTACGATGATACCTTCGTGTCTAACGGATACACTAATGAATTGGAAATGAGGTAAGATGAAGACTTTAATATCGTTTTTTAAGTTATGGTTCATGATGTTTTTATTGCAAATAGGTTTTTACACACACCTTCACTCGTCAATTTTTTTTAACAAGATGACTTTTGTTTTGTACCTGACTTCGTGACTGAGAAAAAACAGCCGAAACAAATTCAGAGCTCATAGTCTCTTTTCATAAATTCTGGCAACACTCATGCGGATTCCACATTATAAGCGGGATGGGGGGATAGTTATAATAATTAGGAAAGCAGGCTACATTTTGCGCCAGTTTCAGCTCCGTATTAATTAGTTGTCATAGAAACCAACTTACCAAGGGGTTTTGTTTTACCCAGAGGTCAGATAAGCAGTCGCTCCGCGTCGCAGCTGCATTCTGTTAGACTGGAAGCCGACCCCAACCTAGTTGGGAAAATGCTGGGCAGATGAGGATTGATAACCGATTAAGTCATGAGATCGAAGTTCATCCCACATATAGCACAGGATTCACTTCAATCTAGCCACAACTTCTTCATCTCTTTATCAGTTATATTTATTTAAAATTAAAAGTTTTTCTTTTCATTATAAGTGATTTGATAAATAGATTTCCACAACATCAGGAAAGAATCCTCTGTCAGTTCAATTTCACACTGTGTTAAATTAATTTGTTTAATATTGTAGGTCGACCAAAAAAACGCAACTAATATTTTTTAAACTTTCAAGCCCTTCCGACGAACGGCTGCAAAGACTACTGAGTAGCACTTGTAGTTCAAGGTAAAAACTACCTGACAGTGATTGTGCATCCATGCATGCATATTGTGAACGTGGAAAATTGCCAGCTTGCATCCGATTTCATGAAGATTTCCATGAATTTTCCCAGCCTGTCCACGTGTGTGTGTGTGTACTGTGCTTTTCCGATAAAAGTCTATTGTAAATAATCAATATTAATACGCTGTTCTACAGCAGATCACGGCTCAGCTTTACACGTGTTTTTAGCTTGGCTTTGTAAGAATATATGTTACCATACATACATAATAATATTGGTGACATATGCATATATTGCTCGCTGTGGCCCACAGCCACACAACGCACGATTACATGACTGACAAATAAATGAACTGCGCAGCTTATGTGTAAACCCTGTCTATATATCCTTAGTAGCAGTGAACAGATGACTGCGTATACGATACTTGTATATGAGGTGCTTTGAATCCTGGTCAAAGTCAAGAGTATGCTACAGATCTTCAAACTGAACAACTTTCTCTATGGGACCACCATCGTAATCGTAAAACAATAATCAGCTGTCTCATACATTTGGTCGAGTAGGTATTGGAATTTTGTATGGGGCCGTTCAATATTTTTTCGCGATTACGATAGTGGTCCCATGGAGAAAGTAGTTTAGTTTGATGCACAACACAACATTGAATTTGACCAGGGTGCAAGCGACATCGACACCTTCTATAATAATCAATTTCTGAAAGCAAGTTTCTCGGCAACGGCTTTTTGGGGAACTCTGCACAAATTATAGTTATGCTTCAAAAAGTGTTGACTCTCAATTAAATTTGAATAAGTAACTTTTGATTTTAGTTGGTGTTCTTACGACGAAGCTAATTGCAGTTAGCAATAAAATCAGAATTTAGACTTGTTTGTGTATTTTAACTTGTTAATATTTTTTTTCCTTCACAATGTGTTTTGAACACATGACGCCTTTGGCTTTCGTGTCCGGGACAACGTATAAATGTATAGTAGCTACTTATTACTACCAATGATATTATAAGTAAAAATCATTGATTACTACTAACAAACCTTGGCTCGGTACCACATGGTGGGAAGTAACAAAGATTTTAATAGGAACATACAGAGTATACTCGTATTTGATTAAAAAATATCCGTGTGAAGTAGAAGAAAATGATTCTGTTTAAAAACGGTTTAGTTTGTAAAGAAAGAATTGAACCAGAACCAATAGATATACATTTTGCGTAGCCCCTTCGAATATTATTAAAAAACTGGCTAACCGAACAGGCATTATCAATAAAGCACCAAATGACTTCTCCCACTCTGGGCAGAGCTGGAGGGAGTGTTAGACTTTTACTGACTAAAACCCATCCATGCTCCTTCCTCGCCCTTTATGTTCCAAAGCCACGGTATCTCTTTCGAACAGTCCCGCAGCCCCGGCAGGCTTCGGCCCTTGCCTTCATTATGCTGACATCTCTTTGAGGCGCGCGTGGAACATAAACGCGCCGCTCCGTCGCGTCGATACGGCCTGTCGTCATAAGACGGACGAACAGCGAGCCCATAGCTCACCGTCCGGGCATTATATGACCTAATAATGGTTATTAAAGGAATAAAAATCTTGCGTCAAGCAATAAATCGAAAGCTTTAACCCTCATTTCAACCCTATTTCATTCCTCAAGGATACTAGGGAAACTTCCAAGAGAAACAGGAATACTTATTAATAAACCACATACTCGTAGCTAGTGCGCGAAGCAATGAGGGTGCAAAGTAATTAGCTGCTCGAAAAATACAAAATGGCGTTTATTTACTTACCGTCGCGTCGTAATTCCGCTGTTTTTTTTACATCGCACTGTTTTCCTTTGCGTCCGAAACTCATTTTTCGATGTTTCCTTCCTCATTTAAGTACCTAACAAAAAAAGGTTTTCCTTTTTCCTCACAATTGTAACTTCCATGATTTTCCTTGCATTTTCATGATGAATCAGACCAGACAGTTTCTTGCAGACTTTTAAAGTCGTCGCGACTTTAAGGGGTCGGCAGAGCATGCGTTTTTCATACAATCGTAATACCAAAAAACATGAAAATCAAACACATTCTTAAGGTAGTGTGTATATATTTCGATTGTATTATAGAATGTCTGTGTTCGCATTAAATATTTTGAAAGGACAATGATATGAAGACGAGATATGAGGAATTTAAAATTTCCATACAAAAAATATTTTTCTCATAACTCTTGTTTAAATCAGTGTACGTTCAAAATATGTGTTTGGGAACCTATGTATTCTGTAATCTAATCAAAATAAATACACACTACCTTATGAATATGTTTGATTTACAAATTATTTTGGTATTACGTTTGTATGAAATTCGCATGCTCCGCAGGCATCTTAAGGTTATGGTGAATACTCAAACTGAAGAAAAATTGTTTAGGTTTTTTTTTTCGAAATGTTGCAAGGTATTAACTTTTGGTAACTATTTAGCAGGGACAGCTTAACGGATGCGTTTGGTGATAAAGACAACGGTGATTATCGCAAATCACCAGCTCCTGAGGATGATATGCTGTCAGCTGGTGGTGCTCACCAAAGACCTTCAGGTAAGAAATCGAAGATTTTGTTTTTTATTTTTCATTCTTTTCCGTGTATCTGCAAGCATTACGAAGCCATCAACCAATAGTATTCTATTCAACTAAGTAAATTTACGCTAAAATTGCGTGAAAAATTAAAGTTTACGTTGGGGCTCCATGGCAACACACTCAAAACTTTGTGTTGATAGATGCAGCATAGTAGTGGTCATGGAAGTATTCATATATTTATTTTTATTATTTCCGTAACTAGAAGGTTCCAGAGCAAAAAATATAGCAATAACGGGGAGATCAAGTGCCTTTCGGTTTCGTGGATATTTCGGCTTGTTAGTTCAGTCTATTTCATACAAGCAATGGCCCGATCAATCCAGAGAGAGATCTAAAGAGTGAAGGTATTATTGAAATTAGTCCTCTTTGCAATTAATGAAAGGCAGAACATAGATTGAGCTTCTGTAGCATAGATATAATACAAGATAGATGCGCAACTCTGGTTTTCGTTTTTAAAACTGTGTACCCAAACTGTTAGATGGCGCTGTTAGTTTTTGTTCAACCAAATAAATGCAAAAAGAAATTCTGAGGATTCTCGAACTTGTGAACTATTAGTCACAAGGGCAACCGCTGTCACCGCTAGGCTATCTACTTCCCCTAGTAGCATTTTTTGTTGGCATTTAGTTGGGCCACATACCTCAGGTTAGTTGGCAAATGAATACAATTGGCGGGCAGTTTGCGTGTTGGGCCCAAAACTGATGGCCTACGTGGATTTGCCTACGAAGGCCCAACTTGCGATGGGGCCAACGTGGATTTGCCTAAGAAGGCCCAAGTAAGTACTTGGGCCTTCAACTTCTACCAATGTTTACTACCGAGCTGGTAGTGTTGAACTAACAACCTTGTGTGAACACTAATAGGGTTGAAATAAAACCAAATTGCTTTCTGATCTAAGGCGCGGGTCATATACAACGTGTAACAAAAAGGGTATAGTCATATGAAAGGGTGTGCTATAGACCATCAAACTGAACAACTTTCTCTATGGGACCACCATCGTAATCGTAAAAAAATAATCAGCTGTTTCATACATTTTGGTCGAGTCGGTATTGGAATTTAGTATGGGGCCGTTGAAAATTTTTTCGCGATTACGATGGTGGTTCCATGGAGAAAGTTGTTCAGTTTGATGGTCTGTAGCACACCCTTTCATATGACTATACCCTTTCTGTTACACAGTGTATAAGTGGCGTATGGCGGTGGCGCGGCACCGGCGCGTGTGCGGGTGAGCGGGGGGCGAGGTAGTGGCGCCAGCGCCACTTACTCGCCCTCCCGCGGACCCGCGCCACCTCCATACGCCATACGCCACTCATGTTTGTCCCACGCCTAAGCTGGTAATAAATTTACTAATATTCACTCGAACCCAACCAAATCGTGGTAACACAACGATAGCGACTTCTAATTGGTCTACAACGCCATCTATCGAGGTTAGGGTACAACTTTTGAACCTTTACGATATTATCATTACGGTTTCGGCATGAACATACCGCCCACCAAGGACATTTAGTGACGGAATGTCTTTCTTAAATTATCCTTAATTTTCAATTTTACACTTTGTTTATAGTATAAACCATAAATCTCAAATAAAAACAAAAATATAAAAAAAATATGTTTCGTAAATCTAAGAGTTACTAAGAGTTAAGAGAGTACTAGTAAGCTCATACTGGGTAATTATACCTGTACCAGTTTATACGTATCATCCCTAACAGGCCCATTGAAAGGTTTAAGTTGGAACAATGTAAGTTGTTATCATATCTTAAATCCCTACAAAAAACTCCCAACAGTAGGAATAGAAGCAGCAGGCCCGTCGTTAGTTGGTCTAATGTTGTTTTAGTAATTTAAACCCCTACAAAAATCTCCCAACAGTAGGAATAGATGCAGCAGGCCCGTCGTTAGTTGGCCCAATGTTGTTATAATAACTGAAATCCCTGCAAAAATCACCCAACAGTAGGAATAGTAACAGAAGGCCCTTTGTTGGCTATTCGTTGGGCAAATAGTGCATGTTTATGACAATGGGCCTATTTTAAGTTTAGGTTGGCGTAACAACTAACCGTCTGCCAATACATTCCCAACTGTTGGCATAAGGAAGCCAACGGCAATTGCTACTAGGGTCACTAGCAAGTAGTCTAAAATAGCTGTCCTCGTTATAACAGTTGAAAGTTGGTGTACCTAAACACACAGATGGCAGCACTATCTATGAAATTTTTGTTTGAAGCCAATGTATGGAAGTTTCACCCCCTGTTCTGTAGTACTGAACTGTTCTGAAAAGCGTTGGAGATATGTAAACTTATAAAATAACAAACCAAAGTGATTTCTGTTTTATATTAACCCCATTAGCTAGGCCATTTACTAGGTAAACTTTTTATAACAATTATTTTTCTTTTTCTTCCCTATAGTGACCGAATCAGAGAACATGCTACCTCGCCACCTATCCCCAGAAGTAGCCGCTGCGCTGAAGAGTGTCCGGTTCATAGCCCAGCACATCAAGGACGCTGACAAGGACAATGAGGTTAGTGAACTCTGTGATAACAGGCTTTTTGTAAGTGGGCTTCACGCTCACACAGCGTGAAATGAGTTTTTTAAATTTTGGTTGAAGGAAATTACCATGTTGTAATACTTGGATCCTAAATGTTATTCGAATCTGTTTAGCTATGATCTGGTGAGCCTTTATCAAATATTTTGTTGGTCTGAATACTGCAGTGTTTTACTGGATAAACGCGGATAACGCAGCAGTAACTAACTTAAATTCACTTCAAAAAGAGTTCAAAATAATAGTTATTTCCAATACAAATCCTCGAAAACTGGTCCTTTTCGCACTACGATTAGGTTCAAAATGCAGTGTATTTCACACACGTGCGTTTTTCATGTTTTTTCCACACATGTGCAGAAAGCAAAATTGCCACAGATAACTATACCTATACATAGTCCAAACTGGTAAATGCATAATTAAAAAAAAACATACACCTCTGACTATAGAGAATAGAGTCAGAGGTGAATGTTTTTTTTACGGCGGCGTAAACATTTTTTGAATATTCAAATTGTGTTTATAAATTCAATATCATAGAGAACATGATTCTTTAATACTAATATTTTGTTTTATAAACAAATTAACATTTATTTGTGTTGTAAATTCAAAAATATAAAAAATAACTATTTTTATATTAGGCTGTCTAACAGCTTCATACCTTTGCTTCTCCTGCAACCTGGCGAAAGCAAAGCGCGAAAAAAAAAAATTAATCTTGTAATATTTCACATTATTTTATTTTATTTTAATTTAGTTAAGCTGTTGGATTATTTTGTTTTAGTTAAGCTATTGCATTATTTTATTTTAGTTAGGCTGTTGGTCCCGGCTGTCATTTGTAGATCTGTGTGATAGTAGTTACAGGTAGTCTGTGGCCCAAAAAGTCTGACAACAGTTTTCCCAAATGGAGTATTACCCAGTACTAACTGGGTTGTGGAGGTCAGATAGGCAGTCGCTCTATGTAAAATATTGGTTTGCCACTATATGCAGATACTAAAGTTTTATTGCAAACCGAGTTCTCTATATTTTTCAGCATTTCACAAAAAAGAAACCACTGACCGAACTCAAAGACTCAAAGGATTCTCTTTGAACAGCCTTGAAAAGAAAACTTTAAAAAGTTCCGTCTCACTCAAAGATCTCATGAGAACCACAAAAAACTTATTTTCTGACGACGCAAAATATTCTTAAGGCGCCTATACGAGCTAAATTAGCAACTCTATTTGTGGTGGTTCAAACTTCGTTTGAAATGCTGTTAGAATAAAGTTCTAATCAGCTTGCACTACAAAGTGGTTGTTACGTCAGCCACTGCGGGCCAAATAGCGCGAAATGAGTGGTTTCGATCGATTTACAAAAAAACTATTGATTGGATTAAAAAACTAAAACAGTATCATGCTAATATATTGCTTGTAGAATTATTTGCCAAAAAATCAGAATGATCGCATGCATATTAGTATGTTTTCTATTGTTTGAAAGATATTTTTAGAGGTAAGTTCGTGATTTCTTTTTATCGAGCCAAATTAATTGTATTATGTTTTCAAAACAGTATCATGCTAGCATATATCCTGAAGAATATCATATATTTTTCTGGTCTTGTTTATAGCAGTGAATCATATACTTTTAGTAATTATAAAACTCGCGTTTAGCTCGTGTAGTCGCCTTAAACTAAATAGTCAGCTACCTGAGTGTGTAATGAAAAAAAAAAAGCGGGGCAGTCTTTCTCTTTCTTCCCTATAGGACTGCGGATAGAAGTGAAAACTAAGTAACTTGTGAATTGTATCGTCAAGGTATTAAATTATTGTTTTAAAATTATCTTTGGTTTGTAAACAATCGATATCAATCGATAAATTCAATATTCGAATTGACCACATCACTGCTTGAGTAGCGAAGTACTTTCGGGAATGTTCTATTGAATAGAATCAATCCAAGATAAACTTTATCATAATTGTATAAGTTTGATTTTGACTAACCATTCTATGAAAGCGTTCGGTGACGATGACGCGAGTTCCATGAAAAAGAAGTTTTCTCTTCAAAATCACGAGGAAGTCTTAATTATCATCGAATAGTAATAAAAGAGGGACAAAATAAAAAAAAAATACATTTTGCTTGTATATTCAGGAGGACATTTAAATATTCATGTACTGTCGGAGTCGTAATGGTTCGGGGAACTGGAAGAGTAATGGCGGCGGCGGTGTCGAGGTCGCACAACTGACAGCTACCGGTGTTGCTCTTGTTATAATTATGTCAAAGCATTTGTTTATCAATTGTCTGAGGTTCTTTGTGTGGTGTTTTGATTTAGAAATGTTTTTCTTTATACCCAAAATACTGACAACTTTGGCCGAAAGTGTTGAAGAAGTGGAATTTAAAATAGGAATGGGTAACGGTTAAAATTACCTGCAGTATTCTTATGCTGCGCGTATTGAAGCGTGCAAATATATAGGATGTAAACACACTCATCATGAAGCCGTCAACCAAGCATTCTGTACATCAAACTAAGCAACTCTACGCATTTTTTTTTTGCTTAAAATGTATATTTTATAGGTATTAAAACATGTATTTAAATAAAATGGTATATCTAAGTTACTTACAGAAAAGTGTAAAAAAAAAAAATCACGACTGTGTAAAAAATAACTAACTTTAAAAAATAACTAAATAAAAACAGAAAAGAAAAAAAACAAGTTCAGGAAACAGGACATAATATTGACTGCAACTGTCGTTTCTTTTCAGTTTTTATTTAAAGATATCAGTTGTTTTTTACGCAGTCGGGTTTTTTAATTTTTATTTTTACACTTTTGATAACTTAAATATGTATACCATTTTAAAATAGGTACTCATGATGAACCCTTTATCGAGCGCTGCAGAGTTTGCCAAACATTGGAATTTGGCGCCAAAAATCCGCCATTTTGTTTATTTTTTATTTTGATATTCCCAGTGTCACTCTCACAGTAAATACGAATCTAACGACACCTCTCAAAGCTAAAATCCATCGAGCCGTTCAGGCTGCAGAGCGTACCAAACAATTATACATACATACTCTCGAAAAACATAACCCTCCTCTGGCGCGGCCGGGTAAAAAAAAATCTTGTGAAAAAAGTTGTATCTTTGATCCCCCATATCTCCGTAACTAGAAGGTTCCCACGTATGGTCTTGAAGAAAAAAAAACTAAATGACGTGGAAAACAAGTGCCTTTCGGCTTAGTTAGGAGTCTTTTTTTGATCTATGAATACCAAATATTATTGCCATAGAAAAGGCTCGTGGAAAAATAACGCAGTTACTATCAAATAAGAACGTACTTGCACATAATAAATCTACTGTAAAAAATCATAAAATGCACATGAATGCCTTTTTTCTGGCGAATTCCCACTATTTCAACATCACGAAATTCCCAAAGAAAATAACTATTACCACACAGTTTACATCAAACTCGCCGGGCATTTGCCATTCGTGCACTTCCGTGCATCGGTTGTGTTATAAAACCGAGTTACTCATAAGTTCATTGCATGCTCGCGTGCAGTGTACACTATTGTGCACCGAAAATCGTAAACCTTACACAAAAATACGAGGGTTTAATAAAAGAATTGAGAAATAGTACCGTGTGTTTGCACTGAATTGTAGTCTTTGCGAATGGCTGATAAATCGTACGTGTTGGCTAGTTATTAGGTAGCGTGCAGTTTGCAACAGATTCTCATCTCGTGTATCTCGTGCTAGGATTTTTAGTGTCTAGGTATACTGGCCAAATTGGTTCTCTCCCTCGATACACTTGTGCTTTGATTAAAGCTTGTAGATCACGTTACGTTCTCGCGTCGCTTTGTTTTATTTGATTTTTTTCAGCCTTTTATTTGTGTTTTTCTGTTGGGTTACCTTTTCGACTCTTCTGTGGTGTAGGTTCTGTGGTTAGTTTCTGTGCATCTCCCTATGTCTAATTCTTTAGATTTACTCCCAGTCAGTAAGCAGTGTAATAATGAATGAGATCTGTGCATAAGATGCTCATGTACAGAAAGATAAGTAATAACTGGCTTATTCACCTGCATGGAAATGTATATTTTATAAACACGTTCTTTCTTCATACCAGATAGACATAGAAGTAAGGCGGTCGGAGCCACGCACAGTGACGCGTCAATCAGTCAAAAAATCGTCCAATTTTCATACCTCCTTCCAGCTGATCGATTTCATTGGTTCCTTGCCTCGCCTTGCTGGTTCCGTAGGCGTATTAAGGCTCAATCGACAAAACGTCTCTCGTTAATTCCAATTTAAATATTCAATAGGTATTGGATGAAGCATTAAAATTTCGTCGTTCGTTTGTTGAACATCCCTTAAATCGATGTTGGATAATATAATTATGTATGTCTGGTTTAAGGTATGTTGTGGTCTTGTTTAATCTTGTTTCGAGAGAGGCGTTCGACCGACTTGTTTTCTTTATAAGAAAAGCTTTTGATACCCGTTTCCGGCACATTTCATTGAGACCAACACAGTTGTACAGTATCTTGCACGTGAATGTGTACCTGTATGTTAAATACAACATGTATGCATAAATGTCATTTATTTTCCACTTTAAGACGCCTGCGGAGCATGCGTATTTCATACAAACTTTGTAAATTAAACATATTCCTAAGGTAGTGTGTATTTATTTCGATTGAATTACAGAATATCTAGGTTCCCAAATATATATTTTGATTGGACACTGATTTTAACAAGAGTTATAAGAAAAATAAGTTTTCTATAGAAAATTTAAATTCCTCATATCCTATTGGGAACATAGATATTCTGTAATTCAATCGAAATAAATACAGACTACCTTAAGAATATGTTTGATTTACAAATAATTTTGGTATTACGTTTGTATGAAATACGCATCCTCCGCCGGCCCCTTAAGAAGATATACAGTGTGCAAGTATATCGTACACAATTTTGAGTTTATGGCGTAATAATCAGTCTTACTAATCATTTGATAACAAACATAACATCTCAACAATCCGCATAGGTTGTAATTCCAAAGTTATGACAGTTCCAAACCTTTACAAAACCGTTAATATAATCTCGTAAGCTCCACAATTTGCCAAATGGCTCCGCAAACAAATAGATCACTTAATAATAGCAATTAATTTCCTGCCACTATAACACATTTACTGAGCTAATATTGTGGATCCGTTCGAGTGAATGTGAACGAATGGTCTCGAGGGACCGGGAGTGATGAACGAATGAATGTTTTATTACCTGCGTCCTGGAGGTAACGGTGACGAAATAAGGAAATAGGGGAATAAACGAATTACGTAAACTTGTTTCGGTTAGTGCTGGAACAATGTAAAAGAAATTAATGAAATTGATTTAGGAGATACACTCATTTTCGCGGGAATTTTGGTGATCTTTTGTGTTCTACTGTATCTATAGTTGTATACATGTGTATACTCTAATTGGTTCTCGTTAGTACAAGTTAAGTTTCAAAAAAGTTATAATGAATTAAAAGATACAAGAAAAGATATTATATTAAAGAATTAGGTACTCGTGCCGCATCTCTTTTCTTTTACGAATGTTGGCGGCACGTGTAACGGAATATTACATCAGATTATGTAGTTCGGAATTCAATTTAAGATCCTCGGATACAATTTAATTAAGCAATAGATATTAATAAAAAATAGAGAATACAAAGATCTGGAATCATATTCGTATTAGAAAAAAAGCTGCAGCAGCAAATAGTTGTTTATCCAAAGCGAAGAACTTTTAGTACGTAATGATTTCTACTTTTTCGATTGTTGCAGCTTGTAAGAATTATCCTGAATAGTTAAATGTTTAACACTATAATTTAAAATACTTACTTGTCAATTAAGATACCATGTTTTTTTATCTTCCAACGTCTACCAACGTTTTTTAGAAACAACAAATTAAAACGATATTAAACGTCAAATAGTCAACTACATTTAATTTCAGAATGCGCCGCCATGACAGCCAGGATGTCGCGTCAAGTGTCATGTGACATAAGTCCCGCTCATTTCCCCCTGTAACCCGCGTGATGGGTTTGTGGGCGCGCGAACGTTGACCTGCTGAATAGAGTTTAATTATAGGTAGGCTATGGAATCGGTGAACGTTTTTGAAGTGAGAACTTCTTTATAAAAGTCACCTAACGCTTCGTTGCACTCGTAGCTGATACGATAATCGGCTACGAGTTTTCACTCCTATCGGAAGTCTTCAAAGACTGCCCCGCAGGTTTGTTATGCTATGTTTATTAGAATCACGAACTTACTGGCTTGATCAATTTAGTTGAGGTCTGCCTTTGGTATATTAGAAAATCATGTCTGTAACAAGTAAAGCAAGAGGGGGAAGGGGAGGTTCCTTTGTAAATGTGGGTGAAATAAAAGTAAGCACTTGCAACTCACCTAGCTTCATCACCTGTCTTGCATGAATGCTGAAATGGACCTTTTTGGCGCAGCTGTGAGGCACACAGCACATTTCTACTATGTTTTACTCATTGTTTTGTATATATTTTTTTATTATTGTGTGAGTGCTTTAGTAACTGACGTCAAATAAATATTTTTCTTTCTTTCACCTGTGGGGCACCCACATTTCGCCAGTTATCTTTATGTTGCACGTTATAATGGGTGAGGAAATTGCCATCTGACAGTCATACATTCAACCCTGTCTACTTCGGAGAAGTTTTAGATGGATCATTTTTGTAAGTAACACTACTGACTTTTGACTCGAAACCAAGTCAATACTATACAATAATGTCTACAATAATAGCGCTTACAACCAATAGACCGAAATCTATCTTAGCCTCATCATCTACCCAGCCTTTTCCCAATTTTAATGGGCTCGTTTTCCAGTCTTACCGGCTGCAGATGAATACCAGTATTTACCATAGAACGACTACCTATCTGACTTCCACAACCCAATTAGTACTACGATACCCCTTGGTAAGCCTGGTTGTTAGACTTTGGTGCCACTACTACCCGCAACGACTGTCTAAGATCTACAAATGACAGCCGGAACCAACAACTTAACGTCCTTTCCGAGGCACGGAAAAAACTCGGTATGTAATGGGCGGTCACCCATCCACGGACCAACCTAGGCAAGCACACCTTAGCCTTTTTTTTCGGATGGGAAATCATCAAATAACTTCTCCCACTCTGGGCGGAGCGGGAGGGAGTGTCAGACTTTTACTGACTAAAACCCATCCATGTTCCTTCCTCGCCCTTTATGTTCCGGGGCCGCGGTATCTCTTTCGAACAGGCCCGCAGCCCCGGCAGGCTTCGGCCCTTGCGGGCGCCTCCCTTTATGCTGACATCTCTTTGAGGCGCGCGTGGAACACGAACGCGCCGTCGACACGGCCTGTCGTCATTAGACGGACGGACGGTTAGCTATGGGCTAGCTAGCCGTCCGTCCGTCTAATGGATTCCACAGGCCCGCGTCTACGGTGGCCGGTAGCCACCACGTGGCCCCCGACGCCCGGTGCGTCTCCCGCGGCGGCTGGGGCGAGAGGCTCTCTCCCTCTCGCATTCCGCCACGTCTTTCCTAGCATGACTGCTTCGCAGAAGGATGTGACGGCTTCCCATTCCGTCTCGCTCCGGACCATGGATTGATCCAGGGCCGGACGCGAGAGGTCGCCGCCGCCGATCGCCGCTAAGCGCACCTTGGCCTTAAGATCGACCATTATTCAGCTACGAGCTTCGAAACTATTTTTTTCTCAGTTTAATTCCACCAAATAGATATAATTCCTCCATTAATCTATTAATTATCCTTAATCTAACTACGAACCTACTCAACAGCTCAACCGTGTGAACTTTTTCCACCATTCCCTGTGGCGTTAATTTTCCTCTAATGCAGACAAAAACTAACATAATGTTCAGTTTCTTATACGAAGACGATGAAGTTGGAGCATATGTGACGTCGTTACTTCTACCTGTATTTATGACGATTTATTACATCTGGGTAGAAGAGTTTTCTTGTAGAGAAATATATTGCAGAAATTTACCTTATTTGTAGTACACCCACATTTATGTTTAATTCCCATGTAATAGGGGATGAACCTATTGCCATCAATCAGGCACAAATCAAGACTACGTGGCTGCTACTGGGAAATTCCTGATGGAAAAACCCAATAACGCTTTGATGACCCGGGAATCGAAGCAAGGTCCTTATGTTCAGTAGTCGTTGTGACCATTCGACCGACAAGGCAGTCGAGGAAGTAAATATTTTGGACCAAGCCCAGCTCTCAAGAATTTCTTTGTTCTCCTCAGCAGTTTCAGTTTTCAGCATGTATTGTCGCATATCTGGGCAAACACTTTCTTCTTTCTTCTCTACCTTATTCTGTATTGCAAGCCAGTTCCTTCTAGAAATAAAAAAAAAAACGGTATTGAATGTCAAATAGAAGACTGCATTTAAATTCGGAATGCGCCGCCATGACAGCCTGGATGACGCTTCAAGTGTCATGTGACATGTCAAATACTTTTTTTCTACTGTAAGTGTTGCTGGCCAGTTCTTTTCTAAATTCAGAACAAAACTACAAATTGTTTATACGTTAGCCGTGGAACTGTTTATACCTATAAAGAAGATGAACATGAAAAATACTTTAAAAACAATTCCTTTGCTGATAAACCAACCAGATTAATAAAGATAATGGCGTTTGGTCGCTGGTACCTTGGATCGCTCCTCTGGGACAATCGGGAGTGGTGAGTGGTCTTACGTGGCCGTAATGACTTGAATGAGGAAAATATTCTAAAATCTCTCTAACATACTCTGTTAATTTTTATACATGCGGGTTTGCGTCAAACACCAAAATTTTTCCCTAGTTTGGTTGATTTGTTAATTTTAGTTTGTGAGGTTCGGTCACCAATCACACATTTCACTCACATTCACCATGTCCAAGATACTTTCTGGATCTAGGTTAATAAAATCATTCTTGATTGCTATTAAGATTTGCAAACGATTAGGCACTAATTTTAAATCAGTCCTAAATAATAATTTTGCTGGTGCCTCAAAATGTCCACAACCTTAAGTCTAAGTTAATATTACCATTTTTACTGAGCAAGCCGTGTCCTCATCATACCTTTATTCACTGTGGTTTTAATTTAATAAAAATATCAGACCGCATTTTTCGAAAGAGCATTTTTGCAACATTAAAAATACGATGCTGATGTTTTCAGGAATTTAAATAAACATATTTTCTTACTAAAAGTGTAGATACATTAACAAATTATCTTATTTTGAATGAGAATATCATGTTTCTGTACTTGGGGTACTTGTGAAGGAATCGGTCCGTCGGGATGTCTGAGTAGATCGTTAAGTGCTCACTTTAAAGTGTCGATAATAAGACTCTGAACGAAAAATGTAGAAATTGCGGCTTTTAAGTACTTAAAAATACTAAAAGCATCGAATAATGGACAATCTTGGCGTGGTGTTATTGTCAATTATTGTTATTTTTATAAAACATGTTTGCACATCTTTAACACATTTTTTTTTCAACATCTCTTAGACTATAAAGCTTCGTGTCATTGTAAAATAAAATTAATAATGATTTGAAATTGCTGAAAAGCCAAAAAATACATGTATAAATCAGGTTTTCCCATCACACAAACGAAACGCGCATTTCATTAAAAGAAATCATCTTGTATTCGAAATCGCCACAAAGTCAGTAACAATAAATTATTCTCCCCACATAGTAACAAAAACCGAAAGTAAAACACAATTAGCGAATTCAAAACGCAGCGTTTTAGTAATTGCGTCGTATTATCATCGAGACGAGCATCCAATAGGGTCTAAATCTAATTACGATCTCTCATTACTGGTTACGATGGAAGAAATCAGCACATTTAAATTGCTATCGATCCTGTGCTCTCTAAGGAGCTATACTGGCTTCGTCTCCTCGAAGGAGTAGATACTGGAAATGTGCTGAGATGAATTTCAAACGATTTAAGTGGAAAAGTGGCTACTGTTTTTTTTGCTCGCAAGTGTTTTCTTGATTGAACTTTGAAGTTTGTTTAGTTACGAGTTTTTCTGTGTATAGTATAGGCACTGTTAGTAGCGTCTTTGGTCTAAGTAAATAGGTACGTTGTGATTCTACATATACGTTGATCGTTGGTTCATATTCAGTTAGAAGTTTATTTGACCCAAGTCATCGGCAACAGATACTTAATACTGAGTGACTCAAGTCATGTGAGTTACTCAGTATTAAGTTGGCTGTACTTTTTGGAGGATGTAGTTTGTGTAATCTAAGTTAAACATTGATAGGGTTTGCTGTTCACACGTCTTTGAGGCCGTTATCATTGCGTGCATTTAGACTTGTGTATTCTGATTTTCACAATACTCTTAAACTTCTTACATCATCTACTTTAACAACGTCTTAAAGAATTTTATAGGTTTTATTTTATAGCCATTTTCTTGGCAACGAACAAAAATGTATTTTAACTTGTTCACTGCAAATTTACTTAAACAAATCCTAAATTCAAGGCGGCGCTATTTATTCTCTGCAAAATACGAAGAAATTGTGTTATTTACGCTCCCCGAGGTACAACGTAAACTGTCTTAGGTATCTACGTCAACGTAAATAAATGTAAACACTTGAATGTAAAACAATAAAATTAGCAACACGACTTACGTCACGTAGCACATAAGTAAATTAGTGAGGCGGCAAGCTCCCCGGCTAGGCCGAGTGCCAACACCGCTATTGCCGAAAACCGAATTGTTATTCCGAACACGTTTTTACGTCTCTGAGATAACCGCACTTCATTTTTGAAACGACGATATAAATAGCACCCGGAGGGCGAATAAATTTTAAAAAGCATCTCGCCGGATTACCCCGGCGATCCATTTTTGTTCGTGAATTAATATTAGGTTTTTTTTCTGTAAATAGATATTCGTTTATTGATATTTGTTTGAAGTTCGCTGGACCGGCTGTTATTTTTATTTGAAATCTTTTATATGTTTAGATTGTTTAGATCAGGAAACATTAAAAATACTTATGTGAAGTACGCTAATGCATTTTGTATTCTTTTTAAAAAAAATCTATTAAAATGTTTAGTTTCATAATAATTTAAACTACGAACGACTTATTATATCTTTATGTCGTATCATAAAATGTATAACTGCTGTAGGTAAACGTCGTCTGAGCTGAATATGATTACCCCTATTCACGGTATATTTTTTATACTGTTCTAGGAACGTTTCCGATTCAAAATTATGGAATGGATGGATGAAATTGACAAAGGGTGTACTGTTTAGTATACTAAAATTCAGAAATAATTGAAATAAACTACTCCCCTTTTTAAAAGTAGGTATTCTTTTATGAGTTTCTTTAGTTGATAGACAGACTGATCAAATACTTTTACTCCGAATAGATTCTTCTATTGTTAGATCCGTAAACACCAAACAGATAACTCGCCCCCATTCCTTATAATCCGAAAGGTTCCGTATCGGATGCACCCTTACATTTCACTTCTGACAACTTAACAATCATTTTCACGCATCCCTAGTATTGACCTAATAACTCTCTTCGGCTTACGCCATCATTATTCGGTGTTCGGCCGATCGCCGAATATAGTCTATTCGTCTATTCACTTTGTTTGCCATCTGTACCCTATATTAATGGTAGTTGGTCTTATCTTCGCGGAACCGACAGGGTCTGAATTCGAAATAGGATGAAATATGTAACATTGAAGTGTTTTTGCGGTGTTTTTTCGGCCTCGGCGTTGAAATGCTGAATGTTTGGGATACTGTCTTGTTTATTTGTTGTTCAGTTAGTTTGTTTCGTATTTTTTGAGTGAAAAAATGTTGTGAAATGGATATTTTAAAAAAGCTTTCGAGGGTTACTTTGAGGCTTACGTGGGGATACTGTATCGCGTTTAAATGCGTGTGTTTTTCTATCGGCTTCCGGAACAATTGTTTGCGCATTTTGAAGCCTACATTGCAGTTTTGTGGCATACATTCAAAAGAGATATAAATAAACTGACAAAGACTTGACACCCTATGAGTAAGATAGATATTGTATCCAGTAAACAATATCGATACCAACTAAGTCGTTTCCTATTTCCAATTGAAGAATCCCGACATGCTAGTTCAACACAAATCTCCTTCTAAATATTTCGAATACATTTATCTTTCCTGGAAAAACTACACGTATCTAGTTGCAAGTGCGGTTGCATATTTGCTTTAAAAGCGTACCCATCCCGGGAGAGGCTGTGTCCCGATGTAAACATGGATGGTATCCTGAAATCCTCCGATCCTCTTCGCGGGATTTCGCTCAGTAACATACACATTGCAGTTTATGTTGTTACGTGAGCCCCGACCGACACAGATAAGCAAGCAAGCTATGTAATACAGAGAAAACTGTCAGCTTGTGTGCTGAATTTAAAATTTTAGTAGTGTAGTTTGTTTTTTTGATGAGACATGCGAGGTTTGAGTGAGCTAAGGCTATCTTTAAGCCGTTTTGTGTCTTAGGTAAGTCTGATACTGCTCAATTTACGTTTAGCTGTACCATTTCACTGGTCTTTATTATTTACTAGCTGACCCGCGCAACTTCGTCTGCGAGTGAGGGTTAGTTTTTTTTTAATAAAAAGTATCCTATGTTACTTCTAATACCTCCAAGAATATGTGTACAAAGTTTCATGATGATCGGTTGAGTAGTTTTCGCGTGAAAGCGTAATAAACAAACTTACATTCACATTTTTTTTTTTTTATCCAGCCCATGGGCCTCTTAGAAAATATATATCAGGCATGCTGATTTCCTCACGATGTTACAGCAAGCGATGATTATACAATACGCACATGAATCCGAAAAATCAGAAGTGCGTGACTTTGATTCGAACACGACTATTTTCAACATAAAATGGGACAATCTTTGCGATACACACACACACATATCGTCTGCTTATCTCGCCCCTGGACGACCAAAACTTCTGTTTTTATTTCTAGAACGCCACTTGGTCACAGCTTTACTCCACCTGACAGCACCGCGCCTTGCTAGGTGTCCTGGCCTACTCCATTTGAATTATCATCATTCATCATTATTTCAGCCGAAAGACGTCCACTGCTGGACATAGGCCCATCAAGTGTCGCCACATTGACCGGTCTCGTGGGACTCGCATCCAACGGATTCTTGCAATTTTCATCAGGTCATTTGAGTATTGCTCACCTACATAAAGAAAACAGGCGTTGAATTGTGAACCTCTTCCAAAAAACCAAACATGAGCCATCTGACACGGGCGAATGTCAGTATCATTCTTTCACGGAAAATCATAACACCGCGATTCAGAAAATGGAGTCAAATGAACAACGCCATTTATATGTAGAGCACGAATTTAAACTGCTAAAACATTATGCATGGAAAGCGGTCGAACAGAGACTCTACCGGCTATGTAGATTTTTAAAGCAGGGTCATGTTGACTATTCTCTTCTTCTCTATCGTGTGATTTTTATTCATTAGTACCATTTTGGTTCAATAGATGTCATTGCATGAATCCTTAAATCATGATGATAAGTTCTCCTTAAAAACTTTAAAGTCATATATCTTTTGATGGAGAGCACCGATTACAAAGAAACAAAACCTTCTCTAAGTTTTTAATTTTATGCACAATATTAATTTGAGCATTGAATCAAACCACATTGGATTTATAATTTACACGTGATGCTATAACAAAAGGTCTACGTAGAGACAGATGAAAATTTAAGAAATTCGTTAACAGCTTAAGCGCCATGTTTACAGATTTATTATTTGAAATAAATTATTCCCAAACTGTCGTTTAAGTGTTAAAAAAAAAGTATGTTTAAAACAATGATTTGGAAATCTTAAACTTAAAAAAAAATATATACTTTGTTACAAAAAGTGAAAACCGGGTGGGTTTTGAACGTGCGAACCAAAGTTACTATCGGCAATCTTACAGAATTAAACAAAATCAAAAAAAAAAATGTCTTTACTAAGGCTTGCACTTGCGACACAGTGTTCAAAAGGCGGTAGCCGTCACCGACGGGCTATTTGTTCTAATGACTATAGGTTTAAAATAGTTCTGTTATTCTATAACAAAGCATGTTATGACAGTTGTCAGTTGTTACAGTTGAAAAATATAGACGAAATGCAATATTGCTCACCCCCCTAAGTAATTAGCGTGATAATATATAGCCTATGTCCTTCCCTAGGTTGAAATACATCCTTGCCAAATTTCTTTGCGATCCGATCAGCCATTTTGTTGTGAAAAGGTAGCAAACAGACAGACAAACAGAGTTACTTTCGCATTTATAATGGACATCACACGTCTCCGAAATATACATTACAATGAAGTTCTTGAGTGCATTGAGTTTCTGCTTGAATACTCGTGCTGCAATGTCGTGACGAAAGCTATTATCATTTAGACTATTTCGTTTATCAAAATATTAGCAGGTAGTAATGCATCATAAGCACGATGAGTTTCCCTGACACGCAGAATCAAATTATCGTAAGACTCTAAATTCTCGCCAGCGACCATAAATAATGGCAACTTCGTTCAACGTCAACAAAATGTGAAGATAAGCAAACTATATAAATGAAAAGTATGTATTTAAAAATGTTTAAAATCTTACAGCTATCAAAAAAATATATGGTTACAAACACTAAAAGTAAAAAGCGGTTGGGGATCGAATAAAATCTTAGACCAATAAAAAATCACAAAAAATAATTTAAAGGGGTCGGGGTTTGAACCTTCGATCAGTGGGTCATAGGCGGCCTTGAATCTATTAGGATATCTGTTCCACTGACAGTTTGCCTAAAATAGCTATTGGCATGCATGCGGTGAAACAATTGAAGACTTTGGACATGCTGGGTTAATTTCGTGTTTTTTTTTTAAATATCAATTTTTTTTTTCATAAGAACCTTCTCCTGACAATAACAGACACAACAAAAAAAGAATTAGTGAAATCGGTCCAGCCGTTCACGCGTGATGCCGTGACCAAGGGAAATAGGGATTCATTTTTATATATAGAGATTACAATACAAAGGAATGTTCCACTGGGGAAGTCCTTTAAAGTGGTAGCTATCAATTTATTGTTGTCGATGTTCACCGAAAAGATAACGGTCTGATTATGTAAAAACAGCTGTCAATGTGACATGTTCCCATACAAAAATGTGTTTTAAACAGCTGTTTTTACATAATCAGACTGTCATCTTTTTGGTGAGTATGGACCTTAATTAATCAAAATGCTGCGTTGCTGTGAAGTGAGTGATATTTTCTATAACGAAACGTGTGATATTCATTGACCATATCACATAATTTCTAGAATTGTCTTCGAGTTCGCTTGGCTTTGTCGATGTGGGATCATGCTCTGGACAAATAATTTAAATTGAAAACAACTAAAACGGGTTAGCCAATAGTAACTTGTCTGCGATTAATCAACTATCAATCTAACTTTCAAATTGAATCGGGAACCGTATCAATTTATCGTTCCATACTGCAGGTCACCCGTATCCAAAAGTTGTGTGTCACCCCACCAAACAATGCGGTTGCATGTGATTTGCGGAAACTATTCCAGGGAATATGAAATTTTGTTTTAACCTCTTTTCGTATATGTACGTACAACAACCAATCAAGTTATACAAAACCAGTTAAAGCGGATCTCTCATTGTACAGAAAATTTATACAAAGCTAGGCTAGGTTATATCTTTCATTCGCCATGGCGTATTTTACACGCTAGTAAGGTATCTATCCTAACTTTGCATGTGGGATGCTAAGGAGGTATTTTTATATTTATTTTTCGATAAGTAAGTCTATTGTTGACAAGACATACCTATAACCTCTAAAACTTCAAACTGGAATTGTCTTTTTTAAACTTTCACGATCAGAACACATCATAAAACATATAGAAACGGGTATTCATCGCGAATTAGGAACGAAGCGAACAGTCGCTGAAAGGGTCAAAGAACACATAGCAGCGGTCAAAAATCGACAAACAAACAAGTCTGCTATAGCGGAGCATGTAATAGACTCAGGACCCAACCACTGGATGGAGTTACACAACCCAAAAATCCTTGCCAATGAGAAGCACTACTATAAGAGAATGGTTCGGGAAGCGATTGAGATCAAGAAGTACCCTAATTTCAATCGCGAAGACGGCTTCAAACTCTCTTCAGCTTGGAATCCAGTGATCACTAAGTGTACTCGTCAAGTGAAATCGCCTCAGTATACTGACACGGTTAGTGTAGTGTGCTGTCCTAGTGTGAACCGGCCCTAATTAACATTTATGAAGATCAAGTGAGGGTAGTTGAATAAACACCTTCACTTTGCTGTGGCGGTACCTCCACACTTCAGTCTCCCCGCGACCACGGCTGGTGCAATCCGGTCGAAACGTCGGGCTTAAATTAAAGGTAAATTAACAAAAAAACAATAAAAATAACAAAAAAAAAACAAAATTAACATAAATTGTAGCATTTAATAATTAAACGTACATTGATTTGTTCCTTATAAGATCTAGCTTACAGTGGTTAAATTAGCTAAGCCTTGTCTAACCGGAATAAATGCGAAAAATCTGCAAAAACACTTTCGAAAACCAAAATAAACAGAAAAAAATAGTCAAAATAATGAAGTTGTCTGCCACCATGTAAAGGAGTTGTCAACCACTAAAAAAGGGGATTAATAACGTTCCGTGCCACGTTGATTGTTTAAACCATCTATATCTTTAAAATAGCATTAAAAATGCTCACAGTATAATTATACTTATTTTTATATTCAATTCTGATTCTATTATAATTATAGCAGGTATGATTACCAATGCGTAAGTACCGTACTTTTCTTAGTAAACGGAAAAAACGCCCCTACTCACGTACCAAGTAAGTAAGTATTTTCTGCCAAATGACATTGACCACAACAGGAATGATTTGACTCGCAAAAACACATCGTAACATAGCTTGTTTATGATTACTTTAAGATTCCGGTTTCATTTCTATGTAATATTTCGTTTATCACAAACATTTTCACATATCCCTGAAATCATCAAATCAGAATCAAATCAGCTTTCACGACATTTATTATATTTACTGTGTAATCAAATTTGCTGTAATTCTTCTGGATCCATTCAGTTTCATATTTCTGGTGTAGCAATACTGAATGCCGTCTGATTGAACCTAAGACGCAATTTACTCTAGATTGATTCATTTTCCATTGGAATGAAGGCTAATAAGCCTTCTTTGAAAAATTGCTTGATGTCTGGAATTACCAAGGTTTGAGGTAAGCAACTTGCGACTATTCTAGTTTTTTGATATCCTACTTTCCACTATTAATCTCTATATATAAAAATGAATCCCTATTTCCCTTGGTCACGGCATCACGCGTGAACGGCTGGACCGATTTCACTAATTCTTTTTTTGTTGTGTCTGTTATTGTCAGGAGAAGGTTCTTATGAAAAAAAAAATTGATATTTAAAAAAAAAACACGAAATTAACCCAGCATGTCCAAAGTCTTCAATTGTTTCACCGCATGCATGCCAATAGCTATTTTAGGCAAACTGTCAGTGGAACAGATATCCTAATAGATTCAAGGCCGCCTATGACCCACTGATCGAAGGTTCAAACCCCGACCCCTTTAAATTATTTTTTGTGATTTTTTATTGGTCTAAGATTTTATTCGATCCCCAACCGCTTTTTACTTTTAGTGTTTGTAACCATATATTTTTTTGATAGCTGTAAGATTTTAAACATTTTTAAATACATACTTTTCATTTATATAGTTTGCTTATCTTCACATTTTGTTGACGTTGAACGAAGTTGCCATTATTTATGGTCGCTGGCGAGAATTTAGAGTCTTACGATAATTTGATTCTGCGTGTCAGGGAAACTCATCGTGCTTATGATGCATTACTACCTGCTAATATTTTGATAAACGAAATAGTCTAAATGATAATAGCTTTCGTCACGACATTGCAGCACGAGTATTCAAGCAGAAACTCAATGCACTCAAGAACTTCATTGTAATGTATATTTCGGAGACGTGTGATGTCCATTATAAATGCGAAAGTAACTCTGTTTGTCTGTCTGTTTGCTACCTTTTCACAACAAAATGGCTGATCGGATCGCAAAGAAATTTGGCAAGGATGTATTTCAACCTAGGGAAGGACATAGGCTATATATTATCACGCTAATTACTTAGGGGGGTGAGCAATATTGCATTTCGTCTATATTTTTCAACTGTAACAACTGACAACTGTCATAACATGCTTTGTTATAGAATAACAGAACTATTTTAAACCTATAGTCATTAGAACAAATAGCCCGTCGGTGACGGCTACCGCCTTTTGAACACTGTGTCGCAAGTGCAAGCCTTAGTAAAGACATTTTTTTTTTTGATTTTGTTTAATTCTGTAAGATTGCCGATAGTAACTTTGGTTCGCACGTTCAAAACCCACCCGGTTTTCACTTTTTGTAACAAAGTATATATTTTTTTTTAAGTTTAAGATTTCCAAATCATTGTTTTAAACATACTTTTTTTTTAACACTTAAACGACAGTTTGGGAATAATTTATTTCAAATAATAAATCTGTAAACATGGCGCTTAAGCTGTTAACGAATTTCTTAAATTTTCATCTGTCTCTACGTAGACCTTTTGTTATAGCATCACGTGTAAATTATAAATCCAATGTGGTTTGATTCAATGCTCAAATTAATATTGTGCATAAAATTAAAAACTTAGAGAAGGTTTTGTTTCTTTGTAATCGGTGCTCTCCATCAAAAGATATATGACTTTAAAGTTTTTAAGGAGAACTTATCATCATGATTTAAGGATTCATGCAATGACATCTATTGAACCAAAATGGTACTAATGAATAAAAATCACACGATAGAGAAGAAGAGAATAGTCAACATGACCCTGCTTTAAAAATCTACATAGCCGGTAGAGTCTCTGTTCGACCGCTTTCCATGCATAATGTTTTAGCAGTTTAAATTCGTGCTCTACATATAAATGGCGTTGTTCATTTGACTCCATTTTCTGAATCGCGGTGTTATGATTTTCCGTGAAAGAATGATACTGACATTCGCCCGTGTCAGATGGCTCATGTTTGGTTTTTTGGAAGAGGTTCACAATTCAACGCCTGTTTTCTTTATGTAGGTGAGCAATACTCAAATGACCTGATGAAAATTGCAAGAATCCGTTGGATGCGAGTCCCACGAGACCGGTCAATGTGGCGACACTTGATGGGCCTATGTCCAGCAGTGGACGTCTTTCGGCTGAAATAATGATGAATGATGATAATTCAAATGGAGTAGGCCAGGACACCTAGCAAGGCGCGGTGCTGTCAGGTGGAGTAAAGCTGTGACCAAGTGGCGTTCTAGAAATAAAAACAGAAGTTTTGGTCGTCCAGGGGCGAGATAAGCAGACGATATGTGTGTGTGTGTATCGCAAAGATTGTCCCATTTTATGTTGAAAATAGTCGTGTTCGAATCAAAGTCACGCACTTCTGATTTTTCGGATTCATGTGCGTATTGTATAATCATCGCTTGCTGTAACATCGTGAGGAAATCAGCATGCCTGATATATATTTTCTAAGAGGCCCATGGGCTGGATAAAAAAAAAAAAATGTGAATGTAAGTTTGTTTATTACGCTTTCACGCGAAAACTACTCAACCGATCATCATGAAACTTTGTACACATATTCTTGGAGGTATTAGAAGTAACATAGGATACTTTTTATTAAAAAAAAACTAACCCTCACTCGCAGACGAAGTTGCGCGGGTCAGCTAGTATTATATAAATGCGACATTTTGTGAGAGTGAAGATGGAAAGATGTTTGTTACTCTTTAACGCAAGAATTACTTAACGGGTTTGGATGAAAATTGCTACACAGGTAGTTTATTTCCTGGATTAACATATAGGATACTTACTTTTGATCCCGGTACTTAGGAGGGCCGTGGGCATAACCTTTACAACCCAGTTATTACTGGGTATAATTTGATACCCGTTGGTAAGACTGGTTGTCAGACTTTCGAGCCTCTACTACCCACAACGACTGTCTAAGATCTACAAATGACAATCGAGAATCGAATCGGGGTGCTATGAACAAAAAATATTTACTCTAAATTAATGAAAAACAACAGAATATAAAACGAAAATTATAATTACTCTATAAAGTCGCATTGCGGTTTAATACATATAGTAACTCTCGAGGCAGAATAAGCTTTTACGTTAGCCATCAAAAACTTACAGTACATTAATTTTGATACGAAATTCTGTATTAGGGGGTCAAAGTACGTCAAATGAACCAACAACCGTATACCAAATTGCTGAGAGTGCACGGTTCTCGGGGGACATAGCGGGGTCATGGTTTCCTGCTAGATCACTGTGTTTTAGTGTGCCAGTTGTTTTTGTTCGTATGGCTTTAGTGTGTTAGTGCACTGTGTTTAAATCAGCGTGGATGAGGATTATTGGGAACATTAGGTGCATAGAATTGAGACTGGTTTTGTAAGCAATGGTATTTGTTAGTGGGTAAATAAGAAAATAAAACTTAAACGATTTTAGTAAGTGTTGTGTACACAACATTACCCAATATGTAAGGAATTATAAACGTCACCGTAAAATTGTCAAACACGTTAGATTGTAATCTCTCTAGCGATATTGTAAACTCTCGAAATATTTTCAAACGAACATACTGCATAGAATAAAACGCATTTTTTTTCGTGAAATCCATGCGATGGTAGTCAACTCACGCGGTGTGGAGGGAAGGAGAGGTCCCCTTTGCCCAATGGTACCACTCTCATCAAAAGATAATGTACCATTCCTGAGAAATACCGATTAATATAATCTAACCTTAAAACACTTTATATTCCCCTAAAAAGCGTAGTCGACGGAGCCCCGCTGCGCGGGGCCCCTATTTCCGAGTGCAGGGTATAAAGGAACCTAACTAACCTAACGGGGGGGTGCCCCAAGTCCCAAATATGGGGGCAGAGATCCGTATGTTCAGTTGACAATATTTCGAGTGTTTACAATATCGCTAGAGAGATTACAATCAAGTGTTTGACAATTTTACGGTGACATATACAAGGTGTCGTTGCATCCTGGTCAAATTCACACAGACCATCAAACTGAACCACTTTCTCTATGGGACCACAAATAAAAAAAAACCACAAAGAAAATCAGGTATGTATGAGGCTGTATGGGGCCGTTGATTATTTTTTCGCGATTACGATGGTGGTCCCATGCAGAAAGTTGTTCAGTTTGATGTTGCACTTGAATTTGATCAGGATGCACACATGCGACACCTTGGATATTAGTCGGTTTCTCAGCCATCGAACAAGTTAAGTACCTCGCAGCAGGGTCCGAAATTATCGAAATAATTATCACTTAGAACCCTGCCTCATAGTACTTTACTTAACATGTTGTAGGTAGAGACGAGGACTTTAATTAGCCGCTTTCACTAATTACCAAAGTTGTACTTTTATTCATTCACGAGTACGAATATATCCGACTAAACCCGATTTGTAATACACGGCTAAAATACGAATAGTGACAAGTGGCTCATCAATTAAAGTCCTCGACTGTAGTGCATATGGTTAATATTATTGAAAAAAAGGAGAATCGTATTCCTATTACAATTCAACCTACATAACTAACAAGAAAAATATATCCTCCCATCTCAGTTTTAACGCTTTAATAAAACTGCATAATCTATCCGTGCTACTCTCCCCACTACTTGCACCATCTAACCGCTATCTACGAGGGAATGTATGAAAAATTTTCAGTGAAAAAGTCTGGCTAAAATAAATAGGTTCCCGGACGGCCGCTCTGGGCTGGTTCTATGTACTTGTATCAAGTAGACTATGTACTTTAATGGTCGGGGATGTATGTACCAGGTATTTTAAAATACATTTTCAGTGATGGAATAGTATTTTTTATTACCCATATGGGCTATGCTTAATGCACTTGTTTTGTCACTGTTGTTCGGTTTTAGGATGAACATGATGATTTTAGGTTTTGCAAGGTACGTAAATATATCTTGGTTGGGCAGAAATGTCTTATTAGTAGAACAGGGTCTAATGATGACAATGGGGTCATCCCCTATCTCAAAGGGCTCAAACTTGACTGAGGAAATGTGGGTGTACCTGATGGATAAAACACGGAATCAAACTTGATGTACGTCTTAAATTTATTATGTATGTACCTTGGTCGTAGTTAAGTTGAGGCACAGAATACCTTATAGGTTGAAGCTCAATCAGTATTCGTAAGGGACGTCGTGGGATTGCTAAGGGAATCAAAATATAGGAAATAATTCAGAAAAATCAGATTACTATTTATTTATATCCATAATGGAAAGTGAAACATTTATACACGACGTTACGTAAACTTGCAAATCAAAACATCTGAATTATTAATAAAGTTATTATGATTTACATTTCATTGAATTAAATATAACATTTCCGGTAAATTAAAAAGTAACAAATTTCTTTAATTGTGAAACGATTTGCATTTTCATTAAATGCTTAATTAATTGCATGTCAGTGATATTTAATTGGTCTTTAATTGTGCCAGAAATATTAACATTTATCTGCTGTAAATTAAAGATGGATGGGGTAGACACTTAGGCAGCACACTTGTTAACAAAGCAAAGACACTTGTTTTCCCCATCATTGCGATCATTTGTTTCTTCTAGACCATACCTAAGAACCTTCCAGTTATGGAGATATTAGGGGTCAAAATTCCAACTCTTCACAAGTTTTTTTAAATACACGTTTTTAATGTAAGAAATTTAAACACCTCCACGACCCTCACACTATTCAATCCATCCACCAGCACAATGTTTTGAGTGTTTTACATTGAGTTTTACCGTAAAACGATGATTTTTCACCCCAAAAAAGGTAGTTCGTGATACTTGCTACTTATATCTGTGGTAGATAGATTCTCGAACGACTGTATCCGTCTGCCAATCTTCCACCTTCTACATCCCATTGCTTTTGAAGAGGATATTGTCCATAATTGTTTGGTTTATTTTAAAACCGTCAGATTTTGTTAATTCACAAAGGAATTTATTTGTCTCTATAGGTTTTATTCTATAACCTGACAATGACGGCATAAAACATAAAGAAAAAAACTAGCACAAGTTTGTAATAAAATTGCACGCCACAAAGGCAAATAGTTACGTAAAATGTCACAACGAATTTTCTAGACCAGAATAAAGGCTAGCGGACACCAATTCAAATTGAGATATTATCTTCATAATCAGCTTTCCGTACTTCTTTGAGTACAAAGTGTTTATCTACAAGAGTACAAACGTGTCGTTTTGTATACATAATCGTTTAGGCACGGTTAATCTCGAAGGGGAAATTGTCCCTTGATACGCTTCCCCTTATTCAAGACTCAAGAGGCCTGTTAAGAAAGGAAATAATGAAAAAAACCGGCCAAGAGCGTGTCGGGCCACGCTCACTGTAGGGTTCCGTAGCTTCCCAGACCATTAAAAATACCAACATTTTTCGTCAGCAAAAATAACTTTGTTTTTCATAGTATTTGTATGAAAAACAAAGTTATCATTTGCGTTTTTTTGAAAAAGTGCTATATAACTCAAAAACTATTCAACTCATCAAGTTGAAAATAATTTTCCTAGAAAGTTCATATAAAGGTCTACTTCTGTGATTTTTTTCATATTTTTTAAACTTATGGTTCAAAAGTTAGAGGGGGGGGGGACACATTGTTTTTGACTTTCGGAGCGATTATTTCCTAAAATATTAATATTATCAAAAAATGATTTTAGAAAACCCCTTTTCATTTTTAAATACCTATCCAACAATATATCACACGTCAGGGTCAAAATTAAAAAAAAAATCGCTCCCCACTTTACGTCTGGGGGAGGTACCCTAATAAAAATGTTTTTTTAAATTTTTATTTTTGCACTTTGTCGGCATGATTGATATACATATTGGTACCAAATTTCAGCTTTCTGGTGCTAACGGTCACTGAGATTATCCGCGGACAGACAGACAGACAGACAGACATGGCGAAACTATAAGGGTTCCGTTTTTTGCCATTTGGCTACGGAACCCTAAAAAGGCAAGGAAACTCTATTTAGATGATAAGGTGTGCTCAGACGAGGCGACTTTCCTAATAATGGCGGTTGATAGCCACTTTTTGTTGCAAACAGCAGCGGGTGACGTAATGAATTCGTGAGATAAATGGTGGCGGATGTATTGTTCTAGTTGCAATGATTAATATGCGCTCAGTTCTTCAGGAACTCCTTTGTTAAGTATCATGTTGTGACAGACGGGTTTAGTTTCATCAAATAGTCAAAAGTTGGAGTCGTTTAGTATCTCTGAAAGGACTTGATTTGTTACTTAGTTTCTAGAGGTCCTTGATAAAGCATGTTCTAACAGTTCTAAATAATTTTCTCCGCGAATTTACGGTTGGCCGTTGGCCTTGGTTGGTTGGATGGGTGACCCATTATATACAGTTTCCTCCGTGCCTCGGAAAGTACGTTCAGCCGTTGGGTCCTTCTGTCATTTGTAGATCTTTGACAGTCGTTGCAGGTTGTATTACCCAATACTAACTCGGTTGTGGAGATCAGATAGGCAGTCGCTCCTTTCAATATACTGGTATTGAGTTATTTATATACTGGTCAATATACTGGTATTCTATATGGGATTGGTTTCCAGTCTAACTTCATCCAGTTAGATTGGAAACCAATCCCAACATAGTTGGGAAATTGTTAGGCAGTTGATGTTGATGATGGTGCAATTCTTTGTAAATTTTCAGTTTCTGATTTCAGTCCATGTTTGAACACGTCTTACAAAGGGGTTCAATTAAATGTGCTATTTTGAGAACAAGCAAACGACGCTTGTTCACATCAAATTGCCTCTTTACAATAATTGGTCTCCACTCTCTTTGGGAAAACTTTTAAATTATAGAGGAATAGGGAATCAAAGATTACTTTGAAACTTGAAGAATTTAAATCGAGTGCCATTTTAGTTGACATTCATGATTTTGATTAATAGGGTCGAAATTAATTGGAAAAACTTTCCGATTTGAGTTTATTTAATTCATAATACAGCAAGATTCTGGTAAGATTTAATTTGAATATCTGATGTTCATCTTTCACAGCCTGATTACTTTAGTTTACCAACTTTTATTGGTTTAAAGATCTTCATCCATTGGTTTGTTGAAACGATATTCTACAATTTTTTTTAATTATTGGATTTGAAATAGTGTAATCTCGTATGTGTGCTTTCACTAGGTATTTTACATTATCGGTATTTTTTAATAATATTAGGTACTAATTTTAAAAGAAAAGTGTAATACTGTATGTATAATGTGTGTGTGTGTGTTATAATGTATGAAATAATGAATAATGTATTCTGATCGTAAAAGTTTAAAAAAGATAATTTTAAGAGAGAAAAAGCTCACAAAAGAAATAAATTTTCGCCTGTTTTTGCAACATTTTTCATTTATGCTCCGCTCCTATTGGTCGTAGCGTGATGTTATATAGCTTACTAGCCGATGCCCGCGGATTCGCACGCGTAAAATTATATACTAAAACCTTCCTCTTGAATCAATCTATCTATTATGTAATCTATCTATTAAAAAAACCCGCATCAATGGTTTAAATTTGAATTTTTCAATTCCCACCGATGGTTCCTGTGATTAGCGCGTTCAACCAACCAACCAAACTCTTCAGCTTTATAATGTTACTATAGATTACCTCAGACACGCAACTGTTGAGACGGGATTCTGGATTATTGATCTCCGGGTCGTGAAAAGTTAAGGGGTTTTACGCTTCCTGACGAGACGTGTAGGTAATTGCGTAACACACTTGTAATCCTTTAATTTTGACAGCTCAGCGACATACATTGCGTTATTTAGCTGACGAGGTTTATATAAATACACGAACCAGTGAATTAATTTCTTTAAGGGTTTTCGCACACTATGGAGTCCGAGTACTATGGACAAGACTGTCTTACACAGACAATGTTTCTACTAGTGCGAGCGAGACAGACTATTTATTCCCTTTAGTAATTGTCTGTCTTACGACAGTCTCGTCTCTAGTGTGCGAAACCCTTCGATTTGTGATAGAAAGTGGAGTACTGTAACAGAACTGCATAGTGCCGAACGATTAAACAACTTCCCACTGCTAAGACATAAATGCCGCCTCTATGTAAGAGGGCCAGCCGAAACTTTGACAACCAGTCTTACTAAAGGGTATCGTATTACCCAGTACTAACTGGGCTGTGGAGGTCGGACATGCAGTCGCCCCATGTAAAATACTGGTATTCAACTGCGTTCGGTTAGACTGGAATTCAAACACAGCCAAACACAGTTGTGAAAAGTTTAGACAAATGATGATGTAAAACGGTGTGCCGAAATCCATAAATAAATATCGCTGGACTTTACACACAGCGCCATCAAGTGCCACATTAAACAACGAGGGTCGTAGATACCAGATAGTTGATACACTACATAGAAACTTTTTGTTTGTAATAACTAAATACTTATTATATACATATAAAAATCCATGACTCGGAACCAAATGTCCATGCTCATCACACTAACATTTGCTCCTACCGGGATTCGAACCCGGGACCCTAAGAATGTAAGGCAGCCTCAACACCACTGCGCTATTTGGGTCGTCCATCACGCGATTATGGTGTGTTTATATTTTTTCCTTTGTTCCCAGGTCGTGGAAGACTGGAAGTTCATGTCAATGGTCCTGGATCGCTTCTTCCTCTGGCTGTTCACCATCGCCTGCTTCGTGGGCACCTTCGGCATCATTTTCCAGTCGCCCTCACTCTATGACACCAGGGTACCAGTAGACCAACAGATCTCTTCTATTCCTATGAAGAAGAATAACTTTTTCTATCCTAAGGATATTGAGACTATTGGTATTATTAGCTAGATTATTTCACTTTTGTGTTTTTGTTGATTTTAACCTTTACTGTTATTAAAACCAACTTTCAAACGTTAGAAACATGACAAGCGCTTTAAAGAGTTTTGTGTTTCTATGTACCTTGTGTCAATCTAATTTATTTTCATCTTAACATTGCGTTCTCATTATACACCGAGTTTCCTCCGTGCCTTGTAAAGCACGTTGGACTCGTCGGTCATATGTTTGACAGTCGTTTCAGGTAGTCATTGACCCTATCGTAATATTACCCAGTACTAACTGGGTCGTGAAGGTTAGATAGGCAGTCGCTCCATGTATATGTATTCAGCTGCATCCAGTCAACCCCAACATAGCTGGTAAAAGGCTAGACACTGATAGAATATAACTTGGTCTAGGCGCTCTGGTGAATAGAGCGTATCGGAACAGTTAATTATTTCAATATTAGTATTGTTTACAATGTTTCAGATAAGTCCTTCAAATATTTAAGTTTCAAAGTTCGTTGACATTACATATTGATATTTCTTCGAACACTCGTTTCGATTCCTGTTGACACCCGCTAAAATTATTCTAGGATTTTTTCAACACGAAAACGTTCACGGAATTTTAATATAACATCGGAATATGACACATGTCAGGTTATTACATTTTACTCGTGTTACGTTAAATTTTTGTGAGATGAAGTAGGAACCTTAAATTGAAGGTTATGCTTCGATATATATATTTCATCAATGTGTTATTAAAGAATCGGGGTGGGTGGAGTATTTTATTCACCCAAACTTTGAGGAAGTTAGTAACAAATGGATAACGCATTCCTTTCGTTTTACAGTTTTTTACGGAACTTATTAGAGAGGCAACATGTGTCTTTGAAGTTTGGACAAAAATACTCTTCACATTCCGATCACTATAGTTGCTGTTAATTAAAAAAGCAAAAGCGGTCAATGACCAACCTACATTTATTAAAGTTCTTAACTTTGAAATCCAAAAATAAGCCTGTTCAAGTCTTGAATCGTCATCTATCGTGATCTTCAACATTTTTTCTAATGAAAAACCATACATGGTTCAATTATTGTTTTAGTGCGTACGAAGAGATATTAGGGAAAGGGCAATGACCGCTATTGCGATCTTTACTGGCAGCAAATTTATAAGTAAAGTTTGTTTTTCCTTACTTTTCCCATTTGGTAAATAAATAATGCCATATTTGTTAACGAAATTTGCCAAGGAAAAACGCGCTTTCTGCTTGTTTTCTAAGACAACTAATATACGTCTAATAATTATTAAACTATATTGCTCACCTTATTTGTTGGTTTGTTACAATCTAACTATATTTTATTCTAAATAGAATGTTAACTAGTCTAATTTATAGAAAAATATGTGAATGTTATATTTCTGTGAAATAAATAGTACAATTAATTATCTACTACCAGTAAAAAAAGCTTTTTAGTAACAACACCTATAGCTGACTAAACATTTTTTACCGTTTTTACGTAGTAAGTTATACGAAAATAGAAATATGTTATATTTAATTATAAATGGTAAACATATTAACACCAAACAGTGGTGAATAAAAAGTACTATTTTGGCTATACACGAAATAATTCAAGTAAATTAAAATCAGAGACATTCAAATATAGGTATTAAAATTATCTTTCGACACTAATATTATAAAATACTCTTAAATCAGAGTAAGTAAATCAACTTATTAGAATTACAGCAAAAATAAAATTGATAGGAGTTTTATACTTTCAATTCGGTGTGCGTGTACCTTAAGTTATACAGAAAATAATACCTTACATTAGATTAGAGAGTATTAAAATATAGGTATAAATACGAAATCAATTATTATAATAATATTATATAAATGCTGACAGTAAGATCTCGCAATACTTATAAAAATATAGTTAGACTCAAATATATTAATCAATGATTAGATAAATATTGGTGGAGAATAAATACTATACAAAGTATTTAATAAATTCATTGAAATGTCTGTTAAAATATTGTCATGTTCATCGGAAACGATTTTCAGTAAGATTTAAAATTACGTTGAATTGTATTGTATAACGGGCTGGTGTCCGCAACTCCACTTCAAGGCGCGTATTTTGCGAGCGGTTAAAATTACGTTATGTGAAATGTAAAAAAAAATCCTGTCCGTTAGAACCATTTTTTTTAAATTTAGAGAGACCAGCGTATTCCTGTAAGGGTTCCGTATTTTTTTTGGTTGTACAAAACCTTGAAATCGACTTTTGTTAATCATAACATAATAAAACTAGATACTTTAAGGAAAATATTAAAATGTACAATAATTTAAAGAATCATTATAAATTCGGATAATTAGGAATGCACTAAGGCGCAAGCTTATGTGAAAATGGAAAATGATTACCTGTTTAAATATTTACTTACCGTACCGTAAACTATAATAAAAAAAAAGAATATAGAAATAAGTAACTAAGGTTTATGTAACAAAATAAAATAAATATTGTAATGGAACGGCTGTGAATGATAAGTTTTAAATTTTATAAACTGACAAGTTTAATAAATGTAGTTACATATGTACTGTATTGTTATTAACATAAAGTTTAGAGCCTAATAAAGAAATATGATGATATCTAGCTGTTTTATTCATCTTTCCAGATTCCAGCACAGTCATTGTCCTAAGTCTGACAAGGTATAATACAAAAGGGTGAAAATAAAAAGACCACCATATTTTTGTGATCTATCACCTAAAATATCAATTGATCACCAAATTTAGTAAATTGAGCACCAAATTTTATTGAGGTGTTTGATGACAAACTAGTTTGGCCTAGACCGACTTGGGGCACCCCGACAGGGATAGATTAGGTTAGAACGGTCGGTGTCATAACCTTCGTGGTCATTTTTTTATAAACCATTCAGAAGTAGGACCTTAGCGAAGCGAGGCTCCGTCGACCGGGTCTCCCTCGACTCGGATTCAAGAGCATAACGGTTCAATTTCTGGTGGTCATTAACCAAAAAGATTAACTTTTGGTTCTAATTTCATGATAAAATAGGGATCAATTTTGGTGATCATTTACTAATTTTGGCAAACAAAAGTTATTTTTTTTGCCGTTACATATTGCTAAATCTGGTGGTTCGTTAATTACCTGCCAAATAAAAATAAATAATTAAACTAACAACAAACTATAAAAGGGCATCAAAACTCTTCAACGGTGGCAGCTGGTAATCACTTGTGTGGTAATACTTTGCCTCTGGCCAAGCTAAAAGCCAAACAGCTATAAAGGATGTAACACACCTCTTCACGAAGCCGAAAGGCACTTGTTCTCCCCATCATTGCGATAATTTTTTTGTTCTACGCCATACCTGGGAACCTTCTAGTTACGGAGATATGGGGGGTCAAAGTTACAACTTTTTAACAAGTTTTTTTTTTAGTACAAGGTTTTTTTGTAAACTTTTAACACCTCCACGACCCCCGTACTATTCAATCCATCCATCAGCACAATGTTTTAAGTCCGTTACATTGAGTTCTACCACAAAACATGATTAATAACCTCAAAAAAAAAAGTTGTTTCCCAGCAATAATTTTTGCGTAAAGTTACTTAGTTTGATGTACAGAATGCTTGGTTAACGGCTTTGTGATGAGTTGGTTTACACCCTGTAGGTATACTTATTATAAGTGTTATCAACCCCAATTTTAAATCGATAGCAATAATATTCGGTGTGGTTACTGGCTGTGACAAGCGACTACAAACAGCATTCTTCAATCAAACAGGATTTTTTTTTTTTTTACGACACTGTTGTGCGTTTATGATCGCCGTGCGAAACAAATATTTGTATGTCCTACATGTAGTTTGTTCCGGGTCTGGCTGTTTGTGTATGTGAGTTTAAATGTTTGTAACCCACAGCCACGAAATAGGAGAAATGCATACAGTATGCAACGTTTAATTAAAAGAAGTCGGTTAATAAGATAATAATCACTTACACGCGTATATATGTAAAAATACGTCAAAGTGATTACTTGAGTCAAAGTAGTTATTTAAGATACGATTTTATTCTGTAGATCAGTAGTTAATTCCTTGAAGTTAGAACTATCAAAACTTAAAAATTTTTAGAACTTAGAATTTCGTAATTCTAATCCATTGCATAAAAATGTTTGTAACAAGACAACACTTTAACTTGACTATAAATGGTGTACAACACCTCTTAACTTCTTCTTATTCTTCTTTGCAAAAATTCGAAGACTGACATCTACCAATCCGCACTGGGCCCGCGTGGTAGATTATAGCCCATTCCCTCTCATTGAGAGGAGGCCGTGTCCCAGCAGTGGGAACATTATAGGCTGATGATGATGATGACCTCTTAACGAAGCCGAAAGGCACTGGTTTTGGACCTGGGAACCATCTAGTTACGGAGATATTGGGGATCAAAGTTGCAAGTTTTTGTCAATTTTTTTTTAATAGAGGTTTTTTTTGTAAACTTTTAACACCTCCACTAACCCCGTACTATTCAATCCATCCATCCATCCATCAGCACAATGTTTTGAGTGCATCATATTGAGTTATATCACAAAACGTGATATATCACCCCAAAATAAAAAGTTTCCCAGAAATAATTTTTGAGAAAATTTACTTAGTTTTGATGTACAGAATCCTTGGTTGACGGTTTCGTGATGAGGTGGTTTACGCCCGGTCAATACTGGTGTTAAAGATGGCAAGATTTTCAATACACAAAATTACCAGAAACAAAACACAAACGCTTGGTTCTAAATTCGTTTATTGCGAGTGTGGGAACTGAACAAGCCTGGTGATGTAGTCGAAGAGACTGGTAGGGCACTCGTCAATATACTTGTCGCAGTCGCCACGGCGACCATCCGCTTCTGCCTCGTAGTACTCGTCCTCTAGACCTTCTTCCTTCGATGATGAGGGCCTGGGGGAGAGGAGAGATAGGTTTTCAGAAACTTTCATGGCTGGTTTTGAATTAGAAGTTAGGTTATAAGAAAATTTAGGATTAAGGTGTTGAAGTAGAAAATCTCCATGGGCACTGAAACTGTCAACTGTATTTTTTTAATCTGAGTAGTTTTATTTTAAAGTGTAATCATAGTTGAATATGAGGCCACTGGGACAACCGTCTCCATACTTCACCGCGCGGGCCTAAGTGTATATTAGAGAAATCTGGGTAATTCTTCTCTATTGGATAAATGTCCAAAAAACCGAGGATGGCAAGATAAAGTGAGTATATGTATGAGCACGTTACGAGTAAAAAGCGATTATATCTAGTGAAAAGGTAGGTTATTAGATCATCGTAGTTGAAAACTAGTTCAGCGTAACAAAGCTTGGAGTAGAGATAGCTGACACTGGAGCATCGGAGCTCACCATTCAAGCTACCTGAAACTGACATTTTTTTCCCAATCAACTTTGAACCTAACACATTAGCAATAAAGTTGAAAATTCTAGATTCCCAGCATTATTTATTGAATGTACTGTATCCAGGGCCAAAAAATTCGTAACGACGTCCCTTACAACTTGTACTAATAATCCTTGTTTCCGCATGATTGCGTTAAAAGAAACGGAAAAGAACGTCGTTTTCCCCCGAATCTATTCATCCGTGATAATTTGATTTTTGATTTATTCAAATCACATAATTCCAGAGCGAGACACTTAGGTATATTTGTACGAACAGAATTGTGTTAATATTATCATTTACGCAGGAGTTCTTTTTGTCCATTCCGTTTATGAATTTTGAATTAAATGGACGAGAATTCGGAATTATGTGTTTGTGTTTACGGGCTCTTAATAATTTTTGTCATCACTGAGGTGTTACGTTTTTTATTGCTTAGACATCAGTAGAGTAGGTTTGTTTGTGGTTGTAAGACTATAAAGGTGACTTAACCATAAAAGAGTCTGCGCATGCCAGTTTATAACGCATTTAGAATGGTCATTATACTCGTTCTCTTTATTTTTTGTAATGAATAGTATGAGACTATCCCACTAGACCGCGTGCCATGCACTGAGCGTAAACAATTGCCTGCTAAAATATTTTATTTTCCCGGTGTCGATGCGCTGCGTGCATGAAACGCGAACGTGTTGGTTGGTGATGGAACGGTCTCGTGGGCTGGTAGTAGTGTCATGTCTCACAGAATACTTTTTTGCCTCATACGTTCATAGTACGGTCATGGTATGGTATGGTATAGTGGGCTCCTTAAAACAAGTGAAGGTCGATGACTTAGAAAGTGTTATCATCATCATCATTTTCTTACCTTTGCCCTATATGTAACTTGGGATGGTCTTGGGATGTTAGTTGTTTTTAGGGTTCCGTTGCCAAATGGCAAAAAACGGAACCCTTATAGATTCGTCATGTCTGTCTGTCCGTCCGTATGTCATAGCCACTTTTTTCCGAAACTATAAGAACTATGCTGTTGAAACTTGGTAAGTAGATGTATTCTGTGAACCGCATTAAGATTTTCACACAAAAATAGAAAAAAAACAATAATTTTGAGGGTTCCCCATACTTAGAACTGAAAGTCAAAAATTTTTTTTTCGTCAAACCCATACGTGTGGGGTATTTATAGATAGGTCTTCAAAAATGATATAGAGGTTTCTAACATCATTTTTTTCTGAACTGATTAGTTTGCGTGAGAGACACTTCCAAAGTGGTAAAATGTGTGTCCCCCCCCTGTAACTTCTAAAATAAGAGAATGATAAAACTAAAAAAAATCCATGATGTACATTACCATGTTAACTTCCACCGAAAATTAGTTTGAACGAGATCTAGTAAGTAGTTTTTTTTAATACGTCATAAATCGTAAACAGCAATTTACCTTTCATTCAATCTGCTACGGAACCCTTCATGGGCGAGTCCGACTCGCACTTGGCCCCTTTTTACTATATCATTTTGCTTTAACTATATCATTTAATTGTACTTCTGTGTGTTGTGCTGCCTTTTGTGTGCACTAAATAAATGATTTATCTATCTATCTGTCTTATCTATCTTAACACATTTACACTGATTTCTTCACTTTTTAAGAAGAAAGTGCTGATTTATGTTTGTTGAACTTACGTGAATATAATGTGCATGATGTGTCCAAGTATACCGTTGTGGTGCAGCGGCGTCTCAGCTGCTTCGCAAATATTCCGCAGCATACACTCTCTGCCTTTCATGCCGTATCTAGAATTTAAAGTTCCCAGTGTGATGATATATATCCATATGTGGGTACATTGATAATGCATGTGTGAGATGAAAGGAACACGAATATACGGCAGTCATTACCCGAGCTTGTTGTTTAATTCACGTTCTACGTAACCTTACATGGCGCAGCCGGATATTAGTACCTACAGTAGAAGAAAGTATATAATATAATCTAATAAGCAGTTAAGGAAATAAAAAAAAAAAAAAAAAACAAAGAACGATAAAATAAAACGCATAAATAAAAAACAAAAATGGAAACAGTGCTAACTCCGCCATTACCGTTCAAATTTGATGAGAACTCGATTGATGTGGCATCAGGTAAACTAAGTGATAGTTGGGAAAGATGGAAGAAAGGCTTCACGATATATTTTAACGCGTGTGAGTTGTCGACAAAAACACCAGGGATACAACTCAACATATTTCTGCATATAGTGGGCGAGCAATGCCGCGAAATATTAGAACAAAGCAAGGAAACTACTTTGGACGGTGCGTGTAAAAAACTAGATGAATATTTTAAAACGAAGAAAAACTTAACGGTGGAACGGCACAGGTTCTTTACAAGAGAACAGCAGGAAAATGAGTCAATCGATCAATATGTGTTTGACTTGCGTAAATTGTCCAAGACTTGTGAGTTTGGAAATTTAAATGATGAGCTCATAAAGGACCGACTAGTGTGTGGAGTGACAAGCCCAGCAATAAGAGAACGATTATTACGTGAAAGTGACCTAACATTAAAAAGATCCTTGGAGATATGCCGAGCAGCGGTAGTATCAAGAATGTATTCAGAGAACATAAAGAAGGAGAATGAAGCAGTTCACAGTATTAAACAGGAAAGTAAAACTCAAGAAGAAAAAAACGAGATATGGGCAGTACGGCGTAATAACAAAACAGGATATGGTGTGTCATCGTCTACAAGAACATGGAACGGCAATAAGATGCGAGCACGCGGTGGACACGACCGAGGAGGCGCGGCGTGGCGCGACGGACGCGGGGGCGCCGCAGACGCCGCTCGTCAGGTGCAGCAGCCGTCAAACAGACCGCGCACGACGCCCCAGTGTGGCAGATGTGGTGGTATGCACGGAAGGAATGCGTGTCCAGCGTATGGTAAGAGGTGCCTACGCTGCTCGAAAATGAACCATTTTGCAAAAGTGTGTGGTGTGTACTATGTGGAGGCTTCAGATGAAAAGGTAATATTTACATTAAATAAAGACTTGAGTGATTGGACTATAGATCTAAAAATAAATGAACATAGCATTAACTTCAAGCTAGATACGGGCGCAGATGTTAATGTGTTACCAATGCATTTCTTGTCTAGATTAGGGATAACCGTTGACAAACTATTGCAAACTAATACTAAATTAAGCGGTTATTCAGGTGATTTAATTGCTGTCTTAGGTAAAACACATTTAAAAGTATATCATAAGAATAAGTTGTATTTATTGGAGTTTAAAGTTGCAGATGTAAATAGCACTCCTATATTGGGACGTCATGCATGTGTAGAAATGAACTTAATTAAGAGGGTTATGTCTGTGCAGCGGTCAGATATCAAATCAAGGATAAAAAAAGATTATAAAGACGTTTTCGAAGGAATAGGTTGTCTACCGGGAGAATACAATATACAACTGAGGGACGACGCTGTCCCCGTAGTCCATGCGCCTCGTAAATTGCCATTTGCAATAAGTGAGGACGTTAAAAAAAAGTTATTGGAAATGGAGTCACAAGGTATTATAGCGAAAGTTGAGGGTCCATCAGATTGGGTTAGCAGCATGACTGTGGTCAAAAAATCGAACGGTGACTTAAGAATTTGCCTAGATCCAAAAGAATTAAATCAGGCTATCAGAAGAGAACATTTCAAGCTCCCAACTATAGATGAAATTGTGTCAAAATTAGCAGGGGCTAGGTATTTCAGCACAATAGATGCTGCTTCAGGGTTTTGGAACGTGAAGTTAGGAGATAGTAGTAAATATTGTACATTTAATACACCTTTTGGAAGATTCAAATTTTTATGGCATAAGTTCGGCGTCAGAGGTCTTTCATAAGAAAATATTTGAACATTTTGATGATATAGAAGGTGTATGCATGTACATAGATGACTTATTAATATATGCCTCTGATCAAAACAGCCATGATGAAATTTTAAAGAAAGTTCTAGAAAGATGTAAAAAAATAAATTTAAAATTAAATATAAATAAGTGTAAGTTTGGGTTACAGGACATAAAATATTTAGGCCATCGAATTACAAAAGATGGACTGAGCCCTGACGATTCACATTTGTCGGCAATAACAAACATGCAAGTACCAAAGAATAGGAAAGACGTAGAACGATTTTTAGGATTGATTACGTACGTAGGCTCGTTTGTTCCGAATCTTTCAGATAAAACATTACTACTGAGAGAGTTACTTAAAAAAGAAATAGAATGGCATTGGGATGACCGACATGAGCAGTGTTTTGCTTATTTAAAAACATGTTTAATGAAACGGCCAGTTCTTCAATATTACAGTTTGGAAAGCCCAATAGTCATATCCGTGGATGCCAGTTCCACAGGGTTAGGTGCTTGCTTAATGCAAAATGGGCTTCCGGTTTGTTATGCTTCAAAGGCTTTAACTACTACAGAACAAAGGTATGCACAAATTGAAAAAGAATTGTATGCATCCGTGTTCGCCTGTGAGCGCTTTTATGCATATATTTTTGGACGATCGGATATAACGATAGAAACGGATCATAAACCTTTAATCAGTATTATTAAAAAACCAATTGTAGATGCTCCGTCTCGCTTACAGAGGATGCTGTTGAGATTACAGCGCTATACATTTACTTTAGTTTACAGACCGGGAAAACACTTGTACATTGCTGACGCGTTATCTCGCGAAACGACACCGCAGGTGTGTGAACGAACGTCACAAACCGGTATAGGTAGCGATAAGGAAGAGGTTTGCGTATTGACCGATAGTGTGAAAAATAAACGCGAATATCTTACGGACGCTCAATTCATAAACATACAGAAACAATTAGAAACAGATGAAGAGATGATTGAATTAAACAAACATGTTTTGCAAGGATGGCCTGAAAATAAAGATAGGATAAAAGATAACATAAAACCATACTGGAAATTTAGGGAGGATATAACTATAGCTAATGGGATAATCTGGAAATCGGATAAAATAATTATACCAAAAGTAATGAGAAAGGAGTTGTTAAAAAAGATTCATATTGGACATATGGGAATTGAAAAATGTAAATTACGAGCAAGAGAAATAATATTTTGGCCCGGTATAAACAACGATATAGAAAACATGGTAAAAAGTTGTAATATTTGTTTAACGCATAGAAAAAATAATCAGAAAGAAGAGCTTAATTGTCATGAGGTTCCTGACAGGCCATGGGCTAAGGTTGGCGTAGATCTATTTCAATATAAGGGCACGGACTACTTGTTGTTAGTTGATTATTATAGTAAATATTTCGAGATAATTAAATTACATAGTACAACTTCTGGGAGCATTATTAATCATTTAAAAAATATATTTAGCCGTCAAGGAATACCTAATACAATAATGTCAGACTGTGGTCCACAATTTACATCTTTCGAATTTAGACAATTTGCACTAGATTGGAATGTTACTCATATAACGTCATCACCTTATCATCCCCAATCGAATGGGCAAATAGAACGCACAGTTCAAACAGTAAAAAATATTATTAAAAAATCAACAGAAGACAACACGGATTATCGTCTAGCATTGTTAGAATGCTTGAATACACCGCTGGGTAGCGATCTAGCATCACCAGCAGAAATATTACAAAGTCGAAAATTAAGAAGTATTGTCCCGACACCTATAAAATTATTGACACCAAAGGTACATAATAACATAAAAGAGAAATTAATACAACGGCAAAATAAACAAAAAGGATATTACGATAGAAGTAGTAAGAACTTGACTCCGTTACAAGTTGATCAGAACGTAAGATATTATGATACAATTAAAAACTATTGGGTACCAGGCGTAGTTGAGCGAATTCTGAGAAATAGGTCATACGCAGTGCGTTTACCTAATGGAAAAGTAGTTGTAAGGAATAGAAGGCACATGATAGCAGACCGCTCGCACAGACACAGCCCACCTCGAGACTATGAGTTTGATTATGAATGCGAAAATTCATTGTGTCACAGAAATACACAACATGAGCCGTCGACAAATAATAATCATGTTACTCGTTCCGGCAGGACGGTGCGACCGCCGAATAGATGGGGATATTCGTGAAACGCAACGTAAGCCGTATTATCAACGGCCACACAATATTGATAAGTACCTATTCAAAATGAATTTATGTATAATTATGTATTGTTAAGAAATAATAATTGTAAATTATTATTAATTATTATTATTGTATTAATTAATTAATAAATGGCATAGGAACTATGTATCTCTTTCAAACTAAGCAAATGTGAAATTTGAAATACTTAGATTAAGTAAATATATAATACGGCACTCAAGTATAGGATACCAACAGTAAAAACCATGACACTGTATGCAGTAAACATTGAGATCAATCGATATTAAGCTTATGTATACAAAGAGTGCTACTAGATGATTATGCATGTAAAACTATTGTGGTAAAATACATACCAACCAAAGTAATCATTAGAGTTGTTACTTGATAAAGGAATGTAGCAGTATGTTTATGATTAGAAAAAGATATGTTTTTTTTTTTTCTGTTTACTTTTTGTTGAGGGAGGAAGATGTGATGATATATATCCATATGTGGGTACATTGATAATGCATGTGTGAGATGAAAGGAACACGAATATACGGCAGTCATTACCCGAGCTTGTTGTTTAATTCACGTTCTACGTAACCTTACACCCAGGTTGCACAATCAGTTCTATGGTTACAGCCTAAACGAGAAATGGAAAAGGAGTAGGAGATGCTTCCTAAGATTCCGGAAGAAAAGAGTTCAAACCCCTGGCCTTTTTTTTCGGAAGGGAAATCATCAACTGACTTCTCCCACTCTGGGCAGAGTTTTACTGACTAAAACCCATCCATGTTCCTTCCTCGCCCTTTATGTTCCGGGGCCACGGTATCTCTTTAGAACAGTCCCGCAGCCCCGGAAACCCCTGGCCCTGGCGTAACCTCTGAGCGGGTCTTCTACTTCTTGCAAAATTAAATTGAATTATAATTATACTCATTATCTGTTATGTCTAGTGGACGCAAGCGGGACTGCTAAGCATAAGGTCCTGGGGTTTGATTTTCGAGTTTTATTGGATTTATCCATCAAGAATTTCTCCGTGGCTAGCGGGAGAGGGGGCGGGCGGGGGAGGGGGGGTGATGGGTCTTAAACATAAATGGCGAAGTGTGGACAGTACCGATAGGTACATCTCTGCTCAACGCTTAGGATTACAAGGCGTGATGTTATATTATGTACGAATATACTCACTCTTGAAATCGATTCTCCAACACGGTGTATGTCAGTTCTCTTGAGATACTACGGCTTTGTCTTGATGTTACAACCTGGAATTAATTGAATTTAACTGAGTACAAATAGATAGAAAGAGATATTACACATATATAGAGAGAAGGGCAATGGAGAGGACTATGCTCGGAGTTTCCTTGCGTGATCGAATAAGAATTGAAGACCCAAGTTTTACTTACTGGTAGATTGGGGAACAGCGCTTCATCGATCTCGGTGATATTGTTGAGCGTGCTGTAGTTAGATTCAAAGTTGTAAGACACGAAGACGTTCTTGTTGGGTATGTCTATTGGCACGGCTATAGCCAGGAATGTCTGAAAGTAAAGAGATTAACTAATTAGCCATACGATAAACATTTTTTAAGTTATTGTTAGTTGTAACTGCCCTTTAGGTTTAGAGATTCGGGTTCGATTCCCTGGTCGAACAAAGTGCTACTGGGTTTTTCCACTAAGAATTTGTTAGATCTTCTTAGAGTCTGGATTTGTGCTACGTTGATGGCAATAGGCTCGTTCCCTATTACATCAGATTTAAAATAACTGGCGAAATTGGGGTACCTATACTATTAGATACACCTCTCCCTAACCCTGCGAGTATTACAGGGGTGATGTTATGGTGTGTATTTTTAGTTAGTGATAGAAGGAGTAAGACTAGTGAACCAAAGACCTAGCGAAGGCCTAGGGAATCCGCAGGAAATTGAAGATGATGATTACACTTAGTAATAGATATTATAATTAATTATGTTCCCTGCCTACTGATGTGCTTAAACTAATATGATAATTTAAGATAAATTGATCTCAATAATTATAAATAAATATCACTACTACATTATGTTATAATACTATGTTTCTGTTTATGAAAGAAATATTGATATGATCCTCTGTTTGTAAATAATATCTTTAATTAACTACCGTAAACCACTACCACACTTTTGCACTATTTGGGTTTTGGGGGCTATTTGGGAAGCCCCAGAAATCGAAAAAAATATCGATAATTATCGGCCGGTGTGAGGTAGAAGTTTTTTACAAACTCTAGCAACACTTTGATTGGCTGTTACTGAGAAATTCCTGATGAAAAACTTGAGAGGTGTCAAGGGACACCCGGATGGAACGCAGTTCTGGCTTGCTTTCTATAAGAGAGAGAGAGAGAGACAGACAGAGAAACATGCGACGCCGCACAGCTTACAATAGCTTACTATAGCAAAACATTATTTCCCCGTTTTGGTTTTTTAAAACAACTTTCAGCGTTGCGAATGGCAAAAATTACGAAAACGGCCGGAGGGTGTTACTCAGTGCATTCCCAACTACTAGCGACATCTAGTAACACAACGGAGTAGTACTTACATATTTTAACAATAGATGTCGCAGTTACCAATATTATTAGTACCACTCATACACATTAGATGGCGCTGTTCTAAAAAATAAAAAGTGTCGTGACAACTTTTCGTAAGAATTTTTTCCGTCTAGCCCCCTTTCACAACGCGCAAAACCCAACAATATTTTGGTTTCTATGGTATCAAATAGCCCCCAAAAACTCAAATAGCCCCGTTTTACTGTACTTAAAATTTTATGTTAATCTTGTTTATTGCTGTGCCCTAATAGGGTCCATAATTGTTCTTAGCTGTAAGCCCATTGTAACATCTTTTTAAACTTATGGTACGCAAAATAAAATGAATATGAACATGAAATTTTACGGTTGACGTGGTAATAATGAAAAGGAAGTAACACGGACACGACATAATTTCTGCCGCCAGGTAGCGTTGATATTCTGGTTCCAGAGAAATGGATGGAGGACTTACACCCAGGCCATGTGACTCCTGGTGAAACACACTTATGCAACATTTCAGCTTTGGCTTTCAGCTGACTTGACGGAAATATAAAATACATACTAGCTTCTGCCCGCGACTTCCTTTGCGTGAATTTCCCGCTTGCAACACTTCTTATTGCGGCTCCGCTCCTATTGGTCATAGCGTGATGTTGTATAGCCTATAGCCTCCCTCGATAAATGGACTATCCAACGCAAAAAGAATTTTTCAATTCGAGCCGGTAGTTCCTGAGATTAGCGCGTTCAACCAAACAAACAAACTCTTCTGCTTTATGATATTAGTATTTATTTATTTTATTTATTTATTTAAAATAGGTGCACCAATAGTACATACATAAAACATTTATAATTAAAGGTCCATTTGGTATGGTTCTAATAGGTATACGTACCAATTATAGGTGTACACAACATTCATAACAAAATAAAGCAACTATGACTTAAAACTAAAAAAGAGATCAAATAACAGACTAACAATAACACACTTAAAATAATAAAGTATTAAAGACCAAAATAAAATAACAAAATTTAAATGTATGTAAAGACTGAAAAGAAAAATCAGAAATCAAAGTTAGTATAGAAGTATAGTTAAAGATATCTTACCCCATAAAGACTGGTGGGTGGGAATATGAGAGATCTTTTGTGTTCCGACTTCGCTGACGTAGTGGTAACTATGAGGAACCTGAAAGAATTAAAGCAAATATTTAAAAATGGAGAAAAAAGATATCTCTATCATCATTCTCCCCATTCATCATTCCCCCTCAAGGTTCATTGGAAGAGCAGCGTCAGACAGCATCACCTGTCTGGTGTGAATGCTGAAATGGACCTTTTTGGCGCAGCCGTGAGGCACACAGTTCATACTATGTATTTTTGTCCTTTTGGGTCTTTTTAATATTATTGTGTGTGTGCTTAATGTACTGACGTCAAATAAACATTTTTCTTTCTTTCTTTCATTCTCTTGCCCTTATCCCAATTCATATGAAATCGGCGTTGCATGTCTTCTTCTTCCATACTACTCTATTTTTAGTCATCAGACACTTCTTTTCTTGCCATATTATTCTTAACACAGTCCATCCATTGTTTCTTTGGTCTTCTTCTACTACCAATCCACATTCATACTCAAAAGATATCTCAATGTACGACTGCGATTGTTTTTAGTTTTTTTCAGAAACAAAAACTCACTTTCAAATTATAAAAAAAAATACTGATCAGTAAGTTAAGTTCAGTTAAAATTGAAAGTCATTAAAAAAACGAAGCAAGTACTTACAATGTAAACAAAATCTTGATGTACTCCATTTTGCCTTACAGTAATGCATGTAACACAAAATATATGTAGTATGTACACACAAACACTGCTCCGTACACACTGGTACTCATATTTTTAGTTGCGCCAGCGACTCTAACTGTAACACATTTTAGAAAATTATCGAGTGCTCGCTAAATTAGAGTGCGTTACTTTCGAGAATGGAGACTTCCGAGAGTTTCATTTGGCTTGTAGTTCGGGTTTAAGTATTAGTGTAGGTATCTTAATAGTGTCTGAAGCTGGATTTAAAATAGCCACGCTGTCTTTTGACCTGGATTAAAGTGGCGGCATAATGGGTCCAAGAAATCTAGATTGTAACTTGACCTATGTTTACAAATAAATCATTCTGATTCTGATTCTGATTCATCGATATGAAAGCAGGAGAAGAACCTGGATGCCTTCTTTCTTTCTTTATCGTGTGGTTAACGCCTAATCTGGTGTCAGAATTTTTATTCCGCCCATGATGGACTTCAGACTTTGCTTTACATGCCCTGTAGGAATATCGCTCAGCTCAGGTATGCTGGATTTCTCACGATGTTTTTCTTCACCGAACCAAGTGATACAACACGCACAACAATCCGAAAAATCAGAGGTGCTTGTCTAAGGTTCGAACTTGAGACCTTTTCTTGCAGTCTGACGACCACGTCACTAGAAAATATCATTGCTTGCTTGAACACGAAGACTGATTAAAGGACCTGTAGCCAATCATGAAGGAAATGGGCATCATCATCATCATCATCATCAGCCTATAATGTTCCCACTGCTGGGACACGGCCTCCTCTCAATGATAGGGAATGGGCTATAATCCACCACGCGGGCCCAGTGCGGATTGGTAGATGTCACATGTCTTCGAATTTTTTGGTTCTAGGACATGCCGGTTTCCTCACGATGTTTTCCTTCACCGTTTTGAGAAATGGGCATATAAGAACCAAATTAGCCAAAAATTGCGTCATTGTACACCTCACTATGTTCATGTAACGTATTGCAGCCTACTCCCACTAATAAAAGAAAAACCTGAGTCATAGCAGTTTCTGGAACACTATAGGTTCAGTAAGATTCTTCATGAGTGCACTATAACAAGTTGAACATACTGTACTATCTTTACCGTTAAGTGACAACAGACTAGTCAGAAGGTAAAGGTCCTAATTGACCTAGAACATAAGGAAAGTGACCCAGAATGTGTAGCTAATTCTAATGTTGTCATAGCAACTAAGTCTTGACGAAATCTATCAGCTTTTTTAGACTGTGTGAAAACGAAATCACGTTTGTGCAACTTTCTATCTCGACTGTCTAATTGTGCTCCTAATTTAAAAGAGTAGCGTCTTAAATCTGTATCAATGCTACTGTTAAAACATTAGTCATCAAAATAGGAGCTCAAATGTAGCTGCTAAAGTTTATTGAGGCTAGGAAGAAAAGATAAAGTAAGGAATGAGTATATTAGAAGAAGTTTGAAAGTGAAGACGCCATTTAACAGAAAAAATAAATGTGTCTTGGTATGGACATGTAATGAGGATGAATGCAACGCATATGTCACCGTAAAATTGTCAAACACGTTAGATTGAAATCTCTCTAGCGATATTGTAAACTCTCGAAATATTGTCAACTGAACATACGGAGCTATCTCTGCCCCCATAATCGGGACTTGGGGCACCCCCCCCGTTAGGTTAGTTAGGTTCCTTTAAACCCTGCACTTGGAAATAGGGGCCCCGCGAAGCGGGGCTCCGTCGTCTACGCTTTTTAGGGGAATACAAAGTGTTTTAAGGTTAGGTTATATTAATCAGTATTTCTCAGGAATGGTACATTATCTTTTCATGAGAGTGGTACCATTGGGCAAGGGGGAACCCTCCTTCCCTCCACACCGCGTGAGTTGACCACCATCGCAAGCATTTCACGGAAAATAATGCGTTTTATTGTAAGCAGTATGTTCGTTTGACAATATTTCGAGAGTTTACAATATCGCTAGAGACATTACAATCTCGTACGTAACGTGTTTGAAAATTTTACGGTGACACATATAAGTAAAAGAGTGATGGATATTAATGGATGAAGAGGCAGAAGAAGGCCAATAAAAAGATGGGTAGATTGTGTAAGAATGATAAGAAAGAGAAAGGAGTAAATAAACTGTGACTTTTGACAGGGAGAATGGAAGAAGAAAACGTGTTACTTGTCCCCACGAACAATGAGACAGGGGCAGGAAGATGAAGAAGACTACTCATCATCTGCCTAGCCTTTTCCCAACTATGTTGGGGACGGCTTCCAGTCTAACCGGATGCACGTGAATACCACTCTTTTACATGGACCTCCACAACCCAGTTAGTACTGGGTGATAAAATACCCTTGGTAAAACTGGTTGTCGAACATTTTGGGTCACTGACTACGTGTTACGACTGTCAAAGATCTACAAATGGCAGCCGGGACCAACAGCTTAACGTGCTCTCCGAGGCACGGAAGAAACTCGGTATGTAACCCATCTACAGACCAACCTAGGCAATATCTCCGTAACTAAAAGGTTCCCAGGTATGGTAACAGAATAGATAATAGTACTAGCTTACAGAAGTTGCACTCCTTTGATCTTGAAGAAAGCCGACATTTTAAATACCTAAACTGGCCGCGCTCGATCTAAATTGTGCCTTGACGCCAGGAGTTAGCGTATGTTATTCGGCGTCTCCCTGTTTAGGCCCCTCGCCCACGGCGACTATTTGTAGCGATGCTGTCGCGCGTTTAGTAAACGCGCGACAGCACTTTGCACATTTATCACTTGCACTTGCACATTTAATATGCGCGAAGCGGTAGGTAATTACACACGCAGTGACAGAGCTCTGGCATGGTGTAGAGCAAAAAAAAAACAATGATGGAGAGACCAAGTGCCTTTCAGCTTCGTTAAGAGGTGTTTTACTCCCTTTATACAAACGTTATTGTTTGTATAGGATTTTGTCGCAGCATAAATAGACGCAAATATAGGGCTAATAGGCCGATAAACGTCACAGATTATAAAGTTTTCAGCAACAACTTGTAAAAAGAAGAACACCTCTACAAACATTTATTCATAACCCCAACAACACCAACATTGGTCCAAATATTCAAACCGAGAGTAAAATTTATCTCAACTGTGAGTCACAAATTGGCTCCACGTCGACTTGACAGATGTAATCGTGGAATTTACGTGACAAAAGCCTCAGCAGACATTATCGAGGGCTGTTTAGACGACTTTAGCTGTAATAGACGCATTAGTCATGTAGGTGACGTTTCTTAAAGGATTCTGGATTTTAAATTACGTCAGACGTTTGATAAGAATCGGGTGTGTTATGTGGAGTTTGTGGAGGGAAGAATGGCCGGATGTTGGTTAATTTTCGTGGTGTAGGTACAACTGGAAAAAGTGTAAGTTGAAGTTACATGTAGATGAGAGGTCCTAGAAAAGTCATCGATGACGAAAACCTCATAAATGTATTTGTGTGACTTAAACTACTAAAACGATCAAGTCAATCATCTTTGAAATTGTAGTACGTACCTACATTTCAACCAACTTGTCTGTAAAGGCGGGAAAACATAGAACTAAAAAAAATTTAGGGACCAAGTTTAATTGACATTTCCATGAAAATTTTCGTGACGTGACGCTACCTATATACCACTTTAAGTGGTCATAATATAGAAACACGATACGCTTTGAAAGCAGTTGTTTCTTATCTATGCCCTTAGGATGGATAAGGATCTTTAGAAATTGATCGATCACGGGTATTGCTCTTAGAGTCGCAATTAGCGTAAACTTTGGCTATTATTATTATTAAGGCGACTACACGAGCCAAACGCGAGTTTTATAATTACTAAAAGTATATGATTCACTGCTATAAACAAGACCAGAAAAATATATGATATTCTTCAGGATATAAGCTAGCATGATACTGTTTTGAAAACATAATACAATTAATTTGACTCGATAAAAAGAAATCACGAACTTACCTCTAAAAATATCTTTCAAACAATAAAAAACATACTAATATGCATGCGATCATTCTGATTTTTTGGCAAATAATTCTACAAGCAATATATTAGCATGATACTGTTTTAGTTTTTTAATCCAATCAATAGTTTTTTTGTAAATCGATCGAAACCACTCATTTCGCGCTATTTGGCCCGCAGTGGCTGACGTAACAACCACTTTGCAGTGCAAGCTGATTAGAACTTTATTCTAACAGCATTTCAAACGAAGTTTGAACCACCACAAATAGAGTTGCTAATTTAGCTCGTCTAAGCGCCTTAATATCAGCCATTTGTGTCCCACTGCAGGGCAAAGGCCTGCCTTCCCTCCTTCCACTTATCCCTTTCCACATGTTTTTACTTTTTTGGTTAGTTCAGTTCAGTAGGAAGCAAATTCAATTCCAAATCGGTTGCACTGACTTTCTCAAAGCAAAGTAAACTACCAAGGAGATGAAAATTTTGAAGTTCTTTGTGTACCTGCATATAAGTTTTCTTAACAATATCTCCCGCGCTCCCAATATGAAAGCTCCTCAATAGAATCTACATAATAAAGTGGAGTTTTCCTTCAAATGTCAAAACCACTCGTGACGTCAATACTTATATAGGATTTTCCTTTATTTCCCTTTTCTATATTAAATTTTATGTAAAACATCGATGATTTTATTTATCATTTCTCCTTTCTCAGGTTTTCTGGCAGAAATTTCTTATAAGCAGTTCCTATGTATTCAAATAAAAAATGTTTCTTTCCAGTGTTGTCTATTGTTTGTACAAAAATAGTAAAATAAATAAATAATTCGAAATTTGGCCAATAGAAAATTGCTCGTTATGTTTTGATTTTTGTTTAAATGTTACCAGAGTTTAGGTTTGAATATTGAATTTCTTTCAGGTTTGGCCAGACGTAGATGCATAAGAAATTCATAGAAATACCGTAAAAATAAATTCAGCCACAAAAGTAGGTCTTACAATTCAACTAGGAGATTCAGGGAGTAGAACGGTAAAGCATACACTCAAATCGTTGTATAAGCGTGTATTTGTCCACAGCAATACCCAGAGCGATCGTAGCAAGCTATGGACGATCATGTTCAATTACTGGCCGATAATTACGATGATGGAGTCGGGGCCAAACCTACGTGATACTGGCTGGTAAAACAGGCTTCACCCCGAAATCATTAATCAATTTATTGAATGTTTGGTTGAACGGCACAATCATATGAGTGGATTAATGGATTTTTTAAAAATTCTGGTTAATTTAATTGAACTGAAGATAAAAATGCTGTTTAGTTTAATTGAAATAACTTTATTAAATCACTTTTTGAGTACTATCTGGGGTTGTGTTTTTGTCAAAGTCGAACTATTTATTTTAATCAGCACATTTCAAGGCACTTTTGAATTTAATTACGTAAAAGATGTGTTAAATTAATATACAATCTATGTATAAAAAAACACTTAAATAAAATTCAAAAAACACTTAAATAAAAAACACTTAAATAAAAAACACTTACCTAAATAAAAAACACTTAAATATTTAAAAACAGAAACACAAATAATTCTAGTTGCCCAAAAGTAAAAATATGAAAAGCTATTTTGTGGATAGCAAACTATTTAATGCGTTATTGTAGAGGCCAGGTCGGCAGTGGTCCAGGTACTACTACAATGGGTTCTGGTATTCAGCTGCATTGTTGTCTTTGACTGGAACCTCACTTCAATATTGTTGGGAAAAGGCGTCGTTCCTAGAAATTCCACAAACAAGTTTATAGGTGTATAGTTGCTGGCAGTTAGGATCCCAATTTCGGTCATTGCCCTTCCCAAATATCTCTTCGTACGAATCAAAACAAATGAACCACGTACCGAAAAAATGTTAGGAGATCAGATGACGCGATTCAAGACTTGAACAGGCTTATTTTTGGATTTCAAAGTTAAGAACTTTAATAAATGTAGGTGAGTCAACGACCGCAATAGGCTAGTTTCCAACATCAATAAATTGCAAATCTATTTAGTCCGTCAGTTAGAGAATTGGAAAATAATGGACACGTATTTTTTGTTTTTGTAAATCATCGAATATTCACAAAGATAAAACGCATCAAAACTCGGGAGTGGGGGCTCGTGACGTCAGAACTCACCAAGAATGATACCAAACAGTGATGGATTGGGAATTTTAAAAGCGTCGTATCTTCGTCAATTTTGGTTTATGTGACAAAAGAAAAAATACGGGTCAAATATTTTTTGATAATCTAAGTGACGGACTAATTAGATTTTTTCAGTTAACAAGCCTATTGCGCAACTGGCAGCAACTGTATTTCAGTTTGCAACCAAAAATTAAAATAAGCATTCCGTTTAGTTTGCTTTAAGAGAATTACAACCTAGTAAATAAAAATAAACAAGAAAATGAAAACGCTAACAAGGCTTGCCAGTCAGCATTGCAATACTCGGTGGAAGTTGTTCAAACAGAAGCGACCTACAAACAGTGGACCAGCGAGATTCGCGTGTCTCAGCACTCCTTGTGTATACGATACCTCGCTGAAATCAGATAGCCTTTAGCAGCCAGGATAGCACCGAGTGGGCAATAAAATTGAAGTGGATTTAAACATTGTCTTTGAAAGCCAATATAAGAAAGTTTGCGAGTGTTGAGTGGTTCTGGGATTGATTTACGGGTCAGGCAAAAAGAGGAGACGACAGTTAGAGTATTGGAAAATAATACAGACGTATTTTTTGTTTTTGTAAATCAATGAATATTGGACAAAGATAAAACGCATCGAAACTTGGGAGTGGGGGGCTCATGACGTCAGAACGCACTAATAATTATACCAAGGCGTGACGTATTGAGAATTTTAAAAGCCTCGTATCTTCGTCAATTTCGTTTTGTGTAGCAAAAGAAAAAATACGGGTCAAATATTTTTTGATAATCTGACGGACTGATTCGATTTTTTTTGTCGTCTCCCTTATTGTTGGGTTTTTCCATCAGGAATTTTTCAGTAGCAGCAAATGTATCATAACTAGCGAAATGTGGGTGTACCATTAGGTACACCTCTGCTTAACGCTTCAGGGATGTTATGTTATAACCCTGAAATCGGTTACCAAATTGGAGATTCTAGTATTCTCATAAAAATAAAATATAAACTTCTTTTTCTATTAAATTTAGAAATAACATCTGGTCGGGTTTGTTGTTTATTTTTCCAAAAATCCCCACTAGCCTGAGATTATTTAACTAGAGGCGATTTCTGGAAAAAAAGTAAAGATCCCCACTGGTAGGAATTTGTCGGTGGGGATTTCTGGAATAATCTGGGATTAGGGATTATGATGGCACAACATATTGTAAAATTAGGGCAGTTGAAAGGTTCGGTCATACAGGTCCAGACACAAACCTAACTTTTGGCTGCCTAACATAAACTGGCTATTCAAGTACTTTATCTGTTCATAAACTAGGAAGTTTATGATTGATGACAACTAAAAACTAACACGCAAATACACTTTTCAATAGTTTAATTCACAAACAATTTATCAGCATTCATAGAAATAATTTCGAGAAGATTCGATGGACAGTGCTTAGTGTATCTTTTGCACTTCTTATCCAAACCGTAGTACTCGGCCTCGTAGAAACTGTCTGCTATTTCATCTTCTGACATCGATGCTGATGGCCTGAAAAGAAATGATGAATTGGTAAATATTTGAAGAGCTATTGCCATCAACGTTTTGAGCAGTCTGTGTCAAATGATAAGGGTGAAGCTAAACGAACGTAATTTTGATCTTGTGTGTCGCGTAATTTACGCCGCAATTGCATACGATAGTCTGGTTTGTGTCACGTGATGACGTAAAATGCGCCCAACTATGTATGAAACCGAATTTACGCTCGTTACGACCTCACCCTTAAGAGTATCGTGCATTTGTTGTATCTTTAATATAATAAGGATATAACACACAATCATTATTTTATTCCGAATAGCGTAATCAGCTTTTGATGGGTATATTAAGGAAGATTTTTGTGACAGTTACAAAAAACTTGCTATGAGCATATAATGAGGAAAGAGGAATCGCATGTGACTAAAAGAGTCATGAATATATAAATGTCGATAGATTGTGGATTGTGTGAGGAAAACGAAAGAAAAAGGAGTAGATTATAGCACACGGTTTCCAGCGGAGAATGGAAAAAAAAAGTGTCGGTTAAAATAATATATCTATTTCTTACGTGAGAACAAGGTAAATAAGATCTCCCACCAGTCCATTGTGCAAGAAGTGTGAGTGAGCGTTCTCGCAGATGAGGCGGTGCAAGCATGGCCGCCCTGGATACCCGTGTCTGTAACAGAAAATACCCTTTGGAGAACAGAAGACACTGAAATATAGCTTGATAAGACAAGGAGGATGGCAAATTATCGCAAAGAAGCCATAACTTAAACCAGAGAGCCTTCAACTCACGAGGGAATAGTAAAGCCAAATTAAGACGAATCCAGTAACGTTGGCGTCAGTCCTCAGACAAACCAGCGCTGGCCTAGCCCGTGCTGTTTAGATAAGGCCAAT